>OV121073.1:52572534-53828159 GCA_921293005.1 Nemoura dubitans
AAAATTGAAAGAAATAATGATAAAAAAATGTAATAATAATAATAATAAACTATAAATTATACAGATAGTTCTTCGCAGGTTACACAAATTATGCTAGAAACGGTGAGTCAGTTGAGCACTTCCGTACAGCCAACATCTGATATTACGCTTCAATTTATTGAAAGAGTTTAATCCAATTAATTGTTGTGGGAACGCATTGAACAACGTAGGCACGGCTACAGCCATCTGTCTTAGTCCGTATTTATTATTGCTAGTGGGAACTTTGAATGTCATTTTTTGTTGTAGGCGAGTATTTACATCATGTACATTTACGATTTTGTAATCTTTTGAAAAATAATAACATAAAATGAATCTGTACAGAAACAATTGTTTAAAAGAGAACACGTTCACGTACTGAAACAAGTCAATGATGTCAGTGCCTTGTTTGAGTATATGATATGGGACAACATTCTTAATTATTTTGTTTTGAATGGAAATAATTTGACGTAGATGGATCAATGACGCGTTACCATATGCAAGGATTCCATAAAGTAGTAACGATTCTACTAAAGAGTGGTACAACAAGCAAAGAGATTTACATGAAAGGATGCGTTTAAGCTGAAAATTTTGAAATGAGCAAGAACGTAATCTATTACATATTTTGTCGATGTGAGGCTTCCATGAAAATAATCGGTCAATAGTAAGTCCTAAATATACATGAGTGGGTACTACTTCTATTTGGGAACAATTGCTACATAATCCCTCTTTGTGAATGTAAGACGTTGCCGGAACAAGTATTTGAACGGATTCGTTATTGAAAAGACATTGTTTTGACATCCATATAAAAAATTACCTGAACTATAGTATTTTTGACGTTTGGAAGGAGAGTTGTGTCAACATTTGCAAGCCGTCCCATTGCTAGCACCTACAGGGTTGTGTGCTCTAAGCATCGAATGATTGATAGCGCAATGTTTGAAGTCTATAACAGTGCAATACTTTTCATCGTAACTTGAAAAATACTGTAGGGGAAACCTGTCTACCTACACGGAAGGCGGCCTTGGTATGACCTTGAAATGAAACTTACTTGGTATGCGGTACCCCAGCGTTCGTCCATTTCAAAGGTACGGTCCCCAGTTCCTGGCAAGTCATGGAAATAAGCTGCAGTATAATGTTTTTATAGTACCTACAGCGTTCCCCACGACCTTCTGGCAATATAATGACTATAAGAGGCAATGTATAACAGCTCCAGTTAGAAGGCCCCACTGCTGCTAGACACGAGCTAAGAGTTTCAAAACTGCCCGGCGAAACTGTCCGGCTCAAGGCTTGGCATGTCAGTTTTGAAACTCTTAGATCGTGTCTAGCAACAGTGGGTCCTCGTGGAAGATGCATATTCTCTCTCCTTCTAAACGTGAAACGGAGTTTAGTGTACCAAGCAACGCGAGCAAACGCTGTGTTCGCCCCGTGGTGGAGGCGCCGGGCATTGCGACGAGAACGCAAGAAACAACTCAGACTCGCGTGGAACCTCGGCTAACGATGGAACGCAGGGGGTGGCTGATTTTCCGGGAGAGCCGGGAAAGTCGGGGAAAGTCGGGGTGCAGACAGGGTACACTCTGGCAGCTCGAGCAGCCAGGCGTTTCAGCAAACATGAACGCGTATCCCGCGGTCCATTACCTCCTTGCTCCGTGCCACCGTGACATAGTGTTGGGCTCGTAATGTCGTATTCATGACTTGGCATGAGGCAAGAGAGGAGAGGGATTTGGAGACAACCATTGAGAGACAACGCTCTTGAGCGGGAAAGCACTGTAGGACTTTGGAGCCATGCAGTGGCGCTGCGTGCGGCAGCAGCAGACACCACGGGGGAACCTTTCGACGCTGTAGCCAATCGATTGATCGATCGATCAATCGATACGTCCATTGTGCAGCGATCTAATTGGCTCGGCGTCGACGGGTTATTGAGATATTCGAGCTATGAATTGGCGCCTTGTGGCGGCCTAAACTAGGAACTTGCTGAACTGCACACTGCATATTATTATGGAATGTGCCTAGCGATTGTTGACAATTTTCTTGTGGTTGAGAAAAATATGTACCTACCGAGTTTTTACGACTTTACAACTGTTAAGTCAACACTTATGCACGGGCAAAAAATAAGTTGACATTGCTCGTCACCTATCTCTCGCGACGTTTTGAGCAATACATGTGGAAAGGTTGCTGGGCCCTGCAGGTTCAGTTAAATTCTTACACCGCATTTCGTTAATGCCAGGTGCGCAGCGATTGTTGACTTTTTTCTTGCGGTTTTGAAAAATATGCACTGATCTTTGACGACTAACCTGGTGCATGTAAATCACTTATGCATGGGCAAATAATCGACAAATACCCACATAAGTGCACTTATGTGGGTATTTGTGAAATGATTGACTCACAGAGACGCTACGAAAAAGAAATGTTGAAAAGGTATCGGGTCCAGCAAATGGACGGTGGTCACCCACCCAAACAACTGCGCGACATACACGATGCGTACCCTACATTCTCCCCTGAACACCTACACTTCTTGGCACACCATGGAGCCCCATGATGCCCCGTGCGAGCAGTCATACCTCATTATGCCCCAAAGTCACAAGCCCCATTCTGCCCCGCACACCCCTCGTCGCGCCCTGACATACACTGCACAGAGAAGTTAATGGACCCGAAATTACAACCCCCGTGGCAAAACACACTCGTCACGGACCAGCAGACGCGCTCGACGCCAGAAAATAAGAACACGCCGCGCGCGCCAAGTCGCCGTGCGCCTGTACAATAATGGAGCACTAAACTTTTCGCGCCGCGCCGTTAGCGACCACGTCGTATACGGTACAGACGACCGCTTTTGCGCCCGATTTGGGTCAATCTTTTCCACATTACATCCACAAAACGCTACTGCTCTCTGTCCGTGTACATAATCCTCGACGCGGCGCAGAAGAGGAGCGTATGATGTGTACACGGGGAAGCGACGCTGAGATACTTGTTCCATATATAAATGTATATTATGTGAGAAGGGGCAAAAAAGTGTGTCACATAAACTCTCGTTGGTCGCGCATGGAAAAACACGATTCGGCGCTGGAGATGTAATCACGGCGGTTATTTTACCCCGCTGCGTCGTCGCCTCCCAGCCTCCGCATGCCGGCCAACAAGCGCCGCGACGACGTGTCATAATAATGAGTGTTCTGCACCAGCCTTCGTCGTGGCGTGCCGACGTGCCAAGTCGTAAAACGATAGCCGAGGGATTCCACCTTCACAGCTCATATGTAGGCATGCAATGCACACTCAGGTGAGAATTGTGTGGGTGTGTGTGTGTGAGTGTGAGTGTAATATATTATGTGTGGATCATTATTTTATTCCATATCCTCACATGCCGCATTATAATCCCTTTATTATACGGTAACACAATTGCCTATATTCACAATGCGCATATATGTTTGCACAGCAAATCAAACGTTACTGACCTACACCAACCTCCATCCAACGTTTTCTTTACAAACACAAACGTTTTCAAAGTTATATGCCCATACGCTAAACCATCGGGACAGAAAAAACATTGCCCTAAAACAGTCTTGATAAAATATAAAGTGACATTGCACTTTACTAAGCGTCCCGGCGGAGATACCGCGTGGTGTATATGTACACAAGAGTAAGACACCGGCATTAGCGCAATAAAAACTAGATTGCCAGCATTTTCGAGTCTACGCCGAGAGCTCATCAGCGCCCTCGCTGCCGCCGTCGCTGTGTAGTCAAGACGTCGCGACTTCGCCGTTAACGACTTCCCGTTAATTACTCAGCCCACCTTAACGCCCCAATTACCATGTATCCGTCGAGAGGGCGCACATCTTCTTACCGCCGGGGCGTGAGTGACAGACACGAGCACCATCTGCTGTACACGTCGGGGTCGGGAGCGTCGGCGTCTACCTGTGCTCATGTACGTTCAAACACGGGTTTGCATATACCTTACCTTTACACGAAGGCGCGACTAGCTATCGATCCCCGTGTCTTGGTTTGCAGCGGGTCCTTCGCTGCGTTACCTTGCCCAACCTAAAAAACATAACGTTTATTATCTAAGATATTATATCGTAACCATGCTTGTTATGGCTTATGGTATACCTATAGAGATGAAATTCAATTATGAACCAAAAGAGGCATCAACTTACCCATACTGGGTCCATGGAATGGACACAACAAAAGGTGACAGGCACTTAAGTAATGGAATTACCATATACATAGGGACTTAATAGTATACTTACATAGAGCACATGGAGTTATGCAGTTCGAAAGATGTTATGGCTATTGATCCGAAGACTTGGGTCGAGATCTACACGTCTTCATTTGCGCCTCGTCGACAGAATGGAGCATCATGAGTGCCAACCGCTGGGTGGCGCTAAAAGGCATCCTCCTCGTTAGCAATGGGGGTGGTAGGTGTGTTCGCATGGTACAAGAGGTTGATGTATTGCTGGCATGCAAGCATGCATGGAGGGATGCGGGGGCAGTTCGGTTCGGGTATGTGTACGTAATATCACATTAGTTTACATAGCACACATAGTATAAATGTACATGTGGGTATGTATATATATATGATTGTATATATAGGCAAGCATAATTGCACCGGGCTATTTATAGACGACGGTGCTGCCGCCTTGATGCACGAGGAAATTGCGATTCGCGCGATAGCTCACGGCCCTGTCGATCGTCGTTCAATTAGTCGCCCGTGCGGGGTGCACCGTGGGGACCGTGATTATAGCGCGCGCGGGCGGGCGGGCGGAACGGAACCGGAACCGGGAAACGAACGACGTCCCCTGCCCGACGCCCGGCGCCGATCGACGCGTTTCGTTTGCAATTAGGCCCTGTCGATTGGCTCGGCCGGCTTTGTGCCGTTTCGTCGCGCGCGAAATTGCCGGCACGTGACGCAATGAGCGCTAGTGCAGCGCAATACGTTGCCGACACATAAAGTGCGTCTCAGGTTCGGAAAAGTGCGCCCCGGGGAATTGGGCAGGAACTAACATTGTAGAATACCAGTTTGCTTGAACATCCGAATTTGAGTGGTACCATAGGTATGTATAGCAAAACTATATAGGTCTAGGCAAACTTTGTCGAGCCCTGGAGAACGGGTCGCTTCAAAAGAAGAGAGCTTTAATAATTTGACCTAACGACAGGGTTTGTATTTTGGCTCCACATGGTAAGAGCGGGTCCGATTTCCAGCTGGCTCGTCTGGCATGTGCCGATACTCGGCTTTTCGTATCGAACCATCGTCACGCGACTCCACGACGCGACTCGACGAAGAATGACGTCGAGTTTTGGACGTCGCCGAAGCAGCTTGTGAAGCAGAGGGGTAGGAATTAGGAGACCCTCGATGGTAGACGTCGAGGCGAATGTTGGGATGCCCTAGGCTTGAACCCAGTACACGGATTGCTGACACCCAAGACTCAATAGGCAGCGGGGGCGCTGCACGGCGTCGTCTGAATGCCTTTACAACCCCTTGAGTTCAGGAGATGAAATTGATTTTCGAAGCCAATCACGGCCTCTTCCGGTCGCTTTTGGCTCGGCAGGAGACGGAAGGGGCTGGTATGACTTCGGTGATTGAACCAAGAGGCTGTGAGTGTGTGCCGAGCTTTAGAGCTCAGCAATCGCGTTGTTCCACGTTCGAACGAGAAGGCGCTGGAATTTGGAACGACGGCTCTTTGCTTTGGAACAGCGCATGGCCTTGCTTCAGTCCTTGACGGGCATTTCGCAACCCCAAGTCGTCAAGTGGCGACACCAACGGCGTCGCAGTCGATCAGACGTCTCGAGCAGTCGGTCGCAATGAGCTGTGAGGGTGCCAAGGGTGCCGAGGGTGCCGAGGGTGCCAAGGGTGCCGAGGAAACGGATCACGCACACGATGTATCGATAATGCATGCGCCACTCCGACGATTGGAAAGGCGACGCGACGCCAGATGTGGGGCGTCGAGTAAGCCGTTAAAATATAGCCAAGGACGGGCGCGTGCGAGTGGCAGTCTCCCCGAGTTGCAAGCGCGTGTGTAAGTGTGCGAGGACGGAAAGTTCGGCACACGAATTATGCAGCACGATGTTGTCTGAGCTCGGAACTGTTGCTGGTCTCTGGAGCGTCTAGCAGCTGGAAGGGGAGCAGTTGTTCATGCTATATTGCCCTGCCCACGGCGACGCCGACGCCGACGCCGGGGGTTGCTTGTAATCAAATCGCGAGGCACTCATATTCCCCACGGCCTCCAGGCAAGGCTAGGACATGGACATGGGACATAGGACAATAGGGCATGGGACAGGGTCCACGTTAGACTGCGAGCGCGATGGGTCTTTGGCTCGGTCGGGGCTCATGAACTCGTTCATGCACGTCTATATTTGAGGTATACCTATATAAAGGTGAGTCTTCGCGCCAAAAAAGTGAAAATCACGTCAGCATGAAGAAAAAAGTAAAACACACTCATGGCAAACAGCAAAGACAAACTGCAGGTAAATACCCACCTTGAGACGCCCGTTTGAGAGGAGGGCGAGCAAACACCCGATGGAGCGCGACGTCCAGACAGCAGATGCCGCCTCCCTGGACCGTCGGAGCTCAGAGCGATGTTTGAAACGGCAGGAGAGTGATGGCACCCACGCACTCTGCCAAGACAGGGAACACAAGGCGCCACCCCGGCGATCGGCAGATGTTTCCCAGCATGACCTTGAGCGGGATCGCGTCGAGAGTATGCTCCAGCGAATCACGGGCGAGGAAAACATCCGCGAGCGTCGATCTATTCGAGCGCGAAATTGTTTCCAGGTTCCCGGGTGCAGCCGTGGGGGATTGGTAGGGGGGGGGCGTCGGACCGGCATGGTGCCGGCAATAGACAAGAATATAAAGCCGAATCGAGCCTGCTTCTTTTGGGACACCGTTCGTGATATGCTCATTCGAGTAAACACATGAATTTCCCGGCTCGCCGTCGCGTCGCTGCAGGTGTGCCAACCTGTGCGGCCACGTGTTGCCCGCACGTGCGGCCAATCACGTGCCGCGTTGCCCGCGTTAGCGTGGCACGTGCCGGGATGCGAACCAGGGACGTTGGATCGCGTCGAACGTCTCCCTAGGCGCGGGGGGGGGGCTGCACCACCCTCTTCGAGGGCTTTCAGGACGGCCTCCCCGACGACGACGGGTTATTGAAACGTTATTGGCCGGCCGAGCGAAAGAGTTTGCCTGCCACTCCTGCCAGGATCAAGGAAGCTGGGATCTCGCCATTTTCAGCAGGTCGATTGAAAGGAAATCTGCATGCACCGCATTCAAACATCGAGTGGGCTCTGGCCGCATCGTCGCTGCATTTCAATGAAGCACGGCCTGAGAGATTGTTTCGAGGGCGGCCGGGCGATCGATTGAATATCCACGCGGCCGTGTGTGTGTGGGAGTGTGTGTGTGTTGGCGACCGCGATGGGGATCATCCACGATGCGGTGTTTTCGCTGCAGAGGAATTCCAAGGCCGGGCCTTCTGGCATTTCACTCTGCGCGGCGCGGCGTTTTGTTTTGCTGGGCGCCGCCCTCTGGGTCTCGACCTGAGTCCCCATGGCTCCGTGGATTGCACGAGCGTCGATATCGATCACCCTACCCCCCCCCCCCCCCCCCCCCACGATGACGATGACGGTGGGGTGCCCACCAGGGGGGTGATAATTATCGTATCGATTGGGGACGTTCGAGGAACGCGGTGCCTTAGTGACTAATGAGTCCGGATGGCAATCTATTTATATCCGATACTATTCTCTCATAGCTCTCTGTCTCTCTTTATCGATCTCTCCATCTCTCTCTGTCGTTCAGGTGTAGGAGTATGTAATTAACATGGAACAAATTAATAAATGTGCAATGCAAAAAATGCGAATTAATTTGACTCGTGATGACAAAATAGCAGAACCTTTAATTAGGCATATTATTTAATACTCCTATATAAACATTATATATTTTACACACTGCAGCAAGTTTGATATGAATGTCCCCTATGGAGTTCCACGGGGGCCGGTTCCAGGTTTGCACCCTGCGGGGGGCGCCGTACGGGAACCGGGGAGCCGAGGCGTGGAATGTCACCAGGCAATGCGACGCCGCGCGCCTAAAAGCAAATAAGTTTGCGTTTAAGTCAGTGCCTTGCGGATAACGCGTCGAGTTTTGGCGCACAGTTTTGACGTAGTGCAGACAGAAGGCGGTGGGTTTTTTGGGGGATGCAGTGAAAGGCTTCGCTCACTTCACATCGAAGCAATGGAGGGGGGGGGGGGGAGGTACGTGGGGGGAGATGGAGATTGCTTTTCCGGGAATCGAATCTGCGGTACCTGGACTACTGGATAATACTGCATTACTTCTGTCAACACGAAACCGCAGCTTGAGTGCCGAATCAAACCGCAAAAGCAAGCTTGACGAACAACTGAACTAATTATAGGCAGAGTGAAATACGTGGAATTCTGCTAGAGTTCACCACTTCGGCATTTTCGTACAGACAGCTCAAATCGCGTCGCCAAGCGAACAGCCCCATTTCAGCGGTAGAAAATTGCTCGTTTGAAACTGTACAAAACGCTGAATTAAATCTATAGCGAGGCTTATAACACACATTTCAAACCGTTGAAATTGACCAAAATTAGTATGTAGCCCGAGCTGTTGTAGCGTGTGGTTTCGTTTTGAGGGTTTAATTGGAGAATGGGAGATGGTGGCTTCAGATTGCCCCTCTGCTAAAATTTCAAATGTGTATGCGTTACACCCATAGGCGTGCGTAGGGGGAGCGTAGGCCCCACCTAATGAATTTTGTGAAACGCATAGATTTGCTTGAAAATAACCTTGATTGTTCAAAATTCTCCCGGGGGCTGGGCCCCTGAACACCCCCCCCCCCCTTCATGTTTAAGGCCCTGCCCCCCCCCCCCCCCCCCCCACCGGTTCCGGTTCAAGCCAAACTATGCACCTCAAGCTATGCACCTCAAGCCATGCACCTCCCCTAATATGAAAAACGATCCTACGCACCTGCTTATACACTTGATGATGAAACCGCTATTTTCCAAGCTTCGAATTACAAGCTTTCCTTGAAAAATATACTTTACAGAATCCCAAATTTCTGTGGATTGAACATTATCGCCCCCCCCCCCCCCCACCCCCCCAACCGTTCCTGTTTGGGCCCCACCTTATCTGGGACCCTGCGCACGCCTAAGGTTACACCAAACAATGTTCTCTCAAATGTTCCAGGAATTGCCAGCCATATCGCTTCAATATCAGCTCGGGTGTACCTCGTTCGCATCTCGTCCCTCCACGTCCAAGCATGTAATACATGACCGTTTTCCAGGTAATGTATCATGTGAGAGGGGCAACCTCGTGTCGCCGAGGGAGTTCTGCTGAGCGCCGGGAAATCGAGGAAAGCCTTCTGGCTCAGACCGGACGACACGGGCGACGCCGACGGAGATAAAATAAATTAAAATGCAATCCATTCTCCACCTTATCTTTTTACGCCTTGAGAGGCAACTGACTCGTTTCCGACATACGAACGGGTGAACTAGCTTAGTTGGCCGTATTTAGGCTCCCTTAGAGGCTAGTCTAGTAAATCTACCCAATGGCCAATGGCGCCTGAGCTAGAGCCTAACGATGGTTCTATGAACTGGATTAGACTCCGTGACCGAAATCTTATTTTCGGTCTTAGTCTAGACTCCAGGTCTAGGTCTAGGTCTACGTCTTGGTCTTGGTCTTGGTCTACGTCTTGGTCTTGGCCTTGGTCTTGGTCGTTGATATTGGTCTTGGTCTTGGTCTAATGGTCTTGGTCTAGGTCTAGGTCTTGGTCTTGGTCTTGGTCAAGGTCTTGGTCTTGGTCTTGGTTTTGGTCTTGGTGTTGGTCATGGTCTTTATCTTGCTCTTGCTCTTGGTCTTGGTCAAGATCTAGGAATTTGTATTGGTATTGGTATCAGTTATATGGTATCAGACGTTTGTA
Organism: Nemoura dubitans; assembly: GCA_921293005.1. Classification (NCBI taxonomy): domain Eukaryota; kingdom Metazoa; phylum Arthropoda; class Insecta; order Plecoptera; family Nemouridae; genus Nemoura; species Nemoura dubitans. The sequence goes on from OV121073.1 coordinate 52,582,458, forward strand.
GGCACCGAGGGACGTAGAAATACTCTGGCATTGTGTTTCGTCCAGCGCGCTGACTCTAAATGGGCACTCACGTCCACGGAGGGCTCCACACCGCAGCATTATTTGCCGGGCGCGCTGCTTGCGGCGGATTACGGAAGCTTGATAAACTCGGGTGCGGTAATTCACTGCCTCGGGACGCGGAAAATCGCCTCGGGAAATCTCGCGACACGACGCGAGGAAATCCCGGGAAAGTCGCCGGCTCGCCGGATGGGTCGAAATTGATATCCGTGTGCTGCTGTGCTGCGTGGTTCCGTCGCATTTCGGCGAGAGTGGAGGCGACAATGGCGTTGGCTGCGTTGACCTTGAGTGTTGTTTGTCAATCATTCGCAGTTCAGAATGGATGTGATTTGGTGTAGGAAGGAGCAAAGGCCCTTCAATTCTGGAAGAGAACATTATGACACTCACGGCTGAAATGTGTGGAAATCAGGAGCTAAAGAAGGGATACTTCTGTACATTAGATAAAATTTTGGAAAATTAAGGATATCATGAGAACGCAGCACAACGAAAAATGTCGCAGACGGCAATTTTTGAAATTGAAATATTTCAGAAACGCGACACTAAACAACGAAATAATGTATGGATATCAAAATACAAATTCGATTATTCTTATATTTCTATAAATACGAAGTAGTATACAAAAGAACTTTCTTTCAGCTTGAACCACAGTCAGCCTGATTTTTTGGACGCTAATGTGGCTAAAAATTGCTTAATTAAAATTTGTATTTCTATTCAAAGTACAAAAAATGCTATCATAAAGAAATAAAATTGTGGCAACCTTGTCCTAAAACAAGGGAAGGTATAAAGCAAAACTCTCAGAGATCACGCAAGCTTTAAGACACCGGCCATTCCTCTCAGGTAGAAATAGTTTTCAAGGTAGGGTCGCTTTTCGTCATATACACAGCCTAAAGCAACGGTTAGTTACACTCGTTATCAGTTGGGCAGAGCTTGATTAGAGCGAAAACATGCTTTCTTTCTCGGCGCAGAGATACCGCTCGATGTACACGTCCATGTCCTGTAATCGCCGGCCAATCGGCATTTTATCCCTGCATTGAATCAGTGTGTGCTCACATGCAGCAAGACCATTACGCCATCGGCAATTACCTCATGTCGGCCTGGCAATTACTGATAGCGCCTATCGAGACACATCTTATCGCGCCCCCGAGATGATATCGTTTGGAAGTGGAGTTGATTAGAGACCCGATTTTTCTCATAAGTCCCTTTCGACAGCGAATGGCATATGTCTGACTAATTGATTACATTATTATTGGATGAGGTAATAAGTGATTTTGGAGCCTTGCGGAGGTGTTATTTGGACTAGGCGCAAGGGCAGTCCATTTTTGGTGCAGATGTACAGAGTTGATTTGCTTGTAGCTCATTACTTAAAAACTGCCAAACTCTTTAAAAATCAATGTGATTATATTCTATATACTTATTTTGAATTCGCTACTTGAGTGTCGAATTAAACAGCAAAAGCAAATTTTGAACAGCTATATTATGGCGCATAGACTTGATCTGCTGAATTCTGCTGAATTTCGTCACATCTATTTTCCCATTTTTTCCATTTCTAACGGTCGAAAACTGCTGTTGAAAACTACAGAAGGCTGTAAAGAAACAATGGGCATAATAATATAATATTCTTACCATTTCAAATCGCAAAATATTGACAAAAACCGCCTCATGGTTCGAGCTGATCATACGGCTTTGTTTTGAGAGTGTGCCTATCTCATCAAAGTTTCCAGCCAGAATATCAATTTGCTAAGTGAGTTTCTGGAAGTCAAAAAACAAAATATGTCTGTTACCATAGAGTCGCCGAAATAATATCGGTTACTTCTCAGCATGTTCATGTCTGGAAAATAGTTTCCACTGGACGCGTGTGCAATTAATATCATGACACTGCTAGCTGCAGCCCTGCCTCGTCATATATACAAATAATATCGACACGGAATAATGCGGCATACGAACATTTTTTAAATTATTCCATCGCAATGCGCATAAAATTACACACTTGTTGCGGCCTGCAGGCTGTGCAGCTGACGCCATGTGGTATGCACCAATGTGGGAAGGTTTCAATGCACCAAAACCAAATCACGAATTCTGTCTACATTGTATACAACAAAAAACTATACACCACATTTTCCACTCTCCCACTGTAAAACGCTACCCATTCAATTTCACAATATTATTGCACCAGAGCATTTCATTTTCTAAACCTGTATGAAATGCAGCTTTTAAATGGCAACATGCAGTAGTTATGGTTAACGTTACCCACAGGCTTCTAGTTCTAAATCCATAAGGGCCAACGTAGGCATAACAGCTCCAGCTAGAAGGCTGTGCGATGATAAACTCAAATTAATCCTCATGATAGCATTGAGGAATGGAAGACTGCAGTTCCAGAGACAATCACTGATTTGCCCACATATATTATGCAATGCTGTGCTTATGGGAAATATTTTCCCCCTTAATGATTGTCCATTCCTAACAGCGCGCTCCAGGCAACCTAGGCCTTTTTGCGGGTGCCTTTTTGTGCAAATTCTCATGTTTTCGAACGATAGAAGGCAGAATACGACGCACCCAATTTGCAACCAGAAACTGAAAATTCCTCGCGAGTTTTTCCCCCGCAAAGTCGCTCGCCATGCATAATTGATCCAGGAAGCCACGTGCCTTGCGATCGGTAAAGCGGACGGCGGCGTCTCGTCCATGTGGCGGAGACAGCGAGAAAACTTTCCAGCATGCCAAGAATTGTGCAACTGGCTTCTACTAGCGAGCTCGGAGACAGAAACACCGCTGCAAACTGAGAGAGAGAGAGAGAGAGAGAGAGAGAGAGAGAGAGAGAGAGAGAGAGAGAGAGCGAGCGAGAGGGAGGCACGTTTATCGCCTGCCAACGAGCGAGAAAAGGACAGAAGTCGCAGCAGCGAAGGGCTGTAATAATAAACATCTGTTGCTCGCGAGTCGCGCGTAGCCTATCAATAACGCACGGTCCTATGAATTCATCACCGTCGCAACGTCCTTTATGAAGCCTCCGCGCGGCGAAGGCAGGAAGCAAACGCACTGAATTATTTTACCATCGATTTCGGCTCAGGCTGAATGCGAAGATGAAGGCTTCTCGCGTTTTGAGTTCGATAGGCCCTCATTGTTTCCTCCTGTACGTAAGCATCGGCCCGAAATTCGCCCGTTTTGCGTATAAAGCTTTAGTTTCCATATATAACATAACGAGGAAACGGAACGAGCTGGGGGGTGGTCGGGGGGTGATGGGGAGTGGGGCCTTTATGAACGGAGGCTTCGCGTCGCCCCTGGGTGCAGTTAGCATTGCAGATGTGCGGGGGTGGGGGTGGGCGAGGGCGTCGGGACGGCATTGCAGTCGACGGCGACGTTGACGCCGATATTTGGGGGCAGTCGGGCGCTAGTGCCAGTTTGGTAGAGCCAGTTTGGTAGAGTCAGTTTGGTAGAGCCAGTTTGGTAGAGCCAATTTGGTAGTGCCTGTTTGATAGTGCCTGTTTGGTAGTGCCAGTTTGGTAGTGCCAGTTTGAAAGGGCCAGTTTGGTAGTGCCAGTTTGGTAGTCCCAGTTTGGTGGAGCCAGTTGGGTAGTGCCAGTTTGGCAGTGCCAGCTTGATAGAGCCAGTTTGGTAGTGCCAGTTTGGCAGTGCCAGCTTGATAGAGCCAGTTTGGTAATGCGGAGGTTAATTCAGACGTGCCTAGGTAGTGCGTGTTAAGATAGTGCCAGTTTGGTAGTGCCAGTTTCGTGGAGCCCGTTCGGTATAGTGCCAGTTTGATAGAGCCCGTTTGGTAGTGCCAGTTTGGTAGTCCCAGTTTGGTGGAGCCAGTTGGGTAGTGCCAGTTTGGCAGTTGCAGCTTGATAGAGCCAGTTTGGTAATGCGGAGGTTAATTCAGACGTGCCTTAGAGGTAAATTGCTGCAAAAATGCAACTATATACAGGTTGAAAATTGTCAAAATGTTACCCTACGCGATCGGTAGGTTTAATATAGATTTACTGTGAGCTTAATATGCATACTAATCATTTTACGAGGAATTCCACAATTGAATAATTTATTGATATAAAGTTATACAGTTCAATGTTGCATACTAATAATTTTACGAGGAATTCCACAATTGAATTATGTATTGATATAGGTACAGTTATTACAATTCAATCTTAATCACGAAAATTGTTATCTTTGAGATAATACCGATAATATCTAAAGACTGAGACATGATAAAAGTTCATTTTAGGTGAACTAATTTCATTGGATAGGTAATGCGGAGAATCAAGCTCCTATAATTGAATTAGTTTCCCCGAGCAAGTTCCATAACTGCGTCTACGCTCGACGATTATCGCCGACAAACGGTTAGCGCAATCGGACGCCGATCATGCGCCGTCGCGACGCCCGAAAGGGCACGAGTCCCGGGCGGCCATTTTAATTGCCCCCCCCCCCCCCCCCCCACCCACCGACGGCGCGGGTCCAAGAATAGCGCTGCGTCGCCGACATGCTTTCCACGGCCGCCTGCATTTCTTTGCCGCATGGCACGACGTCGAAACACCGGCCAAGACACGGCCCCTTCGAGCGTCGGGACGCCCGGGATGCGGCGCGGTGACCACCTGTGGACGCCGACGCCGTCGAGCTGCAGGCGTCGGCCGGTGCCGGGATCGACGCCCGGCGCGCGCCGCGCACGATCAGTAATTAACGCGCGCGGCTCGCTGGAAACTGTCTCCAGAGACGACGACGACGACGACGACGACGACGACGACGACGACGACAAAGTGAAAAAAATTCCAAAGTCATTCACGCGCGCGACGTGGCCATTAAAGATAATTGGAGAGGCTGCTATAGTGAATAATTCACAGAGGCCGCGACGCCGCTGTGCGCTCGGAGACGCCGACGCCGACGCCGACGCTTTAGTGCAGAGTTGATTAACGGTTGACGCTATAGGGGTACCTACCCGACGTCGCCGACTTGGTGTTCTCATCATCACGGCAAGCTTTATCAGCACGACACGGGGGTTTGCTATAGTCTCCCCACGGGGCCGTGGCGCCCTGTCTGTATGCACGCAGGGAGAGTAATCAATCGCCGATCAATTACAAGAGGGCCGTGATGGACAATTAACGTGGCGATAGCAAAACTTACATGAATATGAGCCACATAGAATCGGCCGCGATCGCGCTACGTTAATGCAACGGTGTGCCGTGTGCTGCATTAACGAACAAGCGATTGCAGCTTTGTTGGCACGGCCCGTGTTGAGATCGACTCGTTGTGACAGAATGCATCGCATGCACACGTCACCGTTGCACATGCACCGACCGACGCCACACGTGCAGGCCACGTGTGCACGTGTGCGGGCGTGGGGGGGGGGGGGGAGGGGGGTTGGAGAATGCCGCATGGCCGCAGTAATTGATTTCGCCGGGGACGACGTCGACGACGCTATGCAGTGTCTTCGCGTTTCAGACGACACCCGCAGTGCCGACGTCGCTGCCCGGCGTCGGCGTCGGTTTGGGACGGCGTCGCGCGCGACTCCGCCCTGCGGCGTCGACTTACCTGTGGCGTCAGACGCGGCCGGGCATGGGCTGGACGGACTCGAATCCGAACATGCGATGAGAGTACACATCGAAGTGATGCCCGCAAACGCAAAGCAGACGTTTAAGTCGAATATACCAAGAAGTTTTTGGTATATTCTCAGCATAGCCGCAAGTTCTTATAACTCTGAGTTTCAGCTTGTCCATTGAGCGGTGAACTCAGGCCTCTTCCTTCGTATATAGTGGATAGGCTAAGGTAAACACTTTATAAGTCACAACTTTTGTCGGATCGCTACCAAACCTGTATCTTCGGAATCCGCAGACTATTGGCAACAAATTGCCATCCTTTTCATATCGAATGATTTCATTTTAATCCGTCTTATGTTTTGAAGTCTCTATCCGCATCTCCCCCATCATCTATACGTAGCCCATCATATTATGGATGGAGCAACGGCTTCGTGGGAAAAAGTTGGAACAGTGTAAAGCACGATCATTGGCAGAGCGAGTGCCACAAATATTATTGTGACACGGTGGCAGCCTTCAAAATTTGAATTTTTATCTATCTAGCTTTCTGCAGATGAACAAAAGGCAGGATTCAATTTTGGGTTTTCTCGCAGCCAATTTTAACATAAGCATGGTCAATCTGTGTAAATCCATCCATTGGGCGAGGGTTGTTGCTACTCCAAGCTCGTATTATGAGATGAATGGCCGTCGCATTTGTGTCGACACGTCTGGTGATAGAACCGTTTGTTTGGTAGGACCGTAAACCCCTCATGGGCGTCGGCCGGGAAAGCCGGGGAGAAAACAGAGCTCACTTGACGCCGGGAAACGGGCGAACACCTGCAGCGGGTTGCTCGGCCTTTCGAGCGATGACTTGGCGAGAGGGCGGTCTCGATTGGTCGGACACCCTCCGCGCCTGAGACCTCGACAACGGCGTCCAAGTTGCAGCTCACGAGGGGTGCACGTCCGCGCGCGCTGCAGGATTTCCCCGTTGGCCAAAGTTTTTCCCGAGCGCTCTCAAAGTTGTCGGCGGCAGTGCGAAACAGTTTGCCAACTTAATTACACCGAGTTCGACGGCACGGGAAGGGAACGAACGACCGCGGTTCTGCGGCAAACAACTGGTCGCGACGCGCTAAGCCAGCGTCCTCAGGTCTGCACACGACACAGCTTAGCGGTCGGCGTGGCCGTGTGGCGGAGCGTCGCGATCCTCTTTTATTATGACATGCACAGGAATCCTATTGTGTAATTACGCTGGCTTGTTTTTCACTGATACTAGAGAATAGAGATAAAGCATTTAACTACCCGCGTTTATTTGCCAAATTCCTATGCAAGGGAACATCCGAGGATGGGGCGCATAAACATGAGGATTTGCGGTGACAAATAATTATTTTAATGGTGCAGGACATTGTCGTCATTTGTGTTTACAGCTGTTGTGTGTACTGGAAACGGAATGGCAGTCGTTGAAAAAAATAAAACGGCTCGATTTCTCAGTTTAAATGCAGCCATTTGGTTTCCAAAGGTTTGTACACTTAATCACGGAGAGCTTTAATTTAATGGTCTTAGCAGTTTGCGACAACATATCAGAGCGATGCGAATGAGAGAGGACGATTCCGAGAGGTCTCCGAAGGCAAACTGGCCAAATCCTATAACGGGGAGGCACCGTGATCAGATAAGATTCCGCCGCGATCCTGGCTGATACGAAACAAATTAGTTTCGGCAATGTATGTGTACAGCGCGATGGGGCACTTTATTGCCCCCGGTCGCGGGAGGCGGCCCGTGTACTGCCGGCGAGCATGCAATCGGCAACCCCGTGCACGACGATCGCCGTACGTCGCTGAAATGTATTTGGCTGCATGGTCATGGGGCACGGGGGGAGGCGGCATGGGAATTATGATCCAGGTTCACGGCTCCAAGGTCGTCCGGACGTTGTATGATGTTGCTATCTACCAAAATAAAATTATACTATGTCTCTTTATCGTGTTTTCCGATCTTGGGAATTGCCTTTTTGTAGCTCCCCCTAAAAATTCCTCGAGCATTATAGTTTATGAATAGATCTGGCGCATTGGTTTGCGCGGTTGAAAAGTCATAGCACAATGAATCATACTGCAGATATACGATATGGAAATGTCATAATCATCCAGAAATCGTCGTAGGATTCTTTATTTATTTACAGTTTTCTACTCTCAATTTGTGCATGCGAAATGGTATGCTGGCTGGTTCCCCGACGGAAGCGAGCCGAAAATTTTGAAGCGTGCCACCCTTGGCCTTTGAGCGTAGGCGGGAAAACAGGCCACGGAACTTTTAAAAGTGTAGGATCACGTTTAAGAGACTATGGTCTAAAACTCTAAAAACATTGTGGGTGGAAGGGGGGGGGGGGCATTGTGGGTTAAGCAATCTCATTTGTAAGCTAAGTCGGGAGGTACACAATGCACAAGGAACAATCATGAGTTGTTCATCCACCATGACAACTTGTATAGTGTGCAGAAAGCTAATTATGTACCTACCACTCCACACACTGGCATTATGTTTATATAGCCATGGGAAGAATATAGTCTATTACCTGCAAATAATCGATTATACAGATATGAAGGTAATAAATCTTTCCTATAATGTCCTCTTTCCATGTACATAGGTTATGTTGTACAGTGTACTTGTACCTATATACCGTATTGCCAATTAAATTGCTTTAGGCTGTCATGAACACAATTAAAAACAATTTTACATGTCAACGGAATGAAACAATTGCCATCAATTACATTACTTGAGCGCAAATTGATTGAGCTGTCAACGCCAATAATAATTGTAGGTATACCGTAATGGATATACATTATGGTTTACTTCCACATTACTCTCGCTCTAGCCGAGTCGAACGACCTTCCAAAAAATCAGTCCCATCCTGATCCTCGGCACGACGGCGACGAGATCCGCGCGACGCATGCAGCCTCCAACGGCGTCCTCTCGGCCCGCGGGTCGCCGGCAATAGATGGCGCTCCCCGCCGCACCGAGCGGACACTGGGGGCCGAGCCACCCCCGGGGCCGGCGTGGGGGTGGCAGGGGGTGGCAGGGCCGCATTGCACCCAAGCGATCGAGTGGCGCAACCGCCCCCCCCCCCCCCCCCCGCCACCAATGCGGGCGAAAGTGTGGACGTGGTGATTTCGCTGCGACCTGCAGAGCGGGATTTGTTTTTCGCCCCCCCCCCCTCCACCACTGGGTTGCGTTGGCCGCGGGTCGGGGCGTTTGGCGGTCATCCATCGACGTCGACGCGGAGGCGGGAGGGCCTCGATGAGGTCCGCGGCACAGTGTCGTCGCGCAGGGCAACGAATCATCGAAGTCAATGCTCGAGGGGTTGGGGATGTGTGCTGGTGTATAGACAACATCGACGGTAAATTTAAATGTGCCATTGGCAATGGACATGGCGTAAATCATTCGAAGAGACGTCACGTTGGTAAAAAATAAAAAATATTGAAGTCTGTAAAAAATAAACAGAACAAATAAATTGAAAGGCAAAGTTACTATGAACCATCTCAACGTCAGGACATTAATTTATTTCTTTCGACAGCAATCAGAGACCTCATATGGCATTATGAGCATTTTACTGCTGTATCCTTTATAGATATTTCGAACTAAATTTGCTTCAATCTTCGAACATCCCGAAACGATGACGGATGGAAACTGGAAAGTATTTACGACTAAATCGACCCCGGCTGACATCCAATTAACCTGTTTAATTTTGTCAACCCACTATCGATATCAACAAGCGATCACAACAACTACAACGATCTGAATGAAAAATACTCCGGGTCGGCAAAATGCCCCTGCATGTCGCCGGCCAGAGGGGGTAATGGATGCACGCGTCTATTGCTATACTTATCCACCGGCCAATGCCGGACTCGGAGGTAAACAAGCGTCGAGGTTCGTGACTAGAGTTGCTGCAATTGGTACCCCTTTACAAGCCTTCCGTGCACTCACCGGCACGACACACGGCGCGGCATGCGACGCCCGGAAAATTCGAGGAAAACTCGGGGGAAATGCCGCGCGGGGAAACTGCAAGCCGCAGAAATCGAGTGGCTCGCCAAAAATCATGCGGGCTGCAATCAGCAGAAGAGCGGTCGCCGGGACGGATGCTGCATTATGGCCCGATCTCGCACCACATCATATAGCAGCGAGGAAAATTTGGCAAGGTTGCCAAAACAATAATATGTGGTACATGACGCTGCAGAAACTGTTGCATCAATTTTTACTACTTTCAAAGTACAAGCTATATATACTATGCTATACTATATAGCCTCCATTGCACTTTCAGAAGGAGAATGGATGTGCATCTTCTCTCGAGGACTCATTCTGTTGAAACACGAGCTATAGTTTCAAAACTGATTTTATAGCCTTATGTCATGCTCAAGACATGGTTTGTAAATTTTGAAACTCTTAGCTGGTGTTTAGCAGCAATGGATCCTCGAGGAAGATGCAAATCCACTCTCGTCTTAACGTGAGCTGATTACATATATCCACGGAACTAAATGATAGGTAATGTGCTAGTAAAGTTTAGGATGGGTCGTTAAGTTATGTGCTTGTCGCCGGTCATCCATTAGCCGGTTATCGCTGCTAAACGCTGCGTCAATATCTGATAATGAGTCTAGGTACGCCGTTATCGGCTGCACTAATCACTAATCGCCGATAAACTAGATCGCTCCGGAGTGATCCACATCGCGAACCTTGCGCGAATTTTCCGTGCAGAGAGAATTATTATCATGTCAAAGAACTTTCGTAACTTGCGGTGCTGTATATTAATTTGCGCGAATTTTGCAGATATTTCGTCGCGCTATATATGACCTTTAAATAGAGAACCCTCTGAGCGGATCCTGTTACTCCACGCGAGTCCAGAGATCAAATGGACCAAGAAAGAAGAATCGCATCGGACGTTGAGAAATTGTCTTTCGATTCGACTGAGAAAAATAAATCGCTGGTTTCGGATTGCCAGCTAAAGAAGATCGAGTTTTGCTCCTTTTTTTGCCTGATCTAAAAATCGTTTCGATTCCGCGAGGCTCTATAAAATAACTGAAAATCAATTCCAATTGGCAAGGAGAAATCGCTTGGCATCATAATCAGTGACGGAGATGACAGCGATCATCGCCCTGTCATCATTTCATTACAAGCCCATTCTTCAACCGCCCATTCCCTGCAGGGAGCTTGTCATTGTCATTCAATGGAAAGCCATACAATATACTCTGATGTGAGCATATCTGATGTAAAAGGAATGTTGCATTAGGGCACACGCGACTCTGTTGATGACGCTGACATTTAACCTCGCCAATCAGCCCCGAGTTGCTCACAGGAACTCACCGTCCCTTTACCTGCTACCAGACTGTAGAACTACACAACGGTCCGTTATTTCTTTAACCAGCTGCTGTACAGCTGGGACTAACAATGGTTGAGCAGCACACCGCCCGCGGCTAGCACATGCAATATGCAGGGCAGGCACTAGAGCGCTCTTATAGAACATGAAAAGTGACAGCCATTTACCCCGGCGCTGACGCCAGTCAGCTCCCGTTCAGCTGCAACTTTTCGCTTTTCTTTTCCATGCCCTCGGAACCCCCTGCCCCCTGCCTCCCCCACCCCACGCCCGGCGCGACCTGGGCGCTGTGTCGTATCGAACGGGCCTTGCTATTTGCAGCGCGCCGTGAGTCGCCCTTTGGCGCCAGGGCGGGTGCAAGGGCAGTCCTGGCAGGGCGGCCACGGACCTGGCAGGCCAGGGCAAGCAAGGGCAGGTTGCGTCCCCTCTGCGTATAATGCTTCACTCGTCGTCGCCTTCGTCGGCTGAAGGTCATGACCGTTTGGAAGGGTTGAAGATCCCGCAGGAACCCACCCTTTTGTGTCATGGACGGCAATGATATGTTATATGCAACGTTAAATGTGTAGTTGAGTTTACTTTAATGTGGATTTGGAAAGACACCCCTCTTGCGAAGCGATTGCGTAGCATTTGCAAAGCAAAGTTATGCGGATGCCCATTCACAACCCAACTTGCAAGGTGCTTGGGCCGTGCTTATCTTGCGCAATGCTTCCACTGCGCATGGTGCCGGCGGCTCGGAGCTGGTCTGTCGCATTGTCGTAATCCTCTTGCAATGTCGATTGCGCCGATGACAGTCCACTGTCCAGTCAATCCAGCACGGATTGCCTGCAATGCAATGCACATCGAGCACTACGCGTTGCTGAGCACTATCTCTATACGCCATACGGATATATACAATCTGCGGTTTGGATGCAATCGCCCACTGCCGGCGGTGCACCGGCCTGCAGCAATCAGGAAACTATAACAAAAACATCCAGTTTGACCGTCCCCGTGTGAAAAAGTAAACTCCCAGTTGATATGGGAACAGGAAGAGCCATATCAGAAAATTTGAACGGACCTCACATGTCGAGACGACATACCCTTGGAATGCCCCAATCAGGGTTATCGGGGCAAAGATCGGACGACACTGACCGCATAAAAACCTTCACAGACGTTGAGTCTTCTAGAAGCCTCCCAATCGCCTCTCGCCGCGAGACGTCGACGGCGTCGCCCCGTCTGGCGTCATGCACAAAGCCCTAGATATATAGCTATATAGTGAGCCATGCAATCTCGGACTAAAACGCCCCCCATAACTGCACCGCGCGGGGCACTGCGCCGGACGTAATCAAATCACGGGCCGCATTGCACTCTTGCAATTTCATTTCCCGTCGCGACCCTTACATTAGAGTGGAGTACCTATACCTAGATATACCTCTGTGTGCCGCATACCGCGTTGACGTGTAGCCGCATGCAGGGGTGACGCAATCGCAAAGTGCATGCAGTTTGGCGCTAATGCAGCATCGCGCACAAAATGCACAATTCGTTCGCCGGCCGCAAGTGCATCGCCGCCGGCGACGACGCCACGAGTGGGGCACTTGTTGCTTATTTATTACAAACACTGCCTCCAGTTTGTGTGTGTTGTATTATACAAATATATACATGTCATGCAGAGAGTATATAGCAAGCCGCAAGAACGATGTATTAAAGGGATTCTAATTTATATTTATGGCCGTCCTGCATAATGTTTCTCGGCGTCGGCGTCGTCGTCGGCGTCGGCGTGAGAAGGCCCCGTCCGAGGCCCGAACACGGGCGCTCTTGATTGATGAGCCGACGCCATGTACTACGTCACGACGTCTCGACCCTGACATTGGGATCGCGTTATGCAGATCTCGACCCTTTTGGGCGCGATCTCTCTTGTGACTCGGCTGGCAAAACAACCCTGCGGCGACGCGTGTCGCGTCGTGCCTTGTGTGTTATGTCTCTGCCGGGCCGGGCCGGGTCGGGCCGGGTCGGGCCGGGTCGGTCGGGGGACAGAAGACGAGCGGCGGTTTCGACGCGGCTGTGACCCGCACACTGCCGAGCCGAGACAAACATTGTAATGCACACTCATTGAAAGGTCAGGCCGGACGAGTTGAACTCGAGTGGCAGTGATATGTCCGCGCGAGACAGATGCTGCGAGCTGGACACACGCTAATGATTTAGGCGGCCGTTCTATTCTAAAGAATACGCCGATCCAACGCACTCTGAATGATTTTCTTCCATTGGCGATGATGGTAAATTTGCGGTAAGAAATGCCTGTAGGATCAGCTGTTTTGGATCAATATGGAGTATGGCCTCCTCAATATATTCCACTGCCAGATGGATCCATCTGAGAGGTCAGAACGAAGATTGTCATGTCCGTGAATCTCAATCAGTCACGCTCTCTCTCTCTCTAATAAACCGGCAGTCTATCAAAACCAGCGACATAATGGCAGTCCCAGTGACAACATCGTCTATAGAGATGCCAAACCAAGCGGATGGCGATTGCCGATTGGCCGATGCAATGCAGCCGCATTGTTTCGGCTTCCTACCGCCAGTGTCGCATCGCGGGCAGGCCCGCGGGGCCCCGCGGATTGTCTGGCGGGCCCCTCGACAGTGGGATATAGGTGGCCGTGGGGGCGGCTCGGCACGGCGCGGCGCCACCGCATTGCGCGCTCGCCACGGCCCGGTCGACGCGGCCGCGACGCCGCCCTGGAATCGATCAGGGACCGACGCCGGCAGGAGGGGCGACAGGGGGAGGGGTGGCGGTGGGGGGCTACTTGACCAGGAAACGAACCCCGGACAAAACTCGTGCTCGCCCGGTCTTGTCTGGCTGTGACATGGCAGCGGCAGTCCACGCGGGGTGGAAATGGAACATTCCTACGGGCGGGCGTCTACAAAGTACACTCTACTCCAAAGGCTACAATACCTCGCAATGCGACGAGTGGGGAAATTTCCCTGATATTTCGGTCGCTTGCTAAAAGAGAGGCTTTGCAAACGTTTTTTCCTAATTAGATAGCACGGTGCTGCAGTCCCCTAGGCAACCGTGGGGTTAATTGCCGACCTGCCCGCCTGTGACGTCAGTCTGTCCCAGCATAGCATGTCCGCGACGGGGTGGACCGGGTCGCTCGCCGTCGACGCCGAAGGGTGGCCGTCATGCCTGGAGTCGCGGAGGTCGGGGAACGCCTCTGTGGTATGCGGCCTCGGACCGTCTCTCCCGGCGCCGGGGGACCAATTATTCAACGAGTGCGACTTGTTTGCAAGCCAATGGTTTTGTGTGGGTACGTTTGCCTTTGGTCCATGGCTTTTGTGCGATTAACAAATGGCGACAGGATGACCCCTCTGAAACGATGCAATGCAAAACCCGGTACTTTTCCATGGGTAAATAGAGTTACGGCTCGCCTTCACGTTTTAGCTTCGAAACCTAAAAATACCTAGCGGCGCAATCGGCAACCACTGGAGTTTGGCTCCAGGAATTTTTGGAGAATGGGTGTTGTGAGTGGCGATGTTATACATTATATTGAGAGTCTGTATAGTGTATACCTATCTATGCGGACATTTGGCTAACTTTGAAGGTTTACTTTTTATGTGTAGGAAGCTGGGATGATTATAAACCGCCATTACCATCGTTTTATGTATTTTAGGGCCAGTTATACCAGTGCCTCAACCCCGAGTTGAAGCAGGAGTCAAGTTATTTGTCATGGCAACCGCCAATAGGATGCCGTGGAATTCATTTGTTTCTGAGGGTTAGACACCTATAGTACGTCTAGGTTCTTTTCGCAGCGCCTCGGGACATTGGGCCTATACCATAACATTGTAGAATACCGGTTTGCTGCTGATAAAATAACCTGAGACGTACTATAACCCAGAGTGGAAAAATATTGTAAAACCGTCCCTTATAACGTCAATTGCAAAGCGTACCTACCAAGAGCAGGCATAAAGAAAAATTAATTTGTATGATGATGAACAACGAACTAACGACTGGACGGTTGGCGCAGATGTATTTACTCGTAAAAATCCTACTGGGGTGGGGGGTAATAACGACGTCCCCTTCCCCCTCTCCTTCACGTTTCAGCCTTCACGTTTCAGCTTCGAAGTCTAAAAACTCGCCATCAAATACCTAGCGGCGCAATCGGCAACCACTCGAGTTTGGCTCCAGGAATTTTTGAAGTATGTGTGTTATGAGTGGCGATGTTATACATTATATTGTGAGTCTGAATACCTACATATGCGGACAATCGGATATCTTTAAAGGGTTACTTTTTATGTGTAGGTAGCTGGGATGATTATCAACCGCCATTACCATCGTTTTATTAAAACGAAGCAGGCATAAAGAAAAATTAATTTGTACGATGATGAACAACGAACTAACGACTGGACGGTTGGCGCAGAAGTATTTACTCGTAAAAATCTAACTGGGGTGGGGGGTAATAATGACGCTCCCCCCCCCCCCCTCCCCCACTATGGGTTGTGTGCTTTTGGTTCCGTTAGCCCCCCACATAGCGCGTCGGGAGCACGAACAGGGGACCGCGCGGCGGCGGCGGCGGCGGCGGCGGCGGCGACGACGGTGGCCTATGCAGCAGCAGCCGGGGAAACTGTTGACGCCATCAACAGGTCTCCGCGTCGTCAGCGTCGTCGGCGTCGGCGTCGCTATCAGCCGCGTCGTAAATCATCGGCGCCTCCGTTGCGACGAGGACGCCGTCGATGGTCTTATCGCAGACGCATCAAAACCCGCACATTGTTACGGGTGGGTTGGTGTGGGGTGTAGGTGGGGGAGATTCCGGGGCGGCTTGTCAACATGGAGAGTGCGACGCGGCGAGCGCCCTCTGCCTTCGAGGGTTTACCCCCGAACTGTGCGAGTGGCAGTCTATTAGGCGCCCTGCTCCCGACAGCCTATAGACGCGCTCTCACATATTATGGTATTGACAATTCTTTGTCGGGCGACAGAATTTCGGTTTGGGGATATATCGATGTAAATTATGGAACGACTTTCGGGAATACTTTAACAATTTCGCCGTATACTATAGCGTGGAAGTATTTCCTAAATAAGGAGACTAGGCTAGGTCTTGTTTTCTTTCCACAGGTAAATGTGTAATGGTCTGATTTGTGCTCTATCCCAGAGTAATATAGCACATTCTGTCTTTTCTATTTTATATAATATATAGTATGATGATAAGGCTGACCACAGCTTTCATGAAACAAGTACCCTATGCCAACTATTTCAAGGATGTGGTTGACCCTGTTTTACCTTATCGTTATCAGAACAGACAAGCACCGGTTTTATAAACGATAATAACTATCAATATTTATATATGACCTGTCCCGGTAAATTTAAATGTGTTTTAGTTTGCAAGGAGTTGTGCATGGCTAAGGCTTTTTATAAAATAAGTACTTCTTGAAACTGCCGTCAATGCCATGAAACTGGGACTGCAGCATATGTACTATATGTTGGTATCTTTAGGTGCCTCCTAAAAGGCGCATTGAGTTTCGGCAACTGCCATTACAGCGGCCTATATAACCAGCCAATCGCTGCGACATGCAAATCCCGCGTGTATATATGACTCTCTCTCTCTCCCTCTCTCGTTACAATGAAGTCGGTGGTATCGACGCAAGTGCAGTGAACCACGGCCAGTCCATCCGAATTGACCGTTATCATCAGCCTGGCCGGGCGTGGACGCGACGAGCCAACAAAAAATGCGTGCTGCTGATAAGCCCGTTCGCCACCCAACCCGAGTTCGACGCCAGACATTCGAGATACTATTTCAATTTGAAACAATCACAAATTGTTCGCTTTGCATCGTAGAAAGTTCATAAGTGACGTTGCATTCTTCAAGGAAAACATTAAGATGTGAAAATTCTAAAGCATGTCATGTCATCATCCCCGTGCAGAAAGCTCCAGTGGCAAAATTTGGCCCGCGCGGTAAATAAATGTACAAAAGTACATTTTCGTAATTCCTGTCATTAGTTATTTTGTGAGACAATAATATGCGAGCCGACTGGTGATTTTGATAAATAATTCCATGCCTACCACAATGTTCTGACTGAGAGGGTCGACGTCTCATTACATGACCAAGCAAATAATAAGCCTAATGCCACGGACCTTCCCGCTAGGTCTATGGTATTTTTCTTGTTAAAAAGAAGAGCGGCGTTTCACTCTCAAAGAATTTCTCCTGCTGGGCCACTCGTTGATGGTTGTTGAGGTTAATTGAATTCAACTTTTTATGGATTTCCAAGAGATATTTCGAGGTTCTGAAATAATATTCAATTGGTTGTCCAAAGTGTGAGGATTCCGTAGATATTTGTTTCGTTGCGATCGGATAACGGGTGTGGCCTGGAAAGTGTATACGGTAAGAGGTAAATTCTTAGCTGGAATTTACCCGTAAGTACATCTTTCAATGTACCGGCTAAACATGGTTATTTTAATTCTCTTGTAAGTAATTAACGAGTGAATCTTGGGAAATGAAAATGGTTCAATTGGTTGTCCGAAGTGTGATGATTCCGAAAATATAGGTTTCGTCGCGATCCGACGAAAGGTGTGGCCTGGAAAGTGTATACCTTACGAGGTGACGGAAACGGCTCGACTTCGGAGCTCATTGAACAGCCAAAGGTATCAACATTCGCAGGCCGTTCCAAGGCTCGGCTGTAGAGTTGAATGGTCTGACTCTGAGCTGAGCATCGAATGATTGACAGCGAAATGTCTGGGACAATGCGTTCATTCTAAGCGTGAAAAATACTGTATCGCGTGGGCCCGCCACCATGTGTACTTGAGGCTAATTACACGACGGCTATGTTCGACGCGCAATTAGCACTTAGCCCAACGAGTGAATGCAACAAGTCATTATTATGTACACGTTATATTTTGTCATGTCGATAGCGGTGGCGACGGCTTGGTATATCGCAGCAGGGTTCGCGTTAAAGGAGATTGCCGGGGGCCCGACCAAAGGGCCCGACTGACCATGGGCGCATGCCTCCATGCGCTTTGTACCGCGTGCTTTGGGGACCCATGATGGTGGAGTCGGGCCCGACCAAAGGGCCCGACAGACCGCGAATTCGAGTTATCGTTTCGATGACTAGTTTTTTAATCATGTTTTTTTCGGCTGGCTTTCGGCTTGACCCGGTGCATCATTCATGTGTTTTGACAGCTGTATGTATGTGGGTGGGTTGGGGAAGGCGGGGGGGGGGGGGGGGGCGGTGATAGCGGCGATGTTTATATGGAACAGGTGGGGGAAACCAGGTGTCGGTGTCTGAGGTTTGGATATATATATATATGAAAAAATAATCCGCAATGCATCGCAATGAGGTTGTAAGGCTCATATTGTCATTGCACTCGTCATCGCAAGCATCACTCATGCACTTCTAACATAACATATGTACACATTTTACTTTGTTTACCTAGAGTGGGAGTGGGTTTCTAGCATGCAGTATGTAACATATGATTCTGCCAGCTAATATTATAATCGTATGTACGGGATGGATGCGCGTTCAGCTTGAGCGAGGAGGCCTATTTCATACCAGATAGAGGATAGGAGGTGGTACCTATTCGCTTACGAAAATGACAATCATTTCCGGATAATGCCATTATCGTCTGGACAAAAAAGCCTCAACGCCTCGCACGTCATGCCGCAACGTCCTTACATGGAGCGCCGATGACGCAAGCAAAGGAGGTTCACGACGAGCCTGATAAAAACCTCTCCTCTCCTCTGACGCTGTAGGTAGTACCTACCGAATCCCGATGTTGGAATGATTTTTTTTAAATCATTCTATCCAGCATGCGGTGCTGTCGCATCACGAGACCGTCACCACGTCGCCGTGACTAATCGCCCTTCGCGCGTCCAATTGTTTCGCGCGCGCGACTACGACGACGCCGACGGCGCCGCCGACGTCGGAATGCATCGAATTATGCGTCGGCGCCGCGACGCTCGGCGCGATGCGTCGACTGCTGGACGGCACGCATCCCGCAACGCAGAGAAACGCCGCGCGTTGCCCGCTCTCGCCCTCCCCTCTCGTCCCGCACCAACGACGACCACGGCCGGGTGGATGCGATTGGACAATATTTCGAGCGATATTCAAACGAAATTTGAATTTTAGAATTTCATATTCGGATGTGTCACCTTCGTTTGGCTCACGAATTTATTTAAAACCGTCACGAGTCAAGTTTACGACGGCCGCAAGTGATAAGTCTGTTAGTGAGCTTATCTACTGGGTTATCATGGCATAATGGAAAGTTTGCAGCGAAAGCCGAGCTTCGGCCGGTGTCAAAAACTCTACGTAGCCGACGACGATGATCTGCATCGAATAAGGAATGCATGCATGGAAAATGTCATTGTTGTGTAGCACTGCATTAATATTTGTTCTCGGCGGCGGCGGCGGCGTCGGCGTCGGCGTCGTCTTCCTAACCTGGGGCAAGGCAGGCAGGCAGGCAGGCGTCGCTCCGCCCCGACGCTATCTCGTCCGAGCGCCGCGGCGCAGGGCGCCGGTCTGCCAGGCCGCGGCGCTCACCAACTGAACACGGGTTGACGCATTGCAGGTGCGTGCCAGCCAATCACCGACGAGCTTAGATTGGACGTTAGACGACTCGACGAGGAAGTCTTGTAAACAAGACCGCACCCTGCACCTATAAAGTCCATTCACTCGCGCATGTGAAACTTAATCCGCGATCTGAGCTCGAATTCGATGGTACACACACCGTAGCAGTGGAATATCATCAGTTATTTAACGAAAAACGTAATTATTACCGGCGGTACGGTGCGTTAAAAAACGGGTTGTGGAACTATTTTTTGTGAAATAATTTATTTGCGCGGAGGTATACCAGCGAGGCGAGTGTCGGTGGAGTTCGTTCTTTCGCTGCCATTGCTCGCAGGATTTCGCGTCAGCACTCATCGCGTTCGTTGTGGCGGTTACATTAGTGCCGGAAATATTTAGAAGGTAGTTCAATCCGGGACGTATCTACAATGGTAAGTCGATCAAAATGCTCATCCTCACACACACGTCGAACACAAATATTCAGCGGTTCCGTTTTTCCACAGATTTTTGTTCTAATTCCGTAAACTTGCTAGATAAATGCCGACAAACGAAGCTATGCCATCCATTGTGGGATACTGGCAGGCTCCGGCTTCTTTGTTGTTTATTCACACCCGTCAGCTGAAGGTCTCAAGTTGCACTTTGGTACACTCCCACCAACGTAATTTATGATCATTAGCATTTTTACTCGCATGTCTAATTTTGACAGACTCGTATTACGGCACATTCATAATTCCAGGTATTTTGTAATATGTAGGCGTACCTACCTGCGGTGCCGGCTAGCCGTCCGCATCCAGTTAGGTTTGTTGCTACGCCTTCATTCGAGGAAGCCGGGGCCAAATCTAGGGATACCTGTTTAAGGTTAAATCGAGTGTTGCAATCCGTACCCCGGTCTATTTCTGTTCATTGAATCTTGTGACTGCCGCATTTATATTGTATTCTTAGCAATGACAGTAGACGGCTGACTACACTGCATGAGTCATGTACACATGTTGTAGAAATACTATTGCAAGAAAAAAAGGAGTCCCGTCTCCCAAGCCATTTACAAGTCACACGTGAATGAAGCCAGGCCAAAGGTAGAATGCTGCTGCCAACACCAAAAGATTGTTCTCTTTCCACCAGGCTGATCAATTGACTGAAGAGCAGATTGCCGAGTTCAAGGAGGCGTTTTCCTTGTTCGACAAGGATGGTGATGGCACGATCACCACCAAGGAGTTGGGAACTGTCATGCGATCGCTAGGACAAAACCCCACGGAGGCTGAGCTCCAAGACATGATCAATGAGGTTGATGCTGATGGTCAGTGCTCACTGCTTAACATTGATAATAATGGGTAAAAACCTACCAACCTTGAGTAAAGTCTGGACTTGTATTTCCAGCTGTGTTCAAACTAGAAAATCATTGATTCCCACAACAGTGAGTCAGTTGACCCTGGTCTGAATGGTTTTACTGCTATGAGCTTGTTTATTTATACATTCATGATATAGGTGTCATATATCTAACCAGTTGCTTAGTTATTCATTATTACTGTCGAACTAATTTCAGTATGTCGAATTCCAGGAATAGGGAGTGAGTTTTACAGATGATTTTGTCTCTAATGGTGGTGCTTGGCTTGTAGGTAACGGTACTATTGACTTCCCGGAATTCCTGACAATGATGGCGAGAAAGATGAAAGACACAGACAGCGAGGAAGAGATTCGCGAGGCTTTCCGAGTGTTTGATAAGGACGGCAACGGCTTCATCAGTGCGGCGGAGCTGAGGCACGTCATGACCAACCTCGGTGAGAAGCTCACCGATGAGGAAGTCGACGAGATGATCCGAGAAGCCGACATTGATGGCGACGGCCAAGTCAACTATGAAGGTGAATGTTGCGCCCCTGCATTGCCCCCTCTTTGCTCATTCTCTCGGCCAGTGGGTTACGGTGCAGTGTGTAGTCTGGTGTCTTCTTGATGGGGGCCTGATGCTCTAGGTTCATTGCAGTTTGAGACTTATATATTGCTCATAGTTATAATATAACTTCAAGTAGACATAAAGAGCATTTGGTAACTGATCAATGAGATGCCAGTGTAGGCTTACAGTTTTCATTCATTGTCCTGCCAGCTTTGATCCTTCAATCATACCAGTTTGTTGCTTTTTTGAATGGTTTTCCTGTGCATTTGGTGTTCTCTCCTTCCATGACAGTTTCAGACATAACACAAGATTCAAACTACAATCTAGATACGTTCAAATTGCCAACTGAAGCTAGGTATTTGATTTTAGTAATATTTTTCATTGCCTATCACATTAGTCACACAACATGATTTTTTCAAGTCTATATCATGTTTTCTGCTCATGATGGCAGCAACGGTCAAATTCCGTTTGTAAGCTCTGGTTTCTCATCCACTCCTTGTTAGTCTGAAATGTCTTGCCAAACTTCTCAACAAAACTTGCAGCATGACAAACTGTTGTTCATGTCGTGTCCAGAAAGATGATTTTGAACGGAAAGTTTTTGCCTGATTGCGAATTTTTCCTCTTCCAGATTTCCATGCTCTTTCTCAATTAGTTTTCACTCGGTGTAGCCCCCCGGCTAAAGCTGTCTAGGTCTCGGTGGTCAGTGCTTTAAAATGCTTCTCGGAATGCTACTTGTCTTCAAAGCACTTATGTTCCAGCTAAAACTTTTTTATCTGTATTTTCTTCTACTTTTTTGCTCCTCAAACTTTTTTATGCAATCTTGCAAGCTAGGCTGTGCATCGTTCATATTTTAACCCTTTTCTGCCTCTGCTAGTATCGCAAATTCTTTTTACCCTTTTAATTTTACTTTTACACTTTTTAACACTTATTTGAGAGGTTTTTTTTTTTGCTATCTTCAGACGCCTATCTCTTGATTTACATATTACGGTGTTCATTTTCTTGAAAACGTTGGCCGCGAGGCATTGCTTTGTCTAATAAACATGCTCTCTTAGGATGTCCTGGAAATTGGGTGCTTCTCTGGATTTCTGTTGGTAGCTTACCGACAGCCTGCTACTGTACAACACTTACTGAACAAACATAACATAAAACACACACTCTCTCGATGGCGCAACTAGTTAAACACTTGACTTTTTGGCAAGCCAGATAAACTCTGATAACTGCAATGTTGCGTTAACCTTTGCCAGCTTTGTGTCTGTGATAAAACGCATGTGATAAACAAACAACTGGGGTGTAAATAGACTTGTTTGGGGGTTGGCCCTTATGTGTCGCATGCCTTCGGGATCCCCACAAAGTAGCGGCCATGACTTGTTCCAATTTTTTAAGTCCATGCACATGAGATTCTGTGCTGTGTTACTTGCAATCGACGAGCCTTTGCTCGGCGAACTTTCACTCGAGTTTTGTTTCGATTGCCCCCTGTTGATGCCCCCGTTTTTGCCGATTGGTCATTAGCTCTGTGGTGGTGGTGTTGTTGTTGCGAGCTAGCCAATGTGTGGTGTCCGACATGCGTAGTTTGGTGTCTAGAGAGTAGCCGGAGGCTAGGGCCGCAGCCGCGATCGCCAGCTTGAGACAGCCCATACTAACACGCTCCGTCTCTTGTGTTGCAGAATTTGTTACCATGATGACATCGAAGTGAACTAAGTGATGTCAATTGTCTGACATGAAGAGAATGTTACAACCAAGAAAAAATGAACCTGCATTTCTGCTTTCCATTCTGACACTACTCGAAATGGAGACGAAAGTAGCTAAAATTGGGGAGCTAGTTTCTGTTGATGTCTTAAGTGGTCTCCTATGATGCTAAAAGTGAATTAAGGGATGCAAGATTTAGTGTAAATTTTTGTATATTTCCTCAATGCAGTTTTAATGTGGTTTTATTGATCATCTTTAATTGTGAACAAAAAAAAATTGTGTCCGTAAAATTTTAGGAGTGGATTTTGTGGCGTCTAGCTGTTCAATACTTTGTGCTCCATAATTTCTCCTTTAGATTCTTTCTTATCGATTAAGCTGTGTCATTAAGCCGAGCCCGAACAAGCTGGCACTTCACGTGGACAACAATTAAAAATTTTAGAATCAATCGTTTGTTTTTTGTCTTTGAAACCAATTTGGCTTTGCGGCTAGCATGGGCGGGCCAAAAACCACGTGTAACATTCCTTTGCAGCGACCTGTACAAAATTTCAAAATGTGGTAGATAATGGTAATGTACGTACGATTGCACTTTTTGCCATGTTTTTGTGGGGAGGGTCGAAGCGCCGGGCTGCCAGACTGGCATGCCGAATGAATACCAATGTTCCAAAATGATGGGAGAAGGCTCTTTGGAAGTGAACCCTAATTTAAGCCTGTCTGGGGTAGCGAGGGCCTCCCCAAACGTGTAACCCCCACAGATTGATCAGGAGTTATTCCTCCTCAGTCTCGTTTACTGTATTGGTGACCTAGTTGCATTGAATATAAAAGACAAAATAAATGTGTTTCTTCATTCAACTGGTACATTTGTATGTGTTTTCAATTGTATTACCCTCTACTGGTTAACATAGTTTGTTTACATATCCCAAACCTTAACTCAAAATGTTAATGCCTGTGTGCTTCCGTTGTGAGTGGAAGATTTGGATTCGGGTGAGGACACGGCAAGAAGCACGAACTTGAATGTGGAAAGGTGATTACGTTGGCCCATTCTTGTCGCAATTTGGAAGATTTACATGATCACGGTCGGAAGTTTCCTTTGATATAAATGTGGAGTTTTCATGGCATACCAGGTTATGCTTTACTGAAGAAAGTAGGGGCCTCGGTAGGGAGGGCTCTAAATATAGGTCAAGTTCACCTACCGAGGATTTCTGCCTGACTCCCACCATAGAGTAAGTTTCATTACTCCATGTTCCCACACTCAGATGGGGCAGGGGCCAGAGGAGTCGTGTCATGTGCCTGTATTGATTGTCCTTGTCGCTTGTATCAATGCTTGTATTTTGTGAATGAACTGCATAAATGTCTAGTAGTCATTTGTTCAGATATTTTGCTGCTCAATTAGTAAAATCGAATAAAGGAAGTACAAAATTAGTTGCTTTCCAAAGTAAGTGAGCTATGGTGGGTTTCCCCAAGATTTCCAACCATTGGAATATTTGAAGGTTATGGCTGAGTACGACTTTAATTTGCAGATAATCTGTACAGAGGATTTCATTTAAATAGGTTGAGAATGTGTGAAGTTAGACGGGCGTCCGCAAATTTTGACTGCATTGTTTGGGTAGACATGGAGGTGAGTAGAGACAGAAAGTGTACTTCCCTGATGATGCTAACACGATGCAGTGAGCTCATTTCCAAGCAGTTTTCTACTCGAGCCGCAACGCTTCAAATTATGTTTGTCATTTACAGATGTCGGGACTTGATGTTTTTAAGGATGAAATTTTGGAAATATCTGTAATAATAACTGATACAAATTTAAATACTGTGGCAGAAGGACCAGATATAATCATTCATCAGCCAGATCATGTCTTAAATGGAATGGACGAATGGTGCACGAAGGTGCATAAGAAGGTAGGTAGCAAACATATAACTACTCAGCGAACATAATTAATTATTTGCCAAGTAATTAATCACGTCTCTTATGCCATTCTTTTAGACGGGTTTAACTGATGCTGTGCGAAAGAGCAAAATCTCAGTGCAAGAAGCCCAAACACAAGTGCTCGAATTTGTAAAGCTCTACACTCCCCCAGGACATTGTCCATTGGCAGGAAACTCCGTATACATGGATCGCTTATTTCTGCGTAAATTCATGCCTCTGGTCGATACGCACTTGCACTATCGAATAATCGACGTTTCGTCGATCAAAGAGCTGTGTCGTCGGTGGTGCCCTGACAAATATGCCCAGCGGCCTAAAAAAGCGTTTGGTCATCGAGCACTCATGGACATCAGGGAAAGCATCCAAGAGCTACAATATTATCGATCTGTCATTTTCCAGAACACAAAGATCTAATCCAAAGACTCGCACGATCCATCGGGTTTTTACCTTTCATCTTCATACCTTGGGAGTTTGACAGGTTGGATGCTTATGTATATTATTTTTTTTATGGCACAAAAAAATTTTTTTTGAAATTGAAATTTGTTTATTATCTACAACAAACTCCTATCACCCTCAGATCAATAATAAATAAGACATTAATTATATTTAAAGTAACAATCCGTATTCCCTGCCTGGATTACAGAGTGGCTATGCCCGCAGTAACGGCTGCAGCGATAGCGAGCGTGGCATAGCCCGTCAAGTAGACCTGCTTGATCGACAGACAGTTGCCGGAGTCCCAGACCAAGTGGCGGATGCCATTGACGTAGTGGTAGCTAAGCGGGAAGGCCAAAGCAAACTTCAAGGCAAACACCCAGCCACCCATGTGCAAGTCTTCGATCTGCTGAAGGTAGTGAGGGATGTTTTCTGGCAAGACTAGAGAACCTGGGAAGTAAAATAGTTTTGTTATGTTAGAAACCTTACAAGCAAAATCGAAATCAGTTGAAAAGGTAGCATGGTTTTATCAAACACCTTAACAGTTATAATACAGGACACTCCCTCCTTGTAGCATTGGATTTCACGGCGACAACCTTTAGCACAACCTAGCGGCATGGAGTACAAAAAAATAACTACCTGCCATCTAAATACAGATAACATCGAGCCATCAAGGTGGCTGGATCACAATTTTTTCAAAAATTGACATGTCATGTCAACCGTGCAAGAACGGATCAATTAACTTCAAATTACACACACTCTGTCTCATGCTATAAGCATAATTATTGGCAACTAACATTGCATAAGCAATGGGGTAAACTCATGTTTTTTCATCCAGATCAGGTGTAACGAGCGGAGACGATTCTGTGGGACCTTTGCTGCAAAAGGAAGCTTTGTCCAAGATAAGTTTGTATAGGTAAGGCAACTGACCCATTTTTGGGTCTGAATTGTCAAAGTAACAAGGAGATTACTATTTTAAACTCAACTTCAAATTATGGCAGTCACTTTCGGCTTGTTTACAATTCTTTTCCTGTGACAGAACATGACCACTCTTACGAGATGTAATGTGAGATGGCCTGAAGCTGAAGCAAACTGTGATTATTTGTTTGTACTCCGTGCCGCTAGGGAGCTCTGTTGATTGTCGCCAAGATTTGGGGAGAGTGTCCCGTATTATAATTGTTAAGATATTTGGTTCTATCTTGCTCTGACCATTGTTATACACCCTAGCTCAGCACACCATTTGTTCTAGCCAATGAGTTTACTTGGTCCCCTATCACCCAGCTACTATTCCCGATGCTGTCTGATTCGATTACTCGACCACCATTGTCAGCAATGATTCTTTATGCATTTTATAAATCTATTCATTTTGGATTCGAATGCTACATTGACAATCTATGGACATTTTTGAGTGCTTGGAGCTGCTTTACATGCTGTTTCGGTTCTTTTAATGCTACTGACAATCGACTGAACAGTTGACGCATCAAATTTCAGTCGAATGTCAGTAGCACTACAAGAACCGAAACAGCGTGTAAAGCAGCGCCAAGTTTTGTTTCAAGTATAAAACTCTGAAAAACCCCCTTCTTTTCATCGTATTGTCTTACTACGATTCATTCAGATGAGGTGGGAAGGAACAATTCCCAACCTGGTAAACTGAAAATGTTCCATGTCCATCGGATCATTTCTTAATTTTGACCAGTAGTCTGTGGGCACTGCTTAAAAATGCTGCCAGCAAGCAGCCCTGTTACGTTAGGGTAGGCACAATTTAACAGAGATATTTTGCCTGGCCCACCAGGCCTTGGACAATTAGCATGAAGGATAGGCCCAGACCATGTCTGAAGAAAAATATTTAAAAAGTTTAAAAGAACTCGAATTTTTCGGATATTCTTGAGTGTCTTTTATAGTTTCTGGGTTCATGTTCATTCTTGAACATCACTCTCTGGTAAAATTATATCCATGACTTGCAGAACAGCATTTGCACTGAGGTAGCTAGGAAATGTCTGATTTTGACTTTGTTTGGATGTGAATAGTACACTTTTAATATAATGTATGTACCTCTATTACGAATTATGCGCGGAGGGTTCGATTGGACATATATGCTTGGGACAATCCCAAGCCTGGGGAAGGGAGAGAGCCCCACCACAGCACAGCCAGCAAGAAATTCAAAATTCATTTTGGAGCCCATATCTATGCTTCTAAGACAATTTGAACATATCATTTTTTATTGTGTTTCATTTGACAAATTATTTGGTCCCCCCTCCCCTCCCTACCCATTTCGAAAAGTGGTCGTCTGGCCCGTCCAACACCCAGAAAATTTGAATCAGGCCCTTGACTTCCAAAGGTTACCCACGTCTGCCATAGAGTAATGAAACCTACAGTAGATTTCATAACTCTATGCTGTTACCTATCACCTAGAAGGCTGATAGCATTGCTGATAATCAATGCTGATAGGTACACATCAAAGATTTGTGATCCTGTTACAAACTGACGTTCTTGGTGCGAGTTCCAGAAAATAGCAGATAGGAAAGTAAATGATTTACCAAGGCCTAGAGTCATCACGTAAGTGCTGAGAGCCATTCCAGTTATGCGATGCGAGATGGACATCATTGACGTCAGTTGCGGCTTATAGATGGTCAGATGGGGAGACTGCGGCCGATTGAGCCGAGCATTTCTTTCGTCAAAACTCTCGTTAGCATTTTCAGCTTCCACGGCCGAAGCTTTCAAAGTAACGAAGCGCGATCTGTAATTGCCAGAGCAGATTCGTGTACAGTGTCAGAGGTTTTCGTTAAGTTACGTAACCTAATCCGTCTATATTGACAAATGTCACAAGAGGATCTGCTCCCATCGGAAAATAGGCCTTGGGTAAAAAATCTGCTATAGTTATTATGGAAACTTACTGGGTTAGGTAGGTAGGCCGGTAGAAGCATCCCGTTATTTGCCTTGTAGCAAGAAATCTGTGAAGAAATTCAGACGATTACGTGTAGGAAGATAATAAAGTTCATAAAATAAATCGCAAAATAGATCTAACCAGGGCACGAACCTCGCACAACTCAGCGCCATTGTTGAAATTGCTCCAGATCAAGCTGAAATCAAGTTACCAACTCGAAAAATACAGGTTTCGAATAAATATTTTCTGGCGATGGTAAATTGTACTCATAATAAACAAAAGTTTTTTTTTTAATGTATAAGAACATTTGTTTTTATCAGGATCACATATCTTTTTCGAATCATAGAATGTCGGTTTTAAAATTTCCGTTGTTTTTAATCACGGATGGCCAATAGAAACGTATAGAACATTAGATGGGTGCAAATAGAAGCCAATAGGAATGGTTCTTCCATCGGGCGTAGGAACTTGGCGTCCGTTTGGAATTGTTTGTTGTGTATGTGGTGGAGAGCTAAATGCTTTCGTTGTGGTGAAAAAATAATATTACTTCATTAAAGGTAAAAGTAAAGAATAGCGTTGTAAAATATGCACGATTGCGTGCAACACGCTTTTTGAATATTGCTACAAAGATTTTGTGCTTAGAACTGTCACCTAGGCGTATGTAGATGATCCAAAGACATTTTCCTTTAACCTCTTAGAGTCGTGTTTCTGAGAATAACGCTATATCTTGCTGGTTGCCCTTAGGCTAACGCGGTGTCAGTTTAAAAAAGTAACTGTGAAGCAAGCATGATTAATAATTTAATTACGTACTGTTTATTGTTATAGAATGACAGGTAGGCCTGTAAGGAAGGCGAGGTCCCCCTCAAGAAAAGCCGATGATGTAAAGGTAGCACCGGTTGGCCGTCCGAAGTCGCCTGGGAGGTCAAAATCCCCAGGGCGCCCCAAGTCTACCGGGAGAACAAAGTCTCCATCTCGCACTGCAGCCAAGTCGCCTGGTCGCAAGTCCCCTGGACGCACTGTTGCTAAGCGATCACCATCTCCGGTTACGAGAAAACCCTCGTCTAGAGCAGCTGCCCTTGCTGCGGCTGCGGCAAAGAAGCCCTTCACACCGCCCCGTGTCGATGATGTATTCATCGATCTTAAGGCAGACAAGATCAAACTGGCTCCGTACATAGCCGCGGCCGCGGAGAGGGAACGGAGCAACAGCCAAATCGGCGGTGTGGTCGGGAGTGCCAGGTCGCGAACGTTGAGCGCTGAAGTATCGGCTTCGGCGGTGGTGAGACGATCGGCTCGGATGGCGTCCATCATGCGGGAGAAGCTGGAAGTAGAGAACGACGTTTCGACAACGACGAACAACACGGCGAGCTCCAGCACCGTGGAGCGGGAGCCGGCCAATCCGACTCCGCGAGAGTTTGGAGGGTGGCTGGGAGCGCTTTTCTTCATGCTCCTTCTGCCGGCTATACTTATCGCCAGCCAGCTGTACTGCAACCAGGTGAGAAACGAGCCCTTCACAGGCACTATTTATTGACTATGACAGAAATAAACTTCATTTATGTCAATTTGATTCGTGCCCGATTTTATTCTCTTTAGTCTTGGGTGAAGTGCAGTAAAATAATCAATAATTATAATAATGTGTTTTTATTCAAGGAACAAAACCAAGTAGCAATGTTGAACATAGTTATAGAATAAGTCAAGATTTTCATGGAATGTATTTGGGAAGAATAAAATAAGAGATTTCTCATTCAAATATAGAGTTAAATTAATTTCCTCGATAGCTGGACAAAGCTCTTGAATTAGTTCTACCATAAGTACCTAGTACCTATAGTGGGAGGTCCCAATTTTGCCAAAGAAAATGTCAAATGCTGAAACATTCGGCGTTGCCCGAAGTATTCTCCTGCATTAATCGCGCTCGTTTCGTCCGCAGTCGAAGTGTCCAGACACATCGTTCCCGACCGGCGTCTCTCTTGACTGGCGCAAATACCTGGACGCGGAGGCAGTGGCATGCGTCGTCGGTTTCGCGGTGATGCAACTGCTGTTCTCGCTGCTTCCGATCGGCAAACTCGTCGACGGCCCGCCCGCCAAGACCGGACGCTTCCAGTATCGGTGCAACGGCGTCTACACTCTCGTACTGACCCTGGCTACCATCGGCGGACTCTACTATTATCTTGGGGTAGGCTCGGATTTTATAAGCAGTGCTGGGGCAGAAATCCTAGCTGGTATACTCTGTCCAATGAGACAATACACTAGAATTAATTTGAGTTTGCCACTTTTTGGGAATCTCATATCATAGAGTAACATACCATAGAATCAAATGATAAGGTTTTTGTCACTACCATTGAAAACTTTATTTATTATTACAATCAATAACCATTTTACTCTTTACAAATCGTAAAAGAGTCAAATGTTACTTTACTTCAAAGTCGGCTAGGCTGTGGTAATCTTAGGCTAACACGACTGTATACGTTTTGCTGCAGTGCTAAAAGTTACTTTTGCTTGCTTTTTGAGTTGCATCTTTAAAATGGAAAAAACAAGGAACAAAACAATGTACTAAATATAAGGAATTAAATATGCATGGGTGCAGGGGTTTCTGAACGAAAATAAATAATATTATATAAACATCAATATAGGTATCTATATGTTAAAATATCAATATATCCATGTAACGATATATCGATTTTCTGATATTTTGATAGGTATTTCAATATTTCGATATATCGATATTTTCTCCATTCCTAAGTACAAGTCTCTGCTAATTTTAGGCTGCAAGGAAATTTCAAAGAAATTCAGTTTCTAATTGGACAAAAATAACCAGAGCCAGGTATTTGTGTTGACAAAAAATGTCAAATTTCGTTTTTAACGATTTTAATCATAGTTTAAATCATGTCAGCAATCATAATATGTTTGACAACATAACAAAAAGAGATGCAACATTCACAATGCAAGCTTGCAATTTCTTTGCGATGTCTTCATTTATGAAAAGAGTAATGGTCTAATTTTTTGAGTTGCAGAATAATTGATGTGGAAATACATAAAACACCTCGGAAAACGCGTTTTTATGTGAAAAATCGTGAATTTCGCGTTTAATCGCGAGTAATCGCGAATAATCGTTTTTATCGCGGGAAAATGTGAAATACGCAAAAATTCGCAGGAAAGAAAGTCATATATTTGGAATCACAAGAGCATGAAACGTAAACATCTGAAATAAAAAACATGTTGATAAACAATTCGCGTTTATCACGATCACCATAAATACCGGGCCCTGAAAATAACAGTCCTTTAAAAAATGCTAATTAAAGTGTTTTAAAAATGCATTTTAATTAACTGAAAACAGCAGATTCTTAATGTGTATTGCCAATTCATTGGTATAGTTTTTGACACTGTAAAAATTGAAATGCATTTAAAAGTACAGTGCTGTTGGGCGTTCCTAACTCTGAACGTTTCGTCGCACAGGCTGAGCGAGTGCTGCGAGTGCTGGACAAGCAACTGGCGCTGGCCGTGTCTGCGTTGCTGTTCAGCCTGCTGACCGCGATCGTGCTGTACGTACGCGGCCGTCGTGCGTCCATCGCCGCACTGAACCCGCACGGCGACACCGGCAATTTCCTCGTCGATTTCTGGATGGGCCGCGAGATCAATCCGAGACTGTTTGGCCGCGTCGACCTCAAGTGGGTCTTCTATCGAATCGCGGTCGTCGGATTGGTGAGTCCCACGACACTGCCTCGGCAAATGCCTTGTTTAGTGCTAGACGAAAATGCTGAGGCTAAAAGTTCAACGTGGTGGATGTCGTTCGGTCGCAAGATGAGCTCGGATGTGTCATGTGACGAAGTAATGGGGTTTGATTGGCTGATCGTGAGCAAGGCATTTGGTCTCAGCTTTTTACCAAGCTGCAAACGAGGCAATGATTGAGGCAATTTCCAAAACAAAGAAATGATTATGAATAAATAAACAAAGCTGCTTGATGTAAACTGTTGGTGTTACTAGATGGGTGTGCAGGTGCTACATGCAGAACATGCTGAAATGTTACTTGATTTCTCACTCTTTGTAGGTTGCCCACTTATATTGATAGCATTCCAAAAAAGGTACCTAGTCAAATTTTCAAAGTCTATTTAAGGCCATTCATTGATGGTTGTTGAGGTTAATTGAATTCAACTTTTTATGGATTTCCAAGAGATATTTCGAGGTTCTGAAATAATATTCAATTGGTTGTCCAAAGTGTGAGGATTCCGTAGATATTTGTTTCGTTGCGATCGGATAACAGGTGTGGCCTGGAAAGTGTGTACGGTAAGAGGTAAATTCTTAGCTGGAATTTACCCTTAAGTACATCTTTTAATATACCAGCTATACATGGTTATTTTAAAACTCTTGTAAGTAATTAACGAGTGAATCTTGCGAAATGAAAATGGTTCAATTGGTTGTCCGAAGTATGAAGATTCCGAAAATATAGGTTTCGTCGCAATCCGACGAAAGGTGTGGCCTGGAAAGTGTATACCTTACGAGGTGAAGGAAACGGCTCGACTTCGGAGCTCATTGAACAGACTTAAGGGTCGATGAAGACTTTGTGAAGGGTGCGTTGTTAACTTGCATAATGGTCTGTCCACCGTCAGTGGTGTGCCGTTTTAGGTACAAATCCGAACAAAGAACATGAAGTAACTCTTTGAGTTTTCCATTCTAAAGCAATTCTTTTATCGATTTGTTTGAATAATTTGATTGCCAAATTTGGTTAACTTAAGGGGCATATTTAACTTGGAAACAAGTATTTTGTGTTGCGTCAGGGGTGTGACAAAATTTGGATGCTGTTTTAGAACAAGGTTTTTACCAAGTATTTTTCTCCTGCATTTGGAAACTGGGAAGTGGATGGGATTTTTTTTGTGGTGCAAAATTATGTTTTATTTACAATAAAGTATCAGGATTTGAAAAAAGTGATCAGTTTTAATTAGAAAATGACTAAATGCCTATCATTGTGTGTCAGTGGTGTGACCGTCAGTGGTGTGACGTGCTAATATTACATGTTAATCAGGTACATGGACTAGCTTTTCTTACACTATTTATAATAAGAAATATAACTAAGATTATGACGATTTGGTATCTCACTTTGGCTGATAAGATCACATTTTGAATTGATAGGAATAGTACACCGCAAATTTTACAATTTAATGAACAGATTCAAAATTCGGGTGAACTCCGCAGCGTTGATCGAAAAAATTCCTCCTCGGCTGTTTGAGACTAGATCTGGGGGAACTACCATCTGAGTCAAAGTGTCGTTGTAGTCTATTTGGTCCGAGTCTTCTTTTTCTGGCCACATGAACTTATTTGGACCAACAACTTTCATATACTTTACACAAACACTGCCGTCGGGGTTTACCAGTTCGATTGAACCAGGCACCCACATATCATCGTAGACCACAGCCACCCAGGCTCCAACCACAGCTCGCATCTGGGGAGACTCTACTGATTGTAGCTCTTCGGGAGCTTCGCTTGACTCGCTGCTTGATCCGCTTCCTTCTACGTTATGGCGCAATTGGATGCGGATTGTCTCTGCGTGCGAAGGCACTATCCTGCACAAGATAACATACGCCGACTCTGCAATCACGTGGTGATATTTTCTGGTCCTCTTCACCGTCCTCAGGTCTTTCCAAGAATTGTCCAGCTGAGCTTTAGCTGCATTAATGCTTTCTTGGGAGACAAATACGACGTTTGTCTTATTTGCATGTTGCGGCAAAATATTGCGCTTTGTGTCTAGTTGCCTTGTGCGATCGAACCATGTTCCATACATGCCGTTTCACAACAGCACCTATCCCATTGACCGCACCTTTCCCATGAGACGTTGCAAAAAACGTCCAAGTTAAGGCATACAGGTTGAATGCTTCTTTTAGCAATGTGATATTGGCAAAATTATATTTTTGCTTGAATTGCGAGGCGCAACCGTCTGAGAATATTTTCAAATCCTTCATGTTCGGATTCTTTGTTAGATGGCAGGGACTGGAACCTTAACTCATTACGGTTCCGGTTCCGGTCCAACAAATTTGATCTCAAAGGGTTCGGGTTCCGGTTCCTGAGTCGTTTCGGTTCCTGCGGAACCGAAACTTCAAACGGTTCCAAAAAGTTCCAAACGGTTCCAAATTTGTATGCACCCTAAAAAAAAAAAAAAAATTCCCCTACATACTTTCTTTGGTTCAGAGAGTGCTTTTTGACACTATTTTGTCACTTCAAGATCAATTTCACAGTGATTGGGATTAAGATAAAGTACAATGCTATATTGCTGTGTTCTTGACATGTTTGGTAGGTATATTCATCATTCATCATAATTACTATTTTCACAATACATTGTTGGTAAAGCACAAAATACTGATATATTATATTAATCTAGGACTGCAACCTTTTTTAAAGCAATGACTCTCTTTGAACATGCTGTTTCGGCCGTGTGTTAGAGTGATCAGAGAGATTGGTATGAGTAATTAACTAAAACCGATTTTGGGTAATTATTATTATCAAATATGTTGGGAGTCATGCAGCTTTGCTATTTATGCGAAATCCACAAGCTTTGCAAAATTATTTGTGGTGCATCGCCTTGCTATACGTTTCTCACTCTCTCTCTCGCTAATGTTTTCAAATATTAATTATTCGGAATATACTTTTTCACACGACATTGCATAGCAGCTTATCCCTTCTCCATATCTCTGAATTCAGATTGCCAGCAGACACAGAAATCCAGATATTTCTGGCTATCAAGAAATACCGTCTTAATCTGACTTCTAAATAAAAAGCAAATTATAGGAACGTAAATACAAAATATATCGCTCAAGTGTGGTGCTGATATCAGCTGAAATCACGCGTTAATATAAGCTAGGGTGAGACGAACAGCCGGTGACTCACTCTAAGCCTGAAGATCATTTGCAAATACTTTTTTTTTCATATGAAATCAACAGAAATTTTGAAGTTTTAAAATAGTTATCACATCAAATCTTCAAAGAATAAAGTTAGTGTGGCATAAAATTGGAAAAGTCGGCCAAGTTTGGAACCAAAAAGAACCTTTTGGAACCGAAACAGAACCGTAACTTTTTATGTTGGTTCCGGTTCCGGTTCTTACTATTTTCTGTGTAAGGGTTCCGGTTCCGGTTAAGGTTCCAGATTTCAAACGGTTCCAAACGGTTCTGGGTTCCGGTTCCGGTTCCAATCCCTGTTAGATGGCCGGAAATAATTAATCGCAGAAAGTTATCCACGCAGTATCGGTCGTGGGTAATATCATCTGTAACTATGGCATAGCTGACGCTCTTATTTTCACCATGCCAAACTACTCCGGTGAATACAGCCACCTGGGAAAAAATAACAAATTGCATGAAATTACAAACTTTGCAACAGAAATGATAATTGGTCTATTAGCAAACTGTAATTTTTCTTACCTGGGGATTGTTCCAGTGGGCCGACTGTATTTCATCCTGGTATTGGCAGGCGTAATTTGCCGCAAAGTCCACTTGCAGAACGACAGACTCTGAAGTTGCACTTTCTAGCGCCGTATTGAAATAGCCCTGGCTAATGTTCTGTACGTAGGTGTGTAGTAACAGTCCTGGAAGCTCACTTTTCAAGATCGATAGCGCTTCCGTCAGATTTTCTTCGATATTGCAGTGCTCAAAACGTTTATTTTTCATCTCCCTCTGACGGAACTGTAGATATCTTGGTCTATTATTGCAAGAAACTTTTCTTTGCATTTTTTTTTTTTTTTTTTTTTTTTTAATTCTTTCCAATATACTATTACAATTCCAGTCTCGTTGCTGACTTGGGGCCACGAAGCCTTGAGAGGCTTGTCTGTGTCCTATTATTTCTAAAAAACTTAATACATAGTGATTCTGTGACACTGTTAACAATAACACTGTTAACAGTGTTAACTCTTCTTTTCTCGTCCATATAACACAAAAATGACATAAGCTTATATATCAAAAGTAAGTATATAAGAGAAGTCAGTAATAAGATCATACATGATTTTTTGTTTGACACAAATGCTAAATTATAATTATCCAAATAATTTCAATGACTCTTCTGATAGCCAGGCTTTGGTGATAATCTTTAATTTTGTATAATTAATAATCTGTCTGTTCGATGTTGGGATTGTGTTGAGTGTTGACGGTATTGAATATGATAACTGTCTCTTTCCATATTTATTATTATACCTTGGGATTTCGTACTGTGGCAGAGTTTGTAAATGTGTGTTTGCAGTTTGCGGTTTTAATATTCTACTAGCAGTATGGGCCCGTGCTACGCACGTATAGTGTTCTGCGGGTGAGGGCAAGAGTTGTAGTGAGAAAGGGGCGCACCCCCTAAAATCTACCCGTGACATTGAAGACTAAAAAATATATATTTTTTAAGAATCCAATAACTTTTCCCTGCACAATGCCCTCTAATACAACCCGGAACAAACTCACCATTACCAAGAACACGAAGAAATTGTCATGCAGTGCAGTGTCAAGCTGTAAAGGTTACAGCTAGTGTACGCATACCCGATTGCCGGATTATGGTTCATATATGGCCCTAGGCCATAACCTAAGCCCCAGGACTTGGGGACCCAAACCAACAAACCAAAACACAAAAATAGTAATTTGGACAATTTTGATGCCAAACGCTAAAAAATCGATAAAAATTAGTCCGCATTAGACAGCTTTTTGCACTTTATGCAAATTCAGATCATTAAAATAAGTTTCTAGTCTGTTTTAGAATTTTTTCAAAACAGTTTTGCTTTCCGTACCCAATGACGTGTGAATATCCCCAATTCACTGCCCAAGAGAATATAACAGGATTTCGTTCACCTTGCAGTGGCATAAAAATTAAAAACCAAACAAAAGCTAATACTCCTGTCACTCTGAATGCCAAATCTTTTCAAGTTCACGTATAATATGATTGCAAATAAGAGCGTTTTGACTAAATGTCTTCAATAACTTCATAATGCCATATAATATATAATATTCATAGGACATATAATATGCCATTGGGCAAATATTCTTCTCTGGTGCATGGTGTATGTACTTCTACCGGTAAGAGATGCACTCCTAGGGCGTGAAAATACCTTAACGGCATCAATATGCCCTTCGAAAAAATCTAGCCCCGTCTGGCACAGTTGAAGTTAAATCTGTGTTTTCATATTTTAGTCCTAATAACAAGAGCATATTTATATTATGCCTAAAGTCATACTATATTTGCGCAGCTTTTCCGGTAGAATAACTTCTAAGGTGGAACATTATGGCACAAAGTGCGTTTTCGTATCCCGGCTGAACAGCGCATTTTCCAGCCTGTCCCCATCCTTCCATCCATCCATCCATCGCTTACTGTTTTAATCAGCAAACCGGGATTTGGGATGGGATAAGATGCAGACGATTCTGTCGGCAAGGCTCGAGTTGACCTTGCGCCAAACATGCGTTGCAAATAATCATTGGATAATGAGTTGCTCAGCCTGTTCTTTAGAGGTCGCCTATCCCACCAAAAAATTTAGCGGTAGAGCATCGACCGGCAAACGGGTGGTCCCGGGTTATATTACGGTGAGGCAACACATTTTCTAGTTTCGTCTTCCTTCCAAAGCAGCTATGGAATCGGAAATCAGAATCAGAAATTGACCGCTGGGAGATATGATAGATGAAAGATTCCACTTGCAAGTGGAACAGTCTAATTTGCATGACAAGAGTCAGCTTGTTCCTACCAGAGACCCGAACTGGAATTTGAGCCAGAATCGGAGCCAGAATAGGAACCGCTTAGATCCCTTAATATTTCAGAATCGTAATAGGTAATTGAACCTTTTAAAGAAAAACTTGAAAACCAGAATCAGAAAATTATTTTTTACAAAATATTCAAATTCTCAGCGTTTTCAAACAGCGTCCTGAAGTTCTTAATGTAATAAAAGTAGGTAGGTGAGGTGCCTTAAACCCCATTATTCATTTATTCATTAATATTTTCCCGATATTCTTAATAAATTGCCAATGTATTTTGGTTCAATGACCACACAGAATAGTTATATGATGCCTGCGAAAGACTGTGCATCCATGAAGGGCGTGGGATCTTTTCGTCAGTTTCTGAGGAATC
This sequence comes from Nemoura dubitans, assembly GCA_921293005.1. Lineage (NCBI taxonomy): Eukaryota > Metazoa > Arthropoda > Insecta > Plecoptera > Nemouridae > Nemoura > Nemoura dubitans. Next base: position 52,620,732 of record OV121073.1, read on the forward strand.
AATACTGGAACTGGAACCGGAATTGTAACAACAATTTCAACCCCCTCTAGGACTACCACCTTACCGTGGTGAGGGGGTTTGCGTGGTCCGACGACCCGGGGGGCTATGCCAGGAGGGGAGGTTTCGCTCCCCGTAAGGTCTCCTTTACCGGACAGGCTCCCGGCAAGGACCCAGACCGAGAGTAGTCTGGCCACGCCGCTGTTGCAGTACGCGGACTCTGGTCTAGGAAGTTCTGTGCACCCTTTTTCTTTTCTATTTTCCATTCACCATCATTTCTTCACCTCTCTTGCTTCATTCCTTACCACTTGCCAAAGCCCCCGTCTGCCTTCTGCGACAGCAGCGTGGCTCCCTCCCCAACGATGACTTGGCAACATTTCAAAGGATTCTCTTTCCGTAGTCACGGCCTGTGGCTCACAAAGAGAAGCTGACATTCGGTCTGTATTTTATCATAAAAAATCCGTCAAATTAGGCCCAAAACCACCATTTGTATTTCCTACACCCAAAGAAAAGCAGAGTAAAATGTGGAATATCACGTTTAAATGCTTGTTGTACCAAGTGTAGGGATATAGGTACGACTGATATATGGTAACTAAACGTTGCACCTACCAGTCTGTGACCGATACCTACTAAATCGGCTGAAACCGGAAATCAACAATCTATAAAATAGTTCAACAACCATTGAAATTTCACACATTGCCTGTAGACATAAATACCCACCTAACATCTAAGTAAATTTATAATAACACTTGAAACATGACTTATCAGGAAATACTTCGTGATGTAAACCGCAACTCTAACTCAGCATGCAACCAATTTTACGTATCTTTTAAGACGATCGGTGACACTATGGCTTTAAAAACTAGCAATCAAGATACTATTTTTTATGTCTGTCTTGAAAGAGATAAGTAGACCCAGAGAACCCCTTCTGTGGTGATGGGCTCACACTACTCATTGTGCATCAAACTCAAAATGAAAGTGAATTATCAACCAATAACTTGTATGGCAAGGCAGCTCATGGCACTATTAACACCAAAGTTATAAATTTGTTGGTGAATTAGTAAAAAATATACAAAATAAAATTGAAAAGTAGGTATTTTTGTCAATAGTTAGCTAACCTTCAAATTCAGTATGCAGAGCAGTGCAGAGGTAATAGGAACATACCTACTCAAGATGTGTGTCCACCTATGACTTGTTTATACTGATATCCCACACAATTTGAATACTATTTTCTTAAGCTTGGTATCACAGAGTATTTATTTTTATTTGGTAGGGCATGTCATATTATTGAAGTGAGATGAGACGCTCTCGAGATGAACGACTATACACACGTAGCCGGCACGAAGTTTTAGAACAGATCACAAGTTGACAGGCAACTACAACAAAATTATTTTATATAAAAAGCATGTAAAATTTCATTATTTTAAAAATATATTGATATGAACAAAACGTTTAACCATACTTTTACGACCCATCAATTGAATGCACTTAAATCTACAACAGGGTAATTTGCGTGTGGTGGAAATAGTCAGAGCCAAGTCAGCTGGAAGGTTAGGCTAGACTTGAGCAAAGAAATGAGGTTGTTTGTTGTTTATTATTCATTCGGTGGCTAACTTCTACTATCCAATGATTAAAACGTTTTGAAGCATGGTTGATTCTGCTTGCTTAGTAATATATACGATCGTAAATTAATTCACTAGAATTGCTGTGAGAGCGATGGTCTATTTCGACAAACTTTCAGGTTTGGAATAGGCCTACTCGACAGTCTGGATTGGTTATTTTGTAAAGCCAGTCTTCCACTAACTGAGATCTTAGAAGGACTGCAGTTCCAAATTCTCTAAATGTTTCAGAAGAACCTATATTTCATTATAAAGCACCTTTGTGTTGAAAATACACATACCTAGGTAATGTTATCATTTGCACCAACGGTCCAAGGGAGTAGTTTCTAGGCTTGCGCACACACGCGTCTACCCTACGATACGATGGTGTCCTAAATCACTCGGTGATGAGTAGGGAGAATGAAATGAAACCACGAATCAAAACACAAAGAATACAAGTTGATTGTTTACTGGTAAAACGGTGAATAACTGGTGCAAACAAACGGTAAAAACAAGAGGCACACAGAGGTCGGTGCTACCCCTGTGGCCGAGCAATCGGTACTGCCGTTTACAGACAAAAACATGGTGGCAACACAGGGTGGCACCCCTGGGCGGCACAACCATTAACCAGTTTCAAACGTGAAGGGGCAAATAGCTAACATTCGGCCATCCTTCAACTAAATCGTCCTCGATTTAGGTAATATCAGTAATATTAACAATTAAAATTTTTTTTTTTTTTTTTTTTTTTTAAATTCTTAATCCTAATCGTAACTACACAAAATTGGCCAGATAAGCTGGCTTCTGGCACTTCCTCGTAGGTCTGTGCGACCTCTCTACTAAGTCGATGTCTCTGCCGGTGTTGTCAGCGACGTCTTCTTCTTCGACTATGAATTCGTCGGTACCTTCTCGTTCCGCTCTGTCAGTGTCGTCGAGTTCCTCTTCGGTAGTCTCATCTTCCGCATGGCCGCGCCAGATCTTGAGCTGTGAGACGTGGGCGGTTGTCGCGTAAGAACGAGTGGCATCTTCATCGAGTTGCGTTACGCGATAAGTGTCCCCCGGTAGAACTGTGGAGATAACCAAGGGTCCCCGGTACTTTGCCTGTGTTTTCGTGGGTTGTCCAGTGTGGACCGGTGCCCTCTTCATAAAGACCAAGTCTCCCACAGCATACTGTTCGGACGGGTACCGCCTGGTGTTGTGACGTCCCTCGGTACGCAGCTGTTGACTCACAATGGCCTCTCGTGCAGCTGTGTGCGCTTCTGTTGGCTTAATGGACGGATTAGTGCCTAGCATATTTTCAATCACGTTATCCTCGGGGGAGAAGTGTGGATTGTATCCATGGAGAACGTAGAATTGCGTTTGTCCGGTTGCTTTATTCGGGGCTGTGTTCAAATGTTGTTGAATTTGTGGCAGCTGGGCGTCCCAGTCGGTGTGGTTCTCCCTCTCGATGGCTGCAGCGATCAGCGGCAGGACGGTGCTGTTCACGCGTTCCACTTGGCCGTTGGCTCTCGGGTGTCGAGTCGAGTTGAGGGTGTGGCGGATCCCGTTCTTCTCACAGAAAGTTGTAAAGTCGTGTGACGTGAAGCAGGTGCCTCGGTCTGAGATAATCCGTTCCGGCAGTCCCCTCTCTCCGATGAATTGCTTCATACTTGTGAGTACTCCCTTTGTGCTGGTACTCCTTGCTGGGTAAAGGTGAACATACTTGGTGAGGTTGTCTATGAGTACGAGAAGCTCGGTGTTTCCTTTGGTGCTCCGAGGAAATGGTCCCAGATGATCTATGTGACAGATCGCAAATGGGCGTTTTCCTGACGGTATCGAGTGTAGAAAGCCTGGCTGCTTTCCGCGCGGAACCTTGTGCAGTAAGCAACTGAAGCAATGGTTAACATGGTCTTTCACATAGCGGCGCATGTAGGGAAACCAGTAAAGTTCCCTGATTTTGGCTACTGTTCTGTCAACTGAAAAGTGTCCGGCTTGATCGTGACATTTCACAACCAATCCTTTTCTCATTGTCTTTGGTATCACGAAGAGTCGTGAAGTTCCTTCGGTGCGGTACAAAATACCATGTTCGAGTTCTAATTGGCGTATTCGGTAAGCCTCTTCTTTTGTTTGGTCTTCTGGTCGTTTCTTGCAGATGGCGACGAGTGCACGGATGTCCTGGTCGCTTTGTTGCATCATCAGTACTTGGTCGGCAATGGTCACTGGCAGTAGGACCTCCAATTGGTTTGACACAATCTCATCCATCGTTTCCGTTGGTGGTTCGTAGGGTGCTCGACTCAGCGCGTCGACATGTTCCATCTTCGTACCGGGTCGGTGACGGATGATGAAGTCGTACTCTTGAATGATATCGTACGCTCGAGCGATCACTGGATTGATCGTCTTGTGTTCGTTGAGGTAAACGAGTGCCTGACAGTCGGTGACAATGGTGAATTTCACACCTAGTAAGAATGGACGTAGTCGTTGAACACTCCAGACGATAGCCATGAGTTCAAGTCTGCTCGAGTGGTAGAACTTCTCATGTTCATTGGTTCGTTTGCTGACGCAGTAAACTAGTCGTAGCTCACCTTCGGCGTCGGCTTGTAGCAAAATTCCCGCTAGTCCGTGACTACTGGCGTCGGTATGAAGCTCGGTTCTTGCTTGAGGGTTGTACAAGGCTAGTACTGGCGCAACAGTTAAACTTGCCTTCAGAACGTCGAATGCCGTCTGTTGTTCAGCTTCCCAGACCCACGGTGTCGAGCTTTTGGTGAGTCTTGTCAGGGGTTCTGCGATAGTTGAGTACCGTCTTACAAAGCGGCGAAAAAATCCAGATAAACCAAGAAATCGACGAATTTCATGTACATTGCTTGGCTCAGGGAAATGTCGGATTGCGTCGGTTTTACGCAGTCCTGGTTTAATGCTTCCCTCGGATATTGTGAACCCAAGGTAGTCCACTTGAGTTTTACCAAACTCGCACTTGCTGAGCTTCATTGTTAGTTTTGCATTTGCGATGGCGGTGAATACCATACGAAGACGTTCCATCAGGGTCTTCCAGTCTGGCGCTGGGATTAATATATCGTCCAGATAACACATCGCTACCGTGTTGCGAAGGGGTCCCAGTACTGTGTTCATTAAGCGCTGAAACTCAGCGGGTCCATTGGTTAGTCCGAACATCATTTTGGTGAATTCTCCTGTCTCGTCGGATGTCACAAATGCCGTCTTTTCACGAGCGCTCTGGCTTAGCGGGATCTGTAAGTAGCCATGGGCAAGGTCAATTACTGCAAAGATCCTTGCCTCGGAGAGGTGTTCTAGCTGGTCATCGATATTCGGCAATGGGAAGTTCTCCTTCACAGTTTGTTGATTTAATCCACGGAAATCTACCACTAAACGTTCCGTTCCGTCCTTCTTTTTCACAAGTAATACTGGGCTACAGTATGGGGATCTGGTCTCTGTTACTATCCCATGGTCCTTCCATTCTTTCACTATGGCACTGATGGCAGATCGTTCACGTGCATTGGTTCGGTACGGTTTCCTCACCACAGGCTTACTATTGGGCAGCTCGGTAATAGTCATTTCGGCGAGGTTTGTGCAGCCAAGTTCGCCTAGGTTTTGCGCAAAGCAATGCCGATATTCATTGATTAGCTGCACTAATGATTCGTGCTGTTCCTTCGTCACTCCTTCCCCGATCTTGATATTTGCTTTGTCGATAGGTACTCGGTCAGTGTGTTTTCGGTTATCTATCGTCTTCGGATTCTCCACGACAGTTGAGCGAGCAATGCATTCGTCACTCTTCACATTCCGTGAACGATCGGTGTTGTTCAACACAGGCAGGACAGTGAGCCCCTTTTCGAGGGCAAACAACATGTCGTGCTTCATGCCTGCTTCCACGATGACGAAACTGTCGGTCGTCGTCCCTCCTGTCACCTGAACGAAACTGATTGAGTTCGCCGGGACCTCGGTGTCGCGAACGGCTTTCAGCTGCAGTTGATCGGTGCCTTCGGGAGTGTAGGTGGTCAGCTGTTGGATGAGCTCGGCGGGGCTGTTCCGTATGATTAGCTGATCGCCAATTTTTGCAAATGCCACGTGAGGCAAGTCCGTCCAAGTTCGGCCAACTATCAGTTCTACCGGCTGCATGGCGTCGGGCACAATGAGAATACAAACGTCTTGGCCTAACACACCATCGATTGTCACGTTGGCCGTGACTTGTCCTAAGGCCTTTGTTGTTTTGTCCCCAAAACCGGTGAGAAGACACTTTGATGCTTTTGGGTTCAGTCCGCACGAAATCGCAGTACTTGCTTGCATAATACAGCTGGAACTACCTGGGTCAATGAGCGCCTTAACACTATGTTCGTTCACAACGGCTTGCGCAAGTATTTGGCAGGACTACTGCCTTCGGTGGTTCCCACCATGACTACGTTGTTAGTCGGTACTTGTTGTGGCTTGGTGGTGGCTAGCGATTCAGTAGCGGTGTTCATCACAGCGGTACAATGACGTTGTGTGTGTCCCTCTGTCTTGCAACGTACACAATAAAAGGGTCTCTTCGGATCAGGGCAATCGCGCGAGATATGTCCTTTTCGGTAGCAGTTGTAACACTCTTGCTCTGGTTGCCTTCTTGGCGAGGTGGCGCGGTTTCGATCTCTCCAAGATCCCGATGTGGTCGGTGCGTTGCCGGTAGTGGTTACCTTGGTTGTTGATCCACTTCGATGTGGGACGAACGGCGGCGGTTGTTTCGCTTGATTGGGCATTGAACGATTTGGTGTCTCGCCCATCTTGTTACCTGACTGGGTTTTTCGTGCATTGGCCCGTGATGCTCGTTCCCTGTCTACCTCCTCAATCTCACGAATGTGTAACAACAACTCCTTCTCATTTTCCGAGTGACGTGACGTAAGTGCATCGCTCAGAGTGCGGGACAGGAGACCAATCACTATCTGTTTCTTGGTGTCTCAAAAGTTCAAATCTAGGGCCTTGCAGAGCGCAGATTTCTCGAAGAAATAGTTCATGAGGCTCTCCCCTGGCAGTTGCTCTCGTCGAGTCATCCTTGCCCACTTCTCTGGCAGGCTCACCTGCCCGATGTACGTGTCAGTGAATTCCCTTTTAAATGAGATCCAGTCTTCCATGTTCTCATGGCAATTTCTGAACCATTGGCGAGCCGCTCCTGTGAGGTGCGCTCGAGCCGATTCCAGTTTAACGGCGTCGCTCCAGCCATAGTGCGTGGCCGTCTTGTCGAGGTTGCGAAACCACTCACTAGCGTCGCTATGGGGTTCTCCGTCGAAATCTTGGAGATACCGGCTTAAATCGGGCATCAATCGGACGTTCGAGTTTGCCGCGCTTGCATCGGATGTCGCGGGAGACTGCATTCGCGGTTGTTGCATGCCTTGCATCAGCGAAGTTAGCGTCGCCAACATCGCGGCCATATTCGGGTCGACCGGTGCGCAGTTCATGTTCGCGCCCGAACTTCCAGCTTCTCGGTGGCTGTCCGCACTCGCGTAGCTACGGACACTTGGTGCTGGGCTGGGCGTCCTGCCCATACGGCCCTTCCTGTAATCGAATCTCTCCATCGTTCAGCGCGGAGGGATACACTACCCTACTGCGGTTGCCGCGGTCGGGCAATTTACGCACGAAAATACTCAGCGTGGAGAAAAACAAACTACGCGCTCGAAAATAGTTCCACCGCGTCTTCACAAAAGAAAAACAAACGCATAACACAAAATAACACGAGAAAATACACAAAAGTTCTAACAACACGTTATCGAGTCCATATCAAGACAATTCAAGTCCAAATCCCACTTCTGAAATGTTATCATTTGCACCAACGGTCCAAGGGAGTAGTTTCTAGGCTTGCGCACACACGCGTCTACCCTACGATACGATGGTGTCCTAAATCACTCGGTGATGAGTAGGGAGAATGAAATGAAACCACGAATCAAAACACAAAGAATACAAGTTGATTGTTTACTGGTAAGACGGTGAATAACTGGTGCAAACAAACGGTAAAAACAAGAGGCACACAGAGGTCGGTGCTACCCCTGTGGCCGAGCAATCGGTACTGCCGTTTACAGACAAAAACATGGTGGCAACACAGGGTGGCGCCCCTGGGCGGCACAACCATTAACCAGTTTCAAACGTGAAGGGGCAAATAGCTAACACTAGGTACCTATACAAAGTACATACCTCATAGCCAAATTAAGTTTTCATTTTTATCGCAAAGGTAGTACAATATATCCAATTCTGTGCGTTCTACCTTACCGCCATTCTCGGCTCAATGGCATCCTCCGCTTATCTCCACAATTAGAAGATTACATATATTTTGTAAGGCCTACCACAAGCAAAGTGGCTTGGTACAATAGACTTGGTTCAGGTACACCAGAACCGGTTGGAAACAAACATTTACCTAGCCAGGCGAGAATCAAAATAGTTCTTGTAAAACTTTTTCAGAGGCATTGGTATGTGGGATCCTACTTACCTATCTTACCTAGTAATGTCATTGATGGTAATACTTATGGGCTTGTGTTGTGAATGCACTTTAAATATATTTATTTCAAATTAACTTGCACCTTCGGCAACAACCTTTTGAATTGGAAAGTAGAACACACAGTGACAATTTTCTGTCATCTTAGCTGATCTCAGCAATACCTGTCAACACTGACAATGATCCAAATTTTGCCTAGCCAATGGTGAGGTAATTTTAGTTATTTTGAAATAATAATCAACTTAATTTCTCAATTTGCAAGGAAATAGTTTTCTTTGTTCAATGCCATAATTTGAAACATTCTAACACACTATCGATTTCATTAGTTTTTTTTTAACGCTCGATAGATATCTGAATTTTAAGTGACAAATTTTACCCGCTGACATTTCGCCCAAACAGATGAATGGGATGAAATCAATCACACTTTTTTTAGCTCTTGTCGCTTTCAATTTAATTAATTAATTATTTTCTGGTGTTTAGACTATCGTTCCGCAAAACAAAAAAATTTTTCATTAAAAAATAATACGCTAAATAATTTTTCCGAAGGGTCCTGCGGAATCCCATAGATGGACGGCAGATCCATTTTGAAACCACTCAGGGCATAAGCCTTCTTCCCCATATTATACTCATATAACACGTTGTGGGAAGCTGCGCTAAAAACACTTTCAAATCGCTGTAAGAATGTCGTCTCTGGATGTAAACCAATATTTTGAACATTTATAAACCATTTCCTCCCGTTTTTAACCAATTTTCGCGATTTCTATCAAGAGTTAAACTCGGTGAAACATAGTCCCCAGCCAGCCAGCCAGCCAGACAGCACAGACTAAAAAGTTGAACATCGCCATTTTAACGGTTTTATATAAGGTTAAATGCTCTTTGCTAAAATAATGTTTTAATTTAAATCGATATGTATATAGCTGCGATAACGGAAGTCATTTAATTTTGTGATATCTCCTAAATATTTCATTGGCTTGTTCACTTTCATTATTTGAAGTAATTAATGATACTATTTTGTTTTGTATAGACGACAGTTTACGAAGATGACCTTTGGTGGCATTGCCCCAAGCCAATATCCCGTACGTCAAGATAGATTCGACAATCGCCGAGTATATTGAGCGTAAAGAGTACTGATGTAGAATTTTATTTATTTATTTATTCATGTTTTACAATTTGTACAACTTTGGTCAAGTTATAAATTAAGTCGATTACATATATTATGATATGTTTAAATCAAGAATTAAAAAATTCATCTAGGCTATAGAATTGTTTCTCAGCTAAAAATGCGGCCAGCCTTGTCTTGAATAATGATCGGTCCTTGGCCTCTTTAATTAGTACAGGTAGTTTATTATATATTTTCCTGCCCTCGTTTAGGACATGTATGGATGTTATTCTCTTTTTGCAGAGTTGTGTTGTCAAGTCTCCCGCTGTCCAGGTTTTGTGGTCGTGAGTCTTGACCGGAAAGATCTCTAGGTTGTCCCTGGTGAATAGTGACACCTGTTTTATATATACGCAGGGCAGAGGCAGTATTCGCAGGTCCTTAAAGGCTCCCCTACAGGATTGACGAGGTCGCAGGTTTGCCAATCCCCGAATTATTCTCTTTTGGGCGGTAAAAACTTTCTTGACATCTGACAAGGCTCCCCAAAAGATTATTCCTTAGAGTAGTAGGGTGTGTGCTATAGCAAAGTAAGCCGTGCTGACAATACTGGAGTCACACTTTCTGCTGAGAGTGCGGATAGCAAACCCTGCCCTTGCTAACTTCCCGACAAGTTCAACGATGTGTGTTGTCCACCGGAGATGCTGGTCAATTAGGAGCCCTAGGAACCTTGTTGTGGGCACTGTGGCTAATTTGGTGTTTGAAATCTCCTTCGTTCCCCTCAGGGCAAAGACTTAGCATTGCGTCTTATACCTCGTTCACACTACACGAGTTGATCATGATCAAGTCCTCAACTCGATCAAATATGGCGTTGATTGGGTTTCAAAAATCAGTTGGTGTTCACACTTGTTTCCTTACTTGATCATGATCAAGTCATTCGGGCAAGTTCGGAATATGCTCGGGATACGAACACAACCGGAAATCGCGACGAATCTAACCTCACTTTATCACCGAACTCATAGCACACGGAACACGCTCCCTATTTAATGTTGCAACGTTTCCGGTGGCGAATTTTGAAATAATCACGAACTCTTCCGAGCGTTCACGACAATTCCCGAATGATTTCATCACGATTAAATAGATAACTGAGTTGTGGAAACCCAATCAACGCCATCTTTGATGGCGAAGAGAGTTGATCTTGATCAAGTCTGTAGTGTGAACGAGGTATTAGCGTGGTTTAGGGTTAGCCTGTTAGGATGAAACCAGTCTGCTAGGGTTGTTATGGTCACGGTGAGATCCTTTTCAAGCGTTGCAAGGTCCGGCGACTCAGTTATCGCTGACGTGTCGTCAGCAAACTGCACGATTTTTGTGTTGATTGCAGAAGTGGTGGCTGAGGGTGCCAGGTCGTTTACTAGGATTGAAAAGAGCAGCGGCCCCAGGTTCAACCCCTGAGGAACGCCACACTTGATGAGTTCCCAGCTTGAAGCGCAAGACTGTTCCGTCGTGAGATATTCTATTAATTTGTTTGCAACGCAGCGTTCTAGTATTTTTTCAATAATCGGTAGGATGGATATTGGCCTGTAATTTTTATAATTCATGTGATCTCCTTTTTTGTAAATAGGTTTGACAATAGCTACTTTTAGGTTTATTGGTACCGTACCGCATTTGAGGGATAGTTTGACAAATTGTTTGAGCACGGGCACCAGTTTATTTCCGAGATGTTTGATGTCACTCGCACGAATGTTGTCGATACCTGGTTGTTTATTTGTGTTTAAAGATGAATTATTTGAGTCATCTCCTGATCACTGACATAGGGAGACTTCATTGATTGAAGATTTGGTGTGATCCATGTGCTCACGGCACACGTCTTTTGGCTGCAGTCATGTGCAAGAGATTTTACATCGTTTACAAACATTGCCACAAAACGATCAGTTACCAGGTCTAGAGACTCGTATTTGCCAACATATTTCATTACAATCTCATCAGCCGATACCTTTGTCTTCCTGCCCATAATCTCATTGATCGTTTGCCACGAACTTTTCAAATCTTTAGCATTTTTGAATTTATTCTTAAAGTATCGTCTTTTACTCTTTCTTTCTAGCTTGTTGACTAACTTCCTTAATCTGATATAGTCTGCTTTGTATATGTCTAACAATAACACATTTTTACAGTTTCTCCATAGTCTATGTTTCTTGTCTCTGTCCTTCATTATTTGTATGATGTCCTTAGTGATCCAGCTTTTTCCACCATTCTTTTGTTTGTAATTGTTGTTTTTAATGGTTTGATGTAGCACAATAAAACCTCATGCAGTCATAACTCTTATCATCGCACACGTTTGCTTTGATGAAGCCTTTGCTTGAGTAACTAAATCCTTCTACATGGCCTGCAATGCTCTCGCAAAGACTCGCGAAGACTTTCAAAATTTTCATGATAACGGCAAATACATACGTTATGCGGAATGTCTTTGTAAGGCTTAACGAATTTAGGACGCAGACAGGCAAACTTGCTTCTGCCTATTTTCCTCTCTGGGTACTTATCAACAAACAAGCTGTGGGCCTCTTTGAACAAAAAATAGAAAAAAAAAAATATTATTATGTCATCTTAAAATATGATCTTTCAGCTTTAATTTGATATAAGTAGCTTAGTTCTAGCACTAGTTTGAGAATTTTGTACTTCGGACATTCTCTCATGGACAGACCCATAACGATGTCCATGCAACGTCAACATCACAACATATGTGGTGAATGGTGAAACAATGTCATCGGAAGGCAGTGGTTTACTCTCGACGGTTTGCCCGCAGATTGTGTTGGACGTGATGCTGGTGGTGAAGTCCCTGGAATCGCAGAAGGAGCCAGGGTCCTCGGGAGACGGCAAGACATCATACCAGGTGAGTCTCCCTCGGGTTGATATCACTTAAACCTGACTGTCAACACGTCACCGACTTAAAACCTCAAAGTGCCACATGCACTCTATCTCTCCAGGGAAATAGTGTTCTAAGCAAGATCCTTTAGTGTTTATCATAACTATTAATTTGGCACTGGGGCATTTAGTCGTAACCGTAGCGCAAGTTTTCAACATTCAATTTCAAACCAAGTGAAGTTTTCATTGGTTTACCAACGTTTCGTTACCAGTTTAGGTCATTCCACTACGACTGCAATCGGCCTGACCTGGACCTTACTGCAAATTTGCCGCCACGGTCAATGGGAAAAACTGTTCAGTGTTCAGGGGACATTCCCAGTGGAATATGGCCATTAGACTCTAAGTCCTTGGCATTCAATACCTATCCCTAAAGTGGAAGTTGTCGCCGCGGTCCCTGTGCTTGAGCCTCGTCCCGTCTGCTCGCCAGCCCGTGCCGTGGTCGGAGAAGCAGTACCCGTTGGCGCTGTGCCTGGCCGCCGCGCTGCAAGTGCTCTACGCTCTGGACGCTGTGATCTTCGAGCGCGCCTTCCCCGGCACCTTCGATGGCTCCTCCGAGGGGCTCGGCTTCATGATCACTGTCGGACTGGCCACCTATCCCTTCGTACCGTCCATTATCGTCAAGTTCCTCGCGCTGAAGGGGTATGTTGCGGTTGGGCACTCTCGTGGTGAACTGGTTTCACAGGGGATTATCAAGTTTTGCACTGCTTGTTTCCATGCAGATAGCTTTTCATGCTGGCTGCCAGACAATTGTATTGAGGTGGCACTCAGGATTTCCAACTGGGTAAACATAAATACAACCAAGCATAGGAGATTCAATGATATATTCTATTCAAGTGCTAGCACTAGCAGCCATGTTGATGCTTATATCACCTGGCACAGCTTAGCAGAGGTGCTTTCTTCATCACCACGGACGGAGACCATTCTTGTACAACTATTCCTCTATGTCAGAGACATCCCATCGGCAGGGCTCACACTTGGTCCCTTTTTCCCTAAAAGTCCCTTTTTTTCAGTGTGGTCTCTAAAAGTCCCCTTTTTAAATGAAATATAGCCATTGGTCTCTAAAAGTCATTATTTTTAGATTTGATCTCCATTGTGTTTTTTTTATTTTATTTCACAAATAGGTACTTTTTTTCTACTACCTAGGAACCTATATTTTTCAAAATCACTTGTTAGTTTTTTGGTGAATTTTATTTGCACCTATTGGTACAGCAGTTCTCGAGTCGAGTGCAATGTACTTCAATCTGTTGTGAAAATAACAACTGAACCTCTCAATGAAAATGGGATGTCTTTTGGATTTGTTGGGAAGATTATGATTTATGAATCTGTTCAAAAACAGAAAAATACTCCATTCATAGACTGATTATATATGTGCCTTCAAGATGGCTCACTTTACAGTCAGCTACAGTCAACATTTATGAGCAGTATGAGGCTTTCCGGGAGTATTTAATTAAATTCATTCCCAAACACAGCAATGGACTGTGACTGTGGGGAGCTACTAGAACATTGTTGATTTCAGTAAGAAATCTTCTAAAGCGGTAATATTGTTCGTTTTTACGAGTGCCAAAATGTTAACCAATTTCACTAGAACATTTCAACGACAAGAACCTCTCGTTTATCTGCTTTTCGACGAGCTCAAGTCCTTAATTTTCAAGATCATGGGGCAGGTGTGCAAGAAGGGGACGATCGAAAATCTCGCGGCTTTCAGCAAGGCTTTTGATGACTTGCTACTGGCAAATGATTTAACTTTTGACAATGAAGACCTTAAAAGGGAATTCCTTCTTTTGAGCGATACCGAGAAATCGCTGTTCAAAATAAAAGCGCATAATCATTCTGTAGCTGCTGGTAACCAAATTATAAAGAAGTCTTCTCTTGATACTAATGAAAATCTCATAGGTACGAGCTTTCCGACGCCTTCATCCCCTTTGTAGAAAAACCAAAAAAAAGCTGGAAGGATACTACTCTGATTGCCAGAGAACTTCAAATCATCGTTGATGCAGATGTCCTTCTGGACGACTGGAAGTTGCTGCAAGTGGAAAAAGATCCAGAAAACGCAGAAATTTTGCGCATTGACCATTATTATAATTTTTTGATAAAGAAAATTAACATTGGAGGAAACTTGAAAGTCCCTTCCGTAAGAGTGGTTTGTGCGGCATTCAATTTGTCGCATGGGAGTGCGGACTTGAACGAGGGTTCTCCCGAACATCGTGCAACATGACGTAGGATAAGGCTGCCATGGCGGGGGAACGCACCCTAAACGCAAAGATCACGGTCGGGGAAGTGTTGCGAATGAGATACGGTAACAAGCCTGAAAGTGTTCCAATTACCAAAGAACTCCTTGCTATTGCACACACGGCACAAAGAACATGTTAGTTACATGGAGACGTATTTAGCTGAGGAAAAGGAAACGCTTGACAAGGAGCATACAGCTGAAATAGCTCTAGAGTAGGAGCAGGCAGAATCTGTGACAAGGAAGAGCAAGGAGTTAGCAGACATGGGAAGGGACCTGCAGAACGCCAAAATTGTTCACAAAGAAAAGATAGCTGTGGGTGACAGGTTGTTCTTTGAAGCTAACATTAGACTGAAGGCTGCTTTATAAAATAAGAATATGGGTGATATTCAATCAATTGTAGTAGTTTCAGTTTCCCCCCAAAATTTGACTCTATTTTTGATTGGAAATCTTAATTTAATTCTCACCAAGGTTACTGTAATCGAACCCGGGGCCCGAACAATGTGAGACGATAGCAGAATGTCCTTTAGGTCACTCCGATACTTGTGGAACGAGCGTATAATGGTCCCAAATTGGTCCCTTTTTTTATGAAAATGGTCCCTAAACTCCCTTTTTTTACTCCCTAACTGTGGTGTGAGCCCTGCATAGGGGAAAAACGTTATGGCTGCACTAGAATTTGGGTTAATGAGATGGTCTTTAAGCTAAGGCTGTGCTACCAAGCCATTTTCTGTAGTAAGAGTAACTAGTAATTAATCTAAAACTTGTAAGCCAAGTGGCAACGGACAATAGCCGACAGAAGACCCAACCGCGGCTATGTGTGTCTAATTCTAAAGTCTCCCGCCTTTCTCCCCAGGAGCGACCTCCCACTGTACGGACTGGCACTGGTGTTCCTCGTGCACACGGTCGGCTACGTCATCTTCCGCGCGAGCAACTCGCAGAAGATGCGGTTCCGTGCGAACCCTCTGGACCCGGCTCTAGCACGTGAGTATCGAGTCCGCTCGGATCACTGACAAGGGACCTCTCGGCCTGGGTGGGTGGGTTGCCGGCAGGGGCCAAAAACAGGAGACGGCACGAAACACTTGCCCCCAGTTTTAGAAGTTGAGACGCAAGCGCCGCGAGTTATGTTTTTCGGCTAGTTCCAGTTGTCGCGATTGCCAACAAATTCCACGCTACCTATCTAGCTGTGTGTTTTATGAATGCAGGGAACATAAGCTGTTCATAAGTCTTAAGTTCATAAGTCTGTTCATGAGTCTAAGAAAATTAACAATACTTTCCATTTTTTACATAACTGCAGGCCCCATGTTGTGTACATAGATCGGTTTGGAAAGATCAGATCCGCAGAGCTTGGTTATCGATACCCACTGTGGGAGACACTATCCCCTAAGAGGACATGCAAGGGAAAGAGCATGTAAAAGTGACTAGCAAACTATCTTCTCTCATGGGACAGGCCTTCAAGTTTCTTTACCTATGCTGGCCTGCTAACACCTAATGTGATTGGCTGTTCATCTTTGTAGTTTGTACCCTGGACTGCTATTCTGTAGCTTTTCTGATGTGAGATGAAATTAGCGTGAGAACCTTCATGTGCACCATATGAGAACATAGACGACCTTGGAGTTGTCACTCTCGTTTCTTGTCATCTCATATCAGAAAAGTTACGGAATGGGTTCCTGAGTATCGACCACTGAAGGAGCATTTGATTGGAATGTTTTGTGTATCAGCAAAATACTTTGAGATTTTTGTCCCACGAAGCGGTACACAGTCTCACGCAAAGTGCCTAACGCTCTGCCGCTCGTTCCAGACCTGGAGACGATCCAGACATCTCGCGGCAAGAAGCTCCTGGCCTCCGGATGGTGGGGTTGGGTGCGCCACCCGAACTACCTCGGAGACATCCTGATGCAGTGGTCCTGGGCGGCGTGCGTCGGCACCAAACACTGGCTGCCCTATCTCGTGCCGCTGGCGTGGACCGCGTTCTTCTTGCACCGCGCCGCGCGAGACTCGGCGCGATGCCGTCAGCGGTACGGCGTCTACTGGGAGCGATACGCGCAGCGCGTCAAGAGCCTCGTTATCCCCAAGATCTACTAGACGGTTGTTCGGGTGTGGCGCTCTTGGGGGCCAACAGTTTGGGAGTTTTTTTTGCGGGGGGGGGGGGGGGGGGGACCTTCGTCATAAATGAGTCGAATGCCACGGTATGTTGGTGGTTTTACAAGTTTCATGCATTTTACTTGACTGGTACAGAGCATCAGGACGCTGAAACCACACAAGGTTTTTTTTTGTAGGGCATTTGGTTCGATAGGAATCAATGGTTTTTAATGCTCTCTTAAGCCATGACCGCAATTTCACAAGATTTTATGTGTTTCATTCAATATTTTATATGCATTTCTGTGTGGGGATTGGTGAAAGAGCATTTTATTGGGATTGTAGGGTTATATATGCAACTCATATTTAATAAATTTAAACAGCGATTCTCGGTGGAACAGTTAACAATTGACATAATGTTCATAGCAAATTTGTTTTTGTTTAGGATAAGAATGTTTGATTATGCATTTTACTTTCTTTTATTTAAATAACAAACAAGATTTTTATGCAGTTTCTGTCCCTACTTAGTTCAATTACATGTTTCACTCACTTTAAGGCAAATGCGGTATTATTTTGATCGGTACTATAATATTATAGTAGGTATATTAGATGAATTTTAGGCTAAAAGTATAGTACAAACATTATTCTAGAATGTAGAGTAAATACATTATATTTTATCTTATTTACACAACCTTTTAAAGAGTCTTATGGTTTTCCACCTTGTTTTGATTGCAAGATTCGCAAACGGTCGTGCATTTTCGTTCCAAACCGGACGCAGGCGTCTCTATCATTTTCTCTCCCACATATTGGAGAAGTCGCGACAGTGGACCAGAATATCCGTTACAATCGTGCAATATCCAAGCCGGTACCATGTCTCCGCTGATCTCTTAGTCACGTTGGGTGAGGTGCCTGTACCGACAGCATCTATACAGGCACCGCCTCTTGGCCGATGACAGATTATGCCACGAATTTACTCTTTGTTAAGGATGTTAAATATTTTATAAATGAGACGTCGGAGGGAGAGTGGCGACCTTTTCGCTTGCCTCGTTCCTTCGATCTCATGGTGAAGCTCAAAGTAGCGTAGAGTGTTTGTACTGTATTATCGAGATTATCGTAGCGTAGTACGTACGGGGTAAACGTGTTTGCAACGAGGAAGCGACGTCGCACAGCTGCGGTTTCTGCGTTGCGAACTCTGTTTCCCTGCCACCATATATTCATTTATTGGGTCCACATGAGTGTTCTGTACTTGGAATCGATATTAATTGGTAAGATTACAAACTTAATTGTACTTTATGTATAAATATATAATATTGTTCGCCCTGTGTTGGTGTATCACGTGGCAGTTTCTCCGTGGGCTAGGATCTCGCCGAGAGGGCAGGGTTGCCGGCGTTAGTTAAGACTGGCTTCGCTGTAAACTTGCCAATTTTAAACACTCGAGCGTGAGAGCATTTGCCGGAAAACGTGGCCCTCTCAGTTGTCCTGGGAAACTCCGTTTTATGTGACCTAGTGCGTAGTAGTCCACCAAATTTACGTATCTCGTAAGGTATTCATTTTATTATCCTAAGTGTCAATTTTGTAACAGGAGTGTTTTTGTTTAATTTTAATCTGATCTGTTTTCACAATGGGGAAGAAGTAAGGATGGAAACAATGTGATGCAACATACTACTAGAGGTTAAAGTGGATGTCAATTCAATGATGTTTGACCACATTTTGGCTTTGGTCTTTTCAAGTACGGAGGTTTTTGACGACCAAGTAGCAAGTTTGTATAACTTTTGGTTATTCTTTTGCCACCCTCTTTATCTTTTGGTTACAATGTTCCTTCTTTCTATTCTTATTCCCCATCCAGTATCCAGCAATTTGGCAACCTACTCGCACAACATTTGTTTTTAAACATTAGTATGGAGCGTGGTTCTTCTTCCATGGAAAGGCAGTAAAATGGGAAAAAAAGTTTGAGGTCTATTTTGTACAATAAAATGTATTTTATAAATTCAGAACAAAACCTAAAAAGTAAAAATATGTAATTTGCTGTGTTGATGTTGCTAAGAGGGTTTGGCACACCAACAAGAATATGTCCTGTGAAAATAAACTTGATACGATGCTGATAATGATAAAATGATGTCTGCTACCTACCTATTTGGTTAGTTATCCTAGCTTTCCAATTTACAGTCATCTATTGAACTATTTTTTATTGTCTGATCTGGACTCGAGATAATTATCTACAAACTGCTGACTACATTTTAAACTTTGATCTTTAACATTGTCACAACAAACAAAAAATTTTTCTCAAAATTTTTATGAGAAAGTTGTGCAGTTTTTACGATATCGTGGTATGAATCACAACCACGAAAGGTATTTGAACCTACTAGGTTTCACAAACAATAGACATTAAGATCTAATCTAATCTAATCTCAGCAATAATTTAAAAGCGTCTGATTATAAAATACTTTAAAGGTAAGAAATAAAATTCCATGCTTGCATTGAGAATTAATGGTAAGTAAAGTATCAGAATGTCAGAAAAATAGCAAAGGAAGTTCCTTTGCGTTGTGAAATTAGCAGATCGAAAGAATTTCATTGCAGGATGGTAGTGAATAAATTATACACGACAAATGCAGTCCGGTTGTCGCCGGCTTGTATCCCTTTCGACACGTCTTGATCCAGTGTCCCCGAACTGGATCCCAGAACCGATACGCTCGGGATCCAAGTCACCTGTCTCTATCTTCGACAGAATACTCTTGGAACATTTCAGGAAGGCTTCTTCAACGCTCTCGCCAGTTTTTGCGCTCGTTTCAAGGAACATCAAGTCTAAAAAGGCAGTAGGTACAGATTTTATTAATTAAAGCTGAAGGCACAAATATTTTGAAAAATTTGTAGGCAAACAATTGGGCAAACAATGTACACAAATTTTACCATTTTCCTGCGCAAATCTGCTTGCTTCTAGGAATGTGACGTCTCTCTCAGATTCTAGATCCTTCTTGTTCCCAATCAACAGTATTATGATATTCGGACTAGCAAGAGTCCTGGCATCTGCAAGCCAGTTGGCCAACGCATTGAAGGACTCTCTGTTGGTGACATCGTAGACAAGCAGGGCACCTGCTGCTCCGCGATAGTAACTTCGAGTGACAGCCCTGAACCTTTCCTGCCCAGCAGTGTCCCAAATCTGAAGTTTCACTGATTTCCCGCCGACATTGACGATCTTCGAACCAAATTCTACACCTATAGTGTGACTGCTGTCGTCTTTGAACTTGCTGTCAATGAATTGGTGCAATAGGCACGACTTGCCAGAGCCAGCACTGCCAATTACGAGAAACTTGAACAAGAAGTCATAAGATTCTGACATCTTGAGTCATTAGATGGGTTTAGAACTTTTTGATTAGATTACAATAGGCCTAACCTGTCAGGTGCGAAATCGGAAATACTAGTTGTGAAATGGACTTTCAAGCAACGTCAGTCTATTTTTCTTGCGACATTGTAACTAAATCACTGTATACTGTAATGTAGTACGGTGTCGGTTAAAAATAATCCTAAAATAACAAAATATTGGTCAAATCTAGGTCATTACGGCTCAAGCTGTCACTGACATGTGAAGTGTTGGTGAACTTGGAAGGAGGAGTTGTGGTGGGGGAACCTTGATCGGTGTGAATGCAAAAGGGTTAGGTGACATCATTTTCATGCTTGGACTTTAAATTGGCGTTTGTTTGTGTTATGAATTGCCTCATATAAAGTCAAAGTGGGATCTACTTCGGGAAACGTATCAAAGTTACCTAAAGTAGTACGCAGTACCATAAAGAGAGCCTTCATTACTGTGTGGTAGTTCTGTACACTGTCAAAACGTCTTATAAATAATTTGATTTACGGATGGGCTACCCACCATATCGAGTGGCGGCTCTTTTGAAAACGACATTGCTGGACACCCGACACCAGTTGCTAGTGGGTTGCCGACGAAATCTCTTCGAATGGCTTAATATTGTGTGGAACAGGTAAAAAAGAGTAAAAATGAGGTAATATTATGAGTAAATGTGGTAAAAAAGAGTTATTAGTACCAGGGACCCGAACCGAAATCGGAGCCTCTTAGAACCCATACATTTTTGGAACCGAAATTGGAATTGGAACCTTTTTAAGAAAAATTTGAGAACCAATCGGAACTGGAACCTTTTTTTAGAATGTGCAAAATTTTGGTTCTTGGCGTTTCCAAAAGGTTCCAGAAAAATTTACAAATTCTCTATTTTTTCAATATTTGTAGAAATTGCAAGTGTATTTTCATTCAATGACCACACAGAATAGTTTGAAGATGGTGTGATTACCGTAATTACCATTATTACTTTGGAACATTGTACTGGAACCGAAACCGGAATTGGAACCTCAATTTCAACTGGAAGTGGAACCCAAAACCAGAATCCGTGATTCTCAAAAACCGGAATCAGAACCCGTTTTCAAAAAAATTTGGAACCGGAATCGCAACGGGAACCGTTTTTTATTTCTGTTCGGGTCCCTGATTAGTACTACTTTGACCTGTTTTATACTCTCATCATACTATATAATAGAAAATTATCTTAATTTTCCCGTCCAATGCGTATCTGTTTACTTAATTTTTCCAGCATTCTACCATAAACTCATTTCCTTTATCTGTATAATTCTTACATTACAATTTACTATAGAGTTTTATTTTCTTACTATAATTTACTATTAATTTTAAGAGACGTGTCACATTATAGTTCTTGTGATAGTGATTGAGAATGAATTTTAATAATAAAATTTTAATAATGAATTTTAATGAATGCATTTTCACTCAGAGTGGACAAGCAGCGTGTTAAGGAGCTTGGCCCAGATGGAGCTTGTGCCGAGTGGCTGATGCGTAACGGGGCGTTTGTCAAATGGAGCGGCAGTGACAAACTGGTCACCGACTACAACGCCATGGAAGCCGGTCTGCCCAGGCGAGATTTCATCAAGGAGATCGACGCCACCGATGCAAGCATCACTGCCATGGGCTTTCCTCATTTTGGTACTGACTAGCAGTGATTTATTTTATGCTCATGATCAGCTTAACTCGTAAGGATAGTTTTTTTACAACATTTAAAAAAAATGTAATCTATTTTTCTTGTTCGTACCTAGTTGGATGCAAACACATTGATCGAGTAACTTTGACCAAGTGCACTTATTTGGATGATGAAGCCATGAGCAAAATGGTCTATCTTAAAGAATCTCTGAAACATCTACAGATCACAGGCAACGGAAACATTTCTGATGCTGGTGTTACTTCCCTTGGGATTCTCAGGTAGGTAATACACAGATCTAAATTTTCCGATTGGAAAATAAAAAATGCACAGTCGGGCAAATCGCCTTCCCTGTCAAAGAAAAATGACTACAGCTATTTTTTCTGAAATATTTTTTAAATTTTCTAGCAAACTCGAGTCACTGGTGCTCTTCGATCTTCCAGCTGTGAGAGATAAAGCAAAATGTGTTCAGAGCTTGACATCAGATTTGCCAAAATGCAATATTGACTTCCGATAGTTGACTGCAAATTTATTGAACTCTAAATTGTGCTAAATAAAAATTATTTAGATATCATGCTAACTGTAACATGTTTTTGATTGAACAATTGTTCAAGTATCTTCTCTGTATGGAAAACAAACTAACTGATCAGTGTTGTTAACGCAATACTAATGCATATGTCAGATCCATAAGGCAGCTTACTTCCTTGAAACAAAGATCCTCCACATTAACAGAGCTCTCATTACTTGCAGCTTGTAAAGTTGTGGATCCCTTGAAGTCGTTTTTTGCCGTGGGTGCTACTTTTGGAGCGTGCTTTTCAAGAAAACCCTGGCGGTTGAACCGAGGACTGGATTTCGTGTTGACTGCATTCTTGATGGACCTTTGTGCATTTTCCTGAATTTTCTTGCTGGGGGTGCACTGAGAGATTTGTCTGCTGTTCACAGCTTGGCTCAGATTGGGAGTCTTGCTTTTGGGAGAGCGGTTTACAGTGAGCCTGGTCACATCTGGAGGAATACAGCAATTTTAGATTATTAAATTAATATCGGCACAATTGAACCAGATGTATAGCTGAGAGATATCTGCATTTTACCTGGGATCTTTCTTGCAAAATCTGAATGAAACTCCCCTTTTGTATTAATTTGGGCATGGTGACCAGAGTCTTGGCGGAGCTTTTGGCGTGGTGATGATTTTGTTCGTCTCATTTTGTAAGATATATTTTTGTAGCGATCAAACTTCCATGGTTTCCAGTGACATTGCCGTTATTTTTTTGGCCTCGTAAGTTATGTAAAGTAATTGTTGCCTTGGGACTGGAGGGGTGAGGGACAAGGACGACCATTATTTGGCATTAGTCATCAATCTGCAGCTAACCATGGCTGGCAAAAATAGGAACTTCAGCCGTATAGAAACAGATATAGAGAAAAGCAGGGAAGAATCAAATTGGAGAAAGGCAATTGAATTGGCAGAGCAGTTGAAACTGAGATCACCTACTTCAGGTAAATATTTTAACCATAAAAGTAGTTCGCTGTCAAACTGATATGCAAGGTTAACCCCAAAATTGAATTCTTCAGAGAGCCTCTCAAATTTTCTCATTGGCGAAGGAAAGCTTGAACTTTATTTGGAAGAGAATCCGCCGATAGATGCCAACGTTGCTAGAGCAAAAAATGGGCTGGCAGAGGCTAAGCGCTTTTTGATGAGCTCGGCAAGCGAGCAGGGCAAGAGGGCTGGAGTGCTACTGGATTCTAATCTGTTGCTCGGGAAGGTAAATTATGCAATGGGCTTGTATGAAGATGCTCTCAGTTCCTACAACCAAGCAGAGTTACAGACTCTGACAGAAAAACAGCTACCAAGTCGTAGCCTACGCATTGTTGCCGAGTCGTATGCAATCAAAGGTGAGGGGGAAAAATCAAAACCGTAATTGCTAATTCATGCAAACAATTATACCTCCTAACCAAATTCAAAATACTTTTCCTCAGGAATGTGCTTAGAAAAGGTGCCACCATCATCATCATCAAAATACAAGCAAGCCGAGTGGGAAGAGCAAAGAGTGCAATGTTTTGAACTTGCTGGTGATCTCACGCTGTTGTATCTTCAAGAACAGGACAAAATCCAGCAGCAACAAAATGCTGGGGCTTACTCAAACACCGGTAACTACTCAGTCACATCCCAATTGTGCCATGTTAAGGTCTGTCTTCAAGTCCAACACCCTCGTGTAGTAACAAATCTGTTGGCTTCCAGGTGGATCATACTCCCCTCAGCCTCCGAACCCAGAGCGGCAAGTTGGTCCTATCCTAGAGACGGCTTTACAGCGAGCGCCGATTCTTCATATCCAGGCTGGGAAGTTGCAATCGGCCGTAGCTCGTTACAGGTACGACAATAATGCCAAGCATTCAAACTCTTACCTAGTACCTAATATATTTGTTTGTGAAATCCTAGCTTACTAATGTTTTGAGCACTGTTGCGACAACAACAACATGCCTGTGTCTCTGGTCTTATGGTCTTCATAATTGGAAATCAGGACGATGCTGAGCGCAGTCGAGTCCAGTGCCACACAGAGTCTGCGGCTTACGCTTACACGCCAGCTAGCTGAGGTTCTGCTCCGGGGCGTGAGCGGAACACTTTACACGCCACCCGAGAAACCATTGGAACGCGGCCCGCGACGGAATCACCCCAGCGGCACAGCCGACAGCCCATGGAAGCCGCGGAAGTACGCCGGCATGAACCTTTTCATACCCAACAACGAGAACGAGGAGATCATTCTACTGTTGCTCATCAGGCAAGTCCAAAGCCAGCTGATTTGAAAGATAAGTGATTCATTAACTTTGGCAATTATTTTTTGCCATGACTGGCTATATCCATTGGCTGGTTGTGTAGAGTTGACAGCATTGACAGCAAATGTCAGCAATGACAGTTCTATGAAAAACGTCCTAAAACAAACTGCATGTCTCTGTGTGGTAGAGCCAGAGCATTGGCCAGAGAGTCTAGAGAGCCGGGTGGCATCGGTGACGTCACAGTAAAAATCACGATTGAGGCAACCTGGGGGACTATATATTAACCTTGTCGGTCACCTGTGCCTAAAAAACTGTCTTGGAAGAAGTTTTCTTTTGCAGCAAAGTCATACAGAGTTGTCTTTGTTTGTTATTCCTGGTTTTGATGACAATTAACAAGAATTTTCCTTCTTTGCTTCTGCGATTTAGTTGCCAGTTATTGTGCTTATAGCATGAGATATTGTTTGTGTAATATTTATTTATCAGTGCTTGTGCAATTGACGTGTCATGTCAATTTCTGAAAAATCTGTGATCTGTCCAGCGTGATGGCTCTCTGTCTTTCTTATTATATGGCCGAGTAGTTATTTATTTATACTCCACGCCGCTAGATAGTGCTGGAATGTGTCGCCGTGAAATCTAATGCTACGAGGAGGGGGTGTCCCCTATTAAAATCGTTAAGGTTTAATATAATTTAATCGCTAAGGATCCATACATATCAACAACATGGTCATTAGATATGCTCCAACTTGCACTATCAGATCAGAGTCAATGAAACAAAAGAGTCTTGCTCAGAAGTCAGAAGTTATCTCTTTATTAACTTTTGCTACCACCGGCAGTGAGGAATTGTGAGTTGTGACTTAAATATCATTATTATTTCCTACCATTTTGCATATTTTTTTAGTAAACATGTTTGCAAGCTGCAGAAAAAATACTCAAAGGAATGTGACCAACATGAGGTACAGAAATGTTGTAAATTAGTTTAAAATACCTCTCATTGCAAATTGTAGCCAAGGTGTATAAATATACAACCTGTGGTAGAACCTCATTTTAATCACTGGATATTGCGCACTATTAATTTCAAATAATCAAACACATCTAACAGAATTGTTTAGAAAGTCTCATTGAAATCAAATGGTGCAGTTCTTTAATCTTTGGCCCAAAACAAGCCCAAATTAGCTGCGTGCATAAGAGTCTTCAATGTACAATTTTCTATTGTTACTTGATTGATACTATACAAAACCTTCCTTACCTCTTACTAATGTCGTTATAGTTTATTTAGATAAAATTCATGGATAATTTCAAAGTTTAGAAACTCCACTCCCGCCCACCCAGCCCTGGTGTGAGGCTTCCGAGCATGCCTTTGCACTGCGCTCTGTGTCAACGTGTGCCCTGTTTGGCCGGCAGCGAGGCGATGGCGGGCCGAGACGCGGTGCTCAGCCAATCGCCCGAGTTCAAGGAGGCTCGCGTGCACGCCTACGAGAACGCCACCGCCATCTACGACCTGCTCACCATCGCGCTCGTGCGCTGGGGTCATGTAGAGCTGCTGCACGAGGTAAAGGCGATGCATTTGGACTCTGGTCGAGGAGAGCACTAGACAGGATAGCATGGGGTTATGGTGCATACCTCCTGGATAGTTTGGTGAGGAAGAATGTAACTTGGAAATTGAAAAACTTATCAAGACGATACTGTCTCGAAAGGCGATTATTTTATTTTTTAGGCTATGTCTTTGTTGGCCAGGTACTTTTAATGTACGGAGGAGGTGCACATAAACGTAATGCCCGTTGCTGAGTTCCTACTAGAATAAAAGTGACCCTAAATCCTGCCCCATCGTTTTGATTATTCATTTACGTGCATTTTACATGGTTGCACACATAATATATTTATTAATATTATTAATATTATTAATATAATATTATTACATACTAGATTGTTTTTAGTAGCTTTGAAGTTGGTAAATTTTCTTAAAATTAAAAATATAGAAACACATGGTTATATAGTTGTATAATCGTAATTACATTTTCCAGTCGTTTGAGCGCGCCATGAAGTTTGCGTTCGAAGAGTCACATGTGTGGACGCAGCACGCGCTGTGTCTGGTCTCGATGGGTCGGTTCGCGCATGCACTGTCCGTGTTCGAGATCGTGGCACGGCTGCAGCCCACCAAGGTCACGCCTTGTCTGTTTGCGGCGCGGATATGCTACCAGCACCTCAACCTGGTGAGTGAACCATGCAGTGGTCGGGGCTCTATGTTAACTATGTTACGAACTGGGTATTGGATTCTTGCTGTGTTCTCAACATTTTGTGATCTGTACTAGTTACTTTTTCAAGGCTTAGCAGTTATAGCTGATTGTGTACTTATTGTTTGAGCGACAGGGGTTGGGTTAATGAAGGCTTTGAACTTTGAAGCCCACATGGCTTTTCATCTCACTTCATACTTCATTACCATGCTTTGATCTTGGCTCAATTGGAGCCTTTAGGGGCAGTCGGAGCAATGTTTGTCGGGCCATGCCATGCATACAATGTTATTGATGGTGGATTTTTTTTAGTACCTAGTTTATATTCAGTTTTTCAAATAACCTCCCTCTGCTCTTCCTTCTTTAATTGCACGACTCTTTCAGTTAGTGAGAGGTGAAACTGTCACAGCCAGCTTTAGTTTCCAATAATGCTGATCCCCATCTTCCATGAATATTCAAGTCATATTTTATATAATCGAATGTCTTCAGAAAGTGCCTATATTTGCCTCCCAAGTCCCAAGCAAAAAAGGCATTACTGCTCCAAGTAACATTCGGGGGCAACATTCTCGTCGTAAGGCGACGGATTCAAACGGCTTTACGTTTGCAGGAATCGAATGACGGGTTTTTCCGTAAGCCGAGTCCCGTGAGTATTTGCCTGGAATTTTAGCAGCAGGTTTCGATCGCAACCCTTTGGCTCTCGCATGCCGCAAGCACTCTCCACGATCTGTGGACATATTGTTATGTCTGAGGGGCGCCAAAAGTCAAAACGGACACTTTTAGGAAAAGCCTGCCTCAGCACAAACCAACTGAAAGATTCTTCGAGCTGAGTTTCCTCAAAATGCTGAGGTGGCAATTGTGCAGTACAATACCACAAAATGCAGTGCCCATGTATTTCAGTAGACCCTCGCCCCTGTTGTTGATAGCGAGTTTTAAGTCATTCCACAATTTTACTCAATCCTTACCCAGCATAACCTCATCTAACCATGGACGACGAGAGGTGATATCAACGGCACCGGCCCTGAACGAATGCGTAGAAACGGTGAACGTTAGTGGAATGGATTCAAGGGGTGAACCGCCTCTACCGAGCCCGGTCTGTTTCCGAATGCTTGCTCATGATTGCCTTGTTTTTCTTCTGCTGAAAATATTTAGATAGAGACTAGAGACTTAGGTTTCAACTCTTGATACATTTTCTTTTAAAATAGAGATAAGTTATAAAACTTATAGTTTAAAGTAAACTATGGTAATTGGTATGTATTTTACTTGCCCATCAACTTATGCACGTTTTGCAATTTCCATTATGATTTACGATATATTCCACTCTTTCATAGGAACCAACAAGCATTGTAGACCGTAGTTGAAACTTGGGTTTTCAGTTTCAAGTTTCAAATAACTATTTTAGCTGCTACAACATTTAATAATATTACTTCAGTTACAAATTGTCCATCTGACTAAGTACTCAGTTCTAATAACAAACTAAGTGACACTGTGATACCAATGCCATCTCTTCAAAAGCTTGGCGGTGAGAAGGATGTGGCGATTCTTGCGGAGCTTTACGCAGGCAAGATTTTTGGTACCTAGCCAATTCAATATTTATGGACTAATAGGTAATGCTTTTAGCTCAATGTGGCATCACCTTTATAAAATGGAGCCGAGCGTCGAAACAATAACGAGACTTTGTCGAACTGCCCTGGGCGGTGAACCATTGTGCCGCTCCACACTCCGATCGGCTATAAACACAGTTTGCCGGCTTGCAGATTGCGGAGGGCCTCGAGTGGAGCCAGCGCGCGCTCGCAAGAGACACGGCCAACCCGCAGGCGCTGGTCTCGCGCTGCCACCTGCACGTCGGCATCGGACACAGCCTGCGCGCCAGCTCCACCTTCCTCCGCAACGAAAAGCAACAGGCTGCTTCGGCCGCGCTCGAGGCGTTCCACAGGTGAGCGAGTGGCGCAAACGAGTGGCAGTTAAGCACTGCAAAACACAAGCGAGGGCCGGAGATCGGTATTGCTATGGTCAGCAGTCAACCTGTCAATGCAACCAATACGTGCCTAGTTTCAAGGTGAAAAAAGAATCATCATTCCAATTATTAGGAGTAGATTTGCTACTGCACTTCAAGCTCCAAAATTAAATTTTCTTTACTATTACTTGTAGGCAACTTCACTGAAATAATCAAGTATCATTACTAGGTACTTACATACCACATACTAATACCACACTAATACCACAGATAACAGGGTTCCCCAGATATTCCACCTTACCCAGATATGGCTACGGCAAAAATTTGATGCCAGTATCTTAGCCAGCAAGCACTGGGGTGCATTGGCAACCTGTTTTTACATCATCTACCAGGTCATGGCACAAAGTCAATTTTAATCAAGGGACCCAATGTTCCACAGGTGGTTACAGTTACCTTGGTTCCAGGTGACTTATAGCAACGAACAGTGGCTCCATGCTGCAATTACTGGCGAAACTACATCAGCTTGTTTGTGAGGGGTAGGCTGTGTATCATGTGTGGGGAGGGCTTTTGCGTAGCTGCGTTAGTATGGCAGTGGATAATCTGGGTAGCCCTTTTAAGTGCTAATACCATTATATTTTCTGGATTGATCTTGGATGTCTTGGAGTAGTATAGTTACAGATTTGATCACGGACCAAATGGGGCGGCAACCCTCCCTTTGCAAGGATCAAAATAGAACTTAATTTGAGGAATTTAACAAACATTCTTTATCCTTTGATGTACTTGCTTCCATCGATGTAAAGATGCCATTCTGATACGGGATGACTTATCGATGTGCAGAGGCCTTCCCCTCTCCATCGCTACGTGCCTAACGTTTGCTTGTCTGCGCACAGGGCTCAGCAGACAGACCCCAACGACCATCTGGCCGAGTACTACCTGGGTCTTCAGTACGCCCTTGGCTGTCAGGTGCCGGAGGCGACGGCCCACGTCAAGGTACGTCACGCCCTCCGCCAAACGGGCAGGCGGTGGACTGCTATTCTATTACACACCCTCTGTACTTGTCTGCTCAATACCTTATCAATGGAGCTGCTATGCTTCTTTCTCCCGGGCGGCAGAGCAACTCAAGCGACACAGTTATTCCCCAATGCAACTGAATAAAAAGTGTACGAAACTGTGAAGTAGAGTTCTTGACGTACATCAACGTAGAAACAAATTGGGAGAAAACAAAAGTAATTTGACAATCAACTTAAATCAGTCCAATCAAAAGTAGCTCTGAAAAACAAAACAAACATCAAAAAAGTTATTTAATTTTCTAACTTGGTTTTGTCTCTTGATTGCTTCGTAAAATAAAGTCTCGTATGATTTCAAATCAACTCACTCAATCACTAAAATCAGAGAGACTTTATTTAGCTTTCAAACCCCAATTTGAAATAGTTTTTTTTTTAAACCATGCTAAAAATAGGACAAGCATACAAAGTCCTTAGTAATTTAAAAACAAGCTGCAATTTGCAGAGATATCACCTTGAACAGTGTCGTTTCCGAACGTCGGTGCTCGATCTGAGAGTCTGCCGGTCAACGGCACTTCTCCCTGCGTGCCAATGCTGACTCTGTGCGCAGGCGGCGCTCACCCTGCGCGGCGAGCACGTAGCCTCGCTGCACCTGCTTGCGCTGCTGCTGTCGGCGCAGGCCGCGCCCGCGGAGGCGCTGGCGCTCACGGAGGCCGCGCTCGACGAGTTCCCGGACAACCTCAACCTGCTCTACGTGCGCGCACACCTCGAGCTGAGGGGGCCTGGCGGCGGAGAGGTGCGTGGGGTTTCGTCGGGCTCGGCGGTCTGTTGCCGTTACCAGTATCGTATTGTATACACACTACACAGCAAGCACATGCCTTTGTTAACAATTACTAAACAGGTATACCTACACTATCTACTCCTTTCTTGCCTATGCAGAATATTGCTTATTAATTAGTTATTAGTTATTACTCCTATTATGAGAAAATTTATCTAAAAAAGGACCTATTATTGGGCGGACGGCCCAAAAACCCCACCACGCACTACAGAACTTCAAAAATAGTACGGTCCCAAAATTTGAAGAAAAAAACTCGAAAATTGTAGAAGCGCATAGAGAATGAAAATCGTGTGGGAACACACGCACAAACACGGCGTTTACCAGTAGGAGATTACTAACTCCTGAAACGAAATGTCAACAAGACGACATGAAATGATAGATGTTATGGTTCATGGAAGGATGTCAAAGCTGGAAAATTGTGCACCCGAACCGGGATATGAACCCTGGACCTCGCTCGGGTTGCTCGGCCTCTCGTCTACCCGGAGATCCCCCTTGTCCCACCCGGCAAAGCAGGGAGAATGTGTGACCGACCGTTTGGTAGAGCAAGCAGGCAAGCAGGAGGTCCCGGGTTCTTATCCCGGTTCGGGTGCACATTTTTCTAGCTTTGCCATCCTTCCATCCATTGCATACTGGTATCTGCTTAAACCAGTAACAATTTCCTCTCATTGTTATGGTAATTGTTTTTGGAGTTGGAGTTGGTACCAATCATGCAGTTTCTATTTTAGATTAAGGCCCAAATACAGAGTCGTCACCGAGTGCCCACACACACTCAGTGCACACTGACTGCACGAACGCACAACTGTGCATTCGTGTCTAAGTGTATGCGGAATCCAAAAAGCTATTTAAACCTAGGTTTTGAATGCTAAATCAAAGTCTTACTGATTTCCCTGTTACTGAAATCTCTGAAATAAGAGAGACTTTTATTTAGTTTAAAACCCATTTTGAAACTTTTTTTTTGAAAACTAGTGCTAAAGATAGGACACGCAGACACCCAGTCTAATTAATGTATGCCGGCGCGATGCGTAATCTTGCCAGGCCACTCACCCCGCACAATTTCGGGCATCCCCCACACCAGCAAGCTAACGACTGTTCCCGGGGCCTCGGAATGGAGACACTGTTGTGCTATTATCTGTTTCACTCGAGCGTCCGACCAATGCCATACCGTTACCGTTACGTTAATGTCATAACCTCTCGTCACGATGCTGATGCGACTGAGTGTTTGGTTTGCCAGGTGGCATTGCTGACGGCCAAGCACATGCTCGCGCTCTGGAAGACGCTGTATGAAGCACAGACGGTGGCAGAGTTCCCGGCCGACCAGTCGGAGCGCCGGAGCGAAACCCGCAGCGTCTTCCAGCTCTACACCAACGAGATGTCGGACAAGGACTCGAGTGAGTGGTAGCACGTGCCTACTTGGCTAAAGTCTCGCATGTGGAGTTTACTTTGTCAGCGGGATTTGCCCACATAAGTGATCGACTCTGGAACTGTTGTCGTCCATTTTGGGGAGAGGTAACTAGAGGGATTATGCAACTGACTGCAGAGTTGTTGGTTGCCTGGTTCCGTATATATATTTATTATTTACAGTAAGACGTTTATCATCATGCCTTTTGTACAGTGCTAAACAAAATCAAGTTGTGATGTGGGTATTTCAGCTTTATTATAAGCTTCCAGGAGCACCACAATGGCTATTTAAAGTGTTCTATTTTGCCTACTAGAGGTTCACTATACTAGTGGATTTCCAATCTGGTTAGATTCCCTCAATCCACAGTTCTGGTCCTACCTAGGGTGCCCATTTTAACAAATGCAGAATTGAGAACACACTTGTTGCTCTTTCCGGCTTTGTGTGATGTGACCCAACGTAAAAACCTTTCATCCGAGTGCCTCTTCCGATCAAGATGAGATCCCACCTTCAATGGAAAGTTGAGAATAGCCGTGCGCCCTTACAGGCTCGCTGCACGCCAACTCTTTGGCTGCCAGCCGCGTGGAGCAGGCCCTCTCCGAAGTCGCGTCCTCCATCAGCTCGTTCACGCCGCGGCCAGGCCCGCAGCGCGCGTGGCTGCTGCAGCTGCAAGTCTGGCTGCTGCTCGCCGAGATCTACCTCTCGCTGGAGCAGCTGGCTGCAGCCGGCGAGTGCATCAAGGAGGCCGCGGCCATCTTCCCGCTGTCGCACCACATCATGTACCTCGTACGTTGACCAAGGGGCTTACGGTTTTGAGACTCTTGGTTTTGGGGAGAAAAAACTGTTTAAAGCTGGGTATTGGTTTCTAGTAGATGTATGATGTTGTTAAACCCAACATTTCGTAACAAGTACAGTATTAAATACCCAGTTGGAAATAGTTTTTTGAAAACTAAAGGATCGTTGGCAAGTACGAATGGAAATTTGTAATGCAATGAGGAAGGGTGCACATAATAATAATAATGTTTATTGTCATAAAATCGAATAAAACACAGTACAGAACTGAATCGATGTCTTGACACTCTTTAAAAACTAACCTGCAGTGTCTACCCACAGCAATGAATGTCGTTGGTAAAATATTGATATTGATACTGCTACTACTGATATTGATTGATACTTATTGTGAGTTGAGACATTGATGCTGTTGTTGGGGAGATTTCCAAAATATCAAGAAATTTACAAAGGGAATAAAATCGTCAGGATCGAAAGAACCCAACTTGCCAGAAGGCGAACAAGGTGTTTATATAGAATGTCGTTGGTTGTGGATGTATACACTTTTAATACGTTGAGCCAAGCACATACTATTTACTATTGCCCGTTAGGTTAAACTTAAAGGGTATATTTCTATGATGTGAACTGAGGCAGACGATCAAACTGCGATTGATACCGTTGGCAATTGACAGAAATATTTGGCCAAGAAATGCAAGAAATCATCCAGAGCAAATGGATGGCAATCCAGATTAGCAGGATTGTTGACGCAAGCCTCCGACTAGAACTCGAAACAATGATTTGCTTTCAGCGCGGCCTGGTGCACGAGACCAAGCAGGAGTTTGTCGACGCCAAGCTCTGCTACCAGAACGCACTGGCCATCAACCCGACACACATCAAATCGCTGCAGCATCTGGTAAGTTGGCAGGGAGTTGCGATGACAAGTTCGGCAGCACTAGTCTACTGGGATCAACTGCATGACCGGCTAGGCATGAAACTAGCAGTAACCTTGAATGGCTTAGGGATACCATTTGCTGACATTAGCTGGCATCATGCAAATCTATCAACAGGATTCCTCTAGACTAATCCAAACTGTTTAGCAGCTATGATAAGATGATGAGGCAGATGATAAGATGACCAGCACTTTAATTAAAGCCAATTTTCCCAAACATAACTGACTCGCTTGCCCGCCTGTACCACAAATAACATGGTGCAATGTTCTTGGGGTTCCTATTTAAAACCTGGCCATAGTCCTTTTGAATGACTTAGTCCCTTAGCTTCAATGGCAATTTTGCGGCAAGGAAGCCGCTGATAGGTTGATTGCAATAGGAGTCTATCTAGGAGATAGGAGTCTATATAATAAATTATCACCTGATTGCCCCCGCATTGCCTTACGATTGCTCGTGTTTGCTTGCAGGGACTAATCTACCACTACCTGGGCAACCACTGGCTGGCAGAGAAGACTCTTCGGGATGCGGCCAAGATTGACCCTGCTTCTCACCAGACCTGGTAGGTCTCTAGAGTTACTATAGTTTCGGTGCTGGATGCTGTCAAACTTTCCATGTGGCTCAGCAATTGGGGATATCGATTGGGACTTAGGGGTGTGATAGGATAGGCAGTGAAATATATGAACGAGTGATATCTGTTTGGAAAAAGTTCCACAATCACACTCATGTGACCAGAATCGTAACAGGAGAATTTTTAAACTGTGGGGGAACATTTATATTTTATATGCAATTAATTCCATTGAGCAGTGAATGCTATTGGCTGTCGACAAAAGTGAAAACAAACACTTTTCCTGGGTTTTGAAAACCGTTTGTTATATTTTGTGGATCTGGGTCTAGATATCCGATTAAGTAACTTTTAACCTGTTGGTATCTACAGATAACAATCGGTATCTTGGGGAATTCCAATGTTATTTGGTTGAGAAAACAAAACCGTATCCGCTATCCAGTCCACCCAGGATTGGGGAAATTACCGAAAGCTTGTATTACTTTTATTAAACAGTCTTGCAGCTAGTATATATATATTTTTTCCCCTTACGTGCATGTTTCATCATAACATTAAATTATAATAATAATAAGTAATAACACAGGTAATAACTAATTGGTGTTCATATTCAGTTCACGTGTTCTGACTTCTGCACATTCCCCAGCGACTGTGTCCGGCTATCGGAGGGAGCACGCTTTGAACGCGATTGCGGTTGTTGCAGGTACAACCTGGGCAAAGTACTAGAGTCGATGGGAGAGTTCGAGTCGGCCAGCGATTGCATGGCAACCGCGCTCGAAGTGGAGACCACAAATCCCGTGCTGCCCTTCTCGTCCATCCCCATCACTTTCGAGTGATCACTCTTCACGCGAGTCGCCATCGAGTGAATTGCGGTGGCGTCATAGCTAGTCGTAGATGGGCGTACCATAGCGTAAACTTGCAGCATTCCAAAGGTTTCCTTACTCTTCAAGTCAGCGCAAAATGAGACTCTGTACAAATTTGTTTTAAAGCTCGATTTGTAGATCTTTTAAAGTGTTCAGTCACAAATCGGTTCTTGACCTTGTTAAATATTATAATATGTAGTATGAATTTCAATTATGATGTTAAGTCGAAAGGTTTTATTTGCTCAGGATTCCATTGTTTGTATATTTATCCAAAGGTATTAAATCAGTCTGTTAATGATTCCGGGATTGTTGTTGATATTTCTAATTTAACCACCCCTCAACATAAAGGTAGAGCAATTCGATATTTAGGTTTCTTTATTGGGGTAGTATAATACAAAATATAAATAGTAGGTAATATAAATATCACATTCTATGAAAGTAAAGTGTACAACTAATTAGTTTAAAAACTCTTTGTTCCCAAGGGAAGTTGAGAACCTAGTAAAAATATATCTTTATCAAATCAGTATGATGAAAGGTTTCACGTGGCCGGACCTTTTCCCACGGCTTCTGCCACCGAGTTGAATCCGTCAGCTCTGCAAAATTAAAGGAGAGTAGTTTATTTTCACAACACACTGAAAGTTATTTATACCTATATCTTCCTTCCAGTTTGGGTTCACACAGGTATACCCTCCATTTATAGTTTTGTTTGCCTGGTTAGAGGGGTTAGCACCTAGCGGTTTGAAAAAATACCGAGTGCCTTTGGTGTTAGTTAGAATAAAATGATTGTTTTCATTATTGTGTAGAGTTATTTTCAAAAGCTGCAACATGAGCTAGTGTTTTCTCTAATACTTTAGGTCCCTTAGTGCAGTGGTACTCAAACTGCGGCCCGCGGTCTGATTTTTGCGGCCCGCCACAAAATCGATACGAATTTGTATTGTTTTTCTTCTAAATAAAAATAAACTAAATACAACGTATTAAGATTTCGCATTTCTCATTTCTCATCTAATCTTTCTATGCTATATTTGAATTTCCTTCTTGGAATAAATGCTAGCATTTTGGCTAATCCAACCATTCGTTGTAAGACCCCATGTTTTGCAAGCTGTCGTTCCTCGAAGTCACTTTGCTACTACTGACCTATTTCACTCAGTTTTGTTTACATTTTAATAGAATTAGTCATACCCTTGTTTTGGTTTTTGAAACATTCAGTCAGTAAGATATTAAGAATTGACGGAAGGTTTGTTACTTCACTTCGTATTCGGATTTCAGTTGCCAGTGAACAGTGAGTTGAGTCGGTGCGTTATTGTGTTGTTGCTAAAATGACGACGAAGAAGCGCAAGCTAGAAGATGAAAATCGTGAATTCCAAGTGGTTTGGGAGCAAGAATTTATGTGCATCAAAGGAAAGAAAGAGAATTTGGTAATGTGCTTAATCTGCAACGAAACCGTAGTTATGAAACGTTTTAATATAAGCCGCCATCATAGTACAAAACACGTGCAATTTTCAGAAAAATATCCTCTTGACTCACAGATACGTAAATCAAAATTAGACTCGCTGAAAAAAAGTTTTGATGGCCAGCGAACAATCATGGCAGGAACAACTAGCCAGGCACGCAACGCGACGAAGGCATCCTTTGAAATCTCGTATCTGTTGGCTAAGAAAATGAAACCATTTTCCGATGCAGAAATAGTGAAAGAGTGTGTCGTATTGGCCTGCGAGAACCTATTTGAGTCGCTCCCCAATAAGCAAAAACTCATGAGTGAAGTTAAGTCACTGCAATTGTCAGACTCGACGTGTCAAAGAAGGACGGAAGTGATGGCGAAAGATTTGCATGAAAGCTTAGTCGCTGAACTTCAAGACTGCAAATTTTACAGTATTGCGTTTGATGCTTCTACTGATCTCTCTTCAACGTCCCAACTTTCAATATTTGTGAGATATTGTTCGCAATCCGGACTTATCAAAGAAGAGTTTCTGGCTTTAATTCCAATGAAGGGGCAAACTCGTGGCTCCGATTACCTTGACACCATCACCGACTACTTTACAGCCCAAGCTATTTCTTGGGATAAACTTGTCTGCGTATGCACCGATGGATGTCCGTCGATGGTCGGCCGCAACAATGGGTTTGTGGCATTGCTAAAGAAGAAGTTAAATCGCCCAAATTTGCTTTCTTATCACTGCATTCTCCACCAAGGGAATCTGGCTTCTAAACTAGGAGACGATGATTTACTGCAAGTCATGAAGAAAGTAGTAAGCGTAGTAAACTTGATACGAGCTCGGGAATTAAATCACCGGCAGTTTCGTGACTTACTCGATGAGCTCGACTCTCAATACGGCGACGTTTTGTATCACTGCGAAGTCCGTTGGCTGAGTAGAGGCAAAGTCCTGGAGAGATTTTTTAACTTGCGCCACGAAATTGTATTATTTCTTAGCAACACTGGACAGATTCACGCAGAACTGGATAATTTCGACTGGTGGAGGAAAGTGTCTTTTCTTTCAGACATTACTCAGATGATAAATCATTTGCAAACACAACTGCAAGGGGATAACAAAATTATCAGCCAGATGGCGACTGAAGTGTTTTCTTTTTGAGAAAAACTGCAGAATTATGAACGCGAACTCAAAGAAAACGATTTTTGCAACTTCCCTACAATGCAGACCTTGTTTGAAGAAAATCCAGATGAAATCGCTAAAGGTGAAGACTTTGCCGTCATTGTCAAAAATCTTCGGGATGACATGAACAGTCGATTTACTGACTTTGATGCGATAAAGAACACTTTTGCTATAATCGAGAATCCATGGAGACTGACAAGTGAGGATGCCAAAGTGTTCGTCGATCTCGGGTTTAATTGCCGAGAATTTGAAAATGAGCTCGTGGAACTTAAGTGCAGCACTGAACTGAAAGACATATTTATCGAGAAACGTGTTGCACGGCTTCATGCAAGTTTTTGGGAGATAGTCCCCCAGGAAAAGTTCCCGACCCTCATTCGCGCTGCCCAATTTATCCTTACGCTTTTTGCCTCCACGTATCGTTGTGAGGCATCTTATTCGAAAATGAAATTTATAAAAAATAGAAATCGGACAAGACTGACTGACAAAAACTTGGAAAACTTGATGCGCCTCGCTACAGGTCCAAGACCAGACATATCACGCATAATGAGTGACGTGAAGCAGTACCATAAGTCCCATTGAAGGTAAGAACTAAGAACAATTTTGTTCTGAGATCACTATTTCCAGGGTATTAGTTAATAGGTAACTGTTGTTTTACTGTGCTGCAGACGGAGGAGTGAACGGGAGGATCGAGAACATTAGAATTAGATTATTATTGTAAGCTGCAGGACGTGAGCGATTTAAAAATGACATTTTCCAGACGTAGTACCTTGCTATAACGATAACCTATAATTTAAAAAATGACAATAAAAAATCTTTGCGGCCCACTGAGCTCATGAATTTTTTTTAATTGGCCCGGAACCAAAAAAGTTTGAGTACCACTGCCTTAGTGGATGGCTTTCATGTACCTCCATAAAGAAATACTATTCCCAGCAGTCAGCACGTATACGCATCGAAAGCTCCTGTCCACTTTGTGCATGTTCCCTGCTCGTCCCAAAGACAATTGAAGATCGCCCCCTGCCAGAGCCCGCTGGTTCCCCACCTGAGTAGCACATCCAGCTCGCGCTTGATGCGGCCGACCACCGGGGGACCGTGGAATGCAAACGCCGTGTACAGCTGCACGAGACTGGCGCCGGCGCGGATCTTGTCGTAGGCGTCGCGCCCCGAGAAGATGCCCCCCACGCCCACTATCGGCACCGCGCCTGCAATCAAAGTTCGGCCTCGGCTTTTTGTGGCATTTGAGTCCCACGGAGCAGGAGGCAGGTCGAGCGATTCAAAGCATTTACGATTTCAAAATAATTTCACTTTAACTGCCTTGATCAAGTAGTGTCAGTGGGGTGAATTCGAATTGGAGGTCGAGGGAGCAAAAAATTACCTCCCCTCTCCCTCCCTCAACAGCAACACCATAATACGCACCACTATGGGTACCGGACAAAAAAAACATCTACAACGTCTTTCGTCTGGCATTTGTTTCCGCTAATTTACAATAAGATTTTAATCCATAGAAGTGTCCCTGTGCTTCTCCTCTGACATCAAGAGTAAACCTTGCAAACACCTTGCTTTGAAGATAGTTTTGGTACCCAAGGCCATTTCAATGTTATTTGGTCAAGACAAAGAACAGTATCTCCAGCGAATACTTTACGTAATTGCCGCCCAGGTCTCGTACCCTTCGTCAGGCGGTACATGTCTGCGATGAGCTGCGTGCTTGGTTCCGCCAGCGGCCGGCCGCTGAGTCCGCCCAACTCGACGATGTCGCGGCTCGTCAGGCTCGGATCTCGCGCGACCGTCGTGTTGGAAATCACCAGACCGTCGATGCGGCACTGCGGGCAAATGGTGACAGAATCAATCTCGGCCGCCTTAAAAGTACGGCCAAAAACTATTACTTTCTCTCTGTGTCAAATGTTAGGTACAAGTCTTACTTCTCAGAATTGATGACGTACAAATTACAATCTTCTGGCAACATTCGAGCCATATGTGCAAAGAGAAACAATTCCATTTAAAAGGCCATGTGTGTGTGCTTAGCTACTAGGGCTTCGCGAACGCAATTTGTGTTGCGTTGAAGATGAGCGTAGGTAGCGGTTTGTATACAGCGGATAAAAAGGTGGAGGCCGCAGGCCTATGAAAACCATGGAGCACGAAGCCAGACCATTGCCCTCTCGAAAACTCTGATCACTCGAAATTTTAGACGATTATGAAATTCCTTTGTTTCTCTCTAAACCTGTCAGATAGCCAAAATGTGCTTATTTTGAGCTAATTAAGTAATTTGAACATATATACATGAATGTGAATTATGCCGTGGATTCTTTTTCTATTAGATATATATATATATATATATATATATATATATATATATATATATATATATATATATATATATATATATATATATATATATATATATATATATATATATATATATATATCTAGTGCGAATTCACTTCAATTACTTCCATAAATGAGAACTACTTATTTCTGATATATCTGTCAAATCATTGCCTTGGACAAACTTTAAGTCAACAAAGCTTGGTCACCAAGGTGACAAAGGAAATTGATTCAGGTGTGAAAAAGTACCGAAAATCACGAAAAAACACTACAAAAATGCTAATAAACACCAATTGGAAAGACCTACCGACCTAAGATTTGCAGGCATGATAAATATTTACAGGGGCGGACTGGCCCGGGGTGCGGGGGTGCTATCGCACCCCGGGCTTTTCACTTTCCAGGCCCCTGCCGGCCATTGCAAATGCTCATGTTTTAATAATAATAATAATATGAATATATCTTTTTCTTGCAACACCGAGCTAAGAATTGTAATCCGTAGAAGATAAATACGATAAATGTCGGGCTTTTGTCGGCGGAGAGAAGGGAACGAATGTTCTTAGTAACTAAAAGTAACTCCTTGGTGCCCCTTCTCTATCTTAAGCTACGCGAATGGCCTACACCTAAACAGGGGAAAAACTGCCGTAATGCAATTCAGCACCAAACGGAAAAAGACGGAAAGCTCGCCGCTAATTAGACTGGACAACAAATCAATTCAGAGTCTCACAGTAACTAAATTTCTAGGCATTAAAATTGACAGTGCAATGAACTGGGATAGCCACGTGGAATCAGCATGTGCCAAGGTAGCCTCTGCTTGCTATCTCATCAGCAAAATGATGAAACTAGTGAAGATCGATACGGTGAAGCTCATATACTTTGGCCTAATACAATCACATTTGCAGTATGGGGTAATAGTTTGGGGGAACTCTTTACAAGCTAAAAGACTGTTTGTGCTTCAAAAAAGAGCTCTGAGATACATGGCACGTGCCAGCAAGGACCCGTGTGCTGATGTCTTTTATAAAGATTCATGCAGAAATTTATTCATTAAATTCAGATTTCTAACACTGCCTAGTTTGTACATTTACCACACCATTATGCACTGCTTAGAGAATAACTATTTATGTAATACAAATGAAACTATTCATAACCATGATACTAGATCTAAAACTGATGTTCGACTTGAATCCCACCGTTTAAGCATTTACACAAAAGATCCCATCTACAATGGAAGTCCATTTTTTAATGCCTTACCTGGACCTATAAAATGTCTGCCATTGTTAAAAATAAGAAGACAAATGAAAGAATATTTCATATCAAAATGTTTTCATTCTGTTAATGAGTTTCTAGCAGCCAAATGACAAAATATGTTGTAATATAAATGACTGTCCCATAGCATGTATCATGTTTTAGAGACAATAAATATTATTATTATTGTTATTGTTATTATTATTATTATTATTATTATTATTGCTTCGCCGCCAAAGCCGCCGCCCGAAGACTACGAGAGTTTCGATGAATTAGCAATGCGTTGTTTCGGCTCAATTTCGGCGTAAAAATAAGAATATCTAGTTGAAAATAAAGCGCATGTTTGTTTCCATTTTGCCATACACTGCTCCGTGTCAAATTTCGGCAGTCGACAATCACAGCCCGGAAGGGTAATACGTATTTTGTGTGGCAAACAGCCCTGCATTTTCGGTGCCCTCAAGGTAAGATCAACACATTTCAATCGTGGCGTGGGAGCAGTGTCGGCTTCACAAGGGCCCCGGCGGGGGGGACGTCCTAAGTGCCCCCTTTCATATATTTCATTATCTAAATAAGGTCGTCACTATATTTTTCGGTTCAACAAAACTCAAAAAGTCACCTTTTTTGGGGGTCCCCGTGGTCAGAAAACTGGGGGCTCCTGCAGTCAAATAGCTCGGGGCCCGGCGGCAATCGTCACCTAGCCGTGGGATTTATTGATTGTAAATCAATGAACGTTTATGAATAATTATAAACTTGCAAATCGGCGTTTTTTTATTGTAAGCGCTTGCTCAGATTACTTTATTGATTGCAGTTTCAGACAAAATATGCCTAAAGTAAAGGGGTCGAATACATTAAAAATTAAGCTGCAGAAAGAGCTAATATCTGCCGCTGAAGAAAAAGGACAAACGGAATTACATTTTGGTGCATTGGGTGAAAACTGAAAAATCACTACTTCAGCTAGCTACGCTAATGGTAGTGACACCGTCAGCAAGGTGGAGACTGATAGTGAATGAAGTTTTGGTTATAGCGTGGTTATAGCATGGCCCACTGTTATAGTAATAACAAAGGCACAAAATAAGTGTAAAAATAGCGTATTCGCGGGATTAGGTCGCGCCCTCTAAAACAACGCGTATAATATGCGTTTAAAGGTTTGCGGGCCTAAATTTTCTACAGCACCCTGGCTTTTTCGAGCCAGTCCGCCCCTGAATATTTATAAGGTCAACATGTTTAGAAGTTTTGGTGAAGTTATGTTAACAACTTTGAAATTTACAGATTCAAAATTTTGAAAAAATCGAAAAATTTCGTAAAAATTGATTTCTTAAAAATATTCTGAACCGATCTTTTCCAAAAACGCAGGGGGTCTAAGTTGAGAACATAGGTAGGCACTCAGAAATTTTCATTCAAATCGGTTCAGGCGTTTGGTCCGTAGAGCGCGCACAAACACAAAAAAAAAAACATACACAAGTGACTTTTTTTGGGGGTAGTGAAATTGAAGATTTCGCTCCGCTCATCAAAATTGCTCACTATTAACCAAAATCACGTAAAAATCCAATCAATAAAATCTAACAAGTGAGGCAAATATTTTAGAAAAGAGAGCATTTGGGAATAAAGAGATGGGAATCCCATAATTAATTTGCACTCTACACAGCTGTTATTCAACTCCTTTGCACTCTAGTCTACACCATTGAAATTAACTATGCAACTTGGTAGACAACGAGAAAATTTTCATACAGATAGATTATTTTCCACTAGGGCTTCGCGAACGCAATTTGTGTTGCGTTGAAGATGAGCGTAGGTAGCGGTTTGTGTATAGCGGATTAAA
Organism: Nemoura dubitans; assembly: GCA_921293005.1. Classification (NCBI taxonomy): domain Eukaryota; kingdom Metazoa; phylum Arthropoda; class Insecta; order Plecoptera; family Nemouridae; genus Nemoura; species Nemoura dubitans. The sequence goes on from OV121073.1 coordinate 52,663,381, forward strand.
AGGTGCAGGCAGCAGTCACAAGAAAACCATGGAGCACCAAACCTGACCATTGCCTTCTCGAAAATTCTGATCACTTGAAAATGTATCCGGATTCTGACGTTCCTTTGTTTCTCTTCGAGGTCAACAAAGCTGGTAACCAAGGAAACGAACGAAATCGGACTCGCATTGAATCAGCCGTCAAATCACGAAAAAAACACCACAAATAAAAACCAATTGGAAAAACCTACCGAACTAAGATTTGCAGGCATGATAAATATGTATAAGGTCAACATGTTTAGAAGTTTTGGTGAAGTTATGTTCAGAACTTTGAAATTTACAGGGGTTCAAAATTCTGAAAAAATCGAAAAATTTCGTAAAAATTGATTTATAAAAAATTTACAGAACCGATCTTTTTTAAAAACGCAGGGGGTCTAAGTTGAGAACAGAGGTAGATACTCAGAAATTTTCATCTATATCGGTTCAGGCGTTTGGTCTGTAGAGCGCGCACACACACAAAAAAAAAAAAAAAAAAAAAAAAAAAAAACATACACAAGTGACTTTTTTTTGGGGTAAGTGAAATTGAAGATTTCGCTCCGCTCGCTTCGCTCGCTACGCTCATCAATAATCACACTTTGATGGGCTCTTAATCTGAAATCACAAACCGTTCTATCGGTGATCACAGCGGCAATATCTTGCCTCTCGCTCGGCGTCAAATCCGGGGCCAACTTGAGCAGCAGCGGGGGTCGTAGGTTGTTGGGCAACCCGTCTCTCGTGGCAACCAGCGTCGTTAGCAAAGCCCTGAGCTGAGCCTTGCCCTGCCAGAGTCGGAGGCCAGGTGTGTTTGGGCTCGAGACGTTGACCACCAAGTAGTCAGCCACAGGGCCAAAAGTTTTAATGCCGCGGACGTAATCGTCGATCGGGTCCGCTGACGTCCGGTTCTTGCCGAGGTTCACGCCGATCACGCCCGCGACGGCACCACTGGCGCGCAGGGACTTGATTCTCTCGTACACAGTTGCGTGGCCGTCACTGTTGAAGCCGTATCTGAACCGAGAGCATTGTTGCCAGATTGGGATACGTAGGTGCTATCTCATTAAGACCAGATTTGAAGTGCCTGGCCATGAGCTTTTTTACCTGTTGATGATGGCTTTGTCCTCTACGAGGCGGAACACTCGAGGCTTTTCGTTGCCGTCTTGAGGCAAAGGTGTCACTGATCCAATCTCGACGAATCCGAAGCCGATTTTGTGTAGGCCGGATATTGCCTCGCCTTGCTTATCGAAGCCAGCTGCAATTCCTATTGGGTTTGAGAAGCCAAGTTGCCACAAACTTGTTTTCTGTTATAAAAGAAAATTGTTAAAATTGTTTTACCAAACTGAGAACCCGTAGGGACCTGTAGGTACCCGTTCATACCCGTAGGTACACGTCAATGCCCACTTACCAGCGATAAAGTGTCCTCATATTTGCACTTGGGAAACAAACTATACTTTGAAGCGAACACGGCAACATGGTGTGAAGTTTCTGGATCAAGTCGTTGCATAAGGGGCATCAAGTATCTCTCGTAGAATTGCTCGTTACCAGTGTAAATACTGAATCCGGAGAACGCTATAAAGCCACCCGTAGAAACGTAGACCATGGATCGGGCTTTGGCCTGTTACAGTTAAACAACACCACACAATTTTCAATGAGGAATAAAATAAAATTAGACCGCTCAGGCAAAGTTTCTGGCACAAAATTTACATGTGCTGCAGAATTGGGTTAGAATAGTAAGGATTCACTCACCGACAGATTCAGTTTCCAGCCCATGACCGAAGTTTTTTATACCTTTGGAGAATGGTAAAGTATATCTTTAAATCATGATAGTTATTTGAGAACAACACACTCCTGCTAAATTTATGTTTGTATTTCTGTTAAGAATATTTGCCGTGCCCTCACCAATCAACGAGCAGCATAAAATCAGCTGCATTGGGATTGCAGTGCACGGTGTTGCCATTGGTTTCTTTTGCTAAATAAAATCAAAATGTTTGGCACGTTTTAAATGTGAGTTAATTTATCGAAGAAACTTGCGTTTCAATTTCTAGGGACGCAAAATAATCCCGACATGGTAATCTACGATATAAAATTATCTCTGTCTGTGTGCCCATGGATGCCTTGAAGCAGTTAACTACCTATCTTACGTTTATGCGAGGCGGGTAGTCCACCAAAGAAGATGAAGGGGAGTTTTCTTCCCTCAGGTGCCGTTCGTTACTCGAACTCGACAGGTAGCCGAGCAGAGCCAGCCATCCATTCATTCACACTTGAAGGACTCTGGCATACTCAGGTCTAAATTCATGCGTATTTCTCTCGTGAAGGGTTTATCGCAGTGTTTATTCGAGCATGAGGTGCCTCGCCGTTGTACAGAGTAGAAAAGGGGAAAAAAGTCCGAACGGTCGGAAAGTCTGGCCCGGCCCGACTTTCGGGCCGGGCCGGACAGATTGTTTTTGCAATTGTCGGGCTCTGACCGGGCCGGGCTGCGCTATTCCGTTTCGTGCCTCGTAGACACAATGTTAAATTACTACGGTTTTGCAATCATACTGACAGTGTAAAATATTGGTACCATATCGGTAGCAAACTGGTATCAAAGTCAATTGGACGACTAGAATCATCATATTTACATCGCATTCCACTTTGAAATCGTTTTCTTGCCTCAAATCTGCGTCATTTCTCTGTGCATCTCCGAACTCGATGGTGCATTGTCGAGGATGTACTCTAGTTTTTAATAGTATAACTCCTGAAACATCACAGTAGGTTCTCGAACTGTGTACCCTGTGTAATTGTTTAAGGCCAGCTCCGGAAAAACTGCCCAAAAAGCCCATCTAAATGCGGGAAATTTAACATTGCGTCTACGAGGCACGAAACGGAATAGGGCGGCCGGGCCGGACACGACCTGGACTTCAGGCCGTGGGACTTTCGGACCGAGTCGGACTCTCGGACCGTGTCGGACTCTCGGACCGAGTCGGACTGTCGAACCTGGTCAGACTTTCGACTTATAGCTTGAGCTGGTCTAAAACATAGTCAACCTTGTCCAAGAGCAGGGCCGGCCCATGGATTACGGGCGTACGCCCGGGGCGCCGAGATTTGGGGGCGCCAAAATGTCGAAAGTTTTTATATTTTTTTATAAACTTGTAATCTAGAATATAACATGTTTTATAGTTATCATCTTTCATTTGTGGCGTAGAGTCAATATATTGCGCCTCCCCCCCCCCCCCCCCCCCGTTCCCCCTCAAAATATTTGGCGGCGCCTCTTACACTATTCTGGAAGCAGGCAAAGTACGCCATAGGCCAGTGGCTGATCTATGCCAATTTCTTATGGAGGGGGGGGGGGGGGAGGTGGCGATAATAGGGATGTGTGAATTATTTTTGTACTTGGGAGAGGGAGAGTTTCAGACTTACTGTGGCTTGTTAGGCGATTGTGGCAAAAGGGATGAAAAAGCTGTTTGAGTTCAGGGTTATTTTCGAGCCAGGCAATGATTTGGTTGTAAAGCATGTTTGTTCTACTAGAGACCATGTCCACGGCAAAATGGGCATGTTTTTGAAATTTTCCTGAAATTTTTTTTTGGAGAAAATCTACGCGTTTGCGGTAAAGTTAGAGCAGATCGCGCATGGTTTGATCACATAATGATTGAGTTTTTAAGAACATGATTTTGAGAAAATAAGCACATTGTTTCAAGAATATTTTCCACTGAAATCAGCTAGAACATTTTCATACATCCTTAGTTTCGACGCTGCGTAGCGTGAGGTCGCTTACCCAAAAAAAAAAGCGGCAACTTTTATAATAATCATTTGCAAATATATAAAGATTCCAGCTATAAAGATTCCAAGTATTGAAATGGATCATGAAAGAATAACTCTATAAGTATATTTGCAAAAATACATAGTGAGAGAAAATATAAACGTTGGCTTGGTCACTCTGCGCCCAGCATACCAAGAGCGGAAGGTTCACGTGCACAAAGGCATAAAAAAATTGTCCAACTAATTGGTAATTCATCGAAAGTAACTACGTTACTTTCGTCACAACGCTAACTACATTACTTTAGTAATGCTACGTTAAATTGTAATGCAACTGCTGCTTTATTCCTTTTGTAATCGGAAACTTTCACAAATATACCCACTACCCTGATATTATGGGTTATTGACAGATTATCGGACAGCTTCAGACAGCTTCGGACTTTCGGACCACTTTGGCTTGGACAGTTCGGACTTTTGGACAGTTTCGGACTTTCGGGCAGCTTCGGACATTTGGACAGTCTCGGGCTTTCAGACAGCTTTGGACTTTTGGACAGTCTCGGGCTTTCAAACAGAGTCGGACTTTCGGACAGCATACGGACTTTTGGACAGCTACGGACAGCTGATGTTACGTTGGGATAAATACTTCGGGCTGGGCCGGACTGAAAATATAAGCCCCGTCGGGCCTCGGGCCGGGCCGGACTCACGACCGGTCGGGCCGGTGCCGGGCCGACGGAAAACAAGCGAATCCCATCTCTAGTACAGAGCAGACGAAGCCTGACTGGACTTTGCACTCTGACAGGACTCTGTTGATGCATGGGACTCGAGCAAAGAAACTAGTATGTATAGATAGGCTTCGCGGCTTGAGTGTGCTTGCAGCTTGAGGTTGGCGAGAACCTAAGCAGCAAAACCGCGCAAGAGATGTATTTTTTTTCATACAGTAAATTTTTTTAAGTATTACTTAACTTTACCCCCCCCCCCCCCTTTCACCCACCAAACGTACAAATGTGGACCTGTTAAAAAAAATAACAATGTGTGATTTTAATCAAATATTTTATGAGTATTCCATTCATTTTTGTACATGCGTCTTTACCCATTATGTATAATGGACAAGAATAAAGATGTAAAACAAAAAAGTTCAATTTCAAGGATTCCGCAATATTCTAACATCACACCAGACAAATCATTTGGTTAGAAGAGTAAACGCAACTTATGAATCCAAAATTTCACTTTGTAAACAGGGATTAGAATTTTGAACCCACAACATTCCAGTTAAAACGGAACAGAGGTAATTTCAAACGGTTCCAAAATTGTATGCACAAAAATATGTATAAATACAACGTTTATAATGTTTGCTAGTGTTTTTGGGATACAGAGAATGCAAATATCTAATATTTTTCTTGTTTTACAAGTGTCGACACTTCCCGACACAATATAAGAAACTTGATCAAGTTTCTTATAAATTGTGTCGGGAAGTTAGCATCTTCCCTCCGGAGATTCCCTACATATTTCCACCCGCTAGTATAAGGGCTATTTGACCCACATTATTCTATAGCCGGTACAGTGGGTCAACACCTGTACCCAGCTATAGCGATATAACACATTACAAATATCTAGCTGATTTACTATTAAAGGTATCGAGGTGAAAACAATAGTACAATTTCACCATACAGCACGGTCTTTCACTAAAGTTTCCATAATATGACAAGATTGGAAAGGTGATAGGAAAAATGGTTATAAAAGGGCTAGGGCGCTAAGACACAGGGAGAGTCACGTTGAGATTTACACCGAGTTCGGTTCCATTCGCGCGTGTCGCCCGTTTCCAGTCCTATCGTTTCGACAAGTTATAATCGAACTAGTAACAAGTGTGAAACTTATCAAGTTGAACTATAATTATCAAGTGTACAGTCTGTTTAAAACGAGAATTAACCATCAAGTATTGTGTTCTCAACGGCAATTCGACTTCTGCTTCAAACCGACGAGTCCTGACTTCACCTGTGCACCCTCTTCCTCATGCTCGGCTGTTTAGCAGCACCATGGGGAGTTTCTCCAACGTATATAAAACCTAGCGTCCCATCAACCCTCCGAATTATAATCATTACCTTCAGACAATTAGCAGCTCCTGATCAGCTCTATAAATATATCTCAGTGGTGGCGGCGCGTTACCAAAAGGTACTTCTGTCGAGGTCAGAGAACCTCCCGACAATTGTAATGTAAGGTCCTTCTCAGTTTTCATTGTTTGAATAACTTGAAAGGCAAACATTTGAATAAGCTATCCTTGCAAAATTATAGATTTTAGTACCAAGTGAGGCAGTTACAAAAATGAATATCTTGGATTTGGACAGGTCACAAAGGGAGAATTTTGATGTACACACAGAACACTTTATTTTACAAAGAGGAATGAATTTGAAATGAAAATATACACTGCGTAGCGAGTACTGGGTTTAAATAAAATACCTGTCCACAGCATTTACATTTGACTCTCAGTAAATTCAAAAAGAGACACAAATAAAAGATGGAAGAATACAACCTAAATGGCTAGAAGAGGAACTTATTTTCGTAGAGAAATCAAAGGTAAAATCAAATTCTTCAGTGCAAAAAATAAGCACAAAGAGCCTGCAGCAAAAAATATGGATTTCTGAACAAGTTTCTTACAACGGACATTTTTAATTTTCTCGTTTTCTTTCGTGACATCCCCTGGCACAGCGGACTCGACCTGAAGTAAATGAAACAAGATTTGGTATTTATATTATAGGTATAGGAAGCCTAGCATGCCCAGATTGGCAGAGTAAATGGCTTACAGTTTGGGACAGAGATTCCAGGCATTTTTGGGTCTCCTTGGCCTGCTTCAGCAACGTTGTGCATGCGGCCTTGAAGATTTCCAGCGAGCTCAAACCCTCGTACTCGAGGTAGTTGGTCGGCTTCTTCATGTTGATGTCTGCGTTGATATTGGACAGAAACAGGATCAGCTCAGATATCTGGCCGCTCATTGAGTTTCCCAAGATCTTCATCTTATCCCGAGTCAGTCTGGAAAGTTACGTGAAACATCTGTGAGTAAACATAATTTTCTTATAGTAGAATAACAAGAAAGTATGGCATTTTACATACGTTAAGCTTTCCTTTGGTTTGTTGAAAATTTGATTTCCCTGTATATTTTTAGTTATATGACGTTTTATGTTAATGCTTTCCTTGATACCGATTTCGATAAGTTCACTCTCTGACAGAGTCATGAAAGTGTCGAGATCTAGTCGCAAGCGGCGCATGATTCTCAAGTCATTCTCAGGAAAGTCTAGTCCAAGCAGGGTGAAGCCAAGATCCTCTGGCACAGTCGAGTAAAGTGACTGGAAGCCGCCATCCTCGTCCTCGCTGTAGTCGGATTCGTCTGAAGAGTCAGCATCTATCTCAGGGATCTGCGGATCGTAAGCAAATTAATTCGTAATTCAAAGGCCGAATTTTTGCACGTGGACACGTTAATACCTACTTTATTCTAAAATGTCGTCTTTCTTCGGAAAAAGCACAAAAATTGAGCCGTACATTTTAAAATTAGATGAACCAACTTAAAAGTAAGTCTGCTACCCAGGTAGGTAGGTAATATTCTAGCATTATTCTAGGTTAGTCCAACAAAAGTACGGTCCAAATACCAGAGTGTCAGATGAAATTGCTTGTGGCTTAGCATCCATAATTACATCCGCCAAAGCAACCATTTTATTATTTTATACACTCAAATGGTAAACTCTGGTAGAATATGAGTTGCAAGAACGCACTACGGAGACAGAGATTTAAAGATGCAGTTGGTCGGTCACTGCCAGAGATCACGACGGTCAGCAACACCACACGGCACACAGCAAGTTACGAACTTGTTGGTTGGCGGGTTTATCACTACAGAAGGCGTGCGCACATGTCATCCTTCGGTGCACAGTGCACAGCAAGCAACAGCAAGCTTAAGGCCATATTCCACTAGCGTTACAACCTGCAGATCCTAGGCCTTCTTACCGCAAATTTACTATCACCACCAATGGAACAAACCATTTAGAGGGCCATGGATCGGCTCGTTGCAACCCTAGTGGAATATGGCCTTTCCAGATCGAGCGAGCCGAGCCGCCCGTCATCTGTCACAGGAACAATCTGCATCGCAAAAACGGTCAAATTTTGCAAATATTCACAGGAGACTATGGCTGCTGCGTATAAAGTTGTCTCCGGGTCAGATTTTATCAATGTCGTTATTAGCAGCTCAAGTCCCGAGTGCGCTTTGTGCGTTGAGAAGCGCTTCAAGAAAGACATCACAATTGCCGATTTGAAGGTTGGGATTGCCTTTTATGGACTGTTCCTATTTCACTCGACCATTATGATTTGTGACTCAACCTATGATTTTTTCTGATTATGTGTGGGTTATTTTTTATGTGTATATTATTTTATTTCAGGGAAAACTGGAAATGATAACTGGTGGAAACCCAACAACTATGCAAGTAATGGTTTACGACAACGACGACAAAGAAGTTTGCCAGCTGTCAGACGATGCAGCTCTCTTTGGGTCATACCCCATCGACGATGGAATGCGACTGCATGTAAGTTGCAGTTATAGGTTTCTCTGATCGATTCCGGATCGATAGTGCCCTGAAACAGGTCACGCTAATCGCTCATTTTTGCACCCAGGTGGTAGACCAGTTTGTTTTGCGGAGCCAAATAGGTGAGAATGCTGAAGGTGACAAGTATGAAATGAAGTATGAAGAGTACGCTAAACGACCAGACACAGTTCGAGCTTTTCTCGCACAGAATCGGCTAGGAAAGTACAATGAGGAGGAGATGAAAAAGAAGGAAGAAGAGAGGCTGAGGGAGGAGGCAGAAGAGGAAGCCGCAGCAAATGCAATCAAAGTGGGTGACCGATGTGAGATCACTATGCCCGGTGCCCCGAAGAGGAGAGGAACTGTGCGATATGTCGGCCTTACCGACTTCAAGAAAGGTTGGTGGATCGGAGTCCAGTATGACGAGCCATTGGGGAAGAACGACGGATCGTGAGTACTCGCTGATAACATTCTCTTTTCAATGTTTATTTAAAAAATTACAGGTTGGAAAGTGTTGTCGACTATCAAATAAAATTACAAGTAGCATGGCAATGTCTACTATTTCATTCAAGCTTTTATAATACAAATAGGTAGATTCTACCCATGAGTCTGCGTCACCCAAGTGGCTCAAAACTTATTATTGAAGTTGCATTTTTTCCACCAGGGCGGACGGCAGGCGCTATTTCGAATGCCCGCCAAAATACGGCGGTTTCTTAAAGCCGGCTTTTGTCACCACCGGTGACTTCCCCGAGGAAGAATTCGACTTGGACGAGATGTGAATCTCCCGCAATCACGACAATCCAAAAGATATTTTAAAATTTAATCGTTCATATCTCACCGCAAGAAGACGCCACACCCAAGCTTCTCATTTATTGTGATCGAATCACGTATATATTGATACGCTCAGGCTCACTAAATGTATAACAGGGTATTGACATTCTTCGTAGCAAACATTCCAACCCTGGTCGGCTGGCCGTCTGTGCTTGATGTATCGCTTGAATCACCGTATCATTAAAAACCTTGTCTCTCCACGCGAAACACATTTAGTACTTCTTCCTCTTCAGAATCTCTGGCCGCCAGTGGATGGGGTGCGTCTCTTCAGTCTGCCGGCAAGAAAGAAAGGTTACAAAAGGTTGTCTCGAAACTGAGGGGCTCCACGATCCACAACGGGGGTAGCAGTAAAAAGAAGTTGAAGCCTTTCTTTGCAAAATTAATTAGGAAGTAGGAACTAAGATGGCAAGCATACAAGTAAAGGTGCTTAGGTGTTAATCTCTCCAAGTTGATTCTCATTTTTCCTTCAAATAATGTCATAAAGAATGGCCAGATCTGAATCTGATCCTATGAGAAAATGGCAATTCAAACTCAGCTTTCAGGCAGACTTCAGATAAGCCATAAAGTGGTTTTAATTTAGTACCGAAGCGGTTAAGGTTAAAAAAGGTGCTTACGGCTGTGGTGTCCTCCTTGTAGATTTTGATGGTCTTGTCGGCCTCAGTGGTGATGAGTCGACTTCCGCTGTGGTCAAAGATCATCGAGAAAATGCCGGACTCGGAGTCCATCGAGCCCGGCTGCACCGGGGCCTGGAAAGGAAAACACGGACTACCTTTAGCGAAGCGCTTTCCAATATTTATTTATTTTGTTTTATTTATTATTTTAGTCTTGGAAATTCCCAATACTGTGCCGGACAGTGGAATGTACATACTTGTTATTATGTACGATTATAATATAATGATAAATAATCTTATTAATAAACAAAACATGATGATGAAATGAAATAATACTGTAGGTAATGGTAATTAATTGCACAAAGTCTAAAAATAAGTGAATACATTATAATAAAAGAATACATAATGACAGTGTAACGCTGAGCAACAACTCGCAATTTAGCCCACGGATCGATATTTGTGAGCCCATCGAATGCAACTTGGTTTTTTGGCAGAATATTGTAATTTTGAGAATATCCTGAGACTCTAAAGCCCTGGACGATCTTGCTGCCTCTCACTACCCGAGTGTTCAATAGGGACATGCCGTTACAGCTTACAAGGGCACGATTGGCTGTGCCTTGTGAACATTGGCTGCCGGAGGGCTCATGTGATGCGGAAGGAGAAGAGCAAGAATGATCCAAGAAGAGAAAGAAGGAATCGTTCCAAAATGTGAAGTTGGTGTCACGAGAGCCTGAAATCTGTGTTGGCATTTTGGCAAAATACTTTGATAAGTTCTCTTTATAATCTTATTTATGTTACAAAAGCTCGTAAATGGCTAGTCATTTTATTATCATGTACACAAATTAGCCTCCCAAAAATGTTGCCCTTTCCGGGATTTGAACCCGGGTCCCCAACTTTCGCGGCTGGTGCATTGGCATTGGTGCATGGCAAACATTTTTGGGAGGCTAATTTGTGTACATAATAATAAAATAACTTTGATAAGTTAGTTGTGTGTCGTGTTTAATTTATATGTCTATAAATAGTTTGTTGGAAGCCAGAAACTAGAATTGAAAAAAAAAAGATACAAAGGGCTAAATTAAACATTCGTCATTATATTTAATATTCTTCAGGTAGGTTCTGAGTTGCGTATGTCTGTAAAGTGTAATGAACTGCTAATTAAATACCAAACATGGTGATAAGAAATGAATATTTATTCAAAAATAGCGACAAGCCGACAACGTTAAGAAAATGATTGGGAGAGTGCCGGACGAACCGCACAGTTCTCAGGTCAGTGGACCACTCTGCTGTCTCCAGCCAGTTGAACCAACACAGGGCTGCTGGGGTAACTGTTAGAGGTGGGGGATTGCAAGGCAGGAATGCAGAAGGTGCAGTCTGAGCAAAAACATTGTGTACGGACAGCCAAGAGGCTGTACGATCACAAAATTAGCCACTTTTTATATTGTTAGTGAGAATCTTTGCAACTTGTAACGTACAAATTAGCTGTGCATATAAGCTATGCCGATGCGGTCTCGTTAGTTCACTAGTGTTTTGTTTTGAGTAACTAACAGCGTGATAAAAGTACTTAATGATAAACAGTGGCGTAGCGCAAAATCGCGCCCCCCCCCCTCGCTAAAAAAATTGTGGGCCCCCAATCAAGTAAAAATTGAAGGGAAATAGTTTTTTTAAGTCCAAAATGTGGCCTCTTTTCTCTTAAAATCAGTTATTTTTATTGCATCTGTCACATGTCATCACAGGAAGCATCTTTCCTTCGTCGAAAAACCACCCCCGAGGTTTGTGCCTTATGAACTGACTGTGTTATGGCGCTTTTGCTCTTGCATCAAGCAGTGATGTTTCGCGAAAAATTGTGTTTCCTTCGAAGCCAAAAACGCCACCACTAGTCTTGTACGATGTAACCTATACTTGTACTCTCTACACTCTTCGAAACTGAAGGCCCGCATCCAGCAGAGTTGGTGGTCGTACAGTAAAACAGTACCTATACTTGTACGCTCTACACTCTACACTCTACGAAACTGAAGGCCCGCATCCAGCAGAGTTGGTGGTCGTACAGTAAAACAGTACCTATACTTGTACGCTCTACACTCTACACTCTACGAAACTGAAGGCCCGCATCCAGCAGAGTTGGTGGTCGTACAGTAAAACAGTACCTATACTTGTACGCTCTACACTCTACACTCTTCGAAACTGAAGGCCCGCATCCAGCAGAGTTGGTGGTCGTACAGTAAAACAGTACCTATACTTGTACGCTCTACACTCTACACTCTTCGAAACTGAAGGCCCGCATCCAGCAGAGTTGGTGGTCGTACAGTAAAACAGTACCTATACTTGTACGCTCTACACTCTACAGTCTTCGAAACTGAAGGCCCGCATCCAGCAGAGTTGGTGGTCGTACAGTAAAACAGTACCTATACTTGTACGCTCTACACTCTACAGTCTTCGAAACTGAAGGCCCGCATCCAGCAGAGTTGGTGGTCGTACAGTAAAACAGTACCTATACTTGTACGCTCTACACTCTACACTCTACGAAACTGAAGGCCCGCATCCAGCAGAGTTGGTGGTCGTACAGTAAAACAGTACCTATACTTGTACGCTCTACACTCTACACTCTTCGAAACTGAAGGCCCGCATCCAGCAAAGTTGGTGGTCGTACAGTAAAACAGTACCTATACTTGTACGCTCTACGCTCTACACTCTACGAAACTGAAGGCCCGCATCCAGCAAAGTTGGTGGTCGTACAGTAAAACAGTACCTATACTTGTACGCTCTACACTCTACAGTCTTCGAAACTGAAGGCCCGCATCCAGCAGAGTTGGTGGTCGTACAGTAAAACAGTACCTATACTTGTACGCTCTACACTCTACACTCTTCGAAACTGAAGGCCCGCATCCAGCAGAGTTGGTGGTCGTACAGTAAAACAGTACCTATACTTGTACGCTCTACACTCTACACTCTTCGAAACTGAAGGCCCGCATCCAGCAAAGTTGGTGGTCGTACAGTAAAACAGTACCTATACTTGTACGCTCTACACTCTACACTCTTCGAAACTGAAGGCCCGCATCCAGCAAAGTTGGTGGTCGTACAGTAAAACAGTACCTATACTTGTACGCTCTACGCTCTACACTCTACGAAACTGAAGGCCCGCATCCAGCAAAGTTGGTGGTCGTACAGTAAAACAGTACCTATACTTGTACGCTCTACACTCTACACTCTTCGAAACTGAAGGCCCGCATCCAGCAGAGTTGGTGGTCGTACAGTAAAACAGTACCTATAAACTTATTTCAGCAACATTTGATGTTGCAGTTCACAATAAAATTTGTTTTAAGGAAGTCAAGGAGAGGCTTGAAGTCGTTTTTGAAATTATTTTGCATTTTAAAAACAAACTCTTGTTTGGACTTGGCGGCCCCCCTGACCCGGAGGCCCTCAAGCCTTGTGGGGGCGGCTTGGGTCTCCGCTAGTGATAATGCATGATTCCAATGTAGGTTAGTAAAATTATTTTGATAAAGTTTCCATGATAAATGATAAATGATAATTGATAACCCATCCATGGCCATCCTATCACTTAACAGCATCCCTGACACCCATATTAATATATAATACGCATACATATGTTAGGAACTGTAAACACAATAATTGATATTTTAATGATAACATACCTAAATTATTTTATTGTGTCAATTATTTAGAGCCGCTTCGCAGCACTAACTCACGAAATGCCCCTGACATTTCTTTGCAATTGACTTCTTGGACTCGTATCTCGAGTAGTTGCTTATCCCCAAATGCCGTTCTTAACATCCAATGAAAAACAGGCACATGGTCCAATGTCTGCCGGACGCGTACCTGCAGACGCTGGAAGTTGTATCCGGTGCGCCAGTCCCAGAGATGCAGGGTGCCGTTGTCGCCCCCGGACACGAGCACTCCCTCGGGGTTGACGGCCAGGCAGTTGACGATGGCGTTGTGCCCGGCGAGGTTCTGCACGAACTTGCCGTCCGGACACGTCCACTGCTTCAGATTGTCGGGGGACGCGGACGCAAACATGTACCTGCAACCAGCGGACACGATCAGACGTCGCATTCGCGTCTTCTTCCTCGACATCATCCGCAATAGCTATTTAGATGACCTCGTAATCAGGGTGATTTTTCCTTCTTATTTTCCTTCTTTGCCTCTCGTTTTAAATTCTTACTGTTCACAGCTTTCACAAGGTTCAGTGCTTTTTGGATAAATGCAGATATCAATACAAATTAGGGTACCATCTTGTTGCCAAAATAACATAATAACAAAACAACATATTTTATCACAAAGGAAATATACACCATTTATATCAAGTTCTAGTTGTTGCCTATAAATTTAAGAAAATCGGGGATAACATGACGGCTTTTAACTACACGTGAAAACTATGAATACTACTCCTCTTCCTTATGGTTTAAAATTTGGTCAATATCTATTAACAAAAATGGGCTGCAACGTCGATCCTGTTCCTGTGAAATTCGGACCACTCCAAATCAATAGCTCCAAATGTGTTGTTGAATTAACTATGGTCACATAAAGTTTATTTATTACTATGCTTGCCATTTGGAACTTGCGTCTAGGAGGCATTACATTTAATCTAGAGATATGTACGATGACTGATGGTTGACGACTAGCCAGCTTTAGGAAACCTCGAAAACATAAATATGAGGAAAGTGTTTCAGACAAGTGATGCCAAGTGTAACGGTTCGTTACAAGCAGGGTTAGCCAGCCTTTGTAAAAGAGCGCCGTCTGAGCATCAAGGCCGCGAGATGTCGCGAGTGATAGTGAAAAAGTTATCGGGATCACACAGGATGTGCAGGGTTAGTTCTGTTCGGGCTAGGTGACGGCCTGGTCGTGCCTTATCGCCTGGCTCACCGCGCCGTGCTCTCAAGTGATTTGTGTTAGCCTATCGAGTATACTCGGGAGTTCCGACGTTCGAGACAAGGACTGATTGACATTTTTGGAACTATAGTGACCCGTGTGGAGTCCCGAATCCAAGACGTGAGGATTGTTGTAGTGTAGCCGACGGCGCGACACGCGCGTATTGCGTACAGGGTCGGCGCCCGACAGGTGCCTCGCTTGCACTTTACCATCTGCCAGCGGCGCACCGACATCGCCCTCAGGGTAGAAGCAGTGGCGACGTAGTTTCAGAAAATTGGTTTTCGAGGAGAGTTTAGAAATCGTTATTTGAAATATAATAGACAAATTAGGAAATACTCATTTAGATGTGTAATAAATATCCGGATCAAGTTTTTCATTATTTTTCTTGAATAAAATAGCGTGGCGCCCTTCGCTCCCGTTCACTCCTTGGGTGCCGTGACACCAGTGCTACAACTGGGCCATCAGTCATGTCAATCGCCTAACACCGAACGCTCCCATTGGCTACTCACAGCGTCGGGTGGAAGACGACGGAGCGCACGCTCTTCTTGTGATTGGTCAGCGTGGCTCGCGACTTGCCCGCTGCCAAGTCCCACAGTCGAATGGTGCAGTCGTGGCTGCCGGTCACCACCTGCGGCTCCGACGCCTGGCAGATCACCGACGCGATCGTGTTGGTGTGCCCTGCAAACCACCACCGTGCTGTTTACTCCCTGGGTTTGCGATGTGCCCCAGAGCACTAGTCTGGACTTTGCAAAGTCCAGCACTGACTTTCTCGATTGTTTTGAATGCTTTTAAGTTTCTTTCCATTAAGTGTAAGCGAAAGGCCCTGTCTGAAAATAGTAATAATTAATGATCTTGTGCTTGTGATCTTCCTGAGCCATTGAAGATCAAGATTGTAATAAACTGGTAACTCATAAATGCTAAAATTCTTGATAGCTGTGCTACTAATGGCTTAAACGATAAGAACTTGTTGGCGTAAACGGAACGCAAATTGCCTTGGGCTGCCAAGCCACATTCTTCTGCTTGAGCCCTAAAACATGTGAAAACTTTTATTTGGTAACCGTGGTGTTGACAGCGTGTAATTTATCCATTGAACGTATTACATAGTTAGCTGCTTGGCCCCGACTTGCAAGGAAGGCGCACAAGTGTCTCACCTGTGAGCGTGTGAACGTTGGCCTTGGTGCGCATGTCCCAGACGCGACAGGTGGCGTCCCGTCCAGCTGTGACCAGCACGTCAATGCTCGGGTGCAGACCGAGCGTGTAGACGGCGCTCAGGTGGCCGTGGTAGTGCCGGATCACCTGCAAGACAACAGGCCGTGACGAACTAGCCACGCGTATGGCACTTGCTAGCGTAGACGGTTATGTGAGCTTGAAAAGCACTTCTCTTAAGTTTGTACCTCCTGCTAAATTCTTCCAACAGTGGCTGCAATCCACACCTAAATCAACATCCACTTCTGAATCCTGAATTTGACAAAAAAATTAAAAACCTTTTCAATTTGCCAAAAAATGTCATGGGATAACTTAGTGGAAAGTTTCAACAAAATCCAATTTCATGAAATTTATATCACTAAGCACAGATATTACATGCTATCCTATCACATATCATGTTAAACAGATAATCCATGCTACGTTTTAAGTAGGTAGCTTAAAAAGCCTTGTAAGAAAACATATAGCTAGGTATATTAAGAATAGACGAAAAGATAGATACATAAGAATAAGAATAAGATAGAGCGCTGAGCGATTTTACACACCTTGTTGTACTCGAGGTCCCAGCACTTGACCTGCCTATCCTCGCCGCAACTAAAAAGGTACGGGTGCCGGGCGCTGACGGCAAGGCCTCGCACGCTACTGATATGTCCGGTCAGCGAGAGCTTCAGCTGCCCGGATGCCAGATCCCAGATCTAGCCGAGGACAGGGAGATTAAGGTTAGCGGGCTAGGGCATTGCTGCTAATGTTGCGTTATCGGCGTAAAGATGGCAACTTATTTTTAACATGATCCAAGTTTATTTTAAAATCATTGCATTGTGCCAGGGCATCTAGGTAAAAAGATAAATCTTTTGATATTTACATATTTGGTAGTTCAAGTTTTACTTCATGGGACGTCAGCAAAGCATGTATCTACCTGTACCTATCATTTGCATTTAAAGTAGGTACCTACCTAAGTGATTTTATGATTGTGTTAGGTACCTAACTAGGTACTACTAGAAGGTTGCCCCAGACATAAATGTAGCACAAGTGAAACCCAGACTCGCAGAAATAGGAGTGATGAAGCATACCTTAATGACCCTATCAGCGGATCCAGTGGCGAACCATTGGTTGCCAGGCTCTACAGCAGCACAGCGAACCCAGCCGAGATGGCCCGAGATCACGCGGAACAGTTTCCATGGTGCATGCCACTTGGGCTTGGGCATTGACGGCGCCTTGCGCGGAGTCATCGCAATCAGCGCGCTGCCCGCAGGCGGGGCAGGAGTGTGTGGCACTGCCACCAGCGCTCCGGACTCGGGTCCGTCAGTGGGGTAGCCGCCCTCTGAACCAAGGAAACATCGTTCAAGTTAGAATGCTTTTAACATATTAGTAACCTACTAATGGTGTATGCAGCTTCCTACTTACCACCACCAGCTGCAGACATTGCCAGTACTCTTTCCATGTGTTGAAGCTTTAGGGTGTTGTTTTTCTTTACGCGGTCAAAGACTAAGCCGTAGCAGTCACGAGCTTTGACGGCTTTCTTCACTTTCTCCCTGTAAAATGAACACTTAGGTATTGATCTGAAATTTGATCGAAGTGATAATTTCGTGCAAATAATTTACTAGATACGTACGAAACTTCGTCGATGGGCGCAAGAAGTCCTTGATTGGAAAGGAACATGTCATGACTGCGTTTCAGCGATCGGAACACCAATGTGTGTACAGAGTGTCTTTGTACATCCTGAAGGAAATAAAACGCATAATTCAATTCTTGTTAAAGAGCGTAAATATTTAACAGTGATATAAAAATGTGATTGATTATAGCATGAATATAGTTTTCCGGCGTCCCATAAGTAAATAACCAAAAAATAAGCAATTTGACAACGTAGGTATAGAACAAGAACAGATAACCGGGTTAACTGAATAGTCTCTGTAGAAGAAATAGACACGAATGAAATATTACCTCCACAGCTGAAGACATTGTTTCTGCTGTTTTATTTATTCTTTATTTGATAATTAAACGATATTCTTGTAGTCGGCAAAGTTTATATAACCTCACAAATCGCGTCCATGGTATGGTACTTTTCACAGGGAACAGGGGTACCAACCGAAGAAACACAAACCATATTGCATAATTTCACTCGAGAAATAATTGTTCTACAAAACGAAAACATGCCTACCTACGTTACATTTCTAAAAAAAAAAATTGTAGTTTCTCACGAAATAATTCTCGTAAAAGTATTATGTAAAAAAAATTGCTTTATTTTGTATTATTACAATTACTAGACATTTGATTATCGTATTCGTTCAATAAAAAAACATAATAATTATTAATCACTTGATTGCACATTTTACGCACAAAATTAATACACGACCATTATAAGTTATATTTTTGGAGCTAAGGTAACTTGTCACCTGAACGGGAACAGCTATATTGCTTCTTCTAGATTCGATATGCCTAAAGCTGAACATAATTTGGTAAATAGCAAAGACGTAGTACCTAGAATAGACGTAAAAGCACGACCTAAAAGCAAGCACGTAAAGACATGGGAACCACAGTGCGTAGACAGATATGTCTAAAGCACGACTGCGTCGGCCTCCTTTCTGGACAACGTCGACCGACGCAGACTTCGATGATTGCTGTGCTGCTGATGCATCATATTCAGCGGCGTAAAGTTGGGATGCTCGATCCTCGTCGGCGACGACACCGTCGGCCGCAACGTCGCGCACCGTTTCATCGTGCCGACGCCCGTCGACGCCTCGACGACGCCCTCCCCCAGCACCAGCATCGGCTCGCAGTAGATCGGCGTCAACGGTTCGGCATACATAGGGTCGTCCGAGTCGACAAAGCCTGAGTTGTCGAACGAAGGAATGTCGATGAGCTGGCCGGTGGCGATGGGCAGGGTGGTGGGGTGCGTGATGTCCGACTGCGTGATCTGGCGATGCGTCGGCGGCTCGGTGGTAAAGTGCTGCGTCGTGCCGCGAGGGGTGAGCGCCGCCCAGAGGATGCGGCTGTCGGGCGTTGTGGCGCCGTGCGACGACGAGCACGGGTAGAGCACGGCCTCGCACGACTTGCCGACGCCGACGCCCTTGCTGGGTTTGCTGTGCAGGGAGGCGACGTCGAGTTGGAGGACGCCGCCCTTGCCGCTGCGTTCGCTGCAGAGAAAGGGTGGGAAAAATGGTAATATCACATTTGAATAATTTGAAATTTAGGGAATATGCTCAAAGAAGCCGTGGCTTTAGAGACAAAAGGATTTATTATCGAGTACGGAATCCATTCAAATCTCACTTCTTCAATCTTTCATGCGTTTCATGTGTTGAATGAATTGTGGTATATCTATAAGTATACTCACATCCTGGACTTGAGCAGGAAAAGCGCCAGCAGGACTCCCAGGAGCAGGATACCGCAGCACGTGGCGATCAGAACCAGCAGCCACGTGTCATCCAGAGCCGGGCCGGTCACCACTGCAAGCACGTGTCAACCGTCAAGCGACAGAGTCTTCATACTGCGGCTTCAACGACGTGGTACCTAACGTTTACACTTCTTTCTTATAGTTTATTTGGAATACTTTTCGAATTCTCTATAGGATCACCTCTCTATGATTACAAGAAAACTCACCCTGCCTCGGCAGCTCGACGTACTCGACATTACCGACGCCCACATTGACATTCCAGTCGCACTGTATGGTGCACAGGTCAGCGGCACCGGCGTCGGCGTCGACGGCGTTGAAGGCGCGCTGCAAGAACAGCGGCAGCGGCGGCGGCGGGATGCCGAGGATGGCGCTAGGCGGCGGCACCTGGTCCCAGCAGTCCAGACAGGAGGCGTTGAGCGCTAGGAGCACGTCGACCGGAGAACCCATGGTGTCGTGCGAAGAGGCGGTTGGCGGCGAGGAGGCGGAACGATCCCGATCCAGCATCGAAGCCAAGCCCGCGGCCGATCGGCGAACGGGGCACCCTCGGACACCTGGCTAAAGGGGGAAGCCATGGGACATCATCGTGAAGGGTGCTGACAGATGGTCAGACGACGTATAGCACCCTTCTTATGTTGGTGCGCGATGCTTTCCCGAGGGGAGGTAATTCCCTGGGCTTGTCAATTGAACCGATCTGACCGAATTTAGCAGTGGATCGATTTTTAGCAAAACAATGTTGATCCATGCAACATGGCTGGCAAACTGAATGTTAACAAACGCAAGAAAATCAACATTTCCTTTTACTCACAAGCCCGATCTCAGAACATATCGAAGTAAAGTAAAGGGCTTGGCAGTTGGAGGGACGACGTAACTTAGGTTTAGGTACAGTTATTTTTCGTGAGCCTTGCTCCTTGTCATGTCGTGAGAACACATAGGTATAGGTAAATAGAAAATATGTCATATTTGTGACTTAATTGGTAGGTATATACGTTATAAAATAGGTAGGTAAGGTGCATAGGTTCCAGATTAATTAATACGAAGTTGAAATTGAACCTGGAAGTATTTGAACAACACGAATAAATCGATACTTTAGAGGTACAACGAAAAATTTTGTCAATCTTTCGCCAGTTAAGAGCACAACTTTCTGAGCAAGTACAAGAAGACAATTGAATCTAAATCAAACCCAGGACCTTCGACTGATTAAATTATAATCTGGTCTCGCTTTATTATTCCACGCATCAAGCGAGTTGTTTTACGCCTCGATTGACGCCGAAGTTCCGATCGAAGAGACCCATTGTCCACACGCCGAAGACGTCATCTTGAGACAAGACAATGAGGGAACACCTGCTCAAAGAGCACTGCATTTTGCGCGCAGTTAGGTATAAGGAATGCCCTTTAACACCCACCAATGTTGTAGTTACATAATGAGTAAAGACCACTGCATTATGCAATGCAATACACAAATGATAAGCCATGATAATGGATATCATAATAAAGAAGATTGCGTTGGAAGTAAATACCTGGTGAGCGACGGCTGCTGCAATCTCCCACACCCTGCACTCGGACCTGACGTCGGGGGGCGCACAAGATGTCGGCGCGCAGAGGCGTCGCGACGCAGGCGTCGACGCATCGACCGGCGACGCCCGGCCGAGCGTATTGATCGCCCCCCCCCCCCCCCCCCACCAATCCCCGCCCAGAAGCGTCGCGCGAAACGCCGTGCTAATTGCTGCGACGCCGATAAGAGACGTATACAGTGCCAAATGCAGGCGATTTGCCTTTATTGTCGTAGTGACAAGATTGACAGGTGTCATGTGTGTGTCATTGCACTCGAGAGGTTGTTTAGCCTTCCATCTAGTGTTGGACTCGTTGCCTGTTGTCTTGTTGGACTTTCATTTAGTCTGTAGCCGTATTGTATGATTCTCGATCTGCACAATCCATACCTTTTTATGTCAACAATGAGTTGGGATTCCATCAAAACCTGGATCTACACTAGGATTAATTTGAGTTCAAAGCCTAGAGCTGTTCTACATTGCCTCTTATAACCATTACACAATTCTGTACATAAATATGGCGCTGTCACAAAGGTTTCGCATTGGCCACCGCCTCGGATGTGCTATAATATTTTACTCGTTGAGAAAGAGAGTGATGTTCCAATCACAAAGAGGCTCCCCTGCTTTTAGAAAAGTCCGCTAAAGTGTTAAATGGTCAGCGCATTGAATGATTGACTGCGCAATGCCGGGATTCTACATGAACGATATGTTCCTTCGTGACGTGAAAAACACTGCAGTATAGCTGAAAACGACTTGGTCTTCCCCGAGCGGGGAATGGTCGTCGGCCGACGGGGCCCCGACATCGGCAAGATTATCGCCGACTGCTAGCGGGGTGCACGCGGCGCAATCGGAGCCGATCGGGGGCGATTCCCGACCTCCGATTGCATGTCGCGGCACGCGCGTGCTGCGGTCGGTGTGGCGGCATGCCCCGGCTAGCGGCCTAACCGACTGTTAGCTAGCGCGGCGACCGAGCGAGACGCGTGCACACGACCGATGCGATGTGTGACCGATCACGCTCGGGGTCGCCGATTCGGTGACATTTTGACGCGAGCGATTCGATCCATGTTCGAGACCAATTTTCTAATTGTGTTAGTCGTCGGTGGGTGCGATGGGGGAGGGGGGGATATCCAATAACATCGGCCAAGTATATACATCATGATTGCAAAAGGTGCTCACCGCGCTTTGGGTTCGCCGACGGCTGGTGTTTGCCGACAAACTTGGCGCAGAAACCAGATGAGAGCTTATAATGAAATTTCCTTTATACCGCCACCGGGCATTTGCGTTGCCGTGGCTAAGCGACTCCTGGCTAATATCAAGCAGCGCGCGACCCGTCGATCTGCGAAACTAATTAAACGTCGCATCGACGGCGACTGTACCCGAGCGGACGACGTCGGTGGCCGCAGCCCGGAGTGCCGGCCCTTCCGATCCCAAGCAATCACCGTGTCAATAATTCCATTAACAACTCGCCGAACAGCCCATTAATAAAGCGTCCCTCGCGCAGGGGGCGACCGGGCCGGGGGGGACGCGAGACCCACCTTATTGGCCCACCGGAATATTCACCGCCGCGACGCCGCCGCGACGTCGGGCGCGCGTACATCAGCGACGGGCGTCGGAGGCGAGCGGCGCGTGCGCTTGACGTCGCGACGCTTCGCTGCCGAACGCGACGCGACGTCGAGCGCGGCGTCTTCGAGCGTCGACGCTGCAAGGTGCAAGACGCAGCCCGCGGACGCCGTCGAGTAGGACGCCGAGCCGACCGTTCGACAGACCGACGTCGAGCAGGTCGTCATGCATCTGCCGGGGCTGACGTGCAGTCGCAGCTCGGTGCGACTGCTGGCGCTGGTCGCCATCTATGGACTGTTCCTCGTGCTCGGTGCGTCCATCTTTTCGGCCATCGAGGCTCCAGAGGAGGCTGCCAGAGTCAAGCAGCTCAAGACCATGCGGGCGCGCTTCATGCAGTGGCATCCCTGTGTCAAAGGTCAGCACCTGTCTGTATTCTGTAGCAATCTTTAGCATCTTAGTGGGTCCAACCAAGGCGTGGGCAGCCGATGTGGCACAGACAGTCGTCTTTCTCAAGATTTGAACAGCATGACTGATTTTCAGATTTTTCCAGTAACGATAAGGTCATATTCCACCAGGATTGCAGCCTGCCGATCCATGGCCCTCTAAATGGTTTTGTTCCATTGGTGGTGATAGTAAATTTGCGGTAAGAAGGCCTAGGATCAGCAGGCTGCAACCCTAGTGGAACATGGCCTTATAGGTACCAAAGCTGTTGTCTATAGTATGGAATGTTCTTTCAACATCTTATTACAAATTCATTTTTACAAGAAGGAATCTTGCCAGCGCCTCTGAATGGATTTCTGCCGATTTGCTCGCAATGCAAAAATGTCTCTGCCATTTCCCACAGCCTCCTATCAAAATTTGCGAAATATTAATAAGCATTGGGAAACAATTACCTCTAGAAGACCCGGTGTTGTGCCGGGATGAAAAATAAAATCGTGTGCACTCGATGGCTTCCATGCCAGCCAATACTTTGCTTTCGCGACCACTGGCATATTAAAACGACGTACTTTTGTGACCATCGTTTTTCCTCTCCCGGGTTATATTTCATTTCTGGCTGGGCCATGCATTATCTTAACATTTGCCGTGCATCTTCCTATGGGTCCAAAATTCACAAATAAAGAATTGCTGTTTCTGCTCCTATATTTCTTGACCATCGCAACGTAATTTAGCATGGCTGAAGAGTACAAGCCAAGGAAAAGAACATACCGAATGATGTTCTTGAGCAAGTACTCTTGTTTGTAACCTCAGAGCTATAATTCTTCTCGAATCCCAACCTGCACCAACGTAAAGCCCCTCGACCTACAGCGCCTGAAGTGCCCGCCTCTACCCTGATGGTCTAAGTAGACAGACACTGATTGAAGCCGAGCTGCCCGTTTACGCCGGCGTCTTCACGCAACCCTTGGTTTGGAGTCATTCAAAATGCATGCGCGTTTACTCCGCGTTCACCTATGCAAGTCTCAGAACACATAGGTCTGACCCGGTCTGGCGGTGAATGGGTACAGAATATACAGCGAGGTAGTTTCGGAATTCAACTCCAAAACCTTGCGGATTATATTGCTCAGAATATGGGGCTTCGATGTTTTATGTAAACACATAACAAGTATTATAGTGGCCTATCATGCGTCGGATGTAATGGGCTACACGTCCATGATTGATGGACGAGCGATAAGGGACCAACTCATGTTGAACATCACAGCGAACTCCCACCACCCTACGCCCTTTGGCTCTACCGAAGGACCGCATCCTTTGTTTATGAGCGGATTCAGTGCGATGGGCAGGGCCACAAAGAGAGGGCCTACCAGCGCTGTTGTGTATACATTTAAAAAAACCACTCAACAAGCTGACAAGTTGTTGCTCTGTACATCAGACCTTTATGAACGCCGCTTTGACCAGCCAGCCCGCCGTCGGAGCCGACCGCTAGAGCAACGTCGGCTCAAAGTGCACGAGACGCCGTCGACCGAGAGGGCGGAGGGTGGCGTTCTAGTCTCACCTGCACGCGGAGTATTGACCTGTTGTTCCTCACCGAGGCGAGTGCCACCCCTTTGCACCCTTCGGCCTCATGCGCTCGGCACCCACAAGTGGGTTTTAATGTGCATGCACTTCTTGACCTTGACCCCGCCCGCCGCAGATCCATCGTCGCGACACGCGACACGCCACGGCATCGGCGTCGGCGTCGCGTCGGCGTCGGCGTCGCGTCGGGGAGTGATTGATGTCACGCTTTATTATCGATGACGTATGGCCAGAGCTCTCGGCATAAATATCACATGAAATTAAGTGGAAATTTATGTATATACGCGTTCATATAACTATATGGTATACCAATAACCAAGTTATTATTTCGCTTTGCTGGTCAATCCCATTACGAGATGTCGATTAATTTGGCAGCGGCATTAAAATCGCGTTTCGCCCGCCACGACACATGCCGAGTTGGCCGTGGACGTCGCGCTCGCAATTCCGCGTGGCGGACGCATCGCAATTTGATCGAATTGAACGGATCGGGGTCGGCGTCGTCGGCTCGATCAGATCGAACGCGATCGCACGTCCCGGTCCGGGCCTAGGCCGACGGCGCCGCGGTGCCTTCAACCTGCCCAGGCCTGCATGGCCAGGCCGGGGGACGGGGATGGGAAGGCGCCCAGGGTGCACGCCGCTCTAAGCCGGGATAAGCAACGGCGAACGGGGATTCCGAGACGGGAAAGCCGGGAACGGGATGGTCGTACATTCTGTAAACGACGGCAGCAGCGATCCCTCTATACTCGAATCTAGCCCTAGGCTAGGCTTATACAGAGAGGCGGCCAGCGTCCATCTCGCTGCCTCTCGACGGGGATCTTGACGTCGGAGTGCGGTGCAAAAGTTTCGCCGGGAGGCCATGCACCCTTGACAGATGCTCGAGTTGTGAGTTGTGACAATTCTCTCTAGGCTAGAGATCGCTGCCTGTGTTCAGCTAGCAGTTCGGTTCATAAGAGCTGTTCCTGGAGCGCTGCACGGTTAATATTTCAGTGGATCCAAGTGCAGCGCTCGGGCGGAACGCTCGTGCTTGGCGTTAGCGGCACTCGGCAGACCGTGGGCGCGTTTGAACGACGACTCGGCGAAAACTCCGTCCTGGCAGACATGGTTTATTCACCCACAAGTTCTGACGCACAACTTTCCAAATGGGAGCTAAACTGTAAACAGTGTTTAGCAATGGGGGTTCAGATTGTATTGAGAAACCTGCCGCCTGTCGATTTGTATGTAAGATGTAACTTTTCTTAAATGGCGTGTTGAAGCGTCGCTCTCATAGTTCTAAGGCGACACCCAAGGTTAAGCAGCATATGTCCAGGATCGGATGCCGGATGGGTGATCCTGACCACTCTGGCACCTGGTTACATATTCATGGCCTGCATTTTCATGGTATAGAGCAATGCCAGCACCAGTAACAATTCAGTACTCATATAACTGTCAAATGTTATTCTTTATTCGGCAGGACGGGACTGGGTATCAGGCAAGGGCATTATGGGGTATATATAGATCGAGTTGTTGAGGTTTGAATAATGAAGATGCAAGGTTCGGGCTTAGTTGGGGTTTGAGTCGTGGTTTACCATGTTTATAACTCTGTGGCTGATGCCCCTATAGTGCTGTTGGTTATAGCGTACAAGACAAGCACTTCTAGGCGCGAATTGATCCGAGGAACTTTACTCCGGTCAGAGCCTGCAGTAGTACTTTGTGTTGTTGATTGTCAGATTAGTTGATTAGTTGGCCGCTGCCGGACAGCGAGAGATCATCATTCGGTGCTGCGGCTGCGCCAAGCCGAGATCGTGATCTCTACACGCATGCACAGTGCACACACATACGAATACACGCGTGATTGCTCGTTGTGAACGGCAAACATCGCATCACACGGAGGGTCTGGGTGGTGATAACCTAGCGAGCGCGCTCCCTGAGGTTTATTCACTTGGCTCATGCAAGATGCAGTTAGCGCAGTCTTCCTCCCGCTTCCCACAATATGTCATTAAACATTGCCGGTCATCTACAGACAGCCCCATTTTCAGCCACCACCAATCCGGTATAAGAACGATAAAAGACTCTATCGCACTCAATGATCTTTTCCATGTGTTCCACGCAGAAGGTCCTAAAGTCGCCCTGATCTAAGCGTCATTGTCGGCGAAACCAGGACTATAAACCGTCGACTCCTTCGTGGACATTGCCGTGAGGCGAAGTTTATTTCCTATCATATACTCGTTGCTCTGGTCCTCGCGCAGTGGTGAGGTGAGATGGAAGGTATGGCCATAAATATAGCTCCTTGATTGAAGTCTCATCTGACTTTTGTCAGCTATATACGCTATCCAATAAAGCCATGGAAAACTATAATAGATGCTTCAATTCCCATCGAAAAATGCAAGATTGTAATCAAATGAGATAAGACTCCGTCTCAGCCGCTCGCATATAAAATCTGACGAATTTCTCTCTGGAAGTATATGCACATAATTCATGAATTGTGAATTGTGACGAGAGTCTTTTGTCGGCGATATTATTCGGCGGCTGGAGGATGGATATAGGTCGTCGTCGTCGTCGTCGTCGTCGTCGTCGTGGAGGTCCTTCGCTCATCCCATCACGGCGGGCGGCTCGTCGGGCGTGAAACGTGCCACGGAGGACACCGACGCGCCCACCCCTTCCTGCCGTGCCGTCGCCCGGAGCTTATCTCGTCCTCGGCGATCACGTGACACCGCGTTAGGACGGGCGGTGTCGGCCTGTTCCGTCGTTGATATGATTACTATAGAGAGCCATTTTAATTACAACCATTAATTAATCTAAACAAGTTTTTGTTAACTTTGATAAGAAATTAATTACGCAAATGTTGTTCGCGGCGTGAAAAAGGACGTCAGCACGAATGAGCTTTCTATACAAGCAAAGGCAATAGAGGCGATATACCATATACCATGTATAGAACATAGGTATATATTGTAGATATAGGAATTTGTGTAGCGCACAATCGAATTAGCCATGGGATTGGATCGAATAACAAGCAATTGTTGTAGCACACCGCGCCGCAGTATACATTCGAACACACGCCGTGGCGGCGGCGTCTGTGCACCTCGGGTAATTCCACTAATTGGACCATTGTTAATATCGTGGCAAAGTATTCCGCGCTTTGGCGTATCGCGCAAATGCAATTACGCCGCGCCGCGTCTGGCCGTGCCATTCAGTCCACATGGGCCAAATGCAAAACGGTATCACCACCAGGGGCGAAGCGTCCTATGAGACAATGAGACAGTGTTTACCCTAAAAATTACGTGATTAAGTTTTTTTTACGGATCTTTTAAGTTTATTTAGCGAGTGGCTTGAACGAGCTCGGTGCGAGCTGCATATGCATTCACACTCGCGCGCCAAGCTCGGCTGTAACGCGAGCGCAACCGAAGAGCTACGAGCGATTTACTGTCCGTGGCGCGGGATATTTTTCAGGTTTAGTAGTAGCGCTTACCCATGGTATAAGGCGTTTACCCAGCGTTGAAAACGATTAGCATTGCTTTCCTGCTCAACGTAAACCACAGCACATGCAAGCTTATTTCGTCCTAAATATTAGGTAATTTAGTACAATAAGGTTCATATTTCCAGCCAGCATGAACTGAATGAACATGACCGTATGATCGAACTTCTATACACATTTTTTAAAGGCACTAATACTGATATTAATTTCATTTACCGTGCTCCAGAGAGATAATGGTACCCCTACGCACGTGCCACTGCCAAATGTACGTAATAGTATGTGTGTCTCCCCCGTGAAAATACCCACGCTTCACCCCTGAATTCACCACACAACACGGATTTTCCGGAATGAACGCGTGCACCTCTATATTCGATGCTGCTTTCCGATACTGTCGAGGTAGCTCCCATGTACACATGGCGAAGTTGCAGCATCCAGCGAAGATGTCTCGTCGAAGGACGCCCACAAAATAACTCGTTTCGCCGGGGTGAAAAAATCGCTTCTCGCCTCGCCGCCCGGTCGCCGAGCTTGTGTTGTCGACGTCGCCGTCGACACGTGCAACGGCCGATAGGCGCCGTTATTAGAGAGGACGCGCGCCCGTCAGTGTCAAATCTTCGGCACAGGAGGGCGAGCACTGACGCGCTAATCGCCGACGCCGCCGCCGCCGCCGCTGCCGCGAGTCGCCCCCGACTCTGTTATTTGCCCCCGACGAGGCGATGGTGGGGGCGGACTGGTTGCTCGAGGCAAACAAGTGCCGGTGATTGTAAAGTCCTCGTTACGCCGCGTCGCATTATCGCCGCGCCAGAGCGACGGGTCGGACGCTACGCGGGTCTCACAGCGTCCGAGCGCGGAGGATCGCGAAAGACACCGGCCGGCCTTTCAAGACAGCACAACGGCGCAATCTGCAGCAGTCGTCGATGGATTTGTAAAACAGTGACGGCCAAATCCCGAATCGTTTTCAAACAGTTTACTTTAACCGCCGACGACAGCGCGCACGCAAACGCAGCGGCGACGCCTGTAACGACTGTTTATAGACTCATAACCGATTAGAAAATCAGTGCCAGCGGCGGCGGCGACGGCGCGTGTGACATATGGACGCTCTTTCTGCTCGCTTGCACCACGGCGACGGCATGGACTCGACGGCAAAGTGCGCACACCGCCGGCCAGTGAGTGAACAGTGCATCGGCCGCAGTGGAACTGCTTAGCGTCGCGCGCGGGGGGGTCCTCAGTTCGACGCCCGAGACCGGCATGTATCCGCGACTGGTCGGCGTCGACGAGGAGGACGAGGCGCGCCAATATGTCGCGCAGAGGGCGCACGTGCGCCACGTGCTGGGCGTGCGACGCAGCTCGCTGCTGTTGGCGCTGTTCGTGCTGTTCTATGTCGTCTACCTGCTCACCGGGGGGTTGGTCTTTGCGACGCTCGAGGCGCCGGAAGAGACGAAGATAAAAGAGGATCTGGTGCAAGCCAGAGAGCTCTTCCTCAAAAACTTTCCCTGTGTGCCAGGTATTATATACCGATATACGCATGAGGTTGTGCGATTACGGCGTTTTGAGACCATTTCCGTTGTCGGCATTGTGGCCTGCTGTAGCCAAGATAAGCTCACCGCACCAAGGATGTCCTGCTGCATATATATTGTATGTGGATGGATATGCAGTGGTTAATTGGACGTCATTGTAGTTGCTGACGATAAAGTAATCCATGTGCAGAATAGATTAGAAGTGACCTGAGGGTGACCCGGGTACGGTCATTCATGTCACTGTCCACCATCACCAAGTGCCACACTGCCTTTATGCCACACTGATGATACGCGCTGCGTCCCTGTGCAAACGTGCCATTTTGGTTGTCTTGTCGGTGAATGGCAGGCTGATGATGAAGCTAGTGCAAGGAACCGGGGGTGAACCAATGGCCAACCACCGTCTAACAGGTCCCTTCCGATCGAAAGTGTCATCGCTGACAGCTATAGCTGTAGGGCAATGTATTCGGATTCAGTCACCAAAACCTTCCTTGCGAGTTTATTACGCAAGGATTTAGCTCGGAAACCTTGCTAGTGTAACAGGTTTCGGCGTCGTCCACCTATGCTTTGTGCCGCGGGGCGCGCTGCCATCTCCCTGCAGCGAATTGATGTCGGCCGACAAGGCCAGCGAGATTGCAGCAAATCACACCGACGGCCGTGTAGCGAGCTGATTGCCACAGTTGTGTTCGAGCCCCGTCGCCCGTGTTTCAGGGTGTCAGGTATGGGGGGGGGGGGAGTCAGGGATCGTAGATCGCGGGGATCGAACCGGGGGCGTCGTGTTTTCGCGCCGCGACGTCGACGCTTCCGTTTGCTAAACATTGTTTCACCCGAGATGTAAGTCGTCGATCAAAGATCCCCTCATAAATATAAATCGGGTTACGTTCGCGCCAGCCCCATGGCATAGATTCACAATTGCGAGGCGGGCAGCGACGGGTGCGACGCAGCATGGGTGGGTATATATAGGTAAACTAAGCCGCAAAGAGAAACCGAGCAAATAAATCGGAATCCATTAGGACGACGTCGGCGTCGGCGAGTGTTCTCGCGCAATATGTCACGATTACCTATACTTGCGCGAGTGCCGAGTGCACACGGTGCCGAATTACAATACGACGTGCACGTTCGCGTTGCAGAGAGAGCGACGCTCAACTGCGATTCGCGAGCACGACGCCTTTAACGGGCTCGTCGTGAACGACGTCGGCACTAATGGAATCACTCGCCGAGACGACGGCGCCCACCTCCCGTCGGGTGTGTGGGTGTGGGCCGTGGGGAGGAGGCCGCCGTCGACGGCGTCCGTGCGTCGTTACATCTTAATCAAGTGTTTCGTGTTCCAATATACGTGCAGACCAGCGTGATCAATATATATATAAATATATATATATATATATATATATATATATATATATATATATATATATATATATATATATATATATATATATATATATATATATATATATATATATATATATATATATATATATATATATATATATATATATAAAATGACTAAAACCCTTTGTGGCTATGAGAACATTCACCAGCATAATATATATTATATATAAAGAGAACAAAACGAGTGTGAGTTTTTCTCGGTCCCCGTGACGCGAGCAATCGCAATTTTTCCCCATCGGACCGATGAAAGGGAACGCGAGTGGCAATTTGTTTGCGCCGCGAACCCGAACACAGAAAATCAGCGTACATGGAATTGGCTTTTGTCGCGTTGATGATGTTTTCAAACAACAAACTGAGCGTGCTTTCGTTATAGGCGATTTGGGAAGCGAATCGCAGCTTGTGGAGATTTCACGCCGCTACTAAATTCACAACTTTACCTTCTCTTCTCGCTATGCATTGGCGTGCGTGCGGGCGCTTAGAGCGATGAGAGGCAGTTAGAGGGTAGCACTCTGCAGGTAATAAGGCGCGCCCCCGACCGTAGGCACATCGAGCTGGGAACTCGCTTCAAATTCATAGCCGGCATAATATCGCGTCGCTCGAGCGATACGCGTATACGTAATCGTGAACACCGTCGACGCCTTTGGTCGACGCCGCGCGCGGTGCAAACGATGCTTGCGCGCGGTGCAAACGATGCTTGCGCGGTGCAAACGATGCTTGCGCGGTGCAAACGATGCTTGCGCGCGGTGCAAACGATGCGTGCGCGGTGCAAACGATGCTTGCGCGCGGTGCTAACGATGCGTGCGCGGTGCAAACGATGCTTGCGCGGTGCAAACGATGCTTGCGCGGTGCAAACGATGCTTGCGCGCGGTGCAAACGATGCGTGCGCGGTGCAAACGATGCTTGCGCGGTGCAAACGATGCTTGCGCGGTGCAAACGATGCTTGCGCGGTGCAAACGATGCTTGCGTGGTGCAAACGATGCTTGCGCGGTGCAAACGATGCTTGCGTGGTGCAAACGATGCTTGCGCGGTGCAAACGATGCTTGCGCGGTGCAAACGATGCTTGCGCGGTGCAAACGATGCTTGCGCGCGGTGCAAACGATGCGTGCGCGGTGCAAACGATGCTTGCGCGCGGTGCTAACGATGCGTGCGCGGTGCAAACGATGCTTGCGCGGTGCAAACGATGCTTGCGCGGTGCAAACGATGCTTGCGCGCGGTGCAAACGATGCGTGCGCGGTGCAAACGATGCTTGCGCGGTGCAAACGATGCTTGCGCGGTGCAAACGATGCTTGCGTGGTGCAAACGATGCTTGCGCGGTGAAAACGATGCTTGCGCGGTGCAAACGATGCTTGCGCGGTGCAAACGATGCTTGCGCGGTGCAAACGATGCGTGCGCGGTGCAAACGATGCGTGCGCGGTGCAAACGATGCTTGCGCGGTGCAAACGATGCTTGCGCGGTGCAAACGATGCGTGCGCGGTGCAAACGATGCGTG
The DNA here is from genome assembly GCA_921293005.1 of Nemoura dubitans. Taxonomy (NCBI): domain Eukaryota; kingdom Metazoa; phylum Arthropoda; class Insecta; order Plecoptera; family Nemouridae; genus Nemoura; species Nemoura dubitans. The sequence goes on from OV121073.1 coordinate 52,695,561, forward strand.
CGCGGTGCAAACTATGCTTGCGCGGTGCAAACGATGCTTGCGCGCGGTGCAAACGATGCGTGCGCGGTGCAAACGATGCTTGCGCGGTGCAAACGATGCTTGCGCGGTGCAAACGATGCTTGCGCGGTGCAAACGATGCGTGCGCGGTGCAAACGATGCGTGCGCGGTGCAAACGATGCGTGCGCGGTGCAAACGATGCTTGCGCGCGGTGCAAACGATGCTTGCGCGGTGCAAACGATGCTTGCGCGCGGTGCAAACGATGCTTGCGCGCGGTGCTAACGATGCGTGCGCGGTGCAAACGATGCTTGCGCGGTGCAAACGATGCTTGCGCGGTGCAAACGATGCGTGCGCGGTGCAAACGATGCGTGCGCGGTGCAAACGATGCTTGCGCGGTGCATACGATGCTTGCGCGCGGTGCAAACGATGCGTGCGCGGTGCAAACGATGCTTGCGCGGTGCAAACGATGCGTGCGCGGTGCAAACGATGCTTGCGCGGTGCAAACGATGCTTGCGCGGTGCAAACGATGCCTCCGCGCGGTGCAAACGATGCGTGCGTGGTGCAAACGATGCTTGCGCGGTGCAAACGATGCTTGCGCGGTGCAAACGATGCTTGCGCGCGGTGCAAACGATGCGTGCGTGGTGCAAACGATGCGTGCGTGGTGCAAACGATGCTTGCGCGGTGCAAACGATGCTTGCGCGCGGTGCTAACGATGCGTGCGCGGTGCAAACGATGCTTGCGCGGTGTAAACGATGCTTGCGCGCGGTGCAAACGATGCTTGCGCGCGGTGCAAACGATGCGTGCGTGGTGCAAACGATGCTTGCGCGGTGCAAACGATGCTTGCGCGCGGTGCAAACGATGCGTGCGTGGTGCAAACGATGCTTGCGCGGTGCAAACGATGCTCGCTTGACGAGTCGCTCCATTTCTTTCGATTTAACCATTGACCCGCTCGCGTTGCGTCCGCGCTTATCACCGACCTCGGTCAACAGTAGTGTGACTCCATCACACGGGTCTCTCATTAGGCTGAAAGTATCACACCACGCGCCCTATGTTTTAATTGGGATACGTGTAACGCATGGGAAAAAGTAAAAACTATAATGTCTTCCATAAACTCGATTCCAAACTCCATTTAATTTATTAAAACGGAGGCGACGACGCGACGACGACGGCCGCTCGGCGTAGTTATGAAAAGCTTTGGCAAGTGCATCATCGGAAACTCTCAGCGAGGCTTGTTCGCGCTAAGTTTGCATTAGAGGCGACTTAAAAGTTGCTCATGAAGTCATCTCAGCAAGGCTTCAATGTTTATAGAGAGACATTGGAGCGAGCAATTAATGACTCCGTTGTATTATTAATTAACAAAGTTTCGCGCGACTTCGGTGACGACGAGAGGGGGGTGGGGGGGGGGGGGGGGCTGGGAGGCGTCGTGACTGAGTGCATTCTCATTATCTCTCTCGCTCCTGCCCCATATATAACACACCGGCTCGCCTGCCTCTAATCGAATTAATTCGCTCGCTTGCGCGCTATTGCAAACTGGAACGCAATTATTCGAAATTGATTTCCACTCTATACTTTGGATCGACAGCGCGAGGCTGTCACGGGGAATTGGCAGCCGGCCCCGGGCACTGTCATCTCTGACAGCCGGCCTTTATCATTGTCTTCTCTGACAGCAGAGAGCCGAGGTGAGCTCATGGGATTAATTTCGACGTATACGCTCAGGGGATCCGGGAATATCCATGCATTATACACATGATGGATAGCCCCTTCGAAGTTCGAACGTGTTTATTGTGATTTGAATCCATCAATGACGAGATCATCAACAAACAAATTTTAATCCGAACCCTTGGCTAAGTGCACATTTTTCACCAGCGCGCTTTCAAAGTATCGGCTCCTTATACATACACGCACCTTATACATAAACCCATTCAATGATTTGTACTTTTAGCGAGTGCATAGTATACTTCACGCACCTTATATTATATAAACCCATTCAATGACATGTACTTTTAGCGAGTGCGTATAGTATTCTACACGCACCTTATATATAATATACATACACCCATTCAATGTTTTGTACTTTTAGCGAGTGCGTATATACTAAACGCACCTTATATATAAACCCATTCAATGATTTGTACTTTTAGCGAGTTCGTAGTATACTAAACGCACCTTTTATATAAACCCATTCAATGGTAGCGAGGGCGTAGTATACTACACGCACCTTATAAAGCCATTCAATGTCTTGTAACCGATTAACCACCAATTGGGTGTGTGACTAGTGAAGATAGGGGGTGTTTCCTGTATACCTATAGCGTAATGTTATAGAGAATTCTTTCCCTGCAGCTCGAGAGTGGATTGCGTGTCATTTCATTTTTATGTCTGGTCGTTATCACCCGGTGCCTGGCTGTGGATGGCGACACAAGAATCTATAATGAAGTAATTTCAACGCATATTGAATCGAGGACGCGCGTACGCATGCAATTTCTCGGCTGCAGCAAGCGCGGTTCGCAAGCGTGCTGCTCGGATTTGACAAAGTCAAATATCATGGCGCGAATCCAAAGTTTTCCCCAAAACCCCATGGCCGCGTGTACAGGTTTCACCACACCTATCACCGATACCGACGTCCACTCCCTCGGGGTATCGCGTCTCTCCGCGCGTTGTGACTGACGGGCCCCTATCTCCTCGCCGCGAACATCGTGTGACGTTGGGGCGGGGTGGTGGGTGGTCGGGCCGGGGGTCTATCGATGGACCCTCATATCGCCGCGTCGACGATGGGAGTCGGCAGGTGCGAGGGCACACGATAACAAGGCGCGCATGGAAGCGCGTTTGTTTGCCCACGCCGCCCTCCGAGCGGAGCCGGCCTAGAGCGCTGTGGAGTATAGACCTCGGTCTTGTTATAAGTTTACTCAAGGTACAAGGTATGTAAGCAAAGAGAAGGAACTCATCGGGTTTTTTTTAATTATGAGCCCCTTCCGTGCGCCCACGGTCTGAGATGAGTTCGTATTCGACCGCAATGCGACCTGGCGGCGCGACGACTATGTCTGTACGTGGAAAGCCCGAGTTTTCCTGCCGTACCCCCCGGGAAAATCCAGGACGGTTCGCGCCTGGAATGAGTGAGCAATGCAAATTGTCCTTGTCGTAACGTATTCGCGCTCTGCAAGCACAGCTTCCCCGCATATTGCACTGTTTGCCGAGCTCTCAGGGTTCGCCTCATGGGTTCGCAGAGCGTAGCGCGTAACGTTTCGAGCGTGCGTAATACGCTGTGCACGGTTCACGTTTCGGCGGCCAACGTTCGGGCGCGAAACGCGAGAGCCTTTGCTGCCTGCGAGTCCCTGTGTCGCGTCAGTGCGAATACCGAGCCCTCGCGTCTTCGCGGCGTCGGTGCGTCGGCTCCCCGCGGCGACGTTGTCCCGGACGGCCGCCGAAATTGATTCCCGATAATGAGATTTGATCCCGAAGGTTGCGAAAGACGTGGTATTGAGGGTCGGCAACGGACGCCGAAAGGAAGATAATTTGAGTGTCGCTCGAGAAGGTGCGGACTTCGGGTCGGCGCCGCTGGTCTCGTACGGCGTTTTATCAGATATGCAAATAAATAGCATTGTGCTGCAGTGTTTGGCGGAGAGGTTCCCCGCGGGTTGGCGACGGCGTGCATTAGGTATTCTGGACTCGGGAGATGGTGGGCACAACGGTGACGTCGCGGCGACGACGATATCGGTGCCCGGGGACGCTCCGGCAGTCGAGTCACGTGATTTGCATGCGACGCACATCTCATTCGCTAAGACACCTCGTCGCGGACGCGAACCCCCGACCAGCGTCGCAATAGAGCCACATGTTTCATGTGACATGGCTGCGACGGAGTTTGAAAAAAACGCCGGAGGTTCACTGGCGTCTGTGATTCGGAACACGAATCTATCGTATATATGATCTATATGAGCAGGAAAACTGGAGTTGCCTTGCAACTTGGTCGACGTGGCAAAAAAATTAGTTCAAAAGTTGAGAACCGTTTTCTGAATTCAACTCGCGCGTGGCTGCCCGACTTTTATGATTTAGTTTTTGTTTGCGCTGCTGCTCGGTCCGCGCGGAACCGACAGGGCTTCTGTCGAATTGCTTCGGCATGGCTGCGGGCCGGCGCGCCGAGCTGCGCCCGGCTAGCGATTGATTCTGCCACCGCCAGCCGCGACTCGAGACCTGCCGTCGGCACACATTTATCATCGCGAGCGGCGAGGCGGTTTCTTTTGTTTCTCGAGACACATTGTTGTTCGGCATCGAGGGCAGCAGGCGCGACGAGGCAGGTGGAAGCGCCCTCGTCGCTCGGCTGCCGGTGACGGCGAGTGAATTTAATGTTAAACTGCTTTGAAATGGGGGAAGAAAAGAAGCTTTCCAGTCCAAATCGATGGAAATATATTACTTGTTATTTTCCATTTCAAAGCAATTCATAATATACATTCTCCCCGGCAGTCATCCACAGCTCCAAATAGACGACTACAGTTCCAGGGTAAATCACTTTGTGTGGGGAACTAATTGCCACAAAGCATTGCAAATATTTTCCATCATATAGGTGATTGACTCTGGCGGGAACTGTATTCGTCCATTGCTTCGCTTCTTTTCGAGAAGATTGTCATCTTCCCTAAACGTCGTGACCCCACCATGCAATTTTCCTGGGACACTGCATGATCCACTAATTGTTTATACTCAAAACACAGATACTGATCTGATATGTATACCTATAAACTGATATGAGTTACCATTTTTACTTGTTACTTGTCACTTACTATAATTATACAATGTTAATTTGAGCTGACGGCGTTGGGATTTGTGTGTTGCAGACGAGGAGCTGGAGAAGCTGATCCAGGAGGTGGTCAAGGCCAGCAACCGCGGCGTCTCGGCGGCCAAGAACGTCTCCGGCGAACCCAACTGGAGCTTCGGACAGTCGCTGTTCTTCTCCAGCACCGTGGTCACCACCATAGGTGCGTGGGGATAGGAGTATAGATAGCTGACCCTCCGTAAGGGGCGCTTGCTGCCTGCAAGGACGGACGGGTCCCTAAAGCCCTATGCGGCCGGCCTCTTTCATTCGGGGCCCCGTCCAACTTGGGGCCATGTGGACCCGAACAAATTACAGCTTTGGGGGATGTCCGTGGACATTTAATAGGTGGCATGTGGGAGAAATTGTCAACCAAGGATGGAGGAAGCTGGCCTAAATTCTAGGGAGCAATCCCGTGGCCTATTTTGAGCCAGCCCCCCCCCCCCTCCCCAAGGCTGCAAGTTCCTATACTTGATGCGAACTGGCATCATTTTTCTCAGTTGTTTGGACTGATGAGGATGAATAAGGTCGGACCCAGGTTAAGTCAGTAATCCACGCCTTGAGAACTTATGTACTATATATTTTATAGACTGTGAGGGCATTGGGATTATCTGATATCGAAAACAGATTTCAAGCGCACACGGCTCTTTCTCCGGTTCTCACCAAGCGTTGAACGATCAAGCAAAGTTTTCCTTGGGCCCAATCACGACTCGCGAACCACCATTTGCCACCAGCGCTGCGTGGCGGCTGGATCTCAAACCATCTCCTGGCACCCCCATCGATCCCCTCAGTCTCCATCCATCATCATCTCTCATCTCAGCGCCTCCCATGACTGGGCACCCCGCGCTCGTCGATTTGCAAGTATATACATATATACAACGTCGACGTCTCCTTCTCCTTTGAACTCCGTCCCGTGCTGTCTCAAACGCGCGGATGATCCAATTTCTTTGCCGGCATGAGGCTTGCATCTTGTTTCTCTTCCACCGACGGGGCACGTCGCCGAGCGGCCCCGCTTTCCACTCGTTATACACCGCGCCGCTTATGCTGGCAGCGTCGTGAGCGGCATATCGCTTGCTGCGCGCGGAGCCGTGGAATCTTCAGAGACTCTAAACAGATGTGAGTTTCGAGAATGGCTCGCTTGCCGCCGTCTCGTTAGCGGAGGCAAATAGGAAACGGCATTTCGAAGCGGCAGGGAAAAAGATATATACAAATCATTCAAAACCTGGTACATGCGGGACCACACGAGTTCGGAGAACGAATAAGTTTTTGCAATATTCGTTTATAAATATGACATGTGCAACGTATATACCTACTTAGAACTTAGGTCCTACACGTATACGTGTTTTTTTTCATCGTCATGAAAAGAATGCTAGACTCTACCCCAAGAGAAGCTTATCCTGCATGGTGATAGGTGGAAAATATGTCAATTCCAATTCGGTGTACAATATGGGGTCTCCGTCTTTGCACGCTAGTGGTTTGGAAGGGAACCCAATATCGTTTCAAGTATATCATGCATGTATATCATTGCATTTATTTTATCGGCAGAGTAGGTCCATTTACATAAATTATAGCTACACAAACGCTCATTCCGCTCTCGAACGACACCCGCGGGATGGGTATGACACTCGTCGCACCTGTCTGTGACGAAGTGAGCGTGCCCGACGTGCTCAATGTAGAATATGCACATGGAGAAGCTGCAACCTTCCGACGGGAGGCGACGAGCAAATGCCCGGCGTTTCTGGCGCGGTCGACGAAGCCCAAGCGTTCTGCTTGTTGCTATTGTAGCTCGCAGTCAACTTCGTCTTTGACAGACGAACGAGTCGTGCCTTGTCGACAGCAAACACATCTCTATCGTGTCCCTGGTCCAGTCTCGCTCTTTTTTTTTTATATAATTTCTTTATTGACACAAAGCCAAAAGGCTTAACTGTGATTTAAACAACACATTCATACCTACAATATGACATTAGCGGTATCATAGAATATACAATCATCATATTATTCATTTTTTACATTGCACCATAAATACATTGTTTTACAAGGTTTTACTATTGAAATATACACGAGAGAAAAAATGTACAAGTGAGAGAAAAGGTTATAAATTATAAAAAAATAAAAAAATGTGAAAACGAATTTTCTAGAATTAAGTTTTGTCTCGCAAACATTTGGTTACTAAATAATATCACGTATACGTGATATTATTTAGTAACCAAATTTTTGCGCATATTTTAACTAAACTAAATGAATTGGGGACGATTAATTCTGGTGGCAATTTATTGAAGGTTGTTGGCACTGCTACTGCAAGCTGTCTCAGGCCGTGTTTGTTATTAATTTATTTATTTACGTTGTTATTGTCCAATCTTTTTTCAGAGATTTAAAAGACATTGTGTCATTCATAGATAAGTACATATAGGTAGATATAAAATACATATACATATTATCATATGAACACTGAGTTTTCTCAGCATAAAAAATGTTTCACAAACTCATCAGTACTGTAAAATTAATTTTACAGTTTTAAGTTTTAAGTTTATCGGGGCGACTTAAGTTATTGTAGGTCGGTATCTTATAAGTCGTTTTCAGTTGAAGCCGCGTAATTGAAGCCACGTAGAAGCTGCAAGTTGACGATTTTTTGCAAAGTTAAAACATAAAACGAAACGATACAAAAATAATTGTTTGAAAGGGAGTATATAGGTATACATGCCACTTATATCAGTATATAAGTCACTTATATCAGTATATTATTTTTTAAGTTGAGAAGGTGTAACATTTTGTATAATCCAGTTTTGGATTGACACAATTTGACGTTTATGTATTGATGATGCATTTCCATATGCTATAGAATTCCATATAATAAAATTGATTCAGCAAGAGAATAAAAAACCGTAAGCAGTGAATTGTATGAAAGGATATACGTTTTAATTGAAAATTTTGATATGAAAAAGAGCGCAATTTTTTTCATACGCAATCTATTAGGTTGTAAATACAAAACTGTGCGTTGGTTTTCAATTTCGTCAAAGCAAAGGAACGAACGATGACATTTTTTTCGAGCTGAACTTCTATAAAGAAATGAACGACTCGGCGTACTCGGTACTTTCCGACTCCAGTTTCCAAAGCCAGACATCGAAAACATTTCGACACCTGGTTAAAAATGTATAACCGCTTTTAAAAACGATGCGACCCGTGCTTCGATCTTTGGAACGGAAATTCGCTGACGCGGAACTTTTTCCCGGCACGAAAACCCCGGTGGATACCCGGCCCGTTTATCGAGCTGTGATTAATAACCTGTCTGCTATATAGACATTTTTAAGGAACTTTGAACTTTCGGTGATCAAAGAAACCCTGCCCGGGGCGATTCTTCTGCAGGATATCTAGGTATAGTACATATACACGAGTAATTAGTCCACGAACTAATTATTTTTCCAATCACGTCGCCGCTCCATCGCACGGGTCGCCGTGGCGTGTTTGAGCGCGCGCGTCGCCCATCGCATCTGTGCCAACCCCAACCCAACCCCCGACTGACGCCCCCCCCCCCCCCCCCTCCCCACCCGACCCTGTGGCCCACCGACCTCTCATGGCGGGCGGCGCACCGAAAATTCGGAATCGAGTTAAAGTGAGGTAAAAAAGCGGGGGCGCACTCACACAAGCTCGCATTCAATTTGTAAAGAGCTTTCGCCGCCGCCTCCGCCGCGTCGGCGCTTGGAGGACGGCGTCGTCGCCGTCGTCGTCGTCGTCATCGGGGTGCAATTAGGCCGAGGGCACCCTCATCCCCCGACGTCTCGAACGATGCCGAGCAAGGGGAACCGACGCCGTAGCGCAAAAAAAAACACTTTTCTTGCGTTTTTCTGAGCTGGAAATTGCTGGAGAGATCATGGAAATTCAACAAATGGGAACCAACATTCTTCTCTTCGTATTTGAGAAATGGCTGGGCGAGAATAGATGAAAGAAAGGGAACAGCGCTGCGCATCAGCTTTGAGCTATAATTGAAGTGGGCGAGCACCTAAAAATATGTATAATAGATATATCTCTGGATATCAAAAAACATCAATTTGCAAGTTTAGGAGAATTTGTGCTTTATTATAATTGGATATCATGGGCTGGGAACAGGACATTTTGATATATATATAGAGACAGAAATTTGAGTTTCATTTTAAGCCGAGTTTTTATAAATTGTATAGGATGGGATCGGTCAACTTATTCCGAACAAATGCCGGCAAAGCATCGTGCTATGAGACGGGGCCAAACTCTTCCCCCGTGGTCGACGTCGTGGCTATAGTGCGTCACTGTGCCGGGTGCAGGGTGCTGTAGTTGACGGGCAGTCGATACCGGGGGCGGGCAAGGCGCCCACCCCCGCGTCCACCCCCAGCCCTCAAGGGGCGGTCTGGGATTACAGAGTTATACGGAGTACTTTGCCGGTGTCCGGTGAACAATGTAAAGCACTAGCTCTCTTCTCTCTCAGCTATACCTATACCTTGCTTAGCTAGAATGATATTCATAAAAGTTTTTACACTCTCTATACATGTTTGCCATGGGTATATTTTCGCAACAAACTGGGGACGGCGGCGATCCTCCGACCGACGGACCTGGGGCGATCTACACACGTTCCCTGGCCGTGAAATGAAGTGACTTGCCGACTAGATCGTTTCATTGCTGCGTGATGTCGTGGGAGAAAGGCGTTTTACCGGCACGGCTCAAAGTTACGGCGAACGTAGAATCGCATGCTGATGTTAATTTCATCGCATCGTGCCATGCACTATAACTGCATGAGTATCCAGCTACACAAGATTATTTATTGACATTAAAATTTGTTATCTCTAAAGCTGCACCTCAATATGACGGAAATATAATTGCAATGAGGTATTTTAGGTATATGTTTTATTACTTTTATTGAGTTTCCGTGAAATAAGTAGGTCAATTTCGCTGCAGCCTTGGTTGTTAAAGTGGCATTTTGATTCTAGCACCTTATAGATTTTACTGAAATACCGTGGTGAATTTCGAAGTTATAGAATTCCACTCTTGTTGACATTTTCGGTGACTGATGTACATTGTATACTTTCTTGATAATTACAAGTAGATATATAGAGTTGACCCGGTGATAAATTATTTCAACCGACCGCGTCTCGTAGTAACGATCAGAGCTTCGGTCCGACACGGGTTGGGTGTTCGAGCCACAAATCGCCACCTACTACACCCCTCCCCCCCAAACGTTAGGGATTATTTGCATAGAACACGGGTGCGTGACCCATGCCCCCCCCCCTCCCCCCTCCGCCGAGTGGACTCGCCGAGTAAGCCCCGTGCCCCAGGGATAGGTATAGCTCGTGTTTCTCAATTACCTCCGGCGGGCCACCACCACAACACGGGATATCCGACCACACTGTGGTTCGCGGGGCCCCCAACCCGTCTCTGGCGTTTTAGTGCAAGCTATGGCCGGCTCATTCCGCTCAACGGGGTCCCAGTCCCGACCTGGCTAGACAGGATATGAGATGAAACTTTGGGATGAAACGAAACGACTTGCGTGGTTTTTGCGCACAAGACATAAGCCTCCTGCCTCCTGAATGAAATACGACGTCGCAAAATAAGCTAAGCTCCTATGTCTATGATATAGCGCTAGCACTGTGTCTAAAGGCTACAGCCATAATATTATTATCAACTCGAATTCAAAATACTGATGTGAAAACTCATGAAAACTTTATAATGCATGGATTAACTATATTTTATGATAATGCGCCGTCTTGTCTAGAGAACTCTCAAAAGTTTTATCAGTTCATAACTTTGAGTAGATATTATATTTTGTGATACTGGTCGGTCGGAGCCAGTTTCATGGAATTATTTTCCAGGTGTCCTTCCAAGAAAAGACAGTTATTACTTATTCCGGCCTTTCCAGTCCTCCAGCTGAGAGCAGCAACCATAACGCACGTAGTCCTGCGAAAGCTCACAGTTCCCTGTAATCCGCCCTTAAGGAAGCTCGTACATCTCTATTAGCTCAATATCGCCGAGATGGGATCATGTCCATGAGCTCCGTACGGCATACCTAGGCCAAGACCCTAACCTCCCTGTCTCGTTCTGCCCTCAGGCTACGGCCACGTGACGCCGCTCTCCAAGGGCGGCAAGATCTTCTGCATCGTGTACGCGATGCTCGGCATCCCGCTCACCCTCGTCCTCCTGACGGCACTCGTCGAGCGTCTGATGGTGCCCGTCACCTTCCTGCTGCAATGCCTCAACTCGCGGCTTGGCCATCTCTACCAGCCGTTCAACATCCGCCTGCTGCATCTGTTCCTGGTCGCCACCTTCCTGGTCGGCGTCTTCATGCTGGCGCCCGCCGCCATCTTTGCCGCGCTCGAGCCCGACTGGGACTTTCTCGACTCGCTCTACTACTGCTTCATTTCGCTGACCACGATCGGTCTCGGCGATTACATTCCCGGAGACTCGCCCAGCCAGCCGTACCGGCCCATCTACAAGATCGCTACCACCGGCTACCTGATCCTGGGGCTGACGTTCATGATGCTGACGCTGACGGTGTTCTACGACATCCCGCAACTCAACTTTGGACTGTTCTTCTTGATGCGATCGGACGAGACGACCGGCGACCCTGAGAAGGCTAGGCTGAAGACGCCGGGGACGGTGGGCCCGAAGTACACGCAGCAGTTGGACGACGGGGGCACTCGCCGCGCGGTGGTCAGGGTCAAGTCGAGGAGGGATGATTCTCCTCCGAGTCCCGACGACACCACGCCCGTGCATGCAAGGCCATAGGCGTTCACTGTCCGAAGGGGCTGGCTTGGTTGGCGTCCTACCTTGCAACTACTGGTGGTTTTGTTTCGAGACTTCCGAGAACGGCGGCAGCGTCATTCAGCTTTCAGTCAAACTTAAAAGAGAATGAGCTTTATCTGCTATTCATGAAATGTTTCACTTTTTGGAATATTTCACTCCAGCAATTTCTTTTGGTTCCATATATTGCGCCTGCCGCTAAATCTGCTTTATTTTCCTGCAATTGATCAAATGAGATCGCTGAAGTTGTTGAGCACAGGGCAGAAATGCAGCTGTTGTTTTAGCCGATGTTTTCCGATGCAGATGGACAGACTTGGCTCACGCTTGGTCTTTAAGAGAATAGAGTATGGCCCATTTGGGGCGAAACGCTTGGAGACTCCTGGCGAAGAGAATGGAAGTGGTAATCGCTTGCGAGTCCGAGCTACGTTGGAGGAGATTTCAGTTTCAATTTTAACGCAGAGCAAGGTTGATAGGTCAAACACTTTAGTGTTTGCCAGCTTTAATGCACACCTATGTAGATAGTGGAAACAAGGCTTTCTCTTCGGAAAAGCAGAGAAAGGGTTCGCCTCTAGAATTAGAACCCACGACCAAAAAATAAAATAAAATAAAAAAATTCACATGTCATACCATCCATTCAAGTATTACATCTGTAAGCGTCAAGCACAGATAGCTTCAAGTAATACAGGAAAGTAAAGGAACAACCTCAGTATAACCAAACACCACTAAATGGTAGGCAAGTAAACTTGTAGCTGTCTCGTGTCGATGTGTGCAAAATGTTTGGTGTTTGCTTCGTTCGATGTCGCACAATCTCTATATCACCGTCTCCCATCAGCATTTGCACTCTCTGTGTTGTCATCTCGCTCTCTCTCTCTCTCTCTCTCTCTCTCTCTCTCTCTCTCTCTCTCTCTCTCACTGTTTTTAACTCTCGCCCGTCCAAAAGTTAGACAACAATCGGTGAGAATCACTTCCAAAAACCACGCACCAACTCACTCGTATCGTCTAACGTATCACAATTCTGCACCTGCACAAACGCACTCCCCGCTTGCACATGGCTTTAACGAAACGCAGTTCGGTTTTTTGTGGGCGTGCGCAGGAATAATCGAGATGGATTATTTTCGTTCTGTGATTGGAACCGTAAGAATTATATTTTCATATTGTGTGCAATGCAACTGGTCAATTGTGCAGATATGGTGCCAAAGAGGGGAAGCGCCCTTATACGAGTAACTTATTTTTTCTATGTGAAATCCAGAGGAATGTATCAATTCTTCTTTGAAAAAAATCAAAAACCCTCTCAGCACGATATTATATGATTATGTGGCGTGAATTCAGTGCAGCTGGTATTCATCGGGGCAACGGTCGACAATCAGCGATCGCGATTGAGCGTACGACGGGGAAACTAAGCTGTGACGTGCTAATATTGTTGCTGACACCAAAAATATATCAATTATTTACGACAAAAGTATAATATATTTTAAAGGATTTTTAAAATCACTTCCATAGAGTATATTTTACGCTCGAACTAAAATAGATAATATTATATCAATGTTGGTTAGAAGAGTGGCCCTCTTAAAAAATGTGAAAATAAGGATTTAATAGCCACTGAGAAATATTGATGTTGTAAAATCTATCAAAAATATCATTAGCCCAAATCAATTAACTGTACCTACTAATAAATCTATATATATATTGTATACTACCTACACCACACGTCAAGTGAATACGAGAATCATATTACATGCATGACCGATAACGGTAGTCCGTCACCAAACCTTAGTTAATTATTCCGAATGTCACTTGAGGAAATTAATATCTGCATATCAGAACATAGCAGCAATGATGAATGTTATTGACCAATCCTTTTAGCCTAAATTATATAGTTTAGAAAATGTTCAATTCTGTCTCTCATTTCTCACCCATCCCACTAGTTAAATCCAGAATCTCCATTTACAACAAACCATTAGAAACATATTCCGGGGGTTTGTAGTTGCTGGGGAACGTATAACAATTACCGATTTCCTTCGGATTTGTTTTTTTTGTTCCCGGCTTGCAACGCTGAACCCAGTGAAAATGTACCACCATTCAACTAATGAGACATAGCAGCAACTTTAAGAATCACAACATTACCAACTTACTCTAAATTTACAGAAGATTTCCAACTGTCACTGAGCAGTTGAATGACTATGATACTTTCAAATGCAACTAGCAACAGCTACAAATATCCGTTTCGTGTACTGGAAGTAGGAAAGGATTCCAACATGCTGGATAAAATGACAGGGAAGAACGGCAGAAAGGAATTCTGCAACTCACCGATATTTTGCTATCATGGAAAAAAAATATACTAATTTAACTTATTGGCTCAAGCCTTCGACAGAGCATCCATGCGCCCTTCCCCATCGAATGATGACACGGGAATGCAGTGAAGCACTCCAATCAAGTTGGCAAGCGGTAGTCTGTTTTCGTTTAGTGATTTATTTAGAAACATGGCACTTTCTACAATGTGGGTGTCACCTTTGAATCTACAGAATAGCAATCATAATCAGACACAATCCTCGGCGAGCCAGGGCTAGCGCTACCAAAACGAGAAAAAGAATCGTTTCCAGTCCATATTCCGCAATCTGTATTTACTTCTTATTCTTTGTAGTAGTGTTAAAAATAAAATCTCACCAAACAATTTAGTATATCCATTGAAGTCATGTTTATAAAAAAAATAACTTTTAAATGGTTCATCTATATTTTTGATCCCACCTCATCCGAATATTAATATTAACATTGTATTTATTATGCTTTTTTTATTCTTTATATTTTCAATATATTTAAAAGGAAACCCTGGTCACACAGAACAATTAAAATTTACCAAAAAACGTGCACTAGAGACGACAGGAAAGAATAGAGAATACCAATATCTACTCCCGAGAGGCTCGGGACTTCGTTCCGTTGGCGAAACGTTTGGTTTTTGTGTGTGGGGGGGGGGGGGGGGGCCGCGGGGGCGACGTTATATACAAAACCGCGACGACGGATCGGCCCGAGCTTCCTCTCGGCGGGCGAGCTAGTCGCTAGGTTATGATGATGTAACGGTGATAATAATGTGATGACGAACAGGGCTACACAGGCGCCCGCCACGATGTTCCCTAGCCGGAGGGGGGGGGGGGGGGGGGGGGGGGGGGGGGGGAGAGACCCAGGGCTCACAACGAAAGTAACTAGTTTGAAACGCCATCATCGAAAATGCACTGCGCTAACAAGAATCCGAATCTAAGAGACGTACAGTAGAAAAGAATGGGAGGGGCAACCGGCGAACGAACGAACGAGATACAAGACGGACGAGCTAAGAAAAACAAACGGTCGGCCGCGCGACACGTTACCGCGGCAAAAACAACATGACGCGAATTCGCGCGTGGGCTGCTCACGACGGGCTTTTAATTGTACTGAATCCACCCCCGACGACGACGACGACGCAACGAAGACGTACCGCCGGGAAGTGCTTGTGTGAGTTTCGTCGGCAATTTTTCCTCTAACGACTAAAATCCTCAAATATTAATTATTTTTCCCCCTCTCAATATTTCGGCTACTATTTATTTATATAAAATTATTCCTGCTTGGTGTGCAACAGGTACAATGGTGGTTGCTTCTTCGTCGGCGGCGTTATTTCTTGCGACCCTTGGTTACCGCGGCGGCGGCTTTTCGTGGCTCCTTGCTTCGTGTGGCGGCCGCGGGTTTGGCTGGTGCCGCGCGGGCCGCTGGAATGCAACAAATGCTACCGCTTTAGACAACAACGATTTCTCAACAAAACTGTTTCAACATTCCCCTGTGGGATTGAATGATGTGCTAATTTCAACGTTTAGTTTTTTACCAGACATGCCCAGCTTAAACGTTTGATAAGTACGGGCAACTAAACATAGGGAACGACTGGTACTTCACTAAGCAAATAAGATCCAGATTTAAATTGTGGTTAGGTTGCAATTAGGTGGCATGCAATTGGTTAGGTTGCATGCAATTCTTCGTGGAAAAAAAAATGAGCCAGTCAGCATGTTACTAAACAATAAACATGGCGAGAGAATGAGCACAGATTCCGATTCACAATTAGGTAGGTATCGTGTTTCCTAACAATTACGTAAGTAATTGCTCAAACTTACACCAACAGTAATTTCAATTAAACTTTTGTTCGAGTCCCAATCTTTCTCCCTCTTGCTTCAAGAGCGGTTTTACACACCTTAACAACATCGCTTTGTTGTGGCAAAATGGGCACAGAAAATATCAAGAACCATAGCTTAGCCCAGAACAAAAAAAAGTCGAGTCGGTATGTTATGTGGAGCTTTGGCTTTGGCTACGTGGGAAAAATTAGTGCAGTCTGGAGGACCAGCAATATCTAGGTTGGGTTGGCATCACTGTGAGAGAGAACTGTGTGTGATCAGCAGAGCAAGTCAGACAACAAACATAGCCTCCGCCAAGCGTTTATTTCTGCATTATTCCAGCATGAACATGAGGAGAATGCAATCATTCATGCAAGGTATCCATTGAGATTCAGAGTTGCTACATTTTGATACGCCTAACGAGGGAAGAGCGCAGAGTGAGGAAGGTCACAAACTGTAATCGTTGGGTGGGTTGCCAAAAGGGAGAAATATGCCAAACCGTTAGCATGCGAATTACTGCGACAAGGTAGAATATGTTTAGCCTTCCAAGTTCCTCCACTAACTTGGGCTAGATCTTTCCTTCTCTTAGCCTCAACCCCAATGAACTAGGTAGTTAACTTCAATAGACTAAAAAAATTATATCTGGGACATTGCACTTGATAATTCTTTTCATTTCTCTTCCACAAACCTAGTGGTCCTAGTACTAATTAGCAAACATTTATAACGTTCTCCGGCATAGGACTAGCCAAACTCACACAATGCATCTGGACGGGGACTGGAATTAGGTTGATGAGACGCTATGGCTTAAGACTTCACTCACTTCTGGTCTTGGAGGCGGCGACGGCAGCGGTGGCGGCGCGCGCTGGTGGCGGCTTGGTGACAGGGGCGGCTTTCGGGGGCGGTGCAGGCTTGGCGCGCTTCTCAGCCGGGGGCCGGCGCGCGACGGCACTGGGGACAGCAGGTGCGGCAGGCGCGACAGGCTCGCCGCGCCGTTTCGGCGCACCCCTCTTTTCGGCCACTCGTTTCTCGGGTTCCTGGGCGCATGGAACAACACATTATCGCTATTGGACAGGGTTCTCTGGTTCTTTGGCATCGAACATGAAATGGCTTAGTTTCGTTTTATAATGATTGCAATTGATGGGTGTTTGCATGGAAATTTGCAGGGTCATAAACTGTCAATGCTTGGTTTTAGTTTAGCTAGTTTAGCACTATGGAGTAAAAACCCATCCATGCATTCAATGTCAAACAAGCACAAAAATTAATGGCTTTATTTGCAGGGTTGGTCCAGAAGTGAAAATAATTCGAAAACGTGAAATAAAGCCACCTGTAGCCCGATTGTGTAAAAAGATACAGATCTCCAAGGGTAACTGAACGGTAGCTAAAAATTGCTTATCTACTTCACTGGCCTGTCCTAGCGATAAACCACTACCTACTAAATGTCAATAGTTTGAAACAATCGATACTCAGTGCTTGGAGCGCAGAGTAAATAGGTACGTTTTGTGACCAAAGGTTGTTAAAATTTAAGCTAAGCAACTGGAAATTCAAATGCAAAGTTGTGTGATTCCGTGCTTGCAGCATCGTTACCTCCTTGGGTTTAGCCTTCTCCTTGACGGCCACCCGCGGTTTCGCCACCTTCTTGACAATGGGCGTTGCAACGATCTTCTTCTCATCTTCTGAGCTCTCGTCGTCGTCTCCTGACTCGTCGTCGTCGTCGGATTCGTCCGAGTCTGAGCCGCTGTCCGTCTTGCCTTCCTTGCGCTTCCCCTTCTTTCTCTTCTTCAGCTGTGACTCATCGCGGAACAGAGACAGGTCCACTGCAAAGCACAAGACACAGCTTTCATTTGCAAGATTATCTGCAAAGTGGCTTTGATTTGAATGGTATCTATCTATTCCAGATTAGGAATAGATGAGTTCCTACATTCTTCCGTTGCTAGTCTATTTTTCCATTTAACCTTTCACATGTTTTGTAAACTTGCAATGTGACTTTAAGAGGTGCAACTAGATAAATCAATTCTTTGAAGTGCTTTGATGACTCCATATTTGTAAGAGAATGGAAAGTAAATTTATGCTTATTGGTTTCTCAATCTAATTTTAGGGACATTTCATTCTTCTCACAGTGCTTCTTGGCCCTCAGTCGTTTGGAAGTCTAATTAGATTATCAAGATCGACCCGAAAGACAATTCTTTGCACCTTTATTGCTAAACCCGCCTATGGGCACTTCCCGTTGGTTTGATAACAAACAAAAGCAGTCGGCGGTAGCCTTTGCCGAAGAAAAACTGACATCAATCCACTTGACTAGTTGTGGTATTCATACTACTGCTTCTTTGCTTCCAGTAGTGGTGCAATGGTATCACAGAGGTGTACTACTAGTAAAACTGCCGTCTTGAATCAATGCGAGTAGCAGAACGGACTGCATGTTATGGGTGTTGACGAGTTTATTGAATCTAATATTAACTCCCAGACCGAATGGCTCAAAACAAAGCAACAGATTGATGCGCATGTGCGCATGTTGCTGATTCGAACAAGGAACCATTGGAATCGTCGTCTAACTCACGTCCGTCGGGGTGCTCCTCCGTGACGGGCGACTTCTCCGAGACGCCCTTCTCTACGTCGAGCGCCCGCTTGAGTATGTTCTGCGTGCGTTCGCGCTCCACCGCCGGCAGCTGGAAGCGGCTCTTGTCGAGCTTCTTCATCGCAAGGTTCGTGAGGATGCAGTCAAAGTCGGTCTGGTCGTAGAAGTCGGGTACGTAGACGTCGGTGGCCTTGGCGTCCTTCTTTTCCTGCGACAGCCAGCGGATGCGGATGCGCGGCGACGTTTTGTAGATGTTCTGCACCGCCTGGCACACGTAGAAGCCGCCTTCCGAGTTGCGCACGGCCAAGAACTCGTTCCTGGAACATCGAGGAAACGGTCAGTCTCTCTCCGGTTTCACTTCATTTAACAAAATTAACCAAAAACTTTTTATTGGTCTACTTTTTTGCTGACCCTTGGAAGTTTGTTCTAAAAAAACAAACTTTTTAAAAATACTCTTTCAGAATGAATATTGAAGCAAATTGAAGTCCCGACTTTTCACTGTACATTTTTTTACTTGAAAACCGGTGTTATTTTGAAAACTAGTGAAAACGTATAAACAAAGAAATAACCAGCTTCAAAAAGTGAGTTGGTAAAGAACACAGTTCTAACGGTTAGACTTCACTTTGCAGTTTGCAGTCATTAGCTAGTTGAAATGTACTTGCAAAACCTTGTGCTCTGATGCACAAGGCTTCAAATTCATTTTTATTGGTAGGTTTCTTATATCTGTAAGCTGTCTGTCAAGGTGATCGGGAAAAGGTCATTAGCTTGGATTGTGAATATGCTTCATGCACATGTAACACATTGATATAAAAGGTCGTAACTATTTTTGCTAACATGCTCCGCGTAAAGTGTTCTATCACTGGACAGCGTTTGTGAAAAATTATCGCACTTCATAACATGGGACTCAAAGAGCCTTGACGTCCACAACATGTAGAGCAACATCACATCACTCATTGATAATTTGGCTTAATCCTAAATATCCTGGATCTACCATATATAATAAATGCCCATGATGTTAAGGAATAGTTTGATAGGTACTCTAGTCACGTTGTTGAGCAAAAAAGTCAAATAAGCTAGTATATGCTTATTTGTAGAGCTAGGATAGTTATGCAATTGCATGTTCTTTATTAAGAAGTAGAGCACATGCAGACACAGATATAAATCCGATTTGAGTCCCAAGGATTCCAAAAATGTCCCTGTTTTATTCAGGGACTGCAACCGAAACCAAAACCAAAACCGAAAACCGCTAAAAACCGGTATTTTTCGAAAACCAAAACCGAAACCAAAACCGTTATTTGGAAAAGAACGAAACCAAGAACAAACCGTTATTTACTGAACGGTTTTTTTGGGTTTTTTTAGGTTTTATCCAGGCTCCTAGACACCAAAATGTAATTTGCTATTACTGTCAAAATAAACAAGCCTTGGAAAAACCATCCCTAACAGAAAATTAAGTAAGTAGGTAAAGTAGGAAAATCAAAGTAAGTAGGTATGGGTGTTTATCTATGCTAATTGCTAAGTAAATTTTGTGTCTAAGATGATTAAATTCTTTGCTTATTCATTGCCAGCCAAACTGTGAAAGTGTTT
Source organism: Nemoura dubitans (assembly GCA_921293005.1). Classification (NCBI taxonomy): domain Eukaryota; kingdom Metazoa; phylum Arthropoda; class Insecta; order Plecoptera; family Nemouridae; genus Nemoura; species Nemoura dubitans. The sequence goes on from OV121073.1 coordinate 52,715,401, forward strand.
GGCACAATGAAATACTATGCCAATTTAATCTACACTGCGTAATAAAATAACCATCCAAACACTTCAGTAATGTGTTTGTAAGCTGTTTGATTAACCTACTTAACACAAATATTAAAACAAATTAAAAACATTGATCAGTTAGAATTTTTCTGTGTTCTATACTTATGTGTATCATGATTCATGATTCATGATTATTACGGAACTGGGAGTGTGGGGCAGCCGAGACCATGAAAGAAACTTTTGCAAACACAGGCACATTAAGAAGTATTGATGGCCTCTTTTAGCTATCTCGTAAAAAAAAAGGGCTATTACACTGCATCCCGATTCGATTCTTTGTTTGGCGCTGGGGCATTTCGCTGACATATACTTCGCTGCGCGTTTGCATAGTGTTGCAGACTCGAATACCAGCTCCTTCTTTTGAAACTGGCCCCACCCCGCCCGCTTCTGGCTATCAAAGCCCGGTGGTAGCCGTGAGCGGAGTCTCATACTCAGGGGCGGACTGGCCCGGGGTGCGGGGGTACTATCGCTTTTGTCGGCGGAGAGAAGGGAACGAATGTTCTTAGTAACTAAAAGTACCTCCTTGGTGCCTCTACTCTATCTTAAGCTATTGCTTCTCCGCCAAAGCCGCCGCTCGTAGACTACGAGAGTTTCGATGAATTTACAATGCTTTGTTTCGGCTCAATTTCGGCGTAAAAATAAGAATATCTAGTTGAAAATAAAGCACATGTTTGTTTCCATTTTGCCACACACTGCTCGGTGTCTAATGTCTGCAGTCGACAATCACAGCCCGGAAGGGTGATACGTATTTTGTGTGGCAAACAGCCCTGCATTTTCGGTGTCCTCAAGGTAAGATCAACACATTTCAGTCATGGCGTTGGATTATTGTCGGACTGGCTACACAAGGGCTCTGGCGGCGGGGACGTCCTTAGTGCCCCCATCATATTATATTTCATTCTCTTAAAAAGGTCGTCACTATATTTTTCAGTTCAACAAAACTCAAAAAGTCGCCTACTTTGGGGGTCCCCGCGGTCAGAAAACTGGGGGCTCCTGCAGTCAATTAGCTCGGGGCCCCGGCGGCAATCGTCGCCTAGCCGTGGGATTAATTGATTGTAAATCAATGAATGTTTATCAATAATTATAAACTTGCAAATCAGCGTTTGGTGATTGTAATCACCTGCTCAGATTACTTTTTTGATTGCAGTTTCAGACAAAATATGCCTAACGTAAAGGGGTCGAATAAATTAAAAATTAAGCTGCAGAAAGAGCTAATATCTACCGCTGAAGAAAAAGGACAAACGAAATTACATTTGGTGCATTGGGTGATAAACTCATTCCTGCAGCTAGCTACGCGAATGGTAGTGACATCGTCTGCAGCAAGGTTGAGAATGATAGTGAATGGAGTTTTGGTTATAGCATGGTTATACAGTAATAACAAAGGCACAAAATAAGCGTAAAAACAGCGTAATCGCGGGATTTGGTTGCACCCTCCAAAACAACGCGTATATGCATTTAAAAGTTTGCGAGCCTAAATTTTCTACAGCACCCCGGACTTTTTCAAGCCAGTCCGCCCCTGCTCATACTGGTCTACATGCTAGTGTGTTGAAAATCTATCTACTTTCAACGAAACGATTAAACTAAACAAATTTTTTAAAGAATAATAATTTAAAGAATTTTCTCCAGATTAATAGTACATAATAATAATATATAAAATCCAAATATTTTTAGATTATCATTGCAAATAATTATCACAGTCATGTCAGCAGGAAACTCCACGCAGCCACGTTTTTTTTTGAAAAACCGAAATTAACCGGTTTCCAAACCGTTATTTTCTGAAAAGAACAAAACCGTAACCGAAACCGGAAAACCTACAATTCGAGAACAAAAACCAAAAACCAAACCGAAATTTCAAACGGTTTCAGTCCCGGTTTTATTTTGCATGTTTTGCATATTTTGGCACTTTTTTAAAAAGTTGCATATTTCTTCATTTTCATGCATGTTTGTGCATACTAAAGCCATTTTAACAAAATTTTCTACGATTTATCAACAATTTCCTCTACGGATTGCTAAAACTAACTTTTTTTTTGCATCAAGGGTTGATTTGTAATTTTTGTTCACGTTTGATACAGCCGTTGCAGCCAATATACCCAAAGGCTTTTTTTGCTGAACTCTATAGCTCGTGATCTGGCACACATTAAAGCTAATTTCGGAACCAGCCCGAGTTACATCGGACATCACATGGTTTGTCCCTAAAAGACAAAAGTTGCGCTCAACGAGCTCGCGCTAGTTTTAGCAAAGAATTCTTCTTACGAGCTCCTGTGTGGTATTTCGAAAATTATTTCAAAATGTGACTCCAGAAATTCCAAGCTCATTAAAGTATTGTCTGGAGAACATCTTGCGATTTGAATGGTCTTTTTGGCGCATAAAAACCTTTTTTCTGACCAACAACACAGCCTCACATCAGGAAATATTTAAATGATGGTTGTAACCTACTGTTTAGCTCATACCTAGTCCCAAGCATATGCTGATTGTACAAAAACCTAGTTTCAATTGATTAAAAGAACGACATTTGACTTGTGAAACACATTTTGTCGTATCACAACCTCACGGCTAAGTAAATACAAGATAATTCAATCTGCATGCTTTTTGCAGGTCTTTTATTTCAAAGTTGCATGTTTGCATGTCTTGGCACTTTTGCCTGCATGTTATGCTGTTTTTTTGTGCATAACTATCCTAGCTCTACTTATTTGGCTTGCCAACAGATACTGGTAATGCTGGCTTGCCCAAGACATCCCATCTCCAAAACTTCCGCTTACTTGTAGAACACGATGAGCTTATCGTCAGGCGACTTGGTAGTCAGCGTCTTGATGGTCTTGGCGATGTAGCTCATCTCGGGGATGGGCGATTGGTACGGCTGTGTGCGTGTCCGCACCCGCTTCTGCCGCCGATCCTCGTCATCCTCGTCGCCGCCCTTCTCGCCCTTGGCCTCCTTCTTCCGCTTAGCGTTGCGCGGCGGCGTCGCCACCTTGAACTCGGGCTTCGGCTCCAAGCGCGGCTTTTCCACCGCTGCCGCCGCCTTGTCTTTCTCCGGGCTTGCGACCGCTTTCTCTATCGCCACGGCGACCGCCGGTTTTTCGGGCGCTGCTGGCTTGCTCGGCGACGGCTTCTCTGTTGCCGCCGGCAAGGGTTTGGCAGTTGCCGCGGGCGAAGGCTTGTCCGCAACGACGGGTGCCGGTTTGTCGGGGGTGGCAGGGGCGGCTACTGCGGGGGCGGCTACTGCGGGGGCGGGCACCGAGGGCGGCACGACGGCGACGGGCGGCGGCGGCGCGACAACCGCGGGAAGTGGTGCTGCTGCGGGGGCCGGGGCGTGGTTGGGAGCCGACTCTTGCTTGGTCAGCGTCGGCGGAGCCAGGTTCTCGGCCGAAGGGACTGCGGCGACGGGGGCGGCGAGCTTGGGCGGCTCCGCATGGTTGGCTGCCGTCGCGGCGGGCTCCTCCCTCTTGACATCCGCGGGGGGCGTGATGGGCGGCGGCTTGACCGGCGAGCCTTCGACGCCATTGGACGTCGGCCGCGGGGGCGGGGGTGCGACCACCGCGGGCGAAAACGGGTACTCTTTCTTCTCGGTGCGCAGCAACGCGAGCGCCGCAGGCGCCACCGTTGCCGTGGGCTTGTGTTCGATGGGGGCGGGCGGGGGTGGGCCGTGATTGGCAGACAGAGGCGGTGGTGTCACCTTCGGTGGGCTCGCCACCAACGGCGCAGCTGGCTTTGGTGGGGAAATGGTGACGGGTGGCGCCGGCGGCGTAACGTTCGTGGTGACAGCGGAAGTCAGACCAGACTTGTTTGGCTGAACACTGCCTGTGGGCATGGCAGGCTTGACAGCTGAAGCGTTCATTGTGGATCGGTTGCGTGCCGGAAAGTTCTGGCGAGCGAAAAAGATAGATTAGTAATTGAACAGACAAGGTAAGAGCGATTTTTTGACAATTCTGTAACGAATCTTGATAAAGTCAGGTTTAAACTTTCATAGGTTGGCAGTAAGCCGAGTGCTGCTGCTTTCCGCAATTTTAGGCTTCCTCTATTTGTCAACATAACAGTACGGCACGCATTCTCGGCAATTTGCCACCAAGTCAGCGCCGATTAGCACCCGACTGGCAAACTAATCATGCAAACCCGATGAGATAAACAATGCATATGGGTGAAAGGCGCGGACGCCGCCGCTGTACGTACTTTGAAAGTTTGTTTACTCCGAGGAGCGAGTTGGCCTCCGAAACTCTCCTCCCCTAACGATGGTGGACGAACATACGCAGCGGATCACCAGTTTTACCGGAAAAGTACACCACGCTGACAGAAACGAACGCAAAGCGAATTGTAGCGGCGCGTTCGGTGAACGCCGTCGAGAAGGTAGAAATTAATTGCGTCCTTGAATGGTTAATTCCTCCATGTCAGAACTCTCGCTCTCTGACGAATAACTTTAGATGGCGTCCTACAGTTCCCGGGAGTCTTTGCGCCAGTGCGTGTGCGCGTGCGCGCGCCGTCGCCGCGTACAAAATGACTGTTGCTATGCGCCGCATAAATTACGGATACGTCACGCGAGTGGCCGCTTCGCGCCACTTCAGTCTGACGTCACGCGATTTTATTTGAAGGGATGGTATTTCATGTCAGTATGATATGATATCAAAATCTCGTGACTGTACCTTTTTTCCAATAAAAATGTCCTCTGATTTAGAATAGTCTGAAATTTGCTTAATGCTTTTTACTTTCTTACAGCCATTTGTGAATTCGCATCTCAGATTGGGATGCTGGAAGTGACGTTTGCCGATTTCATAATTTATAATTCATAATGGCGATAAGGACATGTGCTTCTTATTTTTTAAAGAATTTTGTAAATCGTGGCAGTTATTTTCGATCAAGGGTAGGCATGTTTCATACTCAATTGAAGTAAAGCCTTTGATCTGAGATCATTTCGAAGATTTTTCTAATTGTTATTTTTGTTCCTTGTAGCAACTGAGGTCAATCAGTTTGACAGGGACTGCTTGTAAGCAAGACCAGCCGCAATTCCCAGGAGCAAGAGCCCAATGGACCGAGAAATTGAAACTGATCTCGCCCGATGCGTATGGCAGTATCCCTGTGTACCGGGTGATGGATCGATCGGGAAACGTGCTTCACGCGTCACACGACCCCAACTTGTCGCAAGAGTTAGTTGAGAAGATGTATCGGACAATGACCAAACTGAACTGGATGGACCATATTTTGTACGAGTCGCAGCGGCAGGGCAGGATATCGTTCTACATGACAAACTACGGAGAGGAGGGCACACACATCGGCTCAGCAGCTGCTCTTGACGATAAAGACCTCGTTTATGGACAGTATCGCGAGGCTGGAGTGTTGATGTGGCGTGGATTCTCGCTTGAACAATTTATGAACCAGTGTTACGGGAATAGTAAGGACGAAGGGAAGGGTCGCCAGATGCCTGTGCACTATGGGTCTAAAAGCCATGCCTATGTCACTATTTCGTCGCCTCTGAGCACCCAAATACCTCAAGGTGATTTGCAGACGAAAATCTTAATGCTGCTTGCAAATATATTTGAAACCGTATTACACACTTGCTAACCAAATTTTTTATATTAAACATTTCAGCTGTTGGTGCCGCCTATGCGTATAAACGAGCCAAGAATGGGCTTTGTGTCATCACGTATTTCGGTGACGGAGCAGCCAGCGAAGGAGACACCCATGCTGCTTTCAATTTTTCTGCCACTCTAGACTGCCCTATCATTTTCTTCTGGTTGGTACCTACTATTAAGCAATATGCCGATAAATTTGTCTTTTATAATCGGAATCCGACCAGCGATCACATAATAGTAACGTGCCAATATCTTGTCCGACCAGTCGCAACAATGGGTTTGCGATTTCGACGCCTACGAAGGAGCAGTATCGAGGTGACGGCATTGCCGCACGAGGTCCCGCTTATGGAATCACGACAATTCGGATTGACGGCAACGACATTTGGGCTGTGTACAACGCCACCAAGGCCGCTAGGGAGTTTGCCGTCCGGGAAAACAAGCCGGTCCTGATAGAAGCAATGACATACCGGTATGGCACAAGGAAGATGTGAAATGAAATATGTTTTTTTTTAAAATAGTTAACATGAAACAGGCTGGTTTTTAGTGGTATATAGTTGGAACTCTTAAAATAATTTAAGAACATGGGATGTTTCTGTGATAGGGAGTTGAAATGAGCAAATCTTTTGGAAGGAAATGAAGAATTTTGATACAAAACATTTTGTGAACAAACAGACATTTCACCAAATGGGGCACAGCTATGCAAAATAATGGTTGCTAGTTAGGTGCGTATGACTCAAACTAAGAAATGAGAGGGACATCTGTGTAGTGTCGATTGGCAGAGCGTGTTAAACAGATGTACCTAGTAATAAAAGCTATGGCATCCCGAAACGGGCCTTTTAGGTTGTAGGTGAGGGAGCAGGGCTACCTGAGAATTTCACTTTGACTTTGCAATGTTCAAGTAGGCAAGGAGTAAGGACCATGCGTAACTTCTCTGTAGTACTATTATCACAGATGCTATTATGTAATTTTGCTCGAAGAATTTTGCTCCAAGGATAGAAAACTGGAGCTGCAAAAAAGGCATCACTCTACTGGGCTGCAGTCATCCACCCAAGGTCTTCTGAATGATTTTGTTCCATTATAGTCCCTGTGATACATTTAAGGTAAAAAGCACATAGATTGGCTGAAGGCAACCCAGACATCTCAGCCTTGAGTAAAGCAGTGAAAGCCAGAGCCAATTGTGATGCCAGTTGCGTACGGTTTGCGCAGGCTCGGCCACCACAGCACGTCCGACGATAGCAGCGCCTACCGCTCCAAGGAGGAAGTGTCGCGCTGGGAGAAGGACGACCAGCCGATCGCGCGGCTGCGGCAGTACATGCAGCGAAAGGGCTGGTGGGATGACTCACGCGAAGCCGCGTGGAAGAAAGACTGCAACGCCCAGGTACCGAGGCCCACGGCACAACGGTTTTAAACGGCTTATGTTGGTGGAGTGGTTCATAGTGTGGTGGAAATGGTGGCAAATGCCAAGGTTTTTTTTAGTACTGAAACCCAATCAAATCAGTGGAAAGCCACTGCCAAATAGCTGAATTTATATTACACCCTTCAAATAGGATCGGTAATTTGAATTTTTTCATTATTTATTTTTTTGCATATTAGGTAGGTGTATCTGCAAGTGTGTCCTTATAATTTAATGTAAAACAGTGGGATCTGTCTTTAGTATGAAAGTTGTCCAGCAGGTGTCAGATGGAAACATACCTTCCATACTTTGTCCTGTCTTAATCTTGATTATCTCGAAACTACGTCGGCATGGTTTCTTCATTTTAATATGAATATATGTCTTGATTATGTCCAAATGAAAATAATGCAAATGAATCACTTCCCAGGATCACAATTCACAACCCCTTGAATAGTAAGCCCGTGTTGTGCCGGTTGCTCCGCTTTGCACGCTTATAAGCCATAGCTAATTCAGATCCTTTTAACGATCCTGGCTTATAAGTTATTAATATTGTTATAGGCATGTACTAGAACAGGTCACAGCCTTTTGGGGCTAGCATTTCAGTGGGCTAGAACGAAGTAGGTAAATTTTAGCTATATATCTGCAAGCCAAATATCTCTTTAGCATTGGGAGCCTAGTGAGTAAGGACGTGTGTGATTTGGCTGGCTTCATTTTAGATCCTGAAAGCGTTTGCTGAAGCCGAAAGGCAGCTGAAGCCCGACTGGAGGGAGATGTTCGCCGACGTCTACGATGACATTCCGCCTCATTTGAAGTGAGTTTCGTTATTGTGAGTTCTGACCAATGTGTTTCGGTTCATTGGACACCGTTCGCTGACTCAATGTGTTTGCTTTCTTCTCAGGGAGCAAATGAAGGCAATGGAAGAGCATGTGAAACTCTACAAGGAGCAGTATCCGATCGACAATTTTGAAAAAACAAACAATTTCTAGTATGCCACATAATACATATCGTAATTTGATATGAGAGGTTTCTGCGAAATGCTCAAAACTTTGCCAAATGATACGGGTTTGCTATGGGACAACGTTTTTATATACACCTATTACGTACCTACCTACTAGAAATATTTTATACATGAGCTGCTTTGAATTTCTTAGTAATTTTGAAACTTGTTGGTTGGTGCATACTTTGTAATAAATGTTGCTATTGATTGTTAGGAAAATGGAATTAAAGTTGTTTTGAGAATCCCAAATCTGTCTTTGCATCATTATGGTTGTCAGCAATTTGGGCAAACAATCTATGTGAGTTTAATATAGTTATGCAGTCCTTTTTTCAGCAACTAGAAAATCAATGCCAATGGAATGGTCAATTAAGTTAGACTTTTTATCATCATATTCATGTAATAGCATAAATTTATTCTAGTAATTCGAATTTGCCGGCATGCTCGAATATCGTGCCAATAGACCCAAACCCCGCGGTAGGTGTGCATTTAGTCCAGCCAATTCCAGAGGAAGCTATAGTCCAAATGCAGTACACATCATATCAAAATAACATTATTTTTACCAAGCCTGTGGCTGCATTCATTCACATTAAATTGAAACAATGTCAAATTTTACGAACAAAATTTTGTAATTGATCTTTTCGTTGCATTAAATGCTGAGTGGATAACATATAAAATATGACATCACCTAAAATTCCTGATACGCACTATGAAGTTAACTATACCAGAGCGTTACCACATAACTTGTAAACATTGCATTTCCCACGCGTATTGCGGATTCTGCTCCATTTGTCCACACTTTGCAAAGTAGAATGGGGAAACGACCATTTGCAGTAAATACCGATAAACTGCTCGCTTGATAGGTATGTTTTTAGAGAATTAGTCTTGTAGGTCATTAGTCATTTTGGTTAGTCACTAATTTTTCCTGTAGCCCTACCTGTCAGTTTTCTAATAATAACCTACTTGAAGATCCATTCTCGATTGTGTGAATCTTTGACAACTGTTGCTAGCCTGTCTACTTTACCTCCATCAGCAAAACAATGAAAGCAGACTGGCCTGTAGTCATAGGTCCATTCTCATGACAGCACTCGCATGCCTTCAAAATGCCTTTCAAACTCCGACTCAAGAAGAGTCGGCAATACAACGTCGTCTCCAAGTCTCTCTTTGTGATCTGCGTCGAGTTGTTGGACAGCAACTCGATAGAATGCACCTTGTCCGCGGAGAGCAGCGGACAGGAATGTCTGGACAGCGTCTGTCAACGACTTGGGCTGCAACAGGTTTGTTAATGTTGCCACACTTGTTTCAAAGAAAGACACATCGTACAATTACTTAGTTTGGTTGGTTAAACTTAGCCATTGGGTTTGCCAAATCCAAAGTTGAGCATATGTTAACTTTTGGCTTCTTTCAGCCCGAGTTCTTTGGTCTACGCTACATTTCAAGGCACGGTCCTCCACATCTGCGTTGGGTGGAGATGGACCGGCCAATAAAGAAGCAGCTGGACAAACATGCGAGGGAGCCGAACCTACATCTGCGAGTCATGTACTACGTTCACGGAATCTCACTGCTCCAGGACGAAACCACTCGGTAAGCTGCAATGCTAGATGTAGCACAATGAATTTGTCGTTGCTCGCTTTGCTACGCAGATTATCTTACATACGACGAGCGCTTGTCCCGGCAGGTACCACTACTTCCTGCAGCTGAAGATGGACATCAACGAGGACCGCATGAGCTGCGACCCCAAGCAAGCAGTGCTGCTTGCGAGTTACAGCATGCAAGCCGAGTTTGGGCATCATGACCCAGAAAGGCACACGGCCGAATACCTCAAAGATTTCAACCTGTTCCCCAAAGTGAGTTACTGAGATAATAACACTGACAGAATGGATTGTTTACTTAGATGCTAGAGTTATAAACAGATGCATGCATATCAAATATATTTTCTGGTTCTCAAATGATCTGTTAATTCTGTAAATTATTTCACACTCATCCCAATCGTAGTCAGTCTCTCATGTAAAACAACAACCAAAGCCCTGACGTTGTTCTGCACTTGTCCTAATGTGTTGGAGTATCAAGGTATTATATATCACAAAAATAAGTTACTGATTTCAATTGAACGCTGCAACTCTGTCGGTATTAGGTACAGCACAATTTCTAAAAAATATAGATATCGATAACCAAGTCTAGTCTCCTTAGCCCTTGGACTGCAAAAACTATAGATTTTTGCTTATTCTGGATGTGCTTTCTTGTAAAATCCCAATTTAAATATCGTGAATGCTTTTCAAGAAATGAATGCCAATCCAGAACTTGGCATAAAATAAACCCAAAGTAATGCAACACTTAACTTTGCAGCACCTAATGGAGCAGGGCCACGTCGAGGGTCTGACCGATGCGGTGATCTGCCAGCACGCGGCCTTGGCCGGTCTGCCGCAAAGCACGGCCGAGGAATACTACATCCTGGCCGCGCAACAGTTGGACGGCTACGGCCAAGAGACGTTTGTCGCCAAAGATGAGACGGGCTCGGAGGTCATAATCGGAGTGTCGCTCTCGGGCATCTTCGTTGGCTACGACAACCCGACTGTGCGCATGACCAAGTTCTACCGGTGGAAGGACATCACCAACGTCATCAACCACAAGCGCGTGTTTGGCATCGAGTGCCAGGTGTCCGAGGAGACCGTCTCGTTCCAGTTCCCCGATCCCGAGGCAGCCAAGTATGTGTGGCGGATGTGTGTCCATCAGGTACGTACATGTTGAACGCGAGCAATGCGTGGCAGCTAGCGTTTTATCCTGTTTTGGTAACGAGAATACATTTGACTCATTGCCTGACTGATTGTATGTGTGGTTATGTTCAAAAATAATTTAAGTACGGTTCTATATCTCACATCTAGCACACACAGCAGACACAAACATCTAACAGGCACAAAATGAAATGGCCAGCAGGTAGCTAAAGTGCCTATAGCTACTAACCATCAAACATATCTTGTAGTCATAAAATTTCCATCATCTCCAGCTCCAGAAGTCCCCCTGTCTGGATTGATACCAGTAGATTTTAACTTTAGCAAACTTTCAATAAATACATTTAAAAAACCATAGAAGCCTTGATAAAAAAATCCCTATGCCATTAAAAAAATCTACCCAGTTTTGATATTGTGGATAGCAGCTAATTTCTGTTCGTATTGAGCACAGTGTACCTACCTATTTTTTAACACTTGGCGTAAGTCTTGTAGGCAAATGGAAGTGAGTTCCAATGATCCATTGTATGTTGCAGCACACGTTCTACATGCAGAACGAGCAGGCTACGGAACACGGGAACAGCGTTGGGGAGCAGCTGAGTGCAGCTCTGTTCCAGCACAATCTGGAGGTAGAACGCAAACCATTCATCACATTACACCCAAGAGACCAGTCATCTGTGACCTGGACCCAGTTATACCAGTGTAGAACAACCACAGTCTGGACATGGACCGTATATTTACCGGGACTAGTTTCTGAAGGTTATGCACGCGACAGTTTTTAGGAGTAGGTATCTACGTGAAGTATTTTGTGATGTTGAAATTGGCTCCAAAATTAGCGACCAATAAGAATTCTGGCATTCCTCTCATGACCCAAAGCTATAAGTGAAAATAAAAGAGAATGCACTAAATAAATGCTGGCACTACTATTATTACGGTGCTTTTCCACTTGCTCTACCGATCTTCGCTATTTGTACGGACCTCATGACTCTCATGACTTGAAATCGGGCCGAAAAAAGTTGAAAAACTACAAAAATAACCTTTTACAAATCATTTTATGCCACTGGAGAGGAATAAAGGAAGAAGTAACGCAACTTAGCAAAGGGTGAGCAGGTACCGCAAGAAAAAACTGTGTTACATTTTTGTGGCGGCGTGTTAGCAATTCGTAACCTCATTTACTCTGTCACATTAAATTTTCTTGGCCATTTACCACCCCACCTTAAACGCAGATTAATATTACAAGTTTCGAACTGAAGCTCTAACCAAACACATGCTCTGACCCGACTCTGCGCATTTCAGGATGCGCTGTGCGACAGTCGCGAGGAGTTGTCCGCGCCGATCGACTGGGGAGACGCTTTGGCACGCGGCCCGTTTGCATCCTGCGTGGATCTCTCGACACCGACGCCGCGCGAGACCGACCGACTTCGCGCGCTGCTGCCGTCGTACCGTGCCGCGCCGGACTACGAGACGGCCGTCCGACGCAAGCTCACCACCGTGCCGCACCAACAACAGCAGGTGCTTAAATTTCTTAGTGCCGGTTTTTCAGTGGCTAACTTTCAGAAGTTTTTCAAGATGCTAACGGTCCATTAGCAAGAAAATAACAGACTCTGAATTTGTAAATCAGTAAACACCTATTCAATTTGGACTGGTGGGCTTTGCCCGTTACAAATAAATACTCAATAATAATAATAATAATAATGTCTACTTTTCCTATCTTTAGCACTAGTTTTGAAAAAAAACTTTTTCAAAACTTTTTCAAACTGGGATTAAAATGCTAAATAAAAGTCCCACTGGTTCCCTGACATTTTCTAACATATACTAGTTTCTTTTTCAAGGGATGAGAGCAGTGCCCGACTTATACCATTGGCGGCAGGCTTATATATAACGGCCCCCCCCCCCCCCCCCCCCCCCCCCCCCCCCGCCTACGAAATGTAGCGCACATTTTTGTTGCTAAGAAATTAACGAACTGGAAGAAATGTTACCAACAAATGCGATGCCAATGTGCTGTCTTGACAACGCTCTTCAGGTTTCTGCGCCGTGATTTCACTGTCGCTAAACTCTCAATAACGTCATTAGTCTCTAACTTATTCAACGAATCGCTCTCAATTGACATTATGGACATTGATGAGGGGCCATTTTTGACCTGAGGTGAGGGAAAAGAAATCGCACTTTTGAAATCACTTCACTTCACAATACAATCGACCGATCGATCAAGACGCAACACAGACACCAGAGGCCAGGTAATGACCAGGATCAGGTCACGCCACGAACACAACCACCCCCATCAGAGCTAACGCGGCTACTGACCATATTGTGTTATACCACGTTATTTACTATATATAATACATTACTGGGAATTAACGTCGAGAGGAAAACCTGCAAACCAATGTTTCAACGCTAGTATCTTCGAATCTCATGATCATTTCCTAAAATTTCCATAAGAAGACTGTTGTCCAACAAAAGTTAAGCTACCGAGGAGCCGGGTAGAACATTGTTTATCGTGTGCCAGCAAAGCTGCACAATTGTTGGAATTGTTCAAATTTGCCTAGAATCGATGGTTGTATTTTCCTTAAAATTGCTAGCATTGTGCTTTAAAGCCTTTATTATTGTAAAACTTTGCGGTTCAATTAAACTTGACTTTCTGGGTTCTCTGCACTGTAGAGAACATTAAAAGATACATATTTTTTCCCTAAAAGTCTAAACTATCTAAACCATAGCGGCGTCTTTTCTGGCGCCGCCCTCGGACGAGGCGCCCCTAGGCTACAGCCTCGTCAGCCAAGGCGTAAATCTGGCATCTGGCACTGGCACTGGATGTCTCATCTTTACTGCAAACTTCAGCCGAACCGTTTCAGCGTTTCGCAGTGGCCTTAGCACTGGAGTGTGGGCCGACCGAACTAGGCCGATGCCGCTTACCGAGTATTGACTTGCGAACGCTATTGCCGTCAGGTGGGATTGCTGTACGGCAGCCAGCCGGAGATCCACCGTCCGCGGCTGGAGCAGTTCCCGGACGTGACACAGTCCGGCCAACTGTATGGCCGGCACGAGCCCGATCTGCGACAGCACACGTACAGCACGCCGGACCTGGACAATCTGCAGGCGCACGTCATTCAGGTGAAAGTCCGGGCAATGGGAACGTTGCTTGTGCCCTAGCTCTTTTCTCAAGCAACGAGGCATTAGTTGAAATGTTGCCACTTGTCAATTTGTTACTTATATGAATTCAACCTTCAGATAAGTTGACATCTTTGTCTAAATTTACTTTACTTTCTGAATTTACATATCCAGCTTTTTAGCTACACTTGCCCAAAAAGAAATCTGAATTGAGTGGCTGTGCTGTGCCAGTTGAGCTGAGCTTGCCAGAGTATCCTATCCTTACGGCTTGCAATAAAGACTTGACTACATACAGATCTACTACTTAGATAGTTTATCTTACATCTTAAAATTTATTTATCTAGTAAGGAGGGTATGAATATGATGCTCACCTAGTCAGAAGAGAGAACTGTTAAGCAATGCATATTTGGGTCATTGCTGATATTTAATATTGCGGAGTACATAGCGACTGCAGCTCCTTCTATAAGAGAAATATGCAGTAAAAGAACAAAATTGGTTTTCTAAAATGATAATGTAATATAATAATCAGCTTTTTGCAAACACTTTTGAAAACACCATTTATTAGTTATCAGTCATCACTCATCAGTCACTTATCAGTCACTATCGCCGAGCATCGCCTGGTCGTAACACCCTTTGATTGCATGTCGCAGGGCCTGCAACTGCTGCAGCTGTACAAGCCGCCGCCCCCGTACCCTTCCCCGCGGCCGAGCACGTCGACCCCCGACTTGGGGGGCGTGGGGGGGCCGGGGGGCGGGCTGCGGGTGACCGGCTCCAGCCCTGACTTGGTGTCTTCGCGCTCGCTCGGTCTGGCCGTTGCCGCGCGGGACCGGCGCTACCTGGACGTCGGGCCGGGTTATCTGGAGCACGCCGCGCCAACGCACGATGCCGCACACAGGTGGGCGCTCGTTGTCTGTCGTTTTAGTCGGACCATTGAAGCAGCTTTAGCTTTACAGATCGGTTACCCTTGGATGCTGATTGATAGGGTCTATCTGTTTAGTTGTGACAATGCAAATATTCAAAATGGACAAATTATTTTACTGATTATTTGTAATCAAATTTCGAACTGTGATGTTTCTAGTTTCTACTACTCAAGAGGAAACAAAACTCGAGTGTTTTCTTCGTACGTGGAGGTTCAAGCGGGAACTTCTAGCCGCAATTACTAACGCAGAGTTTTGGGGGAAAAAACACTTGAAGTTGAAGGGTTGTTTGAAGTCGGATGGTGTTAAAGGCGATTGGGGCGTGCATTTTCGGCGTGCAAAAGCATGCTGTATGTTTTATTAAAAACTACCTTCCGACATCAATTGATTCTTTCTCGGTCTATGGTTCTTTTTTCCGGATTTTTATGTTAATAATTTTTTTTGAAGGAAATTCCCGCATGAACCTCTGCGACCCCTAGCTACGCAGCGTGGCATATGAATCCAATCGTTTGCCGTGTTCTTTAATTTGTTTTCGGATTTTGGACTCGTAATTTTGTTATTTGAAAAATGAATTATTTGAAAAATTCAAAAAGTTTGGACACTAGGTACCGCCACAGATACCAGGTTACCCAGAATTTCCACTCCCATTCTAAAGCTGCTACAAGAAAGCCCTCCGCCAGCAAAACTAGTTTTGCTAGTTTTGCGGGATGGAGGATGGTTGATAAAGCTATAACTGTAACCATTTGAGAAATATTGGGTCTCATTATAAATTATTGACTTTGTGCCATGGCCTCTTAGATTATGTTAAAACAGGTTGCCAACGCACCCCAACGATTGCCGGCAAAATTACTAGCATCAAATGTTTGCTGTAGCCATAGCAAGGTATGGTAGAATATCTGGGTAACCTCATACCTATCTGTGGTACCACTGGTAAGCACTGTGCAGCAAGATATTTGCATTTTAGGCAGATTATTAGAAATTTTGGCAAATTATTGAAGCTAATCAAAATGTTTGATTCAATTTCAAATTATGATTTTTTAACCATTCGATATTTGATTCTAAAGGTACATCTACAACAACATAGCCGTAAACATAATATAAACATGGAAATAAGCGTAAAGTTACCCACATGGACTTCCATAAGACTATCTACAACAAACATAAGAACTCAACGTAACGTAATGTAGACGTAACGCAAGCATAAAGTTTGACTAGGCCAAACTTGTTGTTTACGGGTACATTTTTCCCGTAAGCGAGAACCAATCAGATCGTCTATATTCAGTTACGGCTGCCGACCACTCTTCATTGCTGACTACTCTTCATTGCCAACTACTTTCACTGTCGCCTTCTTCAATAAGCTTCAATTGCAGACTGTTTACTAGACAACCACTCGCATTCCGTGTTTAATTACTTAAGTGGCCGGTCCTGTTTGCCAGAAGGTGGCTTTCAGACCCTTTTTTTCCACCGTTTGAGGGTCACATCGTTGAAGTTATCATTTCAATATTTCAATAGGTTGTAAACAAAAGATGTGAAATTGGGTAACCATGGCCCTTTTTCGAAAATTTCCCCCCGGAACGCTAGAACCACCCCGAAACTATTCATTTTTGACCTTTAGAGCCATGTATACGAAAGTGCAATAGAGAATTCGAAAAAAGGGCCATAGTCTTTTGTCTACCACATACTGAAATATTGAAATGATTACTTCAACAATGTGACCCTCAAACAGTGGAAAAAATGGGTCTGTTTCAAAATTTTCCATGTACAATTTTTAACTTTGTACACCCTACGACTGCTTCTCGACAAAATATGAGACGTTGTTGATACTCCGTGCTTCTCGTTATCGCGCTCGCTGGAGCTACTTAGGGATGTACAAAGTTTGAGTCAAATCTTCAAAAAATAAACAATCTGAACTGCTCCATACCCTTCAAATGTCATTAGCCATCGATGAAAAAATAATTATGACATATCTGTCAAAAATGTTTGTCTGCCAAAATTTAAAACAACTATAGGTAGCAAAATGTAATCCAATTTACTTATTGATTTTATGCCATGATTTGATTGGCTAACTGTAAGACACTACATAAGTCAATGTTCGGAAGAGAACAACTAATGTAAGGATAACATTACGTCTACATTAGCATTAGATTAATGTTTACGGCTATGGTGGTTGGAGATGGGCCTTAATTCAAAAACGTTATTCATATACCCCAAAATCAAGCCCTAGACACACAACCTGCTCCGAAAGTTGACCGGCACCTTGCCATGCCGTCTCCTCACGAGAGACCCTCTGGCACGGCTCGCACCTAGCCAGTCGCACATTCCGGATAGCGATGATTGAAGAGTGACCGACGTACGTTGCTAGGACGTACACGAACCTGGCAGTGCCCGAGCCGGACCACGGCTTCCCGCACTTGCGCCGCGCGTTCTCCACCGAGGACCCGACTGGCGCGGTGTACTGCCCGGCGCCCGACGGCCTGCCACTGGACGTGCGGCAGCGAGCCGCCACCGTGCCGTACCATGGTCTCGCTCCGGAACCGATCTACGAGAACGTGCCGCTGCCGTGGGCCGCCGAGCGAACCGGTATGTGCGCGGCAGGTCATGCGAGAGTGCCGATATAATATACCTAGTTATGATTTTCAACGACTCGTGTCTTCTTGTCTGATCTTTAGCCTAGTTATAAAAAAAATATTCCACACTGGGTTTTCAATGCTAGATAAAAGTCTCAATGATTTCCCGACATTTTGTGGCATAGATATACCTACTACAGTTACTTCTTCAAGGGTGATAGCGTGACTAGGGTGACAAAGGCCATCAACCTTGAAGAAGTTACTGGTAATAATACATGTAACAAAACTCAAGGAAATCAGTGAGACATTTAGTTAGGATTCAAATCCCAATTTGAAATAGCTGTTTTGCTGATAGTCTGATAGTGATAGGATAGGACAGGGCTGCCGTTTTAACGGATTTTATCCGTTTTAACGGATTTGAAAGCATCACCACGGATTCACGGTTCCGTCATGATATTTTACGGATATTTACAAAAAGTAGTTATATTAATTTTTCTGTCATGCGGCATTCTCGTATTCAAATCGCCGCCCTCCAGTTCGCGTTCAAGGACGTTGTCTATTTGGCAACAGCGCGGCGCGCGCATCTGCCGTTCCCTTTCCACTCCCTTCACCCGCGAGATTTTGTACTCTCTGATTTTGTGGTTATGTTGTTTGGAAATTGGCTGGCATGACGCGGGACGCCAAGTCTGTGTTCGTAAGGCGTGTGCAAGTTGTTCGCAAACTCTTTCGTGTTATAGTTACAATACAGTTTATTAAATTATTTCTGATGAATAAGAGGCGGAAACTATCACCTACTCGATCGCAGTACCAACAGAAATATAAGTCTGAGTGGGATTAAGAACTTAAGTGGCTGAAGAAGGGTAAAACAGATACATCTGCAACATGCCTGTACTGCAACACGACACTCAACATCTCCATGGGTGGTGTTAAAGATCTGAAAAGACATGAGACAACCGAGCTTCACAAGCGAAATTCAAAAGACGTCATCGAAAGTTTAAAGATTGGCAGTTTTTTTAATAACCACCGCAATGCAGCGGTCGACCCCGAATTATACTGGGCAAATTTTGTTGCTGAGAACAACCTAAGTATGAATCTTGCCGACCAATTCACAAAGCTTGTGCCAAAGATGTTTCCGGACTGGGAGGCTGCAAAGCAATTCAAGTGTTCCCGAACAAAAACCAGCCAGCTAATCGAGCAGGTGCTGTGCGACGATGTCCAAGTTGATGTTATTCAACAAATGCGTGGGTCTTTCTTCACGCTTATGATCGACGAGTCCACCGACAAGGCTACAATTCGGCAAATGGTTATCATGGCTCGAACATTTGCCGACAAGGTGGAGACACATCTCTACAAAGTTGTTGCATTCGACGGGGCCGCTACAGGAGAAAACCTGTTTAATGTCGTTAACAAGGCATTTTTAGAAGATGGGATTTCATGAGGAAAATGCATCAGTATGTCGTCTGATGGTGCAAAGGCGATGGTTGGGGAATTCAACTCCGTTCTTTCGCGAGTGAAGGAGCAGCAGAACTGTGTGTGGTTCCTCCACTGTACATGTCATGTAGTCTGACAGGCTGACGTTATTTTGAAATGAATACCTATGTATCTTTTTAATGCAAGAAACACAGCACAATGTAACTTGTTCCAATTCCAACTTATTCCAACTTATTACTCATGGATGAACGTGGACATAATACGACGCGTGGTCGTGACGCTAAAATTGTGTGTTTTGTTGTACGGTTTTCGAGTAGCCATCAAGGATTTTCAAGGATTTTTGAGTCCCTCATCAAGGATTTGAAAAAAAATCTGGTGGCAGCCCTGGGATAGGACATGTAGAAAGGCCAGTATTACAAGTATTAGTACAAGTACTAGTGGATGTGACTACTATCAGCTGCCACCTTCATACCAGTGGATGCTCCTGGATCCACATTTGTTGAAATCCAATCATGTCGTTACACCGTTGTCCCAACATCAACATCTTGTCTCACGCCATCTCTGCAAAGTCACGTGTTGAGCCCCGCCGTTTGCAGCCGGCACGACATCCGGCGACCCGCCCGGCCGCAGCCGCGCCTCCAGCATCCAATCGGCGCCGGAGATGTCGAGGAGGGCCGCGGCGGAGGGCGTGGTCAACGGCGCCATCGGCCAATCGCCGCCCGGACTCGTGGCCAATGGCGCCATCGGCCAATCGCAGAGCGGCGTCGTGGTAAACGGCTCCCTTCACGGCCAACCGCAGGGCGAGCGGTTTCGCGCGCCGCCACATGACCTGTCGTCGTATTCGCTGCCGTTGTCCGTGCAAACGGACGAGTCGTCCGACTTCACGCAGACGTCCGCGGATACGACGGCGTCGACTGCGACCGACAAGAAGCCCAAGAGAAGGTAGGAAGGTTTGTTGCGGCGGGATACAAGTTTCTGATTTGGATGAATAGGTATAACGGCTGCTACGAGAGAATCCCACCTCAACTGCAGACATCTGTGACGTCGAGGGGTATTTGGCATGGTACTAATTAAGCGGCCAAAGGGCTCAGGCCGCATCTTCGATTTTTTCAGCACTCTGGGTTTTCACATTTTTTTAATACCTAGTTTTTAATCTTTCAACATTTTATTACATTGGAAATAGAAATTTGTATCTAAACGGTAAATCTTATTTTTTGAGGTTGTGAATACCAGAACTGATTAATTTGCACTGGTTCTTTATGACATGGATTTATTTTTGTAAATGACATTTATTTGGAATAGAGTGACAAATGGACAAAACATGGCGTCACAACTGCCAAAATGTCACCAGTCAACTTTAGGCTAAATTGAGCTAATTATAGGCTAAATAAGGGCTAAAGAGGCCAAATTGAGGTTATGATAATGATATTCTTGTGTAACGTTGTTGAATTGACATGAAATATGAATTCATTTCATTTGGACAATTAATGGCGTCCAAAACGGCTTCAAGCATGGCGGCTCTCTATCATATAAAGTCTCTCTAGTGCTGATGTGCTTGTAATGGTAAAAATGTCTCAAGGTGGCTTGACCCATGCAAAGATTTGCAATCTTTGGCATAGGTCGTCACTTTTTATATAGGAGTGGACAATTGGAGTAACTTGATTTGCAGTTAGTACCCGATGGGCTGTTGCAGATGGAACCTGCTGGGCGGCAAGCGCAAGGCCAAGGGTTCGAAGGGGGACACTCTGCCACGGAAGGGGGCGGGCGACAATGCTGCCACGGACGCTCAGCATCGGTGGTCCATCGGTCTGCCTCGCGGCCCACCCACGTCTACGATCTCCAAGGAGGCCATGGTAAGTTGAGAGAGGGTATTAAGGTGGGGGAACCCCTCGGTTTACAGAATATTTGCACAGAATATCTATCAAATATTTTTAATGTACTACTATTATTAATAGTAGTGACACACTATTAATGACTGCCCAAAACAAGATAGTTTGTCTTGCAATGACAAATGCTTAGTTTGGAACGGGAAGCATCTGCATTGGATAGCCTCAGTTTGGAACGGGAAGCATCTGCATTGGATAGCCTCAGCTTGCATAGCTGTCATAGGAGTTCTGGGTAGTGACCACGTTATTATTCTCACTTGAGATTTTGCTTGTTACCATTGAAATGCTGTAGATTCAGATTATTGTCGCAGATACCCAATCAACAAAATGTTCGACAATTGCCACCCTGGTTTGCAAGACTTGGGGTAAGTCTTGCAGACTTAATCTGTAAATGATTTACATGTTATGACTCTAACAAGTAGGGATGCCAAACGATTAATTTTTTCAAATCACAGGCTTTGACAGAGTTCCGGTTGGAGGAGTCTGCATTGCTGGTAGGTGGGCGATTGTGCATTTTGGTGCAGATGTTTTGGGGGCAGGCTTTGACAGAGTTCCGGTTGGAGGAGTCTGCATTGCTGGTAGATGGGCGATTGTGCATTTTGGTGCAGATGTTTTGGGGGCAGGCTTTGACAGAGTTCCGGTTGGAGGAGTCTGCATTGCTGGTAGGTGGGCGATTGTGCATTTTGGTGCAGATGTTTCGGGGGCAGGCTTTGACAGAGTTCCGGTTGGAGGAGTCTGCATTGCTGGTGGGTGGGCGATTGTGCATTTTGGTGCAGATGTTTTGGGGGCAGGCTTTGACAGAGTGCCGGTTGGGGGAGTCTGCATTGCTGGTAGGTGGGCGATTGTGCATTTTGGTGCAGATGTTTCGGGGGCAGGCTTTGACAGAGTTCCGGTTGGAGGAGTCTGCATTGCTGGTGGGTGGGCGATTGTGCATTTTGGTGCAGATGTTTCGGGGGCAGGCTTTGACAGAGTTCCGGTTGGGGGAGTCTGCATTGCTGGTGGGTGGGCGATTGTGCATTTTGGTGCAGATGTTTCGGGGGCAGGCTTTGACAGAGTTCCGGTTGGAGGAGTCTGCATTGCTGGTAGGTGGGCGATTGTGCATTTTGGTGCAGATGTTTCGGGGGCAGGCTTTGACAGAGTTCCGGTTGGAGGAGTCTGCATTGCTGGTGGGTGGGCGATTTTGCATTTTGGTACAGTTGTTTTGTTTTGGCGGGGAAGGGTTGGGTCTCCCTTCTTTTCCTGATAGAGTAGCACAGGGAGAGAGCAGGTGAGGTTGGAGCGCTGATATAATGGATAGCCAGTAATAAAAATAAGTTTCATTTGATGCTTCTCGAAAAAATACCCTAGGTATTGTTTACAGCACGATTATTGAAGTAAATACAAAGTGACTGTTCTATGAAAGAGATCGAACAGTTCGAAGATCGAAGGTGCCCTTGCTGCACTTCCATCATAATTTTTAATCTTAGTGCTAGTCTGAATGAGATGTTGGGCTCTTCGTCATTGTCGTACCCTTGGCTTGGAAACAAGCTTTTGCTGGTATCGGGAGCTCTCTTTGTGCGACGATCGGCTCTGACTGTTCTCGGGTTGCAGTGCCAGCTGCTGGAGAAGAAGCTGGCCGACAGTCAGCTGTTCTTTGAGTTTGAAAAGATCCCGAAGAAGAAGACCGATCCGGATTTGATGACTGCATCGCTGCCAGAACATGCAATTTTCAACAGGTAAGTCTGGCTTCAGCAAGAAGCAATATCACTGGACAGAAAGTCTCTTAGAGTATAAGAGATGGTAAGAGAAGTAACTGTTTCCCGAGATGTTCCTTAGACTCAGTTTTTCAGTGGCACGTTAAATATCTTATTGTCTGTTAACTTGTTGTTTGCGTAGCAACGTCCAATCAGAGCCTGTTATTTTCTTGCTAATGGGCCGCTAGTATCTTAACGGGCCACTGAAAAACCGGCACTTGGCCTAAACTGTAGTACCTAGTTACTTTCTCAATTGTTAACACTCGACTGCTGTAACATGGTAAAGAAAACAATCGAAAAAATTATTATTTTATGCATAGACTTTCTGAAAATTAATTTAAAATCTGTAATCTTGCTTCTGTGAGTTTCCTAAATAACAAACCAAAACCCTAATAATCCCAAGCCCAAAGAAACAAAACTATACAAGTTACCGCTCACCAGATTTCCCGAGGTGCTCCCGTACGAGGAAAGTCGTGTTCGCGTTACGCCGTGCAAGGGCAACCCGCGCGGCTACGTCAACGCCTCGCACGTGACGGCGACGGTTGGCGCCAGCCAACGGCATTATGTGGCCGCGCAAGGCCCCGCGCCCGCCACCGTTGCCTCGTTCTGGCAGGCAGTTTGGGACGCCGATGTTTACCTGGTGGTCGCGCTGACGGGCGAACACGAGCCGGGAGTCACGCCGTACTGTCCGGGTCGCACCGATCGTTGTCTCGAGATCGGGGAGGTAGGCATGCTGCAGGTGCAACGGTTGCAACGGAACTGACGGCTGCTTTACAAGCAACTTAGGCCGTGTCTGAATTGGCTGTTTCGTGCAGTCTCGCGCACTTGTTCTTGACAAATGACGTCACAAGTCCTGTCCGCAAAACAAAGCGAGTACGCAAGACTTCGACGATGCAGTCTCGCAGACTTGGTTTTGCGGTGACTTGCCTGTTATCGAATGGCAGTCGGAACCGTGGTTTTGTCAGATGGTAAAGGCTATCTGTGACCGTTACCAAATACGCGAGACCAAATAACAAGTTGTTGTGTTGCATTGTTATGCATGTCTCGATTTGCAAGGTTTGCTGTAAGGAATTCAGTTACCACTTGAAACACTGGCCGCTAGAGGGCGCAGTGACAGCGGTTCCGGTCCGCGGCCTCAGTTCCAGGTGTGGCGGCAGTTCTCGCAGGAGTCGGGCCACTGCGTGACCACCAAGCTGCGGCTGTACCACGCGCCGTCGCGGCGCATCCGCGGCGTCTGGCACCTGCGCTACACCGAGTGGGGCGACCACGGGTGTCCCAACAACGTCGGCCATTTCCTCGGCTTCCTTGAGGAAATCAGCTCGGTGCGGCAGCACACAGTCGGTGAGTCGGCCTGGCAAGCCATCGTTGAAGTAGGCCTTGCTCGCCCTTCGATCGTTGCTAGCCGGGTTATGCCTAGCTAAGCAACCCCTGTGCAGCAGTACAGCGTTGCCAACCCTAGCCCAGCCCAGCCCAAGCCTTGCAAGCTGTCGTCACGCCGTCATATCAACTCTGTGATGATGATTATGTTGTTATATTGTTATTTGAAAACTGAAATATATACTAGTGGCTTCTAAAGAAGGTAATTGGATTTAAGAAGTTGCTAAATAATTCCCTAGTTTGTTTTCATGTTTATTCACTTTTAAGATGAAGTGGAAACGGACACGCAAGCCGTTTATGCCATAAGAGCTGCCACACTAGTTGACTATCCCATGCCAGAGCAGTGGTCAAAGGTTATGTTGGGAGAATTGGGAGAGCCACGTGAACTACATAGCCCCTAAAATTGCCTCTGGCAGTTATTTTATCAGGAGGCATTTGAAAGTCACTAATCTCGATACAGTTAAGTTAGTTTATTTTGCCCACATGCACTCGCACATACAATTTGCCATCATACTCTGGGGACACTCATCTCGCACTTCAAGAATATTCAAGCTTCAGAAGAAAGCTCTAAGAATTATGGCTTGTGCTAGCCATGATCCTTGTAGCGTAATTTATTACAAGGATTCCTGTCGGCCGCTTTTTAAAAGATTCAAAATCATGCCCATGCCATGTATCTACATTTATTGTTGCATTCTGTTTACTTTTTGTTTTAACAATTTTACCTCTGTCCAAACCTATCACAATACAGCAATTCTTTGCTGTCAAAATGAAATGGCCAGGCATAACCTTATATAAAAGCTCTCATTTGGCAACATTCAACTTTTTAGTTTGTGCTGGCTGGGATGTATGTAACATCGAGCTTCATTCTTTATAGAAATCGCGAAAATTGGTCAAAAACGGGAGGAAATGGTTTATAAATGTTCAAAATATTGGTTTACATCCAGAGACGACATTCTTACAGCAATTTGAAAGTGTTTTTTAGGTGAAATATTGAAAAAACTGATTGCATTTGGCTGGCATCATTGAGTAGCACCTTGCAGCCCAGCTCGATTTTTAAATCGTTCAAATCTTACCTTTTTACTGATCCGCTTCGTCTAGGTGACTATTATCGCATGCATTGTGAAGTTATTGAAGAAATTAAGTCAAATCGCTCCTATTTGCGATCATATAATCCGTGAACTTGAAAAGATTTGGCATTCAGAGTGACAGGAGCATTAGCTTTTGTTTGGTTTTTATGCCACTGCAAGGCGAACGAAATCCTGTTATATTCTCTTGGGCAGTGAATTGGGGATATTCACACGTCATTGGGTACGGAAAGCAAAACTGTTTTGAAAAAATTCTAAAACAGACTAGAAACTTATTTTAATGATCTTAATGTGCATAAAATGCAAATAATTGACCAATGCGGACTAATTTTTATCGATTTTTTTGCGTTTGGCATCAAAATTGTCCAATTTACTATTTTTGTGATTTGGTTTATTGGTTTGTTGGTTTTGTCCCCAAGTCCTAGGGCTAATGTTATGGCCTAGGGCCATATATGAACCATAAACTGGCTATCGGGTATGCCCGCAGGGCATAGGGTACACTAGCTTTAACCTATACAGATAGAGACCGTCACTGCATGATCTTAACAATTTCTTTGTGTTCTTGGTAATGGTGAGTTTGTTCCGGGTTGTATTAGAGGGCATTGTGCAGGGAAAGGTTCTTGAATTCTTCAAAAATATATTTTTTTTTAGTCTTCAATGGCACGGGTAGATTTTAGGGGGTGGGACCCCTTCTCCCAACAACTCTTGCCCTCACCCGCAGAACACTATACATGCGTAGCACGGGCCCATACTGCTAGTATTTCTTATAATCTATGTATTATAATTAAAACATCACCGATGTTTCTCACACTTCTCAAATTTTGGGCCATTTTGAGCCTCTGCTGAAAATAGTCAACTTACTATAAACTTATCATTAGTTTCCTGTCTGCGGTTTCATCGTGACCGACTCCAAGTAGCAGACAACGGACGTCTGCCTATTCAGTTTTGTTGAAACAAGCGCCAACTGTTGCAGACGAGATCCCACTGGGTCTGAATCGCAATCCGCCGGTGCTGGTCCACTGCCAGTCGGGCGCTGGCCGCACCGGAGTCACGATCCTGTGCGACTTGCTGCTCGCCGCGCTTGACCACAACCAAGAGCTGGACGTGCCGCGCACGACCGCGCTGCTGCGGCAACAGCGCATGCTGCTCGTGCGCACGGTCGCTCAGTATCGATTCGTCTACACGCTGCTCATCTACTATCTCAAGCACTCGCGGCTCATTTGAGTCGTGCGGGAGTCGGATAGCGACTCAAGTAGGAGTAGCCTAGCGACTTGTATGCAGTGAGATTTGCATAGGAGCTGTCAAGTCAGTCAGGGGTGGTTGTGGGCTCGTCCGATCTCTCAGCATTATTGACCGGTATTACCATTCTCTCAATTGTAGTACGTTCAAGTGGTAGTTGATGCAAATGCAATGGGTTACCAGTTGCGCACAGTGAATACTTATTGTTTTTGTTAGTCGGGAGGTAAAACTGGACCCACCTGTTGGTTTGTGATATCCATTAGAACAGCATTTCTCCATTGTGACAGCCAGTCAGATTATTGTATGTCTTCCTAAAATGACAGATATCTTTCAGCAATACTTTTGGCAATACCTACTCCCTTAGCTAGTTACTGAAAGGGTTAGGAAAAATGATTTTTAATTGTGCTATGCATGCTATATAACAATTAGGAACAGTGCCAGCTTCTATCCCAAGCACTCTCGGCTCGTCTGACGAATGCCGCCATTGCTGTTCTGGTCCCTAAACATATGACTTTGGATAGAAAGTACAAGATGGCAGTCGTTTTAATGCCAGATATTAAAAAAGATAACTACCGTAAATGTCTGCAAGCCGTTCGATTTGCGGCAGTCAGTTTGCGGAAGCTGCAGCCTTGTTGCTGGTATTGCGGGGAATTTGCAATTGCGTGGGCAGCTCACGATAATAATGTACTTAATTGCCTTATTAACGGCCTTTGATCATAGCGACCGTACTCATGTGGGTCGTAGCCTGCTCGAGGATTTTTCCGGTCGTGCCTATGCTTTCTTTGCGTGTTATTAATGCCGTCCTAACCTTAGCGTATATTTTATTAGTTTTACTCTTTATTATTATTATTAACCAGCTGGTTGGATGAAATCGGAGTGGACCTCCGTTGAAAGCTTGCCATTATTTCTATTTGATTCTTTCGTCGTTTAGTCCACACAGCCATCTGTCTTCTGCGAAGGCACACCTTTTTTCTATTTTATTTATCAATTTTAGTTTTGTAACAAATCAAAAGTTTTTGCTATGAGAATTTTATGAAATTTTATCTTGGTACTGCACCTTGTATTTATATATATTTTTTGTGTTTCTTTTTAACTGTCAAGTTTTATTTAATTTTAATGTCTAATTTTACTTTGCAAGCAAGCAATCAAACATTGGTGCATTTATTGCATTTTTCGTTCTACAATATACTCATGTAATGTGTTGCCTTTCACGATGCCTTGACCTCATTATCGAGCATTGGTTTACCAATAAATGGGGAGAATTGTTGACTAGCTGACGTAGCTTCCGTTGTCGCACGTACCAGTGTTGATCCGCCTTGAGAGAATCCCTCTACGAGTACGCAGATGATTCTCGAATCTACTGATCGTAGCGTCTCCTATTCTATTGTCATGACTCATGAAGATGAAAATTCTGCAGGACTAGGTGTGCAACATGGGACAGTTACTTAAATACTTTCCATCCTCATTATTCTTGGCATAATCAAAACTTATTTTATATTATAGATACTTGTGGCCTACATTGGTCTAAAGCAAAATCAAAGATGCCACAGTCAATCAGAGAATATTAATTTTTTTAGTATGGACAGGATGGGTCGTTTCGAAACAGGTAAATCAACTACGATACCAAACACAGTATAAAGTACAAACGAACATTGCTGCTTGGATCTTAGATTTATTTTAAACCTAACAAAAAGATTTATGAATTGCTATGCCTTACATAATAATACTAATACCTAATTAGTAATTATGCAATTAGTAATTTCTCTAGTAAAGATGGTTAAATATAATTGTCATACAAAAAGAAAAACATGTTAAAATACAGGTGATCCAGCATCAGCCATTTCTTGCTGTGATAGACATACCTACGCACAATAGCCGATTGAACCAACATGGGCAACGCCCAAACTTCGAGAGACAATCGTCTGACAGTTCCGTCCGTTCAACTGTTTAAAATCCCATTTCATTGCTCCAGACCCGACACACATCCATCAAAAAGGTGAACAAAATCCACCCGGTAAATGCAGTCAACTAATGCACCGATCAAATCCTACGCCTCTATTGCGCGCACAGCTCAAAGCGGCCCTTGCGGAGGATAGTACGGTCGTGGCGGAGGGGGTTGGTAGTACTGCGCCCCGGGGTACTGGTGCGGGAAGTACGGCGGCGGCTGTGCTGGCGCGGGAGCGGGGTAGCCCGGCACGAACGCCGGCGCTGCGTACGTGCCGTACTGGTAGTGCGCTGGCGCCGCCGCCTCCAGCGCTTTGGAGACGGAATCTGTGATGTCGGCCATCGGCTCGTCGACCGCCATCGGCAGTGGAAGGGGCAGCGGCAGGGACAGAGGCAGCGGCTTGCTCACTTTCACCGGGATCGCTGCACACATGGATTGGTGAGGTTAGAGAAACATTTGGCGGAATGGTGTCGATGTCGATGGGATCCAGTGACTGTGACGAGCAAAGGTGTGAATGTATTGTGTTTTAACATTATCACTAACTTTGCTGGCAGAAACTTTCAGATGACTTTTAGATGACTTTCAATCATCAGATGTGACTGGGTAAGTTGTACGAGCAGAGGAAAATATGTGAAAATGTTTGCGCCAAGTTCGCCTTGTGATAGTCACACCATTTCCTATGCAAGTTTCTAGCTTGGGGGTATTTTATCGTGCATAGGTTCATGCATGCTTCAGAAGAAAAACACACTTTGAGAGCCTCAATTATAATCAATCACGAACAATGCCATGATCATTGAATTTTAATAGGGTACCATGGTCCACTGCCAACAGCCTAGTCATACTCCAATATCAAATAGTTGTGTTGAGATTCTCACTCCAATTTGGTGATCATTCAAACTTTTCCTGCCATATAGGCCGTATTCCACATGTATTGGAATCTGCCGACCCAAGGCTCCTAATCCAAATGCCGATCCATGGTATTGTTCCCTTTGACTGTGATGCAAATTAGCGGTAAGAAGGCCAAGGATCGGCCAATTAAAACTCTACTGTGGAATACTTCCTTTAGCTTAACTTAGACTAGATAGCCACTCGATTCTCGTACCCCGAAATCTTCTTGCCTCTCGAACTGGGATTCCCTCTGATATGAGTATTAATTCCATTTTTACCAAAGCACACAACCAGGCCCATATCTCTTACAACTCATATGGCTCAAATCTTGCTAGAAGCCTAAGAAATGTTTGAAGAAAGATTACCATGGTAAAAATGGAGCCTCCTGACCAAATTATGCATGGTACCTAGGTACTGGTTAGATTGAAGTCAGCATTCCATTAATGTGTTATAGAGAAAAGCAGTGGTTAATTTGGGCGTAAGCTCACGTAAGCCAGCTTACCCACCTATTTTCCATGGGTAAGCACGCTTACGCACCTCTTCTTGTCTATGTACCAAACGGATGTCTCATTTTGCAGTCTGGCAACTTCTTCTACGGTTTGCATTGGTGATTGAGAAATATTTAAAAATTTCTGAATAAAACTCAAACTGCAAGAGTTGTGACCTGTAAGGATAGCTTGGCTTACAGCGTATTCGTAGATTCTCTGGAATATCTGCTCAACCAAAGTCTATCGCATAACCCGCTGCTACCCTATTGTCGGGCAACGCAGAAAGAGCAATGCGACAATAGGCAAATGGAATAAATACATTCTAGATATTGAGTGGATTGTTTCTAGTTACTCAATGAATGAGACATGTTGAATGTAGAACATTTATGATTTTGCACTGCTAGACAGACGCTGATTACGCCCTCTGGTACCTATCATGCAATAAAAAATCTTAGTCCAGCCCGGCTTTTTGGTTGCTACACGAAACTCCCACAGTTGACGGAAATACTTTCCCAAAGGTGGGACCCACATTAAAAAGCAAAATTTATAGATAAATATTCATGACTTGAGTAAATTTGTTGTATTTGGCACTCGTAATAAACATAGACCCGAATGCAGTCATCACTGAGTGCACACTCACACTCAGTCCGCACTCAGTGCGCACTATGGGGACAATTTAGTAAAGATTAGTGTATTTTCTGCCAATATATGTTGTTTGTTTGTATTGCGGTCCGTCGGTATATATTTGGCGTTGATTTCACATTATTTTCCGTGGTTTTTGGAAATGATAAATCTTTTTTAAATTTATGAGGGCTTACCCACCTATTTTGTTACAAATTAACAACTGGAGAAAAGATATAAGTACCAACCCAAACTTGTATAAATGTGTATTGCTTATAGTCCTACGTGTTCATCTTGGCCGTGATGTTTAAGCTAATTAATAGGAAATTACTGACTTGAACCGAAATCCGGAGGTGATCTCCCGCCGTACGTAAAAAAATAAACCAAACCTTGTCCGCTCTGCAGGGGGTGCGCGGGCGGCGGCGAGTGCTGCACTGTGACGGGCGATATCGGCTGCGGCATGCGTTCGCGGCGCATGCGTGGCGAGCGGTTCAGCGGCACCAGCGGCGGAGAGTCGCACGTCAGCACGACGGCTGGCTGCGAGTACAAGTCCAGCACCTGGTGGCAGATGTCTGCAACGAAATGCAGCAATTCAGCGAACGGCCTGTCGGAGGTGCAAAGTAGCAGTACAGAGCGGTTGGTGTGGTTGGGCGGATTACACGGGGCAATATTAAACATTCAACGCATCCATAGAGTAGGTTAAGGTAATGAATTACTATTTCCAGGGTTGGGTAGATAGTAGAGATGTCGGCGGGTACTAAAAGTCATACCCGGGTAACCGTGGCCAGTACCGGGGTACCCGCGCGGGTACCTGGGCTAGAAAAAAAAAAAATTTTTCAATTTCCAAATTTTTTTTTATGTGTACCAACATGGAATATTGTAACTTGCAGGGTTGTTCGAGATAGTGTTAAAATTTGCATGGACAAGACGTTCATGAAGAAGTCAGCATAATATTATCAGACATGATTATTTGGCATAAACAAACTACCCTAACCCCACACTCTTCTTGGCCTTTGGTGACAGCCAATAAATCACTAGAATTGAGGAAACATACAAAGGGATATGTCTGGACAGGTTCAAGCGGCTCCAGGCCACTCTGCATGCTTTGGGCCATGAGCTTGACCACGCTCCGACCATGCTCGCGGCGGTACAAATCAACCCATACATAGTGACTTGTACAGGCATGCACAAAATTATATTTTTCCAAATTAAAAAAAAAAAAAAAATCTTTTTGGTTTTGAGCGGTTCCGCGGGTACTGATTTGTACCCGGGTACCAGAGGAACCCGGGCACCCGCCGACATCTCTAGTAGATAGAATTTTTGGCATCGAAAATGGGTAATTTACGCGTATTTTTTACAGCAGAAAACGTTACATAGAAAACTCGCGTAGAAAATTACACATACAAACACTTAGAAAACCTTGGCAAGGCATAAGAATGGGGCAAAGTATGTTAATTCCTACTGGGTACCGGCATCTTGATCTCCGACTATCCTTACCTTCCAGCAAGTCCATTGTGACGTCTTCCACGAACATGTCCCACCATCTGAGATGTTTCGATGCTCTGCCGATCCAGTCGACGACTTCGAACTTGCTGAGCTTTCCGGCTAGGTACATCAGCGCCACCGCTATCACTTCCGGCTCCCACTGAAGACTAAGCGTTGTGCACAAACTGTCGTTGACAAAAGTCCATGCCATCTGGACCATTTTCTGTAACTTCACTTTATCTCCCTTGAGACACTTGGCATACTTGAGAAGATAGTTATAGGGATGCTCCACTTGCAAGTCAAATTTTATTGTCTGAAGGAGAATTCGCTCTAGCGTCATTACTTCTTCCTTTGGATCGTCTCCAAACGTAAGGAATTTTTGGTCGGTTAATAGTCCTCGTGCAGTTTTGATAATGTCCTTGCACTTTTTTGGAGTCTCTTCAACTTTACCGGCCAGGAAAAGGCAACAGCATGCAGTTACGTATCGTGGAAAGTCTCTAAATGAATGAAACATGTAAAATCTGTGGAAATAAACAACGCCTGTTGCCATAGTGTTATAACCGAGATCCATTTTCGTTCCAGTATCAATGATAAATCGAGCTCCTTCTTTTCTGTATCTCGATTCGGTTTCAAAATCGATCCCATCGTGCAATGATGGTGTACCTCGCAGCTCTTTCTTCTCATAGTACCAGCAAGGCATTGCTAGTGTGGTCCTGAAATTAAAAATTCTACACTGAGAGCGAAGTAGAACAGCTAAAAATTAACACAAAACAACGTAATTCATGGTCCTTTCCTAGAGAATATGACCATATTATTATAGTGGAGTGGCAGCCACAGACCTACATAACCTAGCATAATCGACATCTTTTTGTTCTTAGCGGCAGTAATGTAGTTAAAATAATCAACTTGAAGAGAAAAACTTACCTTTAAAAGTACAAGACGTTTGATACGGTTGCGATTTTACATTTACTAAATAAGCTGGGTCACCGAACATTCGATGTCACCGAAGCTCTTGGCAATACGCAGCGGCAGCCATTGAAAACAGTGTTGCATTGTGCTGCCCGTTTAGTGACATGAAGAGTTACATTACTGCCACAAACTACTTCGATTTACGCCAATTTATTTCTGATAATGAATAAAAGTTATATCGAGGAAATTTTTACCGGTTGATATATAGTTCCATGATTTATAAAATTGGTATTTTTTCATCTATCACAGGGACTAGGCAACGCTGCAAAGTTGTGTTTTGCCGCTGTCCGCCATGTTCAATGTCTACAGTGAATGAAGTTTGTTTACAGGTTGTGCCATTGGTTGTACTCTAGACAGTTTTTGTGAGTTTTTATTAATTAGGATATCTTATTTCCTTCGTCATGGAAAACTTTATATGTTTTTCCATCTTTTCTTAAATTAAATACTCTATATTAAAGTTGCTTTTAGTGACAATGCCAATGTCATGTTGGGTCTTTGAGGTCCATAATTTTGGTTATGACATTTTATCTTCAAATCATTTTGTCCTTTAATTTATTTAAAGATTTGCATTTGCTTCGCCACATAATACAATCTTTGAATCATTAATAATTTATGGGTCATGTATATTGTAATTGACTCATCAAATCGGTCCTCAGCCCAACAAGTGCAGACAAAGCAGACGGAGATGCAGCGTCGCGGTGGTAAGCGGATCCGGATGGATGACCCGCCGCCTGAGTACGAGTCCCCGATGACTCCGATGACGCCGATGGATGCCGGAGGAGGCGGCGGCGGTGACATCCAAGAACCGTACACGCCATACACCCCGTACAGCAACCAACCACCGACGCCATTGCACGCCGCAGCTGACATCTATGGCGCAGACCAGTTTGGCGAGCCGTCGGGAAGCGGCGTTCAGTTCGGCGCATTTGAACAGCCGCAGTACGACCTAGCGCAGCAGCAAGCGCTGGCTAACTACGATCCGGCTGGGCAATACGAGCAGCCACCGACGCCTGTTCGGCCAAGGGTCACTCGATCGCGGCTCAGAGGCAAGTTGAGACTGCAACAGTGGTGGTTTTTTGTTTGGCATGAAACTTAATCGAAAAATTTTCTTTCATATTAATTAAATGTCCCACTGTTTATTTTTATATGTCTTGCATTTCTTGTTGCAATTTTGTAATCATTACAGTATCTATCTCAGAAGGTAGGTTTTAAAAACCAGATTTTAGTGAGGAAACATAAAACAATGGTTCTGCTAGAAAGACTGCAACTGATTTGCTGACCATTTCCCTAATTTAAAAGGTATGTAACCTATATGATTTTATCTACGAAGCTAAAAGTTGTAGATACTTATGAATTGATGTAGGTTGGTAGTAAGTTAAAAAAAAAGACTAATGGCCAGTTACACCAACACTGGTTCAAACTTCAGTTTTCCTGTGCTAGTTTATCCCTTAGTTGCTGATTAGTGATTAGTGATAAAAACAATTGACAAAACGCAAACAAATACAATCAACCCTCAAGGAGGAAATCTCTGTAAAACGTTGCTGACGCAGGCCATATGCAAATCAAACCCGTCAACCTGCATTCTGCTACATACTCTAAGAGCACGATTGCTGTCTGTGCAGCTCCGCCAGTGCCCGCAGGCCCGCACAGCCCGGTGGGCCGTGCAAACCGGCCCGCCGCCGCCGCTGCTGCCGTCGTCGACGACAACAAGAGCAAGCGTCGTCCGGGCCGCAAGCCCAACGCCGAACTGTTGGCGGATGACGAGTCGTCGCTCTACTTCGTCATCAGACAGGGCAAGGTGTCGCTGCAGATGCTCGTCGACGACTGGATCGAGAGCTACAAGGTGCGATTTCGTCTCGCTCGGGTATCTACCTCGGCTAAGACTTGTCATACCTACACACGACTTGAGGACTGAAGATTTTCAGACAGTTTGTTTACGAGTGGTATTTTAATTTTGCAACATTACCGGCACTTGGGAAGCAGCTTTGTGAAGTTTTCTTTTTGTCCCATACCAAAATCGTGAATCGATATCAGTTTTGAAAATTTATTCCGAAACTGAATACCTAGATTATAAAAAACTGCTATTGGTGGACTAAAAAAAATATTTATCTTTTTTTGTTGCTTTACCATGAAAAGCCAAAATCCTTCATTGGAACACAACTTCTGTCTAGATAAGAGAAGTCCTGTAAACCCAGCATAGACCCTCTGTGTTTCGCGCCAAGAGAAAATCGGCAGTAACAGGGTTAAAGTCACAGGGTAATCATTGTCATCAATGTGTGCTTGCAGGTGAACCGTGAGACTGCGCTGCTGTCGTTGATGCAGTTTTTCATCAACGGCTCGGGCTGCAAGGGCAAGATCACGCCCAGCATGCAGGCCAGCATGGAGCACGCCGCCATCATCCGACGCATGACCGAGGAGTTTGACGAGGTACGTGCCATCGGGGCTCTTGTCGGCGGTGAAGGCATTGGGTGGCGGTGACAGACTTCGCAGGGAGTGAGCACAAACGTTGCGAATGTCGTTTTGCAGTGTCACGTAGATTGGGCCATTTTCGTAATATGTTTCTTTATTTAGTCTGCATGAGTTGAGTAAATGAGTTGATGAAAATTTGCAGTTAAGCTATATTTATTTTACCTATTATTTTAGTCACAATGTTCCCATACCTTGCTGGCTTTCTAAACCATACTGAGACGGTTGAGCCTTTTTGGTACTAAAGTGATTGATGAGTGGTGACAATGCAATGACTTTGATGGTTAATATTAAGGAACAATCCCTGTTTTATTTGTGACTTATCAGATAATTATGTAAATTGATTGAAGAAACCCATTGCTCCGTACAGCAAGAAGTAGAACCATACCAGATTTCAATCTGTCACTAGCTGACTTGTAAAGTTAAAATCTGAACCTTATGAATACCAAGAAGAAAACAAACAATATCAGCAATGCTTATTTTCAGTCATAACACAAATCACTTTTTATTGTCCTTTTTAAATAAATCCATGAATCATGAGGACGCAAGTACCAACAAACACTTTCAATGCTGTGTTGTTTGGCGATTTGTTACGACTGGGGAAGTCATAATGCATTTCCGATTCCTGCATGCTCGATATTGAATGAACATGAGTTTCAAGAGAGGTCTTAGCGGCTTGACATTATGGTAGAAGCTCCAGAACTTCGGAGGGCAGTGTTGGTCCTTGAGGTTCCTCTTTCCTCGTTCTGTCTCTTGTCGATTCGTGATCCTAATGCGACGTTGCCGTGATTGTCATGGAGTGTTAGCCTAAGACGTGACACAACTGGGAGTGCTGTCAGGCTCCCAGTCAGTGCCAGTCCTCGGCACCTTCTCCCCCAACCGCGTCGTCTGTCTCTTGTCCAATCGTGGTGCAACGATCGATGCACCAAAGCCGCGTTGCCGTGATTGTCATGGAGTGTTAGTCTAAGACGTGACTCAACTGGGAGTGCTGTCAGGCTCCCAGTCAGTGCCAGTCATCGGCGTCTTCTCTTGCATCCGAGCTGTGATTGATTCGTGATAGATTGTCGATTTGACGATTGATGAACTTACGGGGCACCGTGCATGTTGGAGCGTGTCAGTGTCTTCTATCTTTGTCGATTCGTGGCCCAATGATTGAATAACTCTTGTGATTTCCTTGTTGTTTGAGGGTGTTCGTTGGAGGCTTGGCATTACTTAGCTGGCTCTAGAATCTCAAAGGTCATTGCCATACTTTGGTGACTTTTTCGAGTGTTTTTTATGCTGGCTGTTTCTTGATTTTTTAATGATTTTACACAATAAATCTAATAATGGTGAATAGTCACCCAATATATGATGCCTTTTTTTCTATTTTTTGTATAGTTTTTTTTAGTGCCTTTGGTGTTTAGGCATGCCGCATGCAGTATCTTGTAACAATGCAGTTTTGCACTTGTAACATTATTTACAAGTGATTTTCTCCCGAGATCCTTGCCTTCTTGGAACCCGACTTGCCCTTGATGGGGAAACAGCAAATAAATGTGTTCTTAAAACGTTTCCATTTGGATGTGCTTTTATTTGATGGCTTAAGCCCATTATCCACCTGTTCTTTGCAGTCATTTTCAACGGGGGCAAGGTCCACCTCTATATCGCTGCTTGCACTCTCAGTGGATGCAAGGTATACCTCTTGTTCTTTGTTGATCACGTCACTTTTAGAACTTTCTCCTGCTTTGGATCTGCCCTTGCAGGAAAACGATTTCTTGATCCGCTTCCACAGGGTCGTCTTCTCCCTCTTTTCAGAACTATTTTCAGTCTTTTGCACTGCATCCCTTTTACCCTCACAAGCTTGCCTAATTCTCCCACAAATCCCAGTCTGGCTGTTTTCAGTATATTCCTTGGGTAGAGGCTTCTTCAGAGGTTTCCTCTGATCGGAGATTACCTTCCTCCGCCTGGTGGCTACTTTACATTCATCCTCTTTACCTTTAATGGACGCAAGTCTCAGCCTCTCTCTGCTGTCGAGTGCAGCTCCTAGCATGCGCAGCCTGACGTTGTTCGACATCATGAGCACGAGACGGAACTGGACCGCCCGTAGCGGAGATCTCTGTATCACATTGAACAAGAAATGCTCTCTCAGCCGCGGCATTGACTTCATGATTCGGATCCTTGATTCGCTGGACATAGGTAGCTCATACACCGCGCTCGTCGGCGGCATGACTTTCCCATCATCTTTCTTCATGTGTTTGTACTTAATTGGTTTTTTTTCACTGCTTCCAAGTTTACTGCTCTTATCAGCTCTGTCAGACCGAGAGTTACCATCCTTCATGACAGAGCTCACAGTCTCTTGTTTTTTTGGCAACATTTCTTCATTCTCCACAACACCTGCACTAACATCTTCAGACAGAAACTTAATTTCCTCTATCAATTTGAACACTCTTTCGGAGGGGCATTGCAGCATCTCCGTATTTTCGAGGGCAACGTCACCTTGCCCTCGGTTGCTATCAGCAAACTTCTGCAGCTTGTACTGACACTCTCCTTCCTGCATCTCTGATGGCAGAACTCTGTTGTTTATGAAGGAGGTTTCGAGTATTAACGTTACCTTCTTAGCCTTCTTCATGGTCTCTTTGGACCAGGTTAGCTCACGCTCAGCTCCGAGTGCTGCAGTTTTTTGTCCGTCAATTTTCCCTTGAGAGTGACTCATGCCAGGGAAACGTTCCGTCTGTTGAGAGAGTGCATTTGCGTTTGATTGCATGTCGCTTTCGCCGTGTAACTCGCTGGAGCAGCCAGGCTTGCTGTCAGGCTTCGCTGATGGCAGTATTAAGTTGTTCAGGACATATGTTTCAAACTTGAGCGTTTTCTTCGTAACATTCTTCTTGTTCCCAGTGTCTTTGGACAGGGTAAGCTCATTCTCTGCACAGAGTGCTGCAGTTGTTTGTTGATCAGTTTCCCCAGGAGGGTGACTCATGCCAGTGACACGGTCCATCTCTTGGGACACTGCGTTCGCGATTGTATGCATGTCACTTTCCCCGTGTAACTCGCTGGAGCATCCAGGCTTGCTTCCCTCTTCATAATTCTCAGCCTGAACACTGATGTCTTCAGTGGAGATGCTCCTGACCTGCAATTCAGTCTCGAGCTTTTCTCCAGCCAAGATCGCACTACCCACGGCTGCACTTGCAGCAGCTCGGGGAACTCGATTCCTCTTGCCGCTAAATTTGGCGGTAGGCCAGTAGGTTGCGTGGTTCCTCAAGCTGGCAGCCAAATCACTTGGGTCGTCCGGCACTTTGATGGGCCGGCAGCGCATCTTCTCTTGAACGTCAAGCGATGTTCCTTTTTCGCAGAGCTCGGCGTCTTCCGACATCGCCAGAACTTGACGGTACTTGACGGGTTTCATGTGGGATTTCAGCAGGTTGGCGTTCAGGAAGGTGGATCGGTGCTCGGCCATCGTCTTCATGTCTTTGGCCTCCGATTCCCTGGAAGAGGACTGTTCGCTCTCCTTGCAGGTTTTGCTGCGCTCTTGGGGACCTCTTGGGGCAGGCTCGATTGCTGTAGGGAAACACGCGGACTGCGTCAAACTCACTGACTAAGTAGCCAACTTGCAGGATTTGGATACAAATTTTGCTGCAATAGAATTATTCAGTTCCAGAGTTGAAGAAACTCCAGTTTGATAAATCAGTGGCTGGATCTATGTTTCAGAAAAGATTTTCTTAACGGTCAGCGGAATTTGATGACACTTTATGGTATCAGCATTCCTGATCCTACACTTTGATTTCCAGAAATGTTGATCAGGATGATTCCCGCCGAAGCTCGACTTGCAAGCTCCAGTAGTTTCCAAGCCCCGATGTTTGTGTGTGCTGAAAGATACGCTATGAAACCTGGCTATGAGCTGTTGTGTGAAATGAACTCACCATCTTGCTGGACAGAATGTTGCCCTTCTGCCTTCTTGTCAGCACCTTCCACCCTCAGCCATTCTGGACGTAGGTCTAGATTGCTGTCTCCCGACTCTCCGTCTGGTTCTGTTTGACAAACACACAGTTCATTAGGACTCATGGGCTAGTCAGCATATCCATTAGCACTTATGTATTTAAAA
This sequence comes from Nemoura dubitans, assembly GCA_921293005.1. Taxonomy (NCBI): domain Eukaryota; kingdom Metazoa; phylum Arthropoda; class Insecta; order Plecoptera; family Nemouridae; genus Nemoura; species Nemoura dubitans. The sequence continues at coordinate 52,754,406 of OV121073.1, forward strand.
GGTTGGGGGAAAAATAGCAACTACCTCACAGGGTGCAAGGCCCTGCTCACATTTCAAAAATTGTCCAAAGATGTCACCTGTTCGACTTGAAATGTTGGGAATTGCTTTCTCTCATTCTTTGCTGTTGAGTGTTGAGCATATTCATTGAATTAGTTTGATTATGTCATCTTCTCAAGATAACTTTCTAGTTTACCTATGTTGTACCTATTGTGCTTTTTGCAGCTTGCCATCTAATTGATTTAATTAAAATGGAATCTGAATTTCCTAACATGTGACATTTATATTGCAATTGATAATCTGATCTCACTCACCATTAGGGATGCACCATGTCAATTGACCATTCAAATATTATTGGTCAATTGACTGGTCAATTGACCAAAATGTACACTTGACATTTTTTAATTATTTATTGTGTTTTAATTGATGAAACATGTAATTCGTGGCAGCAATAGTATAACTGCATCTTGCTGTCTTCCTGTAAGTTTACAATAGACTAGGGGCTCCGCCCCCGAGGCCTACGGCCGCCAACCCCACACACGGTCCGTTGACTTCGCAAGAAACGTAGCTACCCACCGGTTTTGCCATGAAATTTGGGGAATGTGCCCCCTTAGCTACTGCGAGGGCTTTGCGAGAAACTTGACTTCACGGTGATATTCTGAGGTCATTTCGTTACGAAACCCGTGTCCAAATAACCACAGATTTGTGACCAGGGGTGCGATTGTGTAACTTTATTTCATTTGATATTGGCTCTAAATCACTCGATTTCAAATCACTGCCCGTGTTAAACTATAGGCAGTGATAATGAAAACGAATGGTTTTGAAACCACAAAGTTACACAATCGCCCCCCAGCCCTCCTACCCACACACAAAAAAGAACCTACGTAGGAGGGCTCCTCATATTTCTTCAGTAATTGCCATTTTTAATTGTATATCATAATAATTTGTTCAGTATTTGTCAGTCAACTAATTACCATAATACAGTCTTGTCAAAAATCACCCATTGTAGCCTACATCCTTCAAGCCCCCTTTTTTTTTTATAAAACCGCATACCAATATATGATTTCTGTTAAAATCAATTGACGTCAATTGCCCGGTCAATTGACCAAAAAAGTATTTGACCGGTCAATTCACATCCCTACTCACCATAAGAAATTCCCAACATGATGCTTTTTTGTATTAGATATAATCTATTAGATTACATTCGAAGGAGCAATGACTTCAAAGCATCTGCTCGTTTCAGCGAACGAATTCGGTTAAAGAGAAAAGTTTCCATGGTTACATCCTGGATTCATTTGTTGCCAAAGTCCAGGCGATGAATTGTCAACGTAATGCATGGCTATTGTTGAATATCCTTGGCATTGCATTGCGGTATTGTTACCTTGCTCGACTTGCAAGCTCAAGAAGTTTCCAAGCCAGGATGTGTGTGTGCTGATGGTACGCTACCAAATCTGGATATGGGTGAATTCTGTTAATCACTCAGAACGCACTGTTCGCTAACTAGCTGTCAAAATCCATTCCGTAATAATTAGCGGCTGATCGCTCAGAACGCACGGCCTCCGCTTTCCGTTATTCCTGTTTTGTGCGTTTCGATAGCTAACGAAACGATAGGGTTTTGGGACCGGACATTTTATGCATTATCTAGAAAGCGTGCTATTTTCAACATCTTCACATGGTTGACATTTGATGTCTGTACTCTATTTTGACTAAAACCATGAATGTAGGTATCCACATACATCTAATAATCTATTAATCATAAAGATATTATAATTGTTATTAATAATAGGTAAGGTTAATACAAATCCTATGTTACGTTTAAAATTTAAGTTTGCAATATTTTTGGTGACATCGAATAACCTGCGTTCTGTTATTATTCAAGTGTTTGGTGACATAAATGATGGACAAAACAATCAACCAATCAGCGTTCTGAGCGAATAATGGAACACACCCTATGAAATGACGAGTTGTGTGAAATGAACTCACCGTCTCGCTGGACAGAATGTTGCCCTTCTGTCTTCTCGTCAACTCCTTTCACCCTCAGCCATTCTGGACGTAGGTCTAGATTGCTGTCCCCCGACTCTCCGTCTGGTTCTGTAGACAAACACACAGTTCATTAGGACTCGTAGGCTTTTATCGACACTTGTGTTTAACAAGGGATGAGAAATACCAACTACACAATTGGCTGCAAGACCCTGCTCACTTTTAAAAAATTATCAAAATTGTTACTTCTAAAGAATTGTAGGAAATTGCCATCTCTTTCTCTCTCTTTGCTATTGATTGTCGAGTATATTCATTGCATTAAGCTTGATTATGGCATCTTCTCAGGATTGCTTTCTAGTTTAAGCAGTAATATACTTTTTAGTTTTTACAGCTTGGTGGTTGATAATTAAAATGGAAACTACATTACCTAACACATGAAATTTATATTGCAATTGATAAATCAGAGCTTACTGACCATCATAAATGCCCGACATCACTTTTTTTGTGTTGATTACAATCTATTAGAATACTTTCGATAGAGCAAATTCAGCAAAGCAACTGCTTGCGTTAAGAGTCCCGTTAAAGAGAAAAGTTCCCATGGTAACATCTGCCATTACTTACTAAAGTCATCCAATGTTGTCAGTGATTTCTGGGATTATGGGAAGTCTAGCTAAATACATTGCAATGAAGTCACATTCCTTGACAACTCAATACATTTTTGCCATTGCTATCAACTGGTGGTGGGCAAATTCCAGAAACTTATTTTTGGGAACACTCCCAGGAATTTTGGAAATTTTTTGGGAAAATTAACTGGATGTTGGAGACAAACTGGGCGAAATTAACGTCGATGGAGTATGCTCAGTTGTTGGTACTACAAAACCTTGGCCTTTGTTGCTTTTCCTACCTCTGGCTCTGACACCAGATTTGAGCTTTTAGCTTTACTCAGGAATCTGCCAGGACTCAGCATTTTCATACACTTTAGCAGGTGGCTTGAATATTTCGTTGCATTGATTTCGTCACAGTCAAGAGTGCTTACATAATTTTCTGCACAACCTTCCCTAACCTTTTTGAAGTAACGCTAATGGACGACTAGAGTTCCACAGTCAATCACTGATTTGCCCACATAAATGCAATGCTTTTCTTATGGCAATTATTTGCCCACATAATGCTTGACTCTGGTACTGTAGTCGTCCCTCGACTGCCTCCTCTGGGCTTACTTCTAAGATGAAATCCCTAGCTTCGAGAATGAATCCTGGAGCAGGAATATTTCAGGGAAAATTACCTGGAAAGTTCCCGAATACCGTGGGAATTTTGAGTATATCCTCGAATAATCTAAAAGTATTATGCCAACTTCTCAAAATAACTTTATAATTTGGGTGCAACTTTTGAACTTTTCTGATATAAAATTAAAATGGGAATTGCAGACTTACCCAACACTTAAAAAATATATAGAATTTGATAAATCTGAGATTACTCACCATAACAAACACCCAACATCTTGCTTTTTGTTTCAAAATCGAAACCAATTGAAATACATATATTAGACGTCCTGCTAGTACAAGGAACGAATCAAGTTAGAGGTACCACGAAGACAACTTGAAATCATTTGTTGCCGAAGCCTTCCATAAATTGTCGAATATAATACACTGCTATTGTTGATTATTCTTGCCTTAGCATGGCAGTATTGTTAGGTACCTACCTGGACTCTCTGCGACTGCGACTCCAACAACTACGTTCAATCACAAGGAATATTAATTTTATTTGATTATGACGAGTTTACACTATAAAGTAAACTTTGGAAAATGCAAACTGTTACGATTCAAAGACATAAATTTACAGCTGGAATTTTTTCACCCCCACCCCTTGAGATTGGCATTAAAAAGAGTTTTTTGTATGGGATCTAATATCTGGCACTGTCTATGTCATTGACATCAAGGAAGCTTCGCTTTAATTTCCACTATTACCCTAGACTGCTCGTTGCCTATCCCTCTATGTTAAAAAACGTGACGCGACAAAAGACCATGATTGTCGTCTCCAACGCCAGCTAGATAGCGATGCCGGCAGAGCCAAGAGACCATCTAGATTCTAGATGACAATATAAGGCGATTATTTTTTTTTTTGCTCCATTGACAGCCGATTTGACTTCTAAATGCAAATATTTCTCATCGTCGATACTCTATTTTACAAAGCTATAATCATATTCTAGCGAAGTAACAATAAAATAAGCCGCTCCTTTTTTAATATTAAAGAAAATATACGTTTCCACATTCGGATTTAATATAATTTCTGTCTATTGCTTCTTTTATCTTTGAATCAATTAAAATGTTTATTACGGTTACCTATACCTTTCCGGTGACTTAACGGCGGTTACCTTGTCCAGTCAGGTCGGAGGTGATGCGAGATATGAAAAGCAACTATGATAAATTAATTCATTCACGTTGTGAATACCAACTCTTTTGCAAGTATACCGAGCTACCGAAAAAGTGATAACATTAATATGCTTTTCGTATACAGAGAAGAGGCGCATGAAGCTTTTAGAATTTTCTTCTTGCTTCAAAATTACGTCTTTTTGGTCATTGGAATCGCGTAAAATCTGAAATCTAATGCAAAACTCCACAGAGTACCGATCATCAGCTTGGTTGATTCTCATTTTACGGAGTGAGGCAGTTGCTGATACGAAAACTGATTTGTCAAAACGAGATTTGGACCCTCTTCATGCAGTTCCTCCACATGATCGGTACCTGGCTTACCTATATGCTGTTTTCAAACAAGCCTTTTTGAGTACATAGCCAAAATTCGACAGACTCACTGTCAGTGTCAGAAGTATGTATGTACGTATTTCGTATTTTACAAAAAAGAGTGATATATTTCTGCTCCCAATTTAGAGAATCTTCTGAGAGTCTTCCGTAATTTTCGGTTTGTACTGATCGAGATGCGTTTTTTCCGGATTGCAGGAGAGCGGGGAGTACCCGTTGATAATGTCCGGTCAGGCGTGGAAGAAGTTCCGCAGCAACTTCTGCGACTTCGTGCAGGTGCTAGTCAAGCAATGCCAGTACTCGATCATCTACGACCAGTACCTCATGGACAACATCATCTCGCTGCTGACCGGTCTGTCGGATTCCCAAGTCCGAGCTTTCCGCCACACTGCGACCCTGGCCGGTGAGTTGTCATGGCGGGCACGTTTCGTGGATTGGTTCTGCCAGATTCGGGCGAGATATTTCAGTGAGAATGTCTGTGAAGATTTCAGTTCTTTTATGTCTTTTGAACTATATATTTACTCCCTTTTTCTTTTTATTACCTAGCAAAGGATTATTCTGAAGTTTTTAGTTTTTACTAATTACCTTTATTTGATAGTTAGGTAAGATTTTTAAAAAAATTTCTAAATATTTTCCCTATTCTTACTCAACCAGAACATATTATTCTTATAGAGTCATTCCCAACTCCTGTCTTTGTCATAGTTAGGTATTGACATTGCTATGTTGCAGTTCGATGCATTTTTTAATTTTGTTTCATTATTATATTGAAAACGAGTGACGTCATTTTGAAAATGTTTCTGCCGCCACCCTTGATACTTTTGTGACGTCACGTTAAAACCACCTCACACTGACCTTACCCAAGGGTTCTCGATACTTATTTGATTGCTGCCCAAGAAATGCTGTTTCAAACTGGGTTTCGAATGCGATACGTTGTTGACGTTAGTTGATCTATCACATTTTAGGAACTAGCTAGTACCTATGGCTATATATATGTTATAATTAATATTTATTTATTTATTCATTTATCTACATGTATAGCTAGGTATATTTTTGACATACTACTACATAATTTTTGTATATACGGTACAAAAACACTAAACACAGACTAAAATTCAAAAGCCCAAGTTGAATCCTAAGACATGCACCAGAAACTGTTATTGTCTGTGCCATAGGGTTTCCAAACGTCTTGAAATCAACGAGACTTAAACATTGAAAACCCAGTTTAATATAGTGTTTCAGAAAACTAGTCCTAAAAACAGGACCAGCAGACATGAATGCTAGAAATGCTATGATGGACGCCGGACGTGTGTTGCCCGCAGCCATGAAGCTGATGACGGCACTGGTGGACGTCGCGCTGACGGTGTCGGTCAACCTTGACAACACTCAGCGGCAGTACGAGGCCGAGCGGCAGAAGGCGCGCGACAAGCGAGCCAGCGACCGCCTCGAGTCGCTCATGGCCAAGCGGCAGGAACTCGAGGAGAACATGGACGAGATCAAGAACATGCTCACGTACATGTTCAAGTCGGTGTTCGTGCACAGATACCGGTGGGTCAGAGGGGGATTAAGGAGGGACTCAAAGCTAGCAAGTCATTGTAGTTTGTTTTATGTACTTTATCCAGTGAGAGAACATGCCTAAATATAGACTAACATCTTCAAAATTTAAGACAATAGGCTTGAAAAATGACTACTAATGCTTCTGCGGAAAGTATATTTATTTGTATGGCCATGTAAGCCAAATTTAATGGCCATTTAGCTTAGCTGGTTAAAGCACCAGCCGCGAAAGTTGGGGACCCGGGTTCGAATGCCGGAATGGGCAACATTTTTGGGAGGCTAATTTGGTACATAATTATAAAATATTTATTTGTAGTTCCTCACGAGAGAGAGAGTGTATGAAGAAGAAAAATACTCACCGCAGCAGCACTAGCATTTTGTTTTGCAGTCTTTTCCGACAATCGGCAGAGCAAGCTACAGATGGAACATCTCTAGATCAAACTCTTATCTTCTGTGCCAGAATCAATGAAAAAGTACATTTCAATAATTTAATTTGGTATTCAGTAGGTAAACTCTGTTCTACTGTGTCTAATTAAAAGAATCCTGTTCCGGAATTCTATAGCGACCTGCGGGGCTTCCTTCTCTGAAGATTTTGTGAAGCCAATATTAACATAGCCACGACACGGATCATGGCAGTAAACTCTGACCGCCGATCGTTGCCGCTTGTTCCAGCGACACCCTGCCCGAGATCCGCGCCATCTGCATGGCCGAGATCGGAGTGTGGATGAAGAAGTTCCACCAGAACTTCCTCGACGACTCGTACCTCAAGTACATAGGCTGGACGCTGCACGACAAGGTCGGAGAGGTGCGGCTCAAGTGTCTCCAGGTACAACACAGGACTAGGGACACCCTGTATGCAAAGTTTCTTAGACTCTTGTCTACTATGTTATATGTCCTATCTTTAGCACTGTTCTTGAAAAAAACTGTTTCAAACTGGGATTAAAAATGCTGAATAAAAGTCTCACTGGTTTCCCAACATTTCGTGACATGTACTAGTGACATTTTCAAGGATGACAGCTTGACTGATGTCAAAAACGTGAACAAAAGAACCTTAGTTGTTTTTTAACCTAGGCTTCCTAAATTCTAATGATCTTGTCAAAGTCCAAAAATAATCCAAAATAATGCATTTTTTCTACATTTTCAAAAAACCACCCAAATTCCCATTGAGTTGTCTGTCACTCGACTCTCTTGTATGACTCTCTTGTAGGACACTCTTGTAGGACACTCTTGTAGGACACTCTTGTAGGACACTCTTGTAGGACACTCTTGTAGGACACTCTTGTAGGACACTCTTGTAGGACACTCTTGTAGGACACACTTAAAATACTCTGAAAATAAATACTCTGTTAAGGCTCCAGCATACTTCAGAATGTTTATTTTTTGAAGAGTTGACTCAAACTTTGTTCTTTCCTAATGCGGAATGCCCATCTACAACCAACATAGCCGTAAACATAACATAGCAATAAAACAAAACTTAGCGATAAGCGTAAAGTTTGCCACAAGGGTTCCCTTAAGACTAGCTACAACAAACATTAGAACTCAAGGTAACCTATAGTAGACGTAATTTAAACATTAAGATTGACGAGGCCAAACTTGTTGTTTACGGATACATTTTCCCGTAAACGAGAACCAATCAGATTGTCTAAATTCAGTGTCGAGTTGTTATGTCTGCCGACTACTTCCACTGTCGACTGCTTCATTTGCCTAGACTTAGACTACACTGCGTATTCCGTCTTTGTACTTAGTTGTTTATTGATTGGTTCGATTAATGGCTTTCAATTAATTATTTAAAATGTCATTCATTAGCAATTGATGAAAAAATAATTACGCCATGTTTGTCAAAAATGCTTGTCTGTCAAAATTCAAAACAAATGTAGGTACCAAAATGCAATCCAATATACTTATTGATTGTTTTCCATGATTTGATTGGCTAACCGAACGACACTACCGGCAATGATGTGGAATTGAGTAACCATGGCCCTTTTTTCGAATTTTTCATTGCACTTTTGTATACTTGCCTATAAAAAGGGACAAAAATGAATAGTTTAAGGGTGGTTCTAGCATTCCAGGGGGAAATTTTTGCAAAAATGGCCATGGTTATTAGTTACCCAATTTCACGTCTTTTGTTTACAACATACTGAAATATTGAAATGATAACTTCAACGTTGTGGCCCTCAAACAGAGGCAAAAATGGTTCTGAAAGCCGGACTGATCCTTCCTCTTAAGTTAGTCATTACTCATTGTCATCATTTTCACATGGAATTGTCTTTGAGATTTTAAAACATTTTAATATAACAAATTCAATCGTTAATAACCTACCCCGTTCATGTTCATTTTTTAACTGTTTCATTTGAGCTGCGATGTACTTAGTTCATATCCAAAGCTAGCGGCTTGCTAAGTGCTTACGAGTGTGTTGGCAACGTTCTGAGTTCGGTCGTGTTTGCGTTGCGCAGGCGCTGCAGCCGCTGTACGCCAGCGAGGAGCTCAAGGGCAAACTGGAGCTGTTCACCTCCAAGTTCAAGGACCGCATCGTCGCCATGACGCTGGACAAGGAGTACGACGTCGCCGTACAGGCCGTGCGGCTCGTCATCAGCATCCTCAAGTGAGTCGACCCCCCGTCCCTCCCACTAATTTAAGGCATGCGTCTTGGGAAACCACTGGAAAAGGGCTTGCAATTTTTCAATTGTTTAAATGCTGTAATTCAGTTGTCTTCAAAATGTTTCAGATATAATATGTTACCTACCTACTTTAGTAGATTTGCATGCCCAAACGGTTACTTGGGATGGATTGCTTTAGCGGAATGTAGGCAACTTTGTTACTTTTTAGTTTGTACCGTTGACATCAATATCATGCTTACATTAGTAGATTTTCAATGAGTGGATTGATTGATTAATAAGTTTCTGGCGTTTTAATTGATTGGACATTGGGAACTGTGTTGGTAATGGATTACAAGATTGGAAGTAGAGAATGCGTGGATAAAAATTCCAAATTCACACAATTTCAATAGATAGAAACTAGCATGAGACTGTATGCCCAATCTAAGTGAGTGAACCCCGGCTTGCCCCAGACACCACCGCGACATCCTCACCGACAAGGACTGCGAGCACGTCTACGAGCTGGTGTACTCGTCGCATCGCGCGGTGGCGCAAGCGGCCGGTGAGTTTCTCAACGAGCGGCTGTTCGTGCCCGACGAGGAGGCCGTGGCTGGCGTGCGCACCAAGCGCGGCAAGAAGCGGCTGCCCAACACGCCGCTCATTCGCGATCTCGTGCAGTTCTTCATCGAGTCGGAGGTAGTTGGTGTTGTTATTCTTTGCGATTTCCAAGAGCTGAACCCAAGACCTTAAAGACCAGGGACCCAGGGCACGATGTCAAAACTTTGTGCCAGACACATGCTTTACAAAATATGTACGTGATATTCCCCAGGCATAAACCCAGCATAAACAAGTCCTTTTATAAAAATAGACACATTTTGGTCAACATCTAGCACATATTTTGATTATTGTCTGGTGTGTGGTGTCATATAAATTTATTTTAGACTTGACTAAACTCTCATTTTTTAAAACAAACATAACAATAATGGAATGGCGAAGTGGTTCAGAGTCGCGATCAGATGGCGTATTAGACGGTTTTACTCTGGTGAGATCGACTTGTGGTCCTAAAAAGGACCTTGGATGACGTTTAGTCGGCGTTGGCGACGACAGTCCTAAAGATGTTGACGTCTTGATGACGAAACATCGATCACGGTCCTTTTTAGGACCACAAGTCGATCATACTAGAACAAAACCACCTAATATGCCACCACAGATCGACTTACCTTGCAGTCCCCTCACCCACAAGCTAAAATAAGTCAGAAAGTATTTGGCTGGTTCACTCACTCATCATATGCTCTAATCAGCCTTCTCTCTTATCACTGCTAGCGCCCTCCAACCACGGCTCTTTCGTCTACTAGCTTCTATGTCTTTGCCGCAGCCTTAGCTCCCAAATGATAATAATCTGTGACGCCACACATTATGACACCAGCGAAACCGTGATTATGTCTGTCTAGCTGCACGAGCACGGAGCGTACCTGGTGGACTCGCTGATCGAGTCCAATGAGATGATGAAGGACTGGGAGTGCATGACCGACTTGCTGCTGGAGGAGCCCGGCCCGTCGGAGGAAGCTCTCGACGACCGGCAGGAGACGAGTCTCATCGAGATTATGGCCTGCTGCATCCGGCAAGCGGCCACCGGCGAACCGCCCGTCGGCAGAGGGCCAAACAGGAAGGTGGGCCATAGAATTTATGCTTCTCCAAACTAGGTTTCGAAAAATCGATTTCTAACTGGGTTTTGAATGTTAAAAGTAAAATTCTCACTGATTTCCCGTCGTTTCGTAATGTATACTAATTTTACTTCTTCAGGGGTGAAAGCTTGATAGCGTGAAGGTTTTTTTGTTCACGCAGTCAACGTCAGTCGGGCTATTACCCTTGAATAAGTAACTATCAGTAAATCAGTGAGACTTTTGTGTAGCTTTCAAAACCCTGTTTGAAATGGTACTTTTGGAAGGTAGGCTTGTCCACGGAACAGCACGGTCCCCGGTCGAGCTTTGTTCTCTTTAGCTGCGAGAAGCACGGTTTGGTTGCCCACTCAATTACTGCTGAATTACAAACTGCGGTCTGATATAGTGACTGAACTGTCACTGAACTGGGAACTGAATTAGTGGAAACGATCTACAGGAAGGTCCACAGTGTCCTTTGTGACAAAGTTGTAACTCAAGCAGTCCCATAGTCTCAAGTAGTTTCTGTAGTCCCAGGTTTGATTTGGTGACCGGCAGACCTAGTTGTGGTATTCTGTGACTTATTGATACTATTCCAGACAGATGTTGAGGTGACTCCAGCAAACTTTTGACCCATCCCGTAATTAATGTTTCCCAGCCCCATCTGCGAAACAAGAAGTGGACATGTTATGCTGCGTTTACAGCTAGCCTTGTCACTGACGGCTTGTCACTGACATTTGCTCTGGACCAATCAGAGGCCAAGGTCGTGTCATCGCGATCGTGTCATCGCGTTGGTTGTCAGTGACACTCCGACATAAAAATGGTTTATCTTTTTCGGCTTGTCATCGACTTCTCACCGCCTTTTAATCTGTCAGCTGGCGGTGAGATCTGTTTTGGGGGCGTAGTTTTGTTGTGGTGTAATTGAAAATGGCGGAAGAAGACCATATCCTTGATTCGTTAATTTGCGACGTTTTGGAAGAGTACCCTGTTTTGTGGGATCCCGCAAACTCGGACTTTAAAAAAAACAACATAAAAAAAATAGCCTACATGAACATCGCTAAAAGAGTGAAAGGAGACAGTGGCAAGTAAAATATAATAATCATAACCTCAATAATTCATGGTGACAGCATTGCGACAGTGTGCGCTCTGTTTAAAAATGATTTATTTTATACTATTATAAACTTTTAACTGTACCTACTACAATCAATCAACTAAATGATTTTATTTCTTTAGATGCCGATTCAGTATTTGTCTGTGCCAGGGTAAAGTCAATAAGGGCAAAGTTGACAAGAAGAATGAAGCCTGCTGCCAGTGGCTCCGCAACTCCGAAGCATATACCATGGCCCCTGGAAGAAAAGCTGGGCTTCCTGAAAGGGAGGGCTTTGCCGAGGAAGTAAGTACCTACCTATTTATTTAAAAACCACAGCCCTACATTTTTGCTGGTTCTTGTTGTTAAGTTTTGTAAATTATTTGTTGCAGGACAGTCTCTCCAATGGAGAAGCCACCTCCTGGGGTATTGCTTTCCACTCAGGCTGCAAAAAACCCATATGATTTGCTTTCTCCACCCGCCTCCCCGTTCACCTCTGTAGATGGGGTGGTGGCTAGTGACGTGGTGATTGAGGACAGTGATGATTTATTCTTTCATGACAGTATTGACAGTCCTCCTGCACCATCTCCTCTTGCAGAATCATGCCCTGGTCCGTCAAATAGTCGGCCACTCTCGGCAGGCTCGACTTGTTCCGTAGGTAAGCTAATGTCAAGAGTGCCATTGGTACTTTTAGTAAATGTGGGGGAGGGTGTTAACAAATACTCTTAAATAATACATAGCAGGAGTAACAATATCAAACAGTTTATTATCTTACTCAAATACAAATAGCTATAAATATCTTATAGAATTGTTTCATTTTAGCCAAGAAACGGAAAAGAGAAGAGAATATAGATGCTGTTCTAAGCAGATTGACTTTGATGACACCGCCTCAATTTGCACCAGCGGCAGCAGAGGCTCCGGATGTCAACGAGGCCTTCGGCCAGATGCTAGTCATTTCGCTGAGGGACCTTCCGATCAACGATGCGTTCGAGCTGCGGGGCAAGATTTCTTCCCTTCTGCTTGAGGCCCAGAGAGATTCATTTTATAGGAATCTTAAATAGGAACATTCAAATCTTGCCAGAATATTGTAGCAAATATTATAAATGATATTGTACCTACATGATTAGATGGATAGGTACAATTATTATGTCCATGCAGACATTTTTCAATCATTATCAGTTATGAATATGAGAATAGTAGCCTAGCCTAGAATATAGTTTGACAAGAGACTTACTATGCTGGCTGTGAATCTAAAATTATTATGTTCATGCAGAACAATTACATGATAGCAATAAATTGAAATTACATTGAAAAAGATGTCAAAGTGTGCTAGTCCAAATGATTTCATTCAGTGCTTTCCCATTTATTTATAAGCAAGAGCCCAATTACTTAAGTACGTATCTTTTCTTATATTTAATAGCCGTGTGTGTGAGTATGTTTCCGCAAGATCTTAACTCTTTATATGCATTTCTACATTTTAAGAGATATTTTCTTGAAATTTTGGGATCGTGCTATTTTTGACGTTCTGCAGTGCGTGGTGAGGTGATGTGAGGTGAGGTGAGGTGCGGTGCGTGGTGAGGTCTATTCAATTCCCGCATGCTTCCTCTGCCATGGAACCTGTCCCTCCTCATTGAAGTAGCTGGTCAGGTCAAGTCGTGTCTGGACAGCAGATCGGGCATAGGTGTTGGCACCGACACGTCGAATAGGTTGCAGGCCTGCGTCGTGTTGGACGATCCTTCTCCAGTCGCCGTCCTGGATGTTTCCCGTCACCGACTCGCTGTCGACGAAGGATGGCGGGCAGTACCTGCGCTCTCCTCTAGGCCTTTGCCTGTCACCTCTTTGCATGAAGTTGTGCAAGCAGCACACTGCTTGGATAATCAGCTCGATATTACTAAGTTTCCCAACAATAGGTCTCTTGAAAATGCGCCATCGGGCAGACATTATGCCGAAGACATTTTCAATGACACGGCGTGCTCGGCTCAGCCGGTAATTAAAAATTCTTTGCTCGTCAGTGAGCCCCCTTTGCGGATAAGGCCGCATCATGTAGCCGGTCATTGGGAAGGCTGCATCGGCCACCAGCAGATGGGGTGATGTCCGGTTCCGTGACCCAGGGATCAGGGCAGGCCCTGGAACATTAATTATTATCATGTATACGGTGTATACCATTTTATCATCTGTGTACAATATTGCCTGAACAACTTCATACACAACTTTTAATGGGTTTCACTAAAGTAAAATGTGCAATTATACCTGGAACGTTCAGCTTGTCTTGAGCAAGGGCTTGACCGAAGACCGAATTCTTGAACACCCCCCCATCGCTCTGCCTGCCTGATGCTCCGATGTCAAGGAGGGTGATGCAATATTCGGCATCACAGACTGCCAGCAAGACAAGGCTGTGGGCACCCTTGTAATTATAGTACAAGGAGCCTGCTTTATCTGGTGCCTGGAAAATTTGGAAAGTTGTGATCACGTGTAACAATAACAATGGTATAATCAATTTTACTCTGGTATTTCAAATTTACCTGCATCACAACATGCTTCCCATCTATCGCACCAATACAATTAGGAAAATTCCATCTGTCATGGAACTGCTTTGAGATGGACAGCCAATAGTCTTCAGTTAGTTCTTGTGGAAATACTATTGTTTTTAAAACCACCCATATTGCACTACACGTTTCTTTTATAATGTTGGATATGGAGCTGACGGAGACCCTGAACCCAAATTTGAGCGAGGCCATGCTATCACCCGAAGCAAGATATCTGGAATGCAACATAGAGTTTAAAATCATGGTCTGCTAATAAAATAATAAAAATTATGTTAACATTAGTGCACCTATGTAAACACTCACCGCAAGGTAATAGATAGCCGCTCGGAGGCGGATATCACGTCTTTCCTGAAGTCCTCATGTTTAGTGATGAGTGGGCCAACCAAGTTGAGTAGCTCATCGAATTTGTCAGCACTCATTCGATGGAAATTAAAGAATCCTTCATTGTCCCCTAATCGCATTTCTGCTATCAGGTTGTGGAAATAACCTTTACTTTTGCGCCGATCAAATAATGGGCGAACTCTCCACTCTCTTTTTTTTTTGTCCTGCATAATTAACCTCCAACAAACTAGAGCGATAATTTTTCTACGGTACACCTCGTACTCTACACGATACCTTTCCCAACGTCGATTTCGCACCACTCTAGATTCAATCCACTCCATCTTTCTTTCAAGAATCCTACCTGCTGTCATCGTGACACTAGTCAAGCACATGCCACAGCAGTAAACGATTTGTGTCACTGACGGCTTGTCAGTGACAAGCCTTCAGTGACAAGCCGTCATCGAAACTGCTAGCTGTAAACGCAGCTTTATGCATCTGTGCCTGTCCAAAACCAAAACTGGGTTATTGTACTTCAAGAATCAAGTTGTACCATTTTTTTTAAACACAATTCCTGATCTATACTTTAATGAGCAAATAAACCTTTACTGCTGTTGCCGTGCCTTTATCTTGGTGCCAGTCGGTTAATCTTACGGCTTGTCCCTCTCGTGTCAGATCCTTTCGGCGAAGGAAATTAAGCAGGTGTCGGACGACAAGCTTCGGCTGACGGAACATTTCATCCAGTCGTTGCCGGCGCTGCTGGACAAGTACCGAGCAGACCCCGAGAAGCTCGGAAACCTACTGGCCGTGCCGCAGTACTTCGACCTGGACATCTATACCATCTCACGGCAGGAAGCGGTACGGCTTTCCTCTATTCTCCATGATCTCATCATTATAAAATATTTATAACATTTTTTTCTGCCTCTACTAAATCAGCTTTGCACCCTTCCTCTATCAGATTACTATCTAAGCTTATGGCTTAATTTGCCAACTGATAGTCAGTTATCATTGGCATGGTGGTTACAAATGAATTACCTACCTATCTATGGCATCTGATTGGATGTGGAATTCTGGAAATAATTCATTCACAGAGCTGTGAAACCAGCATCAAAGTCACTTAACAAGAGACATGTTTCCCCAAGAGTTTTGATCCACAAATCAGAGTTAACAATGAACCCTCAGGGTAATTTGATGAACAGCAAATCACAGATGGCATTCACAAATTTTCAGTGGTGATCACCATGTTGCTGATAATAAACTTAACCCTGTATTTGCACTGGACTAGAGATGTCGGCGGTACCCAAAAATTGTCCCGGGTAACAATGACCAGTACCCAGGTTCCCGTGTGGGTAGCCCGCTTTGCGGATCCGCACTGCGATTAGGTAACACCGGTTTCGCTTTTCTCGGTTACAAACTTAAATAATTAACACGGGCAACAATAAATTGAAAGGGATTTTATCCATCAGAACCGATAACGACATGACGTAGAAGTTACAAAATCGCTAGACTGGGCCCCGGTGTTAAGAGCGATTTTCTATGTTAATATTGTTGTCTAGAACCTGGAGCTGCTGCTGAAGAAGATCTCGAACATCGTGGAGAAGCACCACGACGGCGACGTCCTGAGCACGAGCGCCAAGACGCTGGAGTTTGTCTGCGCCGAGGGCAACGCCATCTACACGCGGTGCGACGTCGCCCGCAGCACGCTCATCGACATGATCGTCAACAAGTACAAGGAGGCCATGGACGACTGGAAGAGTCTCATCGAGGGGGTGAGTGCCGGCACGATGACTGACTGTCGCTGGACCTGCACTGCGGTTGTCATCTGTGATTGTTCCCTTCTTGGTTGCAAGTTACAATTTGGCTAAAATGTAACATTGGAAACAAGAGAGTTTTGATTAATTTCACTTGATGACTTTTAGGGTCTAAGTTACGTAATTGGTAAGCTGGGTAATGACTCTACTACTAGAGTAGCACTCAATTACTGGATAACACTAAATGTGGCTTTTGTACAATAAACTGAGTTGATGGGATGGGTGTCACCGAACAAATTTTAGGCTACCTTTGTAAGGGTTTTAGTGACAGACAATCACAACATTTTGATGAATAAATTGAAGCTAATTTCCATGAAGGGGACACATTTTCATGGGACGTAGGTTCAAAATTTATTAGAATACTTGTTACCTTCTGAATATTCACATAGGGAATTAATAAATCTTGTTTCACACTCTTTGACGTCTATTGCAGTGTTCTTGTTCCGTTTCTCAATGCGCTCGTGATGGATGTTGCAGGATGAGACTCCCGACGAGGACGAGACGTTCAACGTGGTCTACAGTCTGAAGAAGGTGTCCATCTTCTACAACTGCCACAATCTGGGTCCGTGGGCCATCTGGGAGTCCATGTTCAAGGACATTGTGGATGCCAAGGACAATAACAAGGCTTTGCCCGAAGAGGTATGTTAAAGCGTAGAGCAGTTCAATCGCCTGCACTCTTTCATTGCCACTTGCACTAGAACCGGTGCCACTGGGTCGTTGATTATTACAACTTAGTTTTGTGAGGACTTTTAATTTCACCTATTATTGCTTTTAGTAGCTATTAGCCTATTATAGCTCAACTATTCATCTCAGCGCAGCTGTGGAAAGCTTTATGAGGAGCACCTTCTAAACTTACTACTTTTTCTCATCAATGCCCCATGACTCATGAGCTTCCGGGGGGTACAGAGCTAGTAGTGTTGTCCCAGCTGTCCCAGTCCTAAAATGGAAACAGAAAATATGAGATACCACTGGTGCTTCTTTCCACTTTTTCAATACAGGACGTCATATATTCTACAATAGCTTAATAGTCAAGGCAAGGAAGCATTTGACCCGGAACAAATTGCAAGAGTTTTGATTTTTAGTGTACCTTGTTCAGAAAAATTCGCTGATCACGGTTCAAAAAAGTCGAGAAAAAAACTCCGATGGGAAATTGTCTAAAATTACGTTTTAATCCAAATTATGCAAATATTTATTTGTTTTCAATTTTTCAATTGACCAACATACTCGTAAAGTACCAAAATTCGATGAAGAATTACTCAAGCTATTTTTACATATAAAGAAGTGACGATAATTCTGATTACTTTTCGAATAAATCGACTTTAATTAATTATGCAGAAGTCCAATCAAACGCTCCCAGCTCCGAAACTGTACAAGATAGAGATGCCAACTTTTTACGAGGGTGTTGGGAATGAATCAAGGTATTTTACACGATAGTATGAACGAAAGTCTATGGCTCGTTTATTAATTGCATGCAATCAAACTTTTTAATTAACATTGATATTTCGCACAAAGTTATTTTCATTAAAATATTGGTATTATTAAGTATTAACGCACAATTGATGCTTAGTATGAATTAGTTTGCATCCTCACAGCTGTAGTAAGTAATCTAATACCCTTTGAAATTGTGGTTTCTTATTTTGATTACGTGACAGTTAAATCGACTTTAATTGAATTTACATATGCACAATCAAAACGTTCCTAGGTCCAAAACAATACAAGATAGTACCTACTGTCAATTTTTTACGACAGTGTAGCGAATGAACCAAGGTATTTTACACGAAAGTAAGAACATAAGTCTATGGCTGGTATATTAATTAAATGCAATCAAACTTTTAAATAAAATTTGATTTTACGAACATTGTAATTTTCATTAGAATATAATATAGGTAGTAAATAAACAATTGGTGCGTAGTATGAATTAGTTTGCATGTTCACAGCTGTAGTATGTAACACCCCTTGTACTTGCGGTTTCTTATTTTGATTACTTTACAATAGGGATGCACCATGTCAATTGACCGGTCAATTGACTGGTCAATTGACTGGTCAATTGACTGGTCAATTGACCGGTAAAATATCATTGGTCAATTGACCAAAATATACACTTTACATTTTTTAATTATTTATGGTATTTTATTATTATGTACACAAATTAGCCTCCCAAAAGTGTTGTCCATTCCGGGATTTGAACCCGGGTCCCCAACTTTCGCGGCTGGTGCTCTAACCGCTGAGCTAAATGGCCATTAAATTTGGGAGAAGTAATTTGCATACAGGGTGAGAATTGAATGTCCCCAGGGGGGTCATTCAATTCTCACCCTGTATGCCGAAAGTCGGGTTCAAATCCCGGAATGGACAACACTTTTGGGAGGCTAATTTGTGTACATAATAATAAAATGAATAGCCAATTACGAGCTTTCGTAATTTAAATAAGATTAAAAGAGAATTATTTATGGTGTTTTAATCAATGAAACATGCAATTTGTGGCAGCAATAGCATAACTGCATCTTGCTGTCTTCCTGTAAGTTTACAATAGACTAGGGGCTCCGCCCCTGAGGCTTACAGCCGCCAACCCCACACACGGTCCGTTGACTTCGTTGACGGTTTTGCCATGAAATTTGGGGAATGGCCCCCTTAGCTACTGCGAGGGCTTTGCGAGCAACTTGACTTCACGGTGATATTCTGAGGTCATTTCGCTTCGAAACCCGTGTCCAAATGGCCACAGATTTGTGACCAGGGGTGCGATTGTGTAACTTTATTTCGTTCGATTTGGCTCGAAATAACTTGATTTCAAATCACTGCCCGTGTTAAACCATAGGCAGTGATATTGAAAACGAATGGTTTTGAAACCACAAAGTTACACAATCGCCCCCCAGCCCTCCTACCCACACACAAAAAAGAACCTACGTAGGAGGGCTCCTCACATTTCTTCAGTTATTGCCATTTTTAATTGTATATAATAATAATTTTTTCTGTATTTGTCAGTAAACTAATTACTCTAATACAGTCTTGTCAAAAATCACCCATTGTAGCGTATATCCGTCAAGCCCTTTTTTTTTATAAAACCGCATACCAATATATCAATTTTTGTTAAAATTTGAATTTGACCGGTCAATTTACGTCAATTGACCAAAAAAGTATTTGACCGGTCAATTCACATCCCTACTTTACAATTATACCGACTTTAATTAAATTTGCATACGTCCAATCAAAAGCTTCCAGCTCCGAAACATACCTATACAAAATAGCGATGCCAACATTTTTCGGGGGTAATGGGAATGAACCAAGGTGTTTTCCGTGAAAGAATGAACGGTGGTCTACGACAGGTTGATTAATTACAATCAATTACGCTTTTCTTTTTCCGTTCATGAACTTTTACCACACTCGTTTGAAGTATAGGTACATCGTTATAACTATAAATTAGAAAAAAATACTTAAGTCCGTAGTTCGATGGTTGTATAATATTTCTTCCCTAAACATGTCAATGTCAAACATTTGACACGCTAATAGAACGAAGTGCAAAAATAGTTTAGTCCTTCTTTCTATCTGGTTGCCGCTAATCGTAAATTGACATCCGGTCCACACGTCGTCACTCATTTTACATGTCGACACGTCTGGTCTTACCTGAGGACGATTGGCGGCTTCTAAGCAATATTACCCAAAACTTTTAATTTCATCTTTGAGAGTAGTAGATGGAGCCGGCGTTTTTTTTTTTTTTATAGTTCGGCGGTACTTTATTTCGGCTTACTTCAAGTGAATTCTTAAATACAAACGCGGGAATACTGGGAATGCTTAACTAACAATGCCATTGTCTACAATTACATATTCGCATACAATCACCAATGCTCGTATTAGGGTTTGTGGATGTAATGTTGGTGTGAGTTGAAGTTGGGAATACTCATTTTCACCTCATATTTATATCGATTTATATACATTTGTGCGAGCAATGTGAAAAGGATTCTTACATAAATTCGTGCTGCCGGATTCTGGCTGCAAACAACGCATCATCGATGGTATGAGTACATCGATTCTAGTTCATTTGTACCGTTCCGTGTATAATATCGATCTTCTTTTTGCTTCGGTAAAATAAATCCATGCAATCGAACCAAACTTGTAGGAACTTTGATAACTTCGTCGTCCTACTTCCGTCACTCGATCGAAAATGAGCAAGCAGTGTCAATCAGGCAGCAATCATCGAGGTGATAATCCTTCCAATCTTTGCAAGATATTATAATTCTTTCGCCAAAATGTTCCAGAAGTATTCCAGATATCAAATACAGTCATTAAAATAAGAAAACAATTGTCACGCTGGTGGAAACAGAGCATGTCATTTTGCAGTATTTCCATCACTCTCCAAAATACGACAACGATGACGATGAGAAATTCCGAGTACTGAGAAATGCTAATAAAATGAATTATAATAAATAATTAAGCGTGAAACCGTAAATGTAAACGTATTCCCAGTACGTAATTCACATCAATTCAATGCATTTAATTTCATCATTAAGGTAGACCATCACGCTCAATCGCAAACTATTCCGCATCGGTTGAAGGCGCTGGTGTCTGGAATTCGCCTCAAATGGTGCAGCCATTTACATCAGGATGGCGTTGTTACTGTGCTGCTCTGATTGGATATCGCCGTTGGTATTCCTAGCTTGAACATGGGCACGAATGTGGCTAGTTCTCCTTTCATGATGGTATGACCCGTAAAAATATCGTCTGATTGCCCTAGGTACCTGAAAAGACCAGTTTTATTATCTGCAGTAGGTATAGTACCTGCTTTGCGACGCTAATGAATTTGTTACGTCCTGCCAAGTTTTGTATGCGAATCCATCATACCCCTAACAATACCTAATTTTACAGTTAGAAGAAAAAATAAAAATCATCTCGAATCTTCTCTTAGTAAGGAACACTTAAATGCCACTACTTTTTTGATATAAGAGAAAACATGTTTCCATATCTTGCTTTAATTTTATTTCTGTTAATTTAATTTGTTGTCTAATAATCAAGTTAATGGTTATAACTGATACCCTTACCTTCCCGGTAGCTATAGGTACCTCGCCCATTCGGGTCGGAGGTAATGCGAGATAACAAAAGCAATTATGAAAATTAGATTCAATCGAAATGTGAATACCAAGTCTTTCGCGGATACCGAAAAATTGATGCAATAAATGCGTTTGTCATAGAGAGACGATACAGGAAGCTTTTTGAATTTTATTTTAACTTAAAAATTACGTATTTTATGCCATGGACGCGTGTCAAATCTCATGCAAAACTCAACTGTGCATTGATATGTCAGCTTGGTAGATTCACGACAAGGCAATTACTGATAAGAGACCTGGTTTATGAAAACGAGTTGTGGATCCCAGACAATACAACCTTTTTTCTCTCTTCCTCGTGGTCGGTACATATGTATTTCCATGCACTCTCGGCTGCTTTGACTCAACGAAGTTTGTGCGAATGACATGATGCGTACGTAGGCTATAAAAAAAACCTGCTCTCGGTGAGTGACGTAAGCAATGAGATCCCTGATCCACCGAGTTCGGGTTTACGGTAGGTTTCGATCCCCGTGAGGTAGGCAATCATTTCAATAAATTACACCAAACATCGAATTTACAGGCCCCCACGTTGGTGTTGACTCCGTCGCCCACGCGCCTCATATTGGCACAAACTTAAAAGAAATTAGTTCCTGAAGGTTCAAAGCAGCAAATGGAAACTTTAGAATTTGCCAAGTACTTTATTTCATCTTAAAACACGTCATTGAAAACATTGCCAAAATTTGGTGCAGTTTTGAAAATTAAAAAAATTAAAACTGATAGTAAGGGAAAAGAAAATAATATAGGGCAGCGCGTTTGTGCTTGATCTATTAAAGGGGCACACAACCCGTCTTACGACTTTTCGGCTCCAGAAAGACAGTTCCGAGGCGAAAACAATCGTACACGCGGTAATTAGCGCCGCTCAGCGTATACCCGCCCGCATCGCGTTGAGCGAAAAGAGTGACGTGAGCCTATCTCAGGCAGTGCCATGCTACGCGCGCTACAGCAGGCAGCAGCCTCAGTTTGTCACTTGCACTGGTGAAGTTCGGTTGCTAATTGGACAAAAATGGTATTTTGCTCGGTCTTTGGGTGCAACAGATTCAATGCATCACTGTCATTAATAAAATTTTGAGAAGATCGATGTTCGGACACAAGCTCTCGTGATCAGTGAGCATGGACACACAACGATTACAAGCACACCAACTATTGTTGCCTTTTCTCCCTGATAAAACATTTACAGATAATCCGGCGCGAACGTCTTGTATTAATGTTATATTTTCGATTTCACTGTCAGAATACTCCGGTTCGAATTGATATGGCTGGATCACTTCGTCTGCCATGACTGTACTATACGTACATGTGAACTCATCAGAATCTTTGTTTCGACTAGCAAGCATGGATATTTTTATCATGAAGTTGACACAGCAAACCTAATTTTAGCTCGCTCTTTATAATAGCAGTCAAAACTCAAAAAACCCATTGCTAAAACTCTACGTCTCCAAGCAGCCAACGGAGCTAGCTAGCGGCGCGCTAGCTGCCGCACGCTGGCAGCTGCACGCTGGCTAGCCAGCATAGTAGTGGTATAGTGACGCAGCGCGCGGCTGCGCGCAAAACAAAAATATCAAAATTCGGTGTTTGCGATTTTTTTTCCACGTTGCAACATTCACGAATGTATCACACGAATCCATCCCAACACGTGCTAAATGGTTTAAAAGCACATCCAAACTTATTTTTTCCATCTTTAACATATAAAAAATGAATACTAAGTTATGAAAGGTTCTCGAGATAACGAAACCAGACTAATTTTGGTATATAAGGGAATTTTTCCTGGCTTTCCCAGAAAAGTTGAAGAGCTATATGATTTAAAGCATTGCTTAACCCATCTATATAAGTTCATAAATGAGTGGAATTCGTAAAAACGTCCGTGATGGTCCACCTTAAACCATTAACAGTATGGCATCAGACAAGTAAAAATATTTTACTCACTTCTATATAATTTAATAATTCTTTTATATGTAAAAAAATTCTTGTACTGAACAAAAAGCATGCGGAATCTATTTTTTTACCTTTGTTTTAAAAGCGTGCTCGTTCTTAAAACTATAAGTCAGACGAGATGTCAGATAATACTCATGAGATCACTGAGATGTCTCCAAAAGTCACACACCTATTATTTCCTCGATGTTTGCTGCCTGATTGACACATATGCTTGCTCCTTTATGACCGAAAGCGACTGTTTCTTTTATGAATTGCAAAGGACAATATTATATTAAATTCACACATCTTACAAATTTGGTTCGATTACATGGATTCACTTTACCCACTGAAGCAAATATAAGGTAAATTGCGTTAGATATAATTTATACTGGACTCATTCCACGGAATGCCACATATGAACTATACTTCGATGTACACACACCTTCGACGACGCGCTGGCTTCAGCCAGACTCCGGTCGCTCGAATTTATAAGTATCCTTCACACATTTCTCGAACAGATGTATATAAATCGACATAAATATATGGTGACAGTGATTACAAGTCACAACTTCAACTAACACCAACGTTACAATAACCTACCCTTATACGAGCACTGATCAGTTTATGACCGGCAAATTTGAAGAGTTTAATTGGTTGTAATTAATCAACCTCTAGTACACTATAGTTCATACTTTCATGTAAAAAACCTTGGTTCATTCCCATCACACTCGAAAAAAGTTGACAGCGCTATAGTGTATAGTTTCGGAGCTGGAAGCGTTTGATTGGACATATGCAAATTCAATTAAAATCGATTCATTTGTCACGTAATCATAATAAGAAACCGCGATTACAAAGGGTACATCTTACTACAGCTGTGAGCATGCAAGCTAATTCCTACTAAGCATCAATTGTGTGTTTAATACCAATATTTTAATGAAAAGTACTTTTTTCGAGAAATCAATGTTAATTAAAAAGTTTGATTGCATGTAATTAATAAACGAGCCATAGACTTTCGTTCATACTATCGTGTAAAATACCTTGATCCATACCTTGACCAACACACTCGTAAAAAGTTGGCATCTCTATCTTGTATAGTTTCGGAGCTGGGAGAGTTTGATTGGACTTATGCATAATTAATTAAAGTCGATTTAATCGAAAAGTAATCAAAATTATCGTGACTTCTTTATATGTAAAAATAGCTTGCGTAATTGTACATCGAATTTTGGCACTTAACAATTATTTTGGACATTCAAAAAATTTAAAATAAATAAATAAAAACTTCATAATTGGGATTAAAACGTAATTTTAGGCAATTTCCCATCGGAGTTTCTTTCTCGACTTTCTTGAGCGTAATCAGTGAATTTTTCTGAACAAGGTACACTAAAAATGAAAACTCTTGCAATTTGTTCCGGGCTAGGGGTCTTTTTGAGCTTCGTTGCCTGGGGTATAAGGGTACAGGGGGGCTATCATGTAACTTTGTGATGGTTTAACATCGGCAGTGATTTGAAATCGAATGATTTCGAGCCAAAGCGAATTATATAAAGTTGCATGATCGCTACCCAGATCAGTTTGCCAGAAAGTGGCTTTTCGGACAAAAAGTTGCCGACATCTCAAGGCCACATCGTTGAAGTTATCATTTCGATATTTCAGTATGTTGTAGGCAAAAGACGTAAATAAGGGCAAACATGGCCCTTTTTTCAAAAATTTTCCCGTGGAATGCTAGAACATACCCCAAACTCTTCATTTTTAACCCTTTTTAGAGCCATTGTATATGAAATTCAAAGAAAATTTTGGAAAAAGGGCCATGTCCACCCTTATTTACATCTTTTGTCTCCAACATACTGAAATATTGGAATGATAACTCTAATGGTGCGGCCTTGAGATGTCGGCAACTTTTGGTCTGTTTCAAAAATTTTAATTAAAAAATTTCGACTTTGGTCACCCCATGTGAAAGAAATAAGACATGGGGACTTGGATTATTGTACACTGATTCCATCTACTTAGGAGTGTACCAAGTTTGAATCAACTCTTGAAAACATTAACAATCGGAACTGTGCTTGAGCCTTAAAGGGACTTTAGTTATGTTCGTTTGTGTAGTCACGAAACTTGACGAAACTAGATTTGGTTTTGAGCATGACGTCACAGGTTTAGTTTCGGTACTAGAAGCAAACCAACAGTGTAATGGCGGCGAATGACGGACATTTTAAAACGCTCTTCTGACCAAATCAGAAATTGATATTCAGTGTATTTTTTCCTATTTGACTGAGTCTGATTCGTCTGATGATAATTATATACATTAACCGGTCGAGCTACTATACTCAAGGGAACGTAGAACCTGCGTTGTAGGTTATGTACACAACACGGTAGTTACCTACCGCATTACAGCGAAAAGAGTTTATTACCCACTTTAGAGTTTCACGGCTCTTAAAGCAAGATTATTCTGCAATGTTTGAAGAATCAGACATCTATCAAACACTAATATCATAATGGCCATCATGATATGTCATCACTTTCCTTTATCATAATCATAATCGGCGCCCAGTTACACAAATCAGTTACAACTGTGGAGCCGTAACCAAAAATCTAGTTCACAACCAGTTCACAACCAAAACTGCGGGACAAACGAACACTTCGTAACCGGAACCAGGTAGCCATTTTGTGACAAACGAACGCCATGAAACTAGTTTTCTAGTTTCGTAACTGGTTTTGTGTGGACAGACGAACATAACTATTGTTTTATCAGAATGTAGTTATTTTATCTAGAATTTACAGATTAGCTACAAATTATGTTTGTGTACCAAAACATACTGGGCTTACTTGCACCCAGTAAGCTTCCAGTTTTAGGGATACGTTTTGGAATGGAGCTCAGCAGCCCACTAGATTTTCGGATGCGACAAATTTTGGATACACAGTTCCAACATATTCAGAGCAATAATTGTATGATTTATAATCGAACGCCAATCGAGTCTAAACCGTTTTTGCCGCTGCTAGGCCGTCAAGTACTGCATCAGCGCTTGCTGTTGGGGCGTGCTCTGGGACCTGCGCCACGTCGAGGAGAAACTGGAGGGCGGCGGGAAGGTGCAGCAAGACGTGGCCGACCTCAAGGCGCGACTGCGCACGTATATGGACGCCATGAAGGAGATGCTGACGCTGGGCCCCGCGCAGCTGTACCGCGAGGAGGCGTACATCACCATCTGCGACCTGCTGGTCATCTTCTGCGACCAGCTCGGCAACAACCGGACGGTGGCCGATCTGGTCTACGAGACCGATCGCAGCCTGCAAGTGATGCTCAACGACTTCATTCAGACCTACGTGTTTATCATGGAGGATGATGGTGAGTTGCGACATGGTTTCGTTGCCGTGTAAATTTTCTTTCGAATAAATCCTCTGGACATTATTTCTGAGTCCTTTTGCCCCTGGAAGAGCTGTCTTGCAAGTTGTCTGTTGAACTGTGCCAAGCTGTGGCACATTTTCTAGACGGCTGATAATCCCAATCAAGATGGCGTTCAACTTGACACACTGTTCAGTACCCGGTTGCGTGTCTAGCCTTTATACGTAACATACGCTTCCTTGAAGTCTATGGTATTAATCAACACAGATATAAGGTTACCCAGAAGTTCCACTCCCATACTAAAGCAGCTACGCAAAAGCCCTCCGCCCGCAATATTGATTTTGCCGGCAGTCGATGTATGGAGCCACTGTTTGTTGTGTAACCAAGGTAACAGTAACCACCCGTGGAACATTGGGTCCCTTGATTATATTGCGCTTGTGCCATGGCCTGGTAGATGATTTTTAAACAGGTTGTCAGCGCACCCCAGCGATTGCCGGCCAAACTACTAGCATCAAATTTTTGCCGTAGCCACAGCTAGGTATGGTAGGATGTTTGGGTAACCTTATGTCTGTGGTATCGATGTACCATGACACGAAAAATACACCAAACAACCCAGGGTCACATTGATGCGTTTCGCAGAGGAGCAAGACGAGCACAGCAAGATCGAGGAGCTGCACAAGCGGCGCAACTTCCTGGCGTCATTCTGCAAGCTGATCGTCTACAACATCATGCCAATCAACGTGGCGGCCGACATCTTCAAGCACTACGTCAAGTACTACAACGATTACGGCGACATCATCAAGACGACGCTGGGCAAGGCGCGTGAGATCAACAAGACCAACTGCGCGCGGACGATGGCGCTGGCGCTGACCTCGCTGTTCCGCGACATGCACCGCGAGGGAAGCCGCGTCAATCGCCAGGGCGACGAGTTCGTCAGTCTCAAGGTCGGTCCAACTTGACCAGATTTGGATGAAAGAATTAATGCCTCCAGCTCTTGTCGACTTTTCATGAACCTATAAACTTAAAAACTTGATAAAATACCAAAGTTAGTAGTTACCATTATATATTATGCAACAATGTCACCAAATTTTACAAATGAGAGAGTAAAATCTATTCCCTTCACCTTTGGCTGCATGGCAGCACAAATTTAATTTTCATCCAGGCAATCAAGCAGGACCTTCTAGATGTAACTGCTTCCAATAGCTCTTATGGCTCGAATGTTGCTAGAAGGTTCATGTGGGAAATGGCAGAGTCAAATAAGTAATAAGTTAATAACACACTAGAATTAATTTGAGATTACCATTTCACAGCCATCGGAAACAGCCATTTCAATTTCCATCGGAAATTCGTTTGTGATACGTTCACAAGATTTGCGATTCTATGGATCCGAGATACCGAAACATACCAAAAATATTGGGAAAATTGAGTGCTGGTAAAATGCTAGAGTCAGCCTGTGCCAATTTGGCCTTTGCCCAGGCATAGGAGGTTCAACAAGAGTGATATCTGCATCATATTTAAAAGGGCAAAGTAAACTGTAACACTTAAAAACAACACAGCATGTCTTGCTTCACCCTCATTATGAGTGCTATGAGGGCCTCATAGCACTACCCTCCTCGGTAAACATCTGCACTCTGCGTTCTTGCACCACGAGCTGACGAGCGTGCTCGCCCCTCTTGCATTCGCAGGAGCTGGCCAAGCGTTTCGCGCTGTCGTTCGGCCTGGACGCTGTCAAGAATCGCGACGCGGTGACGGCTCTGCACCGCGAGGGCGTCCTCTTCGCCGTGAACCCGCTGGAGAATGTCGAAGACCCGACGGGCCCGCCGCCCAACCTGCCCTTCCTCGAGATCCTCACCGAGTTCACCAACAAGCTGCTCAAGCAGGACAAGCGAGTTGTGTGAGTGCCATCTACGTCTGCCTTTGTCGGCCAGCTTTTTAAACTTAAGTTTTTAAAATGGCACGGTCTTTTGAAGTACCTACGTGTACACCTGCGAAGTTTTAGATCTCTGATTACTCTTTCCCATCTTTGCAAATGTCTTTTTTTCTTCTTTTTCAAACTGTCTGGGGAAACACTGTCTGATGAAGTCGCCCAAGTTTTTAAGGCCACAGATTTCTGTTAGTCTTCTTTTGTTCCTGCCAAGACAACCTGCCGTAATTACTAATAACGGGGCCTTCTCTTGCAAGTATATTTATTTCGCTAGTTGGCAAGGTAATGAGTTAATTCTCTTGAGGTTACAACGCAAAATTCACGCAAAATATTGCTTTGCCCATTGGCTAAGCCCGCATTTCTTCACGCAGGCAACAGTTCCTGGACCATGCCTTAGAAGTGCAAAAATTACTAATAACAGTGCCATCTCTGCGAGCATTCTCAAATTCTTCGGAGGCTCCAAGATTTTGCTCGGCCAATTTGAACACCGACTTTAACGTTGCTAAACCCACGTTTCCTCGCGCAGCCTGCAGTTCCTGGACCGCCGTATCGCCGCCGGCATGCCGTCGAGCCGCGGCGAGGACTGGCAGCCGCTGCTCATGTACCGCAACAGTCTGGTGCACGGTGAGACGGACGCAGTGCCCGTCACATCCAAGCGCGCTTACAGTCGCAAGAAGAAGGAGCTCGGTGAGTGATCCAGCTTCGTGTGCTGACGTGGACCAACGAAACAGGAGGGTTACTTAATTGCACTGACTGGGGTCAAGGGACACAAATTGACATTGATCAACATTCAACGGTGCTGGGTCAACTTGGGGTGTATTCCTTCGCTAGGACCAGGCCGACTGGGCCGACCGACCGGATGATGGATCAGACCGACTGCTGGAAATCGCGGGTTGCTTTGTTTCGAACCAAATGTTAACCAACGGCAAACGCAGCAACACAGCTGGTGGTTACGGAACGGACCGCGGTTAACCGGAACATGTTCGATCTAGGTCGAAATCAGTAATGCAATCTAACTGGCCTAGTCAGCCTAGTGCTTAAGTTATACAGTAGTGGTTTCTGGGGTGAGCGTACTTTCCCAAGACACTTGATTTGTTGCTTCAATGCAAATGCCAATTTTCTATTTTCATCGGCAAAAACGGGTATAATAAATATTGGGTGTTGTGGGAAACTTCTAAAATTAATGCCATCCAAAATTTAGGAAGAGTGTACCCATGCATCTTTGCAAGGACCAAAGCAAATTAATCACTTAATTAATTATCATGTTTTTCTAGCAGTTTTCCATATTTGAACAGTAAATATGCATTTACAGTTTGGTCCAGGGGTGCAATCATGTAACTTTTTTTTATTAGATTTGGCTCGATATCAGTCGATTTCAAATCACTGCCCGTGTTAAACCATATGCATCAATATTGAAAACGATTTATTTTGAAATCAAAAAGTTACAATGGCTCCCCAGATTGGCTTGTCAGCGCCTCGTGACCTTGGGTATACCGATGGCTTCCGGGAAGACGGTCGTAAGCGCCAAAAGTCAAATTGTTCAGGAGACGTTATAAACATTTCCTGATCTTGGTTTACTACTTACGAATGCAATATATTATATAACCAATAAAATATGTTATTTTTTCCTGACATTTTATCCAAGTGATAATTGGGCTGTTTTACGGAATAATTATTAATATGCGTTTTAAGTGACATTTTGTCACTTCTGACTTTTTGCCACATGACCAGCTGTTATTACCACCACCCTTTAACGGGCTATCTTTCGCGATTACGACTTTTTGACACCAAAAGTTACGACGTTCTGCCTGCTAGCAAATCCTATGCAAAACAGAAAATGGTGGTGCTTACGTCTTTTGTGCCGCGAACCATAGAATTTTAACCAGTTAATGAGTCACTTACGACCTTTTGACAAGATTGAAAGTGCATTTTAACACACTTCCAATTTTTTTCTCAATTACGACGTTTTGCCCACTTGTGCTAAATGGTGTCTAGTATCCAAATCCACCATAACCCCATTTTAGAAAAATTATTTATTTATTTATATATTTATTTATTTATTCAATCTCTGACAAAAAATAAATACAATTGTTTATGTAGTCAATGTCAAATTAGTTTAAAATAAGATTCTTTCAGAGCTTGACGTCAAGCAAGAGTTCTACACGACAAAGGTGCTCATGGAGCAAACGTACGTGTACTCCATGAACTCTTCTATCGTGTAGTACTTTCCGTTAACTAGAAATTTCTTCAGCGCTTCTGCGAACTTGGTTCTGCACTCAGCACTCTTTATGCTCAGTGGCAGCCTGTTATAAGAGTATTTGTGCTTGCTGAAGGACCCCACTGT
Organism: Nemoura dubitans; assembly: GCA_921293005.1. NCBI lineage: Eukaryota > Metazoa > Arthropoda > Insecta > Plecoptera > Nemouridae > Nemoura > Nemoura dubitans. The sequence goes on from OV121073.1 coordinate 52,785,307, forward strand.
GTGCTGGGCTGGTTCTGCACTCAGCACTCTTATGCTCAGTGGTAGCCTGTTATAAGAGTCTTGGTGCTTGCTGAAGGACCCCACTGTGTTCTAGGCTGGTTCTGCACTCAGCACTCTTATGCTCAGTGGCAGCCTGTTATAAGAGTCTTGGTGCTTGCTGAAGGACCCCACTGTGTGCTAGGCTGGTTCTGCACTCAGCACTCTTATGCTCAGTGGCAGCCTGTTATAAGAGTCTTGGTGCTTGCTGAAGGACCCCACTGTGTGCTAGGCTGGGTCTGCACTCAGCACTCTTATGCTCAGTAGCAGCCTGTTATAAGAGTCTTGGTGCTTGCTGAAGGACCCCACTGTGTTCTAGGCTGGTTCTGCACTCAGCACTCTTATGCTCAGTGGCAGCCTGTTATAAGAGTCTTTGTGCTTGCTGAAGGACCCTACTGTGTGCCAGTCTGGTTCTGCAGTAGTTTGTTCTTATGAGGTGCCCTAGTTAGTCGTCGAGGAGTTGCCCCTTTAAGCCGGTCAAGGTTGTCCCAGGCAAACATGCAGACTTGACGAATGAATGAGTCACAGTTAGGATTCGGAGTTCCTTAAATCTCTGCCGGCAAGACTCACGGGGACCCAGGTGACACATTGACCGGATTATTCGCTTTTGAGCCTTGCATACTCTTACGGCAGATGGTGCGGACCCCCTAAAGATAACCCCGTAGAGTATAGAGTATGGCGTGAATGGCGTTACGACCTTCTTCCCGGAAGCCATCGATATTCTGTAATATTGAAGAAACCGGTTTGCTGCTGACAAGTCAACCTGGTCCAGACTGTAGTCATTTTTAACAGAGACAGCTCCTGTGTATCTAGCCAACCTAGGTGTCTAAATGTGCAGGTACTCACCTGCTTTATCTTTGTCTGCAGCTATCGAAGAGGAGGAGCCTGCCGATGAGTTTGTGGAAGACGGTTCGGAGCACGACTTTGTCTGAATCAACTAAACGCAAACTGCGGTTCCAGCAAGCCCAGAGAAGGAATTCCCCCTCAAGTGAGGGACCTTTCTCTCTGCATTTTCTGGCTGGACTGTGAGTGCTTGTAAGATATTACTGGAACGACGGCTCGTGGTCTACAGAGCCTCACTGAGCTGGAAGCGTACCTTATCACAGTCGGGGCTAAGTCGTGTTCGAACGTATGAACTCACTGGGTCTCGACCGTGATGCCTCGCCGCCTCCAGCTCAATGGGGCAGACGTTGCCTCCGCCATCGAGAAGTTTCGATGAGAGTTGTGTAATGCAATGCAACAATTTACTTTTTATTTTCCCATTCATTTGGGTCTTTAATTTGGCTCCTTTTTAAGAATTGCTTTCAGTTTCGATTGTAATTTGCATTTAATACTTGCGACTGTTTTTGTACCTATTTTAATAATATATCTATTTGGAGTTAAGTTGTTTAATTTATAAACCTAAATGAAACTAATAGTACATTGGATTTTTGAAACAAATGTAATATTTAATAATAGTAATATTATGGTACATGGTACAAAAAGGAATCTCCAATTTGCAATTGTGAGGTTGTAACAAACTTATGGATAGACATTCATATTGTGTAATATATAGATCTTTTATGTCAATATTTGTATACTTTTGTTTATGAGACACCAATCGATTTCCTGTACAGCTTTTTCCTTTCAATCGCCTCCATTTCCTTCAACAGTGTAGCCACATTGAATCGTAATTCGTGGAATTTTGCTACTGACACTTCAAACGTTTGTGTTTTCCCATTGTTTAGCTTAACTTCCAAAATGATCGTCGGCTCCAGAACACGAGCCAGGACACTGAAACAGCAAGTCGCAAGTTGATTTTTTGTGTTTGATGGCGTGAATGTACCTCGGCCTTGTGATCTGGTACAAACCTTGAAGATATTGTGATGTCGATTCGCCAACGCAGTCCTTCCAGCTTTTGGCAAAAGGATTTACTCGAAGCGACTTGGTCCATCAGGCCTCTTCGAGGACCACACAACACATTTGCCAATTCGACAGTGCATTCTTCTGGAAGTCTGAAAATTAAGCATCAGTTGACTAGCATCCCTCCTTGCAGAAAACTGACGTATGGTCAAGTAAGAAGTTCAGTTCAGTTTATTGTCATTCATCTAGTAATTTAATACATGATTTATTAACAGTTAAGTACACATAACATGTACACATGATTAACCTAACTAGACTAATAAGAAGTAAATATATTATACAGTAGAGATTTAACAAGTCTTATTTTGTGGATTAAGAGAAGAGTAAAAACTATAAAATTGAACTTAAAAATTGGTGGCTGCTCACTTTAGTTCTCGGAGGGTTTCTTTGAACAAATCAGGCTTCACAGTTCCTTGAGGGTTGCGCAAGAATGTGTGAATGCATTTCCGAATGTTTGCATACAAGTTGTAAATGTTTGGCACCTGCCCCGCTTGCTCCTTGATCTTGTCCAATGCTCCGTCTGGTATCGGTTTCCCTTCAAAGTCTCGGAGGGCCACTAGCGGCCCGGAGAAAGGGGCGTTAATGTCACTTAGTCTTTTTGAGGTTATACACTTTCATTTCCATTGAGACTTACACTTGATAAGGAGCTGGTAGGCTTGGGCCCGAATTGCAGGCACTGGTTTTGCCAAGATGTCAGGTTTCGGGGCTGGTGGTGTATCTTCTCTCTTTGCATTCATGGCTAAAGTTACTGAAATCAGAAATCCAACCCACTTGTCACATCAAGACATTGTTGACGTCAATGCTACCAACCAACTCTACCAACAATTGAAAAAGAAAAATTAAAACAAAAATTTAGAATTCCGAAATATGTTATATCTGCAATTGTAACTGAACACAAGGTAGCCACTTAATTGGGTAAATAAAAGCAAATAACTTTACAGTTACCAATACCGAATACGGGACGCTTCCTCCCTGTAACATGGGATTTCACGGCGACAATCTTCAGCACAATCTAGCGGCGCGGAGTACAAAAAAATAACTACCCGCCAATCACCATCTAAATACAAAAGACATCGAGCCATCGAAGTGGCTGGATCACAATTTTTTTTTAAATTGACATTTGTGTCATGTCAACTGCGCAAGAACTGATAAATGCATATTATTCACACTTTATCTCCTACTAGTAATAGCCGTGTGTGTGAGTTTGTTTTCATTACGAATTTCTTTCGTTATGCGTTTCTACATTTTTCAAGATTTCTTCTTCAAATTTTGGGACCTTGCTAATTTTGACGTCCTGCAGTGCGAGGGGAGGTTTTTGGGACAATTTGCCTAAAAATGGGCCCTTTTTTGGACAAATTTTTTCGAAATTTTGATATTTTCCCCGACTAGAGTTTTATATATTTTGCAGCGCTCTTCTTCCTAACTGGAATCCCAAAAACCGTGTGTCGATTTCACCCTCGGGGCGCCTTCGGGGGGTCATTTTGCCTACCAGCTTTCACTGAGTTGACGTACATTGTTGACGTGAATGCGTCAAATACTTCTCTGGCCACAGCGTCCCAGTGGATGTTTGGTAAGCACGTTGTCTGTTGGTCGTCTGTACTTCACCTCCGAGTTGCGAGTTCGAATATGCGCATGTCAACTTTTGGATTTCAGGGGAAACATTAGTTCTACGTTTCGACACATTCACCTCTCTATTACGTATTTCAAAACTTGAACTAGAGTGACCATCGGGTTTATTTTGAAGTTTTTGAATACCTGCTCTCAAATTGATCAATATGTCCGTTAAGATTCCGCACCCAATATCGTCAGTACCCCGTAGCCATCGGATAGCACGATCGCCTGCTGATAGGGAAGTTCGAGTTCAAATCATGAGGCGGATGACTATTTTCGATTCAAGATTTGTATTTCATATTTATCGTCAACGTTGAAAATAATGTTCGAATCTGGCAATTAGGCAGTGCACTGCCTGAAACATTTGGGCGCATGCGCCCAAATGTTTCATTTTTTCTAAGGCAATGTCGACTAATTAAATGTTTCGTACTAACACGCTGCGGATGTAATTATGGCATCTCCGTGGATATTGGGTTAGCACAAAGACATTCCAACCCACCGACACCGGTTCTAGCACTTTATTAGTTCCAATTTTGAATTTCAGCTACGTTTTGCATTTCAAAATATCATCTGCAGTGGTCTTCTGGGTGATTTTGGCCCTAATTAATGCCACCTTAATGAATCTAACTTAACATAACTATAACATAAAGGTACCAGATAGGTTCCACGTTCTACCTCCGCCCCCGCAGCGTTCTGACACCACTCTCGGCTACGGTATGACATTTTTGCGTTCAAATCGTGTGTGGAAAAATATTTTTTTAACAGTATCTTTTTACAGATTAAAAGAACACCATTAAAATGGGCTCTAGATATGGCATATATATCGAGTGCACATAAAAACAATTATTGTGCTATAGGAGAAGAATTTGTTGAGGTCTTATTCTTCTAATACTGATGACAATTTTGACATGACGTGTCAACTTTTCCACTCATATCGAATCGGCCTTTTTAACTTATATCACAGTCCCTTCAATTCTGACAGTTAACATGTTTCAGAGATAATCATTGATATTTACTGAGGCTCCTTTATTTAAGCCCATTGATGATAATATCTACAATTCTGAAAAATACACTTATCTGTGTCCTACCTACTATATTACAAATGACAAGAAAACCATTTACGAGTTTCTGAAATAAAATAGGTATCATGGTACGTACCTACGTATATTTTTATTTTGACAAATGCGTTTTTAAAATTAAAAACTGAAGTTCTAAACACTCTATAGGTACAATACAATAATACAATAATATTGGTTACAATAATAATAGTACACAAAAAATAATTAGTTTGCTGTGACTCACAGTTCTACAATATGAAACATGAGCTAAACAACTCTATCTATCACAAAATCGTAGTCAAACTGTGATTTTATATTGTATTCTACATTCATTAGCAAAAGGTGGTTCATGAGTTGGTTACCAAGCATTGCCCTCAATCTAGTTTTGACAATTTTGAGCTTAGAAAAAACTCTTTTGCACGTTACTTGAGTGCAGGGGAGAGTCAGCACAAATTTGTAACACACATACAAATTTGGAAATGAACATGTATGCATGGCATAATTGTGCAGCAAGGCAAATGCGCACGCCAAACAATTGTTACACAGTGCTTGTGCATGACCTGGAGGCAGTTCTTCGACTGTGTCTTCATCTAGTTCACTGGCGCTTTCAGCAGATTTACTGGATTCGGGTTCTTCGTGATTTCCAGTGAGTGTTGCAGTGAAGCTGGAAAACTGATTGGCAAATTGAATCAACTCGGTCTTCAAAATGTGCAGTTCAATTTTGCACAGTGCAGCCAGTTTGGAAAGTGATTCTCGGGGAATCCCCACTCTTCTTATTTCGTCGAACCGCTTTGGGTCCAAACAGGCACAGTCAGCTAAAAGGTCTGCATTTACTTTAAAACGTTCATCCAGACTGGTTTTTGCTACATCCAAAATCCTATTGAAGGTTTCAACGCGAACGATTTGCAATATTGGCATGGCCCTTCGATCATCAATGGACTTGGATGGTTCGCCTGGCATGAGTTTTTTTAATGAAACCCTGCTCTCTTTAAAATCTTCTTTCAAATGAATACTAACACCATCCAGTTCAAGTTGCGCATTGACATGTATTACGTATGCTTTTGTCTTATCGTACAACATTTGAAAGTCATTGTGCTTCTCTGAAATTTGTTGACTAAGATTTTCAACCATTTTCCAAGCTGTGAGATAGTTAAGTTGCTTTGACTGCAAATATTTCGAGACACGAGTGCTGCTCAAAAAAATATGTTGATAAATGATTGCGGTGAGAATAGTTTCAAATTTGCGCCAATTGTCAATTAGTGACTGCGCCGTGTGTTTAACCTTCGCGTCAAATGGGCCCGTCGCTATTTCATTCAGAAATGTTAAAAAGAGAACCAACCGTGAATTTGTTCTTTCATTTTCGTTTTCTTTTTCCAGAAGATGATCAAGGTTTTCATCGATTATACCGTTCAAAGATGCATGTTTACTCCACCACCTTGTTGCGCCTATTTTGAAATCAGCATATTTTGAATTACAGAAATCAGCAGTGACTGCAATATATAGCATGTAAATTGTAGACACAACTTCGACTCACTCAGCTCAGGGTGTCTGCGATAGCCAGTATTGGGCGGCTTGGAGTCAGTGTCAAGGGAAAATGTAGAGATGCGGTGCCGTGGCTATATCTCAATTTCTAGGTACCTATGCAATTATTGTATTGTTTGCGTTCAGTATAAAATACGAGGAAATGAATGAGCCTGCTAATTCAAGCTTCTTCGAAACACAATATATTTCGCTAATACGTCTCGTGAGACTAGAAAGATAATAATATTGTATTTTCATGAATTTGAAAGAACAAATTTAAGAGGGGCCCGGTGGATAGTTAATTTTGGGAAGGTGTCAACTGGCCGAAAATCAACTGGCCGAAAACCTAACTGGCCGAAAAAAAACTGGCCGAAAAAAAACTGGCCGACAAACCAACTGGCCGAAAAAACAACTTGCCGAATTTTATATTTTGTGCTGTGACTGTACTGAGCCGGTGGTAGGGGAAAACTATTACCCCTTTCGAAAACATTTTCTCTGAAATAACTTGGAGACTAAAAAACTTGGCGAGATATTAACTGGGCGATAAACAAACCGGGCGAAGTTTTTAAACGCTCTGAATACGATGCTAGTTCCGCGGCAGCGGCGCGACCTTTTCGACCCGAATTTCGGCTATGTCCTGGCCCATAAGAGCCATGTTAAATGACTTTGTCTTTTTTCGAGTCCCGTCGTAGAAAACCGGTCCCGGCAATTGCACTCTCCCCGTCAGCGCCCGCACTTTTTCTCAAAGTCCGGTCATCGACAAGTGGTCCCGGCGATTGAACTGACCTCGTCAACGCCCTCACTATTATTAATCTTAGGCTTGACTTCACCGGTCGCACCGGACTTCACCGGACTTTACCGGTCGCACGTTTGGATTCTAGATGAGATATTTGAGTTCAAATCGTAGATGGCACTTATTTAAAATTCTACACTGAAGATGCTACCTCATTTTTGGAACGGCCATGCCATGAACAGTGCAGGCCGACGATATTTCGGGGAAGGTGGTGGGGGTTTTGATGCAGTTTCACAAACAAAATGTGCCCCATTAACAGGCGCGGATTTAAGGGTCTAACAGTGGTCAGCTCACACTATCGCAGGGGCCTCATGCTGTTCTCGAGATGTCAGGACGGGGTGGGGGGACAAGGGCAAACAAATTAAATAAAGAGCTAGGAGCGAAAGGTACCAATTTGACAATTATACATCCTGCAACACAGCCATCAGCGCCCCAATCTGACATTCATTTCATATTCTAACAAAAACAAACCCAATCAATAACAGTGCGAGTTCCCCATCGAGGAACTCGCATTGGTTTTCTTGGTTTTCGCTCTTGGTTTTCTTTGACTTTGAAAATTTGGAGGTCATTAGAGGGGAGGCTTTAAGCTCCTACACACTCACTGTACGTAGCACGGGCTCATACTGCTAGTCTCATGCTATAAGCATAATTATTGGCAACTTAAATCGCGTAAGCAATGGGGTAATTCATGTTTTTCCATCTAGATCGGGTGTAACGAACGGAGACGATTCTGTGGGACCTTTGCTGTAAAAGGAAGCTTTTCCAAGATAAGTTTGTAGGCTAAGGCCACCGACCCATTTTAGGGGTCTGAATTGTCCAACAAGGAGATAACTATTTTAATCTCAATTGCAAGTTATGGCAGGCACTTTCAAGTTGTTTAAAATTCTTTTCCCGTGACAGAATGACCACTCTGACGCGATGCATTGTGAGATGGCCTCAAGCTGAAGCAAACTGCGATTATTTGCTTGTACTCCGCGCCGCTAGGGCGTTCTGTTGATGGTTGCCAAGATTTGGGGAGTGTCCCGTATTAAACTGTGAAAGTATTTGTAAAAAGTATTCTGAAATGTTTTTAAGAAAACTGTCTCAAAACCAATGCAGTGAATGTAAGTTATAGTAGGGATAAGAATATATTACGCCAATAAATTTAACATAAAAGGAGTATCTAACTAGTTTTATTGACATGCGTGTATAATATATGCCACCTTAAAATTATACAACATTTAAATTCCATAAATAATATCTACAACATTTCTTCATCAGTGGCGTATGTATACATTTACTCTGCTGGTTCGAAAGTGTAGTGCGTTTTTCCAGAACCCGGATATTGCTTAGGGAGCTGAAAACAACACAATAAGAATAAAAATATAGTAGTTTCAGCAGCATGGATATTTCTTATATGTAACAATTTGTATCGATTTATTATCAGCATCAGCCGAAAGTTAAACATAAAATGGCCACTTATTTTCTTGACAAAAATAAATAAAATTGCAATATCTCAACACAAGAACCCAGACAAGCAATATTTTAACATTATTTACACAGAGGTAGAACTGATTTGAAATGCTTTTTTGTTTCCTTACCACAGGTCGGAACATCCTTTTGTTTTCAAGATAGTAGTAGATGGCAGCGCTTCCACCCAAAACAAGGCACAGCATTCCAAACTGTGTTCCAAGGGAGTAGCGTGGCTTCAAGCTCACGTCAAAACGGTCCTCTCCATAAACGTCAGCATGGACGTGTACCTGCAATACAAAACGCATCATAAGGTTTCTCCAGTCAGGCAGCAATCAGGACACTGCATAATTGACAGTCTGTGTTCAAACTTACAGATTCGTGCAAATTGCGTTTGTGTTCCGGGAAGTCCCAGGGGTAAAACGGATCTTTGGCTTCGCCAGAAACATCTGGCAGTTTAGGGTAGTCCCCGTATCCCAATCCATCGGCAGGGTACGGCTGGTATTCGTTTGGAAGAAGGTTGTACTTTTTTGCTGCTGCTTCTCGTTGATCGGCGGTCTCCGGGAAAGGTTGTGGTTTCCAATCTTTGTTCCAGTCTAGTGGAGAAAACAGGTGACTTGAAGGTATAATAATTGAACCAGTGACACCACGATTGGGTATTTTGCTAAAATGTACTTACGATTTCTAACTGCTTGGTAAGCAATAAGCCCTTTTAACTTATTCGCTTGAGGCCTTGCCAGAACCTTCACCATGGACGCCATGACACTCGATGATGTACTTCCATGGCAGGCTGAAAACTTGACTAAATTGTAAGAAATTTCCCTGAAAATATTCCCCGAACAAAAAATTCCCACAGAACTTTAATATTCACCAACGATATGCTAGTATAATATTAACCAGCTGGCTTTTCCGTTTTCTCTTTGGCTATGACCGAAGGTTTTCTTCTACTTTTAATGATTATGAATTCACTTTTTTTATAAGAAAACAATTTCTTGCTTGTATGCATCGATTGAATATGCCAAATTTAATTAGGTACCTACCTACCTATATTGTTTTAGCTAGAATTTAAACTGCAGTGCCCTCATTAATTCCATTAGTTTGGTATATGCTTGGCATTAAGAAAGATGTGTGAAATAGTTCAACAACACATTTAACTTAGCTTGCCGAGAAACCTTGTCAGTCCATTTCCATAATTTCCTCATATAATTTATGCAAAGGAGGCCAATAAAAACTAGGCAAGTCAACACTTTAGATAATTGGATTGCAAACAAATTCCCCTCGAAGTAAGTTTGCAGTATTGAAAGATATAAAATTCTTCGTGCTAGCAACGGACGTATTAATCCTTCCCGAGGGATGGATTCTGATACATTACTTAATTGAGCCACTTGCAAAACACATCGGTCACCCGTAACATGCGGGGGCATTTTATTATAAGCAGTCACAAGCTGCAGGGAATCCTAGAGAAGAGATATAAAAGCAGCAGCAGTGTCTAGAACCAAGTCTAAGATTCCTTTCCGTGCGCGAAAGAAGTAGTTCTTTCTGACGTTCAGCCGCAGTTATAACCAATCACTATCTAAACAAGTAAGCTTGCCCAGGGAATCGAGATCACTTCTTCCCCGTCACACAAAGTTCCCCGAAGTTTTACGTGGGTCAAGCAGAATGTGTGGCAAGCTGACGAGGAGTTTCATTGGGCTTTTCATGGTGCTAACTCTGTCCCATGTCGTCGTGGGAACCGTGGCCGAGAGGTGCACTGTGACGTGCGAAATGGTCTGCAATTCTCCTCTGCGAGAGTTTGAGGAGCTCTGCGAACAATGCTCCCGTAGGCCGACCATGCGCTTCGGAAAGCGCAACCCAACGTTTCGATATCGACGAGCAGACAGCCATGAACTGGCAGACAGTCCGATACTCGGACACGGTTTGGGAGACGGCAGCGAATTGTGTTGCGGACGGTTGTCGGTGTATTTTTTAGTGGCGGCTAAGAAACATATTGGTGATATTGATGAAAATAAAAGTGTCGCGGGGTCGGTGCTTCTGTCGAGGTTACTGGGCATTCAAAATAATGGCGCTAATACTTATGTTTAGTTTTAAGTTGAGATTTAACCAGGCTAGGTTGGCAGCACTGTACATTTTGGGACTATGAAGAAAAATAAATAGTACTTGGTAATAACATGAAACCATTTTATTATTATTAATATTTTAATTGATCCAGGGTCGTTTTGTGTTTTAATTATTCTTCCTATGTATGCTTTCCAATGGTACCCAGAAACAAGATGATAAAAAAGGCTTGTCCGAAGTGTACACAACAGGTAAGTAGGGTTAAAAACGTCTATTATGGTCGTAAAGGACTGTAAACAACATAACTCCCGATATTGCAATAACTCCACATATCCTCGCCTCGATCACAGGTGGCTGTCGCGAGCAAGACTTGCCGCTGCGGTCACTCGTTTGCTAGCGCTCGCAAATCGCTGCCAGCGACAATTGTGAGTTCACCACCCGATCCGTTAGCGCCAGACCTAGAGGACTCCGCTGAGGGAATAGGAGAGGGAATCGTCAAGCGGAGGCGCACAGAGCGAGTCAAGAGGGAGAAACCAAATTATTACGACGCCTTGGAATATGAGAAACAAATGAAAAAGGTATGGTCGAGCAAGAAATATAGCAATCACATCTCTCACAGTTTCTCAACAACAATCATTGAATAAGTTGTTTTACGACAGCGCCAACGCACGCGGAATCGCAGCACGGGCAGTTTGGAAGGTGCTGCGGAGCCGGCGGTGAAGAAGGAAGAGGCGTCAACGTCGAGCAGCCAGCCGCAGCTGAAACGGAAACGCCGGGGCCGGGTGAAGGTGGAGCGCGACGTCGAAGAGGAGCCCGTCGTGGCTTCAATGTCGCCTGTCAAGAGTCTCAAGTGTGGTGTCATCTTGGCCGAGCTTAACCGCAAGATCGGCGCCGTCTCCTGGCGCATTTAGGTCACTTCACTTGGGAATTGGTACGAGATCGCTATTGGCAGCACAACAATTATTAATATGCCATACCAGCTTTTCCGAAAGAGCGACTACGACCTGAAACTGTTCATGATTGAGCTGTAACGATAATGTTCCATATTATTGTTAAATTGCCATAACAAAGCATATTTATTTAACTACTTGTCAATAGATCTAGTCTCATCTAGATGCCGTCAATCAATTTGAAGGAAATACATGTATTATACCTTAGTTGTTAAAATTGTAATTTTATTTAAGTACCTAGTTTTCAGTTCCATACACATGGACATAGGTAGTTTGCAATACTTCCAGTTCGAAATTATCCAGGGATCCGAGCTGAAATCAATAACGATTCCGGTTCTGGTTTTTTTTAATAGCAGTTCTGGTTCCGGTTCTCAATTACTTCAAATTACGGTTGTGGTTCCATGATATTTTGATTAACGGTTCTGGTTCCGGTTCTTGAGAAATTGAATTCAGGTTCCGATTTTGGTACTGGTTCTATGGATCAAAATTTAGGTTTCAATATCGGTTCCAACAAAAATAACGGTTCTAATAAAGGTTCCAATGAAAAATAAACGTTTTGAAGTTTTCCTCCCAATTTTTTAAATTACGGTGCCTACCAACAACGATTTCTCAAAAGATTAATATTTCCATCACTACCTTGCTACGCCTTAATTCGTTTTGAGGACTTATTAGAAAATTTTTCTGATAAAAACATCACATCCACACTGTAGGTCTGTCATGACAATCCACAATCACAAATGCCGGCACATTACTGAACGCGGTCTACTTCGAAGTGGCAAAAGTTGCGTGATGTTCTCAAAATAGTTTACTTCCCTCACTCAATTCCTGCACCGAATTCGTTCAGTGCATCGCTCTACGAAGTTGTAACTTTATAGCCACAGACGGCTGAAATGTTAAATTTTTCCCATTGAATGAAATAACTTGGAATTTTTTTGCTGTTTTGAGTTTGTGGAACCTTTATGAATTTGAGAGGAACCGATATTTTTTCGATCCCAATAGCGATTCCGGTTCCATAAAAAATTAAATTACGCTTCTGATTCCGGTTCCATGAAAATAGGGGTTCTTCCGGGTTCCAGTTCTGGTTCCGGTTCGGATCTCTGAAATTATCTAACCTACGCCTACAAGCCACATCTGGACTCTTACAGGAAGGAAGATGTCAACAATTGCACCTCTTACCTAGCACAAGTAGCAGTAGGGATGAAGCATACCCAAATGATAAATGAGATACCTACCTACCTGAGCAAACTCGAAATAATAACACTACCTATTCAAAACAATAGAAATTATATTTATTATTGAGTGCATCTTTAAAAGCTACATTGTGATGCTGATAACACAAAAAAAATTAAATATGAAAGAAGCCATACATTTATATCCTTGCCATAAAGTAAGCTTTCGGTCTAGTGGCTCTTTCCTCGTCTGCCTGGGAACCCGGCTCAATATCACTCGTCATTGGTGCACTCCAAGACACCTAGTCGGTCGTGACCTTTGAGTTGCTTCTGGGCTGTGTCCAAATCATATAACGTTGGATTCAAGGCTTACCTTCTTAGCACTGCCCAACACACTTCCATTGTCGAGAGCAAGACTACGTGTACGAATTCTACACTAGTTTTCACCACTAAATCTAGAAACAAATGTGATACACACCGAGTGTCGATCTAATCTACTGGCATTATAAAGCCTCGGCTTCAACCACAAGCGTGTACTAGAGTACCCACCTAGTAGGTACTTGGTTTATGAAAATTTAATTTAAGTTTGGACACAGCCTCAATTTGCTTCGCATCCTGGCGAAACAGTTTGCAGACGACGGATTCCCGATTGGAATGTGAGGTTAGGTATTTTTCACGTGGCTGGGGCTAAACTGTGACCTCTGTGTCGGTGGCCAGTCGACTCTCCTGGAAGTTGAGCCAGCTCTGCTCGACGACGGTGGCCACTCGCTTCTCGTACTCGCGCTTGTTCTCCTGGTATAGTTGCGCCGCCAAAGAGTTGGCGGGTGAATTAGGGTTGGGTTCGTCTAACAAAGACTAGCGGAAAAACAATATTTTATTATGTTATATTTTCATTTAAACCTAAGTGTCATAACTCTTGAGATGTATAGTATAATGTAGTATAATTAATATTCTACAAATTCGTTTTCTTCTCAGAAATGATGATGGTTAATTGATGTCTTGCAAGAGATATCCAAAGACAAATATATCAACAAGATTTCTGGCCCTGCATTTGAAATTCCAATAAATCACCGGTTTTTACTGAACCAAACATGAGGACACACTGGCAAGTTTGAGTTCACTTACAAGAGAATGAAATGTAAAGCTAATGATAGCAAAATTGTCACTATCCGAACTCTTGACTACAAGACTTGCAAGTAGGTACACTACAAAATTATTTAGCCTATTAGATCTCGAGTAGGTAGCAAGTCTAGAGCGCAAATGCACGCGTAAGAAACGCATTACCGGCCCCCTGCATTTGAACAATGCCGAGTTCATTAACACCGTTATTTCTTTATCATAAATAATCATTTGTGATCAGGCTTGAACAACTAATATTATTCTTAATATCTATTTGATACCACAGATGTAAATTACGCTACCATTCAGTTAGGCCTGCTTGAATTCACAATTGGCATTTTATTTTTAATTCCATAAAACACCAAGTCTAATTCCGACAGTTTGGTAAATAGGTAGCCCAATGCAATACTACAATTCGCATGTCTATTAACACAAAAAATAAACAAACAACAATAATATAATAATAATAAAACAAACAGCCACTGAAAGAAGAAGTGTTCTTTTGAGAACACAGAATATATATTTTTATATTGAGTGTAAACTTGTTAGTGATTTTTTTTATTAGTTGCAGCAACGAGTTTCAGTTTTTTTTAGACGTTATCATACGCCCGGCGCGGTCGTGAACACGGTAACTAGTCTACGAAGCTCTGCTCGACGCAAGCTTTCACTCTCTTCTCATACTCTCTTCGATTCTCCTTGTAAAGTTGAGCAGCCATGGAATTTGCTGGGGAGTTTGGGTTTGGATCACTTAATAGTGACTGAAAGGGAAAACATCAATACCATCATCATTCCGAGTTGTAAACAAACAGACGGAACTATCACCTCCCAACAATAAGCCGGAAATAAACGTACCTGTATAGAGGTCAGAATCGCCGACACGTCGTATGTGGGGCTCCATCTGTTTTGAAGGATGTCGAGGCAGATACCACCATCAGCATATACATTAGGGTGGAACATTTTGGAAACAAATCTGACGGTAGGTGGCTTATTTGGATATTCTTCTGTAAATTCTATAGTCAATTTGAATGTCCCATCTTCGAAAGGTGTGTCATGTGGCCTGCAAAATTAAACATTTCAGTTTTCAACTGATAACAAATAAGGACACCAGTGAAGTTGAGAAAAATTGTTGAACAAAAAACCGAGAGCGTGTGCAATGAGTCGTACCCAAATATCACAGCATTCCAGATCATTATGTTGTTGTCGGTTGGTGCTCCGCTCACTCCTGTTGGCGGATCTTCTTGAAGCCTAGGTTAGACATACAAAGGCATGTGAAATTCTATTTTTGTTGTTTGGCATATGCAAGGACATGAAGTAATTGGCTAATCCAATGCAAATTATACATCATTATAATTTGTTGTCTTTGTTCTCATTACAAGGCTACTTGGGACAGTTTAAAGGTTGAGTCTATTTGTGGCAAAGTTGTGGCCAAATTAAAGCCTAAAGCAAAAGTTGAACCTTTTTTTCCAGGATGAACGGCGTAGAAAGCAAATTTGACAACTTTCTACAATTAGGCTCGTGTGATGATGCTCAGTGCTTCCGAAAATAATTGACTCACCTCTTGAAATCTCGCATTAAACGTCTTCTGGCAGGAGTTGACATCTCAAAACACGAATTTCCGAATCGACAAACTCACTATTGGAGAACCAACACTTGACCGTATCGATATAAACAATTTAGAACGAAGAAACTGTACTATAAAGCGAAGATTTCCTACGCAAAATAATAGAATTTTCTTCAATAACAGAAACGAACGTACATCCTCCAGAAATCCAGGCCCTGCTCTGACGTATACAAACCGCGTTCAGATATCGACCAAAACGAGCGAACAGCCTACTGCGCGGAAGTGAGGGGCGGAGCCTATAGGATTGGCGCCTAGCTCGAAAACAATATTTTCTCTGGACAAGCTCTTTATTGCATTTTATTTTCGGCAAAACGTTACAATTCGGTTTCACCTCAGTAGGTGAGTAGCTTTTCTTATAGGTAATGAAGTTTTTTTTTATAAAGCTGCCAAACCTTATTCAGCAAGAAAATACACTAAAATACACAAAAAAATAACAAAAAAATAGCAATATAGAATTTTGGTTACCTACGGCAATTCAAGCGGCACGCCTATAACATGGTGAAGGGTAAGTTTTTCCCATTATTACTTATTTCAGAAACTATGTCGAGGAAGAAGAGTAAAAAAAAACAGGGATACATATCTGTTACTGACAATAACAATACAATTACATACACTAGTCTGATAATTCGAAATGGATCAACAACCTTCGGAAGTATGTGAAATCTTTTAGAAAAACTTTTTTGACTCAGTGCCATTTGTGCCTTTGAAAAATAATGGCATAACATTTACATAGTTATTTTAATCTAACATAGTAACAACAACAATAATAATTCATTTCGCAAACGTGTACCGCCACGTCTGCCCAGACACGGTCTACAATAGAAAACAGCTACTAATTCAGTCGTGTTTGATTGTACCATGTGGGGTGCTCTTACTGCTGACATCTCTTTCCAAGTATTTTCACGTCAGAAGAGTTCCATTTTGTAGCTGGTGTGCAGAATAATGTGATTGCTAAACTGCCTCATTTATCGCACCTACTGGCGTCTATCGCATCTGTCTCAAGCTTTCATCGCCTTATCTAAAGTGGCTTCCTAGTGTGGTTACTGCTTTGCGGCACTCTTCAACTCGAGAGCGAGTTTGTAGCCGAGTTCAGGCCGCCTATCACGTCCCTCCACCATGGCCTTTACTTGCGACGAGTGAACAATGACCCCGTTGTTGCTAGTCAGCGCGTTTTTCGTCTTGTCGATCTCTTTCAAGTCGACACCACGGCTGCAGTCGTCGATGAGGATCGTTCGGTAGCCGTTGGCCAAAGCATCAGCAGCCGTAGCTCCTGGAAACATCAATGCAATGATTACAAATTAGTCCAGCCAGTCAAAGAAAATTACTGGGAGCGTTTTTACTGGTATCTATCCTCTCATCCTCACCGACACAGACGTCGTAAGCTAGCCCACAGATGTAAACATCTGACGCGTTCCTCTGCTGTATCTGCGAGTCCAAAGTTGTCTCGGAGAGCTTCTTGTTGTCCCAGAACACGGAATACGAGTCAATCTCGGGATTAGTGCCCTTGTACACTTTGATTGCATTCTCAACAACCTACGGGGAGAGACAGAGTCGATTACGAGCGTGTTACTATGCCTGGGCGAGGCGAGCCCAGACTGACTGGGCGAGCCCGTGATGTTGGCGCTCACTTTGAGGTCCTTATGCAGCTCCGCACCCCACGAGTCCTGGACGCAGTGCCGCGGCCACAGCCGCTGCTTCATCAGCGGCGGCCCCGTGAATGTCACCGTGTCATACAGTTTGGCCTGCTCAGCCGTCAGCTGGCGGGAAAAGAGCAGTAGTGAAATAATCGCTTTGGTCGGGTCAGTGTTCAATATAAATGAGACATTATCTTTGAATTATACATTTGTATTTAATTACCCTCTCATATGAGCTGACATCCCCAAAATGTCATGACTATATTTACTTGATTTTTGTGCAAAAAATAAAAAATAGTACCTATTGATTTTCGATGACATTGCCAGAAATCGAAACAAAGGTTTTAGCAAACTTAAAAAAAAATCAACAGTCATGGCAACTTCACTTGGAGGCTATTGGAAGTGTCTGTTCGTTTGAGGGGGCAGAGCAGCCGCTGGGCCTACCTCACTGGTTGCATCCAGAGGGCGCTGGGGCAGGTTGTCTATGAAGGAGACGTGATCGCTCGGGTGCCAATCGAGGGAGAAGAACACTTGGTCAAAGTCCACCGTTTCCAGCAGCTTATTGATTGGAGCTATCACCTATAGTAGATGGACAAACAAAGCAGTTGATTTTTCATTATTGATCAGCATTTTGTTTGGATAGGATGGTGGTGGGGATGGCAAGGAGAGAAGAGGGGTGGGGGGGAGATTGAGAGTCTCTTTACCTCGATCCCCTTTTGTCCTGCGGGGAAAGTGCTGATGTCCAACGTGCCAGAAATGAAATCGTTTTGAACGTCGACAATCAAGAAGACGCTCACTGGTCGGACAATCTGGTGGACAGAGACACTTAAGATCAGCACATGATTTTTAAAATAAAATTAACTAAAGAGTAGCAGTGGCAATCACCTTTTTTATCCAATTATTCCAGCAGAAGACAAATTCTTTCTTGTCTATGAAATTGTCCTAGAAAAAAGAAAATTGCATTGCTAGAAGGTCATTATTCAATTTAAGTCAAAGCGGCAAAGTCCATATATTTTTTACTGGGGTGCTACGTTAAAATAACACCCACCAATCGCAAGTTATATCTGGATATGCAGAGGACTGTAGTTAGGTCCTACCTTGTTCTTATCAAAAATGGAAAACACTTCGCTGATTTGCTTTGGCTCTAGTGAGTAGACCTTGCCCTTGTCGTTCCGAAACAGGGCCCGGCAGACGGCGCCGAACTCGGCGAGATCCA
This sequence comes from Nemoura dubitans, assembly GCA_921293005.1. Taxonomy (NCBI): domain Eukaryota; kingdom Metazoa; phylum Arthropoda; class Insecta; order Plecoptera; family Nemouridae; genus Nemoura; species Nemoura dubitans. Next base: position 52,803,441 of record OV121073.1, read on the forward strand.
GGTAACCGTCCCTGCAAGTGCATGCAGCAATCCGTCAGCCCAGTGGTCCACCAACACGTCACGTGTCGAAAAAACACTAGCATTAGTCACACCACTCACCCGTTTTTGTCAAACGCGTTGAAGCAAGCCTCCATGGCTACGGCAGACGACTCGTATTGATCAAACCAGGTGTCCGGAGGTCCGCCAGCAGCCACCTCTTCATTTCCCGCAACCCGACAGCTCTCCACTTGATTAGACATTTAACTGCGGCACTTCTAGCGAGCTGAGGGGTGAAAACATTGTTATACTGCATTAGGGCGTTTATTAAAAGAAACGAAAACTTTTCGGGGATATCTGTGCCAGGCTCATGCGATTCAAACACGCCCCCAAATTCTTTTTTAGTTTGCGCACGCAAGTCAGAATTATTTTAATCCCCTGTGTGGGCAGGGCGCCGACAGGGTTACAAAGGAAGGTGGGGATCGATAGCCTGGTCATGCCGGTGTCAATCAAACGTCGCATGCCAATCGGACTGAAAGCTTTCAGACACAAAGGCGAGCAGGTTTCGTCTGTACAGCCCCTAAAAATAAATGCACTTGCTTACATTATAAATATTAATGCCCCTCGCCGCTAGCGAAAGTAAACACAGCGCAGCCAGCTCGTACTTTTGCGCCCTGAATTTAGCGACCCGTCGTTGCCAACCTCTCGCAATGAAAATATCTTCCCTCCTTCCCGCACTTTTGTCGCGCTCGCACATGGCGTAGCGGATGTCTGTCGCCTTTTCGCGAAGCAAACGAGTGTTTCCTTTGATTTTTGCTTCATTAGTAAAGGATCAAGACTATTTTGTGTATTTTCGGACATAATCACTTCTTCCGCTATGTCTAAGCAGAAAAACACCCTGTTTAATTACTTCACGTCACCTGGCTCCAATAAAACTCCGGGTCCCAGCCCTTCCCTAGCCAAGACACCTTCATCTAAAACACCATTGTCTTCAAAAGCCAAGACACCGTCGTCCAAGACCCCGTCGTCCAAGACCCCAGTGTCTTCAGCCAAGAAGGCGAAACTCCATGAAACCACGCCGGTGTCGTGGGGTAAAAAAGCAAAGCGAGACGACGCCAAGGCAGTCGATGAAGGTGAAGTCTTGCACGGTGCACGAATGCTATCATCCACATACTGCATGCCACCTATGATAATGAAAAAAGGGATATGCCAATGACGTCCATTAATTCGATTCTATATTTTAACCAGTTGACACGTATTTGTGGCACTATTACAGATGATGTCGACAAGGAGAATGCTTCAGGAGATGAGCAAAGTGTCGCTCCCCCAAAGAAACGACGTAGGATCGTGGTACTCGATGATGAGGACTCGGGGGATGAATACAAACCTGGTTTGTATTAAATGACATAGTGCCAGGATTGTTAAGCAGCAAGTTGCAATTATATTGAATCTTATCGACTTGTATGATTGCAGACAAGAAAGATCAAGTATCCTCGGAGTCGGAAAGTTCGGGTGTGGATTCGGATGCCTCTAATGACGCCGGTGGCTCTGAATCCGAAGACGAGACTCCCAAGAAGGTGAGACATTGTTATTTGCTAATCACAGTCATCAGCCCTGTTTTCAATTTCCTACCTGTCAAGTGCAAACTTGGTTCTTAATTTGATTCAAATGTCAAGGCCAATGCTTCAACTTACTCCCCCAAAACTTCTCAACTACTATAATACATTAGACAAATAATTGCCTTAATGGATTGCGGCAGTAATTCTTAACTTCGAAATTTGTGAGGGACCTGAGACTAGTAATACAAAGTAATTTGTGTTCAGTAGTAGCTACCAACATAAAATAGATATCCTAGTATTAAATTGATTTGGTATCATTCAGATTTAAACATGCACACTTCTGAAATCATAAAGTGTGCCCTCAAAATTTTAGTAGTCCTGATATATGGGTTAGGCTGAATAACAGTGTAGTTTAAAACTGATTGTGGCTCGATAACATACCTAAATCCCAACAATTGCATGGTGGAGCCAAAATGTAGAGGCTTATGTAGACTTGTTTGGGTCGATCTGCTTTTTCGAGAAGGCTAACAAAATAATAGCCGCCAAACATATTCCTCTTCGGAATATGACGACACTAGTTAAATGGTGTAATTAATGTTTTTTAAAATGTTCAACATGAAAGTCCACCCAATTAATCTTTTGCCGATTTATCGAAGTAATTTGTGCATTGGTATAAATCACGTTCCTGTCATCCCCGACCTGCCTAGACGAGTATCCATCCAAAAGGTCGGGTCTCAGTACAATCGGATACCTTGATTGAGAGATAAGAGAATCAATTAAAAAGAATGCACGTGAAATTACATTCAGAAATCTACTTTTTCTCAAATAAAGGAAAAGTAATGCCAGTTTGTGTTAGTAGTGGGGGGAAGATGCAGAAACTTTTCTGAGTTTAATTGTATCTTCAAAATTACATGTTTTAGGCAAGTAGAAATGCGCCAACATTGTGCAAAACTCCCGAGTGAACCGAATCATGAGTCTTTTCGATCCTCATTTGTCAGAGCAAAGCAGCTACTGATAACTCCAAAACAGGTTTATCCAATTAGTCCCAGGCCCGCAAAAGCACATGGCTAGCCACGTGTTCAGTACATGGCACATATACCTACACTGTTTTCAACCGAACCTGAAAATGACTTGTACGTTTTTTCGACAGGTGCACTTTATGTTTCTGCAAGTGTACATGATCACAATACCAATGCCAACTAAGTTACCCAAACTGAATTAATACTTCAAAAACTGAAAAAGGTTGATGAATATCAAAATATGTTTCTTACTCAACTTAAAGGAATCCCCCGAATTGCATTTCAAAGAACCATGTAGTGTAGAGAATACCAATTAATTAAACATCCCGTTTGACTGTATTGAAAAAAAAAATTTGCGGTGGAATAATCGCACATTTTTGTTTGGTGCCACACCTCCTCGTGACGTTTACTTGGGGAGCGTATGCTGCTGGTGCTAGCCATTCCACAAGTATACGTCACGAGGAGGTGCCACGCCAAAACGAAAATGTTCGATTATTAGAGATGTCAAACGATTTATTTTTGACACATTGATTAATCAAAATTTCCAAAAAATGAAAATCGATTTTCAGTCGATTTTAATCGATTTCGATTATTCCTCGATTTCATCGATTTTTCCCTAAATTTTGGTGTAAAATGATAGCAAACATTTATGTTTTTGTTGGCAAGTTGCATATATTAGTTTCAAAGTTGATAAGTTGTCAATAAATTTTCTTGAATGTTATCTCTTATCCTGCCATAACTCACACTCACAGAGATGGCCTATTCTTTGCAGCTTGAAATGCTTATCCTGAGAGATTTGTGAATTATTGTTGAAACCGATCAGAACCATTCTTGTTTAGTGTTCAATGCACTGCCCTGGAGTTCCTCTGCTACAAGAGCTGGGTTACCAAAAGTGACAGAAAAATAACAAACACTGGGAATTATAAAATTATTAGCTTTTTTCTTGGACAAAAACAGAATAGAGCAGTAATGCTGCTGAGGCATGTTCAGTGCTAGTGGTTTTCACAACAAACAGATAAACTTCTATGAAAAAAATGATGAAATTGAAGATTTTGAAGATTTTTTTTTAATTTTCGATTTTTTCGATTTTTTAAACAAACATCAATTTATTGTTTTGGAGGCCATAATCGGTTAATCGTCGTAATCAATTGACACCCCTAGCGATTATTCCTCCGCAAAATTTTTTTTTCAATAAATTCAAACGGGATCTTTAATTAATTGGTATTCTGAACACTATATATATATATATGTTCTTTTAAAAGCAATTCGGAGAACTCCTTTAAACATTAAATGGAATTTGAGGTACCTATTCAAAGATTTTACCTCTACTTACCTACAGAATAAATAGGTAACTAAAGCGGTCTTCATCTTCATCCATTTTTCAATGTAGCACAGCACAGTTAGAAGAAAAGCTAAAAGTTAGCGTGTTCAATGCTAGGACCAAAGATAATAAGGGCTAACTCCCAATAGAAACAAGAAACTAGCAACGAACCTTCTACCCTTCGCCTTTACGTTACTTGCATAACATTAATTGCCTTTGATCAAGTTCACAGTGTTTCCCCTGCTGCAGCATCTGCTCACTGCTCCTGCCAATCCAAGGCAAATTAAAAATTAATTATAATACATAACTAATATTAATAATACAGGGAAGGACTCGGACAAAGCCGGCTGCCAGACGAGCACCCAGCAAAGCGGCTGCTTCCCCTGTTGGCGTTTCTGCCACAACGAAAGCCAAGCTGGCGGCGTTGGCGGCCAGCCCTGCCGCCCCGCGCCAACCCAATGAGCCCAGCAACGAAGCATGGGCGCACCTCGCGTTTGACTTTCTCAAGCCGGAAAAGATTCGCGACACAGCGGGAAACCGGCCAGACCACCCGGATTACGATCCTGGGACACTCTCCGTGCCGAAAAAATTCTTGGATGAGTGCACGCCGGTAAGCAAGGCTTTACAACGTTTGAACCCAAACAGCTTTAAGTTTTTACACTTTATTTCACTTTTTGAATTCTTTTATCATTTTAGCACTCTTATTCTGTAGGTAGGTACTAAATAAACTTGTAAATTCATGAATAAGACCAGATAAAACCAGAGTGTGATCAGTCAATTCTGCGTATTTCATCATTAACCACCCCAAACTGATGCAAAGGGCCAGTTCAGGCAAAGTAGATCACGAATTTGTTGGTCCATTACGAGAATATGTGCAGAGAATATGTCTGAGAACGTTACGACTTGTCAAGTAGCACAAGCGAGGTCTAATATCCTTCCATCGGCATTTGCTTGGGTACTCGGTTCGGCAGTTGTATTGTACCGCTGTCCTCTGTGCCTCGTCAGGCGATGCGCCAGTGGTGGGAGCTGCGCACTCAGCACAACGACTGTGTTCTGTTCTTCAAAGTTGGCAAGTTCTACGAGCTCTATCACATGGACGCAGTCATCGGAGTAACTGAGCTCGGGCTCAACTACATGAAGGTTAGCTCCTCACAGCTCCTCGCAAGGAAACTATCATGATCTAGTAATGAAATATATATAATATGAGTACGACCTGAATTTATTTATTGCTAATTTTAAAAGCAGTCTGGCATCAAAGGATATTTTATTTCTGATGTGGTTTCTGAGACTTATCATAGAGATTGCCTAATAATAATAATAATAAATTGCGTTTTATTAGATCGATCATATACATGATATTAATACGTCATAATAATATTTACAATGATAAAAGTATTTGTAGGTAGGTACATTCCATGTCAGTTACTTTTCTAAAAACTTATCCAAAAACTAAGTTATTGCTTATACATTAAATCTTTTAAAAAGTCGTCAATAGAATAAAAACATTTTTCGGTCAAGTATTCTTTTAACTTATGTGAGAGTGCGTCTGCATTCATACTCTTGAAGTTTTTTGGTAAGGCATTGAATAGTTTTGAGCCTAATGCTAGAGGTGTACTTCTTTTACACCTATTAGCCCTAATGTCCTTGAAATAGAATAGTCCTTGAATAGAAATTGGTACTGCTAGTAGGTAAGTGAACTGCATGGTAGAGGCCGAGGGTGTTTGCATCGGGATGAGTGTTCCTGCTTAGAGAGAATTTCAAATTTCACTACTGGCTTGGACTGTGGTTTGAGAAGATGCAATGCAATACAGTCTAGCCCGTGAGAAAAGATGCCACAGCATAGACCGCCTCCTTATGAACTACCAACCCTTTAATTTTAATGGCGGGAAAACGAAACACTATCTCGGAGACAAATAAAAAAATTACAACATGAATCTATTTCATAATTATGAGTAAAAATATCAACGAATCAATAGCTGAGAGATAAAAACATTATCTTTGATAATATTAAAAGGGATAAAGATGATGACAGGATTTCAGTTTTGTCAAATTGGCGGTTATGTAAGCTACAGTGACTACTAGCGCTCCCAGCGGAATGGCATCTTCTTAAATAAAACGAAGTGTAGTGCTAAAAAATTTATATGGGAATGGTCACTTGTCAAATTCTAAGGACACAGGTGCCGCGGTTCCAGTGAATTATAAAGTCATATTTTCTTGGGTCCTGGAATGTTCAGGTGTCAGTGTTTGCTGTTCCCAAAAATTGCGTAAGATTGTCAGTCTACCTCGGGCAGCTTCCAATTGGGTGTTGGATATCATTTGCTGCTGTGCATGTGGTGCCGGATCACCGACCGAGCTCGTCGCTTGCGTTTCCAGGGCAACTTCGCCCACTCGGGCTTCCCCGAGATCGCGTACGGCCGGTTTTCAGCGAGTCTGGTGCGCAAGGGCTACAAAGTGGCTCGCGTCGAGCAGACCGAGACCCCGGACATGATGACGGAACGCAACAAGAAGACCGGTCAGTAACCTCTCATGTTTGCTAGTCTGGGTTGTTTGTGGTCTTAACTCGGGTTCAAATAGTTATTCGGTGGCTCCATTCTATGGCTATCTGACAAAGGGGTATTTGCAGTTACAGTCGCAGCCTGTGTTTTCTGTCACAGAAATATAATGGCTGGTTAAGTTATGATTTTCTGAGGTCTTTGATGCTTTTGGTTGATTTTTTGTGTGGTTTGACAGTTTTGCTCCTTGTGCAAGGGATTTGTGGAACTCTAAATATTATATGTATATATATATATATATATATATATATATATATATATATATATATATATATATATATATATATATATATATTATATATGTTTAATAAGCTTTACGGTTAAAAACTGCAAGGGAAAACGTTTTGAATAAATGTTTTAATTTGACGTTTCGCCAAGGAAATGTCTTGGCATCTTCAGGAAAAGATTTCTCAGAATAAAATGAAAAAACAAGGTAAAAACAAGGTAGGCGAAACGTTGAATTAAAACATTTATTCAAAACGTTTTCCCTTGCAGTTTTTAACCGTAAAGCTTATTAAACACATAATATGAACTGCCAAAACTTTCAATCACTCATATATATATATATATATATATATATATATATATATATAATGTACTACATATATATGTGTTTTATACGTTTGGTAACATACAGTAGATTTTTTATATAGACAATTGGGTAACTTATATATGGTTTATTTATTTCCTCATAGGAAAGTTGAGTTTGGCAAGTTACATGTGTTTTTTTTATGGATGTGGCTTGATGAGCTGTCTGTCCTTTGCTTAAACAAAGGAACCCATCCTGATGTTCAAATGCCAAGGGGTTCCTCCCACCTTAAACAAAAGGAGTAGATTGTTGGAGAGATCCCCTTAAATCACCCAAGTATCATTGCTAGATTGAAAAAAGAAAAGCAATCAAATTGTTGTGGTAGTGAAGCGTTAGCAATTCCCGTGCCGTTAACATCAAAGCTGACGCGGTTGTATCGTGCGTTCCAGGCGGCAAGAAGATGGACAAGGTGGTGAAGCGCGAGATCTGCCAGGTGACGACGAAAGGCACGCAGGTGTACGGCGCAATGGAGTGCCCGCCGTGCGACAGCGAGGAGAACTTCCTGCTGGCCGTCACCGAGAAGGTCGGTGATAGATTGGAAGGAACCTTTGATTGACATTGCTATCTGACGTTAATATCGGAATAGTTTGGAAGTTTGGATTGGACGTAAATGATATTTGTAGATTCGGCTACGAAATAACTATTCAAAGGGTTTCTCTAATTCCGGTTGCCCCCCCCCCCCCCCCCCCCCCCCCCCAATTGCCACTTAAGTGGGTAAGAAAATGAATACAATCAAGGGATTTGGGCACTATTGTTATCTATGATCAACTTGCTTGGCTTATCATTGCTGTATAGTTCTCTCTCTCCGATGACTTTTTTATAATAACTTACATAATAGCTCAAGCAGTGATTTAAGTAGCCTTTGAAAAACACATGTCTGCCTTTTAATATTCCCTGTTGATACCTAGGGGTGGTCCCATTTGCATCTGTCAATGCTTTGTCTATCTCGTCTGTCACTGGCTTAAGTCTTGTCCTGCGAGGCAACACAGCGCTTGACCCTCGCTTCCGTTCCTCTCGTCGCAGGCACTGGACGACGGCGGACCCACGTTCGGCGTCTGCTTTGTGGACACGTCGATCGGGATCTTCCACCTGGGACAGTTCCAGGACGACAGACACAGCTCTTGTCTGCGCACACTGCTGGCTCACTACCCTCCAGCGCAGGTAGGCAATAGGCATCCTGTCGGTCTCTGGGACTTGCTGCGCAATAGCTAGCTCGATACAAGTTTGTCAGGCTTGCGGTTTAGAAAATGGTAGAGTACCTACATTTAAATTGCAGGCCAACTTTGGACTTTCCCTTCTTTTCCTAACTGTCATTAATTATTAATTAATAATCCAATGTTGGGAGCTGGATTTAAACAAATTTCATGAATGTTTTCTCCACGACTATTAACAGAGAGATAAATTACCTTTCACCACAGACAAATAAGAAATTTCTAAGATAGGCTACCAAAGGTTACCGGTTTTGTAAAATTGTAAAATAGTTTGAACTGTCTCCCTTGGACACCAATCAATACCTTCTTATAAAATCGTTTTAGATTCGAAATTGCAGCGTCCCGATTAGAAGGTATCTAGAGGATAGGATGAAAATTGAAGTATCTGATTGGCTGTGGCCGTGGAGATAACAATTTATCGAGAGATGACAATTTATCCAGACAACTTTATCTGCCAGTCGGTGGAAGCAGGATTGAGTTTGCCGCGTGGTGTGACGCTTCCCGCCCCGACAGATCGTGTACGAGGGCGGATCGGTGTCGGCGGCCACGCAGAAACTGCTGATCGCGGCACACGGGACGGCGCTGAAGGAGAAGCTGTCGGCGGGCAAGCAGTTCTGGACAGCGGAGAAGACAGTCAAGACGCTCGCCGAGGGGGACTACTTCAAGGACGGCGATCGGATGGTCTGGCCGGAAGGGCTCCGGCCGTTCCTCAGCGACGGTAGGCAGCGCAGGTCTAACCGCAGCCACAAGCCCGGGGACTTTAAATTTCTTTTCAAGTTTTGTTACCAGACACTCTTGAATTTTTTTATGGTTAAAGTTTCCCTCAGTTTCAAGCAATAAAGTTTTCCCATTATCAAGACCATAAAGACCAGGGCCCAGATTCACAAAGGGTCTTAACATTGGGTTTATAGGTTTAAGCAGAGTCCCACCGCTAATGCTAGGGTGTCTGCGTAGCCACCGAGGCCGCAACCCGAAGTGTCGGTTTCTCTCGCCAGATAGCGCCAGCAGCTCTTTCAGGCGCTTGTTTGCGAACGTGGCTTGAAAGCGGCGATTGCTATGACGTAGACGCGCTGTAGGGTTAAATAATGGAAATCTTGCCTTGGGTCCCCTATTTAACCCTATTTCGAATCTGTTAATTTCAAAGTTCTTTACGAATCTTCACCAAATCTTCTAACAATGTCGACCTTATTATGCCTGCAAATATTAGGTCGGTAGGGCTTTCCAATTGGTTTTTATTAGCAATTCTGTACCTAGTGTTTTTTCGTGATTCTCGGTACTTTTTGACGCCTGAATCAAGGAGGTTGTATAACCTCCTTGGCCTGAATCAATTTCCTCTGTCACCCTGGTGACCAAGCTTTGTTGACTTGAAATTTGTCCAAGGCAAAGATTTGACAGATGTATCAGAAATAGGGATGCACCATGTCAATTGACCGGTCAAATATTATTGGTCAATTGACTGGTCAATTGACCAAAATATACACTTGACATTTTTTAATTATGTATAGTATTTTATTTGATGAAACTTGTAATTCGTGGCAGCAATAGTATAACTGCATCTTGCTGTCTTCCTGTAGTTTACAATAGACTAGGGACCCCGCCCCTGAGGCCTACGGCCGCCAACCCCACACACGGTCCGTTGACTTCGCAAGAAACGTATCTACCCGACGGTTTTGCCATGAAATTTGGGGAATGTGCCCCCTTAGCTACTGCGAGGGCTTTGCAAGAAACTTGAATTCACGGTGATATTCTGAGGTCATTTCGTTTCGAAACCCGTGACCAAATAGCCACAGATTTGTGACCAGCCCTCCTACCCGCACACAAAAAAGAACCTACGTAGGAGGGCTCCTCACATTCCTTCATTAATTGCCATTTTTAATTGTATATCATAATAATTTTTTCTGTATTTTTCAGTAAACTAATTACCGTAATACAGTCTTGTCAAAAATCACCCATAGTAGCCTACATCCTTCAAGAAGCCCCCTTTTTTTTTATAAAACTGCATACCAATATATAAATTTTTGTTAAAATTTGAATTTGACCGGTCAATTGACGTCAATTGACCAAAAAAGTATTTGACCGGTCAATTCACATCCCTAATCAGAAATAAGTAATTATCATTTATGGAAGTAATTGAAGTAAATCCGCGCTAGAAATATATCCAATATAATAAGGACCAGACCCACGGTCGTAATTGCCATCTATTATATGCAGGGATGGCCATCGATTAAAAAATCTACATCGATTTGAGAATCGATTTTTTGACTCTCAAATCGATTAAAAATCGATTTTTCGACTAATCGATTTAAAATCGAATATTCATCAGCATGGCAGCACGCCAGGAGCTGTTTGAGTTTGGAGTTTTGGAGCAATACTTGACAGGATGGTCACACAGACGACAGCAAGCGATTTCTTTGTTGAGAGCGTTTTTCTTACCATCGTTTTCGAAATTAAAGTTTACCTATACCTACTTCACTTCTAAAAGTAGGTAGTTGGGGTAAATTGTTTGCACTTTTGCATGGAAGCACAGGCAGGAGACACGATTTTGAAGTGTCAACCTGTAGGCGCAATGTTGCCAACACCCATCATCCAACAGCAACTAGCTTATTACGACTATGGTGCCATCTACCAGTAAATTGTAAAACTGAAGTAGGCTTCACAGAGCGGTAGATTTAAAAATAACGGAAAAACGTAAAAAAATTGATTTTCTGTTGTGAAATCGATAATCGTTTTTTTCTTCAAAATTGATTAATCGATTCGATTTTATCGAATCGATGGCCATCCCTAATTATATGTTCAAATTACTCAATTACTCACTTAGCTAAAAATAAGCATATTTTGGCTATCTGACTGCTTTAGAGAGAAACAAAGGAAGGTCACAATCGTCTAATTTTTCGAGTGATCAGAGTTTTCGAGAAGGCAATGATCTGGCTTGTTACTCCATGGTTTTCATAGGCCTTCTGCCTCCATCTTGTTATGCGCTATATACAAACGAAACCGCTACGCTCATCTTCAACGCAACACAAACTGCGTTCGCAAAGCTCTAGTATATGACATTTATGCACTTTGTTCCTCCAAGGGTAGTTGTCTTTGCTGTGTAAATTGACATTGATGGAACGTTCGAGGGCCCCCCAAGATCCGCTCCCCGCTAGGTGCAGGTGGTACTGACAAGTGTTGGCGAGCGCGTTCCCATATCAAAGTGTCCTTCCCTGTGTCCGTCCAGGCGAATCGGACTCAATGTGTCTGTCGGCTGGCTCCGACTCGGAGCTGGCCGTGAGCGCGCTCGGCGCCTGCGTCTGGTACCTGCGCAGGTGCAAGCTCGACCAGCAGGTGTTGGCCATGCGCCTCTTCCAGGTAAGACTCCGTAAGACTCCGAACGACCCAAGGCACTTTGCCTGCGATTTCGGTTCTTGTAAGCCTGACATTTTGTGGGAGAAAACATTTTGGATATTGCATATTAACTGCAGACCTATTATTTTGTAACCTTTAATTCTTTTGTTTGCAACTTTCACTGCCTGCTGTACAATTACCTACTAGTGACATTAAAATGAGTGGTTCTCTTTCAAAAAAATTACTATCCATACACATGTGTCTAAAATCCCCCCACTTGGCCAAGTTAGTTGTCTTTCCAGCCTGGGCTTGCCAAAACATGTTAAATTATTGTTACGTGTTAGGGAACATAAAACTTTCAATAAGGTTACCATAAACTTACTTGCTGTCTAGGTATATAATTCGACAATAATTGTGAAACATTCTATGTAGTACCTCATAAAATAGCTGCGCAGCCAAATGAAAAATGTACTTGATTACTTGTCCCATGTTGCCACGAGTGTGCTGACTTCTCCGCAGACGTACCGCCCGCTGGCGAGCGAGGAGACTCCGTTAGCCGCGCGATCCGAGCTGCAAGGCAAACACCTCGTGCTAGACAGCGTCACGCTGAGCAACCTGGACATCCTCTATCACGGCCACGAGCGCAAGCAGGGCACGCTGCTGCACACGCTCGACTTCACCGTCACCGCCTTCGGAAAGAGGTGAGTGACGCTGACCGCAACCGCTGACCGAGCCGGTGCGGACAAACTTGCAGCTCGTAACAGACAGTTTACAAACTGGACCTTGAGTTACAGTGAGCCTTGTATCCTTTGACTTTATCAGACTGAGATTGAAGCACCTACTGCATTGAATGGACAACTACAGGTCCATATTCAATCACTTATATCATGGGCAATTAATTCCCAATTAAAAATCAATTAATTTATTTGGCCACATAAGTGATTGCCTCGGGACTGTACTCGTCCATTAAGATTTTAAAATCACTCTAAGTTGTGTCTTGAAAGTAGTGCAGGACGCAAGTCGCTGTAAGTGGTATCTTGCAAGTAGGACACTGAACTCCGATATGTAAGTCGCCGTAAGTTGTATCTTGCAAGTAGGGCAGTAAATTACAATACCTACTCAATTTGCTGTAATTTGCATCTTGCTCCTTCCCACCCAAATTATCTGCCCTGCTCTGCTCCTATTTGCAACACTTGCTGATGACCACAATTCATAACTATTTTGAAAAATCACGATCTTTAGTTACACAAAAGCTGAGCTGACGTTCTGACACTGATTTCCCGCCGCCGTTGTTTTGAACCCGAGCTGTTCCCTGACTGACCTGTGTTGTGGTGGGGTTCGCTCTGCAGACTTTTGCGACAGTGGCTCTGCAGTCCGGTGTGCGAGACCGAGGCCATCGTATCGCGGCAGCAGGCCATCAAGGACCTCGTGGACAACCCGCACCTGATGGCCGAAGTACAGGACAAGATGAAGACACTGCCCGACATCGAACGTCTGCTCAGCAAGTAGGTACCTTTCGCTACGTCTTGGATACAAGACTTTGTTATATTGGTTGAAATAATGCTGCCATATCAGAATTTAACAAAAATCACCGCATATTATGATTTACAGCTTATGAAGTTATGAGCCATTGAAAAAAAGATTACTTGTTTATTTTAAACATTAGTTAGATATCCTTGGTTTATTTTTAAATTGTGCTATTTAAGAAGTAGACAGTAGAATGGCTACGGCACCAACAAGAACTACCATGAGACCAAGGCAAGAGCTCGGAACGGGATCAACAAGCCGAGGCATGGCGGGCCCCGACCGCGAGAACTAACGCTTTGCGCCGTGCGCCGTAGGATCCACACGCTCGGCAACGCAGTGCGTTCAGCCACCCATCCAGACAGCCGTGCCATCTTCTTCGACGACCGCAACTACTCCAAGACACGCATCAAGGACTTCCTGTCTGTGCTGACTGGGTTCAAGACGGCGCAAGACGTGGCTGAGTTGTTCACCGCCGAGAAGGACTCGCTCACTTCCGACCTGCTGGCCACCTCCATGTGCATCAAAGGTTAGCAGACTAGCATTACACGGGGGTGGGTGGGTTGCAGGGATGCATTAGGCCCTGAATGCCCTGGAGATCAAGATATGTGGCGGCCCTCCTAGGCTTTTCCGCTTCGATGTGTCCCCAGAAATCTCATACCCGAGGCGAGGCCCCTCGAAACAAGTCTGAAGTGTTTTTCACAGTAAGAAGGAAAACATTGCTCTGCAGACTCCATACATTGTGCTGTTAATCATTCGATGCTCAGACCATGGACACCAAGGAAGCTCCGCTTTAATTGCCACCATTTCCCTAGACTGCTTGTTGCCTATACTATACCTCCTAATTACTTATGAGATGACTTTAGGCAAATATGGTATTTTGTTTGCTCCATTGACAGCCGATTTGACTTAAAAATGCAAATATTTATCATCGTCGATAGTCTATTTTACAAAGTTACAATAATATTCTAGCAAAATAACAATAAAATAAGTCCCTTTTTTAAATATTGAAGACACATACGTTTCCACATTCAGATTTCATTTCATTTCTGTTTATTGCTTCTTTTATCTTGGAATCAATTAAAATGTTACCTAAATACTTTTCCGGTGGCTTTACAGCGGTTACCTCGTCCAGTCAGGTCGGAGGTCATGCGAGATATTAAAAGCAATTATGGAAGTTAATTCATTCACATTGTAAATACCTACCAACTTTTTTGCAAGTACCTACCAAAAAAGTGTAACATTAATAATTAATTAATTAATATTTAATATGCTTTTCAGTTTTCATACAGAGAAGACTCAGGAAGCTTTTTGAATTTTCTTCTTGCTTCAAAATTACGTCTTTAAGTTCATTGGAATCGCGTGAAATGTGAAATCTAATGCAAAACTCCACAGTGCACCGATCATCAGCTGGTCGATTCTCATTTTAGGAGCGAGGCAGTTGCTGATTTGAAATCTGATTTGTCTAAACGAGATTTGGACCCTCTTCAGCCAGTTCCTCCACATGGTTGGTACCTGGCTTACCTATGCTGTTTGCAAACAAACCTTTTTGAGTAGATAGCCAAAATTCGACTGGCTCACTGTCAGAAGTCCAGGAATATTATTTTAAACATTTTTTGTATATATTTTCATATTTCTCCCAAGATTCGCAAGACACGAGACACGAAGAAGAGATCCGTGTTGAACCGTGATTAATGCACTCAGCAGTTTGCACATATTACAAACCAATTCAGAATACCAAATATTTATACTGTTTTGATATATCTTTCTTGTTGACAAAGAATTTGACAGTACCTACTTTAGATCAAAATCATTACTAATTGCAGTAATGGCCAATACGCCATGTAGATGGTCATTTCGCTCTGCCTGTATTGCTATCTAGTTGGCGGTGGAAACGACCACGATGGTCTTTCGTGGTGTCACGATTTTTTGTGGGCAATGAGCAGTCTAGGGTAATAGTGGACATTGAAGCGGAGCTTCCTTGATGTCAATGGCTCAGACCATTGAACCCTTTAGCAGAAAAATGGGACGGCCTGCAAATTTTGACACCTTTAACTCTTCGAAGAGCACGGGAGCCTCTGTGAGAGTGAAACACCTTCCATTCTAAATGTGAAAAATGCTACAGGTACTAGCTTTGATTTGGCAACTGTGCCGTGATGAACGTGACCTGATTGCGCTGACCGCGTGCTGCAGGCGAGTCGAAGCAAGGCAGGTTCCCTCCGCTGACCAAGTCGCTTGAGTTCTTCGAGACAGCGTTCGACCACGTGGAGGCAATGAAGGAGGGCCGCATCATCCCGCGGCAAGGGGTCGACAAGGAGTACGACGCCATCAACAGCAGGATGGCCGTAGTCAAGCACCGACAAGAGGAGTACCTCACCGAGCAGCGCAAGTTCTTCGGTGTCAAGGTAAAGACAGTCAATGAGGTTTTGCTCAAATATGCATTGCCGCTGGAGTTTTGCAACAAGTCATAAAGCATGCTGTTACTAATTACTACATCATTTTCTATTGTGATTCTATTGCTATTGCTGAGTGATAAGATTTAAGTCAGAGGCATTTAGCAAACAAAATGGAGTAAATTCAAGTTTACGCGAATCTTAATTCAAGCTCTATCAACCATCACGCAAAATACCTACGTAGTTACAAATGCAATGGAGAAGATTTTAGGGTGGAAGGAGTGCGATAATAACTGAAGTTTTAACGACCAAGTCATTTTTTGACGGACTACGCAGACACAAGTGGTTGGTTGGTTTGGAGCTAACGGGCTGTGCATTCGCAGGTGTTGTATGTGGGCACCGGTCGCAACCGGCTGCAGTTGGAGGTGTCAGAACACGCGGCCAAGCGTGCCACCCGGAACCACGAGCTGACGGGCCAGCGCAAGGGATACCAACGCTTCTGGACGCCCGAGTGCCGAGAGCTCCTCGCCGAAACTGTCGCCGCCGAAGACACCATGACTGCGGTGCTCAAGGATCTCAGTCGCAGGATCTTCAAGAAGTTCAGCGACAAGTGAGTGGACGTACGGTCGTTGGCATTGACGCGCAGACATCAAAAGCCTAGTAAGGTTCGCCAGGAGAGGTTAGGTTCGAGTAGTTTCTCATTTTGGTGTAAGAAATATTGCAGCATTGGCCTGAAGTGGACTAGGGGAGAAATTTTTTGATCAAACCGCTCCAAAGATATTTGATGAGCGAAGCAAAATCATCAATTTCACTACTGCTAAAAAAATACTTGTGTGTGTGTGTGTGTGTGTGTGTGTGTGTTTTTTTTTGTATGTGTGTTTGCGCGCGCTCTACAGGCCAAACGCCTGCGACGATTGCGACGAAATTTTCAGGGAGTCTACTTTTGTTCTCAACTTAGACCCTCTGTGTTTTTCAAGAAAATCCTCCTTACCCTTCACTTTCAAAGCAGAAAAAAGAGCAATATTCGGCAATTGAGAAAGTTTGGAAAATTACGGAAATTTATTTAAAAGTGCGTATTGTTTTCAAATTTTCCCAATTTCGATTGTTGCCTTAAGAAACCATTGAAACCAAATCGAAACATTACACCAGATTTTTTGACTTGAAATTGACTTCAATATTTGACAGATATTAGAAACTTTGTCAATTTCTTGCATGCAAGATTTTGAAAGTAAGTCTGCGGTAGAAATATATCTCCAACCTAATAAAAACCCTTGGGCATGAGATACAACTATTTATTTACATGCACATTGCTCAATGATCTCAAAATGAGCATATTTCCGCTACCCGACAGCTCGGACAGAAACAAAGAAAGGTCAGAATCGTTTACATTTTCAAGTGATCAGAATTTTTGAGAAAGCAATGGTCCAGCTTGCTGCTCCATGATTTTCATAGGCTTCTTGCCTCAATCTTTTTATGCGCTTAATACAAACCGCTATGCTCATCTTCAACGCAACACAAATTGCGTTCGCAAAGCGCTAGTTAATATCTATTATGTATTTATGTATTGTTTACAATTTGTACAACATTGTTTACTAAGGTTGTAAATCATGTCAGGGCGTGTTTGATAATCCAATCTGTTCTCTCAGTGAGCAATTTGTCCTCCAGGATGCGTTTGATAAATCGACGGATAGCTATCATCTGCCACGTTTGATAATGCCGAGCAGATCGATCCGAGCACGCTCGAAGCTCTCGGCCGAAAGCCGCCGAGAGACAGATCGATCTGCCAGATATTGTTTGAAACCTGGCGGGGAGTTAGTGTTATCCGTGCTGTGAGTGCGGCTTTACTTCCGTGATAAAGAAAACTGTCCTTTCTCAAATGGCCAATACTCATGCAATTATCATCGGTTAAATTTAATCATGTTATACTCCCACTTATTTTTTCTTAGGTGGTATGATACATTAACCACGCTACATTATCTCCATTTACGGTTGGTAATGACCAGAGAGGGGGCGCTCGCCGAGCGATCTGTCATGTGACGGATAGGAATCTGGATTTATTTATCAAACAGGCCCTCGGAATAAAATTAGTGGCAGTCAATGGTGTAAAAAGTATGTAGCATATAATCTCACATTTGGTTAACATCAAGATGACAAAATACTTGACATAACATAACTAGATGTCGTATGATGCAAGCTAACATGCCTCCTGAATGGAAAGCATATCTGCTCCCTATCAAATGCCAAACTCATAAACTCCTTTCTGCATTTTCTGATCTTTATTGAGTTCTGCATCAATGGTATTATGGTGGCGGTGAGTGCTGGCTCAAATTCGAAGCTAAATTCGAGACTACCCTGTGTCCATTCCATGCTGAGCTGGAGAAGAGTTTCCTGGCAAGTAATAACCCATGCAATACATGCATACATAACCCATGTAAAAACCCTAAGGGCTCTCCATCTGCTCGGGCTCCAGGAAACTCGTCAAATGTCCCATACGGGACGAAACACATCAAACCAGCACACCTCGCGAAAAAAATTGACCTTCACATCTCGGATGTAGTTAAAAGTTTCAGTGGTCGTTGTGCTACTCAAGTGGAGTACAAAACAATTTTTTTGAAAATTTTAGGCCCACTGGTGTGGGAGATATGACCTTGCAAAGTTTCGCTCGTTTAGCGGACCGCAAGCGCACTATCACATATTTCCGTCAATATCTCAAGAACCATTAAATTTAGAGAACTCTGGTTTAAAGCATTGCAAATTGCATAAAAAACTGCACAGGAAAAATGCTTAAAACTTGTATACTATTCATTCAGAAAAACGATACCTCTTCATATATCTACGTTTTTAGAAATGTCTATAGCAAAAAAGCGCGTTCTTTGAATAAGCTGAAATTTTCAGGATATGTTGTCAATAGATGCATGTATACTAGTACCAATTTTTAGGATGGGCATTCGGGTAGTTTTGTAGAAATTAGTTCCCAAAGTTGAAATCGCATACAAAAACATCGGATTTTTTGGTACATTTCGTAATTGAAGTGAGTGTACCACTTTGCGCAATGTTGTAATTAGCTGAAAATTTCAGGAAATGCATTCAATATATGTATGTATACTAGTACTAACTTTTAGGACGGGCATTCGGGTAGTATTTTAGAAAATAATTCCCAAAGTTGAAATCGCTTGCAAAAGCAAAGGATTTTATGGTACATTTCGTAATTGAATGGAGTGTACCACTTTGTGCAATGTTATAATAAGCTGAAAATTTCAGGAAATGTAGTCGATATATGTATGTATACTAGTATCAATTTTTAGGACGGGCATTTGGGTAGTTTAGTAGAAATTAATTCCCAAATTTTAAATCGCATACAATAGAATTGGATTTTACGGTACATTTCGTCATTGAATGGAGTGTACCACTTTGCGCAATGTTGTAATAAGCTGAAAATTTTAGGAAATGTAGTCTATATATGTTTGTGTACTAGTACCAATTTTTAGGACGGGCATTCGGGTAGTTTTTTAGAAAAAAAATCCCAAAGTTGAAATCGCATGCAAAAGCATCGGATTTTATGGTACATTTCGTGATTGAAGTGAGTGTTCCACTTTGCGCAATGTTTTAATAAGCTAAAAATTTCAGGAAATTTTTGAAAACTACGATCTCGATGTGTGCGAGAAGTTTGTCATACCTTATCGCCAATGGCTTTTCCTTGGGTGCCGCGCTGGTAAGCAGCCTGCAAGACTAGCGGAGACGTACAAGCGTTGCAGTTTCCGCAAATGAAAATCGTTTCACGCGAAGTGATGACAGTGAAGTTGGATGATAAGCGTGATAACTTCTGGTGCCCTTCACTGTCTTTATTCCCTCGAAACGACGTTTCAACTTCTTACCACACGCGGCATTTTCTGCTATTGGCACGAACGCAAAGCTGGTGTTTTTAATGCTAGCCTGCGCCCAGAGAAACAGGTCTATCGGCTTCATGATTTGCCTATCGAAGGGATTCTGCAGAGAGGCGCGGGCGGCAAGTCACTTCACGGTGCCCCCAATGCCGTCACATGGGCCTTTGCCGTGTGAGGTAGTAAAGAAATGCCATTCGGCTGTCATGTCGAAGTCTTTCTTGTGATAGCACAGGTTTACAAAATTGCTTCGGTATTTGTAATGAGCAGACGAGCCATCAGAAAAGTAAATTACGTGGTTCAAATCTGGAGTATGCTTTTTTGATAAAACTGATAAGATGTACTTGAAATGCGTACACTGCCGTGGTATCGTGGGTGAGGGAGTCAGAAAACACAACACAGCTGAGGTGCGCGAGCTCACCATTAACGTGATAATAAAATTACGAACGGATGGAGGGTGTGCGCTTAACATTGTAAATGCTGCACACCCAATTACGGACGCGCCAGCTGTAATCTTTGCCGCGAACAAGTAGCGCCCGCGAAAGGATACGTGCCCTTTGTACAGTACAGCCAAACCCGTGACAGCTTGTCATTTCAGCGGCTAGTTTAATTTGTTATTTTTTAGCACAGATGTTTACTTTTCTTGTTTTCTCGCAGACCGATGGACATTCCGATCTCACACGGACTTAGGATTTAGTGGGGGGTAGTTTCTGTCAAAACCATGGTATAAGAAGACAAATATACTTACACCATGTGTCAAAACAAACTAGCCGCGATACACTTCATTCAATTACGAAATGTACCATAAAATCCGATGCTTTTGCATGCGATTTCAAATTTGGGAATTATTTTCTAAAAAAACTACCCGAATGCCCGTCCTAAAAATTGGTACTAGTATACATACATATATCGAAAACATTTCCTGAAATTTTCAGCTTATTACAACATTGCGCAAAGTGGTACACTCCATTCAATGACGAAATGTACCGTAAAATCCAATTCTATTGTATGCGATTTAAAATTTGGGAATTAATTTCTACTAAACTACCCAAATGCCCGTCCTAAAAATTGATACTAGTATACATACATATATCGACTACATTTCCTGAAATTTTCAGCTTATTACAACATTGCGCAAAGTGGTACACTCCATTCAATTACGAAATGTACCATAAAATCCTTTGCTTTTGCAAGCGATTTCAACTTTGGGAATTATTTTCTAAAATACTACCCGAATGCCCGTCCTAAAAGTTAGTACTAGTATACATACATATATTGAATACATTTCCTGAAATTTTCAGCTAATTACAACATTGCGCAAAGTGGTTCACTCACTTCAATTACGAAATGTACCAAAAAATCCGATGTTTTTGTATGCGATTTCAACTTTGGGAACTAATTTCTACAAAACTACCCGAATGCCCATCCTAAAAATTGGTACTAGTATACATGCATCTATTGACAACATATCCTGAAAATTTCAGCTTATTCAAAGAACGCGCTTTTTTGCTATAGACATTTCTAAAAACGTAGATATATGAAGAGGTATCGTTTTTCTGAATGAATAGTATACAAGTTTTAAGCATTTTTCCTGTGCAGTTTTTTATGCAATTTGCAATGCTTTAAACCAGAGTTCTCTAAATTTAATGGTTCTTGAGATATTGACAGAAATATGTGATAGTGCGCTCGCGGTCCGCTAAACGAGCGAAACTTTGCAAGGTCATATCTCCCACACCAGTGGGCCTAAAATTAAAAAAAAAATAGTTTTGTACTCCACTTGAGTAGCACAACGACCACTGAAACTTTTAACTACATCCGAGATGTGAAGGTCAATTTTTTTCGCGAGGTGTGCTGGTTTGATGTGTTTCGTCCCATACACGAGCTCATCCCGCGTGGTCTTTGTGCAGGTACGACGAGTGGGCGACGGTTATCGAAAGTCTGGCCACGCTTGACGTGCTCATGTCATTGGCGCAGTACGCACGCAGCCAGGAGGGGGAGACGTGCGTGCCTCAGTTCTCGCCCGCTACCGCTGACGTCAAGGTACGGTCCAGCGGCGGTTAGTCGGGCATCTTTGCCGGTAGGGCTCGAGGGTTTAAGTTTAAGTTTCAATCCAGCGAGGCATAGAGACGGCCAGTATTGAATCTTGAGATGTTTCAAGTTCTTACAAATCTATCAAATATTTTTCAAGACCATAGAAAGTTTCTTCAAGTAGACAAATTTGTCTATTGATTTCAATGATTTGTTGTGACGACAACACTCAATATCTCTTCAACAATGTTGCATAATAGCAGGCTGCTGATTTTATATCTCGTATTCGATTCCAATAGTCCAAAGTCCAAGCCCGGGGATGTATAATTGAAGGCAGCCAACTTCCCTTTTGCAAGCTAACACAGTTCATTTTAATGGCATAGAGCAATCGAGTGAAAGGGATTATCTAATGAAGTGACACTCACCCTAGTTAGCAACACAAACAGACACCTTCCCCGCTGCATGCGTTCTTCCTCGACGTGGCGTCTCTCCATTGCAGCCGTTCGTGTCGATCACGTCGGGTAGACACCCATGCGTGGCCGACGGTGCCGACTTTGTGCCCAACGACACCGAAGTGGGCGGCCAATCGGCCAGTCTGCTGCTGCTGACCGGGCCCAACATGGGCGGCAAGTCTACGCTGATGCGCCAGCTGGGACTCATCGTCATCATGGCGCACATCGTGAGTCACGCTAACTAGCCTAAACTACTTTTCACGTTGAGAAGGAAAGTATTGTTTGGTAGACTCTAGACATGCCACTGCCAATCATTCAATGCTCTGACTATTCTATTCAACCCTTTAGCAGAACAATGGGACGGTCTGCAAATGTTGACATGTTTGGCTCTTACAGCATGGGAGAACCTGTGAGAGTGAAACACCGCTCTGCTTTAAAATGTGAAAAATGATATTGTATAGGCTTGGTAATGTTTGCAACATCCGATTCAACCTACTACAGACTGGCCTGTGAGATTACATGTTTTATCAATGGCCAAGAAAGCAAAAATGGCTGCTAGTGCTGCAGTGGAAAATTGTGTTCTTAAATAAAACAAGTTCTATGTGAGTGAGTGGGTGAGTGAGTGGGCCAAGATGTGATGATCAAGGCATAGTGGTCAGTTGTTCATGAATTAAGGGGAGCGTCCCAACTGTGCGCCGGTGCACAGTTTGGACGGCGCACAGTTTGGACGGCGCACAGTTAGGACTGACGGCCAGTCCCAACTGTGTGCCGTCCCAACTGTGCGCCGGTGCACAGTTCGGACGGCGCACAGTTTGGACGGCGCACAGTTGGGACTGGCGGCCAGTCCCAACTGTGCGCCGTCTGAACTGTGCGCCGTCCGATTGTAATTCTTCTCCTGACAAGAGACAGAGCGCGCCACCGATCACTTTGAATGTTAACAATGAGTGATGGTCCTTGGGCTTGGGTTAGGCAGCCAGTGTTGCTAGTAAGTTATGTGGGTGGTAGATAAGTGTCGAGAACTCTTGAGCGTTTGCTGTCCTTTTTCGATTTTGATTATTTACTGGGTCTGTCTGTAGGATGCGCAGAGGACCTACTCATACAATTGAGATACAGCACAGGAAACAGTTATACGATTTGTTTTGTCGCCCAATTAATTGTTGGCGCTCCCATAACTTTTGAGAATCGTTTGCGTATAATTTATTGCAAACCATATAAGCACGCGCTCCCCCGCACTTATTACATATATCTCGTATAGTATACCAAAAGTCGCACAAAAGTGATTTTTTAAACTCTTACTTTCACATTTCACTTTAATATAATTATTAAAAAGTTTGGGTTTGACTTCAGCATTAGTTATTTCAAGCACGTTTTCGTAAAATCTCTATTAGCGTATAACAATGGTTTGCTTCTTATCTCGTTATTTAGTGATTTTATCCATAAACCTACTCCCGCGTTATTGCTATAGACATGGCTTCATTTTCTACAGCATCACGCTTTTAAATCCAAAATCGATTTAAAAATAAAGAAGTTGTTTTTAAATCCCGCAATATATTGCGCGTGGCGAGCAATATTCAGGGAGTCCACAATGTTTCCGCCTAGATTTAGTTTTATTCCTTACTTAAAAATGATATGAAGATTGTTCACTATTTTAATAATATACACTTACGTTTAGAGCATGAGGCAGACCACGCACTTCAATTATTACATACGAATTAAAAATTCCAGTGTCATTGGAGGTATGTTCACGGGGTAGTACTTTACTAAGAATATGTAACTGTTTTGCAATATGGAAATGTTATGTTGTTTTGCGCAGGGCCGGACGTAGACAATATGCGCCAGTAGGCAGTTTTTTTCGTTGCGCTCCTATAAGCTCCCAATGCATATCAGTAAAGCCTAAGGAACCAATTTTGAAAGATGAGTCGATTCGTATGTGGACTGGTATAGATTGGTAGGCATTTATCTTGCAGGTATTTTAGAGTAACCCAAAACATAAGTAGTAAACAATAATAACGATATTACCGATAATTTCGATATTACCTGCATTGTGCTTGCTACTGGGCATGATCGGGCTGATTTAGATTGTTGATTTTATCTACATTAGTCGGCGGCGCACTTTCAAACGTGTATGCGAATAAGTAAATCAGAGATACTCTGTGTCAATCGAGTTCAACACTTAGTTTTCAATGCAAATTTTGGGGTAAAGTATCGAGACGAAGCACAAAATTTCCCGGATATCCAAAATTTGTCAGAAAACATGGACTCGAACTTGCGGTACAGTTTCCCTGAAATCCTAAATTTGCAACCAAACTCAGACTCGATCCAGCGTCTCTAGACTAGCATCTCACCGTGGGAACCAACGATCCACAGAGAAGCTTTGGGTTATGTGGTATCTGATGCGTCTACGTGAACAGTCCACTCGTCATAAAGCTGACTTTAAAAATGATCCCTCGAAGGTGCCCCAAGGGTCCGATCGGTCCGCTATTTTTGGGATCCGTAATCGGGAAAAGTGCTCTGCAATATTAAAAACTCAAGTCGGAGAAAAAATGAAAATTTCGAGAAATGTTTTCCAAAAAAGCGCCCATTTTTGGGCAGACGGCCCAGAAAACCTCACAAATGACTGAAGAACGTCAAATTTAGAATGGTCCCTAAAATTAAAGAAAAAATCTCTAAAAATGTAGAAAAGCATAAAGAAAGAAATTCTTGATGAAACACACTGACAGGCATGGCTTTTACTAGTAGGAGAAGATAGTAGGAGATAAGGGACAAAGCAGAGAGCCTGCTCTCAGATGTGACCCCCCGCCTGGACTTCGTGTGAAGTAAGAAGACACTTTTCTTTAACGTTCAATAACATTTCTTTCCCTTATCGTCGCGCTGTTTAGCGATTTTTGGTTTTGAGCTCCGCTCAACTTTTTTCTGGCACTGGTATCGCCCATCGTTTTATTTTCGCAACTTTCAAATGCGCAAATAAAGAAAATGCGCACTGGAGTGCTCCATGCTCAATGTTTTCCCCAAACTTTGATACAGGAAAAAGCAATTAATAGTTCCAGGAGTGCAGGATTAGCCATTCTGCCAATTCGGGAGCTGAATTCGCAATTGTATACTCAAATCCTATTTTAAAATGAGTTCAAAAAACCTCTCAATCCTTACTTCCCGGCTGCAACTGCCGTTCCTGCAGGAAATGCGGATAAGCGCACATAATTTTCGCCGGTCATTTTCGTCGCGTCAATTCTAGGTATACTTATATACGTGGGCACATAAACTAAGTCTAAGAATTCAGGAGTGTTGTTGCTCATATGATACAATGTTGACTGAACCCATGACATATCGCACTTAATGTTTAGTTTAAAAAAAACATTGGTATTGGCGCCGGCCTGCTGCCGGCGCTTCTAAATCCTCGGCGCCCCTAGGCGATAGCCTACTCTGACTAGTGGTAAACACGGCACTGGTTATGCGCAGTTTGGCTACGTAGGATGACCCACGGGATAATTTTATAGGTTGATAGGCAACTGCCAACCTATTTCTATACGCCATTCGCAGCACGAGAATCACTTTCATGTAAATGAACTATAACTTCGGCCTCACAAGATCCTAATCATGAAATCACACAATAATTGCGTTGACAACGGAGCCTCAATACCACAATCCCAATAAAATCAGCATGTGAAGTAGTTATATGACATAATATAATGTAATTTGGTATATCTTTTTTAATTTATAGGCACGCGATTGTTACTGTTTTCGTTTTACTTGATTGGTATATGCTTGCAGCCTATTTATAATAGTATCTTTGATGCTTGCATTTTGTTATGATACAGCTCTTTGGCTGTCCCTATACAATGTTTTTTGCTCTGACTGTACTATCTGCATTCCAGCCTTGCTATCCCCCACCCCTATGTACCGTTAGCCCAGCAGCCCTACGTGCCATGTGTTGGCCAAGCTAGCTGGGGAGAGCACAGCAGAGTGGTCCACGGACCTGAGATTGAGAACTGCACGGTTCGTCCGGCAGGCTCTCCCAACCATGATGTCTCCTTATCATTGTTGCAAAGTTTTGAATAAAATATCCTTTCTTTATATCAAGCTGGGTGTTTGATTGGGAGTTTGATTACAATCTTATTATGAAATTACTTACTATTTATGTGTCAGTAAGAAATGAAATCTGGTTTGGTGCCTAGACTCTTATCTCGAAATGAATGCATCTGCTCGTGTTTGAATTGGCGCATGGGGTTGGCAATTTCCATGCCCGAATTTCGTTGAAACTAGGCATCCCAAATTTCAGGTGGCTGTTTAGGTACACACCTCTGGAATTTTATAAACTCGCCATATACACATGATAATAATCATAAGGCAATAGGTTCACTTCTTACACTGTCAGCTGTGTAGTGCGTTTGTGCAGAAAGCTCCAAACTCGGGAATTAAAATTGATGAAACTTTTCTCTGAATATTATGGCGCTTAGCCGAATGTGATTGCGATTATTTGTGTGATAATTGGTTCCGAGTTTATAGCATTCCTTTTCTGCGGAGGCTCTACGAGACTTTGCCCAAAAGAGCTGTAGGAATAATATCACCTTTTTAGCACACAAGTCAGTGTGATGGAGGCTTATATAGAGTAGGTATACGTACTGGGGCTTTCAGGCACAATACTATATTATAAAGCCTCGATATCATCTGAGATCTCGTGTGTGTCTTTGCCTTTTGATGCTGTGTGACGGGAATGGCTGAGGGTGACTTCGTTATGAACACTGCAGGTATTGTGTGACGTGTTCCAAGTTCCGGTTCTTTTGGACATGATCGCGTGCCAAAATTGAGAAAGATTTAAGATGTTTGCAGATATCTAGATAGCACCACCTATTATAGCTATTTATATTGATGTATTAGATATACAGGCTATAGCGTAGGCTTCTAGAAGTAGAAGCTATATAATACTCGTTTGTAAAGTAAAAAACATAATTTCTTGTATATTGAGTTGAGACGATAGTGTTCGATTTTGATCGCTGATTATAATCGATGTTGAATCAAAGTTTTCGCATGCCAATGTCTGTTCTGTGGGTAATTTAGTTCACAGCAAACCCTCTTACACAGTTTTTTTTTTTTTTTTTTTATCATGACACATTCTCCCTTCTTCTTGACAAAATTCTTCAACTGAATAAAAACTATTAGTTATTGATTATTATACTCTTTTAGCTGGTCTGGTCCTTGATTTTATTGCCAGGTAGTGATTTGATGGGCCCAGGCAGGGCGTTGTACAATTTACTTCCATTTTAAACTTAATTCATGGGTCTTTTCTGGTGAGGTTCAACCGGTAAGGCTGGAGTCGCAAATCAACGTTGGTTATCGAGTCACGAGGGCTGTGAAATTTAATTTGTTAAAACCATTTGCCTGTTATCTAAAACTTATAATACGCAGTGCCCGATCTATACCATTGGTGCCCTAGTATTATGCCGCCGCCCCCCCCCCCCCCCCCTTCCAACGATATGTAGTGCATAATTTGTGTTTGTACCCGAGGAGTCGGGTAGAACGTTGTTGTCGTGTGCTAGCAAAGCCACACTATTTCGGAATTTTCCTTGAAAAGTAGTATTTTCCTTGAAATTACTACCATTGTGCTCTAGCCCTTATTATTGTAAAACATTGCAGTTCAATAAAACTTGAATTCCTGGGATCTCTGCACTGTACAGAACATTAAAAGATTTATATTTTTTCCTCCTAAAGTCTAAACTATCTACACCTTAGCGGCTTCTTTTCTGGCGAAAGTATCTTCTCATTTTCCTCGAGAACCCACTGCTGCTAGACACAAGCAAAGAGTTTCAAAACTGCCCATAGCCATAGAGCATTTTGTCTGGCTCAAGACATGGCTTGTAAGTTTTGAAACTCTTAGCTCATGTCTAGTAGCAGAGGGCCCATGAGGAAGGCGCAAATACACTCTCCTTCTCAACATGAAATGGTGTGCTGGATTTTTCCAGCGATCGGCGAGCGAAAATATTCCCGGCTTATTTTAATTTTTTGTGGTGTACCGAAGTGTAGTGCGGGAACGGCGTTCCGGTGCGTTCCGGCACAAAAAAAGCACTGGATCTATGAATCGATCCGTCATAGAATGATAGGCTTCTAGCCTAACCTTACTTGCTTAGCCTGGCTAGAAGAGGAGAAGAAATCCGTCACCGGCTCGTACCCATTCCCTTCCCAAGGACAGTACAACTCGAATATTAAAGGGATTAATATTCCAATAGTCCACACTTTCTAGACTCGGGCGGTTGGTAAAAAAGACGACACCAACAACCTCTCTCTGGAACAGCACTGCAGCATACGAGTAAATGATGGTCACCATACCATGATGGCCACCCATCCAAAACCTGCTTCAGCACGGTGTTGCTTAACTTCGATTATTTCAAAGAACCGATGCTTGTAAATGCAGCTAAGCTAGCACATATACCAGATACTTAGACATTAAAAAAACTAATTGTTAATACAATAATAATATGCATTCCAAAGCAACCAATTAAACCAGTCTGGTACGTATATAGAAATGATAGAAATGACTTCATAGACGATGTAAAAATCGAGAACTGCAAATCTAAGAACGCTACAACTCTCTGTGTTTATGGCCAAAAGGTGAGTGACACGTGGATAGGATGTGAACTACAAACTGTACCTTGTCGAGAAAACGAGCACCTTCTTTACCGTTCGGACTGACGGCCAGCCCGAAGTGTGGTCCGTCCGAACTGTGCGCCGGCGCACAGTTGGGACTGACGGCCAGTCCTAACTGTGCGCCGTCCAAAGTGTGCGCCATCTGAACTGTGCGCCGGCACACAGTTCGGACGGCGCGCAGTTGGGACAGAGCCGAATTAAGGAGCTGGTCCCGTGTAATGTAGGCTCATGGGATTGGTGGTGGGTTGGGTGTTTTATTCTCTCACGAGATAAGGTCGACATCTTCAGCGGAAATCACATGATATCAGAGTCTAGCGTTACGAATCTCATATTCTCTCCCGATCTAACCTCACTTTCCGCGCAGGGCTGCCATGTACCGGCATCCGCGTGCCGCCTGTCGCCCGTGGACCGCGTGTTCACGCGACTGGGCGCCGAGGACGACATCGCGACGGGCGAGAGCACGTTCTTTGTCGAGCTTTCGGAGACGTCGGCTCTGCTTGCGCACGCCACGCGCCACTCGCTCGCGCTGGTGGACGAGCTCGGCCGTGGCACGTCAACGCACGACGGCAGCGCGATAGCGGGCGCAGTAGCGCGGGCGCTTGCCGACGCCGCGTGCCGCACTGTGTTCTCCACTCACTACCACACGCTGGTCGACGACTTCCGCGCAGACCGGCACGTCGCTTTGGGACACATGGTGAGTGGCGGAGTACTTTCAAAACGCTCGGTTCCAGTGAGAAACAAAACTGGGACAGTACCTACCTATCACATTACTGGGAAGAGATACAGGAAAGATCTAGGCAGAGTTTTCTTGTTTCCTGACACAATGATGCATTGTATTGAACCTGAGCAATTTCTTTCTTTCTTTCATTCTTCCAAAAAAAAAAAAATATAAACAATTCTAGCTAGATACCTTTGTTTAATTTTCCTGAAATCCTTGAAATTTATGTTTAAACTTAAAAGAAAACAGCAGAAAGAGAAGAAGCACAACTTTGCAGAATATGAATTGGATGCATGAATAACAACTGAAAATTTGACATGGCCTTGTAGCCTTGTACATATTTGCTTAGTTTTTGCTTTTTGATCCAGTAGGTATCCTCACTTCTTCATCATGTTAATGCAGCCATTTGGTACGTGCTGATACGCCTTTGACCGCGCTGTCGATGTCCTCAGGCGTGCATGGTCGAGAACGAGGACGACGCCGATGGCGGCGACGAGACGGTGACGTTCCTGTACAAGCTGGCGTCGGGCGCGTGCCCAAAGTCGTACGGCTTCAACGCCGCGCGACTTGCCGGCGTGCCAGCCGACATTGTTCGCCGCGGCCGCGCAAAAGCAGCGCAGCTGGAGCGCGAAGCTGCCGACGCCAAGATGTTCCGTGCCGTGTGGAACGCAGAGGCGGGGCGGCTGGCAGAGTTGATGGGCAATATCGCAGTAGTGTAAGGCACATGGCCTGACTGCGGAAATTTGGAGCAAGATGCAGCTTTGAAGGTCCCTTAATATGTGGAGCTTGCGAACCAGAGCTTATCCGGTACTAATTATGTAATTTGCAGTTTGAGTTATTCTCCAAAATAACTAGCCTTTTC
Source organism: Nemoura dubitans (assembly GCA_921293005.1). NCBI lineage: Eukaryota > Metazoa > Arthropoda > Insecta > Plecoptera > Nemouridae > Nemoura > Nemoura dubitans. Next base: position 52,833,492 of record OV121073.1, read on the forward strand.
TCTACCCGTATTCTTTTGCAACAGCTGCTTTCACGTCAAGTGGTCTATTGGCACTAGCCCACTAGCAGATAAATGCCATTTTGTTATTTTTTGCTTTCCTGTACCAACTGAAGCTGGCATTACATTGCTAATTAATTGTATAGGAACTAGTAAACAATCAAATTATTAGAACACTACGGCAGACGTGCAGAGTAGTGTTAGTTTAAGACATGGTTTCTTAACATTCTTCGCGAATCATTAGCAACATATTATTTTTTATATTTGGTTCTGATGCGTGCTTGCGAGCGACAGGCATGGAAAATCCTCGATTGCCTGTGCTGAATTTTCTAACTAATCTGATATTTTGTACAAATGTGAGTTCATTCTCCTTGATGTGATTTGTTTGTTTACTCTACCTCGAATCTCTATAAAAACATGGTATTATTTTTTACACTCGTTTAATTCAATTGTGTCAACATCAGGCACTCGATATAAATACATACAATAGATAGGTAACAAGGACATTCAGATTAACAGAAAATTTTATCATAACTAGAATTTCCAGTGCAAAATAATACACATCTTTTGAGTTATAAAAAAATCCGAGGTATTGAAATGCTTGTGGTGATTCCAAAAGTTCCTTTCACAATCCGATCTTGTCAGAATTATTTTTTAAACTCTCACTGTCGTTTGCTTTTTGTGGCTTTCACGGCTTTGGGTTTGGTCTTGTCCGCTCCAGTGAAGAATGACGTCAGAACTTCGGACATTTCTGGCATATCGTATTTGAAGTTGCTAAGTTGATCCATCTCCTAGAAAGTGAAAAAAGAAAAAAATGTTACATTAAGCAATCAAATTTTAATTAAAGGGCAATAATGGCCAGGACCATGCTCATGAGCAGAGCTAGGATAGTTATGCAATCGCAATCGCATGTTCTTTATTAAGAAGCAGAGCACATGCAGACAGATATAAATCCGATTTGAGTCCCAATGATTCCAAAAATGTGTGTTTTATTTTGCATGTTTTGCATATTTTGGCACTTTTTTTAAAAGTTGCATATTTCTTCATTTTCATGCATGTTTGTGCATATTTAAGCCATTTTAACAAAATTTTCTATGATTTATCAACAATTTCTTCTACGGATTGCTAAAACAAACGATTTTTTTTGCATCAAGGGTTGATTTGTAAATTTTGTTGCCATTGCAGCCAGTATCATAGAGACCCAAAGGCTTTTTTTGCTGAACTCTATAGCTCGTGATCTGGCACACATTAAAGCTAAATTCGGAACCAACCCGAGTTACATCAGACAACTCGACACACATGGTCTGCCCCTAAAAGTCGAAGGTTGCTGAAGAGGAAAGTTGCGCTGAACGAGCTCGCGCTAGTTTTAGCAAAGATTCTTCTTACAAGCTCCTGTGTGGTATTTCGAAAATTTGTTAAAAATGTGACTCCAGAAATTCCAAGCTCATTAAAGTATTGTCTGGAGAACATCATGCGAATTTGAACGGTCTTTTTGGCTCTTAAAAACCTTTTTTCTGACCAACAACACAGCCTCACATCGGAAAATATTTAAATTATGATTGTAACCTACTGTTTTGCTCATAGCTATTCCCAACCATATGCTGATTGTACAAAAAAACCTAGTTTCAATTGATTAAAAGAACAACAATAGACTTGTTTGCCGAAGACGAAAGTTACGCTCGACAAGCTCGCGCTAGTTTTAGCAAAGAATTCCTTTTACAAGCTCCTGTGTGGTATTTCGAAAATTATTTCTGGCCAAGAATTTGATCTGGGTTATTCAAAATGTGACTCCAGAAATTCCAAGCTCATTAAAGTATTGTCTGGAGAACATCTTGCGAATTTGAACGGTCTTTTTGGCGCATAAAAACCTTTTTCTGACCAACAACACAGCTTCACATCAGGAAATATTTAAATGATGATTGAAACCTACTATTTTGCTCATACCTAGTCCCAAGCATATGCTGTTTGTACAAAAACCTAGATTCAATTGATTAAAAGAACGACATTTGACTTGTGAAACACATTTTGTCGCGTCACAACTCACGGCTCCGTAAATTCAAGATAATTCAATCTGCATTTCTGCATGTCTTTATTTTAAAGTTGCATGTTTGCATGTTTTGGCACTTTTGCCTGCATGTTTTGCTGTTTTTTTGTGCATAACTATCCTAGCTCTACTCATGAGTCATGACAAACCTTTTTAGTCTCGGGGTCATTCATCATCTTGGGCAGAACCATAATGAGGAGAAGAGGCAATACCATCATAAGAACCTAGAAGAAATAAAGTAAATATTATGATGATGTTCAATTTTAAATGATATTTATGAATTTGAGACTTGTGGAGCTAAATAAATATATTACCATAGGACTGAACAGGAAATCTGTGACGCGCCACTGTTCTCGCACTTGGAAGTATCTGTAGCTGGCAATTGGTTTCAACTTCATTGGATACGGCAGTTGATTGACAAGCGACGTCTGAATGTAGTTAACTTTTCTTGCTCGGAATTTCCCCTTGGAGTTGATTTCCACTCGGACGGGCTCGTAAGCATAGTTAGGATTGGCCACTTCGACGACATATGATCCCGATGGCACGTTGCTCACTGTGAATGTTCCATCTTCCCTGTAAGAAAAAGTATAAGTAGTTAAATAACAGAAACGCTAAACGAAATGCCTCATTAACAACTTATATCTAGAGGGATATTAAACACATACTTCACAAATCCAATGAATTCCCCCCCATTGACCAACACCTTTGTATTCGCCTGCCACCCATCAGAAATGTACGCATCAGGCGGGAATACTTTTCCTTCGATTATGTAGGCATCAGATGCATTTTCCTCTTCGCTTTCCGTGGAATTAACTCTGCATAAAACACTTATTAATAGAACCAGAGAGAAAATTAACCTATTCTTGGTCGCCATTTTTCCTCAAGTCATCCGTCAATCTTCATGGGCCTGGGTTCGAGACTTTAGCACAAAATTTAAATCCGGGACTAAAATTCAATTTAATACCCTTCCTACCCTTATTGTTCATACATATCTTTATAAGGATAGGATTTTAAAATAATCTTCGTTGTTTCATAACAATCAACCTTACTCATTTTATTACAAATATTTCCTCAGATATACACATTCATCCAAGCAATTCCTTTGCAGCCGGAGCAAAAGCAGAGCATCCCTCAGTCATACTCACAATACTCTGTATTTATAGAAGTCCATTACAATTTGGCTTATATTCATCCCGGCCGTAACAGTAACAATGAAAATTAATACAAGAAGAGTTAATGGAAATAATATGTAATGTGTCTTTTGAAGAATGGGTAAACCTGAGAAAGAAAGAAGCACATTAGAATAGAATGTAGAAAATGTGCTGGGTTACACAAGTTTGCTTCATCAACATGAAGATGGGACTATACTTACTGCTGTAACCCAGAAATGTAATGTAGATGTAGTAGCCGATTGCAATCAGCCAGAGCGAGTTACCAAATAATCGAGCAATGAACCAATCTTGACTGATTAACACTGGAACGAAAAAAAGTAAAAACCCAATTGTAAGTTTGCCGTCTGTCGCAAGCACAAGCAAGGTAGGTAGGTTGAAAATATATCTCACCGTGGTAGAAAAACAGCTGAAACAAGTGGAGGATAATGAGCAACGGGAAGAAAGCGTTCAAGTGCACGTCGAACGCGTACCCCCACTCTACATCTTGGTCCTTGTGTTCTGGCTTTAGAAGGTACCTGTTGCTTACTAGCCTGTAAAAAACTGCTAGGTTAGTAAATAAACTTTGCAGAAAAAAAAAGTTTAATGCTATTTTGTTAACTCACCACAGAGTCGTTGCAATAAGCAGACCCACCCCAATGCAATCGACAAAGATGACGTACAAAAGGAATTTCCAAAATCCCCAGAAGCCTAATTGCAGGACGAAGGAAAATCCTATTGACGATACTGAGAAAACAAAAAATAACATTTTACAAACTTGTTGCATCGTTTGTTGTAATTCAATGTTTTGTGTGTCATAGATAATACGTACCACAGAGCCAAAAACTCAGGAGTACCAAGAACGCAGGATCGTCTCTCGCAAACTGGGACTTTGTTTCTGGAAACATAAGATATTGATCATAAATTATTTCACAGTTTGGTGTAGTATTGATGGAGTCTGAAATGTAAAGCAGTCTGTTCACAAAGAACTACTTACGTTTTCTATAATAAAAATTTCTGTAAACTTTCTGTGGTGAGATGAAGAGGTATAACATTTGCCAGGCAGCAAATTCAAAGTCCATTTGTTGGAACTTAACCAGCCGTCGCAGGTATTTGTATCGTTTGGCTGACCCTGACATGCAGTTGAGTCTGAAACGCAGAGTGAGAATAATTCGATAAGGTGGTGAGCAAGAAAAGCTTACATCGGCTAAACAACGTTTAGATCTTGTTTCGAAGCAGGGATAGATGAGCCTTGGACATTCTTTAAGGCATGTTAAAAGTCACGTTTATTGTCTAGAAGACTCACGTGTAATTGGCAGGCGCAGGAAGCGGAGAGCTCGCACGATAGCTTCCCATCGACGAGCTGCTCCGACTGGGGGGAGGGGACGTTTGGAATTTATTGTTCAACATCTTGCTGGATTTGTCTGAAAGACAAAAAACATGTTCTTAGCCGAGTTCTGAATTTCCTGTCTTATTATCTTCATCTCTAGAAATCTAGGTGTCTGATGAGTTGTCAATAAAGCGATAGAATTATTAAACCGGCACAAAAAGCTAAAATATAAAATGTATCTACAGGACAAAACATGATATTCTATACGATATTACATCTCACTATAGAGTAAGATTCTTATTTCATTTTAATATTGATATAAAACTTTACGTTTTGACAGCTGAGAATGTCACCCGTACATCGCTGCTCTGATCGCTGCTTGATGGCAGCTATACGTACGCACTCTGGCAGCCAGAAGTACGAACTCAACAGCAGAACATGTGCGAGACCGGGCAATTTTAAAAGATCATAACCGCTGCACAGTGCACACTCATTGCGCGCAGTTACAGTGCACCGACTTATCGAACTAGGAAAAAATGTGCAAAGACCTTCTCACAACACATACAATGAACCAAGAGCGGAGCGCATCTCTATTATAGTACAAGGTCAAAAGGCAAAACCAGGAACGTAGCTGTTAGATTCCCTGCCAAGGCGTAGTTAATTTTCCCTCCCGGCAGCGTCCTTGCCACCACAGTGTCGAGATCGGCGTCTCCGTTCGATCTCGTTGGGGTCGACCGTCTCAAGTCGACGTTATCCATCCCAGCACACTGTCGTCGGACGCATCTCGGATTCCCGTCACGTCCTAGCCCGATCAAGACAAGTCGTCGGCGAATTAGCGCACATCATCCCCGGCCATTCAGCAGCGTCCGCGCGATTGCCGCTACGTAGTGGAGCGCACACTCACGCACTTCGCACGCATGATGCCGTCGTGTGTAAACACGCGGGTGCGTGCTCTGCGTGGCCAGAAGAGCGGGGGGGGAGGGGGGCGTCCCAAATCACCACTCAATCCCACGAGGCGATCAAATTGACCACTCGGTCCACCTAACTTTGATATATCGCAGGCAATTGTGATGCGTTTGATAGGAGGTCGTCGTGATGGCGAAATCACTCGTATATGGCATGGACGTGGGTCTCACTTTCAGTTCCAACCGATGAATCCGGCGCGACTAACCGAGTCGTGATGGAATCACGCCTCGTTGGGACAAAACAAACCAGATTGGGACCTGTGACCTACAGCGATATATTGTGCCAGTGCATATATTCTTATTCCTGAGGGACAAAGTACATGGAACCAAACTGAATCTGAAGCATTTCTACGGTATACATTTTATGCATTTGAACACAACAAAGAAACAACATCAAGAACAACACAAAGAGGCAAAAATAGGATGTTCAGATGCTAGTGAATTGCAGAATCCCCCGGCCCCCGCGCCCATAGAGCGTCGCTTGCAACACCATTTTGCCACGAATTCTCCCCAAGCGCTGCATGCGACGCCGATGACGAAGCAGAGACCTTCGCGAAGCCCACTTCCTTATCGCCGCCATATATTACCTGCGCCTCGCGCGCGTCTTGAACAAAAAGAGGCGCCGAGACAATGGCGCCGGGGGCTTAGAGCGTCACTCGAAGCCGACGCTCTGCCTGTGCGCCGGCACGTATACATGGGTTGGTATGGAACGTGGGGGCATGCGACGCGGACCCTTTGCAGGCAGTCAGGACAGTTGGGAGTCGCCGTCGACCGCCGCTGCGCTAATGTGCCACGGCAGTCGCGGCAGGCAGGCAACGGCAGCGGCTATTATCCAATGAGCGACGCCGGCAACCGCTAGTGAATGTGTGCTGGTCTGCACTCGAAGTCAGTGTGTGCGTCCGACCGCAATCATGGATCCCGTCGAACTGATGGGTGAGTCTCTGACTTTGTCTGTCTGCCTGTCTGTCTGTCTGCCCCCGAATTGCTGGGTCGATCACGTCTGGGGCTGCGACTTGCGACGGATGAAGGGAAGTCGACGTGCATCGAGGGGGACGATTGCGTGTACGCAATCGTACGCGCGTGTGTGTGGCGACAGCGTTTCGGGAACGACATCGGGAAAATATGGCGCTTTGTGCTGGCGATTCGGTCGCGCCGTTCCGCGCCGTTCTGGGAGTCTTGGACGACGGTGACCGTATCGCCGAAGCAGCGTGTCGGTTCGTTGGGTTTTGGTGTTTTCGGAGCGCGATGTACCCGCGAGCAGCGATGGTGTAAATGTCGCGAGCAAATGCGTTGTTCGTATAATTTCCAAGCGACCAAAAGTGCCCGCGTTATGCAACGCCCCAATTTCAATCGGCGTCTTCAGTGCTAGCAGTTTTCACGCCGCGTCGGACGCATCCCTGGTCAACTCAGCCGACGGACAGCGGTCGCCGATGACGTCGCCGATGCCGATTAGAGCGCCCTGCCTGCCGGTGATTATGTCCGGCAGATACACGATATTGACGAACGAGTTGCAATTGTGTAGTGTTTGATTAGTCGAACGCGACACCTTTAATATAATGCCGGCACCGAGTCGCCCCGGTCCGTTGACATGAGAGGTGCATGCCAGTCGGCCGAATGACGGAGGACGTTGCAATGATAATTTCTGCTGCAAGATAAGAGGCTGCGAAACGACAGACTGGAATCTTATAATAATGAAGCCGTTTGCTTGTCACCGCAACCAGCTAGGACTAGGAGCAATAAGGACGCGATTTCGATGGGAACTCTTTCAGGTTCGGGGAGTTAAGGTCCAGGCCGGGAAAATTTACGCCTGTCAGGGCCAGAGGGCGAAAGAGTTTCCCGGCATCGTCGCTCTGAGCGTAAACGCATCGACGGTGATCACCGTCCTGCGACGACCGTCGTCAGTGATCCTCCGCCGAGACTCGACGCTATCCGATTGTCTGACGGCCGGACGACACAAAAGACGGGCAGCGGCGATTGGGCGAACAAAAGTCCAGGCTCTCAACGAGCACCGTGATTGTCGCTTATGCCGTTGGCCGACGTCCAGCGATCGCGGGCCTGACATCCACGGGCATGACGTAACGAACGCGCGGCGACGGTGATGAGACAGTGCGAGCGTACGACCGCGCAAGGGTACAGGTTGGGGCAAAAGTCGAGACGACGCGGCCATCCGATGGGCAATCGTGCAATCGCCGATGTCGATGCAGCGTGGGGTTGGACCGCTCGAGCCCGCGCCCTCCGCGGGTCACGCGACGACCAGGACCAGGACGGGCGAACGGGGCGTCCCCTTGTGACCTGCGCCGGCGCGGTGGGAACTCCGGGAATTTCCCGACGTGCTTGGCTTGTAGCTCTCACTTTTCACAGGGATTTCGCAGGGACAAGGCAACGCCGTGGACTTAGTATAAGATCACTGCATAGCGAGTAGACATGGTCGGAAATTCACACTAGATTTTTTTTGAGTTTACCATGCGCAGCCTTGAACTTTTAAATCGGCTGTTTTGGCCCTGATGTTGCTAAGAAGACTGTGAGGAACTTTAACCTGTGCTTTCGCTATTAAATTTCACTCTATACCTTCAGAAGTAGCACAGATTAACCACCATCTGTGGTATTAGTATTCCATAATTAAAAAACTTAGCATGTCATGGAGAATCCAATAGAATTTAAGAGATATTACTTGACTGCAAAGCACGTTCTGATACTCAGTTCTGGAGGTTGTGCATTAAACTTACAGTAAGTAATGGGTTTAGGTTAGGTTAACACCATTATACTTCATATAAGGCTGTGCTATAGTATATATAGGTGAACTTCTTTCAGTAAACTCCCGCCCTGCAAACCGATGTGTTCATGAACCCTCATGGGGTATACTTGCTATCTAAGGGGAGGAAAGCCTCCAGCCTCCGATGTGCCTCCAGAGGCTCATGCCCTCTCTAAATGGAGCCAAGCATGTGTGCCGTCCGACCCGCAGGTCTGAACTACACGTACAACTGCACGCCGCCGGCCATCGAGGACTTCCCCCGGGACCTGTTCACCGAGCGACAGCGCGACAACGGCGCCATCTGCATCCACGTGCTGGTCTCGCTCTACCTGTTCGTCGCCCTCGCCGTCGTCTGCGACAAGTTCTTCGTGCCCGCCGTCGAGATGATCTGTGCCGGTGAGCGACAAGACCCCAGATACGGTGCTATCTTTATCAGCTCCCTCTCATATGGTCAAACCCCATCTCATGGCATATGTCGTCACTCGTCGACGAGGCCCATTCGTGTTGATGACCTCCCCCCATATGATCATCTGTCGCTCGGTGCATGGGGTGCAAATACTCATCTTATTTCACAACCTTTTTTGTAACTTCCAAGGCTTACCAGGATTTTCTGACCCTCCATCCCATCCCTCAAAAAGAAGCAACTTCACTGCCAGGGTATCGAACCCAGGGGCGTAGAAAAGGGGGGGGGGGGGGTCAAATCCCCTCACTCAGCGGCTTGCCCCCCCCCCCCCCCTGGGGGTTTCAGGCCAGTTTACTCCCCCGGGGTCCCGAATCTGGATCGTGTCCGTGATTGAAGTTTGTACGAAACTTTCTATTTAATATGATAGGAAATTTGAAACTAGGATTCCCTATTCTAATAACCATGGTTGATTTGGCCCAAATTTACATTGACATGCCTCAACATGCAGCAATTGCTGGATTAGAAAATAATATTGGGCTATAGAAACCGTAAAATTTTCGCCTGCTGAGCAAAAGGTGTCGTCAATTGATGGTAAAATTACTGAATTACAACTTTATTGACATTGAAAATCATTGCTGAATTGCATTGCTGGCTTTATCTATAGCAACATCTATTTAAAATGACGGGCCTAATTTTTGAACAGCACCACGAAAATTTGTCAGACAAGTAATGAGTCTAACTAACAGAAATTTAGTACAGGAACCTTCTTGAAGAATAAATCAATCATAAAATATGCAGTTCTGATTAACCCATTCTCAAGCCCCAAACTGACCGCAAAACGCGTAGATTTACTCCAATGAAAACCTTGAACTCAAAAAAAAATTGGGCTGAAACCCCCAAAATATTTTATGCATGTCTGACCCCCCCCCCCCTCCTCCCCCCACCCCCCGCCACCCCAACCACTAAAAATATATTTCCCTGCTTTCGCGGTCACGGCCACAGAAAACGACGTACTTTGTGTGGCCATACTTTTGCCTCCCCGTTCGCTATTTCATTTGTGGCTAAAGCTGTGTTTTCGTTTAATGCATTGAACAAAACATTGAATGCTCTTGAAGAGCCGTTAACACGACTCAATGTTCTAAATTCATTGAAAATGGTGGCACAGCCTTCCAAAATCTTTGTTTCTAGAAGGCAGTTTCATACCCTTCCTTCTGTTGAAAGGAAAATTGTACGATATTTAGAACACGTCCTAAATGAGAAAACATTGAATAAAACCTTGAATTCAAGCTTTCGTTCAATGATTCGTTGAATTCAATTGTTGTTTACACGGTTCAATGCATTGAATTCAACCTTGAATTCAATGCATTGAACGAAACATTGAACCGTGTAAACACAGCTTAAGCCATATTTAACCATTCACCCAGCATACGCTTTGGCTTGTTCTGGCTGTGTGACGCTAACCCCTCGACGTGGTCCCCAGCGTTGGAGATGTCTAACGACGTGGCGGGAGCGACCTTCATGGCAGCGGCCACCTCGGCGCCCGAGCTGTTCGTCAACGGCATCGGCACATTTATCACAGAGGGAGACATCGGCGTCGGCACCATAGTCGGATCGGCCGTTTTCAACATACTCGCCGTCGCCGCCTGCTGTGGCATCGGCGCCGGCATCGTAAGCACAATCCACCCTTGCCCACCGCTCATGCTGTTGTCCAGCCAGTCAGCCAGACATGGCTTTCCAAACGTGTCAAAGCTTACAGCACATGCTGTTGTCCAGCTCAAGGCATGGCTTGCCAAACGTTTCAAAGCTTACAGCCCATGCTGTAGTCCAGTTCAAGGCATGGCTTGCCAAACGTTTCAAACTTTCAAAGCTTACAGCCCATGCTGTTGTCCAGCTCAAGGTATGGCTTGCCAAACGTTTCAAAGCTTACAGCCCATGCTGTAGTCCAGTTCAAGGCATGGCTTGCCAAACGTTTCAAACTTTCAAAGCTTACAGCCCATGCTGTTGTCCAGCCCAAGGTATGGCAAGTGTCAAACGCTTACAGTGCCTGCCAACCCGGTGGTCGACCCATGGTTGCAGGTGGTCCCTTTGGACTGGTGGCCGCTGACCAGGGACTGCGTGGCGTACGGGTTCACGGTGACCGTGATGATCTGCATCATCCACGACGAGCGCGTCGAGTGGTACGAGGCGCTCATCCTCGTGCTGCTGTACACAGTCTACATCGCGGGTGAGCGACATGCGAGGGCTGGGGGCGTGCACACTTTACCACCCTTTGACGGGCGAGGTGGAGCAGGACGCCATGTCTGCTGTGCGCGGCCTTGAACGTTCTTGAAGTAGGACAGGGGTTCAAGGTCATGCTGATCGGATGTTGACAGATGTAGGATATTACAGGGTATGTAGGTGAACGGTGCCGTTTGTGGGTAAGAAAAGAGTTGCAGAAGAAAAAAAGAAAATGCAGGGGTTGTATTTTGGTTATACCTTTCACAATCATTGGTCAATCTCTTTTTAGTTTTGGTCTACGACTCTAGGATTTCAATTTTGCAATCCTACAATCAAACCTAGTATTCAGATCTAGTGTATACATCTCTAGTTTGCTGGGCATTGACGATAATTACTTGGAAGCCAAACATGTAATTTCTGTGGGAAAACGCGTTTACAGCATCGGACCAAGATTTAGAACAGGACCTGACAGATAAAACGGATTCGGCCTTTGCTTCGACATCGGGCTCTTGTCATCCCGACGAACTGTGATGACGTCGATTCCGGCCTTGCCATTCTGTGACCTTTGACTTCGCCGGCGTGGGTCTTGGCGCTGTCATCGAGACAGTGCCACTGCCAGCCATGGCACGCCACTAGGAGTCCCCCGCGCTAACCGGGTTGTCGCGTTGCAGTGATGTACTGGGACAAGCAGATCCAGGACTGCGTGCGCAGAGGCAAGAACTTCCACGGCAGCCAGTCGCTCGAGCAGCCGGCCGGTGAGTCCAGGCACCCAGCTAATCTGCTGGTGTCTTTCAAAAGAGTCTCGTGTGGAGTCTTAAACTTTTGACGTGACGAAGTGGCAAAGTGTCTGAAGTCTGATATAGAGGGCTGACAAAAAATGTAGTAACATACTATACATGACGCCAGTCCCATTTGATATGTCAATTAAATTTCTTGTTAAGAATGGTAGTAAGATTGGCATTTAACAGGGCCCAATGCTTCTCCAAATGCCAAAGTTTCAGGACAGTACATGGAGCCTCAAGCTCTGGGATTCAAATTTCAACGTGATCTTTATATTCCTATGGCTAGATCCATCAGAGAACTCCTGCTACAGTAATAAACTTTGGCTACCTTTCGTACCCAAACAACACTTACTTCCAAACATCAAAATATCAGTTTGCCGCTAACAATCCTGACATCCCGCTGACAATAAACAAATAATAATAATTATTATTATTTATTATTATAATTATAATTATTATAATTATTATTGCACAATGCACATGTAAATTTATACAGAAATGTTATGGCTCGAAATGGAATGCGACGATGTATTTTCGGTGCGACGAGGGTCGAAATAAAAGCAACAAGAATGTCAAGCACGTGTATTGACCATATTTATGCACGAGTGAAAAATGTAGGCGACGAAATCCACTCAGTAGTTTTTAGAACGAAAATATCTGACCACTACATTGTAACTGCGGGGATACGCAATAACAAACAAAAACAGCAAAAGCTAACGAGTCATTGAAAACGGAGATGAAAATTATTAATGATCGAATCAGATCGATAGGATTAAAAAACATAAACTGGAACAGTTTAAAAGAATATGATGACCCTTCTACGCTATATGAAAATATTTGTAGACTTTTCTCAGCAGCTTATGAACTATCCGAAAAATCTGTTCTAATATCTAACACCTTAGCAAGAAATTGTAAGCCATGGGTCACTTTTGACATAAAACGCCAGATGAAAAAAAGGGATAAGTTGTATAAAAAGTGGAAAAACTCGGCAAACATTGAACACAGAAAGGCATACAACAAATGTTGGAATGATATTATTAGAAAATTACACAACTCAAAAATGAGATATTACAAAAAATGTTTCAATGACTGCCAAAATGATAGGGCTGAAATCTGGAGAGTAATCAACGAAGTGATCGGCAAAGTATCCTCGAGCACGCCCGATGAAGTGATTACAAAACACATGGCAAATATTTATGACCCTGATACTATTGTTGATTATTTCGTGGATTCTTTTCATGATGAGGTACAGAATGTAAGCCATAACTGCTCGATAATAACTAGCCCGCAAGTGCCAATGTATGCAATGCAATCGATGATGCTGCGTAAAGCTACAGAAAGCTCTGTTAATGAGATAATTCTGCAATTAAATTCAAAAAAAGGACCTGGAATACACGCAATTCGCGCTAAGGACGTTCAGCAGCTATCGAAAAATATTTGCCCTGTGCTAACAAAATTAATCAATTTAATAATAGAGACTGGAGTGATTCCCGACGCTTTGAAGCTGTCTGTAGTAAGACCTATTTATAAAGCAGGAGATCACAAATAATTTAACATACAGGCCTATTGCGATCTTACCGGGAATCGAGAAAATCTTCGAGCGATTTATAGCTAATCAATTGACAAATTACTTAAATGAGTTCAATATTATTGACAAAAGACAATATGGCTTTCAAAAAAACAAGAGTACGGGCATGCTTCTTGCGGATTTTTCGGACAAGGTGTATGGAGCTCTAAATAAAAATTTGTACGCTGTCGTTATTTTTATAGATTTTTCGAAGGCATTCGACACCCTGTTGCACGATAGGCTACTCTCAGCTCTTGAAAACATTGGCATTCGTGGACCGGTGTTATCTCTATTTAAAAACTACTTATGAAATAGATATATGACTGTAAAATACCTCAATAAGTTTAGTAAATTGAAGAAATGCCAAACAGGTGTACCGCAGGGATCAATAATGGGTCCGATATTGTATTTAATATATGTAAACGAAATGCTTTCCAAAATTGTAAACAGTGATATATTTCTTTATGCTGATGACACCGCACTTCTCGCCATTCATAAAAATTTTGATGTGGCAAACGAAATGATACAAAATGACTTCAATAGTTTATTAAAATGGTCACATGACAATGGTCTTTCAATTAATAGTAAAAAAACCAAAGTAATTACAATTCAATCGCCTTTCAAGTTTCAAAAACGTATAGCCAATATAATTTACCATGACTTCGCTTCCCTCCATCTCAACTCCACTACCCGGCCTTCTGCTTCTTGTTATAAATGTAACTGCACCCTTAAATTAGAAAATACGATCTCTCATACCTATCTTGGACTCCAAATTGTCAGTCAATTTAAATGGGACAAACATACAGACGGCCTGTGCGGTAAACTGCGTTCATCAGTGTATAGCATAAGTATTTTAAAAGACTATGTTAATTTCAGCACAATCAAAACCGTCTATTTTGCTCTCGTAGAATCGCACATCCGATACGGCCTGCTTTCTTGGGGCCGTACTTCTTCAACATATCTACAGCAATTAAACAAAATTTTAGAAAAATGTTTCAATTTAATAATACCAATGCAAAATGTAAAATCCTTGGAGAAGGAAGAAGTCTTGTTCTTTAATATACAACAACTACATTTTCTTTTATATCTTTTGGCAAATTATTTCAAAAATGACCACAAAATTGAAAACTGTGCAAAGCATTCAACTAGAAATTGCGATAGGTTAATAATGCCAACTGATATTGTGAATTCATATGGATATCAGCAAAGGAAATATTTGACACCTCGTTATCTAAACAGTTTGCCACCTAGTTTAAAAAGAATAACCTCATTCTGCACTTTTAAGACGGAACTTAAAAATTGGATTAAAAACAATACCCTAATAGAATAATATGGTTTGAATTGTGCGCTAAGAATCTCATTTCGTTTTATTTGCATTATTTGCATATTAGTATTATTACTAGTTTTGTTATATTATTGCTATTAACAAATAGATATTTGTAATTTTACATTGTAAATACATGATATTATATACATAATTTATAATTATATGCTAAATTCTGCCTATTTGCTAAATTCTGCCAGACGCGTGTCCATAGACAATATGAAGAATTTATATTTTGTTTGTACGGGTGCCCTACGGGCAAGCTCTTTGAGCTTTGTGGGCCGCCGCTTATGAATTGTATTTCAAAAAAAAAAAAAAAAAAAAAAAAAAAAAAAAAAAAAAAAAAAAAAAAAATATATATATATATATATATATATATATATATATATATATATATATATATATATATATATATTATTATTATTATTATTATTATTATTATTATTATTATTATTATTATTATTATTATTATTATTATTATTATTATTATTACTATCATTATTATTATCATTATTATTATTATTACTATTATTACTCAATCCCTATGCCAAATTTGGCACACGGTGTTGCTGTAGTGCATTTCCTCCACAAGCCGAGGGCGGGGTGCACTAAAGGGATCGTATCATTGCCGCAGAGGGCGCTGGCAAGGCGGCAGCGGCGGGGGCGTTGGCCTTGGAGGAGCGAACGTCGTCGTGCTCGACGCAGGTCAACGGCAGCGTCGTCAGCAGCGAGACGCCGGCGTCTCCCGTCGGCGCCGAGGAAGAAGAGTACGAGCTCAACTGTGAGTCACCACTTATTAGCGCCTGGAGGACGCTATGTCTTTGGACGATTTTTCAGCGTGAGAGCGAAGACTTCTGATTGGAGGGACTTGCAATTTAAAGCTTTCAACGCGCATTTGCACTTATAAGAGTGGTCAACAGAACTTTTAGTATTTTTCTTTGGTCAATACTATACCGAATGTAATGTTGCCAGACCATTTATACAAGAAACCGATTTTCCCATGCCATGGAGGACAGAATCTGATACTCTCTGTTGGTGGAAGGTGCTGGAAGTAAGCCAAAAGATTTGAACATACTTTCCAGTGTCTGATTTAGTGCCACAGCAGCGTCTGATTTAGTCCTGGAAGTGTTCTAGCCTTGTCTGATTTAGTCTTGAAAGTGCTCTAGCCTTGTCTGATTGATCGCCCTTGCAGTCCTGGCAGTGCCCGCCCTGCTGCAGTACCCGTGCACGGCCGTGTGGTGGCGTCAAGTGGCCTGGCTGGGCGTCTGGCCGATCCACGTGGTCTTCAAAGTAACCATCCCCGACTGCAGCAAGCCGCGCTGGAAGAACTGGTTCCCGCTCACGTTCCTCATGTGCATCGTCTGGATCGGATCGCTCTCCTACGTGGTCGCCTGGATGATCACCGTCATCGGTCAGTATTCGAGAACTCTGGACGCCCCCAGGGTGTGTCCGTCGCTGACAACAGCTATCACGCCAACCCATGGGACGGACTCTAGTGTCTTGCGAAGGACACAGACTTTGAAGCCAGCCATGAGCGCTTACTAGTTCTGAGTGTCAGTTCCACCATTCTTTGATTATGCTAGGTTTACAGCCAGCAATGTCAGTGGCATGATATCTGGAACATTGGCTCTGGACCAATCAAGCTGGGTGGGTGTACAGCTAGCAATGTCAGTGACACGGTGTAATGAACATTACCTCTGGACCAATAAGATACTCATTTGACAGAGTCGCGAACATGATATGATGCTCATCCAGAGTATTTGATCGATCCAGAACCAATGTTCATGACATCGTGTCAATTTATAGTACTGGCTGTAAATCCAGCTTGTTCAGAGCCCATGTTCATGAAATCGTGTCACTGACATTGCTATCTGTAAACCCAGCGTAATTGGTCCTGAGCCAATATTCATAAAATCGTGTCACTGACAAAGCTATGATGTAAGCCCATTTTCGAGAATCTAGCTCCAAAAATTTAAATGAATTTCCCTGCGTCTCATTGTTTGTATTTATACCGAATATATGTACTCCCAGTCCCACTCTTTTAATAATCGTAAAAACATGCATTAGTAAAGACCACGTCGGTTTTATAGCGGCGCTTCAATCAATCGAATAGCGTATCAAAAACCCTATTGCCCTGTTCCCATCTCTAGCCAGCTGGTCTTGTCCTGTTCCCATGTCATCTCCAACCAAATCCACCTCAAGCACAACGCCTCCAGAGCTGACTGCAGTGTGTTCCATGTGCAGGGCATTCGATGAAGATCCCCGACTCTGTGATGGGCATCACCTTCCTGGCGGCCGGCACAAGCGTCCCCGAAGCCGTCTCCAGCGTGATCGTCGCCAAGCACGGTAACGACCCCTATCCCCCAAGTCCTTATCCCAACGCCAAGAACCTCTCTACCCGTGATCTGGCTTCAGGAGTTTTTCTTGGCCCATGCCAGAATTATATGGTCTGCTTCTGCTTCCGGACCTTTGCATTTACACGGTGTCAGAATTATTGCTATGTGCCTCGCGGGACTTCAAGGCTTCAAGCACTTTTTTTTTCCTGATCGCTATTTCGTCTAGACAACAGATTCATCAGTACAAGAGGTCAACCACGCTGCTACTGTGCAAGCAAGCTTTCCAGTACCCATTTAGCTATACAGCGTAGCTTAAGTTAGTGTATATTTATTTATCTTTAGTATACAAGATGGAGTTGCCTCGTTACCTGCAAAATGCAGTTGCCTGGTTAGAAAGATGCCTCTGTTCTACCGCTTCTGTGCTGCTTGCTTTTGTTGCGATGTTTTCGTTGCTTGTTCTGCTTTGTTCTGCCCAAAAGAACCTCGCTGCTCCAAGAAAAACAGCTTGATATCGCTGCTTTGGCTTGCTATCGTCATCGTCTTGCCTGTATTGAAAGGGAACCCCTTAAGTCAAGCTCGCTCGCTTCTCTAGCGGACAGACTTCGCCCTATCTTTTCACCCTGTGGGACTCCAGCCGAGACCACCGCTAAGCGCTTTTGCGTTTTCAGGCCACGGCTCGATGGGCATCTCCAACTCGCTTGGGTCCAACACATTCGACATCCTACTCTGCCTTGGCCTGCCCTGGCTGATCAAGTCGGCGTTCGTGCCCACTGTTGCTGGCAACCACTTCGTCTCGATCAACTCGCGCGGCCTCGAGTACATCGCCATCACACTCCTCTCGACGCTGATGCTCTTCTACGCGACGTTCACGTTCAACAAGTTCCAGCTGGACCGTCGCGTCGGCCACGCCTGTCTCATCATGTACGCGCTCTTCCTGATCCTGGCCAGCCTGATCGAGCTCAACGTGTTCTTCATGGTCAACCTGCCCACGTGCGGGGCTGACGAGTGACCGCGCCGTCGGGCCCGCAGTCCGGCCGTTTGTGCTTGCCGATCGACGGCGTGGGGTGTGTGCAGGGTGCGGGGCGTGTCCGCGTCGACTCGCGGGGAGAGGGACCGGGTTGGCGTGGGGGTGCCTGACAGCCAATGCGCAACGTGGTAGGGAACGGCGGGACATTTTGGGACTACTCAAGAATTGGACTGGGATGGAAGGAAAACTGTATTCTCTTTGTACTTTTCTTTCTATTTTCACTAGTAGGTATATCGAAATATTGTGCCAACATGGTGCCTATCGCAGTTTTTAATATTGAGCGTTAAAAAATAAGAGATGCCGAATTTTCAATCATTCATCACCTTGCGAATTGGCTTATAGAATCAAGCACAACCCCGTAGAAACCTGCTCCCCCTTTTTCGTGCCGCAGTCCTGCAGCTGAAGGCAAACCAGACGACGCCTGCCCCGACGCCCGTCGCGACGCCCTCGGCCAGTGCATGGACTGACTTCGACCTTCGTCCCCGAGCGACCTTGGGTCTCCGCGGGACCGGGCCAGCTGTCCACCCTTGCAGTGCCAAGACAGCGAGGTCCCAGACCGACGCAGCATTGCCACGCACAGCACGGTGCGCCCGTTGCGACGGACGCCGGACGCCGGACGCCGCTGCACCTTCCTCTGTTCCGCCGCTCTCACAAACCACATGCGCGCCCACGAGTTTTATTTATGGACTGAAAGAGACTAATTTGTTAGAATCTAGTTGATCGACCTCTTCGTGTTTTCGCCCTGTCGTCCCGATGTCTATATATACAAGCGCCGAATTGGGACGATTATGGTTGTCACTCCCAAAAGACAAATTCTAGTTTTCAAAAACGTCATACGCATATCACTTAGTACAATTTAAACTGAGCTATATTATTTTATAATATACAGTTACTTAAGAGTTAAGTAAGTATAGAAACACATGTACCGTTTGATTGGGTTGTATCATTTTGTTCCTGTCACTGTTATTTTACTAGAATAATCCCAGATTCTGATCATCCTGTGACAATGTCGCCTGCAGCATTCCGCCATCCAATTGTCAATTGTCCGTCCCATTCAATGCCCGTCGCACATTGTCAAGCAATCGCCTCACAATTAACAATTACGCTCGTCGCCGACAATGCCGCTGGGTGGCAACACTGAGCGTTGATCGCGTTGCCCAATCCGCCCGCGATAGAATTTCATCCTCTGCGATGCGTCGCCGCGCCCCGTCAGCGGCCGGTTGACCCGATTCCGTCGCCGGCCACCCCACGACAACGACGACGTCCTCGTCTCCGAGCCCGAGCACACCTCGCGCAGACAATGGAAGCTGTAGGACGACACCGTGCCATTGTCTTTGCTCACGTGGTGGCGATGAGACTAGAGAGCTGAGACCGCTTCGGGAGTTGGGTAGTGGTGACCAAATGCAAGGGGCCACGGGCGCCATCTTAGTCCCGAATGTGTCTGGCTGGAGACGTCATGTTTGAGGTTCTAAACACCCTTAGGTGGTTTTCAAGCCAATTGAATTGAATAGTTAGTCTTGGGGGTTTGTCTGAGAAGAGAAGTCTTCTTGAATGCAAGTACGCCCTTAGTTACTCCCCCTGTGCTCAGTAAAATCCGAGTTTTTCCTTTCGTAAGGCTCAGAAGAAACTGTTTCTGAGATGATTCCCCCCTCCACCTCAAGAAAACGCCTCTCTCGCAGTAACTTTACCTCCAAAGCATAATATATAGAGCAAAAACATAGTTTATGACCAGGAAGTGAATAATTTCTACGCCATAGCAGCATCACAGCAGCAAGAAACGCAAACGATGAGTGTCTTGGGAATGAATGTTCACTCAACACCGACGCAACTCGAATCGGTCACCTTCGGCGTTGGCCACTCTCGATTCACAGCACGACTCTCTGGACGCGGCGTCGATGCGCACACCTTCGCACGCTTCCTGCACGCAGCACGCGCCCATCGGGAGCCGTCAATCAGTCCTGCCTGCCTGCCTTGCCTTTCAGTCAGTGTGTCGATGCACGAGTCGACGGCCGCACGGACGGGTGCATCGCTGCAAGTCGACCAGCCGCTGCGTGCTTGCGTCAACGGCGACGTCGATTAGCCAGGCACGCGGCCGCCGAGCGACGACGTCGTCGAGCTTCGGGGTTGGTGTCGAGCAGTCGGCCGGCCGGCCAGCGCGGACCGACCTTCACGTACCTGTTTTAAAGGTTATCGGCCACCAATTATTTCATACCCGAATGCTTCGAGTTAGGTTTTTATTGCCGTATTCCTATACACATGCTATATGGTGGTTTTTTATACGTGTAGCATAAGTACCTACATCGGGCGAGTTTGAAGCCCCGAGAGCATGTGGCTGTCATTCCTCGACGAGGCACGGAAGAGAGAGGATTGCCGGCCACGTTTCGCGGTGTAGTTTGCGCTGCTTTACGGTTTCAGCTGCAGAGGACGTTCTTATACATATTATGCACCAGTGAAGTGATTCAGTCAGTGTGTTGCTGGCTTAGTGGCGAACAACAGTGTGATAAATATAGAGACTGGTAAACAGCGCCGCCGTGTTTGTGCCGAGATTATTTGATAAGATGTGAGTTGTCTGTCGTCGCCGCAGTTTGTGATTTGCTCGAGGTGCCTGATTGTCGCCGCGGTAACCACATATCCCTGCGAAGGCCGCGCACGTCTGCACAGTGCGCTGGCATGAACCTCGCGTGCGTCGCCGCCGCACACTAGAGGCTGCAGGCAGGCATAATTGGAGGTGGCCGTCGTACACCGACGCGACCATGTGGTGTTTGGACGGGGTGTGCAAGAAGATGAAGTGGCGCGCGGACGAGTGGTCACTCCACAACGAGTCTGTCAAAGGGACGACGACGACGACGACGCCGAAGTCGCCCGTCAAGGAAGCGGGCGCCGTCAGAGATTTGCGGCGACAGGTGGAAAGGTAAGTGACTAATTCGAATTGATCTAAAGCAGAGAGCCATGGTAATAGGCTAATAGCATCTTATTTACACAGCAGGGAAGATTAGAAGATTAGCTAACGTTTCAATTTTTTCCATTCAATCCTAATGTAACACTTTCACCTGACTCGCTCGATAGGTAATGGACCTGCAGTTGTTTCATGCGAGGACTAGCTAGTTTTGTGATTAACGATCCAGTACGACGCGTTGGAAAGAATCGGGGAAGTGTTAGGCACCGCGGCGGCCGGGCTAAACACTTGCGTAACGATCTCTTCGCATTCCATCATTCACGTAACCAACAGCAGCAGCAGCAGCAGCAACAACAACAATAATAGAGTGCAGCCGCATTCACTTGTTGTAAATATCGATAGCTGACCGATTCATGATTACGATTTAATTGACCGACCGCGTCGTGCGATCTATATCGCGGAACCGGTCGCTTTTGGCCGGCATTCCTCCGAACGGCGTCGAGTGCAGCCGTGGAATTTCCGGCTCTCCTGCGGCTCCCGATGGCCTGTCAGTCTCCGTCTCCGAGCGGTCCCGACCGTAAGTGGCCCGCGGTGACTTGAACGCACGGTGCCGATCGCGTTGGGGACGGCGCGCCGAATTTCTACAGCCGCCGCAGCCGCCGCCGCAGCCGCCGCCGCCGCCGCGCCGGATCGGGCCCTGGTTTCCACAATATCCTGATGTTCAATTGTTCGACGCTCATGCGCGTGGTGTACACTGACGCCGCCGAATGGAAAGGCTTGTTCGCGGCGTCGTCGTCGTCATGTTCATCATAATTCGCTGGGCAAACATCGTGGGTTTCCTCCGCTAATCGCCGACCGGGTCGGGTAGCGTAATGAGGTAGAACACACAAGAAGCGGGGAAGGTCGACGCGTTATTGTTGCCGACTGGCTCGATTCTCACAATGATATTAACAACAATGCTGTGCTGACATTGTGCCGGTGTCAAGGAGACTTCACTTTAACATGCTGCTGCTTCTGATGTTCTTCGAGACAAATTAAAGCCGAGATTAGCACAATTATGCGACATCCTGCGAGTTATGCAATGGATGGTAATTATGTTAGCATGCCTACCGAGCTGCTATATAACTTTGAGTGCTTTCTGTGCGAATGTCAGGTGTTTATTAGGTATATTTGGGTTCGGTTTACTTCTTTGCGGAAAGCAAAAGTTCAGCGGCGATAGCTTTTCTCAAGCGTCTCGCGTATCTGGTTTTATTGGCAGTGCCAACCGAACGGGACGTGAGATTTTTAACTTGCCGGACCTGCTCCACTGCCATGCCAATATCCAGGCACGGCAATACAGGTGCAATCTGCAGAATTGTTACATTTCTGGGTTTCATAATACGGCAGTCTTATTATAGCACAACCTTGCTACCTGGAAATGACAACTTTCTTATCAGCATCTGGGTGGACACCATTAACTTATGTTTGGCATAAAATCTTTGTTTACATAATCTCACGAAGTACCATGCCATATCGCTAATTGTTGTTTTACCAGAAGAGTCCAGACCTTGGCATGCATTCCGTAATCACTGCTAATTAGGAATTGCTAAGTTCACAGAGTAATTATGAGAAAAAATGCTAATCGTCGAGTGGCTTCTTATAATAAAATTAGTAGCCACGTGTTCCCGGCATCCCCGATGCAGCCGCGCAGAGCGTGTTTTGTTTCAAATTACATGCATCGTCATGATAATAACATTAACATCGTGATGCTGTCACAATAACATGTACTTCTCATCATTGCGTTACGCAACGCACTTTTACCTTCGTTTAGCCGAAAATTAAACGTTATGTAGTTTTCAGGTTAATTTCTGAAGGCGGCCCCATGAGCTGCGTCGCGTTTTATTAACAGTAAACACTGCGAAAAGCAAACCTCAAGTTTGACTATTTGTTAGAAATTTCATCAAGGCAAGGCGAATGATTGTCGTGAGATCAGAAGTCAGTGACACCATAGTAACGTACCATAAGAATCGTTGGGAGATAGTTTAAACAAGTAGATGTACAGTACATTGCACAAGGGTCCTGTCTCGATATTTCTGGAAATGTATTCTTTCCACGGGACGAGTGAAGGTGCACTAAACGAAGAAATTACTCTGCAACCGAAGAAATCGGCTATGGATTTTTTTTTAAATTGTGTCCCTTAGGTATTGTGCAATTACCTAAATATTTATGTTGCGACCCAGAGCATGTGATTGCACCGTGCTTTTGCCATGAGATGACTTACTGATTTCGAAAGTTCCAAGTGCGCATTGTTCGCGGGTACAAAATGATTATTTTATTTTATTTTACTTAAGCATTTATTATTTATTTGTAACGGGCAAGCCCACAAGTACAAATCTAATATATCTTAAATAGTAAAAGCACACAATATAAGCTCGTAAGTCGGTGCCTTCGATGAATCCTTGCAGCTAGACTGCCCGTCCTACATGTTCTAATTACAATGTACGCTTCGTCAAGACGCCGCTGCGCAGCGCTGCGCTTCAAACATTGCGCGTTATCCGAGACTGGCAGCCGACTTGGCATCGGTGGTCCTTCGGACTCTGTAGTGATGCCGCAAGACTGAGACAGATTCGAACACAAGACTTGTCGACTGAAACGCAGAGCGGCGTGCCGCCAATCGACTAGCTGGTGGCTAACGGAAATCGACAGCATCGATGTGACAATGAGTCATGGCTGCGTCTGTTCGACGTGCGTGCGACGTGCTGGAGAGTCGGCGGTGGACACAGAGAGGCCATTGGCCATGGATGGCGTACAAACCATGGGTGTTGCTGGCCGTTTTGGGATAGAACCCAATCTGGTACGCAAAGTGGCTTGCGACGTCCGAAGATGTTTGCATGATTGGCTTTCGGATTTAGAATTTGAGATAATAAATGCGCGCGGAGTCGTCTAATACTCATGAAAAGATGGTCGAAGTCACTGTTTGTCGATGCCGGAATGAACGAACAGAACGGAAATTGCCAAAATAAATTAAGGTTCTAGCTTGGGGCGTATAGTTAAAGCGTATACAACTGGAAGGAAGCAAACCGATTACAGCTGAACTCTCCAGTTCCCAGTCGTTTAATTTGTTAACTACAATCTGCACCAAGAGATGCTATCACTCGTATAGCATCAATCAATCGCCATTATTCATTCGCTCATTCATTCGCTATTCCTTCGTTCCATCTAAGCATTTACTAAGACAAGCCTATATACTTCACAAATTGACAAACTTTTTCAAAAAGTTTGTCAAGTCTAGAGATTTGAAAATTTAATCGAATTTGGTAAAGCTGTTTGGTCGGTACCGAGATCGGAAAACCCACAAAAATCACAGTGACAAAATAAGTCGAAAATGTAGTCAAATTGATTTGGTCGCTGTCTTGACTGCAACAATGTCGGCGTTCATCTGACCTCTCCCGCGGTTTGCGCGTCTCTCTGCAGTCCGGACCCCCAGGCTGGGTGTCCCGATAAGGAGGTGGCGTGGCGTGGTCGGCTTCCTGGCGGCCAGGACATCGGCACGCCGGGCACGTAGGGACGCCGTTCGGACGCCGCGAGGTCGCCGATTGTCTTCCACCGCCGAACCGCAAGCTGGGTTCGCGAAGACGCGGACTCCGCGTCCAAGGAAGCTGACTAACAATCCTGCCTGCATGTAGATGGTGACGCATTATGTTTATAGGATACAGGAGTCGTTTTGCCTTCGAAACGCTCATTTTTTATGAGAGGGCGAAGATATGAAAAACAATGACGATGCTTATCGCTTGCATATATATTCTGCGCTGCATCATGTTTCGAATTCTGCATTATAACGATGTTATCTATCGATAGGTCAGATATTGCTAATAAAGAGGCATGCTTACATGTGTTTAGATTTGGACGTACCTGAATAACCAACGCTGTTTGAAATAGCTTTCCTGGTCGCTGATTTCCTTGTTATCGCAACGCCCCAGCAGAATTTGTTGTCAGACCAAGCAATTTTTCCTAAATGCCCAGCTCTGACGTGCTGAAAAGATGCGAGAGAATATCAGTCTAAATGCCCTCGGGCAGATACCAGCCTCAATTGAATGTGCAAACTTAATTGCTGACGCGTTGCACAATCGAAAGCAAAACTGTTCTCAAACAAAGCACGCTTCTCGTATCCGCTAATTGATAGCAAATAGGCCTTGTTTGTTGACATGACAGCCATTGCAGGAGGGCGGGCGGGCGGGCGGCGATTGTTTCGCTTTGCCCGGCCAGGAGAAAGCTTTCGACGCACAAACACTTCGAACGATCGCCCTCGACAACCGCCTTGGCCTAGCCATGCCTATAGCCATCACTGCCCGCAGCGCCACGGCTAACCGCAGCGCCACGAGAAAGTACTACCTCCACCCTGCCACCAGAGGCCCGGGACTGCTACCCAAGAAGCACAGGAAAGCACACAAAAGGCAAAAAATACACACTTTTTACGCGTACCACCACCGTATTTTAAAATAAGAGCTCGCATAGCAAAAAGTGACCAATATGATCGAAAAAGTGCCTAGTCTGTGCGTGGTGCAGTGCGACTGCGCGAGAGAGCCGCGCGCAGAGGCGCGTGACGTGTGCGCAGTGTGTTTTGCGTCCGAACGTGCATGGGACGGAGTATCGATGCGGTGACGGCGTCGACGCTTGGTCGCGCATCGAAGTCACCCTGTGGTCGCGAGGCCCCGTTGCTGTTCCATCGACGTCGATGGCGTCGACGGCGACAGGCTGGCCAGCAGCATCGCTCGATTCCATGCGCTTGTTTGGGATGCAATTGAGGTGACAAGGTGCATGGCTTGCTAAGGTGCGCTCATGACGTTACCAGTGTCATGGCACTGGGATAGGATGGATGCAATGTTGAAATAAAGTTTAAAGTTTTCGATTTTTGTATACGACGTTCGTTGATACTGTTTCAAAATAGTGTGAGGTCGTTGAGGAAGGTATAGCTTCATTATTTAATCTAAGGTAATGGTATAGAAGCACCATAGGTATCCGATATACTATCGGATACCATCTGCACAGTATTCAGAGGCCTCATAACGGTTAATCCTTTAACCCCCACCCCCACTTAAACGTTGAATGCAGAGGTCCAAGCGAACAGCTAAATGAACCCCTAAATGTATTCCAATCTTTAATTTGAACATACCAGTAAATTAAGGAAGAGTATATCTAGTCATGGATAATCACCAAAATTTGATATTTTAAAAAACGTGTATGGTGCAAACTTTAAAAAATCGCAAAAATTAGCTCTAAGCATCGACTGAGAAACGATACCCATGCGTTATTTTTCGGAAAAAGGTTTTTACCCATGACAGCGCTCACTCTTTCCCTATGCACAGTTTTTTTTTCAGCGATTTTTGAGCACATTTAGGCCCTCATTTTTCTCTGCGCCAGTAATTTTTAGCGATTACCCTCCACGGAATTGTCAACAAGAATCATTTTGTTGCTTTTTGTTAGTTACGTCGAGAGACTGATGCAGAGGATTATAGCCGAGCAAGAAGTATGACTCCACTCTTGAAAGTCAGAAAGCCGTGTAGAATGGCCATTCTGTGCACGAAAACGTTGATTCAACATCGAAGAAAATCGGCTATCGATTTCGAATAATCGAACCATGTTGTATAAATTATCACACCAAAAACTTCAAAATGTATGTTTTTCCAATTCGACTGCTGACATTGTGATTCATCGAACACTTTTGTTTCATTTATCTCCGAGATGTTATTGGTCCTTATCTTAAGCCGCGATAAGCGGATTATAAGCAAAGAGGCCTCTTAAGTGAGGACTTGGTGAAAGACTGGTAACTCTCTTTAACCATGGCCCCTGATGGCCTCCAGTACTAAGTTTAAGAGTTTGACATGGTCAAACATTTTTAAGTTCAAGTTACGTTTTTAAATTTGTTGTAGCGTACGGATGTGCACATTCCTAACAATACTGCTACTGCTAATTCTTACTGCTAAGTTGATTGTAACCCAGCCTTAAGACCTGCGCCTATGGTATATCTCAAGTCGAGAAGTCAGCTCCTCTGGACATTGGCCAGGCAACGAAACATTGTGGTGCAAGATATATACTGGATTGGGCTGCTGATATCCGAATGCTGAGATAAACTACCCGGAGCAAAAACCGATCAATCGCAAGGCGTCTCCAATCACTTAAATAATAGCGATATCTTGATCGAGTGCGCTTGCTAATTTCCTGTTGTTGCAAACGCCGGCATTAATACCTGGTTCCGCGTATCGTCGCTTGGTCGTCATCAACATCGTTGTCATCCCATACCCAATGTCGCAACGCTTCGAACGCATGGCGCAAGCGCCGCGGGGGAAAACAATGTCGCGATTTTCCGTCGATCGGTGAATCGCGTCGTGAAAAATGCGACTTATAAATTATCCGCGTCTCTTATCTTCGCGGGACATAAGCAGATAGTGTCTGATTTATGCGCGTGTGGTGACATCATGCGAGCAGGCACCTTAGTTAGCTGATAGCGCGCTGATTGTGTTGTTAATTGTTATTGTTGTTGATGGTGTGACGATGACGTCGCTGAAGGGCGTTGAGGGGGACCGTGCAAGGGTCGGTAGTACCTGTGTTTATCATCAGTGTCTATAAATTGAGCGGTCTTGAATCGCAATCTTGCCACTTTGTACTCGAATATTAGAGGTTACGAATGGTTCATCCGTTTTCCACACCCATTGTGTCATTCATTAACTAAATTAATAATCTTGCAATCATACTTTCTTAAATACCTTATGTATACCTAACTTGACGATGTGCTTCATTAAGAAAATGAGTCTAGCATTCATATTTGAGCATGTCTGCAAATTGTCTCTCCTTTCGACAATTGGCGTTATGCCGACATACCAATTATAGAAAACCTACATTTCCATCATATGAACTTCCCCTGATCCATGCCCCCCTGCGCATTAACCCACCAAGTAATCCCATTACGAAAGATTTCCACAGTTGTCAACTCGGCTCACCGCGCTTAGCATTATCGGACAACGCTCCCACGCTAGCGTGAGCTGATCGGAATGCTTCGACGACGACTCTCTTGATTCCGTCGATACGCCGTGGCGTCGACGCGGCCTAATTTCCGCCCCCGGGAGGCGCTAAGGCCCCCAACCCCCCTCCCCTCCCGGTTGCACGAGTCAAGTCCGAAGTCACCCAAGTCTCCAAAGTCGACGTCGCGGTATGGCATTGTGCAAGGCGGCGCATTCCGCAGTCGCCGTCGAGGAAGCCGTATACATTGAGGGAGGGAACTTTGGCGTCCGGCGATGCAGCCATACGGGGACCCGCGGCATGTTCAGAGGTCCAGGGGCTTCTCACTGGGTATGGGTGCAAATCAGGACCCGTGACCTTCTGTCTTGCTGCGTGCGCTCAGCTTACAACAACGCGTGCAAAAAAACACAACAAGCGAACTGTCCGTACAGCCTTTCATATCCGAGCTTGTTGATTAACTTTCTAACAAAGTACAATACAAAATAAATAGTTTTGTACGTTGGTGTATATAACTACAGAGATATCGCGAAGTTTATATAAAGCCAATCTGTTTGCGTGACCTTGCGGACAATATTTATTCAAATTTGATAGCTGGTAGTCTTGACATAAATAACGAATCGATATTGTACAACGTATATTATAACCTTACACCAGAATGTAAACAAATCAAGTGACGTTTGGAGATAATGGTTTTTCTGCGGGCGACATCGCATAATATAGCAGCTGGTGTCGATGTCTTTTGTCCGCAACTCACGCAGAATACTTCATCACGAATTGGCGACAATTTCCTCGCCCAATCGAAACTTGTGATCGTTCGCCAAAAAATGTAATGCGGAGACTCGAACCGAACCTATCGATCACGCCGGCCACGCGCGCGCGTGACTTTGATTTGCACGGTGGTAAAAGTGCGCGCGCTTCATTAGAAAGTAATTGGCGATAGACGCGAATTCGCACGCATTTCGTGCGTGCCTGTTTTAATTGTCCCGTATTAGGAGGCTTAATGTGCGTCAGTCAATTGTTGGCACTCTGGCGGCTGAAGAAAAGAAAAAACTCTGTGGTGTTTCCTTTTCTCTAGTGTCGAGTCACGGAAAAGTTTTATAGAACGTAGCAAGTTTATAGATTTCCCCGTCCATTATTTGCATCGAAATGCAGTATGTATACTTTACCTATTAAAGGCCGCAGCTGACATCATTTAGCTGCGAATTACACTTGTGCCGACTCGGAGTATGGCTTCATTCGCGGGGGTCACGGGATCGATCGTGACCCGTGCGTTTCATCGTGCGGATCACGAGGACAGGTTATACCCTCCTCGACCCGACCGCAGTCTGCCTCCATCTTGAAGTTGAAGCCACGGAACTCTGTGGAAAACGAGAAGAATTATCAATTCGTGTGCGCTTCTAATACCAAATTCTTGAATGCACCAAGACATGAATACGCATTACGTTATAAACCACACTAAAATCTGTTCTCGGTGCCCCAAGCTGCAGATTGAAGAAAGAACACAATAATTAGCACGGAAGTTCGTCGAGATTTGATGTACGCGAGCACTCAAGCCAAATAAAGTAGTCGTGTTCCGATTATGCCGACCCACCCATGTGCTTTGAACCCCGGCGGCGGCGCCAGCTGTCTTCGAGGGCGCCGCTCGGCAACATCTGTATCCTCCCCGGGCTCGTGCGGGCCTCTTCTGAGATGGCGCATCCTGGAACGCGAGCCATCCTGCGTGTGCGAGGAGGAAACAGGACAGGTGCATAGTGGGAAGGGTGCTTCGTATGGCGTGGCACGCGCCGCGGGCTCATTGCTTAGCTCATTGTCGACGGGACACACTGACTTAATACGTAATAAAGATAAAAGTTACCTAATCTCTGCTTACTTTGTTGAATAGGTCCATAAATGTATCTCAAGTATTTACCTCCTGTAATCAGCTTTATAACTTAATTAGTGCAGCCCCGTGCGAAACCGGGTTACCGTGAAAGGAAGTTACTGGAGTTATACGCGATAAGATAAGGATATTCCAATATATCTTTTCTCAGTCTCGTAAACCTACAAGGGTTGTTTGAGAGTCTTCGCATTGCTCGCCCAGCTTGAAATTTGGAATTTGAAATCCAGCCGAACTTCGTGAGCCGAGCATTGACTTTAAAAATAGGCAGGAATAAAATGATACAACAAACATCGTTATTAGCCATGGCAGCGTACCTATTAGTTAGAGAATTCATGATTGTGCCGGCAAATTAGGTTCCTCGAGGCTGGAGCTTTAAGGCACCGAAGAAAATCGAACCCGCATATAGGTATACACAGGGACCGGATTTAGCATGCATGACCCGACCGACCGAAGGCGCAGACGCCGCGAAAAGTTCGTTACAACAAGATGCAAGCTCATCGCCGCTGCAATTACACCGCCGCGAGCAATGGCAGTGATTACCGGTGGCGGCGCTGCGATCGGGCGAGCCAGCGAGCGGTTACCTGTTTCGTCTGTCGGCGAGCCGCACAGCAACGTCCTCCGCGGCTTGCGGAGTCCGCCGTCCGTCGCGAACCGGATTGGAGTCAGTCGGTGGTTGCCAGTCGCGGCATCTAGTCGCGTACGCGATACAGCTGTTCCAACGCGCTCGTCCTGTCGCTGTTAGAGAAGAGGAATGGGGGACTAGCCGATAATATCTTTGTGTACGTTTCGATTCTTAGTTTAGCTGGTGACCATGTAAATGTCATCGTTCGGTGAATGCAGTGAATGTATCGCGAAACAGTTTCGGTTGCGTCCAAAGTGTCAAAATTAAGAATTAGTGAAATCGTTTTCGACGTCCAGGATTATTTTTGAGTCACATTCCTGCTGTCACAAGGATTTATTCAAGGAATCGGAAGTGATCGCATTGAAGCTTGGTGAGTAAATATTTGGAATGTTTAGCGTGTTAGCGGTACATAGGTACTGGCTCTATTTGGGACAGACGGTCGGCGACCACGACGGAGAATAGCACCAACCTGTTTGTGTGTGTGTTGTGGTGTGCGGAGAGGTGACGCGGAGGACGATCGCTGGCATTTGCATTTCATAACGACTCTTCGCGGTGCGGCGGTGGCGATCGTTCGGTAACGGTCCACCGTCGTCGTCGTCGTCGTCGTCGTCGTCGTCGTCGTCGTCGTAACGGCACAGTTTTGCATTTATAATGGGTTCGACTGTTGGTCGATAACAGCGAATAGGAGCCGGATCTTTGCTGATTGACCAGCTCTTCGACAATTGCATTTTGTGAATTGCAGTTTAAGACTTCCAATTTAACTGACGGGCAAAGGACATTTCAGCCGAGTATGCGTGAGAGTAAACTGTTAATCTGCCCATCTCCCTCACTGACAATAAATTTAGCAGCCATTTTGCCCGATATTGGTCTGTATTTATGACTGCAGCTTGATTGGTCATTGAATTGAAACATAACATCATCATTCAGCTCCGATACGGCGAGATATACCTATGTGTACTTATACTGCATAATGCGCAACAAGGAACTAATTACCACAAACAAAATGCTAATTAATTGCATTCTCATTACGCCACTCGGCACTCGCAGCACTGGCGGCGGTTATAATAATGCTACTGTTCTGTTTGGCGCGGCGGCGGTTGGGCTCGAAATATTTAAATTGTTCTCTCGAGTTGGTGAGGCGATGTAGGCTCATTGTCCGAATCACACTTGCGACTGCATCCCAATGCCGTTGCATCGATATGTTCGCTACCGATGAGTTCATCGTGAACATCGATGCACGTTTTCGCGGTGTCTCTCGCAGACTTGTCGCTAACCATGTTGGTACCAGCGTGCTGTGGCATTCCGAAACTGCATTTATGCCTAAAAATAATAAAGCGCGGCTTTCGCACCGAAGTCTGAACTGTCAATTGGGCAATGGCAGCGGCATAATATACGTTGATGTCATGTCATGCTCATGGTATGCTCAAGCCAAAAAGCCACTAAACATTTAACTTCCTAACATTCAAACTTAACTGCCACTAAATATGCACCCCTTATTAATGCACTTTGGCAGCTGAGGGCTGTTCATGAGGTTATTATCGAGCTTATTATCGTGAAACTAAAGTATGTGAGCCATGTAACCAGAGTGCAGGATTGGGGCAACGCGATTCGAATGCGACGTTGTTTTTTGTCGCCTCCAACGCTGTGCTCGTGTCCGAACTTGATTTGTTTTGGTCCAGGTTATTTAGAGCAAGGGAGCCTTCGTAATATGGCTTTCAAATGATTTTGTATAATGGCCTGGTATTTTGAGACCTGGTATAAAAATACATTCGTACTTGTGGAATATATTTACCACATTGTGTATTGTGGTATGCCACAAGAATGTTGTTAAAGTCTCCCAGTATCTGGGTTTGATCATAACTGTGACGAAGACTCTTTGATATTGATGCATTGATAAGAATATGTATTGACTTATACCTCCGAGTATTGTGTTGTGGCATGGCACAAGAATGTTGAGCAGTCTCCCATTATCTGGGTTAGATCATCACTAGAACTAATCAACCCAACCCAGGTGTATATGCTTTGAATTAATGAGCTAGGGTCAGATATACCCATCACTGCCTATAGCCACTCCTGTTTATATCATGTGCAAATATGCCTCATTACAGGAACTGTACGACCACGATATTTTAAACATATTCCGGATGAAACCATTTTACTTATACTGGTGAACTGAAAGCAGCTTCGTTTGATAATGTTGTTCCTATATATACCTACATAATAAGTATTCGTGTTCGTAAGCATCTGCCTCTTGCATTCTGCACGCAAAGGGCTGTTTTTAGCTCGGCCAACTAGCGTCACAGAGTGTCTATATACTCTATAGGTACAAAATGTATATAGTTACATGTCACACATGCGGTGTTTTACGACTTTTTATGCAACGTGTTTACCGTGATGACGCTTCTGCTGACTGACGAGCGCACCTACAATGAAAGTGTAATTAGTCTCCCTCGAGCCTAAGCCTCTTCAAATTCAGCCCGAGAGATAAGGCGTCTCCCTGTGTCCGGGGCTCGAACCCGTGCCGCCTCCGCATCGCACGCGTCGTGACGTGGCACGCCACCTAACGCACATCTCGCGTGCTCGACATGCAGATTCGCGGGAGTTGCGTGCGTTTCTGGAGCACTCGCGGCGCTGCAATTTATTGCAATTTATGTATTCTCGCGTAAAAGTATCCCATTCATATATTTATACACTTGTGTCTATATGCTAATCGTAGCTTCTTGGGATAACGGTAACTGTGCACGTTCTAACCTATATCGCCACGTGCTCGTATAGGTAATGGGGGGAAGTGACATATCATGTCGATTAACTAATTGCCGGTTAAGTGATTAACTAATTGCCGGTTAAGTGATTGATTGTGCGTTAACGTGGTTTTTATCGTCGTTAGCACCAAGGAGATTACCTATATATACCTTGAATTGACCGTGAATCACATTAAATCGAGTGCACTCATGTTTCGGCTTCCTCGTCGTCGACACATGTTCATCTTGCTCTGATTCAGCCGAAGGTTCGTTTGTGTTCGCCGAGTTCCGAGCAATTGCCCGCCATTTCGGTATTTACCAAGTCCAAAGCTATTACCTTGCAATGGTGTGCGGGTATTACCCAAACACTATTAAATATAAAAGCACAACAACACCAAAGTCGTGTTTTGAAAAGAAAACCTGGTCCAAAACACGTACGTGGCGATCGCATAATCGATTAATCATGTCGCAAGAAAGCGTGAAGAATCGCACACAACTCGCGAGGACGCCGAGTTGACATCGCTGCCCCGTCACCGTCGCCATCACCTCCTAAATGTCAACAACAATCCGGTAGATCGGTCTGCAATCGACGGCCGATGACTTGCCAGTCGGCTCAGGTGCGATTGCGATCCTCTTGACGCCGACCCGCGACCGACCGACCCCCGACATTTCGCACTCCCCGTCGTCGTCGTCGTCTTGAGTCAATTGACGCAATCCACGCGTGTCTCCTCGCTGCTCGATTGTTTTGCTGCGATCTCGGTGACGATGCAGATTCGTCGATACGATCTCGTGCGCCGTGTGCACTCGTGAAAGACAAGCCCAACGCGTTCGTTCGTTTGTTGGCCAACCGACCAAAGTTTTTGCCCAGCATTTTTTGCGAGCGCTAGGTCCTTTGCGTGCGCGCGAGAAAGTCACACATCGCATCAAGTTGCAGTGAAATTACGTTATTTCTTCCGTCAACGAGTCTCCGTTGTCGATTGCAAATGATGGCTTTGGCAGGTACAGCTGATTACACTTTTGGCTGTAATGACTGGCAAGCTTCTGGGAAGAAACGCATAGGTATACCTAAATCCAAATGTGCTGTTAGTGCAATTTCTCATTCGTAATTCGATAGCTCTGCGACGCTCAGCGATTTCGCTCTTTGGTAAAGCGCTGCACGTAATTGATGAGGTCAACTTCATAATTCGAGGTGGTTAATTTTTTCGAAATCGGTGTCACGATGCACACTATGGCTATAGGTCCTAACTCGACCGCTCGAGGCTCTGTGGGAGATGGATGGACCTTTGACACCAAGCTGGCCCAAGCACGCGAGCTCGACGCCCGCCTATCTCGGCTGAATTGGTATTTAAGTAGAACCCTCAAGCGACAACTGAAAGAGTCGCAGCTCGGTCAGGGCTCATGCGATGCTCTTTTCGAAAATTAACGAAAATCTTGAAGTCTATAATCTAGAGCTGGAATTAATTTGAGTTTGCCACTTGTTGGGGAAATCATATCATATATATGTGTGGTAAGGTAAGGCTAACACGACTGTACGCAGTTATGCTAGGTTATGTTCATCATTATCGTCATCAACGTCACCAACCCATTCATTCACCGACGCTATAGTGGCATCCGCACATTCAGTCGCCAAAACAGTGCTTCGTTAAACACCACAAATC
The DNA here is from genome assembly GCA_921293005.1 of Nemoura dubitans. Lineage (NCBI taxonomy): Eukaryota > Metazoa > Arthropoda > Insecta > Plecoptera > Nemouridae > Nemoura > Nemoura dubitans. The sequence continues at coordinate 52,868,176 of OV121073.1, forward strand.
AAAAGCACCATGGAACCGCATCGAAACGCCTCAGGTGCATCTGACTCTGTACATCTGTACATCTGACCATCCCATACATTGACTGACCCGTCGCTACGTAGGCACACCGCATAAACAGGCTGTAAGCAGAGAGAAAGATGCTAGCGACAGGCGAGGCCGACTGCAATGCCGTTCGCGTGTCCGCCGATGCCGAAACGCGCGGCCCGGGGCCCCGATTCCACCGTCCTATAAATCCCAAGTGGTTATCGCTGACATTTGTAACGAGGGGAGAGTCCTCCTGACTGCCAAAAGGCCCGGCCGCTGCCTTGACACCACGGGCCAATCGAAAGGCGCGGGACGATCAATGCAAATCTTGCTAATTGAAGTCCTTATACATATTATGCATGGAATAATTTCGGCAAAATGCTCTGCACGGCCTGCGGAGTAAAAGTGTGCATCCATCAATCCTCTTGCGATTCACTGTAATGGTCCTCGGGGTCGTGCCGTGCCAGAGAGACTGGCTATCACTGGCACGCTTAATTATAACCCCTGATTGGCTCTTGCTGTTGGGATCTGCATCGCTGACCCAGTTTGTTGCCATGGCGACTGTAAAGCGAATGCAGGCTGCAACCTTGCGCACTGCCCACCAGCCGCCGGCGAGGCACTTGCTCCACATGTGTTGCCATTAGCGATCGCTTGCTAAAGAGATAACACGGTGATTTGTTGCCATCGCGACCCGACACTAACATCGTAGAAGCCTGACCGTGGCCGTGCTACAGCATGGAGCCAAGGGGGCACTCGATAGCGCCTGTAGTAGCGACGGGTCTACCGCTGGCAGCTTGCAAAGCCTCTTGGGTTGCTTGGGGTGAAGAACCCTTCTCGAAATCCCGTCATAATGGGTATCAATTTTGGAAAGTTCTCATGGAATTCGTCTGCAAATGACGATCGATGCTCCCAAACTAGGACAATCTGCTACTAATTTCAGCAAAGTTTGGAGGCGTTTCGTGCACTTTCGTGCACGTGAGTTTCGGCAATGAATTCTCTAGTCCCTAACATTCACCACCAATTACAGCAGCTGGTGCGGAAGAGGCAGTTCCTCTCCACGATGCGACAAGTGTGTGTGTGCGAGTCGTGCACTGCACTCCCGGATCCTGTGGGCGGTGGTCGACGGCGTCGTCGTCGCCAAGGCCCCGCGCGATTGCGCACTAGCCGCGACGTGCGTTGGTCGTTGGCCAAAATCGGCTGCCCACGCACCGTGGACGCCGTGCAGGGGCGGGCTACTGGCCGGCGGGGCGCTTACCGAAAAGGACTGGCCGGAGTGGCCGGAGCCCTATCGCTAAATATCGGTGTTTTTGCAGTTGGATAGCTGGCATTTGCGCGGTTCTAAATCACATGGCTTGCGCGGCAAGGTCGGGCGACTCCTTTAAGTCGTATGGATGGATTACATCTTTGCGGCTGGCGTCTTCATCTAGATCGGCGTCGCCGTCCACGCGCCATAATTACAGTTGGCCCAACAGCGAAGGCCGTACCGACAGAAAGCCCACGCTGGACTTGTGGCGTCTTGCAAAGATACACTGAAGTCATCTTCGTCTCACAACAACGATAACGACCATCCGCAGACAAACATCAGATTCAGACAAAGTCGCTAACGCTCAGAATCGCGCTCAGAATCGCGCTCAGAATCGCGCTCAGAATCACGCCCAGATAGCCAGCAAGTCTTCAAAAGTTGCTTTGTTGGAATTTTTATGTGTCCACTATTTGGATGTCAGCTCACGGGGCTCCAGTCCTCGGTCTCTCAGTTTGCACAAGAATCGAACACATCGCATATGACTGCAGTGGAAACATTATTTTCCCAACTCAGAGTTGCCAGCTTATTTCTGGGATGGAAATTACTACCTACTAATATCTTTACTATGGGTAAGCCACCCTCCCCACAAGTAAGCTAATCCCTCCGCTGCCCAAAAAGCTCGTAAATCTCACATCGCTGCCCATTATCCAGTGCAGTCGTGGACGGGGACTTGTCCGCGTAACGCGCATGCCCACTGGCTTGTAGTCGAGCTCGAGTTGCGGCCCCACCCGAGCGCTGCGTCGACCGTTGGGTGCCTGCAGAAGGCCGTTACGACTTACGAGACAGGTGCTCGCCGAGCACGGTCGGTTTCCTGCCGTCGCCCCCCCCCCCCCCCCTCCCCAGGACAGCGGGGCGCCCACGCGTCCTGGCCGAACGGACAAGTGTACGGGTCCTTTGCGTGGTCATGCGGTGATCCTGTCAATGTGACATTTGAGCCCTCGGCAACTTTGTTCCATCTTCTATAGAGTGTCGAAATTGGAACAGCTTTGTCGATGCTTATGTCTTCAGAAAACCATGGAGTTACTTTCGTATGGCCTCCCCCCTCCAATTCTCAAAGAAAATATTGATTTGGGGAAATAAGTCCCGGTGGATTACTGGGTCAAAACTTTGTGCCTTACTTTCTCGTGAAGACCATGAACTGCATGCATCAGTTTCTTCTTTGAGCTATTTGTGATTCTCAAAATGTGGATCGGAGAGTTTGCATCGTTGACAATGCACTGAAGTGGGGACGGAGCCGAAAGGGCGCGATTGGCATGTCATTGTCTCGCACGTTGGGAGACTGCTTCGTCCCCGGGCCTCGAAGACTGCTTCGTCCCCCAGGCCTCGAGACTGCTTCGTCCCCCAGGCCTCGAGACTGCTTCGTCCCCCAGGCCTCGAAGACTGCTTTGTCCCCCAGGCCTCGGAAGACTGCTTCGTCCCCCGGGCCTCGAGACTGCTTCGTCCCCCAGGCCTCGAAGACTGCTTCGTCCCCCAGGCCTCGCAGACTGCTTCGTCCTCCAGGCCTCGGAGACTGCTTCGTCCCCCAGGCCTCGAAGACTGCTTCGTCCCCCAGGCCTCGAAGACTGCTTCGTCCCCCGGGCCTCGAGACTGCTTCGTCCCCCGGGCCTCGAGACTGCTTCGTCCCCCGGGCCTCGAGACTGCTTCGTCCCCCAGGCCTCGAAGACTGCTTCGTCCCCCAGGCCTCGCAGACTGCTTCGTCCTCCAGGCCTCGGAGACTGCTTCGTCCCCCAGGCCTCGAGACTGCATGCTGTCACGAGTCCAATGCACTTCGGGGCACGCGAAAGTGCGCCGCTCGCGATCGAAACCTTTTCCGTCCATTATTCATTGATGCTTTTTCCCTAGAGCTGGCCGTACGCTCTAAATATGAACGAATAATTTAGATTTCTCTATATTGGTCGATCAAGATAATGTCAATTTCTAAGGAATAAAAAGTCAAAAGGGTTTGGCCAGCTTGTTTTTGTCAACGTCGCGGTGAAACTCAATTGCGGACAGTTTTATAGATAAACTATAACTTGCATGCGATTTTGTGACGGGTGAAAATAAAAAAGCACCGAAGTCGATTAAATTCGAAGAGACATTGCGGACCGAATACCTAGACAGGATGCGTCCGGCCGGCAGCGCTTCGTCTCGCACTGCGGCTGCCTGTCAAGAGGTTCACGTCGCCTTCGTGACGCGAAGACCCAGCTGCGACGACTCGATGCTTTCCTTCCACCCGACGTCGCGCGTCCTCCATCGCTGACCCTGATTGCTGTCAGTCGACGCCGACCGTGTCGCTCCCTGCGCCGCGCGGCGCGACGACGGCGTTCCCCGGCGCGTCCGTGCGCGACGCACGCGCGTGCGTGGGACGCGACCTTGACCCGCCGCGCCGACGTCTGGTCAATAGGTCAGCCGTGGGAGCAACAGGCACTTGTGTCGGCAGAGCGCCGAGTCTGCGCACTCCAGTCACTGGAGGACGGCGATCGCAAAGTGGTGATTGGAAACGAGCGGTTTCCCTTCGAAACTTTCTTTCGTCGGAAAACATGAGTGTGCACTATGGTCTACTATGGTACAAAGGGCTTTACGCACGTCCGTGTTTACGCGTGAATGTGTTTGATGAAATGAAGCGTAGCCTGATGCGTCTTCCCTCTCTCTTTTTGTCGGAAGAAACGTCGTTATCTCACGTTTACTGCCGTGCCGTGTATGGGCGCGGGAAATAAACTCAATTAGCGTTCGTTACTGTGGTGATGAACGGGCGATGAATCAAGCGGCGTCGGCCGCTCGGATTTCCCCGACTCATCGACCAACATATGGCCTAAGGCCCGAGTTCGATCCCAGTTGCACGGCCGCTTAGCCTTTAGATTCCTAGAGAGACACACATTTTGATATATGGTAATAGAACATGTATAGCAATAGCTCTGTGAATACATATTGCAGGAAAGGATTTGTAATTGTGTGCTCGGAGAAGTTGAGAATTTAGGTCCGTTTCTCTTCGGACGAGCTTTTCCGTAGAATGGACGACTACAGTTCCAGAGGCGAATCACTGGTCGGCAAATAGTTGCAATGCTTTCCTCATGGCATTTATTCGCCCACATCAGTGATTGACTCTGGAACTGTGTGCAATGCAACGGCACGTTTAACACCAAGAATACGAGCGCGGCCGTAGTCGGATTTGCCCCGAACAGGAGTCGGCACAGACTGGGTACGATTTGCCGGGAATTGGAGGCAACGAAACGCACCCTTCAGAATGCGCTCGCTCTCGACTGTCGCTGCAGACAGAGCAGGTGATCGCCGGCTCTCGCTGTCGGCTCGCTCGGCGCGGCGGCGACCGACCGATAGTTGAATGCGCGAACAGAACAGGTTTCTGTCTGTGCAAACTTGGGAGACGGCGAGCCGTCGCAGACAGTGCCCGGTTCTCGGTACACTCTCAATACCTCGGTACTCTTTCAGTACCACCGAGTGAACGAATCAATCGGCGACGCCAGCGCCGTGCCGTGTCGGGCCCACCAACTTCCTTGCATCAACCGCCACGGGCGCATGGGTAGCCATTTGGGCATTGTCGGGCCGCCGGGCGCGATTCGAAATCAATTGGACGCGTTGAAGCGACGACGATTCGAGACGCCGAGAAATCGGCGGTCCGGCGTCGTCGAGTGAATACCAGTCACTGGCCCCGGGCTTTGTGCAGGTGCTCGGTCGACTGTCGACGGAGCGAATTGTCTTGTGGGTTTTGAGACTCGTCCGTGCTCGTTGAAAGGGAGAAACGGAGTAGACTCCTCATCTTAGAGACACGCGAGGATAAGTGATTTGATTAGTAAAAGCTTGGTCATGAGTAGGTATACAGTGGCTAAGACTTTGGTCCCCTTTAAGTTTTTAATATACAATGCCCTCTTTTATGAACTTTACGTGATCATGCGCTGCCAAAGAAGAAAGGGTAGACACTTCATCGCTTAAAAGTTGGCTTAGTTTTGTTGTTGCCATTTGTTTGGCGAGTATATACAGTAGAACAATTATTTATGGTTAACATTCCCACAGCCTTCTATAGCAATACAAATGGCCGAGCCAATGTATAACTGCACCAGTAATAGGAGGCTGTGGAATGTAAAATAATTAAAATGTATAGTGAGGGTTCGACGGAAGCGAATTCGGTCCATGACGCTTTGACAGTGAAACAAACTTCAGTTTTCCTTCGCGTCGGATGACTCGGCGTGTTTCTGACGGCAAGAGAGCGCTCCTCTGACCTCACGCGTCTAATGAATCGCCGTCGCTGCGTCGACGACCCGTTCACTTTCCTCCGTGCGCGTCGCGTCGTCGCGCTCCGTTCCACACGACGACGCCGTCCTCCTCACGCCGACGACGCTGACGACGACGACGGCATTGTCTTGGCGTCGGTGTGGTCCCCGGTCGTCTGTCGACGGGAATCATATATTATAGTCAACGGATTGGGCAACGCAGCGGAGTTGGATGGGCGACCGCCGTCAAACTGGCGACGTCGAAGGGCTGAAATTGATGCCATCTAGGAGCTGACTTTCTGGTCACAAACTGTCGTGCAACTTACCAGCTAGCGACACCATTTGCATTGTTAGCTGGAGAATTCGTTTACCTACACATAATGCAAAATACACCGTTTTCTGAAGAGAAGAAAAAGCTAAGCGGGTGACCAGTCCTGGGTTCTGGTCAGACAGACACATATTATATTTGGCGGCACTCGGCTTCCTTCAGGACTTTGCGACTGAGCCTTTTGTCAGGCCCGTTCTACTTCTTATCTTAATCTTATTACATCTTATTACATGACATGTATAAAATCGTTTCCAAGGCGAAGTCGATGTCAGCGACCCGCCGTGTCGAGCTTTCAGCCCGAGCTGTCAACCCCAGCTATCAATCCCAGCTATCAACCCGAGCTATCAAAAGGTATCGACGCTCACACTTATGAGCAACTACCCGGTCTCGAGTACCTATACGGTATACACGGAGGTCGTACCGCGAACTCATTGCGTCGCTGTACCAATTGGTAGATCTATAGTTCGGTGCACATCTCATGGGCAATCCAGTGTATATCCAAGTACAACCAATTTAAGTGCGGGACATTTGTATCGTCTTTGTGCCGAGCCGATGTGAACGCGGAGGTGTGTCCGCGGGATGAGTCTGAGGACTTGTGTCCTTCTCCTCCTGGGCTTAACATAGCGAATTTATCTTCAGCCTGCGAGTATGGTTTATAAGGAAGATGGGCAAAGTAAATCTAATATTATTTGACTTCAAGTGAAACGATTGACGGGGAGAAACTGAATTACCTACGAAAAATATTTTTTTAATGAACCCCATTCAATAATACAGCACCTAGATATATATTTGGAATAACTCATATCGATAGGTTATCAATTCCTTCTTTCCTCCCGTGCCATCGGCTGCGGCAAGACTCGGACCAAACTCCATGAAGCTCGTGTCTGCCGAGCCGGATCACCAAGACCGGGCACTCGCCCGTCAATTTCGGCGCATTCCCCCTCGCCTGCCTGCCCATGTTTCGGTGCCGTGTACAGTTAGCGATCCTGACGAGTGATACACGAGATCCTCCGACTCCGCGAGACCGCGACCTCCAGGTTGAACGAACCGTCGGCATCGCCGCGCCGAAGACGCCGCCGTTGCCGTCGCTCGCTCGCTCGGACGACCGTCGGACGGCCGGTGCAAGGTCGTTCCTCTCGCGGCGAGGTTCCGGGTTCGAGTGTACGCCCTGCCCGCGCCCGGTGCCGTCGACGACGGCGACGACGGCGACGGAGGAGCACGAAGCGCGGTGAAAAGCGAAATCTCCTCGCGGCGTGTCGGCGCAGGCGCAGGCGCAGGCGTGTGCGCGGTGTGCGGGCGTGATTGCATCACAGGATTGAAGCGTCATTCTCAACAATCGCCTATCTATTTACTTCTACGATGCCAGCATGTCGACCTCTTGTCTACAAGAAACAAAGCATCGGCTCATGCCACGCTATAGGTAGGTCCATGGCTTGCTTTGTTCTTGGTGTATCGAACTCCATCCGTTCGATTCTATTTCAATATAAATGTATGGGGATACCGACCGCTTTATTGACCACTTTGCTAAGAGTAGTCTTGGGAACGAGCACTTATAGCGTCCGATCATTCAATCATTAATGAACTTCCTCGGCCGATTTTAGAGTGTTTTATTTTAATCCCCTAGTGGCATGTGATGTTTGAAATCGATCGAACTCCTATTTACGTACATTAATTGACTACAATTAAAATGTTTATATCGGCCTATAGCGATGGTTACACAGAAAACAGTCACAAGCACCGGGTATGCAGCCATATTGGACAAGGGGTTCCGTTCAAACAATTGAAGTGCCATGATCACACCGTTGAAGTTCCGGCCACGAACTTGGGCCAGCTGCCACCACAGACTAAGGTTACCCAGACACTCCACCATACCTAGCTATCTACGGCAAAAATTTGATGCTATGGTAATTTCGCCGACAACCGCTGGGGTGCGTTGGCAACCTGTTTTAACATCATCTGCCAGGCCATGGTACAAGGCCAATATAATCAAGGGACCCAATGTTCCTCAGGTGGTTTCATTTATTGTGGTTAACTGGTTTACAACAAGCAGGGCTCCATCCTACGGACTGAGGACTTTCGCGTAGCTGCTTTGATAGAATAGGAGTGGAAAATCTGGGTAACCAAACCTTCTATCTGTGCTGCCACCTTGCACGCGTCCAGCAAGTGTCCGCCAGTTCGTAAAGCTGTGTTTACACCACGACGAGGTTTCGTGCAACCGACGCGACGACTTGTGCAGTTGCACAAGAACCTCGGGGCTTTCGGCAAACACGTGGCGTCGGTCCGCGACCGTCCGACATCGGTCGAATCGCGGCAGGTCGGCCTGCGACTTGTCTCTGAATCACCCGTATACAAACCAATCTCGCTCGCGACGAGTGCGATCATGCATATTCGTCGAAATCCACCACCACCAATCGCATTCCGATGACCGACACATGAATGCTTCGGCAAACCCTCGCTCTCCGAGAGCGAACCGTTGCGAGTGTGGGTCACACGCCTCGGGCGGCGCCGTCGGCGCGCACAGCCTATCTGCATGTTTGCTTTGAACACCTTCGGTCAATTACCGACCAGTCAATAAAACAATTCGCTCGAAGTTTGCATACCGCATTCGAGCAACTTTCTGCATGTGAAAATCGCGACGTCACTGCGTTTAGTTTCTTGAAATTGCTAAACGGATGCCGGATAGAAAATGCAAAACCAGTTAGTCACGCTCCCTTTTTTAATTACAATGACTTCCTGGGCAAATTTGATGCGACAAGCGCGCATGCAAAGCAAAATGCCATTGACATAATTTCACCTCGTCGTCGTCGTCGCCGACGGGAAGGCCATGTGCTCGGGGGTTGATGTGATCCTCGTGGCCTGGTCACTCTGCACAGCCCAACGCTGACGTGCACGGTCGGCACCGTTAGGAGGACCGCGTCGGCACGCATGGGTGTGGACTGTGGAGCCTCACGTCTAGCTGTACATCGCAGGCCTCACTGGTCCGATCACAGCTTGGCGAACCGATCGCCGTAACGGCTATTAGCGCGAAACGGAGCATCGGACAATGCACACCGCCCGGCTAAATCGCTCTCCCGTCAGCGCGGGGAATGTCGAGGAATGCCGAACGCAAGACGCCGTAGTCGTCATTGTCCTGTGCACGTCGGCATGTTAGAACGCAAATCTGCGACCCCCGAGGGCGCCGAGGGCTGCCGTCGATTACTTGCGCCGCGAATGAGTCGGGTTTTTTCCTCGACTCGCGGTCGACGCTGCTATTTCCTGCTAGCCGACGCTGGCCATTACATGTCCAAGTCGTTCGAAAATGAATCAAGCAAAGGTCGTTCACTTCGGATGTGCACGTTGAATTACTTTTCAAACATTCTTTCGGGAGTTTTTCGGGATTTTAAAAATATACACTGTCAGATGAATGAACTTTCGGAGGAAACTGACACATGCTATACAATACAACATACTATACTGACGGAAGTCGACTTCACCACATCACGTCATTCCACAAGGTATCGATATCGACAACTTCCAATTCGATGCCTGTACTCAATACTTGTCAATGATCTTGACGTTGTCTTCATTTCTCTCTTTGTGTTGATCGATAATTCATCAAAATCATCGCAGCGTCTTTCATCTGTTTCTATCAACGCGGCCCTGTTGAAACGACCACCCGCCGCTGCTTCCACAGACTCCTCGAAACGATGAACAAGGCGTAGTGCGCCAACAGCACCGTCTTTTCGCTGCAGCTCCTTTCGGGCGTACGACATTGACCGCGTTACCATGGCAGCATCTCGGCGTCGGTAACCCGTGGTAACCATGGGCACCAGGAATGCACCGACTGGGTATAAAGTGCAACTCACGTATCAAACAATCGTTACCGCGCGTCGCGTTAGCTGCAACGCGGCACGGCGAGGTAGAAAACAGAGCGATGGTAAAAGTCCGGCGGTCGCCGTGATCAGCAGCGAGTTCTCCTTTGGATCGTGACGGGCGCACCATTTCTAACAAGCGCCGACTCTTTCATTAATCTTCCACCCGAGTGCAATGGCGCAGGCGCTCTCTAACGATCAATTAATGCGGGCAGGCATCCACCTTGCAGAGCTCAGACTTCATGATCTTCGTGGCTCTGATATACAAGATCGTCTAGTGTGCACACTTTTATGGCCCTACCTTGTTTTTTCTGCAGCCTGCAAGCGCGCTCTCGCTGAATTTTAAAACGACTGACACCGATTTGTGAATCTATATGCATCTAGTTTATAACAGCAGCCCGACTCGTACGCATTTGATGTAATTTGTATTATTGATTAATAAGATTGTGTAAAAATGTCCCAATCAGCCTGGACACGGCGCATTCGGTGTGATAGTTTTCGCCTTTCGAAGGATGTAGATTGTAGATCATACCGACACATGAGAGTCCGTGCCGGTGCGTTCACGTATATATAGCATTGTGTGCAGTACCTGTGTGTGTAATTACCGATAATGCTCGTGCAGTGTGTGTGTCTGTGTGTATGTTTACGTGTGTGTGTACGAGTTTTGCGTGTAACCCAGATTCGGGTTGATTGATCGATCGGATCGGTTTGGATCGGGTCGGGTCGTTCCGTCTCGGTCCACCGGGCGCGCTGACCGCCTCCCAACCAAAGCCTCTTTGAACACACGAGCTGGCATCGTATACACATTGTTGCACACGATTCACATTTTCTGTTCACTGCTGGGAACACGGCGATTCGATTATCATTCCACCGCCGATTGGATTTACCTTTAGCTAAATCAAGATCATCGTGGAATTGGAGGCAGTGTGCATTGAAATATTTTCAAGAGCCACGAATTTTCTAGTATGCAGAGTTATTCCACTGCCTTCTGAATGCTGCAAGTTGCCCAAAGCAGTTTGTGTGTTGTGATTACAAAAACAAGACGAAAAAAACGAACTGGTAGGCATTCTACCGAAATGTCACAGGACATTCTGAATAGCGTTCCCACGCTAATCTACGAAAACAAGCGTCCATCTTCTTCGCCCTTTTCTAACTTTGTCTGTATACGTAGTACGTACAGGTAATTTTCTTCTAAGACAAGCAAACAAACGCATGTCGCATGAGGACGTGTAATCGAACACGCCCTGTTGTAAATTACCGCCCGTTCAATCTCCCGAAGCACACGAAGGGGCAGTGGCAATCTTGACTTGTTTACACAACCTGTGGCTTTTCGACCTCGCGCCGGCAGCGCCTTTCCGTTCCTAGCATTAGCCCAGCAGACCTCGCCAAATCAGCCGTTTTCATTGGTTGATCATTCAAAATGACGTGACGTCACTCACCCGCGCCGAAAGCGCCTTGTCAAGAAAGATCTGCGCCGAGTTGCGCGAAACGAATAAAACGATTTGCGCTGATGAACTGGAGTACTGGGAAGCTCGCTACTCTGAAGATGTGGTTAAAACAGAATGGCTGGCCAGCGTTTGAAAAACCGCGCTGCTGTCAAAGTATTCGCGCCACTCGCGCAGTTCCAGATCTGACACGTCAGTTGGCAATGTTGGCACTGAGATGTCACGTCCAAGTCTTGTCGTTGCATAATTTCATAATTACAATCAGCGCACCAGAACTATATTATTTATTCAGTTTTCCGTTGAGCACTAAAAATTCATTAATAAGTGAACAGTATAGATGAACACGTTTACTCCGAGCAATATCCAAAGTTCTGAGATTGGTAAAGTGTATATAACCTCACTGAGCTGTCAAAGGATTGTTCATAGTCTCACCGTTTTCAAGATTTTACTGACACAGTGGAGACATTTGTTAAGCTAGTATAATAAACACCTTGTTCGATTGTTAGCTAAATTTGATTAGAAACATAATTAAACTCATACGCTGTGCTGTAAAATATAACTTAGTACGGCACACGTACTGCAGTGTGAGAGTAAGGTTCATTACAGTAAGCAGGTATGTGATTGTAATAACCGCGCAAATAATTCAATCGTTCGCAAGATCCGCTAAATTATGAGAAGCTGGGTTTCGCAAAAGATTCATTGTCAGCAGACGAGACACGTTCTGCCGTGGAAATCAGAATTGTACCGGCTCATTTGGGGTTATGGCGCATGGAGACGAGATAATTCTGTTGCCGAACGTATGGGCTTTTCGCGCGGCCGAGTGACGTCACGTCATTTTGAATTTTCAGCCAATGAAAACGGGTGATTTGGCGAGGTCTGCTGGGCTGATGCTGGGAATGGAAAGGCGCGACCCGGCATGATGGATCCTCCATCATGATGCATCGGCATGATGGATCGGCGCATGGTCTCTGGGAGCCCTTGGCTGGGCGGAGCTCGCACTTGTTCTGCTCATTGGCTATGAAGCGCACACAGAAAACCTACATTCGAAAACTGAAAGTCGCCCGTCCTGCAAGTCGCGGCTCCCTGCCAAGCAGTCAGTGCCTTCCTCATGCTTGCACAGATTCTGCGTTTACACTTCACAAAGGGCATATAGGACGGACAATTCGACGCAGATTGACGTCCGTCTCGAGACAAAAAGAGCGATTCGGGATTGGACGCGGGGAGATCGGCGTCCCCGGGCCGGACACGTCCGCAATCGGAGAAATTCTTCGCGGTTTCGACGCGTCAATCATTTCCCAGAGGAGGAAAGCCGTGGTGCACGCCGCGCTCTCGTCGACGGTTGAGCGGCCGCCGACGTCGCTCGATGGGAGTCGTCAAACTTTGAACGCTTGGCGACAATCGCGCGCACAAGCCAGAAGTTACTGCGTCTAATTGGGCTGACAATCACAGTGATGCTGTCGAGACGGCAGACAAAGGCGAGGGGGCAGCTGGACGGAACGCGGCCCCTTGGCTTCGGGTGGTCGAATCTATACAAGGCGCACGACTGGAGCTGCGTTCGCTGGCGATTCACGGCTCGCGGGAGTCACAGGGGGCAGTGAATGCCCCTCATTGTGATGTGTGCGCAGTGATGGATCCGTTCGATAAAAGACGGACATTGACGGAGCGCTCGACCGTACGCAGTCGTAATGAATCTAATTGGACTGGACTGGAGTCGGTGCATCTGGAGTCGACTCGACGCGCACTTCTTTGTTTGCGTTATGCTTTTTTTCGCGCTGCCGCATTCTGAGTGTGTGCGGATAATTGCGTTGCGAGTTCGTTGGTTTTTTCCAGGAGATCGGCGCAAATTGGCTACAAATTTCGCATCGTTTTTTTTCGCGAGCGCCTGCAAAAGACGGGCTCGTCACAATTGTTGGCCCATTTGGCGTCTCCGACATGCTGTAGGTAATTAAAACAATTAACTCGTCGGGCGGAAGTAAAAGCACGTTGTCTAGATTCTCGTCGTCGTCGTCGTCGCCGCTCTATTGTTATGTTTTTTGTCAGCTCACCGCGCGACTTTACCAGCGCCCGTCGGAGCCGAACGCTGCGGTTTCGCGGTTTGGCCGCAGAACTCAGCAGCCGGTGAGCAGCGCGCACGGCCACATGGAAAGCGCGTGGAAAATCGCGGTGGGGATAAGTCTTGGGGGCCGGGGGCGCGCCTGGCGAGCGGACCCCGAACTCGCGTCGGATCGGACGTGGGCAAACGGCAGTTCGGCATTGTTTCGCGTTGACTCCATATTGAATTGTGCCATGCGCTGATGGGACGGGAAACAATTAAACGGTCGTCGGATTGCTTTTACTCGAGAGAGTCGCATTGAATTGTCTGGTCGGGCGCTAATGGAAATGATTTTAGGGAAACTGGCGCGGCACTGTGATTGGATCGCGCGGCCTTCGCGCTCAATCTCGATCTCATCAACAGTGAAACGTAGAAATTAAAAGTCAATCTCGTCTCGGACTGTGAAAATTCAAATTGTTACACACCGGCTGCAGAAATTTTTAGAAATCTATTTTCGTGAAATGGCTGTCGACCGATCCGATTAATTGCTATGTTGAAGTATGTACTCGAAACAGACGTGCGGACCTCGCGAGAATCCGACTCGCTGGGAGAATTCACCTTTCTGTTCTCTTGAGCAAGCGAGTTTTATACACTAAACATTCCCTGGTTCGACTTACAAACCCCAAGCTATAAGACGTAGTACCTATGGCTTTTCTGTGGAATAAATGAGCTGGGAGTAGTAGGTATAGGTATACAATGGAACAAATTCCCCTGACCTCTAATCGTTCAAAAACGCCCTCCCCCAAGGCATATGCCGTGTGTTTGCCCCAAACGGGTGTCCTTCACTTGATGTATAAACCATTGGCTCTGGACGTCGATGTCTTCGCCAGCCCACGTCAAAACGCCAACGTTGCACGAGGCCGTCAAACGGAGGCGACGTACGGGACTACAGATTAAGATGCTTTTTGCACGCGATTTGCCATCGCAGGTCGATTCCATTAGCGCCACCGCTTTTTGTGCGGTAGTCAATTGTAAACGCCAATTCCATGTGCATGTAAGAGTGTCCATGTATGCCTTTATATACACATGAGTTAATTGCATGTCTAGTTACTATAATACTAGGTTAGTTCGGGCTGCGCCTATAGGTATGTCATTACTTGGTGTGTGTGTATTTCTAGTGCTTTCGGTTGCGCTGCGGGATGTGTGCGCGCACGAATTGAGGCCCGTCTATAGGCACTGCGGTCCAACGGCCATGCGACAGTTTGGCCCGCAATTTGGCGAAGATATACTCGGCGGTAATTCGTCACCGGGCGCCGGCTGACGATTCGGCGAACGGTCTTTCTTCGCGATATTGTATTTAACGTTTGACCGAGAGGCACAACTATGCCGTTGTGAATTTTGACATATACAGTTTAAAACATAATCGGTGAATCTTGGTTATGTAATTACAAACGTTTAAAGATAATAAAGATTATGGCATTTGATTTGAATGAAGTCATTCGCATTTGGATATAATTGGTGTATGTCTATAGCCATGCATAAATGCAACTTGATAAACTGATGCACCTGCTTGGTTTTGGTACAGTGTATAATATATGGTATCACTTCTTATACTCAAATGAGGCAAATTTTTTATTTTGTGGTCCAAATACACTTTCATCAGATGCCGCATGATGAAATCTATAAAGCGCCTCGAAAATCTATTAAAATCCCATCCCATTATGGGCGGAAACAAAACGCAATTTCGCTCCGAAATTCAAATTGAGAACCCCGATTCGGAAGCACAGTTAATACACTTTCCAATGTTTACAAGAAATTCGGAGTATTTCCCCTGTAATCAATACGCGTCTTGACTAAAGTATTTTGGGAGCCGGGAGATGAAATCGATCCGGTGCTGTTGGCACACTATCAGCTCGATCGACATGGGAATTAACCGTTTGTTCCACCACATTAACGCGATGAAATTCCGTCGAGCGCGAGGTTCTCAAGTCTCTGCAGTCTTACATAAACGCTCGACTCGGTCGCGGATTGTTGCCTGTTTCCTATACCTACTGTATAGCACTGTTCTGCACCAAAAAACTAATCCAACAAATTAGGAAACGAATTGCCCGCGACGCCATGGTTGTGTATATACCGGAAGCCGTCGCGCGTATTTCGAGCCCGATCGCACTGTATATTAAGCCACCGTTTCGATGCACTCAATTGCATTTCGTGATGTGCACCGATGCATTTCCGTCGGGGCGCCTGCATTTATTACCTTTTGGGACCGAGTGATGCTGTGCATCTTTAGCAAAAGACAAGCGACAACCGCAAATAGAACACGGCCATCGGGAGTTATATACCTGCAACCACCATCGATTATTTTGTAGATTCCACGGTGAGCTTTGTGCGCCGGAAGAAAAAAGCGCGAGAGCTGGCGCGGCTATTATGATATATTTTTGTGTAAATTCGGGTCAAGAGTGTGAATGATAAGGACTCGCGCTTGACGCCGTAAAACGGCTTGGCCATTAAGAAAATCGCGGGCAAAACAACAACAGCGTTCTCTGCGGTTTGAGAAACTAGACTAACGAACGAAGAGAATGCGAGCTCAACTTTGAATTGAGCGCTATTAGAAATAGTTTATGGAGGTATAGAGGAACTAATGGCATTATAGTTGCAAGAAGTGGATTACGAGTATATATCTATAAAGCAATCCGAAGTGTAATCCCACGTCAATTCTCGGGAGTCCGAAAGGAAAACTCCCCGCTCTTCATTCATATCGCCTCATATTTAAGTTTTATATATAGTCAACTCGATTCACCTCATTTTGCGCGCCACAATGTAAATTAGATTAATTAATTGATTACGTATCATATCTTCGCGTCGACCAATTGCTCCATTTCAGCAAAAACAAACGAGTCTGACATTTTCTCGCAGCACCGCGATAGCTCCGTGGCATCTAATGATCATAATTGCCGTGAGTCCCCGGCGCTCTCGAGGGAGACAATGGCTTGTGCAATATCGCGCGCTCTTCTCCCCGACACAGCCACTTGGATCCTTCGTCGATTATCTCGAGCGCCAGCCGATCCATGGGGCCCGTACCGCGTTCCCATGACAACGATACCATTTACCGACTGCATGGATACGTACGTTGTTGTGCCATCGATGCTTGTGTGTTTCCATGGTAACCACCGCGGTTTTGCCGCGGATGCAGAAGCATGTCACAACGATTATAAAGCGCATAGCAACGCAATCGCGAGACGTTGTTTTATCGTGTCTTGCGCCGAAGAAACAGAACGATGGCGCAATGCGCGCGCATGTTCGCGATCCGAGCGCCGCGTAGTGGGAATTGGAAGTCGCATCTCTTATCGGCTGCCGGCGTCGAGATAAAAACGTATGTAATTGATGTAAAACTTTTTTTGAGACGATTTGTACAGCAATTCTTCAGCACTAGTGTACTCTGCCGTCGCGGCTGCAGCTGTTTTTGTGCTAAGCGTTTTCTTGCGAAAGTCCGGCCAGTTGGTCAAGAGAGATGGTTTGGACATTGGACAGAATTTCATAAGTTAATCAAAAATAAATTGAGAGGTACGTGCTGACTTTTTGAGATACAAGTTTCTTGTTCGGTTTTTTCGGGTGAAAGAAGGTGGTTTTTTATTTTCTCCGTGTACACAGAGTTTGAAAGTGTGAACTCGATGGGTTTCGGGCCGAAGCCGATCATGTTGTGTGTGATTCGGCGTTCCAAAGAGCGCCCCAAGGGCTGACGTCGGCAACGCCTCGATCCTCTGGAGCCGAGAGTGTCTGCACAAAAACGCGGTCGCACGTCGCCGCCATTCGGCGGCCATCTTGTCTGCAGACGTGACGCGCCTCTGGCGGCCGGTAATGACACTGTCGGACGCGCGACGGCTGAAAGCAACTCACTGCATGTGGTTTCGTTGCTGTTGTGTGTGCCGGGTTTTGAGTTTAATAACGTGCGCATTTAGGGAAGAGGGGGCTCAAGGGGGCCGGGTTTGAATTTGCTTTGTGCACTTGGCGCGACGACCGTTGCCTCCGAACGTTTGTCTTTTGTTTCGCGTTCGTCTTACGACAGGACGTGTGTTTTTCCCGCACGTCGGCCGTGCTTTTGTTGTACAAGCAATCTTTTTGCAAATTCGTACGTGTTTTTTGTTTCCATTATTGAGATTCGAAAGAAGTTATGTTCGACTCTTCTGGCGATGATGATCAAGAGAGCCGTGACTGCGATCGATGCGATGCTTTCATATCAAATCTGCAAGAAAACAACTTGCTTTTATGTGTACATCTTGCAACAATTCATCTATAGCGTGTATATATTAGGTATTGTAGGCAGCAATTTTCCATCAGATTTCTTTGCAACAATTTCGTGAACAACATAAACAAATTACAATACCGAATCCGAACCGGGGTCTCCATTATGCAAAATTAAGTGACCGCGAGAGCGCGCTATAGGTATATATAGATGGCTTCCTCTCCTTCGGACGGTTCGATTTAATTTAGCATACAAAGCGCGAATTGAGCAACCAGAATCCATTAGCAGTTTCACCACGGGGCCGAGATGAGCCCAAACAATGGCCGACGCCGTAATCGCCGCGAGTCGTCGCTCCGCAGCATCCAGCGGGCCGTCTGTTTCCGCACGTTACGTGGCGCTCCCTTCCACCGAGGCCTCCTGAATGCACTCCGCGCGAGATCATGAATCGCCGGAAACAATCTCCGCGCGTCCACAGCCCCGCGGGAACTTTCGCCGATCAAACACGGCCGCTGTGCGATCCACCTGCGAGTGGAATCATCGCGCCACTGCAGCAAGTGTGTTGCACACCACTGCAAGGTGGACCACTTTTGTATGCACGGCCAGCGTGAGTCGGAGCGTAGACATCTGCAACGCGAAACGCTGTCGCAATTTTGTACACTGTACATCTTTACCGGTTTCTTTACGATTTAGTGGTTGGTCATGCACAATAAGTCAGAAATGTCAGGTCATCAACTCTGTGTATGTGTGTGCGTGTAATTCAATATGGCACATGTCGCTATGAGTTGCCAGAGAAATTTCCATTCCTTTCCAAGAGATTTGGACATCGAAATTATTTCACAAAAACGGTAATGCCTATTGTAAAATGTAATCCATCACCACACAACTATGGCGACGCGTACCTTCTACGTGAGCTGCGGCGGACGGCCCTAAGTGGCTGTAACGACCTGTAGTGCAGACGTTGGATTCATCTCGTTGCGACACAACGCAATCGGATTTTGACGTGGACCGACGCACGAAACGACTGGACGGGAGAGGGAGAAGATTTCGGGCAGCTATGGGAATCAAGGAGGCTGTGTGTTTCATTCTTATATGGCGGGAAAAAATTATTGTTTTCCCGAACACAAACTGGTAGTTCACTAAGCGCGAAACGCCCTGAGATAGAGAAGGGTTCAATTTTGGGGATAGGTATTTATATATTATATACTTGTTGTTACTTGTTACCTATAGCAGCCAATCGCTCATGGAATGGGATACCCCTGTCATGAAAAGCGCTCTCTCTCTCCCAAAACTTGCTCCCCCGGGGCTTAGATGAAGTAATAACCTAACCCCATTGCTTACTTCAAGCTAGAGGTGCCAACTGCACATTCTCGACTTGTGAATCCACCAACGGAGATGTTGGCACCCATTTGAAGAATTTGAAGTACTTAGCCCAAGCACGAGACTGAAATGTTCGTATATTAAACGTATTAAAGCGAAGCTTTATATACGGAATCGTAAATAAAATACCCAGCATAGTTTATGAAGCTATACTTGTTTTATTTACATTTATATGCATACATGCAGTATACATGTTGAAAATATCTATTGCTCTAACATTAGTCGGATTAATCGGCTGCTAGGTTCTTCTAGTTTTTTTCAAATTTATTTTAATCTTTAGCTGTCTTTTGTCATTGCGTTTGAGTTCGTTCGTGTTCCTGTTACACCCCTCGTGTCCAACCCTTAAGCCAAGATTCAACAGGTGGTCAAATCTACGTCACTCCGGTCACGGAAGTGGTTTGATTTCGCCCACCCACCAATGCCGTAATCGCGTAAGACCAGATCGGCGAGTGGTCGCCATAAATTTCGGCACCAACGCGCTTCACCGAGTTGGCGCTCGACGCCGCCGGCGACTTCCCCCTCGTCTCGTCGACGAACGGGCTGCCTTGTAAGGT
Source organism: Nemoura dubitans (assembly GCA_921293005.1). Classification (NCBI taxonomy): domain Eukaryota; kingdom Metazoa; phylum Arthropoda; class Insecta; order Plecoptera; family Nemouridae; genus Nemoura; species Nemoura dubitans. Next base: position 52,887,538 of record OV121073.1, read on the forward strand.
CGCCGTCAAACCAGCCCCCCCCCCTGAGGGCGACGCCGTCCAAGTCGCTGCCGCTGTCGAACCAGAAGCCAAGACGACGACGGCGGCGGTGGCGGCGGCGAAAGTATATTGCCATTGGATTCACGCCCACCCAGAACAGAACTGGAAGTTCCACGGAATCGGAGCAAGAGCCAGACTCCAGAGTATCAAAACATTTCTACCAGCCCTTGCTATTATATAGTTTTTAGACGAAATCACAAACAGTTCACATATGGATGAGGAAACGTACACCAATATAGCAGGGTTTTAAGAGAATCAACATAAGAAAACATGTCAAAATCATACAAATAATTTAAAAATCTAAACATTTTGCAAACATATTTGATGCTTCACTTAAAACAGCCGCATCATGGCAAAGTTTCATGACAATTTAATTGGTATGCGTTTTTAATTCAAATAAAACACCCGTCTCATCATAAATTCGCCGCATCAGAGAGTTTGACCCAGTAGGAAACTACATTTACGGAATTTTGTTTCCAAAATTGCCTATTGTTGTGAATTGGAGCCGGCTTTCCGGCTGGTATAAGAAAGTGATTGCAATTGGCTGTGTCCGCGAGCGAACTTAATCACGTGTAGGCATGTGGTAAAACACTTGGCATGCACTCGCTGCAACCTGCAGTTGTTGCTGTTGGCAACGGCCGCCAAAACCATTAGACGGCGCACGCTTCAATTCGAAAGTCGTCAAACACCCGAGCCCGCCGCGTGACACCGCGACAAAACACCAGCAAAAGTGCTGCCCACTGCTACGTGATCGTCTCGCGGTGTTTGTTAGTTCAGACACGCCATGTTATCTCCTTGGCAACGAGCGATCCACGTCAGATTACACCTCATGCCTTGTTTGTTGTCGAGTTTTGTTTACTTGTACACACCCGATGCACAATGCATGTTTGGCGCGATGCATCGAGCGTTGCACGTTGCACGTTGCACATGCACATGCACTTGCATCGTGGTGCATCGCGAGCCAAGAGGGCCGTGTCGGGCTTGCATCACGGCCCGTTGGAGATCGAACAGCTAGATTATCAAGTAGGTTAACGAGATGACAGTGACGTAACGTGTATAGCCGATGACCGGAAGTACGTGTGCTGAAGATGAGGGTATACGCCTTCTGGATGCGGTTGGTGTTGTCGCAAGGCGGCGTGACTTGGTTGCGAAGATTGCAGATGATATGGAATGATTTAGGTGGCTGTGCTTTTGCAGGTTGGCTCAAAGTTTTCGTTTCAACTTGAACTTTAGGTCTGCAGACTGCACATTGTAGTTTGCACTTTAAATGTGTATGAATTTACTCATCTCTCTGCTCGAAGTTTACCGATGCCAGCTGAAATTGTTCCACAGGCCGTTAAGATAAGCATAGTAGAGGATTACGACTCTATGACAAAATGTACACCTACACTATTTTCAAACGAATCCAACAGCATTCAACTCCGCAAGAGCGCCGCATCGCCGAAGTGTGACCCGCACGATTTGGAGTCCCGTAGTTCACTGAAATTGTTGGGAAATCGAGAGGGCTGCCCCAAGAAAGTGAATCCCATCTGGGTTCGACTTTCGACTGACGCACACAAGTTGGCTTCCATTGTCGAGTTGGTAATTACTCTGATCGACAACATTCAATTCGCCAGTACATTGCACTTTCGGACTCTTCTTGGATCGGTCGAGTATATAGTTGTGGGAATCAGGCTGCTGGTTCGATTTCCCTGTTGGACCGTGTTCTGTGCGATACCCTGAAGGGTTCCATCAATCTACACCTCGAACACACCACACATTGCCAATTACAAAAGTGGCTCGAAAGTTTTCCAACTCATTCCCGCGCTCGGCTTCTAGCACTCGAAAGCCCTCGCTCGAGCTCCTGGACGAAAACTCGTCCCGTGTGAAACCGCTCATCGCTTTGACGGGAGAGCTCGTCCTTCTTTCGGCCACGGTCCGGCCCAAGGACGCACCAATCCATCCATCCATCCATCCATCCATCCATCCATCCATCCATCCATCCATCCATCCATCCATCCCTGTCACTTTCGAGAACATTTGCATGCGTGATGCGACTCGCCGAGCGCCCGGCCAACTCGAACCGTGTGCCATCACACGCACGGCCGTGCAGATGGTTCACACGTTCGTAGTTTCCCTTTCGCCGGGCTTCGCAGTTCGTACACACAAATAATATCTCCCCCGTCGTGCCCCGAGGGCCCAATCAGCGCTTGTAAGACTGGAAAAATGGACGCATGCCGTCAATCCTTGCCAAACACTCCTTGCTCGCATAATCGCTCGGCCGTCTCACATCCCGGTTCAACGTTTGGCGATCCATGCACAATATCACATCGTCATAATTGCCATTATTCGAGTTGCCAATCGCGACCGCGATGTTCGTTATTATTCGAACGCAACAAGGTGTGTAAACTCATTGTGTTTGGCGAACAATCGCGAGCGGCTATGGCCAACGGACGCAATCGCGATCTACATAGCTTAGAAATGGATCACCGTAGGGGGACGGGGGGGGGGGGGACTCTACCCCGTCGTGATTTCGATGCTCGGATGCTTTTCGCAAGCGCACTGCGATTATCGCTGCATGTTTCTTGTTAATTATCATACGACGAGCGTTTGGTTAATTAAGTTATGTGCGAGTTGCGCGCGGCCCGCGAAAATATGTAAAAGGGTCTTCCTCATTCTCGGGATTCTTGAGGAAAAACAAAAGTTAGACTGACGGGAACACGCGCATGTCATGGCATGCACGGCTTGCTCGATGTACACGCTCGGTTGTGTGGACTCATGAGAGCGGTGCGGTGCGCTGAACCTTCCGATGTTATCAAGCAAAAACCGAATTACATTTTCAGTCACGGTCAATTTGACGCGCAAATCTTTCGAAAACAAACGTAATTTTCTCCTCTGTTGATGTTTTGCAAGACAATTGTAAGCGCGGCGGCTGCGAACGCTCTCTTTCGCGATTCGTCAGGCCAAATCACGGCCAGCTAGACGAAGAGGAGGATGGCGATTTCCGACGATGACTTCAATTTTTCTTCGATTACCGTCATAAAAACCAAAGCAGCATATATTTTTTTCCTGATGGGATACCATTTTCAACCAATTGCTAAACTCGATACTATAATACTCATGTTTGCTGAGAAAACAGCAATTTTGTTTTATTGTACATAGCACTTTCATGCTATGTGCCTCTCTCATTCAACGCTGTCGATGATACTGTGCTTCCTCCATGTGGTTAGTTACAACGATAACCGCCTTGTATTTGATATCGTTAGCAAGCGGGAATGACACTTGTGACCCTCCGGCGAGGTCGTGCAGCTAACGAAGTGCTCTAATTGAGCCGGGAGGGCCTCGACAGAGCGTAGGAGGTTACCACCGCCAGTTTACACTAGCACGCATGCGTCACCTTCAACTTGGCACACACAAAGCGCGCATGTTCCATTGTTGGGCCGAAACACGAAACATCTGCCGGTGCGACAGTGGAAATGCAAATACGAGCACCGAGCACACTGCTAATTAGACGCCGGCACTCGATTAGCCAGCTGACGGAGCCGCGAAGGTCGCGCGTTCAGCTGTTTCGGGACCGGCGTTACCATGGCAATGGCCGTCGTCAAGGCGACGTTGCGTGGGCGCGGAAAACTCGTGGGAAAACTCGCGGGAAAACTCGTGGAGATTCGCTTTCCACGTGAGTGCAGAGTGGGGTTATTTCGACGCCCATGGCACGGCTTGGTTTAGTGAACGGTGAGGACGTTCAAAGCATGGAGGAAGCGAGAGACTGGGGGGGGAAGTTATACCTAGTGCTATCATCATACTGCATGCGTATAAAATACAAGCAGAGATGCGAACTTGGGATTCCTCGTTATTCGCAAGCAATTTGTGCATGGGACGTGTACTACTTTGCTTGAGTCATTTCTTTCAGATGCTAGTTGATAATATGAGAACTGTAATATTTAGCATGCTTATATTGCTCCACTGGGATGTACAATTTTCCTGATACCACTAGCTTCCAACAAAATCTATTTCAAGATCTGTCTTATTGAATGCTTAGCGAGTCTCATACACAAATCGATAACAGAGTTGGACGGTAGTTCACAATGTTTCGATGCTTCGAAGTTTTGATGTTTGAACTAAAATAATAGGCAAGGCAAGACACAATGTCCATGCCACAGGTTTATTGTGAATTTGTAGGACGTATAGGTACACACTACACATTTATATACATAATGACTCGACGTGTCACTGTAAACTCCTTCGTCTTGAAATGGTAACGCGGATAGGTAGTTGCCGCTCGGCTCGCATGCCAGGGAATCTCTGTCGGCGTCGTCCTCAGCTCGCCCAACGCACCGGGGGGCCCTGACCTAGCCGAGGTCGCTGGCGAGTGACCCTCGCGTCACCACGTCGTCGTCATCGTCGCGGGGTCGACGGCCCTCCGCGGGGGCCTTGCGGGGTCGACCCGATACCGTGGGTGTGCGACAATGCCGAGACGTTTGGTGAAGGCGATCAGCCGGCCAGGTCGAGGAGTTTCGATGGCAGACCGTCTTCAAAACGGAGTTCGTGACCCAAAGGCCGATAGGAAGGTTTCGGAGGAAACGTGGAAAACTTGGTGAACTGCGGTGAAGTTCTCGATGGGTCAAGCGTAGCGATTACGTAACTTAAATACGTTCTTTTCGTTTGCCTTTTCCGTTGTCGGAATGATAAAATAAAATCCCATTGTTGTCAATGTTGTCTTGTTAACATTTGAAACTAGAACGGTGAAATCAGATTAAATTAATTCCGATTCTATCCAATGGGTTGTGGCCGTATATACAGTTCCATAGTCAAAACACTTATGTGGGCAAATAATTGCCATAAGAAAAGCATTGCGTTGATTTACCCACACAAGTGACTGACTGAAACTGTAGTCGTCCATTCTTATTTCTTGCTCCAATTTGGTTACCCATACATTAATGACATAAAATAAACACAAGTGGATTGGAATTTGGAACCGTAAACGCTTCCACGTTTCTATCAACTGAGCGGTGACCACCCATGGCTGTATTCATTATGATAAGATGTACACTTTATGGATATATGTGTATTTTATGAGACTAGCATTCCAAACAAATTTCCCTTCCAACGTCCCTCGGTGGCAAGTTTGCCGCAGCGAGCGCTGACCGGCGACCCAAGGCCGCGCGTCCCCGCTGCTTGCGATGTCAGCACCGCGTCGAGGCGGTCGACGCGGCTTGCTGCACCGCACGGCGTCCTCACGAAGCATCGGCCCGCTTGCTGATTGTTTGGGGCACGCGTCGAAGTTGGGACGTGACGGGTCGTGCGGCCCCGAAAGGAGGCGTCGAACCTGGTAATGGGGACGCCGGATCAAGGTGCCCAGCTTGCCTCGGAGTCGCTGCAGCTTCGGATGCCAGCAAAAGCGCATGGCCGCTGTAAGGAACGTCTCAAATGATTTTGTGCCCAAATATCTTTCGCCTTTCGGCCTTTTCGCCTTTTTGGTTCAAGCTGAAATTAGCGCTATCCGAGATTAGGCAAACTGCGTCGATTAGGCGGCAAATTACACACATTAGGAACTCGCAAATTGTAGAGAACGTTCGAACATTGTGCTAAAATCTAACAGCTTAGTAGGTTTATGGAAAGAAGACATGAATCTTGTAGGTAAAACGTTCCTGCGTGCCGTGTATGTTTTTCAATAAGCCTGCTTGTCGACACCATCGAACCTAAAGCATTGTTATCACGACGGCGACCTCCAAACGGCGGTCCCTGAACGTCTTGCTTGCTCGCTCGCTCGTCGTCGTCGGCATTAGCACCCCGCGTGCCATGTCATCGCATCGTGACAGCCGACTCATCGTACCCTTGACTCCCGGCCATCATCGCCGACGTCATCCTGCCGCCTTCACCTTGGCGCGAGGCCGTCGCATCCTCCGACCCCCGTCCCCGTCCAATGTCAAGTCGCGTCGTGCTGTCGGCATGACTGAAACTCGTGACTCGGGCTCACGCCGCGGAGATGCGCTGGGTCCGCGCGGGACTTTTCGCCGCTTTGTGACCGTCGATACCCGAGTTCTGAAGCCATGGCCATCGAGTTTGGCTGGGATTTCTGATATGCGGAAATTTTTTGGTGTTTTTGAACAGTATTTGAGCGTGGATTTTCATAGCACTTTGCAATTGTCAGTTCTGTTAGCTGTTATTTCTTGCATGATGTTGAATCAGTGGACAAATGCGCTTTCAATGTAACAACGGTAACAAGGAATGCGTGTGGTCTAAGGCGCATAGACACAGTTGGGTCAATCCCAAATGATGCCTCGAAGACGACCAAAGAATGTCAACTCTTTAGAACAGTACAATCAAAGATGACTCGTCGGTCGCAACTTTACCACACCTGTTTACGAGTCCGTGTATCTTTCTGACTTAACGCGGTCGAAGAAGCCACAGCGGCTGTTAAAATTGTACATGATAAACGTTGAAAGGAGTCTCAGCAGTCGTAAAAATTCCAGCGTGAAACACCGCACGACGAAGCATTATGTGGTCACCTCGCGTTGTTATCCATGCATCTGGATGGAGTCCGTATTTCTGCCGATGACCAAACGATGATGCAATGCTGCTCCTGTAATGCGCCGGACGGCATGAAAACAATAATACCTGGTGTCGAGATCACAGATCGCCGCATACCGATTGGCTCGTTGAGATTAATCGAACCGAGGACCGCGAACGAGTCGAAGCCATCGGCGACTGCTCCTATAATAGGCACCTGTACCTGAACCTGAACCTTCCTGTAAGGTGCCTCCATGAGTCTTGTAACGGACAAGCGAACCTGTATGATGCAAGTTGCGGTCACCAAACCCTCGGCAGCCTCCCGTGTGCTCGTCGAAGACGGTCACTCATCCGTCTCCACTGTGGATTCGCTCGCCGCGAGACCAACATCTCTGTAATCACGGAATTTACATCACATGCCTGCATTAGCGATCACGTGATAACACACACTTTGATCGTGTTTCATACCGTGGCTCTAGAGTTTGTTATAGTTGAGTCAGGTAGCGCTACAGGTCATCGAAGTTACTGCACATGGTTTTACTAACCATTACTTCCTCCTCTAAGGTTTTACTGCACATTATAGAGAAACATACCAAGCGCTATAAAACCAAGATAAGGCTGAAGTCGATGGAGAGATGCTGCATTTGCGCTGTGCCTTCTTGGCTTACATCTGTGGGGTCGTCCAGCCTGGGCATTCACGTACAATATGTACACCTCTGCACTGCCACGCATCTTCGTCGACTGCGAGTGTGTGTGTGTTTGTGTGTGTGTGTGTGTGTGTGTGTGTGGGTGTGTGGGTGTGTGTGTGTGTGTGTGTGTGTGTGTGTGTGTGTGTGTGTGTGTGTGTGTGTGTGTGTGTGTGTGTGTGTGTGTGTGTGTGTGTGTGTGTGTGTGTGTGTGTGTGTGTGTGTGTGTGTGTGTGTGTGTGTGTGTGTGTGTGTGTGTGTGTGTGTGTGTGTGTGTGTGTGTGTGTGTGTGTGTGTGTGTGTGTGTGTGTGTGTGTGTGTGTGTGTGTGTGTGTGTGTGTGTGTGTGTGTGTGTGTGCACATAACGTGTGCAGCGCTGGTGCAATGTGTACTTATGTAGATCGAAGACCAGGAAACTACGTGCGTTATAGCGCTTCTCGCTCGTGTCCCACATATTAAGAGATGCCTCTCTCTCTTTCTCTCCCTCTCTCTCTACGGGTATGTCTAATGCGATGTGTGCACCGGCAAATTATTGTCGAATGCGTCGCGGTTGCTCAATTGAACATTATCTAGATCTAGGTCCAAGAGCGGACACTAAATAATTCGAGAGTTCATTCCACAAGCGTGAAAAAAGCAAGTATAACGCGTCTAGAACGTTTTTTCCCAATCGCGCTAGTCTCTCATCGTCTCTATGGTAACTTTTGACAAATACCCGAGCCGAGAAAATGGGTCGATGACTGCTATAGGTGGGCAAGGTGTGTAAGAAGGTCCCGTTATTTGCGGTCCGCCCCTAGACGACGGCGTGGCCTTGCTCTGGTCTGACGCAACCCTTTGCTGCGAGAGAGTGTGCGGGGGGGGGGGGGAGGAGCAACCCTTGTGTGGAATTCAGGGTGGACGGTGCGACGGCGACAGGACCGGTTTCAGCGGCACACGGATCGACGAGTTCGGCTGCTTTCTGTTGCCGTTGCACGGGACTGTGATCTGATGATCTGTGATGTGATCGGATTTTACACTTTCGTATAGGTTGAAGGGGTTGCTATAATTTTTCAGTGCCGTTTCACTCTAGAAAACATTCCAAGACATCTAGTGGCCAGAGATATGAGGATATAATGACATTTCATGATGTCAATTTCATTTTTTCCCTCGGTTTTTGAATTTCCACAGTAATTGAGTAGCTTTACTTCTGTAAAGCTTGTGTAGCTTGTGTTCGGTGCAAATCTATCTTTTGGGCACCGGGTTTTTTTCCTTTTTTCTTATATAAAAAACCTTCCGCCGACTGGGTGCTTATTACGGACATGTCGCAAGCTCCGCTGAGTGCCTGCGGTCGTCAACCAAAGGTGTTAAACGCCCCTCATCCGTCGGGCTCGAGGCCACAGTGCTGCACCTATAATCGCCGCTCGGCAGATGGCAGCACCTGCCTGCTCGCCGCGGTCCGACACATAGTCCGATCATGGATCTAATGGACCGGCAGCCGAGGTTAATGGTGATTGCCGCCGCACGGTGTAATTGGCTGTGGCGATGACGCGAGGAAATTTAGATTGATTTCAAACGAGGAGGCCCGAAATAACGATGCGGCCGGTCGCTCGAGAGAGGCGTCGCTGTTGCAACGGATCGCTTCAACGCCGCGCCATGCATGGACGATGGATGATGGCCTAATTGCGATGGAGGATGGTGTGGTGAGCCCGCAGACCGCTGTGTAGGCTCGCAATTCGTAACGACATGTCAATGAAACGGCACGCGATTTCCGTTTCCGGAGTTGGGCCCACTTGAGAGGTTCCTAATACCAAGACCAAGATGAATTTGGCAAGGTCACATTGTAGAACCGAGCTCTAAAGGGCTCCTACCTAGTTATCGTGTTTCTTTCGTAAATGAATATTCGTAGGCTTTTGTTTGTTTTCTAAGATTTACAGTACAGATTAGTTATTAAGACATTTAGACAGTATAGCTGTTATGAAGAGGGGTGCCCAGACCGAACAAATGGGTGAAAGCACCAGCCTTCGACGACCGAGCACCGACGGCCAAGCCCCTGTCCTGTCCGTGGTGCCCAAGTGTGGACCGAGCATGGAGGTTGACGTGGTGGCGTTTGTCGTTGCAGAGCGATGCCGTTGCCAGTGACGGAGGACACGCCGCCCGACATGCTGGCGGGGGCGATGGACATCCGTGTGCTGCTGCCCAACGGTCGCACGGTCAACATGAGCGTCGAGCGCAGGTGAGTGCTGCACGTCTGTCTGTCAGGGGTTGCCGTTGACGGCCGACACGGCAGGGGTTGCCGTCGACGGCCGACAGGGCAGGGGGCGACGGCTGGAAATAGGTTCGAAGCGAACGGGGACGTGAAATCTCGCGGAGATTCGATATAGGTAACTGTTAACATTATATACAAGCTTGGATAAAAATCAAACTGGGTAACTGCCATCACAGGCATTACATTATGCGTGTCAGGTTCTTTTGCCTGAGCCTTTGGGCATTGGGCACATGTTTACCCAGAATTTATATGTTATTTGTATATAACATTTAAATAATTCAATGTAGTAAGCATAACGTTGTATTTTAGAATACCGTGGATATAATTAATTTTTACACATTAATTTGTACACTCATAAAACAAGAATACAACATGTTTTATGACAAATGAGAATTCCCTATTGTAGAACTGGGACGTACCGCAATGCATGCATAAACGCTAGCGCATAATTGCAGTGTATGGCCGTATAACCTTCGATCTATGGAACTACGTTTAACCATGGGCTTAGCATTACTTAGCATTACTTAGCATAAATAGTTATTTTGAAAACTAGTGCTACCTGAACTCTCATGGTTTGGGAAAAGTATAGCGTTTCCTAAAAATGCATTGACAATCTCCGGACTTTCTTGGGAGACGGACGCTTGTTTCACTTCATAAAGTGGAGGGAAGTGAAGTGGAGGGAAGTGATTTATTAGGAGCGATTTTGTTAGTTTTTAATTGTTTCATTAGTCTGCTTCGCTATATTCAGTACAGCCGTCTGCCAGTTGACATGACACAAGCATTAATTGCAGTCTTAATTTATTCTTCAACCCAAATGTGCACTTTAGACGATGTGTTCACCAATTAATTATTTCGGCGTCGTCCCAAGGAGCACGATTAAAAAGTTTCGGATGTTGTTGTGCAACTGAGTGGTCGTTTGCTTGGTGAAGACGAAATCGTCGAGGCGAAATCTCTAAGCTCACTATAAGCCCAAAAAGTCGCTTGTTTAGTGATGTGTGTGTGTGTGTGTGTTTTTGTTTTTTTGTCGTCAGTATGAGTTTTTTTGTTCGCGGTCTACTGGCCAAACGGCTGGTCCGATTTTGCTTAAAAATTGCAGAGGTCCTTTGCTAGGTTCCAAATGAGACTCCCTGATTTTTTCATCGAAATCGATGAGATCGAAATCGATCGATTGTCTTAAATTCTAGAAAAAGTTCATATTTTGCGAAATTTTAAAGTTCTCAATAATAATATTTCACGAAACTCAGTTTATGAAGTGTAGTTACATCAATCATTTCTAACGTTTTCAGGTCTGTGTGACTTTCAGTTTTCTTTTTACCATACCTCCAATCTACATTTTTACAGAAACATTGTATGGTTTCGTGAGAAATTCAATTCTGATAGTTTTGAACAAAGGTTACGCCTCGCAGTGCCATGCTGTAAACCCAGCTTAACCCAGGTTTAAGATTTTCTTAACCATTTATTAAAAAAATAGTTATTTATCATATTTCCTACTGGTACGACGTTCTGCCTCTCACCTAATTTTATCCACTACAAACTGCTACTCTCGGATTTTGACGTTTTTGACGTTTTTGACGTCAGTCGAGCGATCATCCTTGAAAAAGGTAACTCAAATTTGTTACGAAACGTAGGGAAATCAGTGAGACTAATTTAGCATTCAAATCCCAGTTTGATATATAGTTTTTTTTCGAAACTAGTGCTAAAGATAGGATAAAGTAGACATTAGTATAAGAAATTGATGCTATACGTTCTTCTTCACGCGACACAAACTGTGTTCGTCAAGCCCTACACTCCATTTCACGTTACAAGGCGAGTGGATTAGCATCTTCGTCGAAGACCCACTGGTCCTAGAATGTGTTTAAGAGTCCCAAAACCGTCGTTAGAGTCTTGTCCGGCTCAAGGCATGGCGTGTAAACGATATGGAACTCTTAGCTCGTGTCTATAGCAGCAGTGAGACCTCGAGGAAGACGCAAATCCACTAGTTTAGTGCACATAGTATAGGGTCGTATGTTTAACTTTCGATCAATGCCAGTTGCATTCCAGTGATCGCTAGGTAAACGCATCGCACGTGCTACCCCCTTGCTCTGTATCATATACGACCCACCGACAGCTGTTGCGTGTGGCCCTCAGCCAGCTGACACGTGCTCCTCGTGCCCACAGCACACCGATGATGGACCTCCTGGTGGCCGTGTCGACCGCGCACAAGCTGAGTCCTGCCGCGCACGCACTGAGCGCCGTCGGCGAGCGAGGCGCCACCCTGCACCACTTGCCCAGCACGCCGGTAGGGGCGCTGGACACGCGACTCATCCACCTAACGGCGCGCAACAACGCGACGCTCAAGAGGGCGCCGCAGAGACCGGCGCCGCAGCAGCCGTTCCTCACCACCTTCAGGCTGCAGGTCGGTGCCGACTGGACGTCCCCTGAGTCCTGGGCGACCTTGAAAGTTGCCTTGACGAATCCTTTCCGCAGTCCTTGGGGACTCGGCTCATTCGGCATTCCTTACTCGTATCTCTCGCGTTCGTTGCAGGTTGTTCCGCCATTCCACGCTCATCGCTTATTCTTTGCCCAATCCCTGCGCAATCTTTGATCACTCCTGGCTATAAAAGCCCATATCCTGGCGTAGTTAGATCAGAGGATTTCATATTACTCATTACAGCATCGCCGGTTCGGTGACAAACGATACCACCAAGGTTGCCATACTAATACCACGACGTTCACAACTTATAGCTGATGGCGATAGCTAGGTAGGCCCAACCCCAACCCCAGCCTTAAAGCCGGTATACACACTACTCTTTCGAGCCCGTGGGCTGCAGTCCGTCGGATTATAATGCGTAATGCGTAGTGTGTATTGCGAATACGTCTCGTTCTCGGCCTCTCAGAGCGTTTCGGGCTCCGACGGGCTCGGACGAGACTGGACGGGCCCAGCCCTCGGGCTCGAAAGCGTGAAAAAAGCGTAGTGTGTACCGGCTATTATGGCTAGTACACACAACGCTTTGGAGCCCGTGGGCTGGGCCCTCTGGAGCCCTTTGAAGCCCGATACGCTCTGAGAGGCCGAGAATGAGACGGATTCTCAATACACACTGCGCTTGGGAATTCGACGGGCTCAGCTCACGGGCTCAGCCCACGGGCTCGAAGGCGTGGAAAAAGCGTAGTGTGTACTGGCTATTATTGACTTAGCGCGGAGGGCGAGCTGTTTTTGATATCCTTCCGGGTCCTTTTGGTGCGTTCCAAAAGTTCTCCTATAAAGTGCAATACGTAACGGCATGACGCCCAGGCAAGCAAGCATCCAGCCGGTTGCATCCCATCAGAGGTTGCATGGCCGAGTCCGTGGGTCCCACTGCATCTTATCCACCAAGGTGTCAACACCTCACGACTCGAGGCTCGAGGCTCGAGGCAGTCGGACGCCGAATTGTGCAACTCATCCGCGGCTGGGGCGATTTATTCGTGTCGTGTCGAATGCGCACTCGCCTTTCATTTCATGTATCTGGAAGGAAATCAACAATTAGCAATCGTCTCTGGTGAAAAGTTTCCTCAGATCCGTTACGTTTCATTCAATTACATGGTATTATTGCCCCTATATGCGCTCGGTTTTATGACCACACTATTAATTTTAGTGACCATTAACACTAATGAATCCACGCCATTGAGCACGCTATCAATTTTTTACTCGCCGACTGTGGTAGCGTCTTCCATCGTGGGTCATAGCAATTATTCGCATGTAGACCCAATTGGCCGCCGTCGGAATTGCCGTGTCACCGGTCATCGCGGTCTTTCACACGACGAGCCATGAGTGCCCGCACCGAGATACGAGCTTCTACTCTTTTGGGGGCCAGACTCTGCTTCAGCCAAGACGAAAATACGGGACAGTTAAGGACGGTCAACGGCACTTGTTAACAAACCACCGATTATGTGCAAGGGTGCGGCCAAAACGGCTAAGGTCGTATCAGATTTTGCCAGAACTTCAGTTTTCCAGATTTTACCATGGTATTTATTTTTCATCGTCTTCCTATTGAAATGGAAAATAAGTTAGTACACAGCATAGAAGCTAAATCTACTAAAAATGGGATGTTTTCAAGAGATAACATATTGTTTTGCATCCATTTGCCATTTGCTATATGGACATCTTTTTGCGACCATAATTTTGATTCCCTTCATTCTCGATTTCATTTGTGGTTGGGCCGTATTTAGCCATTCCGTCAGCTTAAACATAACCCAGATATCTTGCTCTTGCTCGTCCAGGGAAGAAGGAAAAAATTTTTTCCAATGATCATTTAATTGTGATTTAATGCTCTTTTTCATTGTTTTACCAAATAAGCCAACCGAACTTGTCCAGGGACCCACTAGTATCCAACTTTCTCAGTGTCTCCCAGATCCAGAGGACGCCGTCCAAGAGGACGCCATCTCCCGATCGTGTGTAACCCTTCGTGATGACGTGTGCGCAGGTCCATCTGCCGCGCAACCAGCTGTTCGTGACTCGCGTCAGTCCTGAGACGAAGCTGGCCGACGTGCTCAAGCTGGCCTGCGCAGAGAAGAACCTCGACCCGAAGAAGTACGAGATGCGACATCCAGGTTCGTTACCCAACAAGTTGGCTCACAGATGGCAGCACGTTCGATTCGGGAAGGGTTGCCACTCGGGTGGATTGCTGATGGGGTATATCGAACTTATACTTTGTTTCGAAAGCGAGCGATGTAAATTTGCGTACCCAGTTCTTGGAACTGGTGGAAGGGTACGAGACATCAGAGGCTTTCAACGAGTTCAAACGAGATCCAACGTTGGCTTATGTCAGATTTGTGGCCTGATCTGTAACGCATTGTGGTGCCCTGGCCTCGTAGAAATATGCTTTACAGCATATGCTTTATGCTTTGCTTAACACCTACTTGCGAAACATTTATATCAACATTTCGACATGGTTTGAACCTGCGACCCCCGAAAACGAGATAGGTAATCCACAATATCACCGTGACTGTGATATCAAACGCAAATCAACACAGAATACGTCACTCGGTTGCGTCGTAGCGGCTTGTTTTTCTTGAGCGTGTTTTGTTTCGGCAACATTGGCAATGAATCTGCTGGATTGCGTGTATCGTAAAACAATCAAGACACGTTAATGGCTGTCGAACGCCCTCGGTAGCGGGCTTTAGATGGCTTAGGCTGGATTAAACGTGTTCGCGGCGTGTTGCAAGTGTCTGCTCCGCGTTTAATTAAATCGATCTGATCGACGTACAGGCGTAACTCTCAACTCATAGGAGGCTCGGTGTAGTGTTCCCGAAATAGAACCGAGGTCCGTGAACTTCTGGCCAGTAACCCTTGACCGGCGGGCGAGAAACATATCTGCAATAACTTAAGCATAGGTAATAAGAATCGGGTTTGCATTATTGACCGAGACTAGCTGGGAAACTGTCAGTACTCAACCAAAAATGATGAGCAAGAAGAATCAAAATCTAGGGAAGACATTGAGTGAGGAAATATTGCCTCATAAAAACGCCGGAGTGTTTTAAATAACTTTTAATGGCCATTGTAAATGGCTAAAATGCAAATTGTGAATGCGTTAATAGGCAGCCTTTGGTCATAAGCAACTATGCGACACCCAACTAGTCCCCATAGAGCTCATTCCAAATGAGATCCATCCAATAGCAGCCAGCCCTAGCCGAGAATGCAAACCCGAGTATTTTTGTCTATTTGTCTGTTCGTGCAAATTTGTTTCTCGCGACCGGCGGTGTTCCAAAAGACGAGAGTGCCGCGTGATAACTTAACAGATTGGGAGTCGTGAGGATGCGGATCTAGCCGCGTTACATGATATGACCTTGAAGCGATCGCAAACTGCATTTCCCGAATATATGTTAGCAGTATTTACGCCATGCTGGTATTTTCACACGACTGCGAGAGTTATTGGTCATACCTATCTACGGAGGTTTTGCTCATGAATTACTCAGACGCTCTAATAATTAAGATTATAAACACGATTCTGAACATCGGCTCCTCCTATTCGCCATAATTGAAAACAGCTTTGAACGCTAAGGCTAACGCTTGAAAACCCATGGCATAAGGTGGCATAAGCATAAGAAGAAAACAGGACAGGTTCGATTAACCCATGATTAACTTCAAAGTCCCAACTGTTTACCAACATAGCCGCAGCCCGGTCGTTCGCTTCATCTGAAGCACATCTTTGTGACCCTAACCTAAATCAAGTCAATCACGTATCATACACAACCCCATGCGTCACCGTCCGTAACACAGTGTTGCTTATTGTGTTCTTGCAGCGAACCTCCAGGAGAAGCTGTCGTTGTCGCACACGCTGGGCGACTACCGGCTGCAGGAGGTGACAATGGTTGCGAGTCGACCGCCAGGAGCGCCCCTCACGCCGGCAGACATCATGGCGCTGCATCGCGAGGAAGGGGTGCGACGGCAGCAAGTCAAGGCCACCGGCAACACCGCCTACCCCAGCGCGTTCGCCAAGCGAGCGGTGAGTGCAGCGACCTTGAGAGGCAACTTCGCAGTTAGCCGCCAGCGACACGGGGTTACAACATTCACATACCAGTCCAGCCCGCTGCCCGTGAGAGAAGATATCACAGCAAGGACCACCCCCTTTTACACTACCGACTCATCAAACTAAATATCACTCGCGGGCGATTAAAATACTATTTCGGTTACAAACAAAGAATTATAATTTACGACAAGCATATATTTCATAATTAGGATAAAAAATGTCAACAAATAAATATTTGAGAGATAAAAACTTAAGCTGTGGTATATTAGATATATAGAAGGTATATTAGAAGGTATTAGGAACCTACAAGGGGGATTAAAGATGACGACAGGATTCCAGTTGTTTAAATTTGGCGCTCATGTAAGCTCATGCAAGGAAATTTAGATCAGCGCAGAGGCGCTACCTCCGGGTCCTTGCCGCCACTTCTGTTCTGTTCGATTTAGACCAAGAAACTCGATAACAAAAATGCACTACGATAATCGAGAATTACTCCAATTTGTTCAATTAATTGCGAGCAATCAGAATCAATAGGCACACTATTACTTCCCTTCATTGTTATCAAGCCCGGCGATTGAGGAAATCAATTATTCCAACGCTCGGTATCACCATGTTTTCAGAGTAAAGATCCCGCGTCACAAATTCGTCGATGCACGAACCAGTTCACAATTTCCATAAACAACACACAGTCCAGTCTTTGCAGACACGCATTCAAATCGCGACATTACGCCATAATCCGACCATTCACAGCGCGTCGTCCTCTTGTTGGGCAAGATAGCGACGCGTGCGTTGTGACGCGTGTACGTTTGCAAGCGTGTTCGTGTGCAGTTGGCCGGACCTCGTCGCCTCGCGACGAAGTGCACGTCGCTGCAAACAATGCACGGACAGGCTCCTTATCTCGACGGCGGGCGCTCGAGTCTCCTTGAGTGGGATGCCCTAATCTCGTATAATCTAATCGCTCGGCCAGGTCGTCGCTTGGCGAAATAGTTGTTGTCAGTCAGTCAGTCAGTCAGTCAGTCGGTCGGTGTGTTAGGGTGGACGTCGATCGGGACTGCCCATCGCTATTTCCGAGTCCGCTAGTGTGTTTCTTTGAAATTAGCGCACTGAGTTGTTGGTTTCTGTGACACGTTGGAGTGGAAAAGGATTTTTCCTGGGAGAAAATGGTACGTAGTTAAAATTTATTTGTATGTGCACATTTCGGGTATATAGTTTAGACTATCGTCATTATAGGGCCTAGGGGAGGGCTGAAAGGGAAAGCTGCTATTGTCGCAATTTGGGGCAGCGTATACATACGTTGGAATGTCTTGTGTCCCCAGCGAGCGGTGATCTCATTCCGACGCTATCTGCAAAAAAAGTGACGGATGCGCTATCTCGTCAAATATCTGATCGACGTATCGATATGATAGCCAATCAGACGATTCCTCGGCCGTTCGGGGAATGCAGGCCATTGGTTTTCCAAAAAAAGTAGCTCGATAATTTCTGTTGTGTCGCGCACTCGACGTCGCAGCTATTTTTTGCAATTGCTGTTATTGTTTTGCGCAATTTTTCCCACCGTTCACACTTCAATTGCGTATTAAAACGTCCACAGGAACAGAAACTTTCGCCCTTGGAGTTTTAAGTCCCTGCAGAAGTCACTTGGTTGTGGGAAAAAGTTACTGTCCCGCCCTCAATGCGAAGAAAATGGTTCGAATATGCGATTACACTACCTACACCCTCCAGGAACGGAAATAATTACATTCAAACAGTTTGCCATTCATATTCCTTCCACGCGCGGGCATTCAACATGGCCAATCATTTGGTACCAAACGCGCCTTTGGTACTCAGAAGGATTTGCGAAGAAGCCTGGACGTTACGTTACGGATATACAAAGGTCTTAGGTGTCGTGAAGGTGTATAAAGGTGTCTCAAGGAAGGTTTCTGAAGGTTTCTGAAGATGTCTAAAGATGTCTGAAGATTTCTGAAGATGTCTGTAGGTTTTTGAAGATGTCTGAAGATGTCTGAAGATGTCTGAAGATGTCTGAAAATGTCTGAAAATGTCCGAAGGTGTGTGAATTTGCCTGATGTTGTCTAATGTTGACTGCCGGTGTCTGAAGTCGTTGCTAATTGTGCGCAGAGCGTGCACCAGAGCACTGGGTCGGTGTCGTCCGACTCGCTCAACGGCCGCAGCATCTCGCCTGCGCCGTCGGACGAGTCTCGCAGCGTCTCCCCGCCGGCGCCCGAGCCGCCCAAACGCCCCGGCCGCAAGCGACGACCGGCGCCCAAACCGCCGGGGCCCGCAGTCAACGCCGCGCCTGACACACAGGGTGAGAGCCCCATCCCCTTCTTGCTAGGGCTATACTCAGAGGCGTAGCGACCGCCCCCGCAGACCCCGTGGCGCGGGGGAGGGCGCCGAGGGGTGCAGGGGACGCAAATATGTTTTTTAGGGATTGCCCAAATAATTTTCGTGGACAATTTCAGGGACAGGGGAAAATCATTGTTTGGGATTGCACTCGGAAAAATTTGGGGCCGGTTTTTTCCCCCTATCCAACCCTGGGGGTTGCCATCAAAAATTTTGCGGGGGAGGGGGCGCTTCATATTCACACTACGCCACTGGCTATATACTCCCCCTATACTGGTACTTTGAAATGAGATGAGATACTTAGCCTTCATCGTGTTCAAAGGTATTATTTTTCATGGACGACTTCGGAGTTGGAGGGCTAGTGAAGCTGGAAAAATGCCGAATCGGGATACGAACCCGAGAACTGATTGCCGGTCAGATGCTCTACCATCTGATCTGAGCATTTCGGACACGCATTCTCCCGCTTCGCTGGGTCACCGATGGGCGGGAAGCGGGATAAGGGGATCTTTCCGACTTTGCAGCTTTTTGACCCATGGGAAAGAAAGTCGAGAAACAGTTGCACTGTCATGGAAAACATGGGCTGCATACTTGACCACGTCCACTGCTTGCCTGCAGACTGCTGTGTGGCACGAAGGAAACGGCAATTCGGGAGGTCGCGTCCCTGCCAGGGTAGCTATGAGTTGCGCTCACCTTGATGCTTGATATTCATTGGCATGCCTTGGCATTGATTAGGAGGTACACTGATTGGAAGCGTGCAGACCAGGTGCCTTAATTAATGGGTAGGTAATCAGAGATTACTTATACCTGATCAATGATTATAACTTACAGTTGCGTTAATTGTGCTGTCATAAATGCTATACACGAACATGCAGTGGCATAACTAAATATTAAGCCAGCATTTATGCAGCCGGCCAGCACACGAGGTCAGCACTGTCGGTCGGTGAATAAAAGACAGATGATAGCAGAGCCAGTGGATCCGATTTTCCGACCACAAGCCAGTGTCAGACCAGCTCATACATCCCTTACTCTAGTGCAGCATTGTAGTGCTGTTCTAACGCCTCCCCCGTGTTGTCATGACGCCTCCCCCGTGTTGTCAAGACGCCTCCCCCGTGTTGTCAAGACGCCTCCCCCGTGTTGTCATGACGCCTCCCCCGTATTGTCATGACGCCTCCCCTGCTCTTGCAGCCGCGCCCAAGGACGACGTGACCGCGTTCCACTCCCGCACCAGCTCGGACAGCAGCGGCTACCACGAGGCGTCGGTCTTGTCCGAGAGCACCGACGCCCGCACCAACGGCGACAGCAGGTACGTCCACGCCAGGCGCCCCGAGGTGGCGACATCGGCTCGAGGCCTTCAACTCGCTGATAACAACTTTATGGCGCGCGCGTATAATTTTAATGGCTTGCCTTCATTATACATTCTGGCGTTTGTCTTTGAGTTATGGAGCGTAAAAGTACTGACTCACTGTCGGCAATCGTAATGGTATTTTGTGATTTTAAAGTCTAATGCCATCGCAAACAAAACAAATAACAATTGGAAATTTAATTTTAATCGAGTTTTCCACTCATTGGCTCTTAAAACCATTAGAGTATAGAACGTTGACACACAAACGAGGCTGTGTGTATAATATCTGCCTGCGATCTGGCCAGCCAAACCTTACCCTACATAACCTAACCTAATCTAATCTAACCTCACCCTACCCTACTTACCCTCACCTAGAGAGCCTATATACGGCTAGAGAGTGGCCTAGCCTAACCTAACCTAACATAACCTAACATAACCTAACATAACCTAACATAACCTAACATAACCTAACATAACATAACCTAACATAACCTAACATAACCTAACATAACCTAACATAACCTAACATAACCTAACATAACCTAACATAACCTAACATAACCTAACATAACCTAACATAACCTAACATAACCTAACATAACCTAACATAACCTAACATAACCTAACATAACCTAGCATAACCTAGCATAACCTAACCTAACCTAACCTAACATAACATAACATAACATAACATAACATAACATAACATAACATAACATAACATAACATAACATAACCTAACCTAACCTAACCTAGCCTAGCCTAGCCTGCTCTAGCTCAACCAACCTAACAGCCTTCCCGTCGGCTTTCAGCTCTGCGGGCGACACTCTGCCGCGTCGCAGCAAGCTGCCGGCCAGCACGGCCGCCGCGGCGTCGGCCAAAGGCAAGGCGTCGACGCTACAGCACGGCGTCACGGGCGTCGGCGTCGCGCCCAGTTTGTCGCGGTCGCTTTCGAATCTGGCGGCGCCCCCGAGTCAGAACAGCGTCCCGGCGCCGGGCTTGGCCAGCCAGCACAGTGCCTCCACCACGTCGCTCGCCTCGCAAGGTAACCACCACGCCACGCCTTCTCAAAGACACGCCAAGTGGTTTGTTACTGCTCCTGAGATTCGTTGTCGTAGTTAAATTTGTGGACGCCATTTTTTTTATGCCGGTGAAGGAAAATATTCGTACTGCCAAAATAATATTACCCCCAGTATTCTAAGTTCATAATATGATTACTGGCCAATAAACAAGAATTGTAATGAGATTACTGGCTGAAAAACCCAGCGCTTGAGTACATATTATTTGTACTGTCCCAGTAAAACAAAAACAGGGAAATGTTATTACTCCCCAAAACACGATGCATCACCTGCAGGGTACAGAGTGTTTCCAAAACAATACAGGGGAGTAAACTTATAATAGCCTGAAGGTATAATGCTGTTACTCCCCAACATTATTCGATGTGAAATCACCTTTGCATTTCGATGCAATCGAACTTGATGAACTACAGGGTGACTCCAAAACAATGCCGGGGAGTAATCCTGTTAACAGCCTGATTTCTGAAGGTATAATGCTATTACTCCCCAACATTATTAAATGTGAAATCAACTTTGTCTTTCGATGCAATCGAACTAGATGCAGTACAAGGTGACTCCAAAACAGTGCGGGGGAGTAAACTGATAATAGCCCGAAGGTATAATGCTATTACTCCCCAACATTATAAATTATGAATTACCTTTGCATTTCAATGCAATCGAACAAGATGCACTACAGGGTGACTCCAAAACAATGCAGGGGAGTAATCCTGTAACAGCCTGGAGGTATAATTCTATTACTCCCCAACATAATACAATGTGAATTCACCTTTGCACTTCGCTACAATTGAACAAGATGCACTACAGGGTGACTCCAAAACAATGCAAATGTGATTTCACATTTCATAATGTTGGGGAGTAATAGCATTATACCTTTGGGCTATTACCAGATTACTCCCTGCACTGTGTTTGGTCACCCTGTGATTTGATTGATCTGATTTATTTGTGCATAGTCAGTAATACTATTATAGTGATGTTTTGAAATTTTATATTACTGTCTATGTATTTATATACTGGCACAGTAATAATAATATGTAATATGTTTACTGGTCCAATAATCTCAAATCGTTTTATGTTTACTGGTACAGTAATCGTCGATCATATTGAGTGTACTGGCCAGTAAACCTTACATATGCTGTGTTTACTGGGGGGTAATGTTAGTGGACAGTACAAACATAATGCGACACCTGTACTCTCAAATTTATTCAAAATACTATATACTGTACTCATTTTTAATTAAATCTTTATATACAGTGTTCAAAGGACGAATAAGTATACTACCGTTCCAGAGTTGTAGTCGTTCATTAGTACACTAGAAATGAGTGATTCTGTCCCAATACCCGATGACCGATAGTTTGAGATTTCCAAAGACAACTCTATTATCCAAAAGAAGCAGGAAACACATAATTGATTCAACTGCCCCTCATTGCAAGGCAAGCCTTTACAGGGCGCCGGCAGTCGATTTCTGTCGCAGCGTGCGTATTGGCATGACGCAGTCATATTAGGCCTTGTCATACGCACGACTGGTGCCGAGTGCCTCCCCGTTTGAACTCGTGTCAAGCAGCGCATTCTGTCGCAGGCGGCGGGCAGCGCAAGAAGAAGGCCGCCCCGCCACCGCCATCGGCGCCCGCGCGGCGACCCGTGCAACTACAGCCCAGCGTGCACGTGATCGCCGAGATCAACGAAGCCCAGTCGACGCCCTCCCGAATCGCCGTCGAGCCTGAGGCGCCGCGCGAACCGCCCCAGCCGACCACGGTGCCCGTCAAAGCTGCGCCCGTCGTTGTTCAGCCAGTCACAGTCCCCGTCAAGGAAGTCGCGACCGAGATGCCGATCAGGGTGACCACCCGAGAGTCGCCGACGCCCGTCCACGTGCCCGTCCAGGCGACGCGCAAAGGCCCGCCGACCGTGGTCGACATCAACGTCGAGCCCGCGGTGGAGCGTAACCTTTCGCCGCCGACGATAGTGGCGATCCACCGCGAAGAGGAGAAGACGCCGACGCCGCCGCCGACGGTGGTCGCCGTGCGCCGCGTCGTCGAGGCGACGGTGCACAAGGACGCCGGCGTCGCGACGCCGCGCTACTTGGACAGTCTATATGCGGCGTCGGCGCCCGCCTCGCTTGCCGTAGACCCCGTCGCCCCTGCCGCCCCTGCCGTTAGACTCGTGGCCAGACCCCCGAACGCCGCAGGTAAGCGCGTCGACATCCTCTCGCCGCCGCCCCCCGACTTCCTCGTGACGCGCAGGGAGTCGTCCGAGTCCTGGAGCAAGTTCCTCCGGGAACTCGACAAGGTCCTCGAGAAGCGCGCCGAGTTCGTGTAGTGCCCTCTCGTTCTCTCTCTGTCTCTCTGGCACTATCTCTCTTGCTCTCTTCCTCTCTTCCTCCTATTATATCTTGCACGCCAACTATCTGTCTCTCAATTTCACCCTCGACTCCCTGGAAGTCAATGCTGTATATAGTCCTGACTAGGGGGAATCCTTGCTATTTGAGGTTGGGTTAAGGGCGGTACTTAGTGCTTAGTTCCCCGTGTGATTTAAAACCCCAAGTCACCTTGTTTAGCCTAAGTCTACCCAACGTACCGACTATGGGTAGACTACACTCCATTGGATGACCTGTGGTATTTCGCCATCGCCGTTTATTTAAATGTAATTGGCTATAGAAACCACATTTGGCTAAAGTCACCCTTTAGTAACACCCTCGTTCTCCCGCTTGTTGCATGCCGCCTCCCCCCGGTAGACATAGCACTAACCCCGCCGCCACTGCAACCGCGCCCGACGCCGAGGGCCCGCGCCATCGCGACGCCGACGCCATCGTCGCGCGCACCTCCCCTCGTGGTGCCACGCGCACGCCGCCGCGACGACGCCTTGCCGCGCGTCGTCAGCATGGAGATGAAACGCGACAGCCTCAAGGCGATCGACGTGGACCTCTCGTCCGACACGGACTCGTGCTCGCTGAGGAGCTTCGACTCGATCGAGACGACGCCGACGCCGACGCCGATGGCGACGTCGAGGACCGAGCCGGAAGTGCGTCGCGGCGTGGTCGTGGAATCGTCGGCGACGTCGCTGACCAGTCTGGACGAGGTGCCGGCGTTCTTGCGTCGTCGCGAGGACGGCGTCGATGGAGGCGTAGGACTTACGCGATGGGACAACGTCGAGGAGTTGCACGACAGACCGACCTTCCTCTTGGGTGACCCAGGTGCACGATCTATCTCTTTCTCTCTCTCTTCAAACTCTCTCTCTCTCTCCCTCTCTCTCTCCCTCTCTCTCTCACCCTCTTTCTCTCACTGCCGACATTTTGGGGGCATGACACGCTCTCTCAAACTTTCTCGCTTTTCCGTTCAGCTGCCTATCTACTGGATAGTGACTTTGGGAGATAGGAAACTCTTGGAGCGTTCATTTCACCTGACAATATTTCTCCACTTGACTCATTTCCCTAGCGCAGAAACCCAATTACCATCAACTCCAACAGCGCAAACTTGGTAACATGTTAACAAGTGACTAAAATAAGAGCGACCCATCGCTCTCTGGTCAACAATTCCGCCAGGGAACCCCTGGTCTTCATACATTTTGATGTGAAACCCCATGTAACCCAAAACTTGGATTAGTAATTTTGGTACCATCCCCGGTACGTAGAGTTAGGAAACTAAACAATTATTGACCTCGCATATAACATAACCTCTCATTATTCTGCACGGGGTAATTAAAACCAGGTTTTATTTGTGGTAATACGCCACTGTGGTTGGAGGCTTGTGGCGAGATCTCCCGAACAGACTATCTTTGTCACTTCTGGGAGGAGGCGATGTCAGTTGTTATTTTAAACCCCATTCTGAATTACCGCCTGCAGTCAGGCATATAAACGGTCTTCCCAAAAGTCAGCCCCGAAGCATTAAACTTTAGATGTCAGATGTGCGTCAGCCATACGCTGAGACAGTTGACTTTGTTGTACCTCTCCCCCGGACCACGCCCCCATTCACCCCCGTCTTCCACCCCCAGACACAGAGGAGGCAGCCACGTGGGGGGGCGCGTCAACGTCTCCCCTCGCCGACGACCTGGCGCTCTCCGGCGAGCTGTCCGGCGACTGGGAGTACACTCTGCCCGCGCCGCCTACCGCATTCAGAGACCTCAGCTCGCCTTCCATCACCGAGTTCGGCACCGTCGTGCTCGCCGACGCACAGGTGTTCCTGGACGCCGACGCCGACGCCGACGCGGAGGTCGTCGAGCCGGAGCCGGAACCCGTAAAGATTGAAACGCCACGAGTGCAAATCCCCGTCACAAAGTCGCTCGACGTCGTTAAAGCGACGCCAAAAGCGACGCCCAAGAAGACGTCTCAGGCGCCGCCAGAAGACAGCTGGGAGCCGCAACAGCTGGCGACGCCCACCGAGACGACGCCGACGGTGATCGGCGACTTGCGCACGCGCCCCGACGGCTTGTCGCGCGAAGTCTACAAGGTGAACCCGCTGTTCGAGGCGTCGCGGCGCCCTCCGCCCGGCGTCGCGACGCTCGGCAAGTACGCTCCCGACGAGCGCGAGCTGCTCGAGCGCAGCAAGACGCTGGTGTCGCGCTCTGCCGGCGCCGACGTGCAGGCGTCGACGCTGCTCAAGAACTTCACCATCAGCTCGTACGCGATGACCAAACCGACGCTTGCGGACGGCGCCGTCGCCGACGTGACGTTCCGCAAGCCGGCCGTGCCCGCCGACAAGCCGCTGCTGAGGACCAACTCGGCGGCCGGCGACGTGGCGACGCGCGGGGTCGCCGTCAAGAGGGCGACGTCGTACCTGTCGCTGGCGAGGCCGTACGCACGGCCGACGCCGTTCGCGAGCATCGTGCGTGCGCAGTCCATCAGCAGCCTGGTGCTTGCCGAGGAGGCGGCGGCGGCGGGCGCGCTGCGCAAGGCGGCCAGCGAGGTGGACGTCAGGGAGGACGTACAGAGGGTGGCTCCGCCGCCCGAGCCGCTGCAGTCGGTGCAGGTGCTCAGGAGCATCCTCGGACAATCGCAGACGGCGATCGACGCCGCGGGTCGGGAGGCGGACGAGCGACACGAGAACGTCGGCGACAGGTGAGATCACGGTTGCCAACGAGGCGATCCATCAAAACGTCACTCTTCATGGGAGGGTGTTCGGAGGACTCGACGCATCTGAGAGTTTTGTGTTGTTCTCCCTGGCCATAGATTTTGTGCAAAACCCCCCTGTTCAAACTGACCGTTTCGATGAAAATAGTTAAAATAAATCTAAATATGAAAAAAAATCATTGCATTGCGAATATTTATCTCAATTATATGCTTACTAAAAAATTCCGTCGTAATTGGGTCTCCGACTTTGTGGTCCCTATGAGGATGTATTAACGTCACTAACGCTCATTCTCTCTCTTCTAGGCTCGCCGACAAGTCTCTCCCTCCCTGCTCAGAGCATCAGCCCGAGACAACGCCCACCCCCGCCAGCCCAACGTCAGTCTCCGCGTCGCCAGCGCCCACCCCGGCGCCGACCACGGAGGCCCCGACGAGCACGTACGTCTACCGCGGCCCGCCAGCCATCAACTTCGGCTCGTGGAGCGAGCGACCCAAGGTGCAAGTGAGCCTCAAGTCCGACAAGGACTACCGCATCGGGGGCTCGACGCCCGCCCTCCGACGCTTCGTCGAGGACAAGGTGCTGCGCCGCGCCGAGCCGAGGGTCGAAGCCAAGCCCGAGCCCCGAAAACCCAAGCCCTTGACCATGCGCATCGTATCGCAGAGCTACAAGCCGAGCAGCGAGCCGGCGCCGGCGCGACCCTCTAGTCACTCGGTCGACGGCGACGTTGTCGACGCCGCCGTCGTCTCGCGGTTGCCCATCGTGCGCGCTGTCGAGCTGAAGAAGCCGGCGACGGTGGCGACGACGACAGCGCCCGAACACTTTGTACAGCTGCGCAACACAAGTTCCACCCTGCTCAACGGCGACGCTGTCAACGGCAAACTCATGCAGAGGCACAGCGTGGACGTGGCCAGTCTGCAGAACGGCGCCGCCAAGCGGTACACGTCGGTGGTGGGCGTCAACGGCGGCGTCGCGGCGTTCGGAGGCGGCAAGCCGATGCCGACTGTGAAGGGATTCAGGACCGGCGAAGTGGTGCAGCCGCTGAAGACTATCAACGGCGCCGAGCACAACGTGCGCTCGACGTCGAACTGGGCGCAGAGGGGCGCCACCGGCGTCGGCAAGGCGGCGAGCCCGCTGGCCGAGCCGGCGACGGTGGTCAAGTTCAAGAAGCCGGTGCAGCGGCCGCTGGAGAAGCAGTTCACGAACCCTAGGGACGCGCTGATGGACGCCATCAAGAACTTTGGCGGACAGGACGCGCTGAAGCTGAAGAACGAGTCGAGTGGGTAGAGGCCATCAGGAGTTCGGGAGGCGAGAAGGACTTGATATTATTTTACTGTATGCAATATTCGACTATGTAAATTTTAAGTTATTTAGATATCTACTGAATTGTTGTTATGATTTATGACGAGGAGCGGCTGGATTCGAAGGGACAGTGGAAGTCACTGCAGCTGGATTACAGAGGTCGAAGTATCGGCTGCTCCAATGTCTGCCATGTACATTTGCTTTGGTAATTAAACGCTGAAGATTGAACGGCTGACGTTGATGCATGGTTTGTTTGTCCTTGCCCGATGGGGATGTCCAGTGGTGATGTGATAGTGAACTTGGGTCAGGCTCGTCTGAGTCGCGATAGTATTTTATTTATTACTTGTCCCAAATCTGCCATATTAAAGTTATTTTATTCAATATAGTTTCGCCGTCAGGAGGACCATGCTTGATCCGATTGAAACATAAATGAGACGGGTGATACTGATATTTGAAGAGAGCTGAGCTAGACTTTCTTTGGTGAGACCAGTGAGACTAGTAATAGGCTCCAGGATTGTGGCAGGGCGTCAAGGTCATATATCAAATTTATATAATTCAGTGATCTGTGATTCAGTCTAGTACTCTAGACTATAATTTGACGTCTTACTCGATCGGCAGTTGACGCAGTACACGAGTGAAACTCATCCCGGTAAGGTGCATGGATTGTCTGAAACTTGTCGAGGCCGTTGGGCTGACCCGCAGAGCAGATAAAGTGTCTGGAGTGACCGTATTGTGGCGTATCACGCGATTCTGCTACGTAGCACACAGGTCGCCGAGGGGAAACGCAAATCATTACAAACTAAAAAGACGTCTAGAAATCGATGCGTAATCGAAAGCAGTAACGGTTACACCCCAATCAGTTTTCCCCACTAATCATGAATATCCCGGTTTCCAAGGCAAAAAATTGAAAAGGCACCCTGGAGACCTTGTAGAAGGGGGCACCCGCTCCCCAAGAGGATCCACAAAGGAGAGTTAGTGTAAAACCAGGGTTAAGTTTGTTATCACCATGGTTACTATACTCCTGAAATCTGCAAACGCAGTCTGTGATCATCATTTTACCTCGAAGGTTAATGTTAACTCTGCTTTGAGGATCCGGGCCCAACACGTTACCGTCGGAATCTTCCAAACCACGAGTTCGGTTGTAAAATTTATTTTCCAGTACCTATCGGCACCAGGGCCGGAACCTAAACCAGGCCTGGAAGGAAGCCGAGGGTGCACCCGGTGCCGGCTATATAAGCAGATAATGTACACGATCGGGTTTAAATTGAAAGTACCTACTTGGAAATCATAAGTAGCTGTTTACTTCATAAACTAGCTTCCAGACCGCCAATAACTCCAATGGCAAAGTTCGTCTCAAAAAGGCTACTAGTGGGGTGAGATTCGAACCCCAACTTTCCTTTTATCATTCGAGCATGCTATAGAACCAGCTGCACCGACTGTTGAAAGGGTCGCACAAAAAAAACATTATAAAATAGCAGCTCTCGATGCCTCAAATGGAGTCGCACTCGAAAATTCCTATACTTTTATTTTCTGCTTGCTTAAAACAAAGAAAGTTTGTTCCCTCCCACCTTCCTCCAGTTCATGAAAAATAACTGTGTACAATACCAACCTTTATTTGCAGCTCTACACAACTGGGTACCACACTTGAGGATCCCTGGCAGGACTCACATTTTATTTTTCGAAAAAAACATGCTTGTAAAGCATTAATTATGGTTTGTGGTCTTTTAGAAGATAAAAGTTTTTAAAAGTTTGCAAGGTAAACAAAACCTATCACTGCCAGAAAAAGAGCCCATATATGGGCTTTGTTTCACACAAAGCCCAACACATACAAGTTGGAGGGTCCAAGATAATCAATCACATTAAATCTGTTAACTGTAAATCACAATTCCAACTTAATTGTAATATATTTTTTATTCTAGGCTTAAAGACAATTAACGTAAGTATGCAAATAAGTGATATAACTATTAACAATACGTCACATAAAGACATCTGTAGGGGGGAGGGGTAAAACACGTGGTGAACACTGGAGCGCTCTCGTCAGCCTCGTTCCTTGCCGTCGCGAGGCCGCACTCTGGGTTTCAAGTCGAGCGCAAGTCGAGCGTCGGTCAGGCGTTGCCGAATCTAAGCCGCCTCGGCCGAACGCAGCTCCCTCTTTCGCTTGCGGCATTCAAATCACAACTGGCAATCTGCGGAACCAAAGGTTTTATCTGAGATTTAGTGATGGTGAAAAATATATCAATGCAAGATTTGGTTTTCCTGGAACTATCAGGATGTGTGCTTAAACCAGGAAACGATGGAATTTAAGGAAGACAAAGCTGGAAGCTAGAAGACAAAGCTGCTGGCATATCTTTTCAGCTTTGTCTTGCTCCAAAGATATCAATATGATTTATTTCCTATTCTGGTTGGCTGTCTCATTTGAAAGTTGTCACATACCTGCTGGCTCAGACTTGGGTGGTGGACTGCGGCCGCGATTTGCCGCGTCTCCGGGCAAGCTCCGACATGACGACGGGCCCGAGGTTTGGCGACCGCGGCTTCTGGCTCATCGCGTGGTACGTTGCCGCCACCGCGCTCTGTCGACGGCAGGAAATAATGTCAGTACACTGCCTCCAGGAAGCCTGACTTGGGGGGTGGGGTTATCAGGTTTAACACCCTCCATGACGGTAAAACCCGTGTCGCACAGTTAGTCTACTTCCCTGGGAAAATTTTGGAATGCATTTTCTTGGGGACAGTTAGGCCTTAAGAAGCCAACTGGAATTGTTTTATGGAAAGAAACCAGTAGCCCCAAAATCGTAGTAATCTAGCTTTACTTATCAAGTGATCGGTCCTTTGCTTTCTTCTCGCGAGTTTAATAGATTTATCAGTACATTTGAGGTCTTAATGCCCTGAATAACTTGATTGATAATAGACTATTCCAAATCGAATGTTGGGAAAATTGCGTGAACAAAATTCAGCATTTCCCATTATCACGGCCCTTATGGCTGGCGCTACGGACTGCTACGTATCGATGCCAGTTTGTGTACCTTGATGGCCGCCGCCTCCTGTATCTGGATGCGATGCGTGGGCAGCGTGTTCCTCCGTTGGATCCAGTCGTGTTGCAGCACTTGGCTGGCAGTCGGCCGTCGGCTGGGGTCCAGGTGCAGCATCTTCTGCACGAGGTCCTTGGCCTCGGCGGACACCGAGGTCCAACTGCCGCTGTCGACGTCGATGGCGCCCTCGCCGATGCGGCGCAGGATGTCGCCGGGCGTGTCCGCCGAGTTGGTGGCGAACGGCGGATAGCTGGGGGCGAGCGGGAAGCGAAAGGCTAGATTCAGCTTGGATTCGACTTGAGTGTAACAACTTTTGAATGTTTTAACAACAAAGGAAATTAAGATGTTGCTTGGTGGTGGTGGTTGGTTTCAAACGGATCGATTTGGTTTATAGACGTTGATATTGGAAAGATTGATTTGGATTGGCGTTGGAGTTGTTCGATTCCACATGGCTTTGAGTGATTTCAAAGGAAAGCCATGTTGTGGTGTTCAATAAAGAATTTTCTTCTAATGGTGTGTGGTGGCAACTGTGGCTGTTTAGTTTTTTTGATTTTTGACTCAAAAATTAAATTAGTTAAAAAGAGATATTATTTTGATTGAGAATAAAACTCTGAGCTTGAATAATTTGTAAAATTGTGAGAAAGCAAAGTAGTTACTTAGGTACCACCTCAAGATTCAAACAGCAGGTCATAGAGTCAAACCATAGAATGAGTTTAATCATTGAATTTATAGGGCTTGGTATCTGATCATCTATAAATTCACTTGTTTAATTTTTCTCTCTAAGAATTGGTCTACGAATTGGCAACCCCTCAACATGACAGCAAATCACTGATTGTTCTGCACTGCACCCCGACTCCGACTCACCCAGCCAGCATGGTGTAGAGGATGATGCCCAGCGACCAGATGTCACACGCGGCGTCGTAGCCCTGCCGCTTGAGCACCTCGGGCGCGACGAAGTTGGCAGTGTAGCACGGCGTCATCAGCAGCCCGTTCTCGGCGCGCAGCTGCTTGGCGAAGCCGAAGTCGCACACGCGCAACGCCTCGGGCCGACCCGTCTCAGCCGCATACAGGATGTTGGAAGGCTTCAGGTCTCGGTGCACCACCTGAACATTGAGGTTAGGTTGGACACAGCGATGGCAGCACACGATTGTCTCGGCGCAGGCAGAGTAAACAAAGATGGCTCGTGTGTGGAATTGACCCTACAATTGAATTCTGGCATTTCCTTCACGAACACGCTTACCTATACCACCAACACCCCACCTATACCAGGCAAACGTTTTTCTTGCACTGCCATTGCTCTTTATGAGGAACTATTTGTTTATAAGATATGCCTGTGGCTATTAAAGAAGAATTAGCATAGCAGCTGTTTACTTTCAAAAAAATTTAAATAAGGTTGAGGATTCGAAGTTTCACACAGAAAACACCCCGGCCTGACGAGCCATTTTGTGGAGGTGAATCTTAGTCAGCTAGCCGTTCGAGACGGACTTTCCTCCGGCGTGCGACTCACCCCGTGGTTGTGCAGGTACTGCACCGTCGACACGACGCTCTGCATGATGTTGCTGGCCTCTCGCTCCGAGAAGTACTTGTGTCGGTGGATTCGATCGAGCAGTTCCCCGCCCCGCATCAGCTCCATCACGAGGTACACGGAACGGTCGTCCTCGTAGACCTGCCGACAAGGGGCGAGTTGAAGCGACAGGGACGGGTTTTGGGTGGAAACCGATACCCCAAAGTGGAGGGAACAATTTCGTTGTGGTACTTGCTTGTAGCAATGTCAAGCAAATGAATTTCATAGCTCAAGGGTAGAAAGCGAATGAAAATTTACACCACAGATAGAGTTTTCTATGGCCATTTCGTCGGATGATCAAAGTCAAACGTTTAATAGGAGTTATTTGAGATCATCTCTTTTAAATCAACATCAGATATTATATTTTGCTTATCATGAGCATCTGGGCCAGGTATATGAACTGAACACTAAAAATTTGATGGTGGCCAATATGTTATGAGCACTTGGCACTAAATAAAAGTTGGTTACACTTACACCACTGTTTCATACGTGGGATTCTATGGGTTTTCCCTTTTAAATAAAAACTAGTCACTCACGTCTCGAAGAGTGACAATGTTTGGATGGTGGCCCCACCTCAAAAGAATCTCCACTTCTTCTTGACAGTCTCGTTTCGACTTGTCAATCACCTACGGAAAACAATCGGTGTCATTAATGAGAAGCACATTTCGCTTGACAAGAACATCCACAGAAACAATTTCTAGACGGGCTTGATTAACTATTATTGAAATGATTGAATTGGAATTATTGGTGATTATTCTCATACCAAGGAGACAGCAATTGGCTCACCTTGACAGCGTATTCTGTTTTCGTCGCCCGGTGGACGCACAACCGACACACGGAATAGCTTCCGATGCCGATGTTCTCCTTCATTTCGTACTCGTCCGTCACGGAATTCGGCTTCACGTACCACGGCTGGGAAAAGAACGGGCTTATTGTGAGTCACTGAAAATTACGATGGAGCACGCTATCTGCCCAGATACTATTCGACCTGATAATGAGTCAATGTTTGTCAGCCAGCCTCGTGACAGGCAATCAGCGTTGGCATTGCCCTCACCTTCGCTAGCGTCTCGGCCGGCGTGTTCGCGTTGGCGGTGGCGATGTGCGCCTGTTCGTCAAGAAGGCACGGCGCAATGAAGCTGAACCCGCGGAAGAGCTCGTGTGCGTTGGCGGAAGGAGGCAGGCCGGGCGAGTCCTTGGGCGTCTTCGACGTGTACTCCTTGTCGAAGTAGAACGCGTCGTCGGCACGACTCACGGCCGGCTTGAAAGGCGGGAAGATTTCCTTCTTGGTTAGCTTCTCCCAGTCTATCGTCGCAAAGAAGGAATGTGATTGGATTTCTTCTACTCCTTTCTCACCTGGAATGCAAAAGAAACCTTAATTACACAAAATGCTATACAAATGCAAAGTAACATTCGAAAAAATAGGTTTGGAGTTGAAGGTGAACAAGTGTTTTCTTATCATACGTATTGGCAACGACCTTACTATACGCTTTATCAATGAAACACCGAAATAAACTGCCAAGTATCATTGGAGAGTCATGTTACCTAACTGGCCTATCTAAATGTGATTTTCAATACCT
Organism: Nemoura dubitans; assembly: GCA_921293005.1. NCBI lineage: Eukaryota > Metazoa > Arthropoda > Insecta > Plecoptera > Nemouridae > Nemoura > Nemoura dubitans. Next base: position 52,920,754 of record OV121073.1, read on the forward strand.
CATTAACACATCTACCTATCTAACGGCCAAATTACACTAGGACTGCAATTGGCAGATACTAGGCCTAACAGCAAATATGTTATCACAAGCAATGGAACTAAACCATTAAGAGGGCCTTGGATCAATGGATTTTAAACCAGCGTAGATTGTCAGCGAGAATCAAGCCAGCTGCATGGTGGCCAAAAGTGGGGAAACGTACCTGCTCCTAGCCTGTTGAGCGGATTCCTCTTGAAAAGTGACCGAAGCAATGCCTGCGCTTCGGGCGAAAGAAATTGCGGCATTCCCAGCTTGGCCTTTAGGATTTGAGTCATCGTCTCTTTGCGGTTAGGACCTTGGAATGGTAGAGCACCCGTCAACATCTCGAACTGCAAAAGCGACAAACGACAGAACGGCATCAGTGACGGGAAGTTGGTCGCAACTTGAAAAACTGGGAAGTGGGAAAGCATTTTGGCAATAGCATTGATGTAATGTTCACAAATCCCATGATTGCTTTCTTTTTTTGTAATTTTTTATCATGGCAAAATACATATTACTGAAATACATGAATACAAAAAAATACATGAATATTACTGTAAACAAATATATTACTGTTAATACTGTAAACGTTTACCAATAAATAAAAAATCTGAATAAAATTTCCCTCGGAGATCCCCTTATCCCACCCAGTGAAGTAGGAGAATGTGTGCCTGAATAGTTCAGATGGTAGAGCACCTGACCGGCAACCAGCAGGTCACAGATTTGTATCCCGGTTCGGTTGCACATTTTTCCACCATTGAATTATGGTATGTGCTTAAACCAGTAATACTGTCCTTCTTAAAAATGTTATTGCATTTCTCAATGAAGAGTAGTTTTGCATGCAGAATTGATAATTCCCAATAAGAGCACAGTGTTTTGAGCTCGCCGCCGTAAGCCGTTACCATGAGCACGCCCAGCGACCACCAGTCTGCCGCGAACGAATGGCCCTTGCGGTTCACCACCTCCGGCGCCATGTACTCGACGGTGCCGCAAAACGAGTACGCCTTCTGGTCGTCGAGCGGCAGCTTGCTGAGTCCAAAGTCGGTCAGCGATATGTGGCCGTCGGCGTCCAGGAGAATGCTGCACAATCAGATGGGACGGGTTACGACCAGTGTTGGGTAGTGAACTTTTTAAATGAACGCGTTCACGCGAACGCGTTCACTTTTTGTGAACTTTTCAGTGAACGCGTTCACTTCTTCCCATGTGAACTTTGAACGTTCTAAAGTTCAGTTTTATCATGAACTTTCTAGTTTTGAATGCGTTCATTTTTACGTTCGATGCTCAACGAGTCACAGTCACTCTACCCGCCAGTAAGGGACTCTAAGAGGCTCTCCCTCTCTTGGTCTATCTTTGTTTCTCTCACTCTCGGACACGTGTCTGATTACAACCTAACCTTACATATCGGCGCGGGCAGGTAGTAACCGAAGTGTGCGTTCACATGCCGCGTGCCTGAGCCCCGACTAAATGTAATACCCAACTTAATATTATATAATGATGGACAGTGAATGTGAACAGGAAGCCGAAGATCCGATCACGGACACGGACGTCGCAAGTGTTACTGTAAGTGATGACGAAATGAGTGTAGGACATTTAGACTAAGAAGCCCCCGCAGCATCGGCATCAAATCTTCTACCATGGCCCAATTTTCAGCAATTTTTCGACCTAGAGGAGAAAAATGTTTCAGCTCCTGAAATGTTTCTTCCTGGTTTCATAAAATTATTCATAAAATTAAGAAATTTGTGAAAATGAACGTGAACTTTCAGTTCACTTTTTTAATGAACTTGAACTTTCTAAAGTTCACTTTTGAAATTGGTGAACTGAACTTTCTAAAGTTCACTTCTGCCACTGGTGAACTGAACTTTCAAAAGTTCACTTTAAAAGTGAACTTCCCCAACACTGGTTACGACGAGAGGCATTTTCTGGCGTAACCGCAAAACCTTAGATTTAATTCTTTAATATTGCACAAAACAATATGATTTACTACATCAAGGAAATCTAGTGATAAGGTATTAATGATTCTTGGATTGGAAGAACCTAGTTGGCCGTAGCCAGAGAAGATGAATTTTACCAGGCTTGCTTCTTAATTATTTCCTACCAGCATGCAGCCAATAGGTTGAGGGTCTGGCAGTAAATCCAGGCCTGACGTGTGAATAAAAATGAGAAACTTGATAAACAGGTCATTTGGGTATCCCTTATTAGATTCTTTAGATATAACTGATGACTCGTCTTCTCTGGTAAGGCCCGGCTGTACCCTGATTTGATTTGTAGTTTTCGCAGTGGTCATGGCGTTTATTTAAAAACAATTTTTCCAAGTGCAAGATAAATGGAAAAAGGGATCAACTTGTGAATACTTATTCCAGCAAAGAAACTATTTTTTAAAGTTTTATCCCGGAATAATATACATCTATGGTCACTATGGATATAATTGTACTCACTTTTCAGGCTTGAGGTCTCTATATATAATTCCCAGTTTGTGTATGTGGTCTAAGGCTAGGGCGAGCTCGGCCAGGTAGAACTTGACGTCCTCTTCGGTGAACATCACCTGCAAAGATCCGAGGCACGTTTTAGTCCGCGATTTCTCTACGAGGCTGTGAGAGATGTGCCAAAGGCAACGTACCTCCTTTGATAACCTAGTGAAGAGATCGCCGCCACGCAGGAAGTCCAGGATGAGGTAGAGCTTTCCCTCGGTCTGGAATGCGTAGTGCAGGCGCACGATGAACGGGTGCCGCACGTCCACCAAGATGTTACGCTCTGTTTTCGTACGGACGCGGTCACGGACTGAAACGGGAACGGGCGGTGTTAATAACTGCCTGGTTTCGGACCAAAAAGGCACTACGTGTATTGCAAATACGATATAACATCTATATACTTAAATGGGAAATAACATTGGCATTTGAAGAGGAAGTCATATTGAAAATATGTAGGTAGCCAGGAACAGCAGGAAAAGAGTTAACAGGGTCTAAAATATACTTATTAACAATACAATAAGAGCAAAGTCCAAAGTATAATGTTATATAACTATAAGAAAATGATATAATAAGTTTACACAAGTTATGAACTAGAGATGTCGGCGGGTACCAAAAATTGTACCCGGGTACCCGTGGCCAGTACCCGGGTACCCGCGCGGGTACCTGGGTTAGCTAAAAACCCAAAAAAAAAAAAAATTGAAAAAAAAATTTCAAATTTCGAATTTTTTTTTAATGTGTACCAACATGGAATATTGTAACTTGCAGGGTTATTCTGAGATAGTGTTATAATTTGCATGGACAATAAATTTATGAAGAAGTCAGCATAATATTATCAGACATGATTTTTATCTTTATTACCCCAATAAAAGAAGCAGTCAATCATGTTTGTGAGTGGTGAAGCCATACAAAGAGATTAGGTGGCATAAACAAACTACCCTAACCCCACACTCAGCTTGGCCTTGGGCAACTGCCAATAAATCACTAGAATTGAGGAAACTTACAAAGAGACATGTCTGGAGAGGTTCAAGTGGCTCCAGGCCACTCTGCATGCCTTAGGCCATGAGCTTGAACCGGTTATTATATAGTATCTTTGAGCTTGACCATGCTCCGACCATGTTCGCGGCAGCAGTACAAATCAACCCATACATAGTGATTTGTACAGTCGCGCACAAAAAAAATGTATTTTTCAAAAAAAAAATTTTTTGGTTTTGAGTGGTTCCGGGGGTACTGATTTGTACCCGGGTACTAGAGGTACCCGGGTACTCGCCGACATCTCTATTATGAACAGTGAAACCGGAATAATATGGCACAAAACTGAGAGCCAGCTGGCGAAAATTGTACAAAATCGAAGCACTTACTTTTTAAGGTGGCTTTCTTCAGCACTTTCATCGCGTACAAAGTACCGCTGTCTTTGCCCACGACTTTTCTCACGAGGAACACCTGCAAACGGAAAAAACTTTTCAGAGCACGCATCGATCACGAGTCCAAAACGCACCAACAGAGGTCCACTAGGAGGTGACATCGAAGGCCAAGGGGTGTAAAGTCACAGCAGGGTCTGGATTCACGAAGTGGGGTTATCATAACCGCGGGGACAAATTTGCTATTCTTTTTATTGACATATCAAGGTGATTTTACCATGGTGACACTGATAACCATAAAGTTCACTGAAAAGCAGGGCTTTGCATCGAACTGAAAACCGAAAAAAAAATGTAATTTTTGTCAAACCGAAACTGAAACGTAATCAATATTTTTTAATGGTTTTTTTGGTTCATTTCTGTTCATTTCGGTTCAAAATTTGGGGAATTTCCCCTGTAAAACTGTATTTTCCCTCAACTATAATTATGCGCCCAAATGGCAAATTAATCATTTTTTATAAAACTTTTTGTGTGTGCATAAGCTACTTTTCTGACTGAATAATTCCGTCAAAATATCTCCAACAATAAAAAGACACTTTCGCGAATGCTAGATCGTTGATTGTATAATATGTATACCTATAGATTACGCCATGCAATGCTAAGGCAAACTGACTGTTGCCAAAAAAATGAGTGATGAATGCAATCAAGAGACCATGTGCGTTTTTTGGAGTGGAGATCGAACGGATCATAGGGCGCACTGTGAAACTGCTGACTGAAAGTAAAGTAGGTATGTGAAAAGTGAAAATTTAATTTAATTATAGATGAATAAATAATAAACCCCGATTTTAGCCTAAAAATTAGTTAACCTGGTTTCGTGAGACCAGGCTCAGAAGAGTTCCAGTCGGTTAGGTACCTTGCCGAACGAGCCCTGGCCGAGCACTTTGAGCAGCTCGAACTGGCCGGGGTCGGCCTTGTCGTGCCCCTCCTTGATGACCTCCTTGAGCTCGAACTCCTGCGTGTCGCTGCCCTCGCCGTCGGCGTCCTGCTCGTGGTTGGCATTGTGCTCCTTGTTGTCCACGTCCAACTCCAGCTGTGTGGCGTGCGAGTCGCGCAGCCGCGGGTTATTCTGTGTGGACAAACATGTGGCGTTAGCACTGAATACGAGTTTAAGTTAGGTATAGGCACTTGGCGAGGCCAGGGTATGGTAACAGAAACGGAAAATAGGATTTCCGAGAGACCTCAGGGTATATTGATTGATTGGTTTGTCTTTGTGCTGCTTCAGAGTGCTCTTCGCATATAATCCGCTTATCGCAGCTTAAGATAAAAGTCTCGAAATTATCGCAAGTGAAGGAAGTTAAAAGAATCAACATCTCGGAGATGAATGCAACAAATGTGTTCAATGAATCGCGATGTCAGCATAAACAAATGCAGTCATATTTGAAAAAAAATACACTTTTAGGTTTTCGGTGTGATAATTTACACGACAGGATTCGATATCGATAGCAGGTTCTCATCCGTGTTGAATTCAAGTTTTCGTGCACCAAATGGCCATTCTACGAGACCTTCTGATTTTCAAGAGTGAAGTCATTCAAATTAATCCGTGCTCAGAACTTCTTGATCGGCTATGATCCTTTGCATCCGCCACTCGACGCAACTAACAAAAAGCAACAAAATGATTCTAGTTGACAATTCCGTAGAGAGTGATCGCTAAAAATTAGTGGACCCTAACGCGAAGAGAAAAAAGAGGGCCTAAATGTGCTCCAAAATCGCTGAAAAAAAATGTGCATAGGGAAACAGTGAGCGCTGTCGTGGCCGTGGGTAACAACCTTTCTCCGAAAAAGAACGCATGGGTATCGTTTCTCAATCGATGCTTAGAGCTCATTTAGAGCTAATTCAGGCAATTTTTGAAAGTTGGCACCATACACATTTTTGAAAATATCAAATTTTGGTGGTTGTCCATATACTCTTCCTTCATCTACTGGTATGTTCAAATTAAAGATTGGAATACATTTAGGGGTTCATTTCTCTATTCGCTTGGACCAGTGCATTCAACGTTTAAGTGGGGGTGGGGGTTTGACAACAGGCCCCGTGGCACTGGCAAATGACATTGGTGAATGATGACCTAGCCAAGAAGGTATGAGAGAAAACCTGGCACTAATGGGACTAACCTCCCTTTCACAAGACGGTACAACTGAAATAAAATGATTCCTCCACTAATCCATGCCGGATACAGGATGTTGAACAAACTTCGTCTCGGAGAACCGGTGCCTGCGGCATGTTAAACCGTTCGCCCACGCCCAACCACCCACGCGCCCTTGCACCCTTCCTATGGGCACCATGGTCACGGCGTATGACGCGTTTTGGGGAGAGTTTCGGGGAGGAAGACCGGAGGGGCAGGGAGAAACTAAGGCAAGGAACATGTAAAAATATGCAAATACTTGGGGGAAATGTGTAGCTTGTAAAATGCATGAAATGCGACCTGTTGTTGATCTGACCTGACCGCGCATATATTTGCTTTGCGGGATACTACAGCTGCCGTGAGCAGTGAGGCGTGCAAGTCGAAACTTTGTTGACGAGCTCAAAAAACAAAAAAGGTTTTCTTTAAAGTTTCCATAATGGTTCGTTGCATACCGCCATCCATTTACATTCGTTGTATACCGGTGGATTTTGATGGAAATATTTTCTATGGATGGGCGGAGCCCAATAAGTTTTAAAGTGCCTCTGATACACTGCACATTTTCAGTCCTGTTCAGAACAGGTCTTAATGCAGTTGTAAACGTCACCTGCCGATAGGAAGAGCTTCGCCTGGCATTGGCTTCGACCTTGAAGTGGGCAGTTCCTGCGGCGCAAAGAAAAGTGTCATACTGTCGACAATTCCGAGGGCGTCCTTGTCTGAATACCCTAACGGAACGGGCCGGTTGGTTTCTATGCTGTCGAAAACTATGCCGATGGAATGCGAACGATTCCAGCCTCTCCTTATATATAACACATATACATTGCCATTTGTTGGGAGTTCTTGGACAGAAAGTCGACAAGTTTGCCACTTGGGACCAGTACGAAGGAGCACAGGCGATGGGAACGGGAAGGAACTCAAGACACAGCAGAGACGGCGGGATGTTTCCGCAACAAATTCAACTTACAACCTGAGTTGACAGCGGCGCGAGTCCCGAGTGTGTCTCAGTTGTTAAGTGTCGTAATTGCTTATTTGGGTAATTCCGCGTTACGGTATAATTAACCTGTAAACTCCAATTTCACAATACCGATCTCAATTATTTGTCATCTGTTCGAGAAGGAAATTCGAAGAGAACGGGAAGAGATATTCATTTAAAATTTAATGATGTCAAATCGTTCGCTCCTCAAACGCGAAGAGCGAACGAATTCACTTCGAGGAAGTTTCGAGTCCTCGCGAATTGAGCGCCCCCGCGCGATAACTTCTCCGCTTTATTATCAACTCGAATTATTTCCACCGATTGCCGCCCGAGTGCCCACTGCACCCGACTCATGGTATATAAGAAGTATTAGTCTAACTATACTTATTCCATGGACCCGACTGACTTATTTCCACCTTATTTAAGCCCTCTTTATACTGTTCTACACCTTTATGAATTTGTCAGCCCCCGCCCCACCCACGTACCCGCTCGCTCTTTACCTTGGCGCTTTCAAATTTCAATGGTTCTAAGCTGACTTGTTCTCGGCTTTTATTTGGGTGGGAATCGATGCCTAGGGCCAGTCCTGCTGCACAGAACTTGTAAGAACGTGCTAAACTTTGCTCGTGCGACTTTAAGACCGTTGTGGACAAGGCCCATTGAACCAATTACTAGGAATCTACGGGAAAAATTGCTTCTTTGGCAATCACACCTGACAGTTAACTTCATTTTAAAGAACATTATATTAAAAAAATTCGAAGAAACCAAAATCTCACTCAGATAAACGCAGTTAATGATATGTATCTAACGGCAGTTAGATGAGGAATGAGGATAATGGCTGGAGATGGGGAAACCAAAATTCTATACCACATAGCTGGCACCTTGCTCTTAGTCACGGTAAAAAAATATTAATTTTGAGCTAAGGGCTGTTTCCTGAAATTATTTTTGTCACCCTCTGCATTTTTTTGGGACAAATGACATGCCCTAGAAACATCACAGGAGAATTTTGATTGCAGCACGAATTGTATAATGTTCCGGTTAGTAAGTGGTCCAATTTTCAATAATCTGCTAACAGTAGTTCGGGATATCTAATTTCTCTTGTGTTTAACCCGTGTTGTGTTTAACGCCATTCCCTAGCTGACATGGCTATACCTTGGTCTAGAATTTGTTGAAAGCCGTGCACTCCGCGCTCAAATCTTATCGCATATGGCGTAATCTGCTTACACAAAAATGCTCGTAAAACTGAGAGGATTATAGCAGCCGAGATTGTTTTGAAACTGAATGAATCGATTACAGCCTTTTGCTCGACTCCTATTCAATCGAGAGATGCGATTCAAGCAGTTTTCAGTTTTCAGAGAGGAATCGATTGGCGTTATTGGGAACTTCGAATTCGAAAAAAAAGACACAGTTTTATTATTTTAATGTAGTTGTTTACTGTGAAAAAATTCAAAGAACTCGTAAAACTCTAATCTCTTACTCATTGGACATTTCCATAAACCACAACAACTTGGATTTTTTTCTTATTGATATTTTGTATAGTGAGAGGGAAGATAGCCGTTAAATGTGTTGGAATGGAACTGGAATACTCTTATCTCTTTTAAAAAGGTACGCATCTAGACTTCGGGCCCATTAGGTCTCATTTAAATATAAAAACAAAGCTTAGCTTTGCTCACAAAAGATGCTGCGTCTAATGCGCAACAAAAAGAATCCGGAGAGAGAGAGAGAGAGAGAGAGAGAGAGAGAGAGAGAGAGAGAGAGAGAGAGAGAGAGAGAGAGAGAGAGAGAGAGAGAGAGAGAGAGAGAGAGAGAGAGAGAGAGAGAGAGAGAGAGAGAGAGAGAGAGATATCATGACAGTAAGTTACGCACAGAGCAGAGAAAAGCTATTTTAATATCAATACCTTGGATTCAAGACACTCGCCGACGAAACGTTCCCTGCCAAATCTCTGCAGGTAAGAGACAGATTTTATCAGTTTGTTTCCAAATACTGTTTCCTCTGAACGCACACATAAAAATAAAAGTTTGGTGAAATGAAATTCCATGTCAATATAAGCAATGATATGCGTTTGACTGTAGCAGGGGTTCACTCGAGTTTGAAAACGAGGGCGTAGGAACTTTTTTTAGTGTGAGGGGGGGGGGGGGGGGGGGTCAGAGGGACTCGTCTGAAAAAAATCAGGGGTTTGCCCCAAAAAAGATTTTGAGTTCAAGGTATTCAGTGGAGCAAATCTATACGCGTTTGCGGTAAATTAGAGGTTTGAGAATGAGTTGGTCAGAACTGCATATTTCATGGTTGATTTATTACTCAAAAAGGTCCCTCTTCACATTTCTGTTAATAAAGTAATCGTCTATCTAACAATTAATGGCATTGACGCATTCATTTATGAAGGCTTTACGCAACCAGTTGTAAACTGTCTTGAAAACACCTGGTATATGCATGCTGTTCAACAATTTGGCTCGTCATTGCAAATTAGGCATAGCCCGCGGCACAGCCATTCAGTCAATCAATTCAGCAATTCTGCAAATAATTTTTTTAAATCTTCAATACTAATTTAGGTGTCATTCAGTTAAACACCAAACTTATTATACCTTTTGCGCCGCAGGCGAAAATATTTGCTTTTGCTAGGGTTTCTACTTTCTAGAGCCCAATATTTTGTGTAAAATGCATGCTTGGTTATGCCCGCTGTCTGCTCGAGTACTTTTTCTCGGTGCTTGGTTTCCTATACTTATTTGAAAGCAAAAATAGCGACCTATATAAACTGAAACACAACACCGCTATTCGCTAACCAATAGAATATAGTATTCTCGGCGGCGTCGACGTCGATATTATTGTACATCAAATACCTATATACCTTTATACCTATAAATAACGTCCTCTCCAAAGCGCCGAAAAAGTGCCAACATTACTCATATTTTATCTTCAAGATTGCAATTCGCAGTTTTTTAATCGCAAGATCGCAAACAGAAATTCTCTGACGTTTTAGATTTCTGGCAATTGGGACCGGATTCCGGAATGTCAAAAGTCCGGGCTGCGATCGCACCCCCGCACCCCGGGACAGTCCGCTCCTGCGCCATATAACCTTTTCATTTAGAGTTCAAATCGAATAATATTATATAATAATTGTTAATTATTCTTGGCACATGGACACTTAAGGTGGGGGGAACCCCTAGTGGACTACGAATAGCCTCGAAATATTTTTTTACAGACAAACTATTAGTGACAGCCCAAAACAGAATAGCTAGTGCACCAGAAAATTTGTAAAGCTTTCAAATAAAGTATGAGCAATTTTTGTTGCATAATTAGAGTTGCTGAAAGTTCAAAACAACAGCAAAAAATTTATTTCAAAAAATTTTAAATGGTTTTCTAAAATTTCAGCAAGCCTAATCATAACGGAATTTTGATTCTTACATTATTTAAAAGCCTTATAAATTGTCTATTGCTCTAGCCATTTTGTTTTTGGCTGCCACTGATAGTTTGTCTGTAAAAAATTTTTTTTTGTAGGTATTCCTAGGCACAGGGGTTCCCCCCACCTAGCTGGCAATGACAACTCAATGTAATGAAAATAATACCAAATAAGTATCTATAGAAATTAAAATTAAAATTAAATCTGAATACTGGTCTGAGTGGCATACACGAAACAAGCAGCCTGGAGTCTGCGACGAGTAATAAAACACAACAGAATATAAGTATGAAGGTAATACCAGCTGCCTGAAAAATTTTAGGAAAATTAGTTGTTGGGCTTGTGCTTGGGCACCTTTAGCCACTGGATTTCGTTTGAACCTGATATTTTGCCGACACCATAATAAATACAAAATATAAGTTAAATTTCAATCACGGGCCCGATCCAGTTACGTAACCCCGGAGGGAGTAAATTGGCTTGACCCCCCCCCCCCCAGCGGTGGGGGGGGGGGGGGGGGGGGGGGGGGTTAAGCCAATGTGTGTATGGGGGTGGGGAATACCCCCATCCCCCCCCCCATTCCTACGCCCCTGGCTATATTGTGTGTCACTTTCGAGAAGCAAGCTTATAAAAAAAAAATTGCAGCTAGCGCTCGGAAAACAGCCTCCTCGAAGAGGGAATTCAGCTGGCAGCAACTGCGAGCGCAGCCCATTCATATTTAAAACGGCCGCGCTGTGGAGGGGGGAGGGGGCACTTGCCCATCTTTGTGCTCTCACTGCCCGGCGGGCTCGACTCCCGCTTTCCGAGAATCGCCCCTTCCTACGCGTTCCCGGTAAACGGATCGTCACTCGTCCGCTCGGGCCGCGAATTTAGTTACCGCTGTGGAGTTCGCGTCGGTTCTGTGCTCGTGTCGGCGTCCGTCCCCAACGGTACAGTTTGTCATCGAGGGTCATCGAGTTGGCCTGTGCCTCGTTGTTTGTTTGCCACCAAAACAATTGCCGCTAATTTGCTTAGTGAACAAGCACGATAATTGTAAAGGTCTAATCAATCTAAAATCCATAATAACAAAAGCAGTACACACGGCCGTACACTACACCACCATGTAATCATGGCTCTGAAGTCTGATCCACTCCGAAATACCACACTTAACTTAGTTACACTTTCCGCGTTTTCCTTGGCGATCATTATTATAATAGTTCTGTAATTTTTAGAATTAAGAGAATAGACTACCTCGCAGTCTCACAATACATTCGCACAAGTAAGCGTTTATTTACTAAACCGTAAGAGATAAACTATTGTAGTAAGCGAGGAAGTTGTATAGATAAAGAATCAATCTGTGTCGGTAACGGAACCTTTTTCTCAATTTTAATCTCCTTCATCTCTTAGTCGATTCACGGAAAAGCGCAAGAAAGAGCAAAATACTACATTTCTAAAAGCGTTTCGGCCCTTTTAAACCCAAAAAATGGAAAAACGGGTATGTTACCGACACAGACTGGTTCTTTATCTACAACTCCCTCGCTTACTTCAATAGTTTATCTCTTACGGTTTAGTAAAAAAGCGCTTACTCGTGAGACTCTGCATTCGCGCCATCTCGCAGGTGCGAGCAGCTGCGAGCGAGAATTTAGTATAGGGTCGTTCACATCCCTGCGAAATAGTGGAAGACGTGTGGGTGGCCTTCCCACTGGCTCAGCGCGAAGGGTCGTGCTTTCCCAACAAACAAAGCACTTACCATTTTCTTGAGCGAACGGAAAAACCGTGCCACTTGAGCAAACTTCTCCGGTATCGACGACCACCTGAGTTTCCTCATGTTTTTCCTCGGCCCGACGACCACACCAGCAACAGCAGCAGCGACAGCCGGTTTCGACTTGGCGCCCACACTCTGTCCGCCCGCTCGCCTGTCACACGCAGCGCCCGTCGTCGTCGTCGTCGTCGTCGTCGTCGTCGTCGTCGGCGGCGGACAAGGGATGCAGGCCACGTGAGGCATGGACGCCGCGCGTTCCCTATGCACCTAGTGTCGGCAGGCGACGCTGTCATCGGCAGGTCGCGCGGACGACTGCATCGGAGACCTGTCGTCGTCGCTAATGAGTCACCTCCTGTCAGACTCCTGCCACCGCGGCAATCGAAGAGGTGGACACGCGAATGAATCACGTTCACGTGTGCCCAGCTGCCGGGGACACTCGACGTCACCGATCTTCGAAACGTATACACATTTGAGTCGGTCTTAGCAATTTACTGTGCGTCAACACAAGCTCGGGTCTGTCTGTGTATCTACGTACCGCGTTTCACTACGATTAGGTTTGTTTTGCTAGCGGATTTCTAGCTGTAAATGTCGTCCGCCGAACGACCCCGAAGCGACGGATCGACGCTCAATTTTATGACCGAACGCGCGAACAAACGAACGAAGGTCATCAGATAACTTACTCAGCGGCCGCAAACACCCACAACTTGAAAGCATACAACAATCGCACTACACAGAAAATCCAAGACAGTCCCTCATCTACTTCCGACATAACGTTTGCCGTCTCCCCGCCCCCTATCGCGTTGCATTCCGGAACTCTGGCTGACACATGCACCGCCGCGAGTTATCACTCCTATATTTAGCGCCTCTCTCGTCTTGTTACAAGCGAAACGGTTCGTCCTCAATGTTTATATAATGGTATATCTCATCATGACTAACTCACACCACGCCCGGCCGGTTAACTCTAAATTGCATTTAACCTATTGTTAGAATCGCGTTCTGTGAAGCTCCCCCACCCACCCCCCCCCCGTCGGCCCCATACACCCCCACTTGATTCAATCGTCGTGGCTTCTCGCGGTGGCGGTGGCCGTAACCCGAGACATCTACACGACATGCCTCGACATCTGAATGGCATCTGTGTCAGTGTGTGTACTGTGTATGTATGTGTGTGACAATTTGTGGATCTTACTTTATCGAGTTCCTGTACCGCGACGCACGTAATCAACAGTTGATTAGGATAAGTGGTTTATAACATTCATTAATCAAGTGTCGCGATCGCGAACTGAGTTTGAGTTTGCCACCAAGGGGGGGGGGGGGGGGGTAATTACCTTAAGGGGGGGGGGGCGCCTACGCTAGGCGCCTGGATATTGACGTCGGATGTGATGTCACAGGATCGGCTTTGGAAAATGTCTTCCGACGGAGCACAGCAACAAGGGCAGCTGCAAGCTCGATAAGGCGGTGCACAGCGATGATATATGCGGAAAATGTCTTGCTTTCTTTGGAACGCCTCGTGTCAAATGTCTCACGTCAAGAGTTTTTAGAACGGTGACCTACAACGTCCTCTTTCTCGCTGGGTTTCCGTCAAGGAACAAATGATGTGAATGGGAATTGACAGCATTAATATCACGCGCGACGTCAGCCAAGGAGGAAATTGACTAATCGCTCGTAACACCTGACATTATAACTGGCATAAAGATAGGTACGGCAATATAATCTTATTGCCCATGCAATAATGTTGGCTAAGTATGCGACGCGCAGCAAGCAATTTCGTGTACCCAATTTTCTCAGAATTCGAAGCAAGAAGCCAGCTGAAAGTCCGGTTCGACGCGGAACCTACAGCGGACTCGCCCAATGTCCACATGCCACAAAGTCAATTGGCAAAATATACGGAAATAAACAGAAAAATAAACTCCATTTCACTTTAAGAAGGAGAGTGGATTTGCATCTTCGAGACTGCCGATTGCCGTGGGACGCCGTGGTCTCATTGGGACGCCGTGGTCTCATTGGGGCGCCGTGGTGTCATTGGGGCGCCGTGGTGTCATTGGGGCGCCGTGGTGTTATTGGGGCGCCGTGGTGTCATTGGGGCGCCGTGGTCTCATTGGGGCGCCGTGGTCTCATTGGGGCGCCGTGGTCTCATTGGGGCGCCGTGGTCTCATTGGGGCGCCGTGGTCTCATTGGGGCGCCGTGGTCTCATTGGGGCGCCGTGGTCTCATTGGGGCGCCGTGGTCTCATTGGGGCGCCGTGGTCTCATTGGGGCGCCGTGGTGTCATTGGGGCGCCGTGGTGTCATTGGGGCGCCGGGGCCGTAGGTGGGCGCAAGGGGCGCCAGTGTTTTGATGATTGCGTTTGGCTACGACAATCATTGAGTTGATAGCTGTGTGCACATAAAACCATTTAAAACATCTGTATGTGGTGATTGAAAACGTTGAAAACTTTCGCGAGTTTTGGTGTGCGTCCAATCACGCCGCCAGGGATTCGAGGGTTCCTTTTCATTTGTTTTGGGGTTGACATGTGGGGAGCAAAACTAATCGTGTCTTCGCTTCGGTTGCCGCAAGCTGCCACACAGTTTCGTCCCGTCTAGCTTTGTAGTGGTAAACGACACGCAAAGGTCCAGCCAGGTCCAGCCCTCATTCATGACTGGTGTGAGTTTTGACGAAATGTGATAAAATCGAAGGGAAAATAGTGACCCTTCGCACCCTTACCACTCGGTTCTCCCGCATGAGTCTGATATAGCCTTCAGGTTTCATGGCCATATCCAGGAGATGTCTAACAGCGGGCCGATACATGTTTACGTCCCAAACCATTCCATTGTTTCCATTTGGCATTCGCCATATTCCATTTTTTTCATGTGGTTTTGCTGTCACGGGCGCTGATGGTCGAGGCTAACACGCTGCATTTAGTATATTTCTTTGTTTATTTCGAATATAGAACATAAATGTAAGACTTGCGACATTATTGTGCGTCTATGACCTACCAAAAAATCAGATTTCGTTCACTTTAGATGCCCCGGTTGAAAATTATTTTTTGTCAAGCACTTGTGACAGACCACAAGAACAAACAGCTAAAGGCTGATTTCAGATTTACCTAATCCATGTCCAGACACACGCAGCATGTCCCCTACAAGTCTGGAGTAGAAATGGGGATCCCCGTCATCCACAAATCTCAGCACCAAACCGACTCCCGACTCCCGAATCCAAAGCGAACACCACTGCCGAGCGGATTCAGCGTCATCACAAAAACGCAACGATGTGACGCAGTATATACAGCCGTGGTTTTTCTCCGCGGCAGAGGAAAGGCTTTTTGTGCGTCGGTGGCGGCGTCGTCAAGCGCCAGACGCACGTCAGCGCGCGCGCGTCTGCGGCCCGTCTGGCAGACGACGTCAACGTCGAGACGTCGAGGTCAAAGTTAAGACGGCGACGTCAGAGCCGAGGCGTCGAGCGTGAAGCAAGGACGAGCCATGTACTTGCGGCCGGGTCACGAGAAAACAATCTGTCTGTAGCTCAATAGAATCGGCAAAATGACACGACTTGGCGTTCTTCTTCTTCTTGGAATTGAGATTGGCTGTTATTGGCTGGATCTCTGGTAGCCATTGTCCGTCGCAAATGCGTTTAGAATGGCCAGTGCCACTCGAGATGTTATAAACACGCGGCTTGTTATGATATAAATGGTAAAGTATGGTAAAATGTTTGATATCATCTGAGTTTGAAGACCTTGCCTATAATTTTAGGTTGGGTTATTATGGCAATTTTCCAGACAGGCAGATAGCTATAATACGATTTGCGATTCCATGTTTTCCGAAGTAATTGCAGATTTGTGTCTGGCGGCAGTTTAGGTAGCATGAATAAGTAACCGGTCGTCTGATTCCTGAATAGGCCGTTGACGCCTCCCCTAACCCCTGGCCAGGTCGAGAGCGTGGAAAACTTGGTGACACAATCCACCGAAAGTCGAAGCTGGCATTATCTGCGCGGTGAATACAGGTATGTGGAGCGCGTAAGACGGGAATGCTATCGAGAAAATCGAGTTGAAGGAAACAGCAGTTGGGTAACTGGCACGATTTCAATTGTCTGCATATCGCTCCCAGTCATTTCCTGAGACGACGTCTCCTTATAGACGACCCTTTACCAATAGTTTGCAGCTGCATGGGCACTAAACGCGCGGCTCCTCATATGGGGTATCGTGACCGACGCTGCCATCGACGTCGGCCGGCGTCGAACGGACGACGCCGGACCCCCCCCCCCCCCCCTCTGACGATGGGGTGACGGGCGAGCATATATAGGTATACTGCACGTACACATTTAGGTATAAAGTACTACTTATAGTGATTTATAATTGCTAATGTAATCAAACATTATGGACGACTTGCAGTTCAAAATCACTTGTGTTTGTGTGGGCAAATGATTGCCATGAGTAAAGCATGCGGCATTTATTTGCCCACAACAGTGATTGACTCTGGATCTGCAATCGTCCTCTGTTCTGCTCTGGCTGTACAAGTACAATATGTCTGCTGCTGCAAACTAATATACCTACACCGCGCCGCGAAGCAAGATATACCAGATAATTTTCCTTTTTAATGAATTTGTATAAGAAGCCAGTTGTTTCGACGCAAAACAAGAGCAAAAAGTAATTGAAGTTAAAGTGTAGTTAATGGCCATTACGCGCGATTCGCCGCAAAGTTGCTGCGCTGAGCAGTTATCATTATAAGTTAGTGTGCATATTAGTCGCGGGCGTAATTCGATTCAGGCTGCCCGCTGCAGAGAGCACGTCTAGATGTAGAGCGACCTGACTAGCACGACGCTGCCAGGCTTGCACAACGACGGCTGGGCTAGACGTGCACCCTGACCCAACTAACTAACGTACGAGCGTGTACGGGGTAATTCTGCGTCATCGCCAAGCTATTTTCTCTATCACGACGGTCCAGACGGAATGTAATAACGGGCGGCAATAGTTCGCTCCCCCGCCGGCGAGCAGAGCGAGGGCGCTGGCGCGGCGCTCGCGAATTTATAAGGCTTCTTTGAACATCTAATTAACTTTTGTTTGAGGAAATAAATGAAGCCACGCGCTGGAAGAAATCGAGTTGTCTGCCAAAAAGACATTTTCTTAATAAAGTGACTCTCGTGAAAAAAACGATCCGAATCGTTTGGCGGCGTCGACCGGCAGTCGCGTCAAAGGCAGCGCACAGCGAGGCGGGCGGGCGTCGGGGCGAGATGAATGCAAAACATAAAAACCCGGTGGAGGGAGAGCGAACATCGTGCGGGCCGATCTAAATAATTTCCCGCGGCTCCGGCGGGGGAAATTCAACCAACACGCGGGGAGAGGAGGGTCGGGACGGGCGGGAATATTTTCCATTCATTTTTTGATAGTCTGGCGCACATGGAATTCGAATTATATTCGAAACACCCACGAGAGAGCGCACGTCTTTCTGTCTGTGACTTTCTTTTTTATAGCGCAGTGTTTAACAATAACAATATCGATATTCGATGGGAATGGGAAGATCAAAATAATAATGAGAAATACACAACATTCGAGAAGCGAGGTTGTTTGGGACTAGCCCACCTGATTTCACAGCATGGAAACAAATCAGGCGAAGACGGCTTATCTATATTTCTTTATGTACGATCAAACACTTTGCGGTAAGTAGTAAAAGACTCGACCATCTTTGTTGTAAAAAATAACAGGAAAAAAACAACTGTCTCTCACGCCAGACATCTCATTTTGAAAGTGATAAATACTCGCTCAGAGCTCAGGAAAGGTAAGCTATATACTTCTTTGCTACATCACATCTGCCATAATAATATGAAACTAATCTGAAATCTTAGGCAACTTTTAATTGTCACCCCATCCCTATATATGTATACGGAGCGGGAGTCACCACTCTGCAAACTCGCGTGCAATCGTCGGAGTGCCACCAGCTCGTCGATCACTTAAAAATGGCTGCAAGCCACAGCTCAGCTACAGAAAGCACGCAAGACTGCCACCACCGATACGGTCCACACTGCGGGGGAAAATACGTCCGATGATTCGCACCCTCCGAGCTGGGAAAGCGACGTCCACGTGCCCGCGTCGATCGACCTACTTCTCCCGTGACCTACATATTGCCACGCCGCGCGGCCGAGCACCGGCACCCAAGACAATTCGTCTCCCCCGAAAACACAATAGGTATCCACTGCACCAGACAAATCATGCCACGCGCACGCGCAATCGACGGGGTTGGCAAGCGACTTAGACGGCGGATGAAATCTCATTGCGTGTATCCCAACTGGGAGCGCGTTCAAGAAGACGATTACTTTGATCTTATTGGAATCGCTGCGACATTGAATGGTCTCCGTCGAGCTCATGAGAGCTAAAAATAGGCATCGGTAAATGCGGAGGATGTGCACCAGCGAACGCGGGGTCGTCGTAGTCGCCGTCGTCGTCGTCCGAGAGAATGGCAACGGATCCCTACGGGGGCGGCTGTGCGAGATACACACCGGCTTGCTGTGATGTATTGAATTCACTAATCTCCGCTCGGTGTACCACCAGAGGGCAAAAAATAACCTCTGCGACCGGATACTTCAATTAGCCTGTATACTGCAAAACGTTTCATTACATTCCTAATATAACTATACCTATATATTATACCTATTTTATAGCGACGGGGCTTTGCGAGGCTGAAGTGGCGCCGCTTGTGTTTTTGTTTCTCAACGTGTTGTGTTACAGGACGAGAAATAAATAACAGCAGCTGGGAAATGTACACGAGAAATGCGATTTCAGGATTCTGCACATGACTCGATTGTTTTCACATCGAGAAACTGGGACACGAAGTTATGACTGATGAAAAGGCGTTTTGTTTCGAATTTGCAGAGGTTGCACAATGGTACATGATCCATTAAAGGCTGCATGAAATTTCCATTTGATGACGTGATCCTGTCACTGAAGAGCCCTACCCGCACATTTCACACGGTTTGATGAAATTTGAAAACGTCAGCGACATCAGTTTTTCGTGTGACAGTATTGATCGAAATCGCTCGTTATATCGGGCGAAAGGCATTGATGAAATCGCGGCAGCATGTGTGGCGGGTCCTCTAATGACCAACCAATCATAGCGCCATCCGTCAATCAAAATCTCATTGTGATTTCAAAAACATATATATTATACGGTACCCACTACCTACCTATCGTTTCGTTCGCACCGACGCTGTGACCACGTTACATAGAAAAGGGTGACTTTCTCTCCTGTATACTAACTTTGTACGCCGCTAAAGACCGACGCCTGACCACGGGGAAATCAGGACCCGGACGGCGGACGCAAGGCGTTGGAGCTGGGAGTCGTTACACAGAGAGGGGGTCGAGCGACCCTGCGTCACGGCACAATGTCCATCTGCATTCGCTGGCCCCCAGTTCTAGGAAGCCGTGTTTGGTGCGTAATCACATGTCCATTTTCCGATTGCTTGCACCCGCGTGCGTGCGTTTGTACACGACATTCTGCGAACTGCGAAGTTCGTCGTGCGCGGGCGAACTGGCGCCGACCGTTCGTTTGACATTCGATGGGACATGGCGAGAAAATTAGCCGTCGAGTCCGTCTCATGGGAGTGAATATAGGCCACGTTTATAATCTGTATCCGCCGGGCAGCGCTATTACGTTCTGTGCCATATGTATATAATGTTAAACTTCCCACATTTAGATTGCCTATTTGGGCAATTGTCGGCAGCTGTCCTTAAAAAATTACCCATTGCACAAAAATTGAGAACGTATAGGTACTGTATAACGTGTCGGGATAAATAAAATACAAAAACTGGAGTACAAGCCCGACAACACACGAAAGAGACGACAGGAACACGCAGGAACACGAATAACTGTCAAAGATTTAGTCAAGAAAATGAATTCAAAGTAAAAGACTATCAAAAAATAAGATGTTTTAACTTTCAAGACGTCACATTGCCTTTGATACCGGTATAGTATGTATGCTACCAGTATGGTGCCGTATCAATATAATACACTACCAGTTTGGCAACAGTACGGTAAACTACTACATGTAAATCAAACGGTGGAAATTTAGTATTGAGTCTAATATGGGCACGAAATAGAATAGCGCCGTCGGGCGCCGAGTTTTCCTTCCAGTTCCAGGCGACCTCGGTATACACTCCTTGAACGGCATTTCCTGAACCCCGATGCATCAACGTCGACCATATCGGACAAACTTCCCATAGAATTTCATCCCCCGAAAGAATACTCGTGTTTTACTGCTGAAAGAAAAGCAAGCGCAATTATTCTTCCAAGACACGCTGCACCCGGGAAACGCCTGGACGACGTCATGACGCTAATTAAAGTGGGTGCTTTTCAAGCCTGCTCGGCGCCCTTAGTGCCGTAATACACAACCTCGTTAAAATCCAGTCTCGCAGACAGGATTCTTATAATCTCTTGCTTATGCGACAAGTTTTCTCAAGCGAAGCTTTCGTTATAACGGAGGGTCTTAGCACGATTCGACTGGGGGAAAATCGCACGGATTCACCAAATCCACAGACCAGTTGAAAATGGCGATAACAAGTGGTGTAGTGCAGGTAAACGCTTGTATATACGGAGTATACACTCACATTTTATTTCAAACATTTGCTTATCCTCACCTTTATGTTAAAGAATATACGCTAGTCAACGCTATGTCTATACGCTGGTCTACGATAGTTACTAGCTTCTTTACGACAAACTTTTGCGAGTGTTCGGTAGGTATACTAATCAAGGTTTCAGATCTTTAATATACCCAACCAGACAACTTATGTTCGGACTTGAAATAAAAGGGGTTGCATGTAAAGAATCTGTGCTATGAAAGAAAATCGTCGTAGGCGCCAGTCAACCATGCTTGAAAATGTGGAAATTTTATGGCCTAAAGATTCAAGATAAGTGGCGATAAACGCCCCTCCCCCCCCCCCCCCCCCACAGCCGCGGTAGAGAAAAAGTCACCGTATTCCAGCACCACCTATAACTGGGTATGACGGATATTAAACGAAAGTTGGACGTCGTGATCCTGGTATTCGTATATAGATGGAGGAAGTGCGATGAATTCCTCGTACGAAAAGACAGCCCACGAGACGGATTTCTGACAGGGGCGAAATTGGAAAGAGATAAGCGAGCAACTTTTTAAGTCACAACAGCAACACGTACACAACACGTATACGGCCTGGACGCTGCGTGGGCGGACTGTGAACAGATCGTCGTGATTTGTGGAAGCAAACAGCCGGCGGAGACGTCGAGAGTGACTGGACGATCGCGACTAACGCAATGGACATTCAATACAATTGGCGTGGGCGCGTCCGACAGCGTGGGTGACGCGATCCTGACACAAACTGCAGTGCAGCCTGTCGGCTGTCAGTGGCATGCGTCGCACCAAAGGCCAGCAATACCGCCCTCGGCCCTAGGACCTGGTCGACTCCCCCGACTCCATTATGATATTGGACGGCTGTCCGGGACTCGGATTTTCAGCCCCGTACGACTTTGCTCGGTAGGTACATGACACATGATTTTGCTGCAGGCAAGCCGAAATCCGCTACATAGGTACGGAAGCTCTCCGTGTCTCGAGGGTCCCCGTTGGGGCTTCATGTTCATGGCTCTGCAATGCAGCAGAGCAGGGGATTGGGAGCAAGGCGTGGGCGCATCAATAAAACTCCGACGGGTTCATGCAAGATTGAAAAACATTCTACACATGTATATTGATCCTCATTCTGTTTTTCGTATCGCGAAAAGTGTGTCACATGTTTTGATATTTTGCTTTTCATCACAATTATCATAAAAAAATATTGGGAAGTGAACTTGCCATTGTGGCGCTCGTTCGTACGTCGGGCATGAAGGCAAATCAATCGGCAGTAATGTGTGTGTGAACCGCACTAACGCCATCGGAAACCCGACGTCGTGGCCAATTACTGCACGATCGTCTCTGCTGTATACATATATATATATATATATATATATATATATATATATATATATATATATATATATATATATATATATATATATATATATATATATATAGATAGATAGATAGATAGATAGATAGATAGATAGGTTTATACGGAAGGACAGCAATTTCCCATGCCTAATTGGTTTCCATTCCCCGGAGGCTGGGAGCACTTAAAAAAAAACGCGGAAAAACGTTTTCCCGAGACGAATGCAAAATCATTTTCATTTCGAAAGCGTTCCTGGATATCCCACGAATGACCGCGATTTGCTAGTGAAGGCAAGTGAAGTTTGAGAGGCGAGGAACAAAGAAATGCGGTACAAACTACAAATTAGGATTCAGGATGCTGAACCCGCATTAGCAGACTTCCCCGGAGCACACGCCGCAGCCTTGCCACCTCGAGCAGACGAAGCGTCACACGTCACGGAGGACCAATATTAATTTCTTCTAATTACGTAGCAACGCGTAGCGTCTCTGTCGCTCGCAGCGCGAGTCTGTAGCTATGGCAGACAAACAATCGCAGCTCGCGTCGTTATCACCGCCGAGTGGAATCCTCCCCGGGGGGGCGACGGGGGCGACGGGGGCGGTGGGGGCGGTGGGGGCGCGTGGGCGCTCCAACCCCCCAGACCGTGGGCGAGGGCGCGCGCAAATCGAAATTCCATGCATGCACCGCCAACACACATACGACTTTAATATATAGTACAAACACTCCCGCGCCTCAAATGGACGAATTCTTTGCCACTGCATTAGAAAAGTTTCCTCACAGCGACGTCGTAGTCGGCGAGTTTCGTGGACTGACAAATGTCTATACGCGACTTTTATTTCCATTCGCGTCTCCGCGCGCGAAGCCGACGAAACCAGAAGCCAGACTTGAAAAGACGGCGGAACTTTTGGACACACATCGTCCGGTTTGCGTCAATCAAGTGTGGGGCGTTGACACAATCATGCAGGGGCGGACGAGAGTCGATTGCGTCGGGCCGGGACGCTTGTTGCCGCTCGCCCCGTCGAGTCCCGGGCACGGATTGGCGTCCTCCGAACGTCACGCCACGGCACAAACCCCTGTCTAAGGGGACTTGAACAAAGGGCGTCGCTGCACGCCGGCAGTTTCCGGACCCGCGCGAAAAGCCATTCCCCTGCACCCTTTGGTCCCTTTGGTCGCACGCGCGCGTAACACGGCGGACACACGCGTGCCCGTCGACCCGGATGATTACACGCGATGGAAAACACGTCGTGGAGTATTTTGAGGGCTTGGCAACAGTCGCCCCGAGCTCCGCGAGCCGTGTTGTAATTAGTCGAGTCCCTAGTCACGCGTGTGTCGAGTGCCGAGTCGTTTGTGGACTCTATTGATCAGAGGCGTCAGGCAAGCCAATTTTATGTGTGGGCAAAACCAAAAAGACGCATCTGCCCCCCCCCCCCATACGGAAAAGAGTGAAGATATGAAAAGCAAGTGGTGCCTAATGGGGTAGGCTTGGATCCGGACTGTGGCTTGGATGACGTTGATCTGACAACTTTAAGTCCTAGAAGTGATGTAAAATCAATTCCCCAGGAATTTCTGCGTAAGAATCTTACCCAACACATATTAGCTACCGGTTCCTGTAATTCATAGTGCTCGCTTGCAATTATTATAGTTGTTGGCGACGCAACGGTAGATGTAGACGTATTGTAGACAATACAAATGTATTTGCTCAAATCTCCCAGGTACAGTCCCAGGTACTTCAAATCTCAATCGGGATTGATATTACTCAAACCAAACGCAATTCATTCATAATTTTGTCTTCACATTTTTTGTTATTTTTAACGCAAACAATAAAAACGAACCGGCGCCCGCGGTGCCCCCGCGCCCCTTTGATAATACCTGGGTGGGCAGGCGCCCACCTTGCCCACCCGCTGCTGACTCCCCTGCTATTGATTACGCGACGGCCCAGGCTCGATCCACGCACGGGACGGTGCGAAGGAAAGGTGCATACGGACAGCCAACGTGTTTCACGAACAGATGTTTTCCCGTGTGGGTCGGGGCGGCTTGGGTTGCGTTGCCGGAGAGGGGGATTCCAATTCAAAATGAATGGCCTGGAACGGAGGCGGCCAGAAGGACTTACATAGGAAGAGATATCTGGATGCCATTGGATAAATTGTAACTAAATCCTGTCCCACGGGATACACACAATATACAGGGAGTAGACAGAAAATTGCTGAGTGACTATAGGGTAAGGTACTCACATCGTTGGTATCATCTACCACCATCTCCTCTGAGCCAGTTGCCTGGAAAACAAGAGAAAATCCGGGCTGTTAGGTCGAACGAGCAGTGACTTGGTCGAAGAGCCGAACATCAAGCACCGATGCGATGCAATGCAATAATGACAGACGAGAACAGCGGGTGAAATTCATTACCGAAATAGGCAGGGAAATCTCATATTGGGCAACGGATGCTGTGTATATATGTAGAGACTTGACTTTGAGCTATAAACTTTGTGACTTTGCTTCCCATTGATATAGGACCTATATCTGCGGGCATGCCTCGCTGCATGCTCTAACTATATACAATTATGCGATTTATTCAAATTAATAACTATGTGACATCTTCAAACATGTTATAATGCGATATAATACAAACTATAGATATATACCAATATGCTACCATATAAAGTAACGTATACTTCAAACTAAATCCCGCAAGACTTGAATATTTTATCGAATGCTCGGAAAGCTTCATGCACTGCAGGTATACGAACTGCAGGTTGCAGGTTTTGCATGATGCTTGGCCCAATAGACCTGCAGATGGAATGAACAATGCATGTCGCGGCTGTATCCCCTGGGAAACGAAACGAAACTGCAGAGAACGGGCCATGTTTGTTTGGGTGTAGAGAATGTATTTATGTACCGCGCGTTGTTTGTGTTTATTTCATAAAATTCGTTCGGATCTTCAGCGCGTACATTTCAAAACAGCTGGAGCCGCATGGACGGAAGTAATTACATTACCGGCAATTGTATGTGTTTGTACGATGTGTATGCACAGGTAACGCACCAATCAACACGTCCCATGCGGTGTCGGATTCAGTTGCAGAATTGTAATTAAATTCAAACCAAATCGCTCAATTGACAAAATCCAAGCAAACGAGTGAAGCGAAAAACGCTGTCTTACATGTTTGCCGTTTGATTAAGCGGTATACCTATATACTTATTGATTGATTTGGAACATGGGTATTGGTATATAAAAGCCGTCGAAATCTATTAGTTTAAAAGCCTGATGGCAAAGTCAAGCTCGGGCTGACATCTATTTTCCTGCGGCTAACGGACAGCCTCCCCCCCCCCCCATTCATGTCGCTCGATCCATCAACCACGCGGCGAGAGTGAAAAACGCTCCGACTTTTGGCGACCGCTGATTGTGATGGCGGGATATGAGTCCACGGCAAAACAAAATTGCAGGAGCAACGAGATAAATCATCTTTAGTCTGCTCTTTCATATCGCCCAGCCAAGCTCGAGCGCGGGACACCATTTTCTATTCAGCGGCGAAACAATGAATTATGAAGATGACAGAAAAAAGTAAAGGGTAAGCATGAAAATTGCCCCGGACGATATATAATATAATATAATGCACTGTGCATTTATGAACATTGCCATCATGCGAGATATTTTGGATTATTATAGCTGCATGCGACTTCAGCAAAGAGAGGAGAACGAAACAAGGGAACTCGCGTGGGAAGCTGCAAAAACAAAAAAAGGCAGCACTGCAAACAGTAGGAGAATGGTTTTACTATAAAGCTCCTGCAATACATGTTATTTCACTGGTGGACAGCATACTTGCATAATTGCATTTGTTTGGCTGCTGTTGCATGTGCTCTAGAGTCTAGAGGAAAAGCGGCGCAGTTCGCGCAGTGGAGTACCCAATGAAAGATAACCAAAGTCCGACGGCACTGGACGCATCCGCGTCTGCGTTATCGATCTATGCAAAGCGTGCAGTGGACTTCCTAACCTCAAAGACGAAAGCAGGCCGCGAGACGCAAGGCGCGTCACGCGGGCAAGGGATGAACTAGGTCAATACGTGCTGATCCCGTGCGCGCAGTGTGCAGGGCGAGTCTAAAAATAGAGGCAAGTCAGGTCGTCATCATCCCCGTGCCTTATACCCTCGGGGGACACATTTGGGCAGATGCCCGTCGCCGCCAGAGGGAGGGGGGGGGGGGGGGGGGAAATTCGAGATGAAAAGTTTCGGAAAGTGCGTTGCCGTTAACGAAACTACTCGCCACGTTTAATGCTCCATCATTCCGCTAAAACTTTAAACAAGCTTGCGAGTTGCGCGGAAAACTAACACGCCATATGCAATATTTCCTCACAGTTTCTAAACGCGTATAGGTATATAAGCTTTCATGTACCGTATATATAAACATTCCTTCCGAGGGATGCTGTTTAATTAAATAAATCCACAAAACACTCAAGTACTAATTATTTTCTTAATCCACTTTAACGAGAAGACTATATTTCTTTGGCGTTAGAGCCTCGGCTATATCATCACTCATATTTTATTAGCACAAGCCTCCTATAAGCATGTCGGAAGCCGCCGATAATGCTGCATGTTTGATGGCTAGGTCAGTTAGGTAACAAGGGATGGAAGTCGTCAGAGAGGACGCTCCGCTGTCAGGTGGACCGTCGCCGTCGAACTGCAGTGTTACTTTGGTGTTACTTTGATGTTACCTTGGTGCTACACTTGGGACCTGCGAGTGTCAAGTGCTCGGAGGCGCCCGAAGGCCCCAAGCGGTTTACAAATTACAAACCACAACACAAAGCCACGCAACTCTCAAGTTGGAACCAAAACTGTCTATTGTGTAAGAGAAAATCGTGGTTTAAACGAAATTAGATCTCGTTTGTGTGTAGCCGGGCTCTTAATTGGTAATCGGACGCCGATTTGTAATTTCGCGTCCAAGCGCCAGCTAGATCGTAGGCGGTGAACGCGCGGCTGTTTCCGACACCCATACTTAAAGAGGCCACCACAATGCAACCACCCCCCCCTCAACCCCCGGGCCACCACGATCGCTCGACGCCAACGCAGCCAGCGTCAGTGTCGCGCGTAATTTCCTTTGGCGGTCGCCAAGTCAGTGCAAAGCGGCGTCGTCAGGTCGACGTCGCGACGACGTCTCACGGGGCAGACCGTCGCGTTAATTTTCTTGGCAAATTAATTTCCCCGACCCGACGCTGTTGATCGGAGGGGGGGGGGGGGGGGGGCAAAGACGGCGACGGCGCCAATGCTTAGCAGAGGGACGACAATCTATGGCTGCAGCATCAGCTTGAGTTGAGCTGGGAACCTCGGCCACATCGTCGACAGACCCAAGTTTCCACACGAAGACGGCCGGCTTTTCTCGTTGCCATGCGAAATATCATCGGTGAATATTGGGAGCAAGCAGCTTCAGCCACCCACAGACTTTAGCCAAAGGAGGTCCATCCATATATATAGATCTTCACGGTTGAAATGGCGCTAAACCCGGCCGTTCCTTCAAAGCCTATGATTTATACATACGAACGCGTACGAACGCAACTATGCCGCATTATATACGTCGGACCTATCCGAATGACAAACGTTCAGCTTCGTCCTGTCGGCTGCGCAAGGATCGAGGATCTAGGCTGCACGTGGACACGTGGACACGTGGGCTCCGACGACGCCCTGACCCTTAACCCCCCCCCCCCCCCTAGTTACTGTGTATCCTGCAGGATCCGGGGTTGTAGTGCGTTCTGCGGCACGGAAGAACGCCCCCCCCCCCCCCCCCCCCGGGAAATGTTATTTCACCTGGTGATTCCTCCTGATGAAACGAGCTGAGTAATGAGATTGATGTCGGATGCTAATTTGTGTTGTTTTTATGTTCACGGGGGGCAGGGGGAGGGGGAGCGTCTCGCTGGCTCGGATGGGGTTACGCGGAAAGCAGTCGTACAATTCCTACATATTAGGACTGCGTTCTGAAAGTCGGCTGCCGGTGCGATATACGCCCAACTCGCCCCCAGCCCAAATTACCCCGGCAGTCTCAACCATAGGAAGTTATTATCGCGAAAGGCGCGTCTCAACTATAGTGAAATTAATTCGTTAGTATACCTATAGTATACATAACTGTCGGAAGGTATTGCTGCCATTTCGCAAGCCAAATTTTGTCTTGTGCTTATTTAGACAATTGAAATTTGAAACAAGTCGTTGGCTCGCGTGAGCAGAGAGAATCGCGATATGCTGCGCGCCACTTCAAGATTTTTTGCAAAATGTGTCCACATACAAATAGGTATAATATACGAGCACAATATTTGTATTTGAATAAAGTTCCACTTCCATGCACAGGAACGCTGCAGGTTTTTAAAAAAGATATCGAGTCAACAAGCGAGAGGCAACTACGAAACTTTTCCCGACTATATATTGTGTAGAAAAGAAGGCAATATGGAAAACTGGAAAAGTTTCGAAAAGCATTTATCTCCCGCTTGTTGTTTAACGTTTATAGACAAGTGTCCACATCCATCCCATTTCCAGCCCCCTGGCCGTCGGCGTTTTCATGGCGCTCGAATTGGCAGACGAATTGAAAGACACTGGTTGGCTCCCGTCGCCGTCAGCGTGCTTTCATGTCGCCCGCGAAAGCGGCCTGTTTTACATTTCAGCATGGTCTGGACGTCTCCATGTTTCACTTGAGAAGTAAGTAATCTGACGAGCGTCGGATGTCGAACGGACTTGCTAATGATGACGCTCAACGGTTTAAGTCGGGAGCATGGAACTGTGCAAAACGAGAGCGGAAGAATAATTATCACATATAGTTTTAAATATTTGCCTTTCAGAGGAAAACAGTGCTATTTTGGTTGGCCGAAAGGCATTGCTATTTACTCTATATAGGATTGAATTGAGTTTACCATTGCACATGCCTTCTAACTGGAGCTGTTATACATTGGCTCCTGTCAAGGTTCGTGGCCAGTATATTGAGAAGGCTGTGAGGAACGATATCTATAAAATAATTCGACTGCATACACTGAACTCATTGAGCGAACGAAGTAGCTCCGGGGCCATCCGGGACATCGCACGGGCGAACCAACATCAATCCGTTCCGGAGGAAAACTTCCCTACAGAGGGAATCGAAAGTGAAAAGTGAAAATGCAAACATGGATTAGCTTCGGAAAATGGGTGCAGGGCAAACCAAAATCCGCTTAGTTTGCAAAGCAAAACGAAATGCTGACCAACGAGGGTTTGTTTGTTTTAAATCATGTTATGGCCTGTTATATCATTTATCATATCTTAGCTTCGCATGTGGGTGCTTTATCTCAAATACCTGTGTGCATTTGTAAACATGCCATGCAGAAAGCAATGTACGCAAGGATGAAAGCAGGAATTCAACATATTAGCACGTAGGCCAACAGTCAATACATCAGTCTAACCACGTAATACGAACGAGCCTCTGCTGTAGTGAGAGGGAGAGAGAGAGAGAGAGAAAGATAGAGAAGAGATGGATCAGCATTACGCAATCGCCACCCAAAAGATCTCGAAACGACCAACATTTGCATGGCTTCCCTCCCGCGCGCTGGATCACACCCCGAACGACGCCACCAACCTAACAAAGCGGCGTGCCAATTTCCCTGCTTATACCAGTTTAAATATGTAGAGTGACTTCTTATCCTTATACAATATGCATGGCATATTGTTCTCTAGCCTGATTTATATAACCCGGATTTTTTTATCGGGAACTTGTATACACTCGGCTGACTGATCCGGGATCAGTCTCCCAATGCCTATACCATGAGGGGAAGCTCTTCGAGAGGCGCGCTTATCCGCTTAGAGGGTATATTGAAAATGTAAAATCATCGGAAAAGTGCAGTTAAAACAAAATTCAGTAGCCTCTTCACTCCCTCTCTCACACTCAATTCGCTGATGTGAATCGAGTGAAAAATCGGCCGGCAGCCGTTCCAGTAATCAGGTGCCTTTGTTTGCTTGGAATCATGAACAGCGGCATGAAATTCCATTGTGCTTTCTCAGCAAAGAACAGATTCCCGTTCCCATGGACTTGATTTTAACGGAGACTCCAATAATGCCATTCCTATTATCTCTCACAGAGTTAGAACTGCAGCATTGAGTTGGCAAAATAAATGACTTTCCGATCCGATCTGTCCGGCATTATGTGCGCCCGTCGACGTCGCAAGTCGCAACTCGTAAGTCGCAAGTGAGTTGAATCGATTCCAATTGAGGCGAATTACGTTACTTAATGAAAGGAATGGCAACAGCCGGCTCAGTACACGGCCGGGTGACATGCAAGCAGGGTACGCGCGGGCCCAAATCACCGGACCACCGTGTCAACGGAGCAATCATCTCGGCAGGCGTCAGCACACGCCAATTCGCCGTGTCGTCCCGTGCCAACCCCCCCCCCCCCCTTCCTTGGGGGTCGGTGGCGCCCTGAGCGCGAAGGGGGCGCACTCGCATGGGCGACCTGTGGCTCGAGTCTCGCACTGGAAGCGACGTCGCCGTCGACGGCCCCCCGATCGCACCTCGAGCCCGTTGAAAAGTCAGGGGGCGCGTGATACTGGAGGCACAAGGGAGGCGAAAGCAATGCCAGCGCGCCCCCACAAGGGTGTGCGAAGTTTTTGACATGAGATAGCGCTTTTGTTTGTAGGCACGATGAAAACTGAGATGCCTGACGGGGATCTGGTTCGAGTAGACGGCATTTTGCCTAGTTCTTCGGTGGGGGCGTTGAGGGGCGGTTGGGGGCCAGCTCCCCCCTCCCCCGCCCCCATTTCATTGGGGTGTGATCGTATTCAGAGCGGCGAGTGCGGTGGGGCCGGATCTGCTTAGCATACGGGAGGTCTTACGAATATTTTTGCACGGCATATTTATATACGGCCCATGAAAATGTTTGCGTTAAACCTGAGAGTTCGCCTCTGCTTTTGGTGGTGTGGTTTTTCATGGCTTTGCCCGAAGAATAACATTAAACATGGAAACTTTCTTGCGTTGAAGAGGGCTGTATTTTGGGAAACCGTTTTCTCTGAATAAGATCAAGAATGTTACACTTCGCAACAAAGTTCTACCACGCACACCGCGACAAGTGCAGTGTTGCTTAACCTCGATCTTTCTTGTCAAGAAACAAGCTTAAAAGAACAATTAACCACTTAAAATTAACTTTTACCATTGATTAGGAAGATCTATAGTAAAATGGCCTTTGGACAGTAAAAAAACCGTCTTTAGTCTACAGCCATCCGTGCAGAACGTATTTTGGCGAGAGATCCGTCCTCTGTGTTGAAATAAATTGGCACTTTGATAAGATCATCGGCTAAGCCACGGTAAGCGGATTGCGGCAGGTATGTAATTAGCGAGCTGCATATTTCTCGTGCAGTGCCGCGACGAGCCGCAGCGGCAGCGACACTGCTCGTACAGGAGATTCGGCAGAGGGGATTGCGTTTCTGAACAAAGATCGTACTCAAATCCATATTTTCAGAAAATTCTTTTAAATACGTCAACTTCTATTCATAGTATAGTTACGAGTCTATGGTAAAAATTATTTCAAGTGGTATATGTCCCTTTAAAGCTGGTGGGTTGCAGCCTGCCATTGGTTGAAATTGTCGCGTAAACTGCGGCGGGACAGGACGGACGGTGCGAGCGGACATGGACAAAATGGGACGTGGGTTTGTTTTGCGCTCGGGGCAAACGCGGGGCAACGGATTTTCCGGGCGTGAGGTGGGCGCCGGTGACGTGAATTGGAGTGAAGTTACAACCGCGAGTGCCCGTTTTCAGCCATAACAAATTACATAGATATATAGATATAGGTAACGAATTATTTGTATACTATTACTATCTGTACTATAATATTACTGGGGAAAGCAATTCTGTTTAGAACCTCTCTAATATTATTATGTTTACGTGACATGACGATGATAGCTTGGAAAAATGGATTTTTCATCGCACTCGCACCGCAAAGTATTGGGAAAACTAAACAATCACTTTAGGTACATTAGACACCCACCCTAGCGTCGCATTCCACTTGAGCATAATTTTATATTAGATTTGTAACTTTTCTCTCTTTTTTTCATTATACTTCGTAACAAGTATCCGAGGGAGTATTTTATAAGAAACAGCTTCAAAAGAACGGCTTTATTGCCGCGTTTCTTATAAAAAGAAAAAGATTTTCTCTCTGATAAAGCTATATCTAGGCACGGAAAACCTGTGTTTTCAAATTATTGAATTCTCTGATCTTCCAATTTTAGGCAACTTCTCTCGCACTTGCAGTAAGTCATGCGAGATGTTTCCGCCCAAAACGTCCAACTATATATATATATATATATATATATATATATATATATATATATATATATATATATATATATATATATATATATATATATATATATAACGATGAATTATTTAGGAAATCCGGTCCGCCATTCAAACAGATTAATCGCTAGCGGCGAGTATTGGTATTTGGTACCTCTCCCAATGGCCGCCAGATTCGATGAAATATGCACTGACATCAATGGATATTAATTACATTGTTAATCAGCACCATGTTTGCTTGTCATTTCAAGTGCGATGAAGCTAATTGTTCTAATTATGGATTTGTCATTTAACATGCATAGAATTCACCTTGTTAAAATTATCCCAATTTAGTGGCATATTAGTACATAACGGGCGCTTACGGCGGGGGCGCCACACCATCGGGGGCGCCACACCATCGGGGGCGCCATACCATCGGGGACACCATACCATCGGGGGCGCCATACCATCGGGGGCGCCATACCATTGGAGGCGCCATACCATTGGAGGCGCCATACCATCGGGGGCGCCATACCATCGGGGGCGCCATACCATCGGGGGCGCCATACCATCGGGGGCGCCATACCATCGGGGGCGCCATACCATCGGGGGCGCCATACCATCGGGGGCGCCATACCATTGGAGGCGCCATACCATTGGAGGCGCCATACCATCGGGGGCGCCATACCATCGGGGGCGCCATACCATCGGGGGCGCCATACCATCGGGGGCGCCATACCATCGGGGGCGCCATACCATTGGAGGCGCCATACCATCGGGGGCGCCATACCATCGGGGGCGCCATACCATTGGAGGCGCCATACCATCGGGGGCGCCATACCATCGGGGGCGCCATACCATTGGAGGCGCCATACCATCGGGGACACCATACCATCGGGGGCGCCATACCATCGGGGGCGCCATACCATCGGGGGCGCCATACCATCGGGGGCGCCATACCATCGGGGGCGCCATACCATCGGGGGCGCCATACCATCGGGGGCGCCATACCATTGGAGGCGCCATACCATCGGGGGCGCCATACCATCGGGGGCGCCATACCATTGGAGGCGCCATACCATCGGGGACACCATACCATCGGGGGCGCCATACCATCGGGGGCGCCATACCATCGGGGGCGCCATACCATCGGGGGCGCCATACCATCGGGGGCGCCATACCATCGGGGGCGCCATACCATCGGGGGCGCCATACCATCGGGGGCGCCATACCATCGGGGGCGCCATACCATTGGAGGCGCCATACCATTGGAGGCGCCATACCATCGGGGGCGCCATACCATCGGGGGCGCCATACCATCGGGGGCGCCATACCATCGGGGGCGCCATACCATCGGGGGCGCCATACCATTGGAGGCGCCATACCATCGGGGGCGCCATACCATCGGGGGCGCCATACCATTGGAGGCGCCATACCATCGGGGGCGCCATACCATCGGGGGCGCCATACCATTGGAGGCGCCATACCATCGGGGACACCATACCATCGGGGGCGCCATACCATCGGGGGCGCCATACCATCGGGGGCGCCATACCATCGGGGGCGCCATACCATCGGGGGCGCCATACCATCGGGGGCGCCATACCATCGGGGGCGCCATACCATCGGGGGCGCCATACCATAGGGGGCGCCATACCATTGGAGGCGCCATACCATCGGGGACATCGGAGTTTTTTTTTCAACGATTTCCGAGCACATTTAGACCCTCTTTTTATGCCCCACGTAAGGGTCTGCGCCACTAATTTTTAACGATCACCCTCTACGGAATTGTCAACAAGAATCATTCTGTTGCTCGTTTTGTTAGTTGCGTCGAGAGGAGGATGCAGAGGATTATAGCCGAGCCAGACGTTCGGAGCGCGGATTAATTTTTATGACGCCACGGGAATGTTCAGAAAGTCTTGTAGAATGGCTATTTGGAGCCCGAAAACTTTGGTTCAACATCGGTTGTAATCAAAATCGAACCCTATCGTGTTAATTACAACTCAAACAAGATATTATATGTTTTTTACATTTGATGATATGTGTTTGTGCTAATCGTGATGCTAATTTGTGCTAATCGTGCATTAATCTCGGAGATTGTTAATTATTTATGTGTTCGCACTTGCCAAGATTGTTGTGGTTGTTATCTTAAGCTGCGATAAGCGGATTATATGCGAAAAGGCCTCTTAATAAAAGCTGCTGTTTAGATGCATGTATCTAAGCAGCAGCTTCCAGAAATGGAGAAATTATACATTAGCCACATGTTATACCTCCTATATATATATATATATATATATATATATATATATATATATATATATATACATACAGGATTATAATGTATGATTATGAATGTGGTCCCTGTCCCATTCCAGCGACCTGAAGGTGAACAAAGCAGGCCGTGTTGTCTCGTCGCGACCTGTCGTCCTTCCCACGCCTTTGCGTGGGGCAGGGCACACCCACACGCTGCCGCCATTTCAGCGCGATCGGCGAGGGGTCCGCGCTTCGACCCCCGGGACGATTGGCGACAAATCACCGAGAGTGAAGCCTTGCAGTGCAGGGCACATCGAAGAAGGCGTCCTGCACGGCCGACGGCGATACCTCCGTCTGCCTGCTCGTGGACTTGCGTGCGTTCAATGGCCATTTTCGTGCAAGACAGTCATCGCGGCAAATTGTTACGATAACGTTTCCTCCCTCCGGGCGTCATAAAAAGCGGCGCTTGATATCCGCACAATGGGCGTCGCGACGACAGGCGTCTGGCGTCGTTACATCCGATAGTTCTGTTGCCGCGCGACAATGGGCCGGCGTTGCGCTTTCGGTGAAAAAAACCGACGCCGAACATATATTCTGTACAATGCGTGCAAACCGACGACGCCGAAGGCACGCTTCGTGCACGAACAATGGATTCAATTTTATTTGAAAAATGCAATAACCGACGGTGCGTCGGTGGCGTCGTTCGGTGAGGCGTCGCGCGGCGTCTCGCTGTATACGAGGTTAGTAATATCGAGACGTCGGCGTCGGCGTTGGCGTCGCTCTCTTTGGAAACTCTAATTGAATTCAACGACGCGGCGTAGATGCGGGGAAATGGCAGAGTACCAGTGTCAATAAACAAAGTGGTGATCTCGGGCGTCTTTATCTTAGAGAGAGCTGGATCTTGTTATAGTTCTGTGTTGTACATGATCTTCTATGGGATGGCCGATGGGTGTCCCCGAAAAGGATGCCGCGACTCAGAGGTGGCAGCGTGCAGCGGCTGAGTTGCACGCTCTACTCGAGTCAACCCTTGCCAAGCCGGCGCGCAAACCGTGTGATTTCAATGTGCCCGATGCACGTTCGATGTCCCCGGCACGAAGCCAAAAAGCACGGCCCGAGCGATTGGCGCCCAGATCGATAGAAAAGCCATCACAATTAACTTTTGCCGCACAGCGGCGTGCAGAATCAACTGCAGTCCAGACGGGAGTGAGACCAAGCGAGAAACTCGGCGGCGGCGGAAAGTTCCTGCGAGACCGTAGATGAGCTAATGGACAATGGAATAATTTGCCAGGAGCGTTTCATAAAGCTGGAAAGTTTCCCATCACAAAAACATCACAGAAGAATATCATCCCCGAGGATAAATAAAAAAAAACTGGTTGAATAACATGGCCTCAGGCTGCTTTCCCTCTCCTTTAAATAGCTCAGAGTACGTTATTTTTTTCCGGGAACGGGAAGGAAGATTAGTTGATCAATGGACAAATTCAATCTTTTCCCTGCCTCCTATTTCGCACGTGCTGCCAACTGATCTGCAGACACACGCGAGGTGGATCGGCACTTTCAGTCGGACGGGACCGACACTCGAGAACCTGCAACTTGTTGATTTGAGCCGGCGTGTCAACACTGCGATCTCAACATCGCCGCGAGTTCGTCGAACCGGCGCCAGACTGACTTCGAGTTTGCCGAAACTTTCATATTAGCGAAATGTTGTTGGCTCGCACACAATTCCTATTCGGCCTATTCTGGCCTATCCCATGCCCGTTTCACGGTTTTGCACGAGGCGCGTTTGATATCAATTTCAAGTTCTCTGTACTCGACTGAGGACACCCACATCACACTATAGATAATCTAATAATCAAAATGTCAATATCAAAATGTACACAATAAACTTGTACTTTATACTGAGTTATTGCTGACACAGTATGTAATATTCAGCTTGAAAATGACTATAGATATCGACATCGTCATACAGGTACACACTATAGCATTTTTTGCTATGCGAATTCTCGTCTTTGTTTGCACATCGGCTGCATTTGGAAAATGTTCTTTCAGAACCCCCCCCCCCCTCCCCTCTCCTTTTGCAAACCCGCTGTCCCTTGCGAAATGCTGATAGCATCCCACAAATTATAACTTTTAGCAGCGACTCTCCTCGTTCTATTTCTCAATTGGGATCATGGAAACGGTTACAATGCAATGTTAAAGCTAAGAAGTCTCTAGTGACCGGGAATTAGAGTGTAAGTGCAGAGTGAAAGGTCAGGACTCAGGCGTCCCATAATGGAAAAGCTATAAGAGAGGCACACAGAAAACCGTCACAGCTGAAAGCATTCTGAGCAGATCTGTGCATATACAAGCCACCGTTGTTGCGTTCAAAACGACTTCATTTCCCCCCCAGACTCCGGAGATGAAATTGCCAAGACCCAGACTTCCTTACAGTTTGTTTGTTGTTGGAGTCTCCAAGAGCAAGGTACTGTGGCCACGGTCTGCACAGATCCTCAGGGGCCAGAGCAGTTTGACCAGAAGCCAACAGCGAGGCGACCGTGTCCGAATCTGATGGCAGTCACCTCGCTGTGACACATGGGTATATTTGCTTACCACTCGCGGGCCAACCCAACAGGTATGCGTGCAGCACGCAAAACGTCCGATCGTTTGTCGTGCGTGTTTTTCGGGCTTGCGCTCTCCGATAGTAGTGAATCGTCATCCCAGCCAAGCGCCACGTGGACGAACCGGAAGACGATTGGGGCAAGCTTATCGTCTAACTTGGCCAAGTCCTGTGAAATGCTGCTCGGGAAACTCCAGAAGTCACCCAGAACATTATCCCAACTTTGCGTGGAGACTGGAGACTGCTCATTTGAACAACGTAGCATGAACTAAGGCGTCGCCGCCGTCCGATATCAGAGCAGCCATCATCAAGGGTGTAACGGAATTGTCATGTCTTTGCAGCAACTTGTCACGATGTAGGTAGATATGTTTTTTTGTTCGGATAAATGTGTGTTCCTTTGGAGGTGAGATGAGGTAATTTTCTGTGGTTTGAACTCTATGAGCAGTATAACAAGACTAAAACGAGTCTAACTGCAGTCTCACTACTTACTTGCGGCGTGTCATCTACCCACGACGACGACGGTGGATGGGTGGAGGAGGGGGGATCATCATGAGACATACATATTTTTGTTTCCGGCATGTACCTTTCGGAATGGCAGTTTTTTTTTTATATTTTCGGGGTGTTTTGATTTGGACACCCGCGGTACCGACCTCTCGCACTGCATTGCGTCATTTTCCACCTCGCGATGCACATTAGTACAACGTCGACAACAACGACTCAAATCGATGCTGCGAGCGACACATCAAATCCACGCATTACGACGACATTACGTAGTTATATTATCCACAGGGTTTTTACGACGAGTGCTTGCTGTAGAGCGTTATAGGTTATAGGCAATAAAGCTAAGGCTTGCAAATAAATGCCGAGAGTCGACAAGGTGATTCCAACTCTTCGCGGAGTAAGTGCACCTTTTGACAAAAAACAACGCTTTCTGCTGCAACGCCATCACGGTGTAATGCACGGACGTACTTTGACTCTAGGCGAGCCGTAATGTATTCTGATCTCGTCAATTGGCTGTCCAAACACCGAGTGATCACGTCACGGCGCGCTTGGAGCCTTTCGACTATCGAGTCGGTCGCCTCTGCGTTGCGGGTCTGTGTACTCCCGGCGCTGATGATGAAGTACGCACCCGGCGATGATCGCGAGCTGCGACCGAGCGCGGGCGTTTGCTGGTAAACATCGACTGCAGTCCGATGATGAAACGGATGTCTCGAGAGGAGAGTGACAACCACGACGATCTCCCGAGTGTTCATTGGTACGATGCTCCCATGAGTGCGATTGCAGGGGACAGGAACAGACTCAGGCATGAGCTGTATAAGGAGGTATTTCTATGCAAGTTCGGACAGATGGTGCGATTGAGAGAACTTCACGTAGAGACGCGACGCGAAAATCAGCAATCAATGCTAAACTGACAGATCCAGGACGAACAAAAACAGAGACATAAAATCCAGGCGGGTTCCAGACTCCAATTTAGGTAAATTTTGACCCAGATCAACCAGAGATGCATCCCAACTGGGGCACACATGGATACCTACCTTTAAAAATATTAGACACAAATCTTTTCAACAAATAATTTTCTGGGTGGCCTAAATTGCAAAATTTAAAAAAATCACAAAATAAACAAACTGTGCTAGGTAGTCATTTTCTGGTCATAACGTTCGATATAGGTCACAACAAGCGACAATGTTGTGTATTATAAATAACGGATAAGACTTTCGGTCACGAACCCTTTTTTTTAAATTTTTCTACCCCATATACATACCCTGGTATAGGTAATAAAAATCAAAAAATTCTAGGATACAGCGTTTCCGGAAGAAATTCAGCCCCATGGGTTCAAAAAAGTAAAAAGCGCCTCAATGAAGAGTATTTATAATTAACTAGTCCATGCATAGGTGGAAAAGAGTGGGAAGGAACCATGGATCTCGTTCATCTATATACGTATGTATCAATCACATAACAAGATGAGAATTCTTGGAAATGTGGATTGGTTATTTCGATGTGTGCGACTATCGATTGGTGGTTATTATTGTACGTGACAGGCTGACAGGCTTTTATCAAAATGGTTTTAAAATAGTTAATAAAATACGTGAAGGTGCCGTGCGTCTTCTAAACTGAATTGCCATCCTCTATAATAGAAGCTTTCAAACTGTAATTAGTCAATCCAGTCTTCTTAGACGGCACCCACATGGTCGCCAATGAACCCTAACTGCAACGTAATCAATTAGTTCACATAATTAAACGTTATTAACCACGAACGAAAGGGATGCGTGGCATATTTAATCTCTTGGCGTCAGTTTAAAAAAGCCAAAAGCTTTCGTCTATGAGGTGCTCCAGGACCAGCGCGCCCTAGATCCCCCCCCCCCCCCCCCCCCCCCCCGGGAACCACGAGGCGATTGCCAACTGCATGGGTCGGAGGCACAAATATTGATCTGCCAACCCTTGGCTCTCGCTACCTACCCCAACGAGACCACCGATGTGCCGACAGGCTGGCACCACAGTGGGAATCCAGTTTGCAAATTGTGCTCGAGCAGCTATCTCCAAGGATTCGACTAAAGGCTGTCAACAGAGGTGAACTCTTGACACGGTTCGGCCTCGTCATGTGGGTCATTTCGAGCGACGGCGATCCCCAAAGCGGCGTTGCGCAGAAATTTGAGCGTCGCCCACTCATTTCGCGTGGCATTACATACATACTTAGGTATGTATTATAATTCCCAACAAAAACCGAAAGAGTTCGCTTCAAAAAAGCTTGACGTCTTTCCCAACAGCACAAACGAACCCATTCAAAACATTCAGCTTAAAAAGGATTTGACATAAAAACAAGACGTCTACCCCACCCCCCTTTCCCCCCACCGTCGTCGTCGTGGGTGGCTAGCGCATATGTTAGTTAGTATTAGAGTTAGTTTATGAGACCAGTTCACAACACAGTCTTCTATTTGACTGAACTTCTGAGTAACGCTGTTTTTATATTTGAGAAACACCTACTATGCTGGCTACACTTAACATGTTAATAGTTCCCCGCTCCAAGTACTATCACTCTCAATTTTGGCGTGTACACGAGCGTTCTGTGAAAACCATGATAACATCTACAACTATACCTCCAGTAATAGTGTAACGTACGTCCGTTCCCAATATATGGAATACATGCTAATCTTAGAGTCAGTTTATGAGAGTCAACAGATAAAAGAATAGCTACCTTCAGCAACAACATCTACCTCAACATCTACATCTAGTAAATGTACTAAAAATGTATAGCATTGGTGGCAATTTATTCGTCGTACATTTTTGTAAAGAAAATATACAACATACTAATTGTTTGCTTGGCTTCATCCACCCACGACGACGACGGTGGGGGGAAAGGGGGGTGGGGCAGACGTCTTGTTTTTATTTCAAATCCTTTTTCAGCTGAATGTTTTGAATGGGTCGTTTGTGCTGTTGGGAAAGACGTCAAGCTTTTTTGAAGCGAACTCTTTCGGTTTTTGTTGGGAAATTTCAGTTTCGTTTTGGTAAGCGAAGCCACGATTATAATGGTCGCCCATCTAATACCTGACCCAGGCCAGTGTTGCTTAACTTTGGTAATCTCAGAGAACCAGTGTTTCTTAGGAATGCAAGTACACTATACGGTTATCAGTGATCAAAGACCAAATTGCAACCATGTATTACACTGTTGATCACCCACCCCCCTTTATTTAAAAAAATGCCCCCCTCCAACACACGCGTGGACCCCACAGAGGTTTTAATTCAAGGGGAAGGCGAGTTTGGTACACGAATCTACAACGCACGGTAGAGTCCGTACAAAACCAAACAAATGAACAGGAATTGACTCTCGAAAACGAATTCGAATGAAGGGAGGGTAGAAATAAGATGACTGATGTTGTCCCATTAATTTTGCAGTTAAAAAAAAAATATATATATGTACAGAATTTGAACCTAAGCCCGTGGCCCACCGAGCGAGCACTGTACGCATTCGGCCAACACGGGCCCTGAAGTTTTGGTTGATTTGAGGAGCATTCATCCTACCAGCGCTACTCATGTAAAAAACAAGCTGCCTATTTATTTCTCAACAACGCTGTGTGGTAAAATTGGGGAAATTAACATAGAATAATATTGTGTTATTAAAAACATTATGTTTATCCGCCGGTGCGACAAATCGACGGCGCACACCCTGATAGTCAGTGTCGGTGACTCTTCGTATGGAGATAATAGCTGGTTTAAGACGATTTAGTGAACCCACATCATTGCATGCTGTTATGGTGTCCATGGTTTTTGAGAACATTTGAAGACGATGCGCAGTCAAGATTATGACTAGTCGCACGTTGAAATGTTATGGAAATAATAAAAGGGTTAGCTGGTTTGATTTGCTTCCTGCATACACATGAATCTCCGCTGCGAGTCTCAGAAAACTATGGATCTCGGCCACGGAGACATGTGATACAATCGAGTGGATCCAACCACTGATTTTTCGGCGGTTGGCCGTAACATTTTGTAACAAAAAAGTAGGTATTTTACTGAAAAAATGTTATTACTTCAATAATATTAGTTTGGATTTAAGTTTCCCATAGTTTACACCAACTTTATTGTATTTTTTATACGATTTAATAGATAAGGATGAGGCGAATCGTGTTAGGAATAAACAAATAGCTAGCCGATAGGACTTTTTATTGAACATTGTCGCAATATCATCTGAAATCGCCCGGAAAACATTCATGTAAACCAATTAAAAAATTAAACACATGCCTATTTTGTCTCACACCGATTATTTAAAGTATATTCACGGTTAAGGGTCCGGAGCAGTTCAGATTGTTTATTTTTGGAAGAGTTGACTCAAACTTTGTACATCACTAAGTAGCTACAATCAGGGGCGAAGCGTGGATATTTTCACGGGGGAGACACACATAATATTACGTACATTTGGCAGTGGCGCGTGCATAAGGGTACCATTATCTCTCTGGAGTACGGTTAATGAAATTAATATCAGTCTTAGTGCCTTCAAAAAATTTGTATAGAAGTTCGATCATACGGTCATGTTCATTCAGTTCATGCTGGCTGGAAATATGAAACTTATCGTCACTAAATTACCTAATATTTAGGACGAAATAAGCTTGCATGTGCTGTGGTTTACGTTGAGCAGGAAAGCAATGCTAATCGCTTTCAACGCTGGGTAAGCGCCTTATACCATGGGCGCTACTACTAAACCAGAAAAATATCCCGCGCCACGGAGCGCGCTTGTGCTACGGAGACGCGGTTCCCGAAGCACATATTTTCAGGACGGCACGGAGTCACAGAGCCGATACGCGTCTCAAACGCAGCGAGTTTATTGCAGCGGTGACTCGGAAATCAAGCATCGGGCGGCGGGCGGCGGGCGGCGGGGGCCAGTGTATAAGACCCTATGCGAGGAGACAATCTCCAACTATGTCTCTCGCTCGGTGCTCGAATAGTAAATCGCTCGTTGCTCTTCGGTTGCGCTCGCTTTACAGCCGAGCTTGGCGCGCGAGTGTGAATGCATATGCAGCTCGCACCGAGCTCGTTCAAGCCACGCGCTAAATAAACTTATAAGATCCGTAAAAAAAACTTCATCGCGTAATTTTTAGGGTAAACACTGTCTCATTGTCTCATAGGACGCTTCGCCCCTGGCTACAATATCACTCGAAAATAATCAACTACTTTTGTCTTATACTTTTATCGCATGAATGTTTCAATACCTTCATAATCTCTTAAAGCTTCAGATAGCTTTGCTTTCCGGGAACAATTAATTGCAAAAGCGATATCTTTCAGCAAAAAGAGTATTGATTGATATTTTTGTAATTTAAACTGACAGCATTACATTTTTTATGCCGAATGGATCGTGGAGCAACTTGAATAGAACTTCTGAAGTCATTTTTGCGGTTCCTAAACGGCAATTTGTTCATGCGCCTGCTATAACGTGTTTTTAAATCCTTTGTGAGAAATAATCTAGTCGAATGCAAGATAGAAATGTTTAATTACAGTTAGCTAATCCCTTCCTTTCATCACTCCAGCGAGCGCGATAACGAGAGACACGGAGTATCAACAACGTCTCATATTTTGTCGAGAAACAGTCATAGGGTGTACAAAACTAAAAATTGAGCATGGAAAATTTTGAAACAGACCCATTTTTTCCACCGTTTGAGGGTCACATCGTTGAAGAAATCGTTTCAATATTTCAGTATGTGGTAGACAAAAGACCTCAAATTGGGTAACCATGGCCTTTTTTTCGAATTCTCTATTGCACTTTCGTATACATGGCTCTAAAGAAGGTCAAAAATGAATAGTTTCGGTGTGGTTCTAGCGTTCCGGGGAGACATTTTCGAAAAAAGGGCCATGGTTACCCAATTTCACATCTTTTGTTTACAACCTATTGAAATTTTGAAATGATAACTTCAAAAATGTGACCCTCAAACGGTGGAAAAAAGGGTCTGAAAGCCACTTTCTGGTGAACTGATCCGGCCACTTAAGAACGTTGGAACTGTGCATTATGGATAATGGCGGATCGTGATAGGAAGTCAGAGGTAACCCCATCGTTGAGTGCATCTACGACGCATACCAGCCTATAATATTGTCTACATGCGATGCAAATAATTGTATGATCCAAACTAGCACGCAAACGAGTCACAATTTACCTACCGCCAATAATCATTGTACATATCAGGTATCCGAATATAGGTATAATAGTCCCCCCGGATAGAGCAAAAATATGGTCGGACCCTTTCACATAGTGATAGAAGCACCAATTTTGGATATGTTATACTCCTTGGTCTCAGCTTCAATTCCAGATATGGAGCCACGAAATCCGACGTCAGGGGCGAAGTGGGGCGTCGTTTTAAGGCGTCGCGCCTTTTAGCATCCCGCGTCCACAGTTTTCATACGAGATTTGCGAAACTCAAACAGGTTATAGTTGAAACATTGACGAGTGTAACCCTGTTTTCGAAACTTGAATATCATTTATTTTGACACTTAGGGGTCGATTTTTGTGAAAAATAATAATTGACATACGTTTCAACCGCTTGTGCCTAAATTTTGTGGTAAAAAAAGTGTTAAAACACATGTAATGTGTAGAAAAAGGTTCAAACAATATTATTCCAAAGTTTCAACTTTATGCCGTACTTTTTAGGCACTTTTCGCCAATTTGAAAATAATTGAGCGCCGCGCATCCCTATACCGGGGCAGTCGGCTGCCATGGAAAAGAGATGGCGAGAAGTATACACGCGTGCTAAATATAGCATACGAGGGAGAGAGAGTGATAGAGATTTAAAGAGCAGGATCATTTTCTCATTCAAAACATCATATCAACCACAAATAGGTTTGCAAATCCCTTAAAAATATAGATTATTTTTTTCCATTGCCACATGTATCATCGATTCCACAGATTTACTGCACATGTTTGTCAATCTCTTGACACAATTTAAGTCTTGACAACATTCTTTGACTATACACTCATCAAGCGTGTCGCAAACACCTACACCAGAGTTGTTGTCGTTGGGAATATTTTCTACAAAGGACCATTGAAGACATTGGCCCCGACGTGGTGGCACAAGAAACGTGACACAAAATTGCTAACAAATTGTTATTATTTTGTTTATTGAAAC
Source organism: Nemoura dubitans (assembly GCA_921293005.1). Classification (NCBI taxonomy): domain Eukaryota; kingdom Metazoa; phylum Arthropoda; class Insecta; order Plecoptera; family Nemouridae; genus Nemoura; species Nemoura dubitans. The sequence goes on from OV121073.1 coordinate 52,965,484, forward strand.
AAAAAAGACCGAACTGTACCATTATAGGCATCCGTATACGACTGGCACTTTAATGTATAAGTAGCTGAAAACTCTCACCGGCACAGAACTTTTTGAAACAAGATCTTGTGCATCGATACCAACATAAGTGCTGTGCTCTCTCAAACGCAAGGATAATAGAACTCAATTGCAGTCTGAAAATCATCAAAAATCTCACTGTCGACAAATGGGCATATTAAAGTAGCTGTTGACCGTTTCCAAAAAATCAGGGCTGTCGAATTACGGGGTGCCTTAGAAGCTGGCAAAGCACATCGCTTTATTTTGCAATAATGAAGTGAAACGCTCTTTGGTGCCACGATCATCACATTAGCCTTACATGTGTCAAGCGGTAATTTCAATATCTATGTCAGGCCGTAATTTCGCGGTAATTTCATCCTGAATGAAGTAGGTATAAGCAATCCGGGCTGTAAGTAAAAAAATTTAAAGTTAATAATACGCATGTAAGATAAGACGAGCGAATATGCAATACAATAAATATTCTGCAAAAATAGCAGGACTTGTATCTGTTTTCTTCCAACCCAATCTGCGCTGATAGAACACATATTAGGTATATGCATAAGTCCTATATTTGATGGCTGTTGAGGTAAATTGAATCAAACTTTTCTTCGATTTCCAGGACATTTTACGAGGTTCGGAGGCACTCCGTTGGTTGTGAAAAGTGTGTGGATTCTTTAGATGTATGCTCCGTTGCGATCGGATTACGGGTGTGGCCTGGAAAGTGTTTATATACACTGTATACAGTAAGAGGTACATTCTTAGCTGTAATTGACCCTAAAGTACATAATATTTCAATGAACCGGCTCAACAGGGTTGTTTTAAAACTCTATGGAAGTTATTGACGGGTGTTCTCTTTCGTAATGCAAATGGTGTCAATTTGTTGCCAGAGGTGTGAAGATTCCGAAAATATAGGTATCGTCACGATCCGACCAAAGGTGTGGCTTGGAAAGTAAACACCGAACGAGGTAAAGGCAGCGGCCCGAGTTCACAGCTCAATTTTCCATCTGGGCAAAAATTGAGCCAATCTTTGATGACAAGTGGACAACTACCATGTTCAGAAGCCTAATATGTCAAGTCTTATCGGAAATCATGTAGGAAAGTTTGTTCCTAAAGGTTTCGATTAACGTTTTATTCGTGTACTTTCGACCAACTCGGATATTACGTGCGCTCCTTGCCATCTCTTATCCATGGCAGCCGTCAGGTATGGGGACGCGCGGCGCTCAGTTACTTTCAAAGTGGCGAAATGTGCCTAAAAAAGTACGGCATTAAGTTGAAACTTTGGAATAATATTGTTTGAAGCTTTTCCTACGCATTACATGTGTTTTAAAACTTTTTTACCACAAAATTTAGGCACAAGCGGTTGAAACGTATGTCAATTTGCATTTTTCACAAAAATCGACCCCTAAGGATGAAAATAAATGATATTCAAGTTTCGAAAACAGGGTTAAACTCGTCAATGTTTCAACTATAACCTGTTTGAGTTTCGCAAATCTCATATGAAAACTGTGGACGCGGGATGCTAAAAGGCGCGACGCTTTAAAACGACTCCCCACTTCGCCCCAGACGTCGGATTTCGTGGTTCCATATCTGGAATTGAAGCTGAGACCAAGGAGCATAACATATCCAAAATTGGTGCTTTTATCACTATGTGAAAGGTCCGACCATATCTTTGCACTATCCTTTTGCCTACTATAGGGTATTGGATAACAAATTGATTGATTCTATAATTGCGAGGGCAATGAAAGTCGTCAATTTAATTATGCAGTAATGACGAAGGTATATTACGCTATAGGAATAGGAAGGCGATGAATGATAATTACCAGAAGCTCAATCTTTGGCAAACAGAAAGAATTATTTACTATAATTATTATTTACTCCAGGCTGCCAACGACCATGAACTGATCAAGAAACAAAACGAGGCGCGAGTCTTCTGTAGGTGAACACACTTTAGTAGTTTGATTCATCAACTTCAAAAGATACATGCATAAAAATAAAAATACTTTTTGCCAGGGATTGGAACCTCAACTCATTACGGTTCCGGTTCCGGTCCAACAAATTTGACCTCAAAGGGTTCGGGTTCCGGTTCAGGTTCCCGAGTCGTATCGGTTCCTGCGGAACCGCTTCGGAACCGCTTCGGTTCCTGCGAAACCGAAACTTCAAACGGTTCCTGCGGAACCGCAACTTCAAACGGTTCCAAATGGTTCCAAATTTGCATGCACTCTAAAAAAAATCCCCTACATACTTTCTTTGGTTCAGAGGTTTTTTGACACTATTTTGTCACTTCAAGATCAATTTCACAGTGATTGGGATTAAGATAAAGTAGTACAATACAATATTGCTGTGTTCTTGACCTGTTTGGTAGGTATATTCATCATTCATCATAATTACTATTTTCACAATACATTGTTGGTCAAGCACAAAATACTGATCTATTATATTACTCTAGGACAAAACATTTTTAAAGCAATGACTCTTTGAACATGCTGTTTCGGCCGTGTGTTAGAGTGATCAGAGAGATTGGTATGAGTAATTAACTAAAACCGATTTTGGGTAATTATTATTATCAAATATGTCGGGAGTCATGCAGCTTCGCTATTTATACGAAATCCACAAGCTTTGCAAAATTATTTGTGGTGCGTCGCTTTGCTATCCTTTTCTCACTCTCTCTCGCTAATGTTTGCAAATATTAATTATTCGGAGTATACTTTTTCACACGACATTGCATCAGTTAATCCCTTCTCCAAATATCCGAATTCAGATTGCCAGCGGACACAGAAATCCAGATATTTCTGGCTGTCAAGAAATACCGTCTTATTCTGACTTTTTAATGAAAAGCAAATTATACGAACGTAAATACAAAATATATCGCTCAAGTGTGGTGCTGGTTTCAGCTGAAATCACGCGTTATACAAGCTTGGGAGAGACGAACAGCGGGCGACTCACTCTAAGCCTGAAGAACATTTGCAAATACTTTTTTTTTTACATATGAAACCAACAGAAATGTTGAAGTTTTAAAATAATTATCACATCAAATCTTCACAGAATAAATTTTGTGTGGCATAAAAATGAAAAGGTCGGCCAAGTTTGGAACCGAAAAGAACCTTTTGGAACCGAAACAGAACCGTAACTATTTGTTTCGGTTCCGGTTCCGGTTCTTACTATTTTCTGTGTAAGGGTTCCGGTTCCGGTTAAGGTTCCAGATTTCAAACGGTTCTAAACGGTTCTGGGTTCCGGTTCCGGTTCCAATCCCTGACTTTTACTAATAACTTTGGATATCATTTATGATTTCCAATATTGCACATGTAGGTATTATGTACTACATGAACGATTATGTCGACTGATTAGGTTGACCGCAAGTAATTTAGTCGCGGGACAAGCGAGTCAACGCTCGAAACTGTGGAGGCGGCTCAGCTGACGCGGCAACAGTCAATAGTGTCCCCTCAGGTCCCCCCCCCCCCCCCCCCCCCCCCCCCCAGAGGAGTTTGTCCCGATGTCGATAAGGTTCTACGACGTTTGCTTAAAAATAATTTCATTCAAATGTGTATTCGCGCCAATGTGTTCATGTAAACCTTTCTTGCGTCGTCGCACAAATCCTCGGATTTCGGTCAAGACGTCAAGGGGGGTTGCCACCCCCCGGAATTACCGGTGCAACGTGCAGGCGAGGGTTTCGGCAAAGAGTTGGTCGACAAAGTAGATGACGCTCATTTCAGAGAGTGCCGCAATGCGCAAGAAGTATTTTATTCATTCATCACTTGGCTTTACGGGGCGCATTCTTACCTTTCATTGATTGGACGACGCTAGCTCCATTCAGGGCTTTGGATAATACAGAGTACATATATAGCTGTATGGTGTATAGCCAGGGTATTTGTGATTCTTGCTTGCTTCCATGCGTCAAAGGAACAGAAAGAAAAGAGTTTTGGAAAGAATACTGAGAAAACTTCAAAGATGTACATACTCGAGGGCTTTTATATAATATAATAATTTTCAGGCTATAATCTGTATTAAAAACTCAATCGATAATTTAATGCATATACCATTCTATGCTGTATGCAGTAAGTAGGCACCATAAAGTATAGGTTCGTATATACGTTCACGGTTCACTTATAAGCAATTGAATAATGATACGGAATCCGTTCGATACTTATACGACTAAAACTTGCATCTCTTTGCGAATTTTATCATGAAAATAACGTAAATTTTCCGACCCGAAAAGAAACTCCCCCGGCTCGCGACGGCAGACCCCCCCCCCCCCCCCCCCCCGGCACTCCGACGGCAACGTCAACCCAATTACCCACGCCAAGGTCCACGTGGAACGACGTGACTCAAAACCAATTCCCACCGTGTGGTTACGACTTACGCGGCCGCCGGGACTATAAAGTTTCCGCCGGGCGCTAATCGCATCACGCAGAGAGCAGTCCAGAGTGCTAGCCGCGCTGTAATTGTCTTCTGTCTATATAGAGCCCAGGGTAATGCGATTTCAATCGTGGTCACCCTCACCCTGGGTGCTTGTCGACGTCGGTGAAGACGTCGCGTGGAGGCTGCGGCACGTCCCGTCAACGGACGAAGCCTCATTCCGGAAATCACCAAAATCACCACTTGGTATTCGGCCATAGATTGTGTGAAAGCTCGGCGCGGAGTTACATCAGGAGGCAAGGCAATTGCCGTTGGAGCGACGTCAAGTGGTCATGGGACCATGGTGTCGCAGCAACAGTAAAACAAATTCATTGCCAATTCGAGAGGATTAAAGTATAGACAATAATCTAATAAAATCCGCAAGCGCGGGCTGCGAGCTGCGGGCATGGCGATCGAATGCACCAGCGAACGACGGGATCGATCCCTGCACGATTAGCATGTGCTTCTGGAAACCGCGCGGCGGGAGAACTCCCCGGTCTAAGTAGCGACGGATAATCCAGATTGGGTTCGCCAGCGCACGCCACACCCAAACGCACGATCACGCCGCGCTTGTCTATCATTATTCATCGCCCCCGTCTGTCAGGAGAAGCGGTGCAGGTCGATGAACAAGGAGAACACTCTGATTCTCGTTGAACGCATCTAGGGAAGGAATCAAGACTGCACTTGCGGAAATCTGTTCGCTTGCCTTTGAGGCTTTCTTGACGCTTCCCTTCCTGCGGTCGTGTGCATAGGACTCTATTTGCTTACTCCGATATTACCTCCTATAATCTCGTATAACTCGCTAGATCTCATATAATAAAGGTGAGGTGACAGACCTTGAGGAGATTATACGGGCCGCCTCTGATCAGCCTTCCGAGTGTACGTTTCGTTCGAAACAGCACTAGCAAGTCGACATATGAACTATGATAAGGAAGTTATCGAGCAATCGGCCCAGGCGGCCATATTGACAAGTCCGAGAGAGGCTCTCCGGGGCAAACTTCTTTTATCACCGAATATGAGTCAATTCGAAGTTTCCATCCCGGCAGTTCACTCACTTACATGAACAACACATCAGTCACCCACTCATCGCCCATACGCCCCGCGAAAGAGTCCTAAACACCGCGGAAGCGAAAGCACGCGAAGACACTGCTCTGCAGCACTCACCGTCGGCGACAAAGACATAGATCCAGTCCAGACGCTGCCACCAATCGTAATTCGCTAGAGTGCCGTCTAATTCGCGAACACACGTGACCGCAATGACATCTTCACACAACTTACAATGGTAATAATATAGTGTGCACTTAAACCAGCGTCTGCTAAACTCGGCGGGGAGCCGGCATGCCAACAAACATTCGACTGAGTCCAGACTCCAGACTCACGCTTTCGACACAGCAGTGTGTTCATATCCGGGATGATAAACTGTAGAGTACGAGGTATTGCTAATTGATTCGACCACATTGCTACGGCTAGTTTCCTTTACAATCGCAGACCACAACAGTGAACACCACAAGCGCTAGCCTGGAAGAGCGTAATAAATAAGCGTAAATCGTCATAGCCACACGGGCGAATTACAAGACAGGTCACTAGGTCACAGGCTCTACATAGGCTACAGCTCTAAAACGAAGGGAGAAAAGCAAGCAGTGGTTGTGGCAGGTGCCAACATAGAATCGATCCGACTCGCACTGTTCTGGCATTCAGTAAGCGTCAAAAGAAAGGTGAACTGAATGGGGTGCATTACCTTAATTACATTGCCAAAATCCAAGTCCAGGCATGACAAAGTGTCACAAAGTGGCAACAATTGCTAGGTATGTACTAGTTGTAAACAACATGCAGATGAGCAGGGTTTGGAGGCAAATTGAAGAGGGTCTCAGAAAAGTTTAGTAAACAAGTGAAACGATGTACTTTGCTGTAGCATTATCAATGAAAAACAAATCTCGGAATAGCGAATATAACAAATATGCTATTGCGGAAAAAAGATTGTAAAAAGGGGTGCTACATATTGTGTCAGAACGAAATTCGTTACGTACAGAGGTAATCCTCAGTCCCGAAATGGACCTGGACTCTCCATGGGCTGCAGCGGGCGGCAAACAAAAGGACAAAGAGATTAGGAATTTCAGGAGCACCATTACGTATGGGAATTTTGCACCGATAGATTCGTCATCGCGGGGTACGTCAATTATGTAAAAACTAATAAAAATCTCACGTGGCATATAAAATGAGACCACTCGTTCTCAGCTCGATTGAGCCAACAGCACAGTTAAGTTCTTAGTAGGTACTTAAATAACCTGAGTACATTTATTTTATGATCATAACTATATTATGTGGATGTGTTGTGTATAACGGGGTATGGTGGCTATTATGTAGCAATGGAAGTATAAGTGTACCACTGTAAAATCAGTGTTTTCGGCTTTCGGCGTCGCTTGCTAGCGGGGGGATGGACTTCCAGAGATGGTCAAATGACAACACCGACTCTGCCGTCATGCCACACAAAATGACAAAACACCTGATGATTCCCGCATCTTGCGTCTCTCTCTCTCTCTCTCTCTCTCTCTCTCTCTCTCTCTCTCTCTCTCTCTCTCTCTCTCTCTCTCTCTCTCTCTCTCTCTCTCACGCACTCTCGCTCTCTGTCAACCTAGACCTGTCTTTATTGGAATTCCACGCATTTTTCCCCCGACTAGTTATGCGTCGACGGCAAGAGAGACAGACGCCGCTGAGAGCGAAACGTCCAGCTGTCTGGAGCTTTAGAAATAGTTGGGAGTTCACGGACAAACTTCTTTCTAACCTCACGAGACTCACTTAAGATTTTGAATAAACTTTGCCAAAAACTATTGGCGTAAGGGAATATGAAGCCAGTTGTTAAATGAGGATGCTAATTTTTTGGTTGTTGTTGGGTGTAGCTGTCAATTTGGCGACTGACAAAGAGAATATGACGAGATTTAGTATTCGAATCCCGTATCATGGGAGAGCGAAAAAGTCGCACATGCTGTTAGGAATAAAAACGTGGTTTAGCTATCAATCGCCCCACAAAGGGGTTTACACAGCAACGAAGCCCTCGGTACATGGGCACTTGAATTCCGATTTAAAGGGGCTGTCTCTGGAACTTGTCATCCAATATTTAAACAAAACCATTCATCTACTGCCAAACTAGCCCATGAATGAAAGTCCCTAGGACTGTCGTATTTCGAATGCTGCTGTAGTAATAAATAACAGTGCTCTCTCCTCTCGGTCTATTTACCTCTTCTTCGTTGAGTTGTACCCTCTGCCATGGATCAGCCAGGATAGCAAGCGGCATGTCTAATTAAAGTTCACTTGTAAATACACTTGTCGTAAACACGGCGCACAATATTGTTACAGTTAACACAACACAACACAACCATGTCCATGGGATATCAATTAAAATATGGCGATATACAAAGACACCTCTCCCTCATACGAGATCTAAGAGAGCAAGTGGCAATCGCGAGCACAGCGCCACAGCACAGCAAGCACTGGGACTAAACACATCACGGCCATTCAGAAACTTCAGTGACAGACTGCGCAGTGGACCAACGCGCTGGATATCACTAAATTGTTTTGTGATCGTGAATTCGTGAATCGTGGTGAGTAGTGGAATCGCGAGAATCATGGCGACGTATTTTGGAGAAGTCGTCGAGCCAGTTTCCAGAGCATTTTGGGATGCTGAAGATGACTATGAAAATGATTTGGAATACCATTCACCAGAAATAAAATTCGAAGTGTCATTCAACAACTCCGGAGTCTCATACGAAAATAAGTTGTTCATCCTTGCTCATGGAGCGCTCACGACCGGTAAGGGCCTCTTTTAACCTACAAAATAATTGCTTTCGATAACCCTATAAATCGTAGTTATTTCATTATTCATGTGAATTTATTTGTCTAGGATTCGCTGAAACATGCCTTCTCAGTGATGCGGTTCTTGTGGCAGAAGTCAACAATCGGGTAGCAGCCCCTGTTGTTACAGAACCAAGGGATTACGATGAAGAACTCATAACGAAAAGAAAGCCTCTTAGACCCACCAAGCTATATATGCTGAAAGAAGCTGTGATTCTCTGTGTATGCAGTCCAGACCTCGAAGTGGCACAGGCTTACAGTTTTATAGAAAGCATCAGCCAGTGGCTGGTGAATGCTGAGAATGTAATTGCGCTGACGTGTGATTTCAAAACGTCACATCTCAGTGACGAAGTGGACCTACCCTGTGCATTTTTGCGAAGTTTGAGTAGTGAATGGTATAAAGGACCTAAGCTATCTGAGAGTCTCGAGCAACCGAATATGATAGGTGGCACTCCTGCGGCACTGTTGACATATTGTCAGATATATAAAATTCCTGCCGCTGTGTGTGTAGTCTACACGGACAGCTTTATTGCCGATTCTATCACTGCCCAGCCTTTAGTTCAGCTGTTTTCTCAGCCGCATATCAATTTATTGGGGAAAGAGTTGCCGATTTTCAAGAAGAGATTCTATTACGGTGCTGAAACCGAGTCCAATCTCTATATGTAAATCTCTGCAAAAATAATGCCTTACAATTCTGAATTCAGCAACGCATGCCTTTAAATATTATATAATGTACCCAGTACTCAATTGAGGTGAAGGAAAAATGCAATTGTTATAACAAATAGATGTTCCTACCTATCTCATAAGTTTTGTGAAAGGCAGTTATTAGAAGCAGGAAAACTGAAAAGGACAGATCAGGTCAGCCAGGGATAGTTGTGGTAGCAAAACCTTCAACACAATAAATAACTCGTAAATGAAAAGCTTGTGACTTATTTTAATGAGGCATGTCATCGATGCAGACGAACATCATTAACCGGAGATTGTGATCGCGAGGCGCAACGCCCCGCCGACGTAGACAACGTGGTGTGGTGAGTTAACATAGAGCGAGTTAAAGCGATCGTGGACGGGCATCGACTCAGTCGTCCTCGTCCTGTGCACCCTGCGGCCGAGCCTTGGGCCCGCCCGCTCGTTTGGCCATGATGATCTGGTCCACCTTGAGGATGGTGCACGCCGCGTTGGTGGCGTACTTGAGCGCCCAATACTTGGTCAGGTAGAGGTCCAGGATGCCGGCTTCGACGGCGTCCTTCACGCTCGCCTGCTCGCCCTGATGACAAACGAGACCCGAGCATTCAGACAGGCCACTTTTGGCTTGCAGTTGCAGAGGTGGATTCTCTTTCTGCAATGCAATTAAGCTAGGAGATCGGCCAAGGGTTGATTTGATATTACGTCCGGCAAGCTGTTATTTTATTTGCTTGTAAATTGTGTGACTTATCTCTGAACCATGTTCATCAAAGACTTTCTTTACGCTAACAAGGTTGAGGCCGAAGAATTTACCTCACAAATTAATGAAGTTTTTTCAAAATGGTACCAGATAATATGAGACTTAGAAATTATATCAACATTCAGTTGAGAAGGACGTTGATACTGATTCAAGCAGATACCAGTATGAAAAGGTCTCCTCCGGAGATCCCCATCTCCCACCCACAGCAGGGAGAATGTGTGCCTACATAGCTCAATTGGTAGATCACCTCTCCAGAAGCAGGAGATCCTGCGTTTGTATCCCGGTTCGGTTGCACATTCTTCCAGACTTGCTTCCCTTCCAAACGTTTAGTTATTCTTGCAACACCTGCTTCGTCTTCAGGTATGTTGTGTTGTATTATAGTTGTGTTAGCCTAACCTATCCACAGCCTGGTGGACTCTGATGTATGGTACTCTATGATATGAGATCCCCAAAAAGTGGCAAACTCAAATTAATTCTAGTGCAAGTTCCATTCTATACTATCTTCTTCCCCATTGTAATTGCTTTAATGTTAGAATTCTCAATAAAGTGAATTTTAGCACATGCAATACTTGGACATAGCAGAACACTGGCAAAACTTGCAAGTTACAAGTCCAACGACACACCCAACCCACGCCCCGTGACATGACCAACGCGATTGCAGGCGTCATTTAACTCACGTCGATGTCGAATCCTACGTTCTTCTTGCCCTCCTCGTGCGCGGCATAGAGCTGCGACACGACCTCATTGGCCTTGACGCCCGTGTTCTCGGCGAGCGCCTTGGCGAAGTACTCGAGGGCGGTGGAGAACTTCTTGATGGCGTACTGCTCAAGGCCAGGCTTGGTGTCGCCAAACGACGCGATCTGGCGCGCCAGCTCGATCTCGGAAGCGCCCGCGCCGGGGACAAAGCGGCCGTCCTTTGTGATACCTGTGCAAACGCGGGCGTCCTTTTAGTCCTGGTCACCATAATGCGGGCCCGTAGACAGACAGTTGGAAAACTACACCGAAAACCCCATCTTTCGGTGACATGATAAGTGTTTGAACTGCGTTAAAACTAGGGATGGCCATCGATTCGATTAAATCGATTCGATTAATCGATTTTGAAGAAAAAAACGATTATCGATTTCACAACAGAAAATCGATTTTTTACGTTTTTGCGTTATTTTTAAATCTACCGCTCTGTGAAGCCTACTTCAGTTTTACAATTTACTGGTAGATGGCACCTTAGTCGTAATATGCTAGTTGCTGTTGGATGATGGGTGTTGGCAGCATTGCGCCTACAGGTTGAAACTTCAAAATGGCGTCGGATGCCTGTGCTTCCATGCGAAAGCGCAAGCTATTTACCCCAACCACCTATTTTGAGCAGTGAAGTAGGTATGGGTTAACTTTGGTTTCGAAGACGATGCTAAGAAAACGCTCTAAGCAAAGAAATAGCTTGCTGTCGTCATTGTGACCATCCTGTAAAGTATTGCTCCAACACATCCAACCTCAGACAGCACCTGGCACGCTGCCATGCTGATGAAAATTCGATTTTAAATCGATTTATCGATACATCGATTTTTAATCGATTTGTAATCGATTTGAGAGTCATATAATCGATTCTCAAATCGATTTAGATTTTTTAATCGATGGCCATCCCTAGTTAAAACTGTTCACGGATGGGTACGCTCCATGTTGCCTATAGGGTGCTTACCTTGAAATGGCTTTATTTACAGAAAAATGGCAAATAAATAAGCTTTTAAATCTTGAATCAACATCAATTGTTTGCAAAATATTGGTTTTGTTTTGAGCTTTTGGATGTCTTTTGGGATATGCAAAAATGTTTTTTGGTTTGACAAGAAAATACCTATTACCTACTGAGGAAAGTTGAATAATGGTTAAAAAATTTTAAAAAATGCTTTGTTGAAAATTTTTTAAGGATAAAAATTTTGGCAACATAAATGGTAAAATCCTCCCCCTTCATTCCTTATTAGTGTGCCACTGCCGACCGAGACCATCAGGAGACGTGAATCATAGTGACTAGGGATGTCAAACGATTATTTTTTCAAATCGATTATCGAATCGAAAACTGATAATTGATTAATCGGGTTTTCCAAAAAAATCGTGGAATTGAGGCAGGAAATTATGTATTCTGTAAATCGGAGGTATTTTCACTTTTCAGGTTCACATTTGCACTGTAATAAATATCTAAAACGGTGCCTCACAATTTATCTGAAAAGATGCACTCTCTCAAATTTGAGGTTAGAGTCACAAGAATGGTTCCCTCCATTGCTACAAAGCCACAGATTTAAAAAAATGCGCCTTCAGCAAATCTTTGTATTTCTGCAGTTTTTGTTGGAATTTTGATATTTTTGATTACTTTAGTGACATCTATTAGTGGTTTTTTCTCACTATTGATTTACTAAATCGATTAATCGTAATCGATAGACACCCCTACTCGTGACGTACCCTTGAACGTGTTGACTCCGTCGTCGATGGCACGTTCGATGTCGTCCATGTAGTTGTCGGTAGATCCGCGCACGACGACGGTCGCTATACGAGACTCTTTGCCCTCCAGTCGGAAGATGACCACGGCCGTGTCCCCGAGCTCGTCTGTCAGCACCGTGTCGGCAAAGCCCAGCTCCTCTCGTGTGGGCGGCGTCTGGAAACCAGGGCATTATACGTGATGCGCGGGAAAGCACCTGAAATCCGCGCCTACACCAGTCGAGTTCATTGGGCCCGTGGTATTATGCATCAGCATCACCAGTCTGTTTCTTGCCCAATGCCAACTAGGAAGATACTGTTGCCTGAGGAAAACATTAATGTCCTGTTTTGGCTGGGTGGCAACTGGGCAAACAAATGAGCAATTTTATTGCAAAGTAAGAGCTATTTTTTCTATCTGAACATCAGCTGTTTACCAATACTTGTCTAGAACCATTACAGATTAAGGAAACAAATAACGGGAAAATGCAGCTTTTTTCCCCGGCCTTTCTGTCGCGGATTTTTCTTCCGACAAGGAATAAGCTTTTGGGCCCGCCAATTTTTTTGTAGCGAGGGATAATGGCCCTAAAACGTATTAGTTTCACTAACCTTGATCCATTATAATATTTTTGGTCAGCAGTTCTAGCGATTGTTGGTATTGTAACATTTTCAGTTCGCTTTTTTTTTTTAAATTATATATCCTTAAAATAATTCAAATGTTCACTATCACAGATGAAAGCAAGCTGTAAAGATGCTGTTTTTTGGAAGCTTGCTGTGCCCCAGCCAGACAGCCGACTATTCATTAAAAAATAAAGCTCGTGGCTCAATAGAGGCTGCAATCGAGGCTCAATAGTTTTCTATAAATTCTCAGTTTTCTACACGGTTTTCTACACGTATGTCAAAAATTTCTTCTCTTTATGCGTCACTACCCAGCCCAAAATGTTATGAATAGGTCACACAATAGAAAGCTACTCCAACTCCACAGATTGTTAATTTCACTAACACGGCATTTAAAAAGAAAAAAAAATGAAGTACCAACTTGATAATTACTCCAATATGCAGGTAATCAAAGGATACCTTGTAAAACAGAGACCTAAGATAGTTGTTGCAACCTATCTGCTATGATTGCTAGATATCAATTAAATAAGACATAGTCCGCTCTTTTTTAGGAGATATGATATTACGAACTAATTGAATCTCGGCCAAAAGGGTCAAACGCAAGCCGGTGGCAGCCGGTCACTCACCAGCCTGGGCAGGGCGGTGGCCCCGACAGCCTTGCACAGTCGTCGCACGTCGAACTTGCTGGTGAGTCGCACGGCCATCATCTTGTATTTGTTAATGTAGTGCAGCGCCATGTCACCGAACTTGGCGCCCGCCACAATGACGTTGACGCCCGCCTCCGACAGCGCCTTGATCTGCTCCTCGAGCATCGACTCCTCGCCACGTGAGAACTTCATAAGCTCGTCGGCCGTCTTGATCAGCACCGTGCCCTGTAAGAGAAGAAAGTGTCTTACCACAGAGAGCAAGGCTGACCTTAGATAATCCACCCCTATACTAACAGCAGCTACGTAACAGCCCCCCCCCCCCCCCCCCCCCCCCGCAAGATTCGCGGCTTTCCCCTCACTGACAAGCTAAAATCCGTTATATTGAAATGGCTCTCATTGGCATTCACTTCTTGCACATATTTTGGTGCTAGTCAGTACCTAACAGGGATTGGAACCTTAACTCATTACGGTTCCGGTCCAACAAATTTGATCTCAAAGGGTTCGGGTTCCAGTTCCCGAGTCGTTTCGGTTCCTGAGGAACGGAAACATCAAACGGGTCCAAAAGGTTCCATTTTTTTTAGGCACTCCAAAAATATAAAAAAATCCCTACATCCTTTTTGACTCACTATTTTGACAATACATTGTTGGTCAAGCACAAAATACTTCCCTATTATATTACTCCTAGGACCAACCATTTTTAAAGCAATAACTCTCTTTGAACATGCTGTTTCAGCCATGTGTCAGAGTGGTCAGTGATTGTGGTACGAGTAATTAACTAAAACAGATTTTTTGTTATTATTATTGTCAAATATGTCGCAAGTCTGCAGCTTCGCTATGTATACGAAAACTACAAGCTTCGCAAAATTACTTTTGGTGCGTTGCTTTGCTATACGTTTCTCACTCTCTCTCTCTAATGTTTTCAAATATTAATTCGGAACATGATTTGCCATACGACATTGCAGCATTCCTTCTCCATATCTCTGAATTGAGATTGCCAGCAGACACTGAAACCTGGATATTTCTGGCTATCAAGAAATAAAGTCTTATTCTAACTTCTAAATGAAAAGCAGATTATATAAACATAATACAAAATATATCGCTCAAGTGTGGGGCTGGTATCAGCCGACATCACGGGTTATATAAGCTGTGCTTACATAGCTTGCTTAAGCTATCCATAGCTATAGCACGATATAAACTATAACGTAAGCTATAGCGTGCTTAAGCTTATATAACGCGTGGGAGAGACGGACGCGTCGGGAGACACGAACACCCGGTGACTCACTCTCAGCACGAAGAACACGTCAAAATACTTTTTTTTACACATGATATATGTACATAAATTTTGAAGTTTTACAATAATTATCATATCAAATCATAGAAAAAAAACCATTAAAGCAACATAAAAATGAAAGTCGGTCAAGTTTGGAACCGAAAAGAACCAAAACAGAACTAACTATTTATTTCGGTTCCGGTTCCTACCATTTTCTGTGTTGGGGTTCTGGCTCTGGTTTCGGTTCCAGATTTAAAACTAACAGTTCCAAACGGTTCTGGGTTCCAATCCCTGGTACCAAATACGTTTTAATTTTTAGGTGTGTGTACCGAGCAGCAAGCCGAGTGCTTTACCTTTGTCTCGGTTTGCATGATGTCGATGGCGCAAGTGTAGACGGCAATCTTTGCCTGCAGCTGCTTTGACACATCGCCTTCGACGCTGCGTTTGAAAACCATCCCCTGCACCACTTCTGAGTTGAGCATTCCCGAGCCCAAAATCTTGCACACTCGAATGTTGTCAACATTAAACGAAGTGTTCTCGGGTAGGATGGACACTGGCAGAGGAAATTAAAGGGTTATTTATGGTTTAAATTTAATCAAAACGATAAAGAAGTTCGTTCAAAGATAATAAGAAAACTAGTGCAACGTAATTCGACACAAGATAATTTTAACACTTACCACAAGCTCGAGCAATAAGCTTAGCAAGGAAGTCTTCATTTCCATATTGTTTGCTCATAATAGCAGTTTTTAGTCCTTTAACAACCTCAGCTTCATTTCGATAATCCTTAAGCTCGAAGCATGAAAGAGTTGGAAGAATCTCCAAGGCCTTGTCAAGGGCCATCTCAAACCCTTCTGTGATTTCTGATGCTGTAACCCCCTTAAAAACAAACAAGAAATTGAAGTAAAAATCCCCAGTGTGGGGATTAAATTAAAAATCATGTTCCATTAAAACATCAATACAGAATATGATTACCATCCTTAAAAGATCCTCAGCCTCTTGCAACAGAGCACCAGCAAAAATTATGACAAAATTTGTTCCGTCGCCAATTTCTTGCTCCTGCATCTCCGACGCCAGGATCATCAGTTTGGCTGCAGGATGTTCCACGTCCAGCTCTCTCATGATAGTTGCAGCATCATTTGTTACAAATAACTTTTCGATGTGGTTGATGACCATTTTGTTCATACCATTCGGGCCATAAGCTGTTCGCACTGTTTGAGCGAACTCTTTGCAAGCGCTGATATTTCGATACACAGCTTCCTCCAGACCAGAGAAATACTGAAATACGGATAGAAAATCATCACATATATTTTAAGAAAAGTTAAGATTCAGGAACAGATGCACTGTTAGGTGACTACTCCCACACCCACATAGTCACGCCGGCCTATCCGAACATGCCATTTATGGAAGCAAAAGAAGCATGTCTCGAGGAAACTTCATAGAGAAAATAGAGAACATTTTGAACAAGAATAGGTTACGAAAATGTAATATAACGTACCCTTGCTCCGTCTTTCATCATTTGGGCCATACCCGGGGCCTTAGGAACGTGTAGAGCCATAATTTCTTATTATTTGAGTACAAAAGAAAACTTAACCACTTCGTTAGTCACAACTTTTCTAGTAATTAGGATGACCGCTAAACGACAATGGCGCTGCCGGCGCCGCATCTCTTTTGTTTAGCCAACGCAACCTAGGAGCTACACTGCAAATTAAAGTAGCTCTTGCGTTACGTCATCTTGTAGTTTCAAAATGGCGCTAGATTAGTTGGGGATTGACGTCCTGCAAGAGAAAAGTAAACAAAATCTCGTCTCTATCAGCGCTGAAAATCATTCATACGTCATTTATTTGTGTTCACTATACGTAAGGTTCAAATATAAAAATATTTTCATATCCAAATTTGCCTGCACTGTAGTTGGCTGCTCTTTTTGCATAATTATAGGTTATTCTTCTGTCAATCTGTTAGGAATCTGATGTAGGTTGCTACAAGTCCCTGTTTTTCTGTGGGAGGTAGTTGGAGTTGGATGCTTGTCTGAAATAACACAAACACAGAATTAATCTTTCCTTTTATCAGTGGCTTATTATTCCAGATTTACCATGGCCTCAAACACTGGTGGGAATTTGGGCCAATCGCAAAATTTTGTAGGGCACGTTCAAGGGGCACGCACCAACCACACTCCGATGGAAGTTGACTCGCCACCGGTTAGTTGGATGCTGGAAATAAAAATATTGTCATTCCTATTATGTTTCATATGTGTATTTTAATCCTCCCTCTATAGACTTTGACAACTCTTCACACAATGGCACCGATGAACCCTTCGCCAGCGTTGGGAAACCTTCAGTCTGTCGTTGGCTCGAATACTACCACTCACACAACACCGTCTCACTCTCCGTTACAAACTGCTCTGCAAGGGGGAAACAATAGCAGCTCAGGGTCAAATTCGACCCTGAGCACACAAAGCAAAAGTGTACCTCCTGCAGTGCCGGCTGCATCTCAATCTTACGACTCTGTGAATCAGGTTTGAGTCAGACAGTTTTATTCCAACTAACTGTGCAGATTGAACTTGACTGTCAATGACTAACGTTATCAATTTCAACCTCTGATTGCATTACAGATTTTGACACGTCCTCGGCTACACGATTTGGTTCGAGAAGTGGATCCCACGGAGCAGCTTGACGAAGAGGTGGAGGAATTGCTTCTGCAGCTGGCAGATGACTTTGTTGAGACCACAGTTAACGCTGCGTGTGTTATCGCAAAACATAGGAGGGCCACGACGGTCGACATCAAGGACATACAGTTGCATCTAGGTACGATGCGTACAAATACGTACCAATTGCCAACTGATGTATCTTATACCAAGAAAGTTGTTTATACATTTATTTTCTTACTGTATTCTAGAACGTAACTGGAACATGTGGATACCTGGCTTCGGAACGGATGAAATCAGGCCGTACAAACGCTCCTCTGTCACAGAAGCTCACAAACAGAGATTAGCATTAATCAGAAAAGCATTGAAAAAATATTGACCCAATCTATAACTTCTTGTCTGCAAACTTATTAATAAACTTTTTTCTAATTAATGAACTGATGTATCCTAATCATGTGACTTAATTCCTGTGAATCCTTAAAAGATTTGTTAAATCATTAAATATAGTACCTAAATAATAGCTTGGTTGTTTGCCAAAGTGCTAACTGCCATCTCAAGAGGATTTCCTTCATTCAAGGCCATTTCCAAGCACTTTTATTGTCTGCTGGCAACCGAGATATGCAACTGCATTCGATTGCCAAATCAAGAACCACGAGATATCATTTCATGAAAATGTAACCTTATGGTGTCCTTCATAAAGAGCCAGAAGAGTTCCATAAGAAATGCCGAAGCACAGATATCAGGAATTGCATGCTAAGACTGAGACGGATTTCAGTTGCATTCCAGTTATCCTGCTTGTAAGTTATACACTACCTCTCCATACAAGTTTAAAATTCTCGTGAGGATCGGAAGTGCAGCCGGCTGTTGTAAAGGATCGAAATGAAAACTACGTGCATACTAGGAAAACAATAGAAATTGTGCAGGATGAATAGAAGTTGTATGAACTAGCTTGGAGGTAAATCAGAAGAAACAACATCTACATTTAGGTATGCATATCTTTATTATTTGGTTCATTGAAAATTAAAATTAAACAAACCAAAACAATATAGGAAATCCATCAAATCATTCCTCTGAGATTAAATTTAGTAACAGACATCGCTTCCATAGCCAGCTTTGCACTGATTATGTAGACGGTACCACAATTTCAAACTTTGAAGCACATCACAATCGCAGCAGAGCCAACTTATTCGAAGGTCTCTGATCAACGGATCGCCATTAACGAAAAGTTTTCAAGTCATGTCTTTGAAACACGAAGTGCATACAGAGCAGAGACCCCATCAAGACCAATGGCACGGAAATCCGTGTTGAAACTTAATATCAAAAGTCATCCGAGCATTTCCAAAGTGACAGCTCCAAAGATGAAACAAGAAACATTAATAATATGCATTGACAAATTGCCTAGCTCTCTTGTAAACAACCAACAGAACCAATGTGCACCAATAATGGAATGTAAAGAACATGAGATAGTAGTATATGTAATTAGAAAAAACTTAGAATTTAAGTGATAATCATCTACAAGTAGTCTATATGTTTCATTCGCTTAATGGTCAACTGCTATCACGGATCTATCACCGTACTACCATGTCGCCACATTGTCTATACACTTTGTAACATCTTTTCCATTTTCAACCCCAACAATACATTATTATATGACGGAGTGCTGCAACATTCAATAATACAAGCGTTGACTAAATGGATTCATTTTCAACCCATACTTTGCTAATCTACAAGAGCACGTCTAGCATTTGCGTCATGCATGCTTTTACAAGACGAAAGTCCTCATAGCTCGACTATATTGATATTCTATTGTTTGGAATTCGTGACGGATGCATCCATTCATATTGTCTCGTTATAATAATTAACATTTACAATACACAGTAGGTTCATTTAATATTTCACTGATAATAGATCCATTTCTCTAATAGTTAAGATATATCTCATTTCTTTGTAACCTTTCATTTATCTCCTTAGTAATATTTTATGGCTTTTGCATAATTTTATTAATTTTATAGTGATTTCCAATGATTTACATAGATAACAAGAGTTCCAAATCTAAATATAATGCCTGCCATGCAAAATTACCTCGCACACGAACATCTTGCTCCGAGAAAACAAGGTGCGGTCCACAGAAGACGTTTCGAGCAAAGACATAGAGAGAGCTTCAATCATCCCCCAAAGATAGTTTGCTTTTCGAGCCATGAATTCCTGCGTTTAAGTTCTATCGCCATCCGTAGCTACGTTAACTAGTTCCATCAGATATATACAATGAATCTATCGTAACCAACCACCCTCCTGTACAATAACTATCTCAACGTACCTACGTTCAAGTCACACGGATTCCTATGCACGGAACAGTGTTACATTCAGCTCTATGATATTTCGTGCACGAAAACAGCAGGAATAAATTTGTGGCAAATGGTCTTCGAACTATGTGTAAGCACTAACGCCAACTAAACTGCACATTGACCACATCTCCTTCCAAATGGCTACTTACAAATTTACTTTGGTAGGACTATCTTGGCAGCCCGACCCATTTCCATCTAGTAATAGGTATGTTGGCGTTAATATATATAGTAACTTCGTAATATCATTGAGGGCATAATACAGTATGTACAGACGACTCGCTCAATTCCATTTAAATTCCTGCAAAAAGAGAAACATTGTTATAAAGGAGTTAACCTCAAAACCAAATAATGAACCAGGTCCATGAACATTATAAAATCATTCTCCAGAAAATTGTTGGTTTGGCTTGCTATTGGTCACTGCAAGGCCTAGTCTAGGGTGTCCATTACCAAGGTGCCAATTGAAAGGTGATTTAGGTTAGCAAGAGTACAGTGTGCCAACTAAAGATGGTCTAGTGTATTTGAACTCGGCACAGTACAGTGTACAATACAGTTCGAGTAACGGAAGGCATTTTATTTTCCCTTCGCCAAAGACCAAGCAAGAGTACAACACGCTCGGATTCGTCGACGGCGTCGTTCGAGCGGCCGACGAGTCCGCGCCAAAGCAGCAAGGTTCGTGGCGTAAAGTGAGGTTACGACGGTGCACACCGACCTAGTGACGTTGTTGGGCGGCTCACAGCGCTCCGAACGGGTCAAGCGGCTGTCCGGGGGGCGTGGGACCACCTAGCCGCGGACTGCCCATCACCCCACCACCGGTCGCGGGGGCGGTACCGCCCATCGGCCGCATGCCCTGAAGCCCTTGCATGCCCTGCGCGCCGACAGATCAGGCACGTGGTTAGAAACAATGCGGGGATCGGGGTCTAGTGCGCTAGCGCCGTTATCGCAATATCCAGATGTAGACTTGACGACTACTTGTTGTTAAGGAAATAAGTAAGCAAGGAAATTGTAGATCAAGTATGTTAGGGAAGAGGTAACGAATCAAATTGCATAACTCGTCAGAAAACAGAAAGATACGAGGCAAAGTGAGCGTCTGAATCATTATTAGTTCGTGTGCATTCTGCAGTTAAAAGTGATGACGACTAATCGGAATTTGAGCGGGGAAGATGACACGGCTGTGAAAGTGTATCTGCACATGTTGGTCATTTACCGGACATTGCAATACTGGCCTAGTGTCAAATGGCTGTAAGAATAATGTTAACAAGAAAAGTTTTTAGGTGCACTGAATGAAATTAATGCACTAGTTTGTTGAAAAGCCAGTTTGCCAACTACAAAATTGACACATCGAATTAAGAGTCAATTAGTTTCACGGATAATTCACTTGTCTCTCCAGTATCGAAAAGCAGGCCTCAAAATGGCGGAGTTGTTTCTGATTTTTATTCGTTTTTCCAAGTGCATAAAAGATGGAAGACAAGTTGATAATGCATTTGAAATGTGTATTATCAAAAATATTATGAACATAAAAATTCGGTTGAAGAGTTCATTAACATATGGATTAATAAAGAATATTTTACTAAATCTAACAACAGTATTCTCTCGACTGATCATCTAGAATGAACAGCTGTCGAGTGTTACTCGTGCTCGGTGCGATCAGCATGCAATAAACCGGAGTTGTCGTGGCGACAAGTTCCGCCAGGATTCCAACCGTGCACAGAGCAAACAAGGCACACACAGAGCGTTTGAGGGCCGAAACCGCCGACGCACCAAACACGGCGACATGCTACATTAACGACACGAAGACGTGCCGGCACTTACCATGGGCTGCTGCGGCTGCATTTGCATCATAGGGAACTGTACAGACATATTCATTGAGGTCATTCCTTGCCCCTGAAAGAGTACAGTGCAAGGCTATAGACATGCGGCAGCGGCACGAGTGCAAGTCAAGCGGCGGATGCTGGCCGAGAGATCCGCGCAATCGATACAGCGGAGAGCTCTTTGTAAATTACAACTAATTACAGTGCACAGTAATAGAGTTGAAGAAAGTTAATTTTACCGTCCAGGCATTGAATGGCTAAAATAGAGATCAATAAACAGAAATTGCACTAAAACTAATACTCTCAAATGATCATTGTTTTTGACAAAACATTTTCAAATTAAAGATCGTAGAATAAAAATTCAAGTTCCAGAGACAAAATGCAAAATACACATGTATCGTTGACAAAAAGAAAATACCACTCGATAAAACATTGGAAACGCATTGCACGAGTGAGAATGTGCTTTCGAGGTGGTGAACCAACTGCAAGTCTAGACAGATTACCCACTGCTCACATTTGGCTCTCTAGTAGTAAGGAGCCAGGACTCTCCTGGGAGAGCAGGACCGGTAGGGTACTGTCGATAACGGATCACCAAACTGAGCTTAGAATGCCAAAGCAATTTCACTCTATTTGCCCTTTGGAATCAGCCCTTTACATTACTGTACTGGAGCACAGAAAAGTTGACTTATAACGAGCCGAAAAGCCAGCGCTTCCGAAACTTAGCTTGGCCAATAGTTTCGTCAGATGTCTAGAGGTTAGGTAAATGGGGCGGTCACACGAGTTTGAAGCCTGAAGCACTTTTGGGTTGCAACTCGCAATTGACCTGTAAACGCCCCTGTTTAACACTTCATCGGAGTCATAAAGCCACTTAATACTCAACTAATACAGCAATCCGGTTGCCGATTCCAAATAAACTACCTGCAAAACTGTTTGGACATTGCCAACACAAAATTGACAATAGCAGGCACAAGTTACAACCCAACCGCATTTCATGCTCCAGTGCAAGCACATAGACGTTATGCCTGGATCTACGGAGCAGGATCTACACCGACTAGGGGCTCGGTCTACGGAGCAAGTCACGTGCCAGAGTGGGATGCGATCCAACGACGGCCGTACACTCACCATCGGCCGGTAGCCCGCACCCGTCGTCGCTGCCATCGGCTGCGGGGTCCAACCGGCCGTGCCCGGCTTGGCGGCGTTCTTCGGGGAGTTCCATTGGACGCCCCTGCAACCAAGGAAGACGTGTTACGACACAGGCGTACGAGTATCGATGAAGAGCTTTCGCTGGTGTACGGTATCGAATTGATTACGTGAACGGCAGACATAAATTTCTATATTATCACAGTTAGAATGGGTACCCAGATATTTCACTACCATACCTAAACAGCTACGCGTAAAGCCCGCAATAATAGTTTCGCCGGCAGTCAAGGGATGGAACCACTGTTTGTCATTTCACCTGTAACCAGGTAACTGTAGCCACCTGTGGGACATTGGGTCCCCTGATTATATTGACCTTGTGCCATGGCCTGGTAGATAAAGCCAAAACTATAACCCCCCAAGGAACATTTGGTCCCACGATTATAATTGACCTTGTGCCATGGCCGGGTAGATGATGGTAAAACAGGTTGCCAACGCACCCCAGCGATTGCCGGCCAAACTACTAGCATCAAATTTTTGCCGTAGCCATAGCTAGTATGGTAGAATGTCTGGGTAACCTTACGTCCATGATATTATGCTGTGTCAAGCATAAAATGTCAGAGATTCTATAACTAATACCTAGAAGTCATAAAATTTTGAGTAAATAACTGAAAACTACTTTGCATTGAGATAACACAGTAATTCATTAGAGACTGCCATCCACAATGGCAGTCTATGGATAGAGAGTGTTAACATTGGATTACTTCAGCTTTACACTACGACACAAGACAACAATGGGTGCCATAGGCACAAGATATAGAAAGGAGTCAAGTCAATGCAAGAAGTAGAATTGCAAGTAGTTGGGGGGAAAAGTAGCAGCTTGCTTCAGAGCGGTGCCAACTTGTGAGAGATCCTTATCTAGCGATGATCGGCAGAACAAGTGAAACAAGGTAAATTAAAATTTTATTCTCATTTAATATGGCTTCAGCTCTCAATGAGGTGAATTTTGGAATTCTTTTGGGCAACCTTCCCACAAAATAATGCAAGCAGACAAATTGGTCACAGAATAGTTGGTCAATTAGATCTGCTACATTGCCTCAGGTAACCAATAGAGAACTAAGTATAGACAAATAGAACGAATTTTTCGTCGGTATACTGCCAAAACTCACGGACTCCATTTATCACAAAAACGAGTTTTTTACAGCATTAAATCCTTTGGTCTATTCAAGTCTGCCAAAGTTTAGTAGATCAAATATGTTTTTTTTACACGCATTGTAAAAATGCACAAATTCTCATTTCCAGTGTGAATAAAACATATTTCAGAGTTTAAATGTCGATTAAATCTGTGGCAATTAGTGCGCTTTGGCAGTAGACTGTCGTTCTCTCTGGACCAGGTGACCGAGTGAGATGACTCACGTGACGGGCTGGCCGCCCTTGTTGATGGACAGGTTCTGCGCGAGCGACGCCAGACTGCTGTCGAGGTCGCCGGTGAGCACTTTGCCGCGGTCGGCGGCAGACATGGGTGCAGACATGCCGCCCGCTGAAATAGTCGGCGCACCCGCCGGGTGTATTGCCAGCACGTCGCCCAACGCATCGAAACCTGCGCGCACACCAACCGGCCACCGACACCGTAAGCGCCAAGCATGCACCGAGAAGCCCAGACATGTGCACGCATGTGTGTGTGTGTGTGTGTGTGTGTGTGTGTGTGTGTGTGTGTGTGTGTGTGTGTGTGTGTGTGTGTGTGTGTGTGTGTGTGTGTGTGTGTGTGTGTGTGTGTGTGTGTGTGTGTGTGTGCGTGTGTGCGGTGAAGAGATCGCAGCGGTAACTTGTTAGCTAACTGGAGTTGCAATGGTAAGTGCTTTTCGAAATGATTCCTGCTCGGAATGTCTGTCTATATTTGGTCTAGCACTTACACTTTGCATTGCTTTCCCAGTTAGTTTAACAATTTTTGTTCATGTAAGCTCCGCGGATGTGGCAGGTAAATGGATAATGATGTGCAGCTGAATGATGGGGTCTCGTGGGAAATCGGTCCGCTGACAGTATCGGGAGCGATACATTGTTGGAGACAAAAGCTTAGCATATTTTTACCACGGAAAGCTGGAGCTGGAAACGGATAGCGGTGTCATAGAGTATTGGTGATGACTGATGAGTAAAGCAGTGGAAACTCTGCAGCTGGTAACTGAACGGTTGCTTGACAAATACTTTTTATGTAACAACATTGAAAACACGGAAAAGGAAACTTTAAACCATTGCAGTGCTTATTTATTGCGGCCCAGCTTGAATCAACTCCAGAGATTCTACTGCGAGTGCCGACAAGATTTGGCACTAGTCAAACTATGAGTGTGTTTCAACTTTCAAACAACAATATTGGATGGAGTGACACAAAGAAAGCTCAAAAGTCCAGCTCTTCACCATTCATAAATCTTTGTCAACATCAACTCAATTGCCCTTCTTGATTTCAAGAAATTGATTAGGTACAAGCGATTTATGAATGTTTTGAGCCCAGACAGTGAACTACATTGAACCGTCCTGACCAGACTCGTGAGGTGACAATGAGATGTTCACACATTGAGGTTCACACAACGATTGACTCCATGTGATGATGAAATCTCACAGCTACATCGACTAGCGCGAGCAAAAGCACAAGACTTTAGTCTCGTATTTCCTACCACAATCACCTTGACTGCCATTAAAGCACTGGTAGCAGCTTTGTGAACTCTTTAATGTGGCTACTGCTCTATGTTATCTATCACGTCTTTTCTAACAAGATAAATGAGAATGAACACTACACAAAGATTCAACACAGACTTTAAAGAGACATTTACCACTTGAAATTAATTTTTACTATATTCGTAACTATAATATGAATAGAAAGCGACGTATTTAAAAGAATTTTCTGAAAAGATTGATTTGTAATTAAATCTAAGATTTCTGGCTTTTCGCGTGGCGCGATCCGCGAGATGAGTACAATTCTCTTTGTACAGTGACTCTATCCCCTCTGCCAAATCACCGTCGCTGCCGCTACGGCTCGGTGCGGCTTGCTGAGAGCAGCACTGCACGAGAAATATGCAACACGCTAATTACATACCTGCAGCAGTCTGCTTGCCGTGGCTAAACGGATAATCTTGTCAAAGTGCCAAATTATTTCAACACAGAGGAAGGATGGAAGATTATCCTCAAATTATTTGAATTTTATCTGACGAGAAGTTTGCCTAGGTGCTAGGGGTCGACAAAGTGTTATGGGTTAATCCTTACGGGAGTTGGTTTTCTAAGCACCTAGGCCGAAAAAAGCGACCTTTGGGAATTTCTGCACGGATGATCGTAGACTTCAGCGGTTTTTTACGACCTTCAACTAGATCTTCCTAATCGATGGTAAAAGTTAATTGTAAGTGGTGAATGGTCCTTTAAAAGAGGTAGAAGAATGATCTACCTATGTGTACCTAAACAAATTAGAATGCCTTTGGGAGGTGGAAGTTGGAACACTACCCTGGGAAAGGATATGCAAGGGTAACATCACCTATGGGAAATTAATGATTACAAGCAATTAGTTGGAGAAAGCAGAGCATGAATTGTGCAAAGCGATGCATTCCTCGCTACATTCTATTGTCTTTTATAAGAATGCAGAGGTAATATGTCTGCCCCATGGCCAAAGCCTTTAGCTCAGCATAATCTGACATTAAGGCAGTATGCAACCATGTTATCCCAACAGGCTCATTCCAGACAGTTAGAGCAGGCCGGCAAGCATTCACGTATAACAAGCCGCCACGCATGCGCCAACGCAGAGCAAGTATGTCATGCGTTAGAAGAGGTCGGTCACCTGTCATGCCCATCCCCTGCTTAGCCGGCGAGCCGTAGCCGAGGGGGGCGGCACCTTGCCCCCCCGGCTCGGTGCCCCCTTGCTTGCTCGGCGACGCCCCCAGGGCCATGCGGATGCTGTCGTTCAGGTCGTCGAAGGCGCTCTTGCCGCCGCCCCCGCCGCCGCGGCTGGGGGCGGGCGAGGCGGCGGCGGGGGGCGTGGCTCCGGGGAGGGGAGGGCGCGGGGGTGGAGGGGACGCCGCGCCGCCGCCGCCGACCTGATCGGCGGCGGCGACAGGGGAGTCGGAGAACGGGTTCGGAATGTTTGTCCCGGCGGCTTGCGTGGGGAGAGAGAGACAGAACGTTGATGCGGTGGTTCGGCTTGCGGGCGGCCACGGCAGGGGGGGGGGGGGGGGCAAAGAGGTCGGTTTGCTTTTGTGATGCGGGAACTACGATATCGCTCCAGGCTCGTCAAAACTTTGCAAGGCGTACGTAAAGGCCAGACAGAAACGATACACTTTTAGTTATTCTAACGACACTTCACCATTCTGTATGAGTGAATAAACTTTCAACTAGCACAAAGCACAAAGCGTGGGACACAATGTGCTGTCGATGTTAAGCGATTAAGTTTCACCTGTTTTGGCCAATGCCTCGAGCCGGATCAGTGGGTAACTCTGAAAAAACTAGCCTTAAAACAAAGCAGAAAAGGCCAACTTCCTTTCACTCAATTTGCAGTTTGCTGGGCAAGTTGCACACTTTGTCTTTGTTGTGGCAATAAATTTCAAACTCCATTTAGGAATGAATGTCTATGATATTCTATTTGGAGGTGCATAAAAAGAGCAGGTCACTTGATAGGAACAATGCGGTCAATTCTGTGTCCGACTGATCAAATCAACCTCTGTGACCGCCAAACCCCTTCGGCAACCGCCAACAAACCAGCGTTTATCAAACGACGGCAACGGGGTGGACAGAGACGACACAAGGGCACACAAGAGAGATGTAAGAGAGATATAGAGAGAGAAAGATGCTAGCAAAACACACACAAGGGTGGGTGGGGTGGTATGGAAGTGCAGAAAACCGAAAACCCAACCGGCGAAACTCAAGACAGAAAAGAAAATGGGGTGAGTTAGTGATAGAGTTAAACCTGGACTCCACAGGGCCAGGATCCACAAAGCAGAGTTAGGGCAAAAACAGGGATAAGTTTTTTATCACCATGGTGATTATGCCTGAAAACTTGCAAGCGCAGCCTGTGATTGGCTGTTCATCATTTTACCCTGGGGGTTAAGTGTTGACTCTGCTTTGTGAATCTGGGCCCAGGAAGGTAACGACTGATTGGCTATCTGACGTTGCGAGCCAGGTTGTAAACAAATCAATGCTGTACATGTGCTCTAGTGCACCATCTATCACCACAAAATCATGTTAGTGAAAGGCACAAACTAAATGCTCGACAACACGTATTTTAAGGGAATTGATTGTTTTCAGGCAACATAGCATTTTGTTCCCATTTCATTGGCGCCTTGTAACGGGTCCATGGTTTTGTCTGTTCAGACTCCGGCAAAGCTACATGTAGTAAGTCACGTTTTAATCGAGCATATGCCTTTAATTCCCCAAGTTCCATGACAAGCATCCCCTTCAATCCCGTCACGCTCCCCTCACTGAAAATGGCCAGTCTCGACAGAATCCACACACCTAAATATCCGTCTCCCGTTTCATTTCACACGGGAGAGAATATTTACGCAAGCGATTTCCGGTCGATTCAAAGACTCCCAGGTGGAACCTGCACCCAAACAACACCGAAAGACCAGTGGGCCCGGCCACGATTCCCTCCGCCAACGCATGCTCTTCGTCTCAACTTGGCAGTTGGGGTCGGAAAGTAAGGCAAAACTTTCGGTGTCAGATCTCCGATTTGGGGGCTAATCGTTACCTTTTACAGGCATTAGAGACAGGGGCGGATTTAACGGTCAGCATTTCTGCAAATGCGGACGAGGCCCCCTCCCTCCAAGAGTATCTCGGGGGCCCGGGACTTGCCTCCCCTGCGCTTGCGGGACTTTTTGAAAAGTTTATCAACGAGATGACGACGTTTTTTTTTTAGGGAATGGAATGTTTGAAAAGTTAATCCAAAAACGAGGCGCTGAAATTTTTTTTTAGGGAATAGTAGTTTTTTAGGAAATGTTGGGGCCCCTGCGATAGTGTGTGCTGACCACTTTTTTACCCTTAAATCCACGCCTGGGGAGAGCTGGTCAATATGATCGTGCCTCCCTCTATCTTGCAATAACTGACCTTCCAAATCTGTCAAGTGATTCTCCAATTGTAATTGTCTGGGGAAAGCTTGTTTTCCAATCAGGATGGTCACAATTTGGCCACTTCCGACTCTTTTGAACACGTCCAGTCTAGCATGTTTTGAGCACAGCTAACTGATAAGTCGCAAGATCGCATATCAGCCATCTTCTTACATTCTAGCAACTGTTTGAAACTTGGTCCTGAATGCCACGCGAAGTCTGTTTTACCAACGTGTAGAGAGTATCGTTTACAAATGTCAAGGATTATATAACTCTAGAATAATTTCTCAGCTACCTTCCAACTATAAACTTGCTAACCACTCGGCTAAACCCAGTCCTTGTGCGTTTAACTCTTACCATTGACTACAGATCACAGCCAGTGATTTCACTACAGCCAAAGAATTATCCGAGGACACAAGCATAGCCTTCGAAACAGATTAGTTTCCTAATAATACATTTTTGATTCAAATGTTTCTAAAGTTTTTACAGATAGACCGAAAAACCATTAGCTATCTATGTAAGCTCTGCTTTCCGAATGCCCAACGTCGTAACACCCAGCGACCGCAACACCGCAGCGATCGTGACGCCACCCACCTGCGGGCTCGCTGGCGCCAAACACGCTGGCGAATCCCTGGTCGCTGACAAATGCGTTGGGTGCGGCGTTGTTGTTGTTGGCGGCGGGGCGTGCGCCGAAGCCGTTGGACATCCACATGTCGTTGGCGGAGGGTGCCGGCGCGGGGGCGGGCGCAGAGCCGCCGAACATGTCCGCAAACGGGTTGCCGCTCAGCTGGAGGAGGTCGTCGGACGCGCGCACCGCCTGGCAGGGGACGCACGGCATTACGGCTTGGCGCACACAGGGGGTTGCATTTTGGACTAGATGATGACATCATTCAGTTTGATGGGAAGATTTGCATCCTTCGGTAAGATTTATCAGATATATTGAGTCTTTCAAGTACCTTAGAGTTTTGGGCCTAGAAGTTTTGACAAACATCTTGGCCTCTTGAACCCAAAAAGCAACATTCACAGCTGTCTTTTTAGCAGTAAGTTTTCTTTCCCGTTTTAACATTAATTCAAGCATGGTAGCAGTTCTTTAACTTATCCACTATTCTACTGCAAAAGATAAAACGCAATCAAGGGGCTCAAGACTTGGATGCAATCCAAGACGAATCTATTGCTTGCTACAGTTCTGCAATTACATTCATGTGCGGTAAGTATAAAAATTCAAGTCGTTTATGTGACACTCGCATTGTCTGTGCGATAGCGGTGTTGTTAATGTGTTGGGTTGCGGGCTTACCTGGGCATTGGGTTCAGCGACGGGCGGCGAGCCGAACAGGTCCACGATTGGCTGGCTGCTGGAGACGGTGGGTGAGCTCAGGAACGGGTTGGTGCTCGCGCCATTCGTTGGGGACGACACTTTGGCCTGGCGGACAAACACAAAGCGTCAGAGCTAACCAGCTCCCCAGACACGTGCTTGGCTGGGCTTACCTCCGAACCGGTCAAGGTATTTACCACACTTTAACACATCTGAGCTGGACTGCTGGGAATATTACCCTGGAAAAACTACTTGCAGACCCTGGACAATGAAAGATTGCAGATTTGCTGTAATCTCTTCACTCAAAGTGCTGTGCATGCCAGCCACCCACCCAGCGATAGGCTAGGCTGGAATCCGACAACGTCCATCAATTTTTACCCAATGATTGAGCCCAGATGGTCATTTGAGAGTTACGTAGCTGCGTTAGACACGAACACTTAACATTGCTGTAAGCTGTACCGATCAAGGGTGATGATAAGGAGTAAGGACACTGCAATTGTCATCTCTGTGGCTGTTGGTCCCAACACAAATTGGTATTTAATCTAATATAGTACTAGTTTAATGCAACTAGTGGCATTTCTAATTAGCTGCATCAGCCTGGAGATCACGTAACTTTAACGTTACCCCGCTGTCGTTTCTGATGGATAAAATGTTTATTGTTGTCCATGATATTTTTTAACTTTGAAACCGAGAACAACGAAGTCAGCGTAACGTAATCGGAGTGCAGGTCATCAAACGCGTACATACCATGGCCAGTACCTCGAACTGATTTACTACAGCCTTTAAAAGGCCAAACAAAAACCTCCTACATAACATGGCCCATACTTGTTGCAAGCAGCCTCTGGCCCCTTTTACTTTAAACGTTGCATGGCTGCATCATGCCTAATCGAAGGCGATGTCGATGTCGCATGACGACCCTCACCTTGTACTGGTTGAGTGCGGCCTCCTCTTCGGCCAGCACGTGCTGCTTGAGCGACTCGTCGATGCCGTTGGCGTGCGCCTCTAGCCGGGCGTTGGCGGCGGCCGTGCCGAAAGCCGTGCTGGTGGAAGACAGTGCGTTGACGCCCGACTTAACGTCAGTGCGGTGGCTGCTGCGGGAACGTCGCGGGGGATACGAGGACAGGAGGAGATGGGCCGGGGGGGGGGGGGGAGAAATAAAGAGAAAAGAAAATAAAGAAACAAATAAATAAACGTGTACATAGACTACTTTGACGAGTAAATAAAAAAAAATGTTATGATAATTGCATTGTTCGGCGGTGCCTGACCATGCGTGCGTTTGGCGGCACTCGGTGCTAGTTTCAAACGGTGAACATCGATAGACAATATCTGCTAGTTCTATACTTGTTGGCTGGACAATCGGCTAGCTGGTTTCTTTATGCTATTAGACTAGAAGTTATACCTAAGGTTACTGCAAAAATATCTCAAGTCTTTGATCAACATATTATTCAAGGTTTTAGAATAAACTAAATTATCTATCTAACTATTTTCTATCAACTAGCACTATGTGACACCTGTTCAAACATATTTACTTTTAGTCATTACTAGAGTAGGGGTAATAAAGTAAACTATAACTATTTAACCACTAAGAAGTTTGAAACATTTACAGTAACCTAGTTGTGCAACAAAGAGGAATGCAAGTGTACTAACCACTTACTTAAAACTAATGACTATTCAAATCTATTGGGGTAACTAATTTAGGGTACCTACTGCCAATTTATGTTCCCATCAAACATTTAGATGTGGAGATTACCAGAAAAATGCATGTGCTAGAAAATAACATTACTAGTGAGGAAAAGTACATCTACGAAGAAATGTAAGGTAATATATCTACAGAAAATAACCAAACAAATGAGAATGGATGCGTAATAAATTTGAAATAATTTCATCATGCGTGGTGTCGTGCTGCGGATCGCTAAATAATAATCGCCGGCGTAGAAATGGGGCCCTAGGATGACGTTCCGACGTTCCCAAGGCCGAGAAGCGAAATTGCCGGGCGGCAAGTTGCACTCGGCAAACAATTAGGCGGAGCACAAAAAATCATGTAATAAACCAATGGAAAAGAGCGTTGAAAAACTGCAAAGCGTCAACACACAGAGCAGCTTGAAGCTAGTCTGGGTCACCGGCCGCACTTTAATGAAAGTCGACAAAGAACACACATTCGTGGCAAGTCAATACCAAGCAGCACACGACAAGTTTTTGTCCTGGTCAATTGTAAATTTAAAAAACTGATCCAGAAAATGAACACTTAAAGCTGAAGCTCCCAGAAAAATCACAAACCCTGCAACAAACTCTAAAGCCACCTGTACTTCTGATGGAAATTCCATCCCTATTTCTGACATGCCATCTTCAAAAACATTCAGACAGCTACAGCCTTAAGGACATAAAAGCCATCCTTGCCATTGCATGACCCAGCTTCATGATACATATTACATAGACACTGTAGTCCAGCACTTCCCTCCTATGATACGGGGAGCATCTCAATAGCTTCAGCTTGGCACAGCCTGGCACCCCCAAAAGCCACAAACCTTGCCCCTTTGCATGCCCTTACCAAATTCACATCTAGGTAAAAAATGTTTTCTGATATTATTACCCAATCTCTGGAGAGCATCTCGAGAGATTCAAATTGATGTCCCTAAGAAGCACAAACGTTGCCCAATTGTAAGCCCACAGCCTCACAAATAGGTAGGCAGCCAGTTTTGTCTGCCGTTACCACCGAAAGTCATTTCAGCGCTTCATACGGTCAAAGTCTGGCATCCTGGAAGACCCTAGCCCCTTTGCATGCCACTAGCTTCCAACTAGGTAGGCACTCTAGCACAATATCCCCTCTCCAATCTCGCCAGCACTTTGACAGCGTACGAAAGGCAAAGCCTACCGTCCCTCTCGCGGCACCCGCTCTGCATGCCAGCCAGTCAGGGTACCAGTCGCCTTGCTACCTACCTGGCCGTCTGCGTCGGAGTGTTGGCGGCCGAGCCCTTCTTGCCCTCGATGGCGGCCAGGTGCTGTTCGAGAGCGTCCAGCAGACTGCTCGGTGCCTTGGTCAGGTCGGGGATGTCGCCCTTGTCGATGCCCACGTTCTCGGCCACCTTGAGGAACTCGCCGACGCGGTCCATACGGATCAGGAACTTCTTGTACAGGTCCAGCGCGTCGCGGCACTGCTTCTTGTTCATCTCGAAGTATTTCTCTGCAAAAGAACGATGCACGGATTAAGACGACGTGCTCGGCAGGCAACTTTCGTAATTCACCGTACGGCCGTACCCCAAAAGAGGTTATCGTGCCTAGTCTTTTATCAGAAGTTTAAAAGCGGCAGTAGTACCGATTTTCACGTTTGTCTCACAACATGTGCCACTAATTTTGCATATATTCACTGAACTACTAGACAACACCATATAAAAGACCATGAGAGCCAGTTTTACGTCGTTTCTAGCTCCAAATCAAGAACCGAAATCATAGCTTTGAATTATACATGATTAGCAGCATTCAATTTTGGGCTTTGCTTTTGCATTTGTCCAAACTACCACTCTAACTTCAACTTAAGATCTTGTCTCCCATCAACAACGATGACATCCCGCAAGATTCCATGCTCGCCGAGAGAGCACTCACCGAGCAGGTTGATGATGCCGTCGTTGTAGCACGCAAACAGTCGTATGAGGTCCCTGAAGAGCAGCATGAAGGCCATGTTGATGACGCCGTTGGTGAGGTCGTTGGAGGTGCAGTCGAACTCCAGCAGAGAGTCCAGTTGCGCCTGCAGCACGGGCAGCGTCTTCAGAAGGTGCTCGGCATTCATCGTGCGCAGGGTGCCGTCTTCCTTCCTGCGCGAGCGCGGACAAATGCAAACGAGTTACAGGTGGCAAACGCCACGATTTGGTAGGCAGACAATTGTGACAGATAGACAAGATGCATACAAAAGCAGTCGTAGTGAAGGGCCGGTTTTGCAAAGTGCCTCAACCCAGAGTAATAACAGGAGTTAAGATATTTGTCATTGCAATCGCCGATAGGACGCCGTGGAATTCCTCTGTTTCTGAGGGTTAGACGCATAAGCCAGAGTTGTGCAATACCAGCCATTAGAGACTAATGGCTTTGCTAACGGCATGTTTGCAACAAAATAACAGGCTTTGATTGGTCATGCCGTTGCTAAGCAAATAATAAGTTAACACATGACCACTTCAAAGTACCACTGAAAAACCGGCTCTGAATTTGTGGATCCCTTGTACAGTTTCTTAAATTAATGGCAGAGCAGAAGAGAATGGCTACGGGCTGGTTGGTACCTAATACCTATGATGGAAATATATTAATAATTTTATTCTACAATTGGAATTGGATATTGTGCACATTTCTCTATTTGGAATTGGAATTGTATCATTACCTACCTTATTTGGAAAAGGGATTTTTAAACAATATGGAACCTGACGTGTGTCTGGTATAGTAATGCACAGTTTTGCACGCTGCTCAGCGGACGCAGGTTGACAAGACTCACCCTCGTTTTACTTTGCAGAAGTCGAAGGCCACTGTTCGGTATGAGAGAGCCTTCTCGTTCAAATACTTGGCGTACCGCCGAATGAACGGTGACATGTCATATCCTGCAAATCGATGCACATGTTTTTTTATTTGTTTCAAGTACAACAAGATGCAAGTAAATAAAAGCAATCACGCAATTTGTGCAAAAAGCTCCTGAATTTTCTGTGCCAATTTGGTAATTACTCACGAATTTGGTTAGAAGTTGTGTTTTTTAAAGGCAAGTAAATGCTTACAATAAAATAGACAACTAAGTTCATCCACAATCACAAACAAAAAACAGAACAGAATAATACAATAATAGTTGGACACATCCTAGAGTCTAGACAGAACTGATCTTCCACCAGACTGCAAAATTTAGTGCCCCAAATACCAAGCAGAAAAACGTCTGCACACAGACCTATCTGTGTGAAAGTAACCGACAAAAGTCGAAATCGATAGCAACAGAAGAAACGAAAACGAAACCGAAACATGCAGTGAAACGTGTGAAATGTATGAAGGTTGATGGCTACTCACCGACTCTGGCACCTGAGGTAGGAGAGAAAAAGAAAATGTTTTCAGAAATGTGTACAGAAGGGCAAGAATATACTAAATTGTTAAATCAGGCAGCACATGGTATGTATTCCACTAGCAAAGTGATTCTAGGGAAGATTGCCAAGCACCTCTGTTACTGTTAGATAATTGAAAGTTACTAGAGTCGAGTTAGACTTGATTCAAGAAGAAAAGAGAGAGAAAGAGATGGAGGCTGGCAGCAAAAGGTCCACGAGAACAAATCTATCTCGCTCGGCTTCCTATAGCATTAGAGATTAATGGTAGTTAGTGACGCTGATCACGAGGCCAAGTGCATCGGTCGACATACCTTGCACTCCGCTCTTGTCCAGGAAATTGCTCAGCTGGAACGTGCTATTGCTCGACGCTAAATACTGAGTGAACCGCTGCAAAAGAAAGGGCACATGATGTACAGTGTCTCTCTCGAGAGGCGTGCCAGAGTACCGGGCAATATTGCGAGGAAAAGGGATCCAATCATTTGATAGTTTGCAGGTCTCTGGACCAGCACCAAAAGCAATACTAGTGATAAACGCTGTAATGGCTGAAAAGAACCTAAATACATATTGAACTGTGAGCTCATCAGAATAGCATCTCGCCTTTAGGGATGCCATCCGACAAATTGAAACCACACAGAGAGACTTCAGTACCACTGAATGAAATCTAGCAGGGAATCCCTGGGGGCATGGGCTTCTATCTTTTCACCAATTTAGCTAAGGATTTGGTTGTAATATCAATCTCATACCAAGCTATCTTTTCTGCAAACTTCCTTTGATAACTAAAAAAAATTTTTTTCCTCCTTCTCCGACAGAGTTAAGAACCAAATCAGCATCTCGTTTCAATCCATCAGCGATTTGAATTATTAATAACTACAGGGCTGATCGGTTTGATGCAGGGAAAACTTTACATAACTTGAGAATGTGTGATTTTCAGAGCGACAACGTCCGAGTCCGCGAGGTTACGGCGCAAGCCTTTAATCTGTGGCGCAAGTCTAGATCAGGACTGGATTCGATTACAATTAATTGGCAATCTATTGGCACCAATCATGCAGCCAAACTTTAATGCTGTTCTCATCGCCTCGACGGGCGGTTGTCTGCACGTACTTCGTTGCCATAGCAGAGCATGTGGTGAACGGTGATGAGCGACTTGTACACCACGATCCAGTTTGTGTTCTGCGACCGCTCGATCAGCAGGTTGGCCAGTTGCGGGATCGAGACGTTCGGCTCGTTTGTACAGTGGATTAAATCTGGAACAAGCGGAAAGCACAGTGTTGGTTAATTTGTCGAGTCCCTTTGGAGTTTGGTGGTAACTAAACATTGCAGTTCTAAAATAGTCAGGTGGGTTTGACGAATTCAGGGTGCCTATAGCGCAACTTAAAAGTCAAAACATTCCAAACCATTTAAAATTTAACTCATGAGGCAGATATGTTCAGATTAACATTGAGAAAATTGGCTGATTTTCTAAATATTGATTGATTTTCTAAATATTGATTTTCTAAATATTTATTCCCATCGCATGGTTAATTTCTCCCAAAATGTCAGAATGAATTCCGATTCTTAGAACAAGAGGCACAAAGTTTCTGTGGCAATTTCAATGCAGTTAAACGCGCAGCAGCAACCATCCCATTAAACTGCAGCAAACGATATTAGATAACAGTAAACTACAACTGTCAGATATAACATGTAGAGACTCATTGCACACAATATTCAGCAAAATGCCATTGGCAAGTTTTCGAAGGATATTCGTATGGGAAGGACCTTCAGGAATTCCTAGCATTGGCAATGTCAAAGACCGATTTAAAAATAGGTCAGAAAGTAGGACTTGGAGGTTTCCTAATCCATTCAATCTGTAACTTGTAAGTCAGACATTTGCCCAACTGTGTGTGACAGTAGCACGACGCCAAGCGCATCTCATCTATTGTGAGCGTCAAACAGCCACGAGGGGGGGGGGGGGGCGTTTGTCTGGCTATCGTCGTCGCTGACAGCGCGTGGGCGGCAACGCGATATCTGTTGCACAATCTTCCACACAGCTATCCCAGAAACGAACGCCGGTCCAGCAGCACGTTTGGCCGGCGTCACCCGTGTCGAACCGCGTCGCGGCATTGACCAACGATTCCGACTGCGAAACGCCGGTCGCCGCCGCCACCGGAGCCGCCGCCGCCGCCGAACGGATCAATCGCGACGTGGAAAACGCTCGCGAAACGCAATTAAAACGGCTTGGTCGAGCGCGAAGTCGCTCGCCGTGCGACGCGGGTTGCATACGTCTCGGCTGAACGGGCTCGGAGAGCGTGCGCTTCGGTCGAGTTACGCACCGGCACGGCACGCTCATCCATCATTCACACTCCGGTCCGGCCGATCTGGGCGGCGGACGCCTGGTGTGAGCTTTGGTGGCTGCGTTGTGGCGTCGACGGTGCGTGCATGCGTGGAATAAATTTTTAAACGTCGTGTTTGCGGTACGGGAACTTTATACATACACCCCGAAACCGCGCGTAGATTTGTACTATGGTGTACACTATAAACGCCGAGTGTGTTGGTATTGTGTGAAAAAAGTTAAATGAAAACCTCGGCTAAATCGATATCGGTAAACAAACTAGAACTATTGGCGGGCAGGCGCGAATTTAAGGGTCAAAAAGTGGTCAGCACACACTATCGCACACACACTATGGGTCCCAACTTTCCCAAACCACCACTCCCTAACAAAAAAGGTCATCGCCTAGTTTTCGGATCGTTTTCAGATAACTTTTCAAAAATCGATTCCCTAAAAACGCCGTCTCATCTTTTTCGCAAGCGCAGTGGCCTCCGAGATACTCTTGGATACTATTGGATACTATTGATACTCTTTGACACTCTTTGACACTCTTGGATACTATTGGATACTATTGGATAATCTGGTATTATCGGATTGGCCGTACCGTGATTGATTTTCCGCGAAATAGGATGTCACGGCGAGACGTTGGATGCCCAACAAGCACGACGCTCATCGAATTATAAGAAACGGGACACACTTGTTACGACACGATTGGCGGCCGAGTTCCGGCGATCAATATCGCCGGTCGAGTGTCACACATCGACGGTCGCCCAACGGCTCACATGAAAGCCGACGTGACCGTCTTGTCAACAATCAACATCGCCCTCGCCTACGAGGGACGGTATTTCGGGCCCGGCTCGCGGCGTGTCTGTGCGTTCAGGTGCACGTCTTGCTACCTACGCGACGCCGTCGTCGCCGTCGTCGCCGCCGTCGAATGTACACACGAAACCTTGTAGATTACGCGTCGCGCGAGCCCGCCGTCTAAACTTAGCCGACGGCAAGATCGGAGGCTGCAGCCGCGCAGTGGCGCCGATGTTTGTTGACGTTGTGTCGACGGAGGGCGATGACGTAAAGGCATGCGAAATCGCGGACCTCGTTGCGCCAGATGTGGACCGGCTGATGGGACTGAAATTTAGTGCCCATGGTGTTTCCTCGTGACGCGCTTATCGCAGAACAATTGGCAGCTCGCGGGCCGTATGTGGAACGCTGAAGAAAATGAGTAATGGCTATGTCGAGATACGGCAGCGGCATGTAGCAGAGATGAGAGATGTAGACGAATCGATGGACGAGTTGCACCCGAGCGCAAGGAAAGACGGAGGCCCCTTCCATCAATACTTTATAATTAGTTGGGAATTCTCTTTTCAAAGTCTAAAATACAGAAAAAACCAAACAGGCAAAGCATCTTTACTTGCACACAACATCTACGGAATCCCAGATACACTTAAACTTCCTGACCTTGGAGACTGGAGTTGGAATTCCTCAATTCCTCTCATCGATGTCATAATTTTCATCTTATTATGAGGAAAAATCACATGAGACGAAATATGTCGTTGATATGACACAACATCCCAGCTGCAACTGCTTTTCGCTGTCAACGCACAGAAACTGATTCGCAGTGCGACGCATCCAGCCGGTATTACGTATGCAGGGAGAGTACATCTGCACTGACAGCTCCAAGCGCGGCCATCGCATCCCACTGATTGATCGCCACGTGTACCATCACTCCCCTACGCAGCCTCCCGAAAGGAGCCCATACTCTAGTAGGTAGCTTTGCTCCCGACCGAGATGCCAACCGAGGGGCAGCCGGCTTCTGGTCGAGGGATCGGACAACAAAGTGGCGCATCTGACCCACCACGAGCACACAACACAATGGCACACAGGTGACAGGAGGACGCAGAGAAACTTGGTCAACGCGACTCACGATAGGCATTTTCACTAGCGCCTAAAAAGGACGGGGCGCCGCGCCGTAAGGCCAAGTGCTCTCTAATCAAGTAGAGTCTCGTCGAGACCCGGAGGCGTCTGTTCGTCCCGCTCGACCTATTGTCACCCAGCGGCAACCAAAGCAGGAAACGCATAAGAAAGGGATAATAACAAATTAGATCACCGAGCATCAAGCAGCCGGATCCTTAATTTGTCGGTGGCCGAGCGGCCGCCCCGTCGAGCACCACGACTCACGAGAGACGACTCACGAGAGACGTTCATCTCGGACGCCGCTGGACGGCCGAGTCACTGACCTACCACGCCGCCGGGGCAGCGCCGCGTTTTCCGGCGAACCGCGCGGCAGGTTCGTGCGAATACGCGTGAGTGCCGCCGCGGCGTCCTTGCGCCGAATCACAGTCACTGACCCCCCCGGCCGGCGGACGCTACGACGACGCGCTACAACTCACGGGGCCCACGGAGCGGCCGGCTCTCCCACGAGAAGCGCGCGGCGGCCGGGCACAGGTCAAGGCGACGATGGGTGCGGACGGGGTGCGGACGGGGTGCGGACGGGGCGCGCGTTGCCGGCCGATGAGTCGTGCACGTGCTGGATCACAAGGCGACTCGAGGCGAGCAAGACCGAGTGGCGACGTCGGTCCATCGAACGCCGATCGCGACACACCGGATTGGTAAAGTGCGCTGCGATGACCCCGTTGTAGAGCGCCGTATCGTCCGGTGAGCACAATTCAGCGCGTTTGCTGCAGCGACGCTCAAGCAATTTCCGTGCCAAAAATGTTGCGAAACAAAAAAAACGCGCAGAGTGCTGCTGGTAAAAGGTGGCGCGGCGCTCGGCTTAATGACAGTGCAAATTTGTAACGTTACGAAACGACGCGAAGCAAAACGAAATCCTTCCTGTGTGTCGTTCGTTTCCATCCATGGTTCAGTGCCGTGGTGCACGAGTGCGCGGCGAAAAGTCGATAACACGGAGACTCCTGTGCAGCCCAGACGTCTGGCATATCCACACAAATGCACGGACGGAGTTGGTGAAGCGAGCGGCTCGACGCCGAGTGCATCGTGGGGTGGGACGTTGCCTGACGACCGGCTCTACTTACGGGGATTAGAAAGGAAGAGCGGTGAATTGAAAATTATAATATGCGCCATGCTGTGGATTACGGGGGGCGAGGCGGGCCGTGCGGGGAGGATATTGGTGAGAATGTTGGCGACACTGCGGGCCGAGGGTCTCTAGAGATCAAACTCGATCGCGTTTTACCTACATGATCAATACCTCGAAAGCAACACACTACTACATACATGTGTGGAATCGGACGGGGTTGGAATACGACTCGTCTACGGTGGGGGTTCGGCAATGTACGGGCGTCACCAGCGAGCGCGTATATAATTGAAATGTTTTGGGTGGTGATAACAATTATGCACGGTAATTCGAGTCTGATGAGCGCGTCGCTAGAGCTAGCTCCCGTTTTGTCGATTAAATTCGCGATTAATTATTCGGCGCACCCAAACCGACGCGTCGGAGGGAAATGAGTTGGCAAGCCGCATAGCCGACGGCGTGTTGAGAGGGAGGTCACTGTTTGTTTGCACAGTGCAAACTGCACCGCATGCAATGCATTGTGAGACGGGGAATTTACGCGAGGCTCGACAATCCAGGAACAGTGCACTGTTCTCAACTGAACCCATCATCGCGACCAAGTCGTGCCAGAGGTCGTGCCTCTTGTATATAGAACAGTTCAGAACACGAGGCAATAACATAGACCGACCGTCAACACTCTTTTCATTAGCGAGGTGCTAACCAAGTCGGTATGCTCGTGTTTGCATATGTAACGGGTTCGGTCTTGTCCTCGCATTTCCCAGTTCTCGCAAACATATCCGTGAGATGATGCACCTGGATGACCCCATGGACCGCGAGGCTAGGGTGCAACACTGTCATGGTCAATGGAGTCGATATCGCGAAGAACTTACTCTCTCCCCCGAAGCCGATAACATTTATTTACTGCACTCATATACGAAGCAATCAACCAATCATCAATAATCAAATATCAATAATCAATCAATAATCAAATCAATGGTATTAACGACCAATTACACACACCTAGCCAATTAACATTGCGACAATTGCATGCTAAACAAATATCCACGTGCCAATGAATTAGCCATCACCCAACATATGTCCACCAATGCAGGCAACTTGTAAACAAAGCAAGTAGGTATCCTATCGCTATCAGCTATGTGAGGTAACAAGGTGAACAGCTAGGTATGCGTCAGGCAGGGGCGAAATGTGCCACAAATAGATCGCCGCGTCCACACTTGTACTTTCGTACGTCGATGAAGGCCGACGACTGGACGACAGCTGTCATGTGGGACGGCATCATCATCAATTAGGGCTTGATTGAGGCGATTCGTTCAGGTTGCGACCACGGTATACAACGGAACAATTAAATTATGCGGCTCGAAACTGCAATAAAATTGTAACGCCTATAATAAACACTTGGTAATGCGTATAATGGCGTCTGCAAGATAATATGCAAATTGCTCATGATGCAGCTAAGTGCCATAATGACTTAGTTACCCACTTTAGAAAAAAATGCACCGAGTAAACTCAATTGTCGGTGGCCGTTTGTGTAATCATTGTTCTTGCACCAGAAATCGACACACACATACTGCAGTGTATATGTGCACTCGTAGAGCGTAATTTTATTCCAAACAGGATGACGTCGACCGATACGACGAGTACAGTTAGCAGTTGGAAGCACCAACTGCGCGAATAAATTTCGTACACTCGGCCCTAACTTCCTAACACGGAAGAAGAGACAATGAGGAACGAACTCTTGCAGATGAAATGTGCTTTACAAGAAGCATGTTTGTTTATGAATCCCGTATTGACAGCGGGAGGATAGAGATGATATGAAATGGGCTTTCAGGGTGCCGTCTGCACCTGGGAAACCAAGACGGCTGCAAGCAAGACGCAAGAGTCTGTCCCTTCGTGCATGGACCCGGAAAACTTGACGCCGAGATGCAAGAAGCAGCCTCTGCTCACAGAGCGAGCGCATGGGATGTCGGTTATTTATTACCGACACACAAGCTGAGAAACACAAGTACACAATGTAGCTAATCGGCCCCGAGCGGTGCACAGCTTTCTGCACGCTCGTGCACCAAGTAAGGGGTGACACTCTTGGAGAGCGCCAAACCGGAAGTCAGTCCGCGTGTCCATGTCAGCCACCGATAGCAACGAGTGCGAGCGACAGCGGAAGGAACCTCGTCCGCGGGGGATGCGAGGGGGGGGGGGGGGGGGGGGGGGGGGTGGAAGCACGAGATGGCAAAGCTTTCAGAGCAATTACACGTCTCCTGGCGTACAATTCAGAGTCCTCAGAGCTCACCGCCTGAGAGACCCGCCTGCCCGACGGACGAGCGGAAAGGAATCTCTGGGTGGATCTTTACGCGACTCTGACTACATTTCCCTGATTGTTATTGGAATCCGCAACTGTCGC
The DNA here is from genome assembly GCA_921293005.1 of Nemoura dubitans. Lineage (NCBI taxonomy): Eukaryota > Metazoa > Arthropoda > Insecta > Plecoptera > Nemouridae > Nemoura > Nemoura dubitans. The sequence continues at coordinate 53,008,296 of OV121073.1, forward strand.
TTGCAAATTAGCATTGGCTTCGCGCCGAGGCGAGGCGGGTTTGCAAGCCGGCCGGTCGGCCGATCGATTTTGTTATCCTTTCCGAGGCAGGGCGTTTTTAACCCCTAGAAAGCGTGCCGAACGACGGGGTTTTTGGATTTACAGATCCAGTTTCATCACACAATATCGTCCCCAAATGGAACTATAACTTGTTTCATGTTCACGAATAAGCTTCAAGGTGCTCTCGCATGGTTGGGCTTTTCTTTGATGTGGCGCTTTCCGTTGTACGGAGCACAGAGTATAGGACTTGGGTAACATGCGAAAAGTTGACCGCCCTAAGGGCTTCATGCCGTTGTACGGAGCACAGAGTAGGACTCGGTATAACATGCGAGAACTTGACCGCCCTAAGGGCTTCATGCCGTTGTACGGAGCACAGAGTATAGGACTCGGTATAACATGCGAGAACTTGACCGCCCTAAGGGCTTCATGCCGTTGTACGGAGCACAGAGTATAGGACTCAGTATAACATGCGAGAACTTGACCGCCCTAAGGGCTTCATGCCGTTGTACGGAGCACAGAGTATAGGACTCGGTATAACATGCGAAAAGTTGACCGCCCTAAGGGCTTCATGCCGTTGTACGGAGCACAGAGTATAGGACTCGGTATAACATGCGAAAAGTTGACCGCCCTAAGGGCTTCATGCCGTTGTACGGAGCACAGAGTAGGACTTAGGCTTCCTCTAAGACTTAGGTAACATGCGAAAAGTTGACCTCCCTTAAACCAGGTGATATAGCGTATACAGGAGATGGTGCATATTTATCTACAAGATAGTCGCTATCCCGACATTGTAATTCGCGAAAAATGATTACCCAGAGGAATTCCTCAGGATAACTTTTTCCCAAACAAACGATGGTCTCGTCTATATAAATGGGTCATTTGAACAGTGAATATTAAACGACTTGAAGTCACTTTGACATAGTTCCAATCGATAATCAAAGAAACGTGTTATCTGTGATATATAGATTCTCTGTTAGCTCCCAAATACAATTCAAACATGAAATGCTTTAGTTGAAATGACCGCAACTCTGTGGTTTCATGTGATTTTTTACGTTGTTCTTACTCAAAACGTGGTCAAGAAGCCCTCGGATTTCACGCCACCAAAAAATAGCCTTCTGGTCGTTTTGAACACTCACGCGAATAGTGAATATTAAAAACGACATCAGTCTAAATATTTCGCAAACGCTCGGCCACGGCGTCGCGACGTCGATGACCGGCGTCGGGCTCCAGACAGATTCCTACCCCCCCCCCCCCCCCCCCCCCCCCCCCCCCCATCACATAACGACTCCACTCAGAGCTCGAGGCGCGTCGCGGACCGGAGGGCGTTTTAGTTTCGGCAAATGGTAACAAAATAAACCAAGCTGATAAGATAACGAATTAGCATGGAAATAAAAACATGTCGCTCTAAAACAATACGACATTGTATGCTTATTTTAGAAGGCAGCACGTGGCAAATACATTAAAGGTCAGAGTTTTACCGTCTGTGGGATTTTTAAAAACCCTCAATCACACGAAAAAATGTATTGCCGTTAAACAGAGCCTATACAATCACGATTATGAAAAATATTGCACTATTTCTTTACATAAATTAATGTATACAGGAAACCGTGCAAACTAAACTCTGCCTCCAGAGAACTATAATGTACTTATTAACTGACAGCTATCCAAATATTATGGTTGACCATCAAGATCTAGTGCGCCAAAGGTAGTAAGAACTAACGTGATCCGGCAGCGATCTATTTTAAAAAATACAGTTATTTCTTCAAATCTGGCAATAATAATTAGGTTCATTTGGTCCGCAGCAGCATTCGTCCGCGGCTTCCATGATGGAGAATGTAAGTATGACGGCAAGGAGCATCTGAAAGCATGCAGCACACGGTCGCACGTCGCTCGCCGCGCCGAATTGGGCTGTCGATACTTCAATTCGAGATGTGTCTTTTTAACCTCCGACCCCTCGGCGACCCCATTACAATATGCATTCGGCATTCGGCACTCCGCACTCGGCTCGGCTCTGATCCCGAGACTCGCGATTTGGGCCGACTTGGAAATATTATGCTAGCAGCCAGATGTCCGCTGTGCCACACTGATTTGATCTCTGGTCGCGCGATTACGGGACGAATAATTTCAAGTCTATTATTAGAGTCAGTGCCTAATGACCTATTTAGTGCCATTGATGGGTAAACGAACCATAGACGTGCCATCACCGCGGCGCGTGCACGGACGAAGTGGAAGCATCGTTGTTTACCTACCGCACGCAAATATGTCTAATTTATCTGCTGAAAGTAGGTACTACAAAGTAGGTACTACAAAGTAGGTACTGCAAAGTAGGTACTGCAAGCGAACGGGCGAGCTGAAGGTGCGTGACGCACACGTATTGGCGCTTTTTTTCGGACGGTCGCTTCAGTATGTGTTTGTGCCATTGTTAATAATTAAGACAACAAAGTTCATGGTAAAGCTTCAGTAGTTTCACCAGACAGGCATAATATGCAGCTAAGGCACTCGAAGCATCGGCGCCTTCACTATTGCTGGGTACCTTTGAAAGCAAAAGTGTGGGTCACTCGTTTAATTTCACATCGCCGCGCGGCGCGGTGTGTGAATTGGGTCAACGCCACTCTTACCGCCGCCGCCGCGACTTGCATTGCGTCGCCACTCGCGACCGGCGACCGGCCGGTAGCCGCACAAATCGCTCGTTACGCGACACTCGAACCTCCCAGCGAGTTCACTTCACGCGCAATTAGTCCACTTCAGGACTAACGAGTCGACTTCGCCCAACTATTACGCGTCCAGGCTCAATGAAAGACGTGGACTTCGATGAATGAATCTACCCGAAGGCCCACCGAATGAGCCGATAATGTCGAAAGGCCCAATTTCAGGCCCAAAGAGTCCGCAATTGGTCGCATTCAGGACTATTGAGTGGACTTTGCCAAAATCATCTGCGTTCAGGCACAATAAAGAAGTCGACTATGTCGAATGAATCTACTACCTATTTGTGACTTATACTGTTTTATCATTGATTTATTATATTGGACGAGCTCATATCGTTGGCTGTATTCCATAATGTGATCCAAGAGCAAAATAAATGAACAGAAACTTAAGGCCCACCGAATGAGCAGGCCCGAATCCAGGCCCAATGAGTCAGTCTAATCCTACATGTGAGTCAACGCGGGACGGGCGATCGAGACACGCGGCCCGGTTTCTACTTTCGATCTCTATCCGATTCAGAGATCGTATCGCCGTCGCACGAGAGGCGTTTGCTAATCGCCGTTTAGGACACGGCGATCGAGTGACGTAACCCCGCAGTGGATCACATTGTTGGCCGAGGGAGAGGTGGCATGGCTGGCCGCAAGTACTCGTCGGCACGGCACAGCACGCGTACGGCGTACGGCGTACGTAAGTACAGTACCTACCGCTCTTTCAGCGTGTGCGGGGAAAGAGATTGTGAGATCGGAGCCTCGGATTGTGCTGCTGCATTGATGACGCGACACCGGAACTCTTTTCCGCGCGGAGATTCTCCAGTCTCAGGGTTTTATAGCGCGTTTATTGCACATACCTGCTGCTCCGTTTAGCGGAGGTAAAGCTCGAAAAGAAAGTAATTAACAAGCAACAATAACTTTTGCCTATATTTTGTTCCAGTACCTATAGCTGAGGTTATTCGTGTTTTGGGCATTTTAATGAGATTTCTCCGCGGCGAGTATAGGTATAAGCTTCGGCTTTCATTGTCCGCGACGCCCACGCTGACGGCATGCCTCGCGTCCATCAAACCCACAACAACGAGCCACCCCGCTTGCGTCACTGTCTCGCTAATCCCATCGTCGGGATCAGAATATGATGCGACGTAAATAAAGGGCTGTGAGCCACCGCGCGAGTCGAACCTCGGCGCGAGCAGCGACTAATTGAAAGCCCGGCGCGCGTCGTCCGCTTGAATGGCAAGCCGCGACGACGACGACGACGACGACGACGACGACGACGACGACGACGTCGATCGAGCCGCCTTCTGAATCGCAAACTCTCGGGGCCTGCCACTGGCAGTTGGAGCTCGAGAGAGCCGAGAGAGCCGCGAGCGCCACGGCGTTGGAGACAAAGCGCGCGAGGGCGAGCGAGACGGCGCGATGGGGTAGTGCGTGCGTCCGACCGAGATGATGTGTCCCACTCCGGGCGCAGCATCGATTGACCCCCAACTACGCTGTACCTTTTCCAGGTCAAGGACGGCCGAGGCGCCGACGAAAGAGAGGCTGCGGTCGACGCGAACGCACGGCGCCGACCGACCGAGCGTCGGCGTCGGCCAGCGAACTCGACGCGGCGCTAGATTATAGCCTTCTTTATTCCCGGCGCCGTAATTACTCTAATCACACTTAATTTACGGCTTATCCCCAAAACGCTACATACGATGCTCTAAGGCGGAAAGCAGTTTTTCATCGCTGGATTTCGAGCAGTACCACAGCGCGATGGGGTGCAGGGAGAAGCGGCCTCTTTCATTTCGTGGGGATGGAAATAAATGTCCTGGCTCCGCGACGGAACGTTACGGCCCTGATGTATGGCGCCGACGGCGACGGCGCGGCGTCCCGGCAGTTTCCGGCAGTGCCCGATGAAAGCACGCCTCTGTAGACCGGGACCCCATGTTTGTCGCGCTCGGTATCAACACTCTCGCCGCATTATCGCACTTGGGGAGGATGTCGCCGCCTAGCCTCATGTACAACTGCATCGTGACACGTTTCCTATGCGCACGGGGGTGCGCCTGGCCAAAATCACCGCACACTCCGACTGACGTATTGCATCACAGAGCTAATATTGACATCTAGATATCATACACATGGTAAACGTCATACCGATATATACAGTATACACTACATAAAAAAGTTAAAATATACTCTTATCAGCTCGGCAAATATGTCATTATTTCCACCTGCCTATGAATTCGCATTCCGCGAAGGCATCACTTTCAGGCTTTCATTCACCTGTCGGCCAAGTGTTTACCTAATCAATGATCCCTCGGCGCGAGCGTTCCGGCGAGGTGGAAGCCACCCATTGAACTTGAAGAGAACAACGCCTCCCGATAACGAGAGCTCTGCCGTGCCATTTGATCGGCTTGTTTATGTTCTCGCTGTAACGATGCAGGACTTTGGGAATTTCGTTTCGGCCTGTTTCCACAACCGAATGGCTGCCATGGCGATCCGCTCAACTCCCCCGCTGGGAGATCAATGAAATCCGAGCTCCGAACGCTGACTGGAGTCCTTATCGCGGGGTTATAAACGCCCGCGTTATCGAAAATAAGGAGGCGTGTGCCGCCAAAAGCGTGGCCGCCTGCCGCTATCACATGCTGTCGGAGCACACTGTGGGGCAGGCCCGGGCAGGCCTGCTGGCTAGCTGGCCGTCGCGTCGTATCGCACCATATCACGCAGATATTTTTAACAAAATATAATTCCATAGAAGGACAAACGATTGTTGCACAACTAGTTTCTTTCGGCAATCATGTTAATGTAATGTATATACCAAAGCTTGTTATCTGCGATTGTTCAATTAGGTTTGTCCAATTCTCAATATCACTTCTAGTAAATTTCGTTAGTACCTAAACCATCCACAAGGCATTATCTACACGGATCCACTTGCAAAAGTAGTTTAGAACACTCGAACTTTGGTCTTGATTATTATTATTATTATTATTATTATTATTATTATTATTATGGCAAACGGGTATAAGGTGCCGACTGCCGAGTGATACTGATGATTTAAGTCGATACTTCATGTGTTGTTTTCGTTGCGGACAGGAGTATTTTCAAACAGGCCCGATTGGCCAGGACACACATACGGCGCTGGCAAACGATTGCCCACGTCCGTGCAACAAAACCTTGCAACAAACAACAACGTGATGGTGATAGTCTAGGTATAGACAATAGGTCTGCCTGATAGAGGCACGTGAGACCAGCGTGTTTCGGCGCGAAATGAACGTCACCCTGCCCGCTCAGACCGAGCAAAGGGGGTGGCAGAAAGGATCGTGGGCAGTAGGGCGCAATCGATCGTGGGCAGTAGGGGGCGCCCTTCGCGGCCCACGTTGAAGGGAGCACGCGAGAGTGGCTAATGTCCCCGGAGTATTTAACACCGTGTTGATATTTCAAACTGTCGCGCATGCCTGTGGGCATCACCCTTCGAACTAACATGAGACAAGGGCACCGAATGACGGTGAGCACAGGTAATATTTTAGTGCTGTGCCAGACGAGCAGGTATCGGTAATTACCCTTTCGCGAATGACTTTCTAGCGAATGACTTTCTAGCAGGCACTACACATTACATTGTATTGTGTAGTGGAGCCACCAGTGTGTGCAATGAAAAACAATAAAATAGTTTGACTAGGGACTGGGGAAGTTCGATAATTTTAAATTGGTTAATGGGCACAGCAGGAAAAGGTAGCCTTCGCAATCCGGGCGAAAGTAATTTCGTGCCTTGAGTTATGCGCGATGAGAGATGATCTAATGAGGGGTTAATTAATTGCCTTGTTTTTATTTTAAACTTGGTACTACCGAAATACCGATTCGGAAAGTCATTAGCTGGTAACGTAAGTGCGGGGCAAAGAACGTCAATAAAAAGATCGATAGTGCATACCATACCACGAACCAGCCTTGAAGCTTTAGTTCGAAAATGTCAAATATCTCAACTTTGTGATTCTATCCTAAAGCCAAAGTATGCGTCACCAGCCAACCGTAAAAAAGGTTAGATAATGAAAAGTTATTGGAATTTTTGAGGGCGGAGGTTGGGATATTCAAGCATGACACACTGGTTGGCGAATGGCACTGTCCGATGTCTTGAATATTGATAGCAGGTACAGGGCATCGATCTCGGTCCCCCTAGGTTCAATTCAACTGATATCCCACGCATTCGACCAAGATAAGAAGGTTGTAGACTACATTAGATATAGATGAGCATTGTTTGATTGATACTTACAGTCTAAGTGTTTCTTTTTGGGGCCTATCATTTCCTCTGTGGTTGCTTTGCAGACTGACTTCGCTAGACCCTGGCCGGCGATGCTGTGTTTCGCTGCTAATAGTCGGTCGCTTATAGTCTGTCCAGCCATTTTGACACTCATCTTAAACAATACTTTGTACACTAACAGGGGTTGATTCTCCCCGAATACGAAACACTTGATCACTCCTTGATATCCACTCTACAATGACAGTTCGGGAGAACAGTCGACACTACTTCATGATAAGATGGCGATAGACTGAAGTCAGGCAGGTGGTGACGTCAGTGAGACTGGTGAAGTCAACATCTAAATTCAGAGTTACCAACTAGAAATTGTTTAAAATATGTACAAATAGGTAAAACAATAAAAAATATCCATTAAAAGGTAGAGTTTTCTTCAAAATTATGATACTTTTTTCCTCTTTTAAGCATACAGTTGACCTCAAAATGGTAGCTGTCAAATCTGACAGTTTTAACCTACCATAACCTTACCCCACGTGTTGGGCCCGTACGGATATGTTTGGGTCAGATATACTTTTTCGGTTTGCAGTTTACAATGTCTCGGCTTCGATTCCTTTCAACTAGTGTAAATAATCTTAAGAATTAGTTACTCAATGTCTAGTTTTATTATCTAAATTGTTTTGTGATTCTAACATACTGTTTTTGTTCCAGGTCATTCATACTCAAAGTAAAAAATGCAGAAACTTTGCAACAAATGGACAACATATTTATACAAGTACCCTAGCAACGAATCTCCATGAAACTTTATCTGAAGAGCATGTACTATCAGATGCTCAAGGTTCGCTTTCCAAACCATCAGCGGGTCATAGCCAAAACGATAATCATGATTACCCATCCAAAATTGTTGTCGAGTTCAGTTCACCTAACATCGCGAAACCATTTCACGTCGGCCATTTACGGTCAACCATTATAGGGAACTTCATAGCTAACCTGAATGAGCACCTGTCAAATAATGTAGTGCGCATAAATTACCTCGGAGACTGGGGCACCCAGTTTGGTCTCCTCAAGGTGGGAGTTGATATGTCTGGGTACACCGACGAAATGATTAAGGAAAATCCGATACAATTATTGTACAATGCATATGTATTGGCCAACAAGGAAGCCGAGTCAAATCCGTCAATTGCTAATAAAGCTCGTGAAGTTTTCCAACAACTTGAAGAGGGGAGCTTGCCAGATTTAGAACGATGGGAGATCTTCCGTACCTACACTGTAGAAGAGTTGCAAAGAGTCTATCAACGACTGGGTGTGACTTTTAACGAATATAATTGGGAATCAACATATGGTGCGAAACACATCACTGCAGTCATGAATATGATGGAAACAAAAGGGGTTTTAAAACTAGAAAGCGATGGAAAGAGAGTGGTCGAAATAAACGAAACCCGAAGCGTCCCTGTTATGAAAAGTGACGGATCTACACTTTACTTGACGAGGGACATTGCTGCCGCCATTGACAGATATGAGAAGCATGCATTTGACAAGATGTACTACATTGTTGACAATGGCCAGACGGATCACTTTACTGCACTCTTTGGAATTCTGTCGAAGATGGATTTGCCGTGGAACAACAGAATGAAGCATGTTAAGTTTGGGAGAATTCATGGCATGAGTACTCGGAGAGGCAATGTGATTTTCCTCAAAGATATTCTCGATGAAGCTAAAGATATCATGCAGAGAAAACAGCGAGATTCTAAAAGTAGGTTTATAAAGCAATGCTTTTGTAGTTTCATACATTCAACCTTTGATCACTAATCGAGTTTGGGAAAGGCCTAGTATGCTAAAGCCAGCTCTCATTTCCTTTGGCATGCCTTTATAGTTGGCTTCAGCTTCAAAGTATAACATGAATGCAAAAAACCAGGAAATTATTGTGCAAGTTCTTAAATTCATTTACTTATTTAGAATCTACTAGGACACATTTTGGCAATCAGATAAAAATACGTAGGAAGCAACACAATCTTTGTCACAGCTACTTGATCTGCAAGCTTGATGTAAGCACTTGAACATTGTACCATGACATCCCTTTGAGACCTCCTTTGCTGAGCAAGTTGCATAATATATCCTGGCTAGCCTTGATCGCAGCTACAATGAAATCGATTTAAAATAATTTTTTAACCTCTTTCCAGCAACAAAAGTTATTTTGGGAGTGGAAAATGAAAATACTGCCGACATCATTGGAATATCTGCCGTTATCGTTAATGATTTGAAACAGCGAAGACAGCGGGACTACAGTTTTAGTTGGGAGAATGCTCTTAAGGTAGGTCACTGCAGTCATGAATACGCTGGCAATGTCAGACTGCTTACCCAAGGGCACCGGCGGTGAGGAGGCCTTAGGGACCACCGGCAACGGTTGTTGGGGGGGGGGGGGGGGGGGGGGGGCGCAAAACAGAAAGATCTCGAGATTAATATAGGCATATTTAATATTTAATTTAAAATTCTGGTTCCTGATTTTTACAGGAGGAAGAGCTTTTCCATTTCAATAAGCATACATTTTTGCAAATAGCTTGCAATTTAACAATCATTATAAAATGTTGCGTTTATCAGAGGTAATTCGTAATGTATCCTGGAACCATAACTTCAAACTTAATACCCACACACACAAAATATGTAAATGTAGCAAAAATACATGTGCAAGCCTCTTTTAATCTTATTTAAATTACGAAAGCTCGTAATTGGCTATTCATTTTATTATTATGTACACAAATTAGCCTCCCAAAAATGTTGTCCATTCCGGGATTTGAACCATTTGAAGCCATTTAGCTCAGCTGGTTAGAGCACCAGCCACGAAAGTTGGGGACCCGGGTTCAAATCCCGGAATGGACAACATTTTTGGTACAATTTGTGTAGGTACATAATAATAAAATGAATAGCCAATTACGAGCTTTTGTAATTTAAATATGATTAAAAGAGAATTCAACGCATCCAACGTTAATTGGAGTTACTCGAGGTTGAATGTAAAATGTGGTTGCAGTAAAGCATCACGCGGTACCAGAGCCACTATGAGTATTCGTAGACTCTGGACCATACCCCCTTGGGGACATTCAATTCTCATCCTGTATGCAAATTACTTCTCCCAAATTTAATGGCCATTTAGCTCAGCTGGTTAGAGCACCAGCCGCGAAAGTTGGGGACCCGGGTTCAAATCCCGGAATGGACAACATTTTTGGGAGGCTAATTTGTGTACATAATAAAAATAAAAAATAAACATGTGCAAGCCGCTACCATTAATTTCTAGTGTTTAGGTATTAGACTAACGAGTTTCGGAAGTCAATGCAAAGTTTTTAAAAACCTCGTGAATAATAATATTAGTAATTGCTAGAACAAAAGGAACATTTTATTTTCCTATTTTTGGGGCCCCCACGGTCGGAAAACTGGGAGCCTCGGAAATAGCTCGGGGCCCCTGCGGCAATCTCCGTCTAGCCGCCCTGGCCAGTCCAACACTGTAAGCTGGAACCAAATGGGATTTTAAAACTAGAAAAGCAAAGGTCACAAAGAAAGTGGTTGAAATATAAACTGAAACCCAATGCAGGTGTATGTTTGTAGTATTGGACTGTAGTAACACATTTATGTGAAAACTTCTCTATTATTCACCTAACTCTAAGTACCTACAATCAGATGCAGATTTCAGGCTCAATTTGTGGCTGAGCCATAACTGACCATTACCCTGCGAACGCTTATGGACAAGAGTCTAAAAATCTTGACCGAGGATCTGGCTATTGGCAGGTGGAAGGCGACACAGGAGTCAAGCTGCAATACACGCACTGTCGACTCTGGAGTCTGGAGCAAAACTCAGGGTCGGCGATTGCTGCCTTCCAAGTGGAGTCTGCCGTGCAGGAACCGCAGGCGGTGGCCTTGCGCGATCACATCGCGGTGTTCGACTTGGCGCTGAGAAAGTCGCAGGCAGAGCTGGAGGCCTGCATCCTTGTCAACTACCTTTTCCAACTGTGTAATCTTACAAATAAAGCATTTAAAGTGCTCCAAGTGAAGAATCAAGATGAATTTCTAGCCTCGCAAAGGTTGTTCATGTTTCACTCAGCGCGATTAGTTCTTAGTCAAGGGATGTGGATATTGGGTTTGCAGCCGCTGAACCAAATGTAGGCTATTGTCAGTAACAAATAAGGTTTTAATTTAAACTATCGTGTGCTTGTGTTATTGCCCTTCCTGCCGCTTAACGTTTCTTCCACGTGAACTTCTTCCGGGCTTTGGCCTGACCCGGCTTCTTCCTCTCGCGCCTGCGGTAGTCACGGGCAAGCAGCCCAGCTGGGAACGAAAAACATCAAGTCAGTTTTGGTCTTATCAGATGTGTTGTTGGGAGAAATACAAACAACATTGATCATCTAGAAAGAAGCACTAGGTAAAGACTTTTAAAAAATTGCAGTAGTGGCTAGCTGTTCTTTTATCTCAACTAGGCACCTACACTAGAATTAATTTGAGTTTGCCACTTTTTGGGGATCTCATATCATAGAGTACCATACCATAGAGTCAAATGATTAAGTTTTTGTCATTACCATTAAAAACTTTATTTATCATTACTATTATTAACCATTTTACTCTTTACAAATCGTAAAAGAGTCAAATGATAATTCACTTCCAAGTCTTCTAGGCTGTGGTAATCTTAGACTAACACAACTGTACTATGGTTTAGGTAATTTTGTCTTGTACAGTGAATGAGATCATATTTTATTGCATCGCATCATGTTTGTTGAATGAATAGTGCGGTTTAAAGGCGCGTCAACCTTCGGGTCATTTTGCGCCTGGAAATAATGAAAGGTTAAATACTTCACGTGAGACACAAAAGTCTCACTACGTCACCAAAACAACAAACAACAAAAAACAATAATACTTAAAACGAAACCAAATCGAAACCATCATGACTAGATACTCTTTAAAATGTTTGTTGCTTTTAAAAACTTAAACAGCTTATCAATTTCTTTGAGATCGTAACCAAGGACCTTGGAAATGTTGTCCTCCAGAGCGAGGCGCCTCCTCGATCCCCGGTATTTGTTGCAATGCAGGAGCATGTGCCGAACTGTAACGACCTCGTTGCAGGTGTCACACCGAGGTGGGATTTTGTCGAGGGAGAAGAGGTATGAGTGTGTAGCAAGCGTGTGCCCTATCCGAAGGCGCGTGAGCACAACTTCTTCTCTCCTGCAGGACCTAATTGAAGAATCCCAAGGAGAAACAACAGTTTTGATTTCCTTCAACTTGTTGTTAACTTCTACATCCCAAATATCTTGAAATTTCTTTTTGAAGAATGCCTTGAACAACTTTTTAAGGTCATTGAAGGTAAGCACATCGTTGTCAATCGAGACCTTTAACGTTGCAGCCTTGGCCGCCCTGTCTGCCAGCTCATTTCCCTGTATCCCCACGTGTCCAGGGACCCAACAAAACACCACCCTGACGCCCTTCGACGAAAGGGACGCCAGCAGCGAGTTATCCTTGTCTAGCATTAATGTGTGATTCATAAACTGACAAGTTGGAAAAGTATGGATATGCAAATTTGATAAAAATTGGTGCAGCTGTTTGGCCAGTAGACAGCAAACACACACAAAATAAACACCCTCACAAGTTACTTTTTTTGGGCTAGTGAAATTAAATATTTTGCTACAATACTCATAAAAAATCTAGCTACAACAGGCTAGTTAGGGCATGAGGTGCATGAGCCGAAGACGTAGGTTTGCCCGACATTGTTGCCGCCTGCGCCGTTGCGTTGGTTCTCACCGAGTCGCATCCTCTCCACGGTCTCAGTGTCGACGTAGCTGCGCAGGCCCCAGGCAATACCCCAACGTACTGCGCCCGCCTGTCCGGAGAAGCCGCCGCCCTCGACGGTAGCCTCCACGTCCACCTTACCCAGCAGCTCGGTGAAGATGAGAGGGAACAGCAGCTGCAAGGCAGTCACAATGTCAGAGGCTAGTTGGGCCGCAAAGCAGGCTCTCGATCTGTGGCAGTTCATGGTGATAATTTAACTGGTTTCTTTATATACACGCATAGGCGTGTGCAGGGGCAGGGGGGGCGAGCGTGGGCCTGGGCCCCACCTAATGAATTCCTGAAATGCGTAGATTTGCTAGAAAATAACCTTGATTGTTCAAAATTTCCCAGGTGCTGGGCACCAGACCAGACCCCCCCCCCCCCCACTTGCTGGAGGCCCTGTCTCCCAGACTTGCAGCCTCTTGGTACATGGTCAATGTTCAACGCAGGGATTGGAACCGGAACCCAGAACCGTTTGGAACCGTTTGAAATCTGGAACCTTAACCGGAACCCGAACCCTTGCACAGAAAATAGTAAGAACCGAAACCGGAACCGAAATAAATAGTTACGGTTCTGTTTTGGTTCCAAAAGGTTCTTTTCGGTTCCAAACTTGGCCGACTTTTCCAATTTTATGCCACACTAAATTTATTCTTTGAAGATTTGATGTGATAACTATTTTAAAACTTCAAAATTTCTGTTGATTTCATATGAAAAAAAAAGTATTTGCAAATGATCTTCAGGCTTAGAGTGAGTCACCGGCTGTTCGTCTCACCCTAGTTTATATTAACGCGTGATTTCAGCTGATATCAGCACCACACTTGAGCCATATACCATATTTTGTATTTACGTTCCTATAATTTGCTTTTTATTTAGAAGTCAGATTAAGACGGTATTTCTTGATAGCCAGAAATATCTGGATTTCTGTGTCTGCTGGCAATCTGAATTCAGAGATATGGAGAAGGGATAAGCTGCTATGCAATGTCGTGTGAAAAAGTATATTCCGTATAATTAATATTTGAAAACATTAGCGAGAGAGAGTGAGAAACGTATAGCAAAGCGACGCACCACAAATAATTTTGCAAAGCTTGTGGATTTCGTATAAATAGCGAAGCTGAATGACTCCCGACATATTTGATAATAATAATTACCCAAAATCGGTTTTAGTTAATTACTCATACCAATCTCTCTGATCACTCTAACACACGGCCGAAACAGCATGTTCAAAGAGAGTCATTGCTTTAAAAATGGTTGGTCCTAGATTAATATAATAAGTCAGTATTTTGTGCTTGACCAACAATGTATTGTGAAAATAGTAATTATGATGAATGATGAATATACCTACAAAACATTTCAAGAACACAGCAATATAGCATTGTACTTTATCTTAATCCCAATCACTGTGAAATTAATCTTGAAGAGACAAAATAGTGTCAAAAAAGCACTCTCTGAACCAAAGAAAGTATGTAGGGGATTTTTTTTTTTTTAGAGTGCATACAAATTTGGAACCGTTTGGAACCTTTTGGAACCATTTGAAGTTTCGGTTCCTGTGGAACCGGAACCCGAACCCTTTGATATCAAATTTGTTGGACCGGAACCGGAACCGGAACCGTAATGAGTTAAGATTCCAATCCCTGGTTCAACGTTTAATGTTTAAGTCGGTTTGGTGCAATGTAAAAAACGTTCCACGCGCCTGCCTACGCTTGATAATGAAACCGCAATGTTCCAAGTTTCGAATGACAAGTTTTCATCGAAAAATATACTTTACAGAACACCTTTTTTTCTGTGGATTGAACATTATCTCCCCCCCCCCCCCCCCCCCCCCCCTCCCATTGATGTTTGGAGTTTGGACCCACCTTATCTGGGACCCTGCGCACGCCTATGTATATAACTATAAGGTAGTTTGCACTTTCAGTTTATAGTGGGTTGTGTATTTGTTTGAAAGAAATTGAGCTCTTCAATGCATATTTAACTAGGAAACGCTGCCAAAGTCTTCGTGTTGAAGATGAGCGTAGCTGTTTGTAGCAGATAAGTTGAATTCAGAACGTCTAAACAGCCGGTCGTGATGTTTCGATGTGGTTTCGATGCTTCCGAAGAGCAGTGTTTGAAATTGGGAAAATTTGCAAAAAATTTGCAATTTTGATAAATTTCAGTACTTTTCCAAATTTCCCAATTTCGAATATTGCCTTTTTTTTCTGATTTGAAGGGGAAGGGTATTGAGGATTTTTTTGAAAAACGCAGGGGGTCTAAGTTGAAAACGAAAGTAGACACCCTGAAAATTCATCGCAATCGATGAAGATGTTATTGGTCTATAGAGTGCGCACAAACACACATACAAACAAAAAAACACATACAAATGTTTTTTTTTACCAGTAGTGAAATTGAAGATTTTGCTTTGCTCATCAAAAATACACAGACCCACCAAATTGTAGACTTTAAAGCGGAAAAAGTTTTTAAAACCATTTTCAAATAGGACGCTTGTATGGGTACTTCTTTGCTTTTTGTGGCCTCAGGTAAATAGCAATGACATTTCTAAAAATAATTTCAACCAAATCAGGAACAGCACAAATAGCATTCTCTAAAAAACCAAGTTCCAGTCAGATTAGTTGACATTTGATATTAGTGCCTAGTTGGTACCAAATGTGAAATTCTTATTTTGGATGATACAAGTGACGTATTTGAAAGAATTTTCTGAAAGGATGGATTTTTAATTAATTATCTCAGATTTCTGGCATTCCGCGCGGCGCGATCTGCGAGACGAGTATGATTCTCTTGTACACTGTCTTTATCCCCTCCCACCCGTCCGAGCGCTGTCGCTGCCCCTACGGCTCGGTCCGGCACGCTGAGAGCGGCACTGCACGAGAAATATGCAGCACGCTAAATACATACTTGAGGTAATCCGCTTACCGCGGCTTAACGGTTGGTCCTATCAAAGAGCCAAATTATTTCAAAACAAAGGAAGGATGGAGGACTAAGCTCAAATTATTTGAATGATATTGGACTAGAAGTTTGTTAGGTGCTAGGGGTTGAAAAAGCGCTACGGGTGAAACCTTATGGGAGTTGTTTTTCTAAGCACCTAGGCCGAAAAACGCGGACTTTGGTAACTTCTGTATGGATGGCCGCAGACACAAGAAGTTATTTTTTGCTGCCCACCGTCCATTATTAAATGATCCTAATCAATGATAAAAATTAATTTCAATCCTTCAATGCCCCTTTAAGGACTTGCAATGCAAGAACTTACATTAATTCAGAGGTTTTGTTTCCTGTAAATGCAACAAGATTATGGATGACATCCACGCCAACAACGTCAAAGCAATTCGCAGGTCCGGCACTGGATGTGCGTACCTGCTTAGAGATCAAAGAATCTCAAGCATGACCCATACATCCCGCAATAAAATAAAATAAAAATTAATAAATATAATCATTTTCAAGATTTTTGGTATAATAAAACAGGTATTTGTAAATATATGGTAGTTATACAAGTCTGGTTACAAAGAGTGACCTCCAGGAACCTCAATTGCAAGATGTTTTTTTGCTTCTGAGCTAAAACAAGTTGGCCTTCAGAAAGCCGATACTTAAAAGTAACACATTCTTTTAGGCTCTGTCTTCAGTCTTCACTGCATTTTGCATTTGTGAAAAACACAAGGCAAGTGTATAATTATCGGAAGTCTACAGCACAGAGCAATTTCGCATCTCCAATCCACGAGCCTGGACGATTGCCGGGCCGTGATCAATACACCGAGCCATCCTAAAGCATGGCGAAGTGTTTCAACAAGACTTCAAATTTCTGTGGCAAATTTCAAGTTATTTTATGGAAGGAGTCCTATGTTCAAACTGAAGTGAGAAAAGGAATTATGAGAAACCTTCCATATGTTTCCCTGTGATGCAAAAACCTTGATTTGCCAAACGACAATAACTAGGAAATCATACATAAAGCACTGCCATGTCAGTCTGAGAGTGCATTTTATCTGCAGTTTCTTTCATCGGATTAAAGCGCATTCCAGTGAAGTTAGTTAGGGAATCAAAGGAAGTAAATAGACGTTGTATTGAGTTTACCTCAAGCTCAAGCTCCAGCTGTTCATTTCATTAAAAAGGCATGTTTCTACAGATGCTGGCAGTCTTATTCACAATGCAACCCAAAACAGATCTAAACTAGGTAGTACATCAATATTTCCATAAAAAATTAAATTAAAAATACTAAATATTTACTTATTATAATTAGGTATAATGGCAGCCAACATAAATCAAGAGCAGATCCACTTATTGCATTTACAACAGGAATGAACTTGATGACAGCAAATATAAAAATTTTTATAAAAATAATAAATAACTCCTTACCAACTAGTTCAACAATCTAAAATCTACTTTAATAAAATCTACAAAAATAATATCAGTAAATTCAGTACATAACTAAAGTAGTCAGTCCTTCTTTGCCAATGCTTCAACCAAACCCCTGATGATCTCCTTCATCTCCCGGACCTCGTTAGTAAGCCTCATGATGGCGAGCGATCCCTCCTCGACCTCCGACTGCAGCGACTCTACCGAGACCTGCTTGCCGAACTTGCGCACGAGACTGCGCTTCGGCTGGAACGCCGCCACCGGTCGCGGCTTCCCGTTGTACTTGTAGTCGTCGCCGCGCGATGCCGCCACCGCGGTCACGCCCTGACGGAGATTCTTGGCGCGGTCGTAGGCCAATGCAAGGATCTCCTTCGGCAGCCGGTTTTCACGTGGGTTTAAAGGCTTCAGCTCCAGAACGACGCGGTATGCGAACAGCGCCGTCGATGACAGCACTTTCTTCACGTATTCTGGCAGCAGTTTGTTGAATAGCGAGCGCTCGATGTAGTTTATGAGCTGCGTTTGCTGGACGAGCTTCGAGAGGCCCGCGGTCTTCTTCAAGCCCTGGATGTCGTTGACAGCGATACCGACTAGGAGGTTCATCAGGACGATCGTGACCAGCAACAGAAACAGGATGTAGATGGCGTACGCACTCAAATAGAGCAGCCAGTAGACGTCACCGGCTTCGTTGCCGTCAGCGACTTTCAGCAAGGAGTCGACGCTGACTTCACCCGTCATCATGACGAGCACGTTGATGAAGCCTATGAGCGGATTAGCAAACTCGCGGTTGCCGGGGAAGAGCACGCAGAAGCTGGCCGTGAACCCGACGAGCAGACACACGTACGCAAGCAGCAGCTTGGCGAACTCGCGCTGCACCTTGGTATACATCGCAACGTACGAGCCCAGCGCCGGCAGCTGGCCGATCATGTACATCAGGTTGCACCACGCCAAGAGCACGGCAATCGCCGACAAATAGTTTTGCCACGCGTAAGTCCGGTCATGGTAGACACACGACAACGCAAAAACACAGGCGATCACGAACCATTCGCAGTAGTTGCCCACTTCGGAGAAGTACTGTCGACACGACAGGTAACCGAAGATGCCATAGACCTTCCGCAGGGTCTCGAAGAGCGTGATCACAAGAAGGAAATACCACTGCACGTCGACCGCGGCCGGGTATCGCCGCACGGCCTCGTAGAAAACGCCGGCGCAGAGTTTCTCCGAAGAGTTAGCATCCATCGTCGGGATGAATTCGGTGACATTCTTGCCGCGGTTGTAACAGTCGTGCGCGAGCGCCGTCATGACGTAGCCGGTGAGCCAGACCACGAAGAGGCCGCAGAATACTAGGCGCCAGACGTAGTACTTGCGCACCTTCTCCCACTTGAGGTAGAGGAACGCCTCGCAGAGCGGATGCTGCAGGAACTCCTTCTGGCCCTCCTCAACGAATGTGTTCAGGAAGCCGATCTCGCTGCGGCCCTTGTGCCGTGCTCGAGGCAGGATGCACCGGAAGTTCATCTTGAGCTCGACCTCGTGCCGCGAGTTCTCAGGGTCGTGCATCGAGATGGCGCGATCCAGCATGTCGCTGACGGTCGTCAGACACGCGGGCGTCTTCTTGACGATGAGGTTGAGCGCGGTGACGCCGCCTTTGGTGCGCGCCGCCACGTCGGCGCCGTTGTGCAGCAGCACGTCGACGCAGGCCGACAGCTCATTGTTGGCGGCCGTGTGCAGCGGCGCGTGTCCGTACTTGTCGGCGGCGTTGACGCACGCGCGCCACGCGCGGATCAGCGTGTCGGCGATCTCGGGCGCGGTGGGCGCGCGACCCAGCGCGCAGTGGAGAGGCGTGCGCAGGTCTGCGTCGACTACGGTCGGGTTGCAGCGACCCACGCCAAGCAACAGGTCCACGCACTCCGTGGACTGCGCGCGCGCCGCCAAGTGCAGCGACGTCTGGCCTTTGGCGTTGGCCGCGTCCACGTCGGCGCCGCGCGCGATCAGCGCCGCGAGACACGTCGCGTTGCCGCCCTCGGCCGCCAGGTGCAAGGCGGCGTTGCGCTTGTCGCGCGTGCGCACGTCCACGTCGACCCCCTCGGCCTCGAGCAGCGCGCCGAGACACGCGACGTTGCCAAGGTCGGCGGCGACGTGCAACGCCGCGGCGCCCGACGGCCCAACCGCGTTGACGTCTGCGCAGTGCGCGACGAGCAGACGCACGCAGTCGACGGCGCCCGCCACGACGGCGGAGCGCAGCGTCGATGCCGTCACCACGGCGCCGCCGTCCACCAGCATCTGTGCCGTGATCGGCGCGTTGCCGAACGCCGCGAGGTGCAGCGGCGCGTAGCTGCGCGGCGATTGGTTCGCGTCGGCGCCGGCGGCCAGCAGATGGCGCACGCAGGCCGCGCAGCCACTGAACGCCGCAAGGTGCAGCGCGGTGAAGCCCTCGACGGGCTCGGCGTAGCCAACCTCCGCGCCGAGACGGTGCAGCTCGGCCAGCGAGTCGGGTCGGCGCATAAACGCGCACCACAGCGCCGCCACGTTCTTCTCCATCTGGCCGGCGTCGGAGAACGCGGCGGCCGTCGCCTCCGCGGTCGCGGCGTCCGCCTCGATGTCTTCCAGCGCGCGTACGTTGCCGCCGTGCGCGCGCATCAGGTCCAATAGGTCCAGCTTGACCTGGTCCTTGGCGATCTTGACTCTCAACGCGTCGCCGCCGCCGACGCTCTCCGAGTCGAAGAAGCCCGAGACGTCGTTGTCGGCGGGCGGCGACACGCTCTCCATCACCGTGAACTCGCCCGACGTCTCGTCCACGTCCACCTCGACGGCGGCGGCCGCGTCCTTCTTGCCCAGGTTCGTCCAGAGCGTCGAGATGAGGCCGTGCGCGGGCGCGTGCAGGGGCGCGGGCGCGTGTGCGGTCGTCATGGCGATCTCGCTGCGCACGCTGTTGGTGCGGTCGCGCGCGCGTTGCTTGACGTGCGCGCGCTTCTCGCTGGCGCCGCGCAGGATGCCCGCCAAGGTGCGGCGGTCGGTTGACGCCATGCCTGCAAGCGGGAGAACAGCCACGGTCAGACCAGCGTCGGGACTCGGGGTTTCCACCGGGAACAGAGTTGTCCCACTTGGGGAAGGATATTGGGAAAGACTGCCGAATTGGGGAAGTTTCTGGGAAAACCATAATCGAATATATGGAAAGTCTCTAGCTAGGTGGAAAAGTCTTGGTGGGAAAGCCACCACTTAAATGTTTCAAAGCCCCAAGCTCCCAATCATGTTTGCAATACCTAAAGCAGCAAAACATGGGAAATTTGCCAGAATGGACCTATACCAATTGAAGCTGCAGGTTTAGAAAAGGAAATAATAAATCGCGACTCGCCCCGCCCAGCCCACTGGAGCATTGCCGACAAGGACATCGGCAGGTCAAATAACGCGCGTGGACTGTTGAGTCACTCTCTGTAATATGGTGCTCGTTACTCATCTTCATGTCACGTCTATTAATGCCCACAAATTCCCACCCACACCCACACTAACCACGTGCCCAAGAAGCTCAGGTAACTCATATGCGATCAAGTGAAATGCGAACTTGGTAATCTCATTTTCCTTGGAGGTCGCGGAAATGGTGTTTACAGGTGTCAGATCGCATAGATAGATCGCATCTGACAAGACAAAATCAAGGCATGGACTGGTCATGGCACGACATGTATTCGTGTACGCTACCGTAGCGGGCAACTGATACAGTGCAGTCCTAGGTCTATTATTGGATGAGCGAGCGAAGACTTCAATTCGACTTACCGGTAAAAAAAATACCGACCTGTCTGTGTATATATTGTGAAGGGACTGAGAGTAACAACGGAAAATTTAGCTGTACGATTGGAACTGGGAATGAATTGACATGATTTGGCTAAGTCCTCTACATTCTGGGGAGGATGAGTAGTTTCTTGAACACACATAAACGCACTCATTTACTCATAAATGATACGTTGTGTGTCTCCACATAGCAACCGTCATGCTTGGATATCTTTATTGGTGACAATCACGCGTGTTATATAAAGACGGTTTGTAGTTGACCTCCCACGTTCAAACAATTAGATCGAAATTGTAGGTACTCTTTTCCTTGTCAGATAACTAGCATCTAAATTCTAAGCAATTGATCGCGGCGAATGCCACACCGTCCTGTTGACTCCACTCTGAAAAGTATTTTATCGCCTCGGCCGCTGAGCGTCATTACTCGGGATCAGACACTGAGAGCTAACTTCTGTCTATACCATAATACCACCGTGCTCTCAAACCAACTGATTTGCCACGCGTTTGACAGACAATTTGGCCCAACTATCACGGTCAACTTTGCTTGCAGGTCTTGTTTGATCGATATGAGTCACAAACGAAAACCCAGGACGATGTATGGAGAGCGATCTACATGTGGACATTGTCGGCGGCAAAGTCGGAGGATGGACGGATGGAGCTACCAGAGCTGCACAACGTTCGATGGTTCGCCAACACCCGTGCGTGACAGATAATCACATACGAAGTCTGCACACATCCAACATAATGCGGGTCGCCTTGGCCTTGGACGCGGTGGGGTCAAAGTGCACCCGGTTCATGGAATTCCCCGCGGCGCGAACGTTGAAGCTCATGTCACGTAGCAGCGTCTCTGCGCTTCTTTGCCCCCTCGCCACGCCGCGCCACATTGAATGTGGGAGAATAGATGCTGATGCATTATCATAACATATCATCGTGTTCTTGTTGCATTGAGATGCAATCACGCACACCCACCTTGGAGGCTTGATCAGCACGTGCTTGTCTTGTGCTTTTGGGGAGGAGTCTGCACGCCAGGTGAATGGGACGATGAGGCCGCAGATCGGCACCGCATTCGCGATTGATTGCAACATTCAATTGCAGAGTGATGTGCAGTGCGATTATACAGACTCGCCAGGCATGACGAGATGTTTGTAAGGTTCTCATCAACACAAATTAGACTTGCGGCATTACGGCTACTGTTTCGTTTCACATCGCATGAAATGATGGGCTTTGCGAGTAACAATGTAGCAGACGCGTATGTATTCTAATATGCGTGAAGCCGAAAGTACATTTTTACGGACCTCTAAAGACGTGTTTAACTTCTTTTGGGTCTTCTCTTACACAATTAATTAAAAATAGAGTTTGCATTTAAATTCTGCAATGAAGAAGACAAGAATATGCAGTCAAACTCAAGTCTCAGATTTTATTGCTTCCGACCCAAAGATACTTATAAGTTTTATATGTTCCTACTCGTCCCTTCCAGTTCACATGCTACGGACGGCTGGAACGCGACGAGCCTTGGGCGCTGAAACGGGTTTCCCATGTTTATCGCAAAAAAACACTGACAACAAGCCACGTCCATGTATCGGCGGGGACCTCGTATATACCGATAGCAAAAGAGCACGACCACATTTTTGGCGTGGCGCGTTAAAACATGCAAATGTTGCCACAATTGCGCTGGATTCGCGCAGAGGTGTGGTGCTCTCCACCTCTGGCTACGATTGGACACATGAAGCCACAGATTGTCCTCCCGTATCGGCTTCATGTTGCAGCCTCGAGGCTGCAGCGGGAGCAGGAGTCGTACTGCTTTCACCACACGGGGCTTCCCCGGTCAAAGATATCAGCAGAGAATACATCAGAGCACCTTAATTGACATGCATGGTATGTACAGGCATAATATAGGCAGTACGTGCGCGCGATAGGTATAGTTATTTTAGATATTGGCATTCTTGCAGACGCGGGCTTGCAGAAACTGAATGCGAGCAGACCAGACTTGGCACACCCGGTTTTCTGCAATGGTCATTTGTGATCGGTATTTGCCATAATACAGCTATAAGTTTATTTTTTCCAGACTGAGAACTGCTTGTAATAGAAACTTGTTCTGTGTCAACTATTCATCACGAGGCCTTGAGCTGGGAATCCGCGACGCACAAAAACTAAGACGTGAGGTGCCAATTCGACGAGTACCTGTAATATGCATCGATGTCATCGGCTAAATTTACGTCGGCGCGACTTCTGTTTATCCTAGGTTTACTTATATGAGCGAAAATAAATCGTGTTTACTTTCCTTTCGCATGAAAATCTGTTAAACCTGCTTGCAGCGTTCTGCGTTAGTCGTAGCAGGTACACTAAATTACTCGGATGTATACTTAACCGAGACGGCGACCACCGGGCCATTGCCACTTTATCGGCGAAAATTGCAAGCTGCTGGCCGCTGGGGCAACTATACGGCATCGCGCGCGGAGTAAAAATAACCTAACAAGTACAGACTATATGACTAGTAAAACCTTTGCTTCTCAGGGCCGCTGGAATTCTTACTTGCGAGCGCCGAGAACACATACATGACCATGATTGACGAACCAAATGTGCACACTCCAAAGTCATCGCCGTGCGGGCAATGAGAGTAAAGCCATTGGTGTCTTTTAAAATCAAAGGCCCAGAAAATCTCTTATCTGCAAAGCATGTGCCAAGAACTGCGCGCTCATCCCAGCACGGTGGTGCAAATTTCGAAGAGGTCTCGAGATTATTATCTTCAGAAAACAATGACAACTGTTTTTGACCGAAATATAACACCAAGTCGTAATATACAAGCACATACGAGGATCAATAAACAAGATCAGTGTCTGCACCCACCTGTAGCGCTGCGATCCCTCGAAGTCCTCGACGTCGTTCAGTCGCCGCTAGCGCGAGACATGCGAGGTGCACGAGTGCACATGCGACGGCGTCCTGCGAGACGTCTTCCCCTTTGCGTTGCCCGTTCAGACTGACGGCACTGACGGCGTCCTCGCCTTACGAGTGACGCCTAGCTTCGGCGTGCGCGGCCCGCCCCAGACCAGCTGCAGGCTCAGCGGGTCAAAACGGCGGACTTCCCAGTCGCATCGCGGCAAGACGGGCCGGTCGTTAGCGTTGGCGAGTCTTTCTAGTTTCTTGTCATTCGCTGATTGACTGGGCCATGTATAAGTGGCTTCGACGTGATTGACGATGCTCTGCTTCACACCAGTTGTCTCCTCGGGTCAGGCGTATTTCCCAAATTGGTACGTGGTTGGATGATGTTTGGGGGATTGCTTGGCTTGCCAATTGGCGTGATATCTTCCACCGATGACCGGGACGCGCGATGATGTTTTTGTCAGATGCAGAAGCAGACGCACACGTAATTTGAAGGATTCAATTGGTCACCGAGAGTGCCCAAAGTCGGGACTCTCAAGTCTCATGTCAAATAGATTTTGTCAAATCATTGGCACCTACTGCTGCAATGTAGCAAAACACCCTCGTCTTCGGTATGTTGGCCGTAGGTGTGTGAAATATTGGCTGTTGATGGACGGGATTATTCTTTTACAAGCAGATGTCATCAGAGTAATGCATTTTATATTAAAATCTTCATAGGTTGCACATCCTTAAGTGCATTTCAGTGGCATACCGTAAACTAAAGATGTATACAAAACATAAGATAATAGTTAAGACAGTATAGGCACGTATAACCCCATTATTTCATCTAATGTTTAGGCACGTATAGGTAAACATAATACCTCTGATAATACGATGCATGCATGCAGCATGCATCGTGTTCAGTGATAATGATGACGAGGCACATATATCATTGTGTAACAGACACAAATAAATTCAAATTCAAATTGAAAAATTAAATGTATGTTTACATCTCATTAGCAAACTATCAATCCATCAAACGTTGACCCATAGGGCAGCGTAAGAAATTGAAAGTAGGTGCTACAAAGTGCATGGTTTACTTTGTCAGATTACGTCACACTTTTCAAACCACCTCTCAAGCAGAGCTCTCTAGATAGTATAGGCAGAGCGACCTAGGCCAACAGCTTTAACTTTATAAAACTTATTACAAGGAGACACCGATCAATAGTAAAACAACAACAGGGACCTCACCATCAGTGATAGTAAAACACCAGGTGTGATTACGAATATTGCCGTAAAATGATTTTCCTTTGATTCGCTGACAATAATTGGTATTTGCAAGCAATATAGCTCTTTGCAAAAAAATGTTAAAGCTTTGTATAATCTGTAGTATTATTTACAATTAAATCTCAAATGCATCTATCTCTCATAAACAAGTTGATGTTAATTTCCAGTGTCTCTACTTTCTAAAACCCACTTCACTTAATACAAGTAAGAGCCCAGATAAATATGATTTGCTTTGATTGCTCTGCTTTGCTTTGCTTACAAAAATAAGAGCAAACAAATAAACCACAACACAATCACTCCAACATTTTGAGAACCTTAAGCTGTAACCTCAACTAAGTCCAAAATCATAAAGGCCACTACCTATTATCTTTATTATCAATTGATATCTTTTGGAATATGTAAATATTTTTCAGTGGTGGCTCACGATTCCTAGTGGGTAGCCTGATACGCTTGGTTCCAACTTCCCATTGCAATCATAAGCTCAGGAGAAATGTTATTGGGAAGTATCATAAATTGACAGCCAAATAATTCCGGGTCAGGCAGGGGCGGA
Source organism: Nemoura dubitans (assembly GCA_921293005.1). NCBI lineage: Eukaryota > Metazoa > Arthropoda > Insecta > Plecoptera > Nemouridae > Nemoura > Nemoura dubitans. The sequence continues at coordinate 53,033,857 of OV121073.1, forward strand.
CTGGGGGTGCAGGGGCCCGGTACGGAAATATTATTTGGGATGCTGTTCACTCAAAATACAGTTCCCCTTCATTCTTTCTTATTCTGTAGTAAAAGAAAAGGTAATCGCCTAATTTTTCTATTCAAAATTCCAAAAATCCATCCATTCCCTTAAAACACTCAATAAATAAAACATTCTTTCCTCCTCACATTCCTCCCTTCTCTCACCAGTGCAGCACACCTCCTGCACTTACAGACCAATTGCCTATAAATTTAAGAGGTTCTGGGTACAAAAACAGAAATGCGTAATCAGTTATCGCTAACAGGTCGTTGGGACATCGGTTATCAGATTCTCTACCTACCACATTTGCGAATTTCCATTCGCATGGCAGTCCCCAAGATACAACGGAACCCACCGCCTTCAGGCTACGTGCTGGAGAGAATGTTTGAGGGGTAAGCCATGTAAAAGTTTTCATCTCTGGCTGGACCTGAATATAGGTAGTTGTCTTCCCCAAGATTTAAAAAAAGCCTTAACTCCCAGACCTATTTAGGTATATTATATTCCAATTGTTTACGTCGACTTTGTTTGCATTATTTCCGCTTTATAATGTTGTTCACTGAGTTTGAATTATTCTCGCCTCGGTTCGAAGCAACACAGTATTTACCTGGTATACGTGAATGCGCGGAACAAGCTTCGGTAGACAGCTTTTAGTTTTATCATCAAATGTGAATCAAATAATGAAAACACAAGCCATTCGCCAATTAAAATGGACGTAACATTGTCCGCGAGGAAACCATCAAATGGACGACAACAGTTCCAGAGTCAATCACTGATTTGCCTACATAAATGAAATGCTTTCTTATGGCAATTATTTGCCCACCTAATTTTGACTCTGGAACTGTAGTCGTCCACTGAGGAGCCATTCCTACCTGTTCGCGCGGCTGGTCGGTGTCGAAGTAGTCGATGCCGCGGCCGTTGATGGAGATCAGTCCAGTGCCCGGTGACCGAATCGTCACCTCGCCGCGGGCGGACTTGCGCAGACATTCTGGGCAGACAAACAAACAAACGATGGTGAACCAGACAGTGGTGACGATGGTGTCCAAGAATGTGTGTGCACAAGGGAAATTGTTCGATCCAAACCCTAAACCATAAAATGGGGGGGGGGGGGGGATGATGGTTACCAAAAGTATATATTTTAAAACACCTTATTTTGTATCAATTCAAAGATCAGTGCATGCTGAGTTATATTGCAACATTCTGTTGCCTACACCAGCCCTATTTCTATATGGGTTTGGTTTCTAGGGAAACTGTCAGAAATGAATTGACGAGTGAAGCAACCACAGCAAAATGTACAAGTCCCAAAAAAGTAACTTGTGAGTTGTATGTAACATTTTTGTTTTCTTGTTCTACACTTGCTCTACAGCCCAAGCACTTGCTTTGATTTCTATGGAATTTGCAGAGAATTTACTTTGGTTTTCAACATAGCATCTTCCCCTTGCATTTTTCAGCAAAATTGGCTTGATAGTTCTTGAACTATTCAAAATTTACAAAGATTTTCTAATTTTCGTAAATTTGTTGATACTATAGAGTCGAAATACTGAGTATTTTTGATGAAACTTAGCTGAGACGTAAAACACACTTAAATAAAGCTTGCTAGCAATTTTTAGGTACCGTACCTATGCATAACTGTTCATTTTCTTTTTCTTGCATTTTTGCTAATTTTGAGTAAAAGTTTCAGTTTTCATTTTAAATTTTATCAAAATTATTGTGAATTAAGATTTTATACCTTCGCCTATTATTGAAGAAATGGTTACTTTACACCATTGACATCAAGGAAACTCCGCTTTAATTTCCACTATTACCCTAGACTGCTCATTGCCTATCCTATACCTCCATGAAAAACGTGACACCACGAAAGACCATGATTGTCGTCTCCAACGCCAGCTAGATAGCTAGATAGCAATGCCGGCATAGCCAAGAGACCATCTAGTTGAGTTAGGCAATTATGGTATTTTGTTTGCTCCATTGACAGCCGATTTGACTTCAAAATAAAAATATTTCTCATTGTCAATACTCTAATTTGCAAAGTTACTTTCATATTCTAGAGAAGTAACAACAAATTAAGTCACTACTTTTTCAAAATTAAGGCGACAGACTACCTCGCTGCCAGATGCGAGCAGCTGCGAGATAGCGCGAATGCAGAGTCTCACGAGTGAGCGCTTTTTTACTAAGCCTTTTTTACTATTAAAGTAATCGATCTGTGACAGTAAAGGACCCGTTGTTACATTTTTTGGGTCTAAAAGGGCCGAAACCGTTTCTAAAAATGTTGTATTTTACTCTTTTTTGCGCTTTTTCGTGAATCGATAAAGAGATGAAGGAGATTAAAATTGAGAAAAAGGGTCTGTTAGGTACCGACACAGATTGATTCTTTATCTACAACTTATTCGCTTACTACAATAGTTTATCTCTAACGGTATAGTAAAAAAGCACATACTCGTGAGACTCAGCATTCGCTCTATCTCGCAGCTGCTCGCATCTGGCAGCCAGGTAGTCTAGCCTCTTAAGAAAACATATATATGTTTCTACATTCAGATTTAATTTAATTTCTGTTCATTGCTCCTTTTATCTTGGAATCAATTAAAATGGTTATTACGGATACCTTTCCGGTGGCTGTACGGCGGTAACCTCGTCCACTCAGGTCGGAGGTGATGCGAGATAACAAAAGCAACCATGCAATTTTAATAAATTCACATTGTGAATACCAACATTTTAGCAAGTACCCACCGAAAAAGTGATAACATTAATATGCTTTTCATACAGAGAAGACGCAGGAAACTTTTTGAATTTTCTTCCTGCTTCAAAATTACGTATTTTAGTTCATTGGAATCGCGTGAAATGTGACATCTAAATCAAAACTCCACAGTGTACCGATGATCAGCTGGTCGGTTCTCATTTTACGGAGTACCTGGCTTGCCTATGCTGTTTTCAAACAAACTTTTTTGAGGAGATAGCGAGTATTTTTTTAAACATTTTATGTACATATTTTTTCATATTTCTCCCAAGATTTGAAAGACACAAGACACGAAGAAGAGATACGTGTTGAACCGCAAATAATGCAGTCAGCAGTTTGTACATATTACAAACCAATTCAGAATACCAAATATTTATAGTTTATACAGTTTTGACATATCTTTCTTGTTGACAAAGAATTTGACAGTACTTTAGATCAAAATCATTACTAATTGCAGTAATGGCCAATACGCCATGTAGATGGTCCTTTCGCTCCTGCCGGAATTGCTATCTAGTTGGCGTTGGAAACGACCACGATGGTCTTTCATGGCGTCACAATTATTTGTGGGCAATGAGCAGTCTAGGGTAATAGTGGACATTGAAGCGGAGCTTCCTTGATGTCAATTCTTTACACATGGCCTGCCCTTAACGACATTCTGCCTTCACCTTTTTATATCCTACAAACAGCTATGTTAACAGGCCCAAAACCATACTTAAAACCTACTGCCCCTCCGGGCATTCACTCGGTCACACTGACAGCCCTGACAGACAGAATCCAAGGTGCGTACCTTTGGTTGTGACAAAGGATCTTCCGTCTGAGTCGTACAGCGGCTTCGGGATGTCGTACGTCTTGGTCTGACTCATGAGTGGTTTGCGGTATGAGTCGACAAAGTCCAGCACTCGATATGCATACGGGTGTTGGATCAAACGCTCCATTGCACTGACGAAGCTGTCGTACTCCTTGACGATCAATGACTCGACCAGGATCTTCTCCATTTCCTCCTTCGGTAGCCACTCAGATCCAACCATCTCGCTGGGAACGAAATAGAATAGAGATTGTTGAGGATGCAAGTTAGTATCAAAACAGGTCAGTGTCAAAATGTAGAACCTACTAGTACCTACATAAAATGAATGGTGGGTGATTCTGATGTGCAAAAACTTGTACTCACATTTTCTTGCCTTCTTCTGGCTTCAAATGTCTTCGGATCATTCTATCTTCAAATTCGTTTAGCACTTCAATGTGCTCTACAATATCCTGATAGACAAAAACAACTATATTAAATAAACTGTAAATTTTACAATAAATTAGGCTAGCACATTTTAAAATATTTTGTTATAATACCTAGACAGGGACTTACAATCTCCGGTAAGTTACCTATTAGATAACGCAGGTTACATTATTTAATATGATAGTAGGTACTAGATATGAATTTTTATTTTCTTACAAAGAGAAGTTTGTAGAAGTTCGGTTTTCCTGCGTAGAAGAGGAAATGGTGCGGCCGGCCACTCTCATCAAACTCAGCCTCCTTCCTTTGCGGGAAAACTTCTTCTGGTGGCTTCATCAGCGGTCTGGCTTTAGGATCAAAAAGACCTGATGGGAACAAATATTGTATGGCTTCCTGAAACATTAACAAACAATTAAAATGTACCACATTTGAATTAATAATACCCAGGTCTTGTTTGATCACTGACTGACCTAGCTCTACTATTTTCATTTTTCAGCACAATTTCCCTAGGTACCAGAGGCATTGACTTAAAGGAAGCTTACATAGGTACTGCTAGGTGCATGTTTAAACATAGTATGTAAACTTCCTTGAAGTCAATGACCAGAGGTAAATGAATTTAAAACAAATATCTTACATCAATGTCCTTCTGCTCGAACATTTCTGGATCTTCTCCCATCATATTAGCAAGGAAGCTTAAAGGAAGCTTACATAGGTACTGCTAGGTGCATGTTTAAACATAGTATGTAAACTTCCTTGAAGTCAATGACCAGAGGTAAATGAATTTAAAACAAATATCTTACATCAATGTCCTTCTGCTCGAACATTTCTGGATCTTCTCCCATCATATTAGCAAGGTGGCGTTTACCAATGTTAAATTCCGCAAGTTGTTGCTTCATGAACACATCTAAGAAAAGTAAAATAAATTGTGTAGATACCTGCCAAATGGATATTTTCTGCTGTGTGTATGCATAGGTTGGTAACTAAGTAATTCAGGTGAACTCTGGCCGGATCAACACATAGGTCGTATTCCGAATTCTACTGGGGCTATTGAGCCAGTAAGAAATCTAGCTAGATACATTCCTAAACCATATACAGTTTCTACCCAACTTATCGAAACTTATGGAACCAATTATAGAACTAGTAGCACTACCATAACTTTGGTAGAGCGCCAAGAACATGCGCAATACCGATGATAATACCATTGACTATAACAGGGTAGTTAAACTATAAGAAGGATTGAACCATATCTAAATGGAAGGACATCTTTGGGAAGGACAAAGGATGGATAGGCCCACTAGGCGACCGGGCAAATGCCCGAAGGGCCGGTAGGTTCTGGGGCCGGTAGAACGGCTGGGGGCCGCCTTCGTGGTCCGAGACACAAGAAACAAACTATGGATGGAACGTTTTTTTTAGGGAATGACTTTCGGAAAAGATAGGGGATGGATTTTCTTGTGGATCGACTTTTCTGAAATGCCCGGGCCGGTTTCTTCCCCCTATCCAAGGACTGTCGACGGTCGAGACAAAAACTAATGTTAAAACATATGAATTTATTCTGTACTAAATACTGATGCTGCAGAACTAAAAACCAAGATATGAAATTAACATAAAATATCACACCATGTTGATGAGCTCGCTCTAGGTACGCCCGCATAGCTTTGCTGACTCTCGCCTTCTTGGCAGGATCGCTATGTTTGTCCGACTCATTGCCGGAAGGTGATGCGCTACACCAGCTGCGGGACTGAAATGAATAAAATACAGGAATTCAAAACTACATTCTAAAAAGTTAACAGAAGAACAGGTGCATACACTATTTTATAAAGTTAAAAAAAATGTATGCTGTTTGGTTTCTAGGTTAAAGTGGTCCCACAGAACATTTTTCTGCCAGCAGGTACACCACTGTGTACACTAGAAGATACACCAACTAAACTTACTGGTCCAAATAATATGTGAGTAGATTGCTGAGATTTTAGGTTAACTTTACGGAGAGTATTGCCTGCTATGTTAATAGTGCTGCAGAATTTATTCATGAAGCCAGCCATGTTTCACTTTCAGGTAAGGTTACACTTTATTTCTGTGCCGCAAATGTTTTACGCAGAGTAACTACTACGCTGGACCTATGACCGGACCGGCACGTAGCACTTAACTCTTATCCACGAAGAAACATCCTTCCCAAATGTGCGAGCTTTCTTCGATTGGCGCGCACGAGCATTCCAGAAGGGGTTTCAAGTTATTTTGCACGATACTGATTTTTTTAAATATTTACCTAATTTTCATAGACCTCCTTGACTGGGTCGAAAGCTCTGTGGCAGCTGGAGGGATTGAAGCTAGTGCAACAAGTGCACGTTATGAGTTTTTTTTGTACAGCCTGGATTGATGACTGAAAAAATAATCTTCTGCAATCGTTCTTTTGTATTGTATATATTTTGTTTATTTGTTTTTGTTTTCTTTTAACATATTACAAATAATATAGTACAGAACATAATCATTCCATTGTATAACTAATCTAACTCTTTCAACCTCGCTTTCAGGACTTTGGCCGAGTCTGACCACGGGCTCACCACACTCTCTGGCAGGTCGTTCCACTGCTTGACTGCTGTCGGGATGAATGAACATTTACCAGTGTCGGTGTTATAGCCCTTGATTTGCAGCTTATAACAGTGGTCCTTCCTGCCAGAGCGTGTAGCCCTGGCCAGCCACTGACCGATCTCCCTCCAGCCACCATACCATACCATTGTCTTGTGTAGGTTACATAATTTGGCCCGCGCTCTCCTTTTCTTGAGCGTTGCCCATCCCAGATCCTCAATCATTTCGCTTGGGCTGTGTCTGGGTCCATATTTACTTAGTACCTTCCTTGCCGCCTTTCGTTGGACCTTCTCAATCATTTCTTTGAGGGTTTGGGTGTGTGGGTCCCACGCTGATGATGCATACTCTAGTAGAGGTCTTACCATAACTGTAAATGCTTTACTTTTACTTTTGTACTAGCTCGAGCTCGAGAAATTTAACCTTTGTAATGAAGAACCTGAGGGGATCCCCTCAGGTTCCTCATTACAAAGTTTAAATTTCTTTTTCCTTTGCCCACTATGTTTTTAAATGTTCCCCCCAGTGGAGATTGTTGGTAAGCGTCACCCCTAGGTATTTATACAGCTTTTTGAATATGGCAATATCTCATCATTAAGTTTATATTGGTAGAAATTAGAACTAGTTTCCCTTTTATTGGTAAACTTGATCAACTGGCTCTTTGAGTTATTTAATTTCATTTTGTTCTCTTTCACCCATTGCTCTATCTGTAAGAGATGGTTCTGCAGGACAGCATGGTCTGTTGGATCTTTAATCTCCCAGTACACTATACAGTCGTCCGCAAAGAGTCTCATACGGCACTCTCCATTGCCTCTTATGTCGTTGATAAATATGAGAAACAACAAGGGCCCCAGGATACTACCCTGCGGCACACCTGACGTGACTATATATGTCATTTGAGTATTTTTCCTCGACACATACTCTTTGGGATCTTCCCGTCAGCCATTCCTTTATCCATCTCACCACTGTCATCAATTCCGAGTTTCCTAACTTTTTCTATAAGACTGGAATGGGGGACAACGTCAAAGGCTTTCGCGAAGTCAATTAGGACTGCGTAGTGCGTCCACTTCACCCCTTTTGTCTATGGATTCAGAGAGTTCCTGCACAAGTCCTACCAGTTGCGAGTCGCAGGAGTATTCTGCCCTAATGCCGTGCTGTTCCGGAACTAATGTATTGTTTCTCTTTAGGTGGTACCTACCTAAGGTACTTCGAGATCAATGTTTCAATAATTTTACATATGTTGCTTGTAAGGCATTGGCCTATAGTTATCTGGCCGCTCCTTGTTTCCTCCTTTACTTACAGGGATTACACATGCTTTGGCTAAAAACCAAATCATGAGGAAATCAAGAGGAAATGTCTCAAGAGGTAATTATTGGAGTCTATAACTATGCCAAATCAAATGATCAATTATTTGAAACAGCAAAAATTATTGTTTATTTATTATTATTGTTTAAAATATCTTCAAGTCAGTTTTGAGGTAGTATCATGGTTGTGAAGCTTCCTCATTTGCTGTTCGGCACAGATGCCTCCTGTGCGCCGTCAAGGTCTGATGACATTGAGTTTTAAAAGTACAATCAGAACAGTTATAGGCGAAGCACTCTCTCTTACGCTTATGGCGTACCATATGTGTTTTCAAGGAACAATGATACGCGGTTTGGAAACTGCATTCACTGCAGCCATACCGCTTATCATTTCTATGTACACCTGCAATATGCTTTTTCAAATCGTATTTGTAATATGTTTTGTAAATGCATTCAGGGCAACTAAATTTCTTTTCGCCCATGTGTCTTTTTAAATGTACCGTCAGATTGTAAGGGTACGCAGTCTCAAAACTGCATATGGTGCAGCTGTACTTCATTTCAACAATGTGATTGACCATGTGTGTCTTTAGCATGGAATAGTACGGAGTCCCGTCATTGCACATGGTACGTTTACATAACTTTTCTTTGGTATGTTCAGCCAAAATATGTCGATTTAAATTCCATTTGCTTTCGCTTCTGTATCTGCATTGATTACATTTACATAATTTTTTGTTTTCATCGGTATGACTCTGATTGTTGCTTTGTGAAGTTTCATCGAGATTTGCAAAGCAGTGGTAGTTCTCCAGGCCTGTAAATAATGAACTATGCAACCTCTCAACTCAGCAGTAAGATTGTTAATTAGGATCACATAGACCACCATAAGGAAAGTGGTTAAAAGTAAAGTTTGGGATAGCAATTATTTGGGAAATAAAATAAGCTAGGAACAACAAAATGTGTATAGGTAGGTACCTCACCGCCGACTGGATTTGCATGGCGCTGCACTAGTTAGTTACCTCGTGCAGAGCAGCTAGAATCAAGTCGGAGGTGAATTTACCGACAATCCTTACACCCTCCACTTACCAGAAAGTAGAATCCTTTTATTCAACAGAGCATCATTTTCTTGTTTTTCCTGATTCCACATGACTTTGTGGACTTTTATATTTTCTTTGCCCAGTTCATTCCCCAAGGTAGTACTTGCTTCATCTTGCCATTGCGGTACATCAGACAGAGGGTCCGTTGTCGTAAAGGCATCTAGACAGTTTGCATCAGGGTTTAAATGTTTCATGCTTGCGGGATCCACCAACATAAACTGATGCTGAATAACATCTCTCATATCAGTATCATATTCTATTTTTATTTCAAGGTCTGCTAACGGATCGATATTGGGTTCTCGAATTGTGTCAATGTTGATATTTGCTTCCATACCTGGAAGTTTTATTGAAGGGTAAATGCAGGATTGTGTTACCAAAACCAAAATGGAATATTCTACAAAGTAGATAACAAGGAAATTGTATTCACATCTTGTGTGTAGGTACATTTTGATGGCCATCAAAATGTACCTACACACAAGCAAGTGAATATATATATATATATATATATATATATATATATATATATATATATATATATATATATATATATATATATATATATATATATATATATATATATATATATATATATATATATATATTTTTTTTTTTTTTTTTTTTTTTTTTTTTTTTTTAAAGACTTTTGGATAAACTGTGGTGTTTTATTTTTCATTTTCCCAACGTTTCGACCAAATTGTTTGGTCTTTCTCATTAATCTTAATAACATCCACGAAAAAATAGATTTCACGGTAGAAATTGAAGACGAAACCCGCATTGCTTTCCTGGATGTTTTATTGATAAAAAAAGAAGATGGAACATTAGCACACAACGTGCACCGAAAAGTGACACACACAAACCGCTACCTACATGCATCCTCCCACCACCATCCCGCACAGATTAGCTCGATACCCAAAACATTGGTACATCGGTCAAGACAGCTAGCGGACAAGGAGCACATCGAGGAAGAGTTGACAACATTGAGGGAAGCTTTGTCTCTCAATGGCTACACTAAGTCAGCGATAGACAAAACTTTCAATTGGGTAACAAAAAGAGACCAACCTAAAGACACACCGGATGAAGACGAACATAGCTTAGCTTTCCTGCCGTACATAAAAGGTACAACAGATCGAATTGGACGCTTGTTGCGAAGACACAAGATAAAAACAATCTTCAAACCGGCCAGGAAAATCGGAACTATGTTCGGCAAAGGAAAGTACTTGATTCCAAACGAATCCCAAGGAGTTTATGAAGTCCCATGTGGGTCGTGCAACAAAATTTATATTGGCCAAACCAACAGGAAGATAATGCATCGAATTCAAGAACACAAAGTAGCTGTCACGAATTCCTTGAAGACTTCAACGTTGGCACAGCATGCATATCAATTTGGACACGTGGTGGACTTCAAAAACGCACGGACGGTGGCGAAAGAAGAGAAATTCTACCCGCGCATAATCAGAGAATCCATTGAGATAGAAAAGCGCCCCGACACAATGAACAACACAATGCTCCGTGTTGTAGGCCCCAGGGAAGGGGTGGGTGGATGGTGTATGGGCGATTCAGTGTTCGACTCGTATGATGATTTCTGGGACGCGGCTGTAACCCTGTATGGCAGAAGAGCCAGTTTCCAGGCTGGTGGCAGTCGTTTGGCGTCATCTCTCTTGTTCATTGTGTCGGGGCGCTTTTCTATCTCAATGGATTCTCTGATTATGCGCGGGTAGAATTTCTCTTCTTTCGCCACCGTCCGTGCGTTTTTGAAGTCCACCACGTGTCCAAATTGATCTGCATGCTGTGCCAACGTTGAAGTCTTCAAGGAATTCGTGACAGCTACTTTGTGTTCTTGAATTCGATGCATTATCTTCCTGTTGGTTTGGCCAATATAAATTTTGTTGCACGACCCACATGGGACTTCATAAACTCCTTGGGATTCGTTTGGAATCAAGTACTTTCCTTTGCCGAACATAGTTCCGATTTTCCTGGCCGGTTTGAAGATTGTTTTTATCTTGTGTCTTCGCAACAAGCGTCCAATTCGATCTGTTGTACCTTTTATGTACGGCAGGAAAGCTAAGCTATGTTCGTCTTCATCCGGTGTGTCTTTAGGTTGGTCTCTTTTTGTTACCCAATTGAAAGTTTTGTCTATCGCTGACTTAGTGTAGCCATTGAGAGACAAAGCTTCCCTCAATGTTGTCAACTCTTCCTCGATGTGCTCCTTGTCCGCTAGCTGTCTTGACCGATGTACCAATGTTTTGGGTATCGAGCTAATCTGTGCGGGATGGTGGTGGGAGGATGCATGTAGGTAGCGGTTTGTGTGTGTCACTTTTCGGTGCACGTTGTGTGCTAATGTTCCATCTTCTTTTTTTATCAATAAAACATCCAGGAAAGCAATGCGGGTTTCGTCTTCAATTTCTACCGTGAAATCTTTTTTTTTCGTGGATGTTATTAAGATTAATGAGAAAGACCAAACAATTTGGTCGAAACGTTGGGAAAATGAAAAATAAAACACCACAGTTTATCCAAAAGTCTTTTTTAAAAACTAATTGCTGTGAAAACTTAAAACAACATACATATATATATATATATATATATATATATATATATATATATATATATATATATATATATATATATATATATATATAGGTACTAGCATTTAAATAGTTTAATCAATTAGTACGTGTTGAAATTCACTCACAATCGACAAACTCAAAGCAATGATAGCCAAGATCTTCTTTGTTGGCCTTAGCAGCAATATAAACAGCAAGCTCTGGAGTGACCCCAGCCCAGACCTCAGCAACTAGAGAGAATAAATTTAGAACGGTGTGCCCAATTATATAAAATCGAAAATTCAAGAAAAAAACATCCAAGTATCATGTAAATCAGATTCACCAGCAAAGCTTATTATGATATCTACAAATACAAATGTGAAACTGTGACCAACGCCTGGCACTTTGTCTGAATTGTAGATGCACTTGTAAACTTTTGATCAAACAAGACTTGAACTTATCATAGGTACCTTTAACAATCTCCCCCATTTCAAGTAATTTTGGTTCCATCCCAATGCTCAGTTGCAAAACCCAATACCAGTTAATTATTTGACATCAACCTGGGCAAATTAACAATCTGCTAGCTCAGTTGCTTGTTTCAAGGAAGCTTAGTGATCAACAGGATTAACACCTTGAAAGTTCAGCCGATCCCGGTGAAATTGCCACATCTACGCTTTAGAGGCAATCGGCTGAGCCAGTTGGATTCCAGGCTCGAAAGCAAGGGACACGCATTGTATGCCCTGGCTATAAGCAGTAGCAACGCTCAGCCCATTTGAGTTACAACTTTAAATTTATATACAGTTTAAGTTATAGCCACAGAGATGACCACTAATAATCAAATAAGCTATAATTAATCAAATTTAGAGCCCGAGTTTCGTCAACCGATAAATCCGTTTCTGTACCTGCAAGTTTAAATAAGTAAAACTCAATCAATTAATACTCACCAATCTAGCACCATTTTGGAAAATTGGAAAATTGGAAACTTATATGATTCATCACTCTCATCACAGATAGAAGGGCTACCCAGATTATCCACTCCCATATTATAACAGCTATGCGAAAGCCCTCCGCCCGCAACAATAGTTTTGCTGTCAGCCAAGGGATGGAGTCACTGTTTGTTGTTATATCACCTGTAACCAATGTAATTTAAACACCTGTGGAACATTAGGTCCCTTCACAGTGGCGTAGTGTGGATATGATGCGCCGCCCGCAATAGATTTGACGGCACCTCTCACATATTTTTGGCAAAAAGGCTTTGAAGACATGATACCTCATCACGCACGAGACTAGCACACCATGGGATCCGCCGCAAAAATTTATGGCAATATGGCCCTGAATATTTGAAGGGGAAAGTCGTCCAGTGGTGCGTTTCCACTTCTACTAGAGGTCTGCTAGATAACGTGCCGGGTGTCCAGCAACTCACGGGCCCTCGGGCGTCGAGGGTGGTCTGCTAAATATCATGCTGGGTGTCCGGCAACTCACGGGCCATCGGGCGTCGAGGGTGGTCTGCTAAATATCATGCTGGGTGTCCGGCAACTCACGGGCCCTCGGGCGTCGAGGGCGGTCTGCTAGATAACGTGCTGGGTCTCCGGCAACTCACGGGCCCTCGGGCGTCGAGGGCGGTCTGCTAGATAACATGCTGGGTGTCCGGCAACTCACGGGCCCTCGGGCGGTCTGCTAGATAGCATGCTGGGTGTCCGGCAACTCACGGGCCCTCGGGCGTCGAGGGCGGTCTGCTAGATAACATGCTAGGTGTCCGGCAACTCACGGGCCCTCGGGCGGTCTGCTAGATATCATGCTGGGTGTCCGGCAACTCACGGGCCCTCGGGCGTCGAGGGCGGTCTGCTAGATAACGTGCTGGGTGTCCGGCAACTCACGGGCCCTCGGGCGTCGAGGGCGGTCTGCTAGATAACATGCTGGGTGTCCGGCAACTCACGGGCCCTCGGGCGTCGAGGGCGGTCTGCTAGATAACATGCTGGGTGTCCGGCAACTCACGGGCCATCGGGCGTCGAGGGCGGTCTGCTAGATAACATGCTGGGTGTCCGGCAACTCACGGGCCCTCGGGCGTCGAGGGCGGTCTGCTAGATAACGTGCTGGGTCTCCGGCAACTCACGGGCCCTCGGGCGTCGAGGGCGGTCTGCTAGATAACATGCTGGGTGTCCGGCAACTCACGGGCCCTCGGGCGGTCTGCTAGATAGCATGCTGGGTGTCCGGCAACTCACGGGCCCTCGGGCGTCGAGGGCGGTCTGCTAGATAACGTGCTGGGTGTCCGGCAACTCACGGGCCCTCGGGCGGTCTGCTAGATATCATGCTGGGTGTCCGGCAACTCACGGGCCCTCGGGCGGTCTGCTAGATATCATGCTGGGTGTCCGGCAACTCACGGGCCCTCGGGCGTCGAGGGCGGTCTGCTAGATAACGTGCTGGGTGTCCGGCAACTCACGGGCCCTCGGGCGGTCTGCTAGATAACGTGCTGGGTGTCCGGCAACTCACGGGCCCTCGGGCGGTCTGCTAGATAACATGCTGGGTGTCCGGCAACTCACGGGCCCTCGGGTGGTCTGCTAGATAGCATGCTGGGTTTCCGGCAACTCACGGGCCCTCGGGCGTCGAGGGCGGTCTGCTAGATAACGTGCTGGGTGTCCGGCAACTCACGGGCCCTCGGGCGGTCTGCTAGATAACATGCTGGGTGTCCGGCAACTCACGGGCCCTCGGGCGTCGAGGGTGGTCTGCTAGATAGCGTGCTGGGTTTCCGGCAACTCACGGGCCCTCGGGCGTCGAGGGCGGTCTGCTAGATAGCATGCTGGGTGTCCGGCAACTAACGGGCCCTCGGGCGGTCTGCTAGATAACGTGCTGGGTGTCCGGCAACTCACGGGCCCTCGGGTGGTCTGCAAGATAACATGCTGGGTGTCCGGCAACTAACGGGCCCTCGGGCGGTCTGCTAGATAACGTGCTGGGTGTCCGGCAACTCACGGGCCCTCGGGCGGTCTGCTAGATAACATGCTGGGTGTCCGGCAACTCACGGGCCCTCGGGTGGTCTGCAAGATAACATGCTGGGTGTCCGGCAACTAACGGGCCCTCGGGCGTCGAGGGCGGTCTGCTAGATAACGTGCTGGGTGTCCGGCAACTCACGGGCCCTCGGGCGGTCTGCTAGATAACGTGCTGGGTGTCCGGCAACTCACGGGCCCTCGGGCGGTCTGCTAGATAACGTGCTGGGTGTCCGGCAACTCACGGGCCCTCGGGCGGTCTGCTAGATAACGTGCTGGGTGTCCGGCAACTCACGGGCCCTCGGGTGGTCTGCTAGATAGCGTGCTGGGTTTCCGGCAACTCACGGGCCCTCGGGCGTCGAGGGCGGTCTGCTAGATAACGTGCTGGGTGTCCGGCAACTCACGGGCCCTCGGGCGGTCTGCTAGATAACGTGCTGGGTGTCCGGCAACTCACGGGCCCTCGGGCTGTCTGCTAGATAACGTGCTGGGTGTCCGGCAACTCACGGGCCCTCGGGCGGTCTGCTAGATAACGTGCTGGGTGTCCGGCAACTCACGGGCCCTCGGGCGGTCTGCTAGATAACATGCTGGGTGTCCGGCAACTCACGGGCCCTCGGGTGGTCTGCTAGATAGCGTGCTGGGTTTCCGGCAACTCACGGGCCCTCGGGCGTCGAGGGCGGTCTGCTAGATAACATGCTGGGTGTCCGGCAACTCACGGGCCCTCGGGCGTCGAGGGCGGTCTGCTAGATAACGTGCTGGGTGTCCGGCAACTCACGGGCCCTCGGGCGGTCTGCTAGATAACGTGCTGGGTGTCCGGCAACTCACGGGCCCTCGGGCGGTCTGCTAGATAACGTGCTGGGTGTCCGGCAACTCACGGGCCCTCGGGCGGTCTGCTAGATAACGTGCTGGGTGTCCGGCAACTCACGGGCCCTTGGGCGGTCTGCTAGATAACATGCTGGGTGTCCGGCAACTCACGGGCCCTCGGGTGGTCTGCTTGATAACGTGCTGGGTTTCCGGCAACTCACGGGCCCTCGGGCGTCGAGGGCGGTCTGCCAGATAACATGCTGGGTGTCCGGCAACTCACGGGCCCTCGGGCGGTCTGCTAGATAACGTGCTGGGTGTCCGGCAACTCACGGGCCCTCGGGCGGTCTGCTAGATAACATTCTGGCTGTCCGGCAACTCACGGGCCCTCGGGCGTCGAGGGCGGTCTGCTAGATAACATGCTGGGTGTCCGGCAACTAACGGGCCCTCGGGCGGTCTGCTAGATAACGTGCTGGGTGTCCGGCAACTCACGGGCCCTCGGGTGGTCTGCAAGATAACATGCTGGGTGTCCGGCAACTAACGGGCCCTCGGGCGTCGAGGGCGGTCTGCTAGATAACGTGCTGGGTGTCCGGCAACTCACGGGCCCTCGGGCGGTCTGCTAGATAACGTGCTGGGTGTCCGGCAACTCACGGGCCCTCGGGCGGTCTGCTAGATAACGTGCTGGGTGTCCGGCAACTCACGGGCCCTCGGGCGGTCTGCTAGATAACGTGATGGGTGTCCGGCAACTCACGGGCCCTCGGGCGGTCTGCTAGATAACGTGCTGGGTGTCCGGCAACTCACGGGCCCTCGGGCGGTCTGCTAGATAACATGCTGGGTGTCCGGCAACTCACGGGCCCTCGGGTGGTCTGCTAGATAGCATGCTGGGTTTCCGGCAACTCACGGGCCCTCGGGCGTCGAGGGCGGTCTGCTAGATAACGTGCTGGGTGTCCGGCAACTCACGGGCCCTCGGGCGGTCTGCTAGATAACATGCTGGGTGTCCGGCAACTCACGGGCCCTCGGGTGGTCTGCAAGATAACATGCTGGGTGTCCGGCAACTAACGGGCCCTCGGGCGTCGAGGGCGGTCTGCTAGATAACGTGCTGGGTGTCCGGCAACTCACGGGCCCTCGGGCGGTCTGCTAGATAGCGTGCTGGGTTTCCGGCAACTCACGGGCCCTCGGGCGTCGAGGGCGGTCTGCTAGATAACATGCTGGGTGTCCGGCAACTCACGGGCCCTCGGGCGGTCTGCTAGATAACGTGCTGGGTGTCCGGCAACTCACGGGCCCTCGGGCGGTCTGCTAGATAACGTGCTGGGTGTCCGGCAACTCACGGGCCCTCGGGCGGTCTGCTAGATAACGTGCTGGGTGTCCGGCAACTCACGGGCCCTCGGGCGGTCTGCTAGATAACGTGCTGGGTGTCCGGCAACTCACGGGCCCTCGGGCGGTCTGCTAGATAACATGCTGGGTGTCCGGCAACTCACGGGCCCTCGGGTGGTCTGCTAGATAGCGTGCTGGGTTTCCGGCAACTCACGGGCCCTCGGGCGTCGAGGGCGGTCTGCTAGATAACGTGCTGGGTGTCCGGCAACTCACGGGCCCTCGGGCGGTCTGCTAGATAACGTGCTGGGTGTCCGGCAACTCACGGGCCCTCGGGCGGTCTGCCAGATAACGTGCTGGGTGTCCGGCAACTCACGGGCCCTCGGGCGGTCTGCTAGATAACGTGCTGGGTGTCCGGCAACTCACGGGCCCTCGGGCGGTCTGCTAGATAACGTGCTGGGTGTCCGGCAACTCACGGGCCCTCGGGCGGTCTGCTAGATAACGTGCTGGGTGTCCGGCAACTCACGGGCCCTCGGGCGGTCTGCTAGATAACATGCTGGGTGTCCGGCAACTCACGGGCCCTCGGGCGTCGAGGGCGGTCTGCTAGATAACGTGCTGGGTGTCCGGCAACTCACGGGCCCTCGGGCGGTCTGCTAGATAACGTGCTGGGTGTCCGGCAACTCACGGGCCCTCGGGCGGTCTGCTAGATAACGTGCTGGGTGTCCGGCAACTCACGGGCCCTCGGGCGGTCTGCTAGATAAAGTGCTGGGTGTCCGGCAACTCACGGGCCCTCGGGCGGTCTGCTAGATAACATGCTGGGTGTCCGGCAACTCACGGGCCCTCGGGTGGTCTGCTAGATAACGTGCTGGGTTTCCGGCAACTCACGGGCCCTCGGGCGTCGAGGGCGGTCTGCCAGATAACATGCTGGGTGTCCGGCAACTCACGGGCCCTCGGGCGGTCTGCTAGATAACGTGCTGGGTGTCCGGCAACTCACGGGCCCTCGGGCGGTCTGCTAGATAACATGCTGGCTGTCCGGCAACTCACGGGCCCTCGGGCGTCGAGGGCGGTCTGCTAGATAACATGCTGGGTGTCCGGCAACTAACGGGCCCTCGGGCGGTCTGCTAGATAACGTGCTGGGTGTCCGGCAACTCACGGGCCCTCGGGTGGTCTGCAAGATAACATGCTGGGTGTCCGGCAACTAACGGGCCCTCGGGCGTCGAGGGCGGTCTGCTAGATAACGTGCTGGGTGTCCGGCAACTCACGGGCCCTCGGGCGGTCTGCTAGATAACGTGCTGGGTGTCCGGCAACTCACGGGCCCTCGGGCGGTCTGCTAGATAACGTGCTGGGTGTCCGGCAACTCACGGGCCCTCGGGCGGTCTGCTAGATAACGTGCTGGGTGTCCGGCAACTCACGGGCCCTCGGGCGGTCTGCTAGATAACGTGCTGGGTGTCCGGCAACTCACGGGCCCTCGGGCGGTCTGCTAGATAACGTGCTGGGTGTCCGGCAACTCACGGGCCCTCGGGCGGTCTGCTAGATAACGTGCTGGGTGTCCGGCAACTCACGGGCCCTCGGGCGGTCTGCTAGATAACATGCTGGGTGTCCGGCAACTCACGGGCCCTCGGGTGGTCTGCTAGATAGCGTGCTGGGTTTCCGGCAACTCACGGGCCCTCGGGCGTCGAGGGCGGTCTGCTAGATAACATGCTGGGTGTCCGGCAACTCACGGGCCCTCGGGCGTCGAGGGCGGTCTGCTAGATAACGTGCTGGGTGTCCGGCAACTCACGGGCCCTCGGGCGGTCTGCTAGATAACGTGCTGGGTTTCCGGCAACTCACGGGCCCTCGGGCGTCGAGGGCGGTCTGCTAGATAACGTGCTGGGTGTCCGGCAACTCACGGGCCCTCGGGCGGTCTGCTAGATAACGTGCTGGGTGTCCGGCAACTCACGGGCCCTCGGGCGGTCTGCTAGATAACGTGCTGGGTGTCCGGCAACTCACGGGCCCTCGGGCGGTCTGCTAGATAACGTGCTGGGTGTCCGGCAACTCACGGGCCCTCGGGCGGTCTGCTAGATAACATGCTGGGTGTCCGGCAACTCACGGGCCCTCGGGTGGTCTGCTAGATAGCGTGCTGGGTTTCCGGCAACTCACGGGCCCTCGGGCGTCGAGGGCGGTCTGCTAGATAACATGCTGGGTGTCCGGCAACTCACGGGCCCTCGGGCGGTCTGCTAGATATCATGCTGGGTGTCCGGCAACTCACGGGCCCTCGGGCGTCGAGGGCGGTCTGCTAGATAACATGCTGGGTGTCCGGCAACTCACGGGCCCTCGGGCGGTCTGCTAGATAACGTGCTGGGTGTCCGGCAACTCACGGGCCCTCGGGCGGTCTGCTAGATAACATGCTGGGTGTCCGGCAACTCACGGGCCCTCGGGCGGTCTGCTAGATAACGTGCTGGGTGTCCGGCAACTCACGGGCCCTCGGGCGGTCTGCTAGATAACGTGCTGGGTGTCCGGCAACTAACGGGCCCTCGGGCGTCGAGGGCGGTCTGCTAGATAACGTGCTGGGTGTCCGGCAACTCACGGGCCCTCGGGCGGTCTGCTAGATAACGTGCTGGGTGTCCGGCAACTCACGGGCCCTCGGGCGGTCTGCTAGATAACGTGCTGGGTGTCCGGCAACTCACGGGCCCTCGGGCGGTCTGCTAGATAACATGCTGGGTGTCCGGCAACTCACGGGCCCTCGGGTGGTCTGCTAGATAACGTGCTGGGTGTCCGGCAACTCACGGGCCCTCGGGCGTCGAGGGCGGTCTGCCAGATAACATGCTGGGTGTCCGGCAACTCACGGGCCCTCGGGCGGTCTGCTAGATAACGTGCTGGGTGTCCGGCAACTCACGGGCCCTCGGGCGGTCTGCTAGATAACATGCTGGCTGTCCGGCAACTCACGGGCCCTCGGGCGTCGAGGGCGGTCTGCTAGATAACATGCTGGGTGTCCGGCAACTCACGGGCCCTCGGGCGGTCTGCTAGATAACGTGCTGGGTGTCCGGCAACTCACGGGCCCTCGGGTGGTCTGCAAGATAACATGCTGGGTGTCCGGCAACTAACGGGCCCTCGGGCGTCGAGGGCGGTCTGCTAGATAACGTGCTGGGTGTCCGGCAACTCACGGGCCCTCGGGCGGTCTGCTAGATAACGTGCTGGGTGTCCGGCAACTCACGGGCCCTCGGGCGGTCTGCTAGATAACGTGCTGGGTGTCCGGCAACTCACGGGCCCTCGGGCGGTCTGCTAGATAACGTGCTGGGTGTCCGGCAACTCACGGGCCCTCGGGCGGTCTGCTAGATAACATGCTGGGTGTCCGGCAACTCACGGGCCCTCGGGTGGTCTGCTAGATAGCATGCTGGGTTTCCGGCAACTCACGGGCCCTCGGGCGTCGAGGGCGGTCTGCTAGATAACGTGCTGGGTGTCCGGCAACTCACGGGCCCTCGGGCGGTCTGCTAGATAACATGCTGGGTGTCCGGCAACTCACGGGCCCTCGGGCGTCGAGGGCGGTCTGCTAGATAGCGTGCTGGGTTTCCGGCAACTCACGGGCCCTCGGGCGTCGAGGGCGGTCTGCTAGATAGCATGCTGGGTGTCCGGCAACTAACGGGCCCTCGGGCGGTCTGCTAGATAACGTGCTGGGTGTCCGGCAACTCACGGGCCCTCGGGTGGTCTGCAAGATAACATGCTGGGTGTCCGGCAACTAACGGGCCCTCGGGCGTCGAGGGCGGTCTGCTAGATAACGTGCTGGGTGTCCGGCAACTCACGGGCCCTCGGGCGGTCTGCTAGATAACGTGCTGGGTGTCCGGCAACTCACGGGCCCTCGGGCGGTCTGCTAGATAACATGCTGGGTGTCCGGCAACTCACGGGCCCTCGGGTGGTCTGCAAGATAACATGCTGGGTGTCCGGCAACTAACGGGCCCTCGGGAGTCGAGGGCGGTCTGCTAGATAACGTGCTGGGTGTCCGGCAACTCACGGGCCCTCGGGCGGTCTGCTAGATAACGTGCTGGGTGTCCGGCAACTCACGGGCCCTCGGGCGGTCTGCTAGATAACGTGCTGGGTGTCCGGCAACTCACGGGCCCTCGGGCGGTCTGCTAGATAACGTGCTGGGTGTCCGGCAACTCACGGGCCCTCGGGTGGTCTGCTAGATAGCGTGCTGGGTTTCCGGCAACTCACGGGCCCTCGGGCGTCGAGGGCGGTCTGCTAGATAACGTGCTGGGTGTCCGGCAACTCACGGGCCCTCGGGCGGTCTGCTAGATAACGTGCTGGGTGTCCGGCAACTCACGGGCCCTCGGGCGGTCTGCTAGATAACGTGCTGGGTGTCCGGCAACTCACGGGCCCTCGGGCGGTCTGCTAGATAACGTGCTGGGTGTCCGGCAACTCACGGGCCCTCGGGCGGTCTGCTAGATAACATGCTGGGTGTCCGGCAACTCACGGGCCCTCGGGTGGTCTGCTAGATAGCGTGCTGGGTTTCCGGCAACTCACGGGCCCTCGGGCGTCGAGGGCGGTCTGCTAGATAACATGCTGGGTGTCCGGCAACTCACGGGCCCTCGGGCGTCGAGGGCGGTCTGCTAGATAACGTGCTGGGTGTCCGGCAACTCACGGGCCCTCGGGCGGTCTGCTAGATAACGTGCTGGGTGTCCGGCAACTCACGGGCCCTCGGGCGGTCTGCTAGATAACGTGCTGGGTGTCCGGCAACTCACGGGCCCTCGGGCGGTCTTCTAGATAACGTGCTGGGTGTCCGGCAACTCACGGGCCCTCGGGCGGTCTGCTAGATAACATGCTGGGTGTCCGGCAACTCACGGGCCCTCGGGTGGTCTGCTAGATAACGTGCTGGGTTTCCGGCAACTCACGGGCCCTCGGGCGTCGAGGGCGGTCTGCCAGATAACATGCTGGGTGTCCGGCAACTCACGGGCCCTCGGGCGGTCTGCTAGATAACGTGCTGGGTGTCCGGCAACTCACGGGCCCTCGGGCGGTCTGCTAGATAACATGCTGGCTGTCCGGCAACTCACGGGCCCTCGGGCGTCGAGGGCGGTCTGCTAGATAACATGCTGGGTGTCCGGCAACTAACGGGCCCTCGGGCGGTCTGCTAGATAACGTGCTGGGTGTCCGGCAAGTCACGGGCCCTCGGGTGGTCTGCAAGATAACATGCTGGGTGTCCGGCAACTAACGGGCCCTCGGGCGTCGAGGGCGGTCTGCTAGATAACGTGCTGGGTGTCCGGCAACTCACGGGCCCTCGGGCGGTCTGCTAGATAACGTGCTGGGTGTCCGGCAACTCACGGGCCCTCGGGCGGTCTGCTAGATATCGTGCTGGGTGTCCGGCAACTCACGGGCCCTCGGGCGGTCTGCTAGATAACGTGCTGGGTGTCCGGCAACTCACGGGCCCTCGGGCGGTCTGCTAGATAACGTGCTGGGTGTCCGGCAACTCACGGGCCCTCGGGCGGTCTGCTAGATAGCATGCTGGGTTTCCGGCAACTCACGGGCCCTCGGGTGGTCTGCTAGATAACATGCTGGGTGTCCGGCAACTCACGGGCCCTCGGGCGTCGAGGGCGGTCTGCTAGATAACGTGCTGGGTGTCCGGCAACTCACGGGCCCTCGGGCGGTCTGCTAGATAACATGCTGGGTGTCCGGCAACTCACGGGCCCTCGGGTGGTCTGCAAGATAACATGCTGGGTGTCCGGCAACTCACGGGCCCTCGGGCGTCGAGGGCGGTCTGCTAGATAACGTGCTGGGTGTCCGGCAACTCACGGGCCCTTGGGCGGTCTGCTAGATAGCGTGCTGGGTTTCCGGCAACTCACGGGCCCTCGGGCGTCGAGGGCGGTCTGCTAGATAACATGCTGGGTGTCCGGCAACTCACGGGCCCTCGGGCGGTCTGCTAGATAACGTGCTGGGTGTCCGGCAACTCACGGGCCCTCGGGCGGTCTGCTAGATAACGTGCTGGGTGTCCGGCAACTCACGGGCCCTCGGGCGGTCTGCTAGATATCGTGCTGGGTGTCCGGCAACTCACGGGCCCTCGGGCGGTCTGCTAGATAACGTGCTGGGTGTCCGGCAACTCACGGGCCCTCGGGCGGTCTGCTAGATAACATGCTGGGTGTCCGGCAACTCACGGGCCCTCGGGTGGTCTGCTAGATAGCGTGCTGGGTTTCCGGCAACTCACGGGCCCTCGGGCGTCGAGGGCGGTCTGCTAGATAACGTGCTGGGTGTCCGGCAACTCACGGGCCCTCGGGCGGTCTGCTAGATAACGTGCTGGGTGTCCGGCAACTCACGGGCCCTCGGGCGGTCTGCTAGATAACGTGCTGGGTGTCCGGCAACTCACGGGCCCTCGGGCGGTCTGCTAGATAACGTGCTGGGTGTCCGGCAACTCACGGGCCCTCGGGCGGTCTGCTAGATAACGTGCTGGGTGTCCGGCAACTCACGGGCCCTCGGGCGGTCTGCTAGATAACGTGCTGGGTGTCCGGCAACTCACGGGCCCTCGGGCGGTCTGCTAGATAACATGCTGGGTGTCCGGCAACTCACGGGCCCTCGGGTGGTCTGCTAGATAACGTGCTGGGTTTCCGGCAACTCACGGGCCCTCGGGCGTCGAGGGCGGTCTGCCAGATAACATGCTGGGTGTCCGGCAACTCACGGGCCCTCGGGCGGTCTGCTAGATAACGTGCTGGGTGTCCGGCAACTCACGGGCCCTCGGGCGGTCTGCTAGATAACATGCTGGCTGTCCGGCAACTCACGGGCCCTCGGGCGTCGAGGGCGGTCTGCTAGATAACATGCTGGGTGTCCGGCAACTAACGGGCCCTCGGGCGGTCTGCTAGATAACGTGCTGGGTGTCCGGCAACTCACGGGCCCTCGGGTGGTCTGCAAGATAACATGCTGGGTGTCCGGCAACTAACGGGCCCTCGGGCGTCGAGGGCGGTCTGCTAGATAACGTGCTGGGTGTCCGGCAACTCACGGGCCCTCGGGCGGTCTGCTAGATAACGTGCTGGGTGTCCGGCAACTCACGGGCCCTCGGGCGGTCTGCTAGATAACGTGCTGGGTGTCCGGCAACTCACGGGCCCTCGGGCGGTCTGCTAGATAACGTGCTGGGTGTCCGGCAACTCACGGGCCCTCGGGCGGTCTGCTAGATAACATGCTGGGTGTCCGGCAACTCACGGGCCCTCGGGTGGTCTGCTAGATATCATGCTGGGTGTCCGGCAACTCACGGGCCCTCGGGCGTCGAGGGCGGTCTGCTAGATAACGTGCTGGGTGTCCGGCAACTCACGGGCCCTCGGGCGGTCTGCTAGATAACATGCTGGGTGTCCGGCAACTCACGGGCCCTCGGGCGTCGAGGGTGGTCTGCTAGATAGCGTGCTGGGTTTCCGGCAACTCACGGGCCCTCGGGCGTCGAGGGCGGTCTGCTAGATAGCATGCTGGGTGTCCGGCAACTCACGGGCCCTCGGGCGGTCTGCTAGATAACGTGCTGGGTGTCCGGCAACTCACGGGCCCTCGGGTGGTCTGCAAGATAACATGCTGGGTGTCCGGCAACTAACGGGCCCTCGGGCGTCGAGGGCGGTCTGCTAGATAACGTGCTGGGTGTCCGGCAACTCACGGGCCCTCGGGCGGTCTGCTAGATAACGTGCTGGGTGTCCGGCAACTCACGGGCCCTCGGGCGGTCTGCTAGATAACATGCTGGGTGTCCGGCAACTCACGGGCCCTCGGGTGGTCTGCAAGATAACATGCTGGGTGTCCGGCAACTAACGGGCCCTCGGGAGTCGAGGGCGGTCTGCTAGATAACGTGCTGGGTGTCCGGCAACTCACGGGCCCTCGGGCGGTCTGCTAGATAACGTGCTGGGTGTCCGGCAACTCACGGGCCCTCGGGCGGTCTGCTAGATAACGTGCTGGGTGTCCGGCAACTCACGGGCCCTCGGGCGGTCTGCTAGATAACGTGCTGGGTGTCCGGCAACTCACGGGCCCTCGGGTGGTCTGCTAGATAGCGTGCTGGGTTTCCGGCAACTCACGGGCCCTCGGGCGTCGAGGGCGGTCTGCTAGATAACGTGCTGGGTGTCCGGCAACTCACGGGCCCTCGGGCGGTCTGCTAGATAACGTGCTGGGTGTCCGGCAACTCACGGGCCCTCGGGCGGTCTGCTAGATAACGTGCTGGGTGTCCGGCAACTCACGGGCCCTCGGGCGGTCTGCTAGATAACGTGCTGGGTGTCCGGCAACTCACGGGCCCTCGGGCGGTCTGCTAGATAACATGCTGGGTGTCCGGCAACTCACGGGCCCTCGGGTGGTCTGCTAGATAGCGTGCTGGGTTTCCGGCAACTCACGGGCCCTCGGGCGTCGAGGGCGGTCTGCTAGATAACATGCTGGGTGTCCGGCAACTCACGGGCCCTCGGGCGTCGAGGGCGGTCTGCTAGATAACGTGCTGGGTGTCCGGCAACTCACGGGCCCTCGGGCGGTCTGCTAGATAACGTGCTGGGTGTCCGGCAACTCACGGGCCCTCGGGCGGTCTGCTAGATAACGTGCTGGGTGTCCGGCAACTCACGGGCCCTCGGGCGGTCTTCTAGATAACGTGCTGGGTGTCCGGCAACTCACGGGCCCTCGGGCGGTCTGCTAGATAACATGCTGGGTGTCCGGCAACTCACGGGCCCTCGGGTGGTCTGCTAGATAACGTGCTGGGTTTCCGGCAACTCACGGGCCCTCGGGCGTCGAGGGCGGTCTGCCAGATAACATGCTGGGTGTCCGGCAACTCACGGGCCCTCGGGCGGTCTGCTAGATAACGTGCTGGGTGTCCGGCAACTCACGGGCCCTCGGGCGGTCTGCTAGATAACATGCTGGCTGTCCGGCAACTCACGGGCCCTCGGGCGTCGAGGGCGGTCTGCTAGATAACATGCTGGGTGTCCGGCAACTAACGGGCCCTCGGGCGGTCTGCTAGATAACGTGCTGGGTGTCCGGCAAGTCACGGGCCCTCGGGTGGTCTGCAAGATAACATGCTGGGTGTCCGGCAACTAACGGGCCCTCGGGCGTCGAGGGCGGTCTGCTAGATAACGTGCTGGGTGTCCGGCAACTCACGGGCCCTCGGGCGGTCTGCTAGATAACGTGCTGGGTGTCCGGCAACTCACGGGCCCTCGGGCGGTCTGCTAGATAACGTGCTGGGTGTCCGGCAACTCACGGGCCCTCGGGCGGTCTGCTAGATAACGTGCTGGGTGTCCGGCAACTCACGGGCCCTCGGGCGGTCTGCTAGATAACGTGCTGGGTGTCCGGCAACTCACGGGCCCTCGGGCGGTCTGCTAGATAACATGCTGGGTGTCCGGCAACTCACGGGCCCTCGGGTGGTCTGCTAGATAGCATGCTGGGTGTCCGGCAACTCACGGGCCCTCGGGCGTCGAGGGCGGTCTGCTAGATAACGTGCTGGGTGTCCGGCAACTCACGGGCCCTCGGGCGGTCTGCTAGATAACGTGCTGGGTGTCCGGCAACTCACGGGCCCTCGGGTGGTCTGCTAGATAACATGCTGGGTGTCCGGCAACTAACGGGCCCTCGGGCGTCGAGGGCGGTCTGCTAGATAACGTGCTGGGTGTCCGGCAACTCACGGGCCCTTGGGCGGTCTGCTAGATAGCGTGCTGGGTTTCCGGCAACTCACGGGCCCTCGGGCGTCGAGGGCGGTCTGCTAGATAACATGCTGGGTGTCCGGCAACTCACGGGCCCTCGGGCGGTCTGCTAGATAACGTGCTGGGTGTCCGGCAACTCACGGGCCCTCGGGCGGTCTGCTAGATAACGTGCTGGGTGTCCGGCAACTCACGGGCCCTCGGGCGGTCTGCTAGATAACGTGCTGGGTGTCCGGCAACTCACGGGCCCTCGGGCGGTCTGCTAGATAACATGCTGGGTGTCCGGCAACTCACGGGCCCTCGGGCGGTCTGCTAGATAACATGCTGGGTGTCCGGCAACTCACGGGCCCTCGGGTGGTCTGCTAGATAGCGTGCTGGGTTTCCGGCAACTCACGGGCCCTCGGGCGTCGAGGGCGGTCTGCTAGATAACGTGCTGGGTGTCCGGCAACTCACGGGCCCTCGGGCGGTCTGCTAGATAACGTGCTGGGTGTCCGGCAACTCACGGGCCCTCGGGCGGTCTGCTAGATAACGTGCTGGGTGTCCGGCAACTCACGGGCCCTCGGGCGGTCTGCTAGATAACGTGCTGGGTGTCCGGCAACTCACGGGCCCTCGGGCGGTCTGCTAGATAACATGCTGGGTGTCCGGCAACTCACGGGCCCTCGGGTGGTCTGCTAGATAGCGTGCTGGGTTTCCGGCAACTCACGGGCCCTCGGGCGTCGAGGGCGGTCTGCTAGATAACATGCTGGGTGTCCGGCAACTCACGGGCCCTCGGGCGGTCTGCTAGATATCGTGCTGGGTGTCCGGCAACTCACGGGCCCTCGGGCGTCGAGGGCGGTCTGCTAGATAACATGCTGGGTGTCCGGCAACTCACGGGCCCTCGGGCGGTCTGCTAGATAACGTGCTGGGTGTCCGGCAACTCACGGGCCCTCGGGCGGTCTGCTAGATAACATGCTGGGTGTCCGGCAACTCACGGGCCCTCGGGCGGTCTGCTAGATAACGTGCTGGGTGTCCGGCAACTCACGGGCCCTCGGGCGGTCTGCTAGATAACGTGCTGGGTGTCCGGCAACTAACGGGCCCTCGGGCGTCGAGGGCGGTCTGCTAGATAACGTGCTGGGTGTCCGGCAACTCACGGGCCCTCGGGCGGTCTGCTAGATAACGTGCTGGGTGTCCGGCAACTCACGGGCCCTCGGGCGGTCTGCTAGATAACGTGCTGGGTGTCCGGCAACTCACGGGCCCTCGGGCGGTCTGCTAGATAACATGCTGGGTGTCCGGCAACTCACGGGCCCTCGGGTGGTCTGCTAGATAACGTGCTGGGTTTCCGGCAACTCACGGGCCCTCGGGCGTCGAGGGCGGTCTGCCAGATAACATGCTGGGTGTCCGGCAAATCACGGGCCCTCGGGCGGTCTGCTAGATAACGTGCTGGGTGTCCGGCAACTCACGGGCCCTCGGGCGGTCTGCTAGATAACATGCTGGCTGTCCGGCAACTCACGGGCCCTCGGGCGTCGAGGGCGGTCTGCTAGATAACATGCTGGGTGTCCGGCAACTAACGGGCCCTCGGGCGGTCTGCTAGATAACGTGCTGGGTGTCCGGCAACTCACGGGCCCTCGGGTGGTCTGCAAGATAACATGCTGGGTGTCCGGCAACTCACGGGCCCTCGGGCGGTCTGCTAGATAACGTGCTGGGTGTCCGGCAACTCACGGGCCCTCGGGCGGTCTGCTAGATAACGTGCTGGGTGTCCGGCAACTCACGGGCCCTCGGGCGGTCTGCTAGATAACGTGCTGGGTGTCCGGCAACTCACGGGCCCTCGGGCGGTCTGCTAGATAACATGCTGGGTGTCCGGCAACTCACGGGCCCTCGGGTGGTCTGCTAGATAGCATGCTGGGTTTCCGGCAACTCACGGGCCCTCGGGCGTCGAGGGCGGTCTGCTAGATAACGTGCTGGGTGTCCGGCAACTCACGGGCCCTCGGGCGGTCTGCTAGATAACATGCTGGGTGTCCGGCAACTCACGGGCCCTCGGGCGTCGAGGGTGGTCTGCTAGATAGCGTGCTGGGTTTCCGGCAACTCACGGGCCCTCGGGCGTCGAGGGCGGTCTGCTAGATAGCATGCTGGGTGTCCGGCAACTAACGGGCCCTCGGGCGGTCTGCTAGATAACGTGCTGGGTGTCCGGCAACTCACGGGCCCTCGGGTGGTCTGCAAGATAACATGCTGGGTGTCCGGCAACTAACGGGCCCTCGGGCGTCGAGGGCGGTCTGCTAGATAACGTGCTGGGTGTCCGGCAACTCACGGGCCCTCGGGCGGTCTGCTAGATAACGTGCTGGGTGTCCGGCAACTCACGGGCCCTCGGGCGGTCTGCTAGATAACATGCTGGGTGTCCGGCAACTCACGGGCCCTCGGGTGGTCTGCAAGATAACATGCTGGGTGTCCGGCAACTAACGGGCCCTCGGGAGTCGAGGGCGGTCTGCTAGATAACGTGCTGGGTGTCCGGCAACTCACGGGCCCTCGGGCGGTCTGCTAGATAACGTGCTGGGTGTCCGGCAACTCACGGGCCCTCGGGCGGTCTGCTAGATAACGTGCTGGGTGTCCGGCAACTCACGGGCCCTCGGGCGGTCTGCTAGATAACGTGCTGGGTGTCCGGCAACTCACGGGCCCTCGGGTGGTCTGCTAGATAGCGTGCTGGGTTTCCGGCAACTCACGGGCCCTCGGGCGTCGAGGGCGGTCTGCTAGATAACGTGCTGGGTGTCCGGCAACTCACGGGCCCTCGGGCGGTCTGCTAGATAACGTGCTGGGTGTCCGGCAACTCACGGGCCCTCGGGCGGTCTGCTAGATAACGTGCTGGGTGTCCGGCAACTCACGGGCCCTCGGGCGGTCTGCTAGATAACGTGCTGGGTGTCCGGCAACTCACGGGCCCTCGGGCGGTCTGCTAGATAACATGCTGGGTGTCCGGCAACTCACGGGCCCTCGGGTGGTCTGCTAGATAGCGTGCTGGGTTTCCGGCAACTCACGGGCCCTCGGGCGTCGAGGGCGGTCTGCTAGATAACATGCTGGGTGTCCGGCAACTCACGGGCCCTCGGGCGTCGAGGGCGGTCTGCTAGATAACGTGCTGGGTGTCCGGCAACTCACGGGCCCTCGGGCGGTCTGCTAGATAACGTGCTGGGTGTCCGGCAACTCACGGGCCCTCGGGCGGTCTGCTAGATAACGTGCTGGGTGTCCGGCAACTCACGGGCCCTCGGGCGGTCTTCTAGATAACGTGCTGGGTGTCCGGCAACTCACGGGCCCTCGGGCGGTCTGCTAGATAACATGCTGGGTGTCCGGCAACTCACGGGCCCTCGGGTGGTCTGCTAGATAACGTGCTGGGTGTCCGGCAACTCACGGGCCCTCGGGCGTCGAGGGCGGTCTGCCAGATAACATGCTGGGTGTCCGGCAACTCACGGGCCCTCGGGCGGTCTGCTAGATAACGTGCTGGGTGTCCGGCAACTCACGGGCCCTCGGGCGGTCTGCTAGATAACATGCTGGGTGTCCGGCAACTCACGGGCCCTCGGGCGTCGAGGGCGGTCTGCTAGATAACATGCTGGGTGTCCGGCAACTAACGGGCCCTCGGGCGGTCTGCTAGATAACGTGCTGGGTGTCCGGCAAGTCACGGGCCCTCGGGTGGTCTGCAAGATAACATGCTGGGTGTCCGGCAACTAACGGGCCCTCGGGCGTCGAGGGCGGTCTGCTAGATAACGTGCTGGGTGTCCGGCAACTCACGGGCCCTCGGGCGGTCTGCTAGATAACGTGCTGGGTGTCCGGCAACTCACGGGCCCTCGGGCGGTCTGCTAGATAACGTGCTGGGTGTCCGGCAACTCACGGGCCCTCGGGCGGTCTGCTAGATAACGTGCTGGGTGTCCGGCAACTCACGGGCCCTCGGGCGGTCTGCTAGATAACGTGCTGGGTGTCCGGCAACTCACGGGCCCTCGGGCGGTCTGCTAGATAACATGCTGGGTGTCCGGCAACTCACGGGCCCTCGGGTGGTCTGCTAGATAGCATGCTGGGTGTCCGGCAACTCACGGGCCCTCGGGCGTCGAGGGCGGTCTGCTAGATAACGTGCTGGGTGTCCGGCAACTCACGGGCCCTCGGGCGGTCTGCTAGATAACATGCTGGGTGTCCGGCAACTCACGGGCCCTCGGGTGGTCTGCTAGATAACATGCTGGGTGTCCGGCAACTAACGGGCCCTCGGGCGTCGAGGGCGGTCTGCTAGATAACGTGCTGGGTGTCCGGCAACTCACGGGCCCTTGGGCGGTCTGCTAGATAGCGTGCTGGGTTTCCGGCAACTCACGGGCCCTCGGGCGTCGAGGGCGGTCTGCTAGATAACATGCTGGGTGTCCGGCAACTCACGGGCCCTCGGGCGGTCTGCTAGATAACGTGCTGGGTGTCCGGCAACTCACGGGCCCTCGGGCGGTCTGCTAGATAACGTGCTGGGTGTCCGGCAACTCACGGGCCCTCGGGCGGTCTGCTAGATAACGTGCTGGGTGTCCGGCAACTCACGGGCCCTCGGGCGGTCTGCTAGATAACGTGCTGGGTGTCCGGCAACTCACGGGCCCTCGGGCGGTCTGCTAGATAACATGCTGGGTGTCCGGCAACTCACGGGCCCTCGGGTGGTCTGCTAGATAGCGTGCTGGGTTTCCGGCAACTCACGGGCCCTCGGGCGTCGAGGGCGGTCTGCTAGATAACGTGCTGGGTGTCCGGCAACTCACGGGCCCTCGGGCGGTCTGCTAGATAACGTGCTGGGTGTCCGGCAACTCACGGGCCCTCGGGCGGTCTGCTAGATAACGTGCTGGGTGTCCGGCAACTCACGGGCCCTCGGGCGGTCTGCTAGATAACGTGCTGGGTGTCCGGCAACTCACGGGCCCTCGGGCGGTCTGCTAGATAACATGCTGGGTGTCCGGCAACTCACGGGCCCTCGGGTGGTCTGCTAGATAACGTGCTGGGTTTCCGGCAACTCACGGGCCCTCGGGCGTCGAGGGCGGTCTGCTAGATAACATGCTGGGTGTCCGGCAACTCACGGGCCCTCGGGCGGTCTGCTAGATATCATGCTGGGTGTCCGGCAACTCACGGGCCCTCGGGCGTCGAGGGCGGTCTGCTAGATAACATGCTGGGTGTCCGGCAACTCACGGGCCCTCGGGCGGTCTGCTAGATAACGTGCTGGGTGTCCGGCAACTCACGGGCCCTCGGGCGGTCTGCTAGATAACATGCTGGGTGTCCGGCAACTCACGGGCCCTCGGGCGGTCTGCTAGATAACGTGCTGGGTGTCCGGCAACTCACGGGCCCTCGGGCGGTCTGCTAGATAACGTGCTGGGTGTCCGGCAACTAACGGGCCCTCGGGCGTCGAGGGCGGTCTGCTAGATAACGTGCTGGGTGTCCGGCAACTCACGGGCCCTCGGGCGGTCTGCTAGATAACGTGCTGGGTGTCCGGCAACTCACGGGCCCTCGGGCGGTCTGCTAGATAACGTGCTGGGTGTCCGGCAACTCACGGGCCCTCGGGCGGTCTGCTAGATAACATGCTGGGTGTCCGGCAACTCACGGGCCCTCGGGTGGTCTGCTAGATAACGTGCTGGGTTTCCGGCAACTCACGGGCCCTCGGGCGTCGAGGGCGGTCTGCCAGATAACATGCTGGGTGTCCGGCAAATCACGGGCCCTCGGGCGGTCTGCTAGATAACGTGCTGGGTGTCCGGCAACTCACGGGCCCTCGGGCGGTCTGCTAGATAACATGCTGGCTGTCCGGCAACTCACGGGCCCTCGGGCGTCGAGGGCGGTCTGCTAGATAACATGCTGGGTGTCCGGCAACTAACGGGCCCTCGGGCGGTCTGCTAGATAACGTGCTGGGTGTCCGGCAACTCACGGGCCCTCGGGTGGTCTGCAAGATAACATGCTGGGTGTCCGGCAACTAACGGGCCCTCGGGCGTCGAGGGCGGTCTGCTAGATAACGTGCTGGGTGTCCGGCAACTCACGGGCCCTCGGGCGGTCTGCTAGATAACGTGCTGGGTGTCCGGCAACTCACGGGCCCTCGGGCGGTCTGCTAGATAACGTGCTGGGTGTCCGGCAACTCACGGGCCCTCGGGCGGTCTGCTAGATAACGTGCTGGGTGTCCGGCAACTCACGGGCCCTCGGGCGGTCTGCTAGATAACGTGCTGGGTGTCCGGCAACTCACGGGCCCTCGGGCGGTCTGCTAGATAACATGCTGGGTGTCCGGCAACTCACGGGCCCTCGGGCGGTCTGCTAGATATCATGCTGGGTTTCCGGCAACTCACGGGCCCTCGGGCGTCGAGGGCGGTCTGCTAGATAACGTGCTGGGTGTCCGGCAACTCACGGGCCCTCGGGCGGTCTGCTAGATAACATGCTGGGTGTCCGGCAACTCACGGGCCCTCGGGCGTCGAGGGTGGTCTGCTAGATAACGTGCTGGGTGTCCGGCAACTCACGGGCCCTCGGGCGTCGAGGGCGGTCTGCTAGATAGCATGCTGGGTGTCCGGCAACTCACGGGCCCTCGGGCGGTCTGCTAGATAACGTGCTGGGTGTCCGGCAACTCACGGGCCCTCGGGTGGTCTGCAAGATAACATGCTGGGTGTCCGGCAACTAACGGGCCCTCGGGCGTCGAGGGCGGTCTGCTAGATAACGTGCTGGGTGTCCGGCAACTCACGGGCCCTCGGGCGGTCTGCTAGATAACGTGCTGGGTGTCCGGCAACTCACGGGCCCTCGGGCGGTCTGCTAGATAACGTGCTGGGTGTCCGGCAACTCACGGGCCCTCGGGTGGTCTGCAAGATAACATGCTGGGTGTCCGGCAACTAACGGGCCCTCGGGCGTCGAGGGCGGTCTGCTAGATAACGTGCTGGGTGTCCGGCAACTCACGGGCCCTCGGGCGGTCTGCTAGATAACGTGCTGGGTGTCCGGCAACTCACGGGCCCTCGGGCGGTCTGCTAGATAACGTGCTGGGTGTCCGGCAACTCACGGGCCCTCGGGCGGTCTGCTAGATAACGTGCTGGGTGTCCGGCAACTCACGGGCCCTCGGGTGGTCTGCTAGATAGCGTGCTGGGTTTCCGGCAACTCACGGGCCCTCGGGCGTCGAGGGCGGTCTGCTAGATAACGTGCTGGGTGTCCGGCAACTCACGGGCCCTCGGGCGGTCTGCTAGATAACGTGCTGGGTGTCCGGCAACTCACGGGCCCTCGGGCGGTCTGCTAGATAACGTGCTGGGTGTCCGGCAACTCACGGGCCCTCGGGCGGTCTGCTAGATAACGTGCTGGGTGTCCGGCAACTCACGGGCCCTCGGGCGGTCTGCTAGATAACATGCTGGGTGTCCGGCAACTCACGGGCCCTCGGGTGGTCTGCTAGATAGCGTGCTGGGTTTCCGGCAACTCACGGGCCCTCGGGCGTCGAGGGCGGTCTGCTAGATAACATGCTGGGTGTCCGGCAACTCACGGGCCCTCGGGCGTCGAGGGCGGTCTGCTAGATAACGTGCTGGGTGTCCGGCAACTCACGGGCCCTCGGGCGGTCTGCTAGATAACGTGCTGGGTGTCCGGCAACTCACGGGCCCTCGGGCGGTCTGCTAGATAACGTGCTGGGTGTCCGGCAACTCACGGGCCCTCGGGCGGTCTTCTAGATAACGTGCTGGGTGTCCGGCAACTCACGGGCCCTCGGGCGGTCTGCTAGATAACATGCTGGGTGTCCGGCAACTCACGGGCCCTCGGGTGGTCTGCTAGATAACGTGCTGGGTTTCCGGCAACTCACGGGCCCTCGGGCGTCGAGGGCGGTCTGCCAGATAACATGCTGGGTGTCCGGCAACTCACGGGCCCTCGGGCGGTCTGCTAGATAACATGCTGGGTGTCCGGCAACTCACGGGCCCTCGGGCGGTCTGCTAGATAACCTGCTGGCTGTCCGGCAACTCACGGGCCCTCGGGCGTCGAGGGCGGTCTGCTAGATAACATGCTGGGTGTCCGGCAACTCACGGGCCCTCGGGCGGTCTGCTAGATAACGTGCTGGGTGTCCGGCAACTCACGGGCCCTCGGGTGGTCTGCAAGATAACATGCTGGGTGTCCGGCAACTAACGGGCCCTCGGGCGTCGAGGGCGGTCTGCTAGATAACGTGCTGGGTGTCCGGCAACTCACGGGCCCTCGGGCGGTCTGCTAGATAACGTGCTGGGTGTCCGGCAACTCACGGGCCCTCGGGCGGTCTGCTAGATAACGTGCTGGGTGTCCGGCAACTCACGGGCCCTCGGGCGGTCTGCTAGATAACGTGCTGGGTGTCCGGCAACTCACGGGCCCTCGGGCGGTCTGCTAGATAACGTGCTGGGTGTCCGGCAACTCACGGGCCCTCGGGCGGTCTGCTAGATAACATGCTGGGTGTCCGGCAACTCACGGGCCCTCGGGTGGTCTGCTAGATAGCATGCTGGGTTTCCGGCAACTCACGGGCCCTCGGGCGTCGAGGGCGGTCTGCTAGATAACGTGCTGGGTGTCCGGCAACTCACGGGCCCTCGGGCGGTCTGCTAGATAACATGCTGGGTGTCCGGCAACTCACGGGCCCTCGGGTGGTCTGCAAGATAACATGCTGGGTGTCCGGCAACTAACGGGCCCTCGGGCGTCGAGGGCGGTCTGCTAGATAACGTGCTGGGTGTCCGGCAACTCACGGGCCCTCGGGCGGTCTGCTAGATAGCGTGCTGGGTTTCCGGCAACTCACGGGCCCTCGGGCGTCGAGGGCGGTCTGCTAGATAACATGCTGGGTGTCCGGCAACTCACGGGCCCTCGGGCGGTCTGCTAGATAACGTGCTGGGTGTCCGGCAACTCACGGGCCCTCGGGCGGTCTGCTAGATAACGTGCTGGGTGTCCGGCAACTCACGGGCCCTCGGGCGGTCTGCTAGATAACGTGCTGGATGTCCGGCAACTCACGGGCCCTCGGGCGGTCTGCTAGATAACGTGCTGGGTGTCCGGCAACTCACGGGCCCTCGGGCGGTCTGCTAGATAACATGCTGGGTGTCCGGCAACTCACGGGCCCTCGGGTGGTCTGCTAGATAGCGTGCTGGGTTTCCGGCAACTCACGGGCCCTCGGGCGTCGAGGGCGGTCTGCTAGATAACGTGCTGGGTGTCCGGCAACTCACGGGCCCTCGGGCGGTCTGCTAGATAACGTGCTGGGTGTCCGGCAACTCACGGGCCCTCGGGCGGTCTGCTAGATAACGTGCTGGGTGTCCGGCAACTCACGGGCCCTCGGGCGGTCTGCTAGATAACGTGCTGGGTGTCCGGCAACTCACGGGCCCTCGGGCGGTCTGCTAGATAACGTGCTGGGTGTCCGGCAACTCACGGGCCCTCGGGCGGTCTGCTAGATAACGTGCTGGGTGTCCGGCAACTCACGGGCCCTCGGGCGGTCTGCTAGATAACGTGCTGGGTGTCCGGCAACTCACGGGCCCTCGGGCGTCGAGGGCGGTCTGCTAGATAACGTGCTGGGTGTCCGGCAACTCACGGGCCCTCGGGCGGTCTGCTAGATAACGTGCTGGGTGTCCGGCAACTCACGGGCCCTCGGGCGGTCTGCTAGATAACGTGCTGGGTGTCCGGCAACTCACGGGCCCTCGGGCGGTCTGCTAGATAACGTGCTGGGTGTCCGGCAACTCACGGGCCCTCGGGCGGTCTGCTAGATAACATGCTGGGTGTCCGGCAACTCACGGGCCCTCGGGTGGTCTGCTAGATAACGTGCTGGGTGTCCGGCAACTCACGGGCCCTCGGGCGTCGAGGGCGGTCTGCCAGATAACATGCTGGGTGTCCGGCAACTCACGGGCCCTCGGGCGGTCTGCTAGATAACGTGCTGGGTGTCCGGCAACTCACGGGCCCTCGGGCGGTCTGCTAGATAACATGCTGGCTGTCCGGCAACTCACGGGCCCTCGGGCGTCGAGGGCGGTCTGCTAGATAACATGCTGGGTGTCCGGCAACTAACGGGCCCTCGGGCGGTCTGCTAGATAACGTGCTGGGTGTCCGGCAACTCACGGGCCCTCGGGTGGTCTGCAAGATAACATGCTGGGTGTCCGGCAACTAACGGGCCCTCGGGCGTCGAGGGCGGTCTGCTAGATAACGTGCTGGTTGTCCGGCAACTCACGGGCCCTCGGGCGGTCTGCTAGATAACGTGCTGGGTGTCCGGCAACTCACGGGCCCTCGGGCGGTCTGCTAGATAACGTGCTGGGTGTCCGGCAACTCACGGGCCCTCGGGCGGTCTGCTAGATAACGTGCTGGGTGTCCGGCAACTCACGGGCCCTCGGGCGGTCTGCTAGATAACGTGCTGGGTGTCCGGCAACTCACGGGCCCTCGGGCGGTCTGCTAGATAACATGCTGGGTGTCCGGCAACTCACGGGCCCTCGGGTGGTCTGCTAGATAGCATGCTGGGTTTCCGGCAACTCACGGGCCCTCGGGCGTCGAGGGCGGTCTGCTAGATAACATGCTGGGTGTCCGGCAACTCACGGGCCCTCGGGCGGTCTGCTAGATAACATGCTGGGTGTCCGGCAACTCACGGGCCCTCGGGTGGTCTGCAAGATAACATGCTGGGTGTCCGGCAACTAACGGGCCCTCGGGCGTCGAGGGCGGTCTGCTAGATAACGTGCTGGGTGTCCGGCAACTCACGGGCCCTCGGGCGGTCTGCTAGATAGCGTGCTGGGTTTCCGGCAACTCACGGGCCCTCGGGCGTCGAGGGCGGTCTGCTAGATAACATGCTGGGTGTCCGGCAACTCACGGGCCCTCGGGCGGTCTGCTAGATAACGTGCTGGGTGTCCGGCAACTCACGGGCCCTCGGGCGGTCTGCTAGATAACGTGCTGGGTGTCCGGCAACTCACGGGCCCTCGGGCGGTCTGCTAGATAACGTGCTGGGTGTCCGGCAACTCACGGGCCCTCGGGCGGTCTGCTAGATAACGTGCTGGGTGTCCGGCAACTCACGGGCCCTCGGGCGGTCTGCTAGATAACATGCTGGGTGTCCGGCAACTCACGGGCCCTCGGGTGGTCTGCTAGATAGCGTGCTGGGTTTCCGGCAACTCACGGGCCCTCGGGCGTCGAGGGCGGTCTGCTAGATAACGTGCTGGGTGTCCGGCAACTCACGGGCCCTCGGGCGGTCTGCTAGATAACGTGCTGGGTGTCCGGCAACTCACGGGCCCTCGGGCGGTCTGCTAGATAACGTGCTGGGTGTCCGGCAACTCACGGGCCCTCGGGCGGTCTGCTAGATAACGTGCTGGGTGTCCGGCAACTCACGGGCCCTCGGGCGGGCTGCTCGATAACGTGCTGGGTGTCCGGCAACTCACGGGCCCTCGGGCGGTCTGCTAGATAACGTGCTGGGTGTCCGGCAACTCACGGGCCCTCGGGCGGTCTGCTAGATAACATGCTGGGTGTCCGGCAACTCACGGGCCCTCGGGCGTCGAGGGCGGTCTGCTAGATAACGTGCTGGGTGTCCGGCAACTCACGGGCCCTCGGGCGGTCTGCTAGATAACGTGCTGGGTGTCCGGCAACTCACGGGCCCTCGGGCGGTCTGCTAGATAACGTGCTGGGTGTCCGGCAACTCACGGGCCCTCGGGCGGTCTGCTAGATAACGTGCTGGGTGTCCGGCAACTCACGGGCCCTCGGGCGGTCTGCTAGATAACATGCTGGGTGTCCGGCAACTCACGGGCCCTCGGGCGGTCTGCTAGATAACGTGCTGGGTTTCCGGCAACTCACGGGCCCTCGGGCGTCGAGGGCGGTCTGCCAGATAACATGCTGGGTGTCCGGCAACTCACGGGCCCTCGGGCGGTCTGCTAGATAACGTGCTGGGTGTCCGGCAACTCACGGGCCCTCGGGCGGTCTGCTAGATAACATGCTGGCTGTCCGGCAACTCACGGGCCCTCGGGCGTCGAGGGCGGTCTGCTAGATAACATGCTGGGTGTCCGGCAACTAACGGGCCCTCGGGCGGTCTGCTAGATAACGTGCTGGGTGTCCGGCAACTCACGGGCCCTCGGGTGGTCTGCAAGATAACATGCTGGGTGTCCGGCAACTAACGGGCCCTCGGGCGTCGAGGGCGGTCTGCTAGATAACGTGCTGGTTGTCCGGCAACTCACGGGCCCTCGGGCGGTCTGCTAGATAACGTGCTGGGTGTCCGGCAACTCACGGGCCCTCGGGCGGTCTGCTAGATAACGTGCTGGGTGTCCGGCAACTCACGGGCCCTCGGGCGGTCTGCTAGATAACGTGCTGGGTGTCCGGCAACTCACGGGCCCTCGGGCGGTCTGCTAGATAACGTGCTGGGTGTCCGGCAACTCACGGGCCCTCGGGCGGTCTGCTAGATAACATGCTGGGTGTCCGGCAACTCACGGGCCCTCGGGTGGTCTGCTAGATAGCATGCTGGGTTTCCGGCAACTCACGGGCCCTCGGGCGTCGAGGGCGGTCTGCTAGATAACGTGCTGGGTGTCCGGCAACTCACGGGCCCTCGGGCGGTCTGCTAGATAACATGCTGGGTGTCCGGCAACTCACGGGCCCTCGGGTGGTCTGCAAGATAACATGCTGGGTGTCCGGCAACTAACGGGCCCTCGGGCGTCGAGGGCGGTCTGCTAGATAACGTGCTGGGTGTCCGGCAACTCACGGGCCCTCGGGCGGTCTGCTAGATAGCGTGCTGGGTTTCCGGCAACTCACGGGCCCTCGGGCGTCGAGGGCGGTCTGCTAGATAACATGCTGGGTGTCCGGCAACTCACGGGCCCTCGGGCGGTCTGCTAGATAACGTGCTGGGTGTCCGGCAACTCACGGGCCCTCGGGCGGTCTGCTAGATAACGTGCTGGGTGTCCGGCAACTCACGGGCCCTCGGGCGGTCTGCTAGATAACGTGCTGGGTGTCCGGCAACTCACGGGCCCTCGGGCGGTCTGCTAGATAACGTGCTGGGTGTCCGGCAACTCACGGGCCCTCGGGCGGTCTGCTAGATAACATGCTGGGTGTCCGGCAACTCACGGGCCCTCGGGTGGTCTGCTAGATAGCGTGCTGGGTTTCCGGCAACTCACGGGCCCTCGGGCGTCGAGGGCGGTCTGCTAGATAACGTGCTGGGTGTCCGGCAACTCACGGGCCCTCGGGCGGTCTGCTAGATAACATGCTGGGTGTCCAGCAACTTACAGGCCCTCGGGCGTAGAGGGTGGTCTGCTAGATAACGTGCCGGGTGTCCGGTGTTTCATCGGCCCGGGCCGGTATCGGGATGATCGAGGTGGACCGGTGCTATGGCAACTAGCAAGTGAATTCAAGAAATCAGGCGCCACATGCTATACCTTTAGGAACGATTTAAAGAACAGGGAGCTGACGGCTGTGGCGTCTTTGGATGAGGCTGCGCACGACCGGTGTTTGAAGCAAGTGCAGGGAAAGACGGCGCGCGTCTTTTTTGGCGTAGCCATAGCTAGGTAAGGTAGAGTTATTTTTATATCTGTGCTCTCATTGATAAATTAGAGCCCATAGCTGGTACTGAACTACTACCTAGAAAAAGTAGTTGGCAATTAAAATTTTTATTATATTAGGATCAAATGCTTAACAGTCGTAAACACTCAACCGCAGAAGAAAAAAATTTTTGCAGTTGGAATAATGTATTGGAAAATTAAGCAATTCATTGCACAAATTACATTTTGTATTTAAGAAGCTATAGCGTTAACGTCCTCACAATTGATTGAATGGAAAAGCTAAATGACCATTTATACTTGATAATTGATTTAACTAAAAGTAACACCCATTTCAAATTACAGTAGTACCTCTGTTTTACAAACTCCAGGGGGGCAGTGAAAAAATTCGTATAACCGAAAATTCGTACAAGTAAATAATCACTAGAAGAAAAAAATTCAAAAAAAAAAATTCAAAAATTAATGTTTGTGTAAAATATAATGATGCAGGTTCAATGTAACACACCGTAATTTTTATTGCGGTCAGAAAGTCTTGTAGAATGGCCATTTGGTGCTTGAAAACTTTGATTAAAATTCGATGAAAATCGGCTATCGACATCGAATCTGTCGTGAAGATGATGCTACCAAAAGCCTAAAAGTGCATGCTTTCAAAATTGACCTTAAATGTGTAAATGCTGACATCGCGATTCATTGAACACTTTTGCTGCATTCATCTCCGATACTGCTGATTATTTAAAAATTCTATAGCAATGCTCTTATCTTAATCTCCTTTATGCAAGTGCCATCTTAAGCTAATATTGCAATATTTAGATGACAGCGCAAGACTAAAATCCTAGCGCTTTCGCTACGAATTCCTTGAAGTGAGTGGGATTCCTAGTCCTTGAGCGAGGGGATGAGTGACATGTCGAGCGATCGCTTTCCTACATATTCGTAGAAGTTAGTGGGATTAGTACCTGGACCTTGAGGGAGGCATGTCTAGCGATCGCTTTCGCTACGAATTCGTAGAAGTGAGTGAAATTCGTATGCAGGGACTGAATATTTCTTCGTATTATCGGATTATTCGCATAGCTGCGTATTTGTATAACTGACTATTTTTTAACATAGGTCTTAAGGGGAAATGGAAGGGACTTCTGAAAATTTTCGTGTAGACGAATATTTCGTACATATGGATAACGTATAACAGAGGTTCTACTGTATAATGGTTGAAACAGAACAATAACTTTGGTTTAAAAAATTGGCATACATGAGTTGAATAGGAAAACAACATGGCATAGAGAAGCATATTCCCGAGTTTCGAGCTACGAGTCAGTGTCGTCTCCACTGCCCGAGTGTGACGCTACGTTTTGATTCGCTAATATTAATGGCGAGGGCGGGCTTCGGCGCAAAGACGAGTCCTCGTGGTACTTCATGTGGTTCTTGCGCGAGACGTTGTGCTTGAAGCCCTGTGGGAAGACATGAAACGAAGTTCGTCTCTTCAGCAGGCACGTGACAAGCATGTTCCGTGGCATCATAATGCTATTATACTCTAATCTTCTGAGTTCTAATTAATAGTTTAGTGACATATTTCTAGTGCCTGGTTTAAGAAAAAATTTTAACTCCTAGTTGAGACCCTAAATTGGAGTTACAACTGAATTCAGCCAATCAAATGCAGTGAATTCAATTGTACCTCCTAGTTGGGATATCATCTAGGCATTGAACATTTTGGTTAAACCGGACCTTAGTAAACAACAACAAAAATATTGCGCTAACAAAATAAACAACAAAATATTCTAATGGTGGTGTAGCGGACATGGTTGCACTTTGTTGTAATTGAACTTGGAAGTCAACGTTTCGTCGGCGTTGGCGCAGACATCTACATGCCGACGAAACAGCAACCAAAGTCCAGTTTAGGACCACACGCCAATCACAACCGAGCACAAACGTCAACCACACCACGATCTGTTTGCGGCACTGAACCACTCTTCCATCCCGAAAATTGTAGCAGGTTGACACAAGTTTAAAGTTGGATCTAGTCAGCACAACCTGGCAAATGAGTTCTTTTTATCTGCACAATACCTATGAAATTTCTTTGACTCGTGTGTGCTAGTCTGATCTTTATCACTTAAAAAAAAATCTATTTCAAACTGAGTTTAGAATGCCAAATAAAAGTCTCACTGGATTAACTTCGAATAACGTTGTAAACGTCAGTCGAGCTAATATGTAACTAGTGTGTATATGTAACTATGTAGTATGTAACTAGTATGTTAAGAAATGTCGGGAAATCAGGAGACTTTTATTTGGCATTTAAAACCCTGTTTTAAACAGTTTTTCTGCACCATACCTTTCCGCAGACGGGGCACTTGTAGGGCGTCTCGTCGGTATGCTGTCGCATGTGTGCGATGAGGTTCGGCCGCAGCGAGAAGCCGCGACTGCACGTGGGGCACACGAACGGCTTCTCGCCAGTGTGCGACCGGAGGTGTCTGATCTGTGGGCAGGGCGGCA
The DNA here is from genome assembly GCA_921293005.1 of Nemoura dubitans. Lineage (NCBI taxonomy): Eukaryota > Metazoa > Arthropoda > Insecta > Plecoptera > Nemouridae > Nemoura > Nemoura dubitans. The sequence goes on from OV121073.1 coordinate 53,075,904, forward strand.
CCATTACGACGCGCTTCAAGTAGCGGGCTAACTTGTTACACCACGCCACTGGTGCTGCTTATTTTATTACAGAAGGAAGAAAGTTTTTTTCTCTGTCTTCTAGATGTTGTCACTTAGCACTTGTTGTTCTGAGCACCTGTTACTTAGTTGTTCTTAGCACTTTGTTTTGAATCCCCAAAGAAAGAGCCTATTTTTATGATATATAGACAGTGACCAGTGATTGAAGACTTTGCGAGGTGAAAAATATCGAAAATCGACGTTTTTGTGTATTATGATTTGGTGCATTATTAACACGTTATTATTAACTCGCTTTTCTTGTCTGTCTGTCTGTCTGTCTGGTAAAAATATTGCGACAGCTAATTAACCCACTTCCCGTCATCCGATGGAGCTGCAATTTGATACACAAGCTAGTTTCCGGTGACAATACTTCCTATTAAATTTGGAGCCCAGTCCACCTCCTTTCCCTTCAAATCACACAATTTGGACAGTTAGGAAAAAAAAGGAAATCATGCAAGAAGTGAATTTTCCAATTTGTCCCAAAATATCCTGATCCTGTGTATGTGTGAGAATGCTCGGTCAGAGAATAAATGCGGAGTTTGGGGGACGCAGCCCCCCCAATCAGAGAAATTTGCAGTTGTGTCCTGTTTTACGCCGTTGGTTTCGTGTAGCGGGGGTTTGGGGCACAGCCCCCCAATCAGAGAAATTTGCAGTTGTGTCCTGTTTTACGCTGTTGGTTTCGTGTAGCGGGGGTTTGGGGCACAGCCTCCCACTTTGAAAAAATGACCCGTAATTGTGGATGTGTGAGAAATCTCGGTCGGAGTTCCTACGAGGGGGTTCGGAAGGCGCAGCCCGCATTCAGATAAATTTCGTAGTTGTGTTCGGTATTATGCTGTTGGTTCTGTGGAGCGGGGGTTTAGGGGGCGCAGCCCCCCACTTTGGAAAAATAACTTGTTACAGTGTATGTGAGAGAAAGCTCGGCCGGGAAAAATAAGTGGTTTTCTCCTGTTTTTTGCGGACGATCAGAGGATTGTGTAGTTGTGTCCTGTTTTATGCTGTTGGTGTCCTGGAGAGGGGGTTTTGGGGGGCACGCCCCTCAATGGAAAATTGTGCAATTTTTCTGTTCCACGCAGTATGTGCTGTGGTGGGGGACTTGAGGTGCCGTAGCCCCCAGGCCAGAAAATGGCTGTGTGAAGTTGTGTGACATTGAGGAGGTTGCTTGTTTTTCGGCATAGAAATATAGTTGTGATTGCGGCGCATTTATCCAGTACAAAGGTGTTGGAACCACGGAGACGGATTTGTTTTGTTGTTTATTTCACCTTCCCTCCATTCAGAGAATGGAATAGTGTATCTTCGTTCTTTCAGCTGTGTTTGCTGGCTGTTAGTGTTAGTAAAATCAATTAAAATTTAATCAAAATTTTTCAAATTGATTTAAAAATGTCAAAAACAAAATACTAAAACGTAGAAAATAATTTAATAAATAAAAAGTAATTAAAAAAATATATATATACGTTTTTAAAAGGGCAAAAAAAAATTTTCTGGGCCCATACAAATTCCCTAAAAACGTTGAGCGCATGTCAAATTTTGCCTACCCCCTAACATATTCTTAACCCCAGAATACCTGTAAGTTTTGAAAACGAAAAACATGGAGTGTATGTAAAAATATGAATTTCAGAGAAAATATATTCGCTCCACGTTTTTTGTTTTCAAATCTTACATCTATTCAGCACGGGGTTCAGAATATGTTTGGGGGTGGAAAAAATTTGACATGCACTCAACGTTTTTCGTTTTCAAATCTTTGAAGTATTCTGTACAAGGTTAAGAATCTGTATGGGTCCAGAAAAAAAATACTATTTTGCCCTTTTTAGTTAGTTATAAAAACGCGTTTTTTTTTAAATTTAAAATTTATAAAATTATTATTTTTGAATTCAAACACTCAGTAAAAGCTACACTTTAAAAAACAAGTAGCATGGCTGAGTGCGGCTGCAAAACTTAAGGATTCCTGACAAAATGATTCCATTCATCCCCAAATTAACCCCGCTATCTTTGCAAAACTGGACTGGTGTTTGGACCAGTTTCACCTAAGAGATGAAATATGAGGTTTTCACAAGGATTTATTCATTATAATTATAAATGCATTACTCCAATTATTTAACTGAAAGCAGAAATGAAAATTTGTAGTTTATAAATTAAATCACTATGAAAGCTACACATCACAGCCAGTGTTGTGCACCCCAAATTGTTGGCTAGATTCTACTGGACTGACTACTTATTCTAGTGGCTGGAGCCATTTTAGCATATCTTTTTACTGTCTTCCCCTCACATGGCATTTAACATTGGCATCTAAGCAAAACAATGCGTATTGTCAGCACACCCAAAGCGGACCATGCTTGTCAACTCACCACATAATCCTCCTTGCGGAACCTCTTCTTGCAAACGGGGCACGCGTGAGGCTTTTCGTACAGTCCCTGTTGTCGATGGTGCTTGGCCCGCCGATGGGTGTGAAACGCATTCCCGTTCGGGAACGTTACGTTGCACTCGTCGCAGTGTCTCAGTCCCAGAACGTGACTGTCCAAGTGGACTATCAGGGTTTCCTTGCTAACACACCCTTCCCCGCAATCTGCGCAGTACACCAAGTCAGAAGATGCCAGGAACACCTGCGATGGAGAGCGTCAAGAATCGGTTAGTCAATCGAAAAACCGTTTCAAACAGCACTTTGAATGCTACGTAAAGTCCAGCTTATTTCCCTGCTCTGACTCTAATTTTGACCAGGGATGCGATTGCGTAAAGTTATCGACGAGTTATCAATGTTTATTCGTAACACGGCCCATTGAAATAAGCTGGCAACTTTTAGCTATCGATCGGTTGGCCTTAGCTACCGATCGATATATTTGTACACAATCGCTACCCTGGTCTGCATAATCCTTAACGTAGGACATGCTCACGTGAGTCTTAGAAATTTAGTGGTTGGTCTATTGCCAGGGGGAATCAGGGGATCGATCATATAGCTTTTCATTCGATTTGGCTCGAAATCACTTGATTTAATATCACGGCCCCCTTTAAAACCTAGGCAGTGATATTGAAAACTAATGATTTTGAAACCTACCACCTTGGTCTGCTACTCCTTTCTGGCAGTGAGAGTTCTAGGGTGCAACCATCCTCCTCGGGAGTTGGTGGAGCCTATCCCACCAGACGGTTCAAATGCATTCATATTTAGAATTAGAACCACATGTATATATAATTGATGAGCATAGCAAGCAAAACAAATTCTTCAATATCACTACTATATATATTAGAGATGTCGGCGGGTACCCGCGCGGGTACCTGGGTTAGCAAAAAACCAAAAAAAAAATAAAGAAAAATTTAAAAATTTTTTTTTTTCAAAATTCAATTTTTTTGTTGTTGTGTGTACCAACATGGAATATTGTAACTTGCAGGGTTGTTGGAGATAGTTTTATAATTTGCATGGACAAGAAGTTAATGAAGAAGATATTATCAGACATGATTTTTATCTTTATTACCCCAATAAAAGAAGCAGTCAATCATGTTTGTGAGTGGTGAAGACATAAAAAGTGATTAAGTGGCATAAAAAAACTACCCTAACCCCACACTCTGCTTGGCCTTGGGCAACAGCCAATAAATCACTAGAATTGAGGAAACATACAAAGGGACATATCTGGACAGGTTCAAGTGACTCCAGGCACTCTGCACTCACTGAGCAATCTGTCAAGTGGTCAGAGCTCTCCGAGATAGGATGCGGAGCGGACGTTTTCGAACGCAAACTTTACAGTCCACCGCGGAAATTCGAAAATGGCCGACAACGAACTAGCTGAACTTTATTGGCAATGCATAAACGGTAATGCATAAAGTACTAGCCGTTGGCTATGGTATTGGCGGTCGTATTGGTAAGTAATTTACATATTGTGCATACCTGTCAGTGTATGCACATTAAAACGTTAATGTAGGTTGAACGGTCTAAAATTACCTGCCCGTTCGTACAAACAGAACTCGCGCACCAGGCTGAAAGATGGTTCGCGAGTTGAGCGCTCTGATCGCTCCAGACTGGGTTTTCGGAAGCGAAATAGCGTCGATCGGGTCACTCCGAGCAGGTTTCCGAACGCTGGAGAGCGGCCGGAGTAGGTTTTCATAAGCCTCTATTGTGACTTGTACAGTTGCGCACAAAATTATATTTTTCAAAATTTTTTTCAAAAATTTTTTTTTTTGGTTTTGAGCGGTTCCGCGGGTACTGATTTGTACCCGGGTACCCGCCGACATCTCTAATATATATATTTATAATATAACATTTTTTTTGTACCTATGTGTTTGCGAGCGCTCTAAAGACCAAACGCCTGCTTCGATTGCGATGAAATTTTCAGGGTGTCTACTTTTGTTCACAACTTAGACCCCCTGCATTTTTCAAGAAAATCCTCCATACTTCTTCCCTTCCAATCAGAAAAATTGGCAATATTCGAAATTGGGAAAATTTATCTAAATGTGAGTATTTTTTTCCAAATTTTCCAAATTTAAAATATTTCTCTTCGATACCATCAAAACCACATCGAAACATCACGACCGGCTGTTTATGACGTTCTGAATACAACTTTTCATCTACATACAGCTACGCTCATCTTCAACGGCTTTGGCAGCGTTTATTACGTGGCAATAAACAAATACAAAACTCCATCAAAATAAATAAACAGAGCCTTCTGTGTTTGTGCCTGTGAAGTCAAACAGTGGCAACACCCCCGTAGCTCTGAGCACCTTGTGGTTCTTGAGATGCATCGCCATGGCCACCCTGCGCACGCCCTCGTTGCAAATGTTGCAAACGCTCATGTCGCCGGTGCCGCTGAAGTGGCGGTGCAGCTCCGTGTGCTTCGGCAGCTCGCTCAGCAGGACGCGGACGCCGCACTGCGAGCACAGGCCTGTCGGCATCGACGGGTCGACGAACAACTCGTGCACCGCCGCCAGATGGCGCACCATGTTCTTGGACATCATCTGGAGACATAATTGGGGGCATCATTGGGGGCATCATTGCACGACGTGATGCGCTAGGTAGGCTGGAGCTGCCGGCGTGTGTCAGACAATGTACGCATCAGCAATAACTGTACGGACCAGGTGGACTAGTGTGGTCAGGGAGCATGTCAACGAACCAGCGAGAAACAGAGCTGTCCAGTCCAACGAGTCCATTTGGTGAGCTAGAGTATAATATTATAGTACCCACCTTTGCAGGTTAGCCTAAATTAGATCCTGGTAAATTGATACAGTCTCTTATAAATGCCAAGCAAAGACTTTTTGACACAGTAAGTAGGATTCTTAATTTATCGTAACAATATGGATTCGAGCGGCGGTACAGGATAGTCCATACTCCATAATATTATTTTGCTAATACCAAGGGAGAAAAAATGTTACTACAGTAGAACCTCTGTTATGTTATCCATATGTACGAAATATTCGTCTACACGAAAATTTTCAGAAGTCCCTTCCATTTCCCCATAAGACCTATGTTAAAAAATAGTCAGTTATATGAATATGCTGTTATGCAAATAATCCGATAATAGGAATAAATACTCAGTCCCTGCATACCAATCACACTCACTTCTAAGAATTCGCAGCAAAAGCAATCGCTAGACATGTCACTCATCCCCTCCCTCAAGGACTACAAATCCCACTCACTTCTAGGAATTTGTAGATCTCTAGGAATTTAGTTTTGCACTGTCATCTTAATGGCGAATTATTAGCTTAAGAGGGCACTTGCATAAAGGAGATTAAAATAAGAGCCTTGCTATAGAATTTTTAAAGGATCAGCAATATTGGAGATGAAGGCAGCAAAAGTCTTCAATGAACCGCGATGTCAGCATTTACTCATTTAAGGTCAATTTTGAAAGCATGCACTTTATCTTCAGGACACTTCACAACAGATTTGATGTCCAAAACATAATTTTTTTGAATTTTTTTGGAAAAAATTTTTTTTTCTTCTAGTGATTATTAACTTATACGAATTTTTGGTTATACGAATTTTTTCAACACCCCCTGGAATTCGTATAACAGAGGTTCTACTGTAGTATAGGCAGTAGCCAAGTATGTGTCCTGCGCTGGAGTGCGTTGGATTGGAGCTACACTTATTGATTTAGAGTAGACAAAAGAGAAGAGTGGCATGAAACAGTTTCTCTCTCCAGCAACTGTTGGGCCGGGGCAACCACTGGCTTGTAGCCTGTTGGCGAGGTGAATGCCGGGTTTCTTGCCGGTTCGCGCAGCTGCTACGTAGGAGTGGATAACCTGGGAGACTTCGGCTGTGCCACTAATAGTAATAACCACTTTGTCTCTAGGTGTGTTCAATGCAATCTAAGAAGTGGTGCTGCTTTGAATGTTCAATAAGCAAAAAAACTAACCTTACATGAACACAAGTATTAAAACCTTAAGCATAATAAATAATTTGTAAGAGTCTCCTCCTGCTCAGTTATTTCCATTTAAGTGGTTCATAATATTTTATACCAACATCTAATTAGATTTTTGGACATCCTGGAGTTTAAATTTAAATTTTACCTAGATTTTTAGCGGAAGTTTCGTACCGGAAGTCTCGTACCGTGCCCGTCATCCACTGACCACTTACTAGTTACTACGCAGCTGTGGGACCAGCTATCGATGGTATGCCTTTCAAGGCATTCGTGCTTGTCATGTTACTATCCTATCGGTTTGCTCAGCAAAAGTCATTTACTACATTATACTGTTTTGTTACAGTAGGGATGCGTTCACTACCCTACGTGTTTATTTTGATTTGTAATTTGTACTTATCACACTGGAATATCAAGCAATTTGTTTTCAAAGAGAAAACGAGTAATGCTGCCCACAAAAACACTCCCTTTTACAAGTTTACGCATTCAAAATGACTGAAAATGTGATGCGGCCAAGGTTCCCTAACTTTTCTGAAACTTTCTTGAATATTTATTGAATATCACCTTGATTATCAAATTTTCCCAGGGGCCCCACACCCCCTTTTGACTTCCACTTTCTAAAATGTACAAGTACAACAAGCGACCTATAATGGATACGCCTAAGTTAATCCGATTTTTTTACCTTTACCTTTTACCTTACCTTACCTGTTACCTTTTACCTTTACCGACTTTTTTGCCTTTACCTTTTTGCCTTGATGGTGAATTTTTTCGGCTTTGCCGTATCTAACGATTCACCCTGCGCACGCCTATGAATTAGTTATTACTACTATGTGTTGTGGCTTGTAAGACTTTGCATCACGTACGACTTCGTACCGTTTGGCAGACGTTGCAGGTGAATTCTCTCCCGCGAACCGTGAAATGCGAGTGCATCAGAATGTGCAGCTCCATAAACTTCCGAGACTGCAACCAAAAGACAACATTGAATACGCCAACGAAACATGTGTGTCATGTCCTGGGATCTAGAATCTAAGAGTTTGTGAAAATAAGACGACACAAGCCAGACGTTGTGGTAGGCACTCAATTCAATATACCGTGGCTGTGACTTAGACTGAAAGTTGAAATTTAATCTACTATGACTTTAGGTACGTCAAAAATCTTTGTTTCATCTTGAAAGATGCTTTAACCTTTGAGAGAGCAAATAGTACAGTATGGAAAAAGTTGAGAAAACAGTCCTGGGGCGCGATTGTGTAAAGTTACCGACGAGTTATCGATGCTCGGTAGCACTGTCCATTGAAAGAAGCAGGCAGCTTTTGCCTATCGATCGGGTGCCCCTAGCTGCACACTTATATATTTTTACACACTTGCTGCCCTGGTAGACTTGTTTTCAAATATATCAAAATTTATTATTATATTAAAATAAATTCATTATTTTTCAAATTAAAGCTGACATGCTACTTGGTACTCCATCCAAGAAAGCATGTGACACGACGCACCGTCTTGGTCGTTCCGCAGTGAGGGCACAACAGAGCCCAGCCTTTGGCCTTTGGTGGCCTATGCGTCCACCTCACGTGGGTCTGGAGGCCTCTGCGACTGCCGTGGTCCACTCGGTCGTCACACAGTTCACACGCAAACAGGCCGTGCATGGTCTCTCTCTGGTGTGCCCACAGCTGGCGCCGCCCGGGGAACTCGACGGCACACACGGAGCAAGGACTGGCCGAGTGCTCCGTCTCCCGGTGCTGCTTCAGGCTGGCCTTCGGGAGCGAGCGCTGGAAAGTATTGTTCTGTAGAGTCCAGGGGACTTGCCTAGAGCGGCCTCTAGTAGTCCCGGGATTACTAGCAGTATCCCCCGGCTAATTAAAGCCACCATAGCACCAGGCAAAAGCCCGGACCTAGAGTGGCCGGGTTATATATAACTTCGTTTTCAGCGACTCTGACTTTCGTAACAAGCTATGAGATTGGTTGATTTGACCTCACTGCACAATGATGATCATTTAAAAAGCAATATGCCTTCTTGATAATGCTATCATCGTAGCACCACCGTAATACTGGTTGCTAGTGGTGCTAAGAAATCAATAAACTGCCCATTGTTGAAATGGTCGCTCTACGTCCGGGTTATATAACCAGGCCAGTCGGGTTAATTAGCCGCACGGTTACCCCACCAAATGACCGCTCTAGGTAAGGGCCCAGACATTGGGATGTCAATCATTAGATGCTCAGACCATTAAACCCTTTAGCGGAACAATGGGATGGCATGCAAATGTCGACTCCATTGGCTCTTCTAGCAGCAGGGGAGCCTCACCGCTCTCTTTCTAAAGTAAAAAATATAAACAAGGGTGTGGACAGTTTCAGCGTACCTCCGGGTCGCAATCCCTGCACATGACGCGGTTGTGCATCGTCGCCAGCTCGTGTTCTTTGAGATCGGCCCGCGACGGGAACACTTGCGCGCACGCCGAGCACGTCGCTTCCTTTGGCGGTGGCGGCAGTCGCGCCGCGACCACGCTGCCCGAACGCAGGCGGATCACGGAAGTGTCGCTCTGCAAACGAGCCGCGGTGAAACGAGCTGCCATTTCTGCCATATTATGTTGTCTCTTGGCATTTGGCAATGAGAATTTGCTTATGTTGTGCTAAACGGTAGGGTCTCTCCTCGACAGAAGATGCACACGGATGAAAGATTTGTACTTTTTTAAACCCGTACAGAAGCAAAATATTATGGAAAAATTATTAGAGACCAGTAATATCCTTTCTGAAATCTAGAGCACTCCCCCTGTGGCGATATATGCGCCAAAACGGTTTTAGCAATTTACATCAGTGGTTAACAATTTTTACATTGCAAAGTGATCGAGTAAGAGCCGGTTTTATCAAGGCTTATACATACTTACCAAGGTTGCCTCGATCGGGCATTTTCATTGTCTCAAGTTTTTAGGTTTATGTGACGTCAGCGGTGCCACACCGCTCCCAGTATACAGTGATTTTCGGTGTGAAACAAACGCAGTGGCTATGTTTGATTAATTAATGGATTACATTTTGAAGTAGTTGGTAATATTTTTGACAGATAGGTAGAAAACAATACTAGCTTGAAACGACAAGCTAATTAAAAGGATTGAAAGGGAAGTATCTTTTAAAAATAAGGTTTCAATTCAATCAATTCAGTGGTATTTTTGTCCGCATGTGCACCCTCATAACTGCTCACAACTATATATAAATAATGACACATTGTCAAATCTCAAAAACGTTCTAGACATCACTGGACATCATGATGATTCTTTCGGAAGTTTTATTATGTCAAGAGAAAATATATCAAAAGTTTGATGTTACTTAGCGTTATGAGAAAAAAACTATAGTATACCTATTATGAAGATTAGAGAGTCAAAGATGTCAAAGACGATACAAACGCCATTTAACATGAATTTCTGGTTTGTTGGCATTTTCCATGTACTAGCATTGCACTTTATAGTGGCATGTATGGATATTGAAGTATTTATGGACTACATCAAAGCTTTAGTTTATCAATTTACATTCACATCATAGCAAACATGAAACAAAGTTGAGCCAAAGATATAAGTTGTTGAGCATTGACAGCAAATGTCAGCAATGACAGCTCTATGAAAATGTATCTGCGTGGCAGAGCCAGAGCATTGGCCAGAGAGTCTAGAGAGCCGGGTGACACCGGTGACGTCACAATAAAATTCCCGATCGAGGCAACCTGGAGAACTATATTTATTAACCTTGCTTAGCTTAGTTTGCAATCTCCAAGGTCACAGCCAATCAGATACCTCTAAATCATTTTAACTGACAGTTAACACTGTAACTGGACATTGTAAAACCGGCCCTTAGAGCTGTAAGCAGTCACTCCTGGCCGATCGACGCGAATCCCCGCCAAGGGAAGGTTATTTCGGGTAAATGAAACCCAATGCCCCCAGTGATCTGACTCACAGACGTGCACAGGGGAAATTTTAGTTACGATATGGCCCAGTCACAAATGAAATAATCAACCGGGGGGAGGCAAGATGATGGTTACAAAAAGTACATTGTTTCCTATGGCAATGGACGCGACGGCAATTAATAAGTGTAGTTACGCCCCCGAGGACAAGTGCTCACCGCATCCAGCAGCGGCCAGGTCTGGCTCGGCGGAATCGGCTTCACGAAGCCTTCTTCGCTCCACGAAGACTGGGAGGACGACTCAGGACACTCCGAGGCAGGCCCCTCATCTTCGGAGGAGAGCACCTCACTATCGGAAGAAGCCTTCTGTTCCGAGACAGACCCCGTCACTTTTGGGGGTATCGTTGCTTTGGTGGCGGGCCCGTTCTCTGCGGTGACAGAAAGGAAGCAATTTTATGCGTTGACAGTTTCGTTTTGCGGTTTTCGGTCAGCACCAATGATGAACCTTCCGATGAGCCACCAATCCGGCAACTAGGTACTGGTTTCTGTCGCCACACGGCACTGAGTGTGGCACTGTTTTACGATGCTTTCAACAAACCTTCAGAGATCCCCTTATCCCTCCCAGCGAAGCAGGCGAATGCGTGCGCAAATAGTTCAGATGGTAGAGCTTTGGCAGAGCTATGGTAGACGTAGAGCTAGCCTATATAAGCCAAATGGAATTGTTCCCCGTTTTACCAGCCAAAATTAGAACCTGGCCGAATTTGGCTGCCAACCAAAATTAGAGTGGCAAAAACCAAGGTAGAGCCCTTTTAAAGCAGCATGCTTTAGGCCTGGTACTTCAATGCAAAAGATTTCTTCAATCAATTCTCGTCTTTTTATTGTTTTCATTGGAGATCTGTTGTGGTCGACACATTGCTAATGTATTTTTCGACTAATAAACATACAAGACAGTACGTGACTGCATGGGAAAATCACCCCGTCTAACAAACATCGAAAGCTACCCACCTTTAGCAGCTTCTTCCTTCTCCCCCGCGACTTGCCCCTCCCCTTTGGGGGAGGAACTCCTGGCATTCCGGATGCAGCGACGACAAGCCTGCACCAGCAGCGTGCACGGCTTGGTGCCGGCTTGCGTGCGCCCGCACATGTTGCACATGTGGTCGACGGCGCCGGCTTCACTCGCGTCCGCCACGGCATCGGGTTGGGATTCGCGGATGCACGGCAGGCACACCTCCACCTGTAGCATTGGGACCACGTGTTTCTACGTTTGCGTCAAGTTTCATGTCCGTTAACGTGCAGCAATACAAGACTCGCAGACTGACAAATCATTTTAATATTAAATTTATCCATGTAAGGTACTAATCATTATTCATTAATCAATGATCATTAATACACATTATCATTAATAATACAGTGTATTACAATATAACATTTTGTGTATACAATTATGTGTGTCAATAATACACATACATTTACACAGTTCTTCAATTCCTTTGTTAATAGCGGCATTAATATTGTTCATAGGGAATTAATAAGTGATGAACTATATACGTATACGTATATATGTATACGTATACAACTATATACGGTCAGTTGGCTCAATTACTTGCACGAATTTTAATGGACCAGAAAATCAAAATGTTGCCATTGAAATGATTTTGCAGGTAGAAAATGCTCTATAGTGACGTCACCTGTATGGTACAGTCAGCGGTTCGGCAAGCCTGGCGGCCGCAGAGGTTGCACTGTCGACGAGCCGGAATCTCCTCCACGGCATTGGGATTGGCTGGACTCTGCGCAGTCTCGGCTAGCTGTGAACCGGGAGCATGGCTGTCAACGTCGATGACCCACTTTGCAGCATCGAAGACTTCAAAAGCGTGTAGAGCAACGGGCGTTTTCCTGACTCTTTCAAAAGACTAGGCAGGGGAAACTTCTTTGCAATGGGCAGTCTTAGTATCAGGTTACACCAAAATCTATTGTTTGGTCTTGGTCTGGACAAACTTTGGTTTGGTCTGCAATAAAACCTGTTTTTTTTGGACTTTGCATAGATTCAGTTTGCTTCTAGATTAAGTGGAAACCTCAACAAAAACTTCTCAACCCAATACATCTTTTAAACTGCTCTAACATAGTACCCTAAATAAAAGGACATTGTTCCCATTTCCTTCTTTGGAAAGCGCAAGAGTGCAGCAGTGCAGGCACAGCCCCCAGGTTTGGTTCGAGTTCTCACTTAATTTGTTCTGGTAAGACTTTATAAGCTATCAATTACTTTGGCATGTAGTGGAGCTTTTAGTGATTCCCTGGAAAATGGCTGCAAATTTTAGCTTAGTTTCCTGGAAAATGAGATCCTAAAATTGCATTGCATTGTGGATGCAAAAATAATTTGTGTTCCAACTTTCCAAGGAGAAATATTGCTTGCATCCTCTAATCAAATTTAGCAAATGAAATTGTTAATGTAAATGTACTATTGCCAGATCGTTAAGTACCTAATTAAAGTTCGAGTGAATAGCTAGGTACCTTCAATAAATACAGCTATAAAGACCTCAACCACATGCCTTGAGTACCTATTTAAAGTTCGAGTGAATAGCTAGGTACCTTCAACAAATACAGGTACCAAAGTAAAGACCTCAACCACATGGCTCTACTCACCTTGTCCGAAGCAGGCTGTTCTCGCTGAGGCTGACACAGTTCTTTTTGCGGTGGCAGCCGTTCTTTAGGCACATGATCTGCTAGCACAGACTGTACCTCTGACTCGAGCTGTTCTTCTAGCACAGAACGTTCTTTCACCACATGTTCTTCTGGCTCGAGAATTTCTCTCACGATTTGTGTCGCTGCCAAGGGACGTTCTTCCAAAGCATGTCCGGCAGGCACAGGCGTCTCCCATTGAGTCTCAGTCCCTCGATCTGCTGCCACCGGGTGTTCCCTTGCTATGTGCTGCGCCAGGCTTTGCTTGCGCTCGAAACGTCTGGCGCAGTCGGCGCACCCAAAACGCCGATGCCCGATGAAGCGGCGGTGGTCACGCAACTCTGTGCGCGTCGCGAAACGCTCGCCACAGACGCCGCAGTGCACGCTCTGCGTACGACAAGGCGGACGCAGTTAGCGCGGGACTGGGAGACCTCATAGCAATACAACAGATACACTACTCAGATTGTCCATGCAAACATGTTAATAGTGGCTAAATAAAAGCTTGCTCAAGCTTTTGGATCGTTCCTAACACCTTCAGAGGCTGACAGTGTTGGCAATTTTAATGCAAAGTTCATAGCCGATTCGGGAGTTCCTAGTGTAACTCCACCAAAAAGTTTAAAACTGTGATTAAAAGATTGGTTACTTGAGGGCAGAGGCCATGGTTGTATTACGTCCATCAGTCGCAAGCAGCAAAAGGATCACTTAAGTTAAGCAACTCTGTATCTCTAATGGGGTATTTCACCAACTCCGTTTAGTTCTAAGCTACGTTTTTTTTTGCTTAAACGGTGTTTTATTTTATTTTTTGCATTTCAATAAATTCCCAAATGCTTCCCATTAGTTCCCAATTTGAACGGGGAATTAGTGTAAATAAACAGCTAATCGAAACTGATGGTGAAATGCACCGAAGCTATGCCATCGGCCATATTTTCAACGACGTTTAGATAAACCACGTTTAAGTGAGATATAAACGGTGTTGGTGAAACAGCCCACATAAGTCTGGTATTGGACGGGTAACTGTCATACCCAGGTGTCATACCCAGGTATCAAAGCTAGTACTATAGCTTCATCTTCATCATTGCCCTACCATTCATTGCCACCATTAGACCAGTACCACAAGGCATGGCACATTCTCAATACAGTGTGCCTTTGAACACCACCAGAGCCAGGTATTTGTGGTGACAAAAAATGTCAAATTTCGTTTTTAAAGTTTCCAAAAGCGCTGAATTGGTGGTGATAAAAATTTCAAAAAGCGGTGAATTGTCGGTAACTTGAATAACGCTCATTTTCACGTTTCGTGGCTTAAAAACAACTGGATCGGCACCGCCAATGCTTGTTTTTCAGCATTAGCTTTGTGCGCAATGTGGTTTAGAGGCAACGCGTGCTTTTTGCATGAATCTATCGGCTTTTTCCATTCCAATCTTGAATTGAAAAACTTAATATGATTGAACACTTGACATTGAAACTTTCGGCCGGCTCTAGATTCCGCATTAATCTGCTTTCCTCGATCTATCGTGTGTGAAAATCAAAATATATCTTTTTGAGTGACTACCAGCGTACCTATCCACGCCCAGGCCGGGTAGGTACCCGGGTCCATTTGAGACCTAAGGTTTTTTTTTTTCGCGCAGCTGTACTTGTGTTCATATTTTTGGGTCGATCTGTACGATTGAAATAGCACGCAATTGCTCAAGGTCAAGCTGAATGGGGTTAGGGTAGTTTTTTTACAGCACTGCCATCACTATGTATGATTTATTGCTGCTTTTATTGGGGTAATTATGATTAAAATCACAGTTTAAATCATGTCAGCAATCATATGTTTGACAACATAACAAAAAGAGACGCAACATTCACAATGCAAGCTTGCATTTTCTCTGCGATGTCTTCATTTATGAAAAGAGTAATGGTCAAATTTTTCTAGTTGCAGAATAATTGATGTGGAAATACATAAAACACCTCGGAAAACGCGTTTTAATGTGAAAAATCGTGAATTTCGCGTTTAATCGCGAATAATCGTTTTTATCGCGGGAAAATGTGAAATTCGCGAAAATTCGCGGGAAAAACAGTCATATATTTGGAATCACAAGAGCATGGAACGTAAACATCTGAAATAAAAAACATGTTTATAAACAATTCGCGTTTATCACGATCACCATAAATACCCGGCCCTGAACACCACTAATTAATCAATTACACCATAGCTCCAGCCACTTCGACCATTGCTGGCCAGGATACGCAACTAGCTCAACGCTGTATGTTTCCCATGCAACGTTAAAGTATAGGCCTTACCAGCTGTCTTCATCGGCCAAATCATCTCTATAACCATGATTATGTCCTTATGTATTGCTATTTAAAATATTAAATATTTACTAGTACATTCTAAATAAGTAAACTGAATTTTAGAAGTAGCTAAATAATCCCCTTGTTTGTTTGTTTTTATGTTTATTCAGTTTTAAGATAAGGGAAAAAGGCAACATACATGTTGAACGCAGTGAGAGCTGGCATGGCAAGCAAGTTGCCTATCCCGTACCAGAGCAGTGATCAAAGTCCAGCCAACCCATTGGCCCCAACAGCTGTGGCTGCTCACCAATTCCTCGGGTTCTCCCGGGCCGTCCCCAGTAGTGAGCGGGTCAACTGGCGCTGGCCCGGTCATGTCGACATCTCCGTCGGAACACTCAACGACGTCCACCTGTTCTACAGCCGCTGCAGTCCCCTAAAAACAAGATGAGGGCATTGTGACACACTCGCTGCCATGGCTTCATAGGATCTGCTTTGCTAGCTTACAGCCGTCTTAAAAATACTCATAAATATTGATACCAGTGGCACTGCCGGGAGGGGGGGGGGGGGGGCCAAACCCTGGCAGTTGGCACCCCTCTATTTCTGAGCTTCAACAATTATTAATCAGCATTCCAGGCCATACTTATACAAATATTAAATAAAAAATGTATAGGCGGCTAAAATTAGGCACCCTCAGCAACTCAATTTTATTTAGTGAATTATAAATATGCTTTTGGGGTGCTGATCTAAAAACCTTTACATATTCTTCACTACCAAAGTGCTTTTAAGTTACCTATGGGTCCAAATTGTGCAGCATTCTCAAAGTTTCACCCGAAAAACTTAAAGTGTGCTCAAACCTCTCATTTTTTTTGGCACCTGTGCTTCTCAAAATGTGTAAAGAGAGGAATATTTTTCCTCCTGCTTATGTCGTAACAGATTTCTTCTAAGCAAGACACTAGACTGAACACATTAACAAACAGATAAACGGGGAAAAAAGGAGCAATAAAAATCTAGTTCTAGAAGCCAGGATATTAATTTCTCCAGAAACGCGCATTTTTGAGCAAAAGCTTTTAGAAACCTGGCTATGCTACTGAATAATAATTTGTAAAGACTAATAATAATAATAATAATAAACTTAATGGGTACCAATAAATAATAACACAAGTCTTTACTGACTTACTTTCAATGTTTGCAGTACATTCCTAAAAAATTCGCCAACTCTCCGAGTGGTTTTCCTGGTCTCCTCTTGCCTTTGGGGCAGTATAGACTCTGAGGATTCTGGTCCAATGATGCAGAAAGTACCAGCATTGTTAAATTCGGTGTCAGACAATGGATCTGGCTGCTCAGTTTCAACAAGGTATTCAGTGTTAGCACGCAGGGCTTCCGTGTCCCGACTGGCTTCGAATTTCATGTCCACGATCAAGGGATCATCCAGCTCAGACGGATCTGCCTCGTCCAGGTCTGTGGAACTGTTGCTGCCCTTGGATTCTCCTTTTGAGCATTTATATGATGGTAACTCAGTATGCTGCAATCGTGTAAAGGTATATAGATATTATGGTTTAGTTATTTCTACAAAGGTTTCTACAGATGTTACTTCATGCACCGTGTACTGTACTGATTGTAGTTCTTTTAGGGTGCCCACCTCATTTTCACTGGCACAGGACGCTCTATATTTATCCAGGATATCCCTTAGTAATTTGTCAGACTCGCACGTCTTTTTCCTGAAGGCTGTTGCTGCCGCCAGGAAAGTACCACATTTCTTGCAGATCTGCGATGGCAACTCGTCAAATTCTTCCACCTACCACATATCAAGTGTGATAATTAACTCTTAATAGCAACAGGAGGGATACTGACAAATAATATGCATAACAAAAACACAAGATTCCATCTAAAAACTGCATAATTGGCAGAAAGTGTCAAGCAACCTAACCAAAAAGGCATGAATAAGAAACAAAGATAGCTAGAGCTTACATAAACCGTTGAAACTTCTAATATCATGTTCTCAAATGATGTACCATGTTCATTTAAGTAAATAGAAGTTAGTGTTTTAGCTCTTGTCAAACAAAGTCTGCATATTTTAGGGAAATCCCGAAATTTTATACGGGACATAGTTACCGCCACAAGTTGCCATAAGCTATACTCACGGCCACGCCACGCCACGAGCGACGACTTCAGCTTGAACAGCTGTTGCTTATGAAAGGCGCGAGCCGTGTGCATAGTCAGCCAAACTGCGAATCATTCGAAAGCGTTGAAGAAGCAACAAGTTGACGCATGGAAACCAAAGGCATAAACACTGTTGATATTTTTAGATTATTTTTCGTTATTTTTAAGTTTAATACCATCACCACTTCACAGGTAATTAAATGCAACAAATAATTTTTTGTAAGCTCCTATCAAAAGGGTTTAGACTCTCGAAATGAAGGCTTTTGGCATTTTATCCAAGGCTATAATTATTTTTAGCCAATCTGTTGCAATGGTATATCATCGCTTGTAGTCCCTGGTCCAGCACTTTGATCCGGCCTGTCTAATTCTGTGGCATGTGCTTTCAGAATCAAATTGTACAGTCGACATGCTTTTGTTAAAGCTGCTTTTAATCTCATGGATCGCAACCCATTCAACTGGTGCAAATCTCCTTGGCTGGATCCTTGGAGGCTCAGAGCCAGTACAACAGCAGATTGCAAGCAATGCTCCACTGAAACCTGTGCCGTTTGAGTCATCGGCGGACGATGAGAATTTTCTGCAGGAAGCAGCAAAGTACACAAGCCTGAGACTTTCGGATCTTGATGCGTGCCAACACCGAGTGGTGATGCAAATACACAGCTCATGCTCGACGATGGGGGACGAGGAATTGGCGAAGATGAGTGTCCAGCTGCTCAATTGTCAGTCCAGAGTGGAGGGACGTCCAGAATTCCCCTGCTCAAGCAAGATGGTACGTTGGTCAATGTAGGTAGATACCTACCGGTACAACTTGGTAGGTACCTACCACAAACATTTAAATTTGAAAATTACACAGCCAGAATATTTTTTGTTTTGTTTTTACTTATTCCCTTGTTAGGTAGGTAGGTACCAAAATTACATTTTGCTATCTTCTGCTTATCTGAAGGTAGATATTGTACCTACCTAGTGGGTCTATCTATCCAAAAATAGAGATATGTTGATACCTGTGGTACTTACCTACAGTTAAATCAAAGATTGGTTGATAATAATATAATATTATCTCTTCCTTTAGACTATTATGCACCTCAAAACAAGCAAATTTCAAATGTCAATTAATCCTGAGAAGGTCAGAACCATCTCTTCATACAAATTTTTATGATTCCAAATTTCAATCTCCTCATTCTCCCACCAAACGAATTGAGCGTGGTTTTGCGTAGTCGTTGCGCGAATGCACGACGCCAATGGACGCCGACACGTGGAACACATATCACCTGATGTCGAACCGCGCTCGCGCCGTCTGCTACGCATCGCGCCACCAGCAATTCCGCGCGCTCTCCGAGCTCACCGTCAACAAGCTCATGTCTGCGGCGCATGATCAGCTGGCTGCCATGTCCATACTCAAGGTATCCACAAATAAGCTTGTGGATTACTATATATGGCATGCGTGCCTTTATATCTCAGCTGACAGCAGGGTGGTTACTGCCAAATTGATGGGTTAATGTGTTGGCAATGAGGTAAGGCAAGAAGGAACTTTATTCACCAGATGAAGAGACAGGTTTTGCAGGGAAAACTGTGACTTGTTTGTGTGAGAGCTGTTTTGAAGCACCAAAGTCTTCTTAATCCTCACACAAGAACATGGCATTGTCAAAACTTCAACACAGTTTTTCATCATGGCATCTGCTGTGCTCTCTGTTAGGTTTCGTAGTTACCTTCTTGCTATAATCCTTATTTCTTACCCATTAAAGTTATACTGGGAAATTTGACACTATACTATACAAACTACCTGCTGGCTTTCTAAAATAACTGATGACAGTTGAGTTATTTCTCTTTGCCATCAAGCTAAAAGCAATAAATCTTAAGTTGTTTTTAACATAGAAAATTAATCAATAACATTACAAAACTTTTAAACAGTGGTCAAGTTGATATCATATAATGTGCCATGTGTTGATATTTTTCCAGCTAGGTCAGGGGATGCAGTCAATGCTCTGGTTTCATGGACATAATGTTTCTGCCTGAACGATTCTTTTCAACTATTTTTTCCCTGTACTATCAGAATTGCCTTCCCTTAATCAATCAAGGTACCTAATTAATACCTTGTACTACCTACGCTGTGTTATGTTAACAGCTGATTTGGTAGCGAAGAGCAAGCGGCCTATTGATTCAAGACTACGTTCACAAGCATATAATCTCTACAATTGAGAAGTAGAGGCAGACTGCAGCTTAACAAATGGTGTTCTACTTTTCAGCCTTGGCAGTTTATTCCGAGTAAAAAATGTTTTTGTTGAATTCCAGCTCTATAATATATCTTAAATATCATCAAAGAACCTTCTTTTAGACCAATCAATTATCGCAATAAAATATCAAACATCCAATTTTTCTTGGGTCAGCCACTTCACCTAGCCATCTGAAACTTGTGCCAAACAAGGAGACACCTTGTCACACATTTCCCAGACTACGGCACCAACAAAGCCTCGCCTCTGCTCAACAATAGACCGCTGGGTCTGCGGCAGTCGCTAGGCAACGTTGGGACGGGCCGCTATGTCCCCTCACATTTAACACACACTTTTTTGTCTAAAATTCCACATTACGTACACACACACACACTAACTTTCGGACTCGCACCATTAATTATAAACACTCAAAATTACACACCCGGCGCACTGTTTCGGCTCACTCGTGGCAACGCTGCTTTCTGAAGAAAATATCGCAGCGACAGCAACGACTAAATTATTGAAGAGCGGCGTCTGGAGATGGCGTTGGTGCCGCGCAGTTCGAGGGCAGAGACCGCCGTTGTCGTGCCTGGCCGCTGCATGAGCATGCAGGTAATGCCGGCGACTTCTTGCCATTGTCGTATAGCTTCTTAGTTCTTATTAATCCAAAACAAATGTTGACTGTCTGAATTCCAGTAGACCTAATATAAGTTGTTTCGTTTCAAGTGTTACGGAATGGTTAAGGCATGAACAGCCAGTTAACTACTTATATCGTTCTACTGCATATCTGATGAATTTACGGCTAGTTAACAGACCTTGCATTCCTTAACCAGCCATTGAAATACTTGGGCATATCTATTAAATGTTGTTTGAAACGTTGCCGTTTTATTTTGACAGCACAACACTGTCATAGCATGCCTGTAAAAACTAGTCCCGTTTGCATTCAGAGCGACGACATCTAACCTGTCGTCCTTATTTGTCCAGGCCATGCTCTCGTTGAGCGAGCTGCGTGAAGAGAACCTCCTGTGTGACGCTACGCTCCACCTCGACGACGGCTCCGTGTTTCACATCCACCGCGCGATCCTCTCGGCGTGCTCGATGTATTTCCGCGCCATGTTCACCACCACGCTGCACCCCAACGGGAACACCGAAATCAAACTGTCCAACATCACCGGGGACACGATGAATGCGATACTCGACTACGCGTACCTACGGAACGTCAACATTGAGCCGCAAAACGCTGTCAGGTTGGTACTTGCTCAACCGACAGGCCATTTTCGAGACGCTTGTGTGGTAATAGTTTTGAAAGCTAGCTGCTAAGTTTAGACTTTATATGTCGGCCAAGAGAAAAGTGCATTTTATGTCGGCCCACCTTTCTTTCTGTCTCATTATTATGATCCTTGCCATTCCTAGAAATTGAAATTCTACTACTTTTACTTTTACAATGGGTACCTAAATTCACTGAGAGAGTAAAACTTTGGCACAAAAGGAAATTAAATTATTTTTCAAATTGATTTTGGAAAACAGAGTTTGTTGAATTGTTGAGCAGTATCTTGACAATTTAGTCCCCATCTCTGTTATCGCTGTCAACTCTTGCTGGCGCCACAGCGTCGACGCTAAGCGTGTTGTTTGTTGCACGGAGCCAGGCTGCTGGTGGCCGCCGACTACCTGGCCATGCTGGGTCTACTCGAGCTCTGCTGCGACTTCATGCGCAAACAGCTCACGCCCATCAACTGCATCGGCATCATGAGGTGGGTGCAACCGTGGAACCAGGTTTGGACAGGTACCATTTGCCATGCGTCTCGGTTTGGACGTACGGCGGCAGACACGCAGTTTTGGTTTTCTCACTAAAATTGGGGTATTGTTCCAAAATTATTAAACTCGAAAATCTAAAAATATGTCAATTTTCAGAGATTGATTCTGGAACCGGTTACGATAGGATCGATCAACGATACTATAGGCTCCAGGATAAATTTACATATTTGAAGTAAGATTCAGGTAATTGACATTTGGGGATTATAGATATAATTAGAGATGTCGGCTGGTACCAAAAATTGTACCCGGGTACCCGTGGCCAGTACCCGGGTACCCACGCGGGTACCTGGGTTGGCAAGAAACAAAAAACAAAAAATAATTTTTTGAAAAAATAATTTCCAAATTTCAAAAAATAATTTTGTGTGTACCAACATGGAATATTGTAACTTGCAGGGTTTTTCGAGATAGTGTTATAATTTGCGTGGACAAGACGTTTATGAAGAAGTCAGCATAATATTATCAGACATGATTTTTATTAGGGATGTGCGAATAGTGGTTTTCTTGTTTCGAATCGAATATCGAATAGTTCAAAAATCATAATTCAAAGTCGAATCAAATATCGAATAAAAAGATTTTATAAAGTCGAATATCGAATCGAATCGAATAATTCGTTTGGCTCGAATAATTTGCCAAAAGTTCGAATAATATACCTTAAATGTGAAAATTTGCAGCAAAGTGCTCATCAGTGGTGCAAAATATTCAAACTATTCAAACTATTTAAATTATTCGTTTTTCGAATAGTTTAAAAATCACTATTCGAAATACGAATACAAATAATTCGAAAATAATTCGTCGAATAATTCGTCCATTTCGAATATTCGAACATCCCCTAATTTTGATCTTTATTACCCCGATAAAAGAAGCAGTCAATCATGTTTGTGAGTGGTGAAGCCATTCAAAGAGATTAGGTGGCATAAACAAACTACCCTAACCCCACACTCTTCTTGGCCTTTGGTGACAGCCAATAAATCACTAGAATTGAGGAAACATACAAAGGGACATATCTGGACAGGTTCAAGTGGCTCCAGGCCACTCGGCACTCTGCATGCCTTAGGCCATGAGCTTGACCATGCTCCGACCATGCTCCGACCATGCTCACGGCAGCGTACAAATCAACCCATACATAGTGACTTGTACAGTCGCGCACAAAATTATATTTTTCCAAATTTTTTTCAAAAAAAAGTTTTTTTTTTGGTTTTGAGCGGTTCCGCGGGTACTGATTTCGGGTACCCGCCGACATCTCTAGATATAATAAAAAGATAAAGTTACATGATAGTCCATCGTATTTGGAGGAAAGACAATGTGCGAGAAACATTGTTGCTAGTAATTTGGATATGACACACGCTTGGTCATGGAAGAGAGATTTGTTTAACAAAGTGTGGGTGCCACAACACACTTTCAGGGCTCCCTTACCTCCAGATTTTACAGAGCTAAGTTTAGCATAGCTGTGTGCATAGTTTTCCATTAACTGAAGGCCATAATTCACTAGGATTGCTATCCGCCGATCCAAGGCCTTTTTACGGCAAATTTGCTATTACAGACAACGAAACGAAAGTCAAAGCCATTCAGAGGCCCTTGGATCGATGGGTTGCAAATTGCAATCCTATTTGAATGACCTGTATAGCACAGACATAAGGTTACCCAGATGTTCTACTTTACCTCGGTATGGCTACGGCAAAAATTTGCTGCTAGTAATTTCGTCGGCAATCGCTGGGGTGGGTTGGCAATCTGTTTTAACATCATCTACCAGGCCATGGCACAAGGTCATTTGAAATCAAGGGACCCAATGTTCCTCAGGTGGTTACAGTTATGGCATAATCTACCAGGCCACGGCAGAAGGTCAATTTAATCAAGGAACCCTATGTTCTGCAGGTGGTCACAGTTACCTTGGTTACACAACAAACAGTGGCTCCATCCCTTGACAGCCGGCGTAACTATTATTGTGGGCGCAGGGCTTTCGCGTAGCTGCTTTAGTACGGGAGTGGAAAATCCGTGACAGCTTATCCGTGAAAGGATGTTTTTGCTCGTGCGCTTCCCGCGCCAGTTTCTGACCCCCATCCCCACTGCCCAGGTTCTCCCGACTGTTCATGGACGCCGGGGTGATGGTCCTGGCGGCCGACGCGCACCGCTACGTGATGCGCCACTTCATCGCCGTGGCGACCGACTCTGCCGAGCTGCTGGACCTGCCGCTCTCCGAGATGACGGCGCTGCTGCGTGCAGACACGCTCAACGCCAAGTCAGAGGAGCCCGTGTGGGAGTGTGCGCTGCGGTGGATCGGACACGCCCCCGAGGAACGTAGCGTGCACATCGTCGAGCTGCTCGGCAGCATAAGACTCGGTTAGTGAAACGCCGGGCAAGACATGTCTCGGTTGTTGCCTAGATCTTGGAGCTCGGTTTGCGTAGGTACTGATTTTGTTGGTATGGTGACATTTCTAAGTCTCATGTCTGCTTGTCCTATATTTAGCATTGGTTTAAAATGTAAAAAACTATTTCAAATTGGGTTTTGATTTTTGAATGCTTTGCTACATACTGGGTTTGCCAGCCTGTGTTACAATCGGACGGTGAATGTGCAAGATGGTTCGGCGGATGGGCATCAACCCTATTAGGTATCCAAATCAATGATTTCATTGGGAAATACGTAACCGTTTGCAATACGAACTTGACAAAAGAGTTCACCTCTAATAGAAACTTTTACTAACTGGATTTTGATTTTTGAATGCTTAATTAAGTCTTACTAATTTTCCTAATGTTTTTTAAACATATATACTATTACTACTTCAAGAATCAAGGGTGATATAGCTTGACTGTCACCTATCAGCCTTGTCACCCTTGAGGAAGTAATTAGCTGGTATATATTATAAAACAATGGGAAATCAGTGAGACTTTATTAAGCATTCTTTCAGAACCTAGTTTGTAAAAGTTTTTTTTTCTATATTAGTGCTAAATACAGGGCAAGAAAACATATTAGAAATTTGACAGTTAAGTCAACCCCTTTACCGAACTCCAGCATCCCTTGTTTAACCCGCGCACGGCGCAAATGGTTGCAGGCCTCCTGGAGACGCAGTTCTTCCTGGAGAGGGTCAAGGACCACCCGTGGGTGCTGGCGCAAGACGCGTGTCGGCCGATTATCATCGAGACGCTCCGGTTCCTGTACAACCTTGAGATGATTACGCAGAACAACCACGAGATTCCCACGCCCGAGATCGCCCGGCCGCGGGTGCCCCACGAGGTGATGTTTGCGATGGGCGGATGGAGCGGCGGCAGTCCCACCAACTTCATCGAGACCTACGACACCAGGGCCGACCGCTGGGTTCGGGTAGGTGTTGCTAGTGGTCGGTTTTGATAATTAATTTTGTGCTTTTTTTAAATTTTAAATTGTTAGCATGGTCATGGACTCATGGAGCATGGACATAGGAACATGAATGTAATTTATTGATTCAAAATTGTGAAATCAACCGCATATAAAAATAAAGCTAAAGCTAATAAATACCACAACAGTGCTGGCAGTAAGACCCTTTGACCCATTCTCAGCGAAAGAGGAGACACGAGATAGTTAAGCTGTCCATGGGGCATTGGTTTCTTGTTAAAACTATGTAGCGATGGACCTGTGCCATGTGTGGGTCTCTGGGCCTCTCGTCTTCTTCGGAGATTTCTTTATGCCACCCGGCGAAGTGGGGAGAATGTGTGACAGGATAGCTCAGTTGGTAGAGCACCTGCCCGACAAGCAGGAGGTCCCGCGCTCGTATCCTGATTCGGTTGCACATTTTTTCAGCTTTGCCTCCCTTCCATCCATTGCATCCTGGTATCTGCTTAAACCAGTAACAACATTCCTCTCACATACCTCGCTTCTCAGTTCTCTTCATCTGAGAATGGGTCAAAGGGTCTTGGGAACAGTGCCATTGCTGTCCTTAGGGCCGAGTCCATTGATCTCTCGTTAAAACAACGTAGAAATTTACCCGTCCCATGTACTGGGTGGCTCCGCCTCTTGTCTCCTTCGGAGATCCCCTTATCCCACCTGGCTCATTTGGTACTGCTGATCGCATTGTGAATACCGACATTGGACTGATAGAGCTATAAAGAAATTATCAACAGAGAATGTGACACAGTTAATGAAGCCAAGTGGTTAACCATTCCATTGCCTTCACCCCCTCCCCTTATAGGGTAATTAATGGGATACAACAATTTGCTTGTCAGTGAGGGACTAGGGTACCGCCGGGAATCAAGCAGGGTGAAGGGCCCGGTATGATTAGGCATCTAGCCACTGTTGATATATACAAAACATATAGTCAAACATATGGTCATATAGTCATATAGTGTTGACATATATAGTCTAAGATATACACTTCACAGAAAGTCCATTACTACCTAGTCATGGACTTTCTGTGAAGTGTATATCTTTGACTCGAGAATTCATGAGAAGTTGTTTCATAGCAAGTTTTTCACAGTCAGACAGGATGTTGTTTTTCGACTTCAAGTGACTTTGTGTCGTCAATGCAATGGACGTTGGCGTGATTGGTTGTCGGATTGTGTCCAGGTTGACGCTGTGGACCCGGCTGGCGCTCGCGCATACCACGGGACCGCCGTGCTCGGCTTCAAGATTTACGTCATCGGCGGGTTCGACGGCATCGAGTACTTCAACTCGTGCCGCTGTTTCGATGCTGAGACCAAGACCTGGAAGGAGGTGACCTTGCACCTTGAAATAGTTTTTTAAACCGCAAGGCCTTGTTGCTAACAGGCTATCTGTACATTTTCAACAGCAAAAATTATATTTTATACCTACGGGATAAATCCTAAACAAAGATTAGCTAGTTTAAATTTGTTATCTCATGTCTACTTGTCCTATCTATAGTACTAGTTTTGAAAAAACTATTTCAAACTGGGTTTTGAATGCTAAATAAAAGTCTCTGTTTTCCCAGCTAACCTCCTCACTCAAACTAAAAACAGTGAGACTTTTATTTAGCATTCAAAGTTCAAACCCCAATCTTAAGTGGTAGTTTACTTCTGGTTAGTTAAAAAAAGTTTTGAAACCTGTAGTCCAGTTCAGAATCGACTTTCCGTTTGCAATGTGCGGGGACCTTTTTTTTATGATTGATTATTGTAGAGAGTCACTAGACGATGAGAAAAATCGAGTATAATTTTTCTCAAAAGTGGATTCTTTGGAGATATTAGGGGTTTTTTGGATTTTAAACTTTCTTCCATATCTCCCCAGAAAACAATGTTATCAAAAAATAGTAAACAGATGATATGTTTGTCTATTCAATACACAACTCGTGATGGTCCACCCCTCTGACGTCACCGCGCTTCGGTATGACTTGCTTGACGGGTAGACTGTGGGAAACGGAATACGAATAGCACAGGAGTAAGGCGGGTTTTAGCCGAGTTTGGAGGCCTGTCAACAAGCTCCTGTTGGTCTTATTATGTTGAAATTTTAACTACATAAGAATCAATATTATTAATATTACGTGTTAAAATTTCATAAAGATTTGATGGATATCTTCGTTATTGCAAAGGTTTGAAATGAGGGCGATTTCAATGCAAAGTCCATAAGACCTCACAATCTTTCCCACACCCTGGCATCGGCCTTCAAGCGAATACTCACGGCTCCAAGGGTCGCTCCTCCTACCTGCACTTGTCTATTGTCATAAGAAAAAAAAAGTGTAATTATTTTCTGTTATAAAATGTACAGTCACTGACATAAGTTCCGAGCGCAGGTAATTTACGCGAACATTTCCGGGATTCACAGAAAATGATATTTTTTCCGAATTAATTAATTACCACCATAATTACGACAAAAAAATAACGAACCGATTAAGGGTATTGCCGTTCTTGTAGCTTCAAAACTTTAGCCAAAAACAGCGGTTAAAAAGTAGCGTCTTATTTGAACCCAACGGTTTCACGGCTGACACAGCCGTAATCTCGCTCTAGCGCACGCCTACGTGGGTGTCCGCAGCCAGCAGTAATGCATGTTTTCTGTCTGCCAGGCGACTTTCGATGCACATGGTCCCATAGGAGGCCATGGAAATTAATTGGTGGTGGAATGGGAGGGCGATGGGTACTGCAATTTTCCACACCTTAATTTATAATGTCTCGTTTAAATCATTGCCTTAAAATATAGGTAATGTAAATTTAAGTTGATCATTGTGACTCTTTACTCGTCTTCGTTTGCCCACAAATATGTCCTTCTTGACAGGGGTGGATCTAACGGTCAGCAACGGCAACGGTAACCGCTGTTTTTGGCTAAAGTTTTGAAGCTACAAGAACGGCAATACCCTTAATCCGTTCGTTATTTTTTTGTCGTAATTATGGTGGTAATTGATTAATTCGGAAAAAATATCATTTTCTGTGAATCCCGGAAATGTTCGCATAAATTACCTGCGCTCGGAACTTATGTCACTGACTACATTTTATAACAGAAAATAATTACACTTTTTTTTTCTTATGACAATTGAATAGACAAACATATCATCTGTTTACTATTTTTTGATAACATTGTTATCTGGGGAGATATGGTAGAAAGTTTAAAATCCAAAAAACCCCAAATTTCTCCGAAGAATCCACTTTTGAGAAAATATATCCTCGATTTTTCTCATCGTCTAGTGACCCGCTACAATAATCAATCATTAAAAAAAAGTTCCACGCACATTGCAAACGGAAAGTCGATTCTGAACTGGACTACTGTTCTACACTTTCTAGAAAGAAACAGCTTATAACTACAGTGTACTGTACTCTACTCCATTGCATGTTAGTTACACAGATAAATCCCAGAAAAACGCCAAAATAAAAGATAACATTTTTAAAATTTTGATAGCTTCTAAATTAAGGAAGCTAACCGTTTTGCCTGTCGCCAGGTTGCGCCAATGAACAGCCAGCGCTGTTACGTCAGCGTCGCCGTTCTGGGCGAGCTGATCTTCGCGATGGGCGGCTACGACGGACACCACCGGCAGAGCACGGCCGAGAAGTATAACCACACGACCAACCAGTGGTCCATGATCGCACCGATGAACCATCAGCGCTCTGACGCCAGCGCCACTATGCTCAACGGACGCATTTACATCACGGGGGGGTTCAATGGACAGGTAATGGGAATGGTTTGTCATGTCAAGTCAAGTCAAAGTAAGTTTATTGTTGAAAGCTTCATTTGCTTAGATTCAATACATTTATATACAATTTCCATCTCTCACATATTATTTTTATTAATTATTACATATTACATTATTTTATTTTATTCCATCTAAATTGAATCTAGTGTTATGGATAAGGTTTTTTTTATGGTGTTATGATTTTGCAAATTTCGTTTTAGTGTTTACTGATTTCGGTGTTATGGCGATGTTATGAAAAAAATCACGTTATATTGCAACCAGACAGTCACAAAATTTACACATAAGTATTTCCTTACCATTGACACAAAGCCCTGGTCATTGTACTCGGCAAAGTCTGCTTTGTGCAGTTGGTTTTGGTTTCACCATGCTTGATATGTGAATGCGATACAGAAAATCAGATCGGACTTGCCAAAAATGAGGTTAGGTGTAGACTGTAGATCCAACTTCCTGTTCTAATGTGCAGCAGATGATGTCATCTGTGGGCGTTTATGACAGTTTACAAGCCAAACATTTTTAATTCGATATTTTGGGATTGTGGCGCATTTCAGTCATTTTTTTGGCAAAATAAGACAGAATTTTTTTTATTATAACAGATTTCGCGCGATTTTACGACAAATTCTTGATTTGAACACCCTTAGTTATGGACCACATTCTCACATTGTGGGATTGTGGGCCGGGTAGCGTCTTACCGCCTGCCACCACCAGAGGTTGAGGGATCTGGACCCTGTATCCTGAAGGGATAATTTAGAATTTTTGATTCGGTGAACTGAGAGTGTTTATTATAAGCCAAAAATTATATAACAACACCAAGTAAATGAAAATAAAAGACATACTTGTTTCAATTTTAACATTAGGCCAGTGCCTCTAATAATAATGTCTGCACCACAACAAAACAAACTAGGTAGCAATTGACAAGTAACAACTGACAACAAATGTGTAAATGTACTGACCCTCCATATTGGAGTGTGATTAAAAAGATGTCTGTTACTGCTCAACCAAAAGCTAAAAGTAGGCCAGCTACGTTACATTCCCTGTTAGATCAACACTAGTATAAATTGACCAGCTTTAAAATAAAAAATTATTAGTAAAGGCAAAGCTGTAGGCACGGAAAGAGTACAACTTTCAACATTTTTTTTCGAACTTGTATCAGTCATGCTCATGCACAGTAGCCAATGAAACTTTCGCCCGGTTTGAGCATGAATGCCCGGCAACGTGATTAAAAAGATGTCGGCTATCATTGGACCGGCAACTGCGGGCCACCCACGCTGTACAACATGCCTCGTTTTTGCGGCCAGGAATGCATGAACACGGCCGAGGTATACGATCCCGAGACGAACCAGTGGACCATGATCGCGCCGATGCGGATGCGCCGCAGCGGCGTGTCGTGCATCGCCTACCATCGACACGTCTACGTGTTGGGCGGGTTCAATGGCATCTCGCGCATGTGCAGCGGCGAGCGCTACAACCCGGCAACCAACACGTGGGCGCCGATACCTGACATGTACAACCCGAGGAGCAACTTCGCCATCGAGGTCATCGACGACATGATTTTCAGCATCGGTACGTGTCGATGCGTTTGCGCTTCGGTTGGAATGTGTTTGCTCTCTCTCATAGTCGAATCACGACTCTCTTTCTCTCCGGGCGTTTGCGTTGTCTGCCGTTCGTGCTGTGTCGACGTTTTTCTTTCTCTTGATATTTAGGCTGTTTGAAAGCTAGGTTCTCAATTTTCCTGGGATTCTTTTAGTATTCCTTGATCTACGGGACAGAATTTACCAGATAAAACCTGGGGAATAAATAAAATTAAAAAATTAAATCCATATTTTTTGCCTTTCGAGTTAGCAGCATGTGGAGACTTTGGTGTGATTATTTTAATTAAATTTCATTTTGACGAAACTTTTTAGTTTTTATCCCATTGAAACATTTGTTTTTGACAAGCGAGTAGTTTAATTTGCTTATTGTACAAGATGTCCGTATTTAATAATTAAATTTTACTAAAATAAGGTACCTAATAAAACTCATGATGCCAGATGATACTGGTAACCAAATTTTATTCCCTAATTTCAGTTAACTGGAGAAGTAATCATTCTAAATTTTTAAAAGTTTTCTGAAATATTTTAAAAGCTTGGAATCTTTTTAATACTTTTCACTGAAAACTTCTAAGTTCACATCAATGGCTGTGACAAATGGACCCTTGCAAATAGTCTGAACATTTTTGCTCCCTTCCCCTGTGCTAGCATTTAAAAGGACCATTCCCAACTTAATATTAACTTTTACCATCAATTAGGAAAATCCAGTAATGAGCTTTGAACAGTAAAAAAAAAAAACTCTCGAGTCTACGGCCATCCGTGCAGAAATTCCAAAAGTCCTCCTTTTTCGGTCTAGGTGCTTAGAAAACAAACTCCCCTAAGGATTAACCCACAGCACTTTTTCGAACCCTAGCACCTAGAAAAACTTCTCATCAGATAAAATGCATATAATTTGAGCATAGTCCTCCATCCTTCCTCTGTGTTGAAATAATTTGGCACTTTGATAAAATAATCCGTTTAACCACGGTAAGCGGATTGCTGCAGGTATGCAAGTAGCATGTTGCATATTTCTCGTGCAGTGCTGCTCTCAGCGTGCCACGCCGAGCCGTAGCCGCAGCGACAGCGCTCGTACAGGAGATTCGGCAGAGGGGATAGAGTCACTGTACAAAGAGAATCGTACTCATCTCGCAGATCGTGCTGCGCGAAAAGCCAGAAATCTTAGATAATTAATTACAAATCTATCTTCTCAGGAAATCCTTTTAAATTTGTCAACTTCATTCATATTACAGTTACGAATCCATAGCAATAATTTATTTCAAGAGGTAATGGTCCTTTATGATCAACAAAAATTTGGCTGCTTTATTAGATACCTCAATTCGTTTAGTGAGACGTGATGGGGAAAAGGTTGAGAACCACTGCCATCAACCACCGTCCCCCATACCCACAGGCGGCTTCAACGGCGTGACTACTATCTACCACGTCGAGTGCTACGAAGAGAAAACCAACGAGTGGTACGAGGCGACCGACATGAACATGTACCGCTCGGCACTGGCCGCGTGCGTCATCATGGGCCTGCCCAATCTCAATGACTACATCCACAAGCACCGCGAGCGGCTGCTCGAGGAGAGGCGACAGCGGCGGCTGCTGCCCGACAACGAGTGAAGGCCTTCCCGTCCAGCACGTGCAAACACTTTGCACTGTGCACGTGCAGCACTTCATAAAAAAAGCAAATTCTAGTGAAATTTTAGTCAAAAAATCGTCGAAAATTTCATCAAGTGAACTACAACCACTTAAGTATTATGCATGTGTTTCATTGTTGGTGGATGGGTGTTTAGACGTTGTTGTGTTTTGGGCGTCCATGCATTTCTTAGGTAGCAAACGTGGATTTCTGTGCAGTGAGCTGCATGCTGGACTTTGGGAGTGATTACTTAATCATTGTCCAAGCTTCGCAGGTGAGTTTGAATGTTTGTTTTTACTTCGGAGGCTGTGGGTAAGATTGTGGCTACAAATAGCCTGAAATCTAAGTAGGTAATCTTGTTCTAGAAAATAATTGCTCTGGTTTATCTGTGTGATATCAACTTGACCACTTTAAGTTAGGTATTTTAATAATGTTTAATGATAAGATGAAAATTAGACTAAGCAATTCTAGGTATGGCCATTGTGGGCAGTGCCAAACCACGTTGTGGGGAGTGCCTTACTCTGTGAGACAGGCTATATACTAGAGATGATGGCGGTACCCTGAAATTGGACCCGGGTACCCGTGACCAGTAACCAGGTACCAGTGCAGATACCTGGGTTAGCTCAAAACCCCCCCCAAAAAAAAAATTTTTTTTTGGCAAAATGTTTCAATTTTTTTAAGTATACCAACATGGAATATTGTAACTTGCAAGGTTGTTCCAAAATAGTGCTATAATAAGTTGCATGGACAAGACATTTATGAAGTACTCAGCATAACATTATCAGACATGATTTTTATCTTTATTACCCCAATAAAAGCAGCAGCCAAACATGTTTGTGAGTGGTGAAGCCATGCAAAGTGATTAGGTGGTGAAAACAAACTACACTAACCCCACACTCAGCTTGGCCTTGGGCGACAGCCAATAAACCACTAGAATTGAGGAAACCCAAATGTACAAAGACAATGTCTGGACAGGTTCATTGGGGTTTTCATTTTTTGGGGTTTTAAGCGGTTAAGCGCCGACATCTCTACTATATACATATTATAATTTGCTATTTTTGTTAAAAGATGAACAGCAAAAGCGGCTGCCAAGATGCTACAGTGGCACCTCGATTTGCAGGAGGGCCAACACAAGCTGGAGTCGATGACGCTGCACACTTTGGACACGGTGTCCGAGGGCCATGTCGAGTTGTCACGGCAACAGCAGGAGCTGCAGGCTCGGCAGCTTGGGCTGCAGCGTTCCGTGTCGGCCAGTCTCGACGACATCGCACGGGAAAAGGCCCTGGTGACAGCCACCCACGCGCAGCTGTCCCGAATGTCGGCGGAGCTGCGTGGCCAGATCGACGAGACCAACGCTCAGATCGTCAAGCAGGTACGGTTGGGCCCTGCATGGCGTTTCAAGTTGGCACGGGTGCAAGTTACACACGAATGGTCCCTCATGTCGAAGGAAGGCTATGCTAGTTATGTGTGGCTGGCTAGTTAGGTGGGTTTTACTCATTATAGCATGCGAATCACAAGATAAAAAAACTGCGACAGAGGGAGTGAAACAGATAAGTAAACTCGTGCTGGCATCTGTTGGTCCCTTGACAGTTGAGGGGAATGCCAGAATAATTGTGAGCTCTTTCCATCAAGTTTTCATGTAGGCAATTTTAAAATTAAGCCTTCCGTGACTATCAGAGTAGGCTCTATCTGTGTTATCAGTAGTGGTGTGCGAATAGTGGTTATCTTGATTCGAATCGAATATCGAATAGTTTAAAAATCAAAATTCGAAATCGAACCGAATATCAAATAATACATGTTTTTTAAGTCGAATATCGAATCGAATAATTTGTTTGGCTCGATTCATTCGCCAAAAGTTCGAATAATATACCTTAAATGAAATATTTTCAGCAAAGTGCTTATCAGTGGTGCCAATTACTAATGTAAAAATCTGGAAAAAAACCATAGAGCAAGAAACAATCAATTGATGTCGTATGGTAGTTTTTAATACAAGTTATGACAAACTTTTTCCATACCTACGAGCTACGTAAAAAGGCCGTTGAAGGGCCATTTTAGGCAATTTTTGAAAATGCAAACCTCTGTCAATTTTGAAAGTGGGATAATAACCTAACACACTATCCAACATCAAACAACCCTTCAACTTCACGTTTATTTTTTTCCAAAACTCTGTGTTAGTATTTGTGGCCAGGAAAACTTTCCGTATGAACCTCCGAGTGCGACGAAAACACTAGCGTTTAGTTTCCTGTTAGACATTAAAGGAGCCCTCAGAATTGCTTTTAAAAGAACATACAGAATACCAATTAATTAAACATCCCGTTTGAATTTTTTTTTTTTAATTTTGCGTCGGAATAATCGCACATTTTCGTTTCGGCGCGGCACCTCCTCGTGACGTATCCTTGGGGAACGGCTAGTGCCAGCAGCATGCGCTCGGCCGCGCTACGCAGT
This sequence comes from Nemoura dubitans, assembly GCA_921293005.1. Classification (NCBI taxonomy): domain Eukaryota; kingdom Metazoa; phylum Arthropoda; class Insecta; order Plecoptera; family Nemouridae; genus Nemoura; species Nemoura dubitans. Next base: position 53,110,050 of record OV121073.1, read on the forward strand.
GTCTAGTATTAGGCCGATAGCTTTCACGGCCGGGTCACGTGTCGATTTGGAGTGAAAGTGGCAGGACCTCCATGTAGTATATGGATCCGAAGTTCTCTCAAACAGAAATCGCGGAAAATAATGTTACACTAGCCGAAGAAAGGAGACAAGGAGAGTTACTTGACAGAAAATACCTTGTGGTGTCTGTTTTGTTTAGCACATCAATGTTTTTTGTAATTACATTGATAGAGCCATGCTCTGTAATGCACTCGCCTTCCTGACACAACTTTCGTATTTGAAATGGCTCTTTACAACAATTCGATGTAATGTCGCTGTCCATTGAGATGCAATTGCCGCTGCGTAGCGCATGCTGCGGGCGCTAGTCGTTCCCCAAGGATATGTCACGAGGAGGTGCCACGCCAAAACGGAAATGTGCGATTATTCTGACGCAATTTTTTTTTCAAAAATTCAAACGGGATGATTAATTAATTGGTACTCTGTACACTATATGTTCTTTTAAAAGCAATTCGGAGGGCTCCTTTAACTGGTCAGGCGTCAAGGCTGGGCGAGTTGATCGGAAGTTTTCTTGCTGGCTGGTTTTTCCAATGATCTTGTGTTCTGCTTTGTTCCTTCAGAGTGAAGTTCAGATTTTTGGATAATGGATAGTTTTAGTCTTTTGACGTTTCCTATATTGTGTAAGATTGCATGAATTAAACTGCTGCCATTTTGGGATGGCAAGACAATTTCAAGAATCCCAAAGATTTGCAATTGTGAACTAATCCAGGAAGACCTGAACAAACTTGCCAATTGGGTTGCAAGTAACGAAATGAAAATCAACATCAGCAAGACCAGCAAAGTCTCATTCTGTACCAAAAGAAACACAATTAGCAATCTCTACCAATTAGACGGCCGCACCATTGAAAACAGCAGACAAGCTAAATACCTGGGGGTCTGGCTCTCAGACAACCTGAACTGGAACAACCACATTGACGTCACAACCAAAAAAGCAAGCAGAACACTCCAGTTTGTGATGAGAAACCTGAAAGGCGCAACCAAAAAGGCCAAAGAACTGGCATTTTTAACCCTAGTCAGGCCGCAACTAGAATACTGCACTAGCGTTTGGAGCCCTTACACGTCAGCAAACATCCACAAACTCAATATGGTACAGCGAAAAGGTGCTCGGTATGTACAAAACTCCTTCGGGATCGCACCAGGACCAACCGAATTAATCAAAGCACTGAACTGGGAAAGCCTGGAACAGCGCAGAGCTACCTCGAGGATGATTGCAATTTACCGATCTGCCACCCTTGAAGAGGCCTGGAGGGAGATAGGCGAGACACTCCGCAAGCCCACCTACACCGGGCGAAACGACCACCCCTGGAAGATCCAGACGACCCAACCAAGAACCGATGTTGGAAAGTTCTCTCTGGTGGCAGAGGGAATTCGACTGTGGAATAAGCTCCCTGCCCAGGTCGTATGCCCCTTCCCCAAGAACGCGAAGGAACTGAGACGCCGACTGAGGAAAGCCAAAGAAGGAAACGAAGCAAAAGCTAATACAATTGGATAATTATTCATTTCACTATGTTAATGTATATTTAAGTTAAAGCCATATTTATGGCCGGACACCATGCAACCGGCAATCATGTAAATAGTAATTACTAATTAGTAATTACAAAATCATGTACCAATAATTGCCTAAGTATGAGAATAAATAAATAAATAGATGTAATGACTAATGAGTAATGAAATGAACAATGAGAGATTTTTAAAACTATCGGATCGGTTTAAGCAAGCCACCTTGTTTATTGCGTGTTTCAGATGCAGCTAATGGGGGATCGTCACAAACAGATGCTGGCCGATCTCGATGAAATTCAGCGGCAAGCTAGCGAAGTCTTGAAACAAATTGGTAATGTCACTGAACATCACAAAGCTGGAATGAGCACTTTAAGAAAACAGACCAAACCTTCCCTAGTGATACATTTTTCTTTAGATATATTAATTTAATTTTCATCCTAATCTGAAAGATTCTTACCTAAATCATCAGTCATCAGCTTTGCATAAGCAATTTAGTTTTAGAAGTTTAGTTGTGGCATGCAATATGTATTGGAAAACATTTGGCTTGATACAAAAAGAACATTTGTGTTACAACTTACGATGTTTGCAGGTAAAATTATTTCGTTTGTTATTCTGTAGTTGGCAACCCCAACGGCTTTTAATGATCGTACATTTTTTAGACTCATGTTTACTCTTTCCTATCATCAGCACTGGTTTAAAAATTTATTTATATTCCTAATTAAGTAGGTATTGGAGGTTTAGTGGATAAACAACCTACTGGCAACGTTCCTGTATTAAAAATTAAAGCTGCCTGATACCACGAGTTATTTTTCTTCATCACGTTGTCAGAATCCCGTGGCTCCGATGCGCTTTCCCGCCTGGGGCTGGCTGCGGAGGCGCAGGACTCGGCACTGATCGCACTGGCTCGCATCAATGCTAGCGTAGACTCCGTGGCAGCGCTAGCGGAGTCGGCGCGGCGCCAGATCGACGCTCGCGTAGCGTGGGTGACGGCGCTCGTCAACGGCGACTGGGACAGACTGCACTGCTGGCTGCTGCATGCAGGGTGGGTAGAGATGTGAAATTCTTGGGAAGTTTTTTTTTGGAGAATATTCTCGAGAATATTCTCAAAACAGAGAAAATTCTATAAAATGTGTATTTGAAAAAACCCGTTTTAAAAAAAAAGGTAGGAAACTAATGCTAAAGATGTAGGACAAGCAGATGTGAGTCTTGAGAAATTCAACTCTTAAATGCTATTTTTTACTTGTGTGTGTCTAAGTTTTATAACAAAGTACCTATCACCAATAATTTGTATTCTTTCAACTCTGGAAGATGCAACTCAGAAATTGTGGATTAGAAATTCATTAATGCAACCCCATCAATTATTTGTTCTTATGGTTCTATTGCCAACAGAGGTAGTAAGGTAACAAAATCTGAAACTTATTGTAACAAAAATCCTTCAAATTAAAATCAAATTTAGGGAAAATTCTCCAGTAATAACAATCTAACCAAGAATATCCTTGCCTCTTTTGAAGGATTCTTTTGGGAACACGCTTGCTTTACATCTCAATAGGGGTGGGTGCACTCTGCCTTTAAGAACCATCACAGTCGGTGCTTGCACAGCCCTGTACCAATGTTAATATAGGCTACTCAAAAATCTTGCTGTCACGGGTTGCCGGCACTTCTGTGGTTTTTTATCCGTTTCGCTCGCTCTGCCGATCATTGCTACACAGTTCTCCCCCATGACTTGGTTTGAGTCATTCTCAACAGACCTAGAACTAGCATCAGCATTTCTTGCATAGCCAATGATGAACTATCTGCAAAATTAATATGTTCTGTATATATAGTATTTAATATACACATATATATATATATATATATATATATAGTATTTAAGCTATTTAACTTAAAAACATGTAAATAAGGGCTTTGCAAACACAATTTGTGTTGCGTTAAAGATGAGCATAGTGGTTTGTATAGCAGATAAAAATTGGTGAAGGTAAAAGACCTAATACAAAAACCACAGAGCCCCATACCTGATAATTTCCTTCTCGAAATTTCTATTCACTAGAAAATTTAGACAATTCTGACCTCCCTTTGTTTCTCTTCGAACTATCAAATAGCGAAAACATGCAGTTAACATTACATTACATTACTTTTGCCCTAGGGTTCTTATTAGATTAGAGATAAATTTCTGATGCAGATTTTCCATAAACAAATTTGACTAAACTTCTGAGTGATAAGTACTGTCAAATCTATTACTTGGCCAAACATGAAGTCAACAAAGCTGTTCACCTAGGTTACGAAGGAAACTGGACTCTCATTGAATCAGGCGTCAAACCACAAAAAAACACTCCAAAAATGTGAATAAAAACCATTCGGAAAATCCTACCAACCTTAGATTTTCGGGCAAAATAAATTTCTATAAGGTCGACATGTTTATAAGTTTTGGTGGTGATTTGTAAAGAACTTTGACATTTCACGGGTTGCCGGCACTTCTGTGGTTTTTTATCCGTTTCGCTCGCTCTGCCGATCATTGCTACACAGTTCTCCCCCATGACTTGGTTTGAGTCATACTCAACAGACCTAGAACTAGCATCTGTATTTCTTGCATAGCCAATGATGAACTATCTGCAAAATTAATATGTTCTGTATATGCTATACATATAGTATTTAAGCTATTTAACTTAAAAATATGTAAATACTAGGGCTTCGCAAACACAATTTGTGTTGCGTTGAAGATGAGCAAAGTGATTTATATAGCAGATATAAAGGTGAAGGTAGAAGACCTAATACGAAAACCTCGGAGCACCATGCCAGATCATATTGCCTTCTCGAAATTACTATTCGCTTGAAAATTTAGACGATTCTGACCTTCCTTTGTTTCTCTCTGAGCTATCAGGTAGCGAAAAGTTGCAGTTATGAGTAGGTAATGATAACTTAAATGCATAAGACGTCACATTACTTATGCCCGAGAGTTCTTATTAGATTGGAGATAAATTTCTGATGCAGATTTTCCATAAAAAAATTTGACTAAACTTCTGATTACTGTCAAATCTATGACTTGGCCAAACATGAAGTCAACAAAGCTGTTAACCTAGGTAACGAAGGAAACCGGACTCTCATTGAATCAGGCGTCAATCCACAAAAAAAAACACTCCAAAAATATGAATAAAAAGTAAAAACCATTCGGAAAATCCTACCAACCTCAGATTTTCAGACAAAATAAATTTCTATAAGGTCAACATGTAGATTTGTAAAGAACTTTGACATTTACAGAGATTCAAATTATAAAATAAAAAAACATTTTTTAAAAATTGATTAGGTCCTCTCAAATATTGATCTAAATCGGTTCAGGCGTTTGGTCTGTAGAGCGCGTAAACACACATAAAAAAACACATACACAAGTGACCTTTTTTTGGGGGTGGTGAAACTGAAGATTTTGCCCCGCTTGCTTAGCTCGCTACGCTCATCAATTATTATTGTAGTCTTTTCTTGTGGAGCAAAGCCTGCAAGAGAAAATTTGCTGTTATTGGGTTAAAAAGATTATCAACAAAGCAAGTGAGGAATGAATAAATATAAATCATGAAACCATTTTTGCACCATTTTAGCTGTGAGAAAAATGCAGTAATTCTTGTGGGATCAAGGACTCCACATAGAAAACAATCAGAATTCATAACATTAATTCACAATACATTTTTCAATTCCTACAGCCAAATTCACGCCAAAGATTGAGACCAAAAGGCCACTAGGATCGCTCTCTGCCGATCCAAGGACCTGTGAAATATTTTGTTCCATTGAATTTGATGGCAAATATGTGGTAAGAAGGTCTATGATTGGTCAATTGCAATCTGAGTGGAATACGACCTTCAAATCAATTACCAACTACTCCAAGGCTCATGTAAAAATTAGCCTGCAGTTGGGATTTCGGTCGTGTTTGTCGGCTTGCCAATCCGTTCCGTGCTGACACTGCCTCTGCCCCGTTGCAGCTACCTGTTTTCCGGTATGACGCTGGCGGCGTTCCTCTCCGCGTCGAGCGCCACGCGGGTCACATTGCTTGTCGTCGTTGCGGGAAACCTCTGTATGGGCGTCACGAGCACGCCCGCCAATGCGCTGGACTTGGTCTCCATGACGGCGCTCATCGTGGCCGTCACCATCGGTGAGTCGTGGCTTTACCTCGCGACGGGGTATCCTCGATAGACTGCCGGGCGTAGCAACTCGATTTGAATGGTGCAAACTGCAAACTGTCTGTTTTTTGTCAGCTATTGAATGGTCTACAGAACCCATTGAAGCACTTGCCCTCACGAGTTCTATCGTTGCCTGTGCATGTGCCTGTACGACTAGTCTGTTGACTACCTACTCAAAGTTGCAATTATCATGTAATGAATCTTCAATCTAGTGATGTTCAAATGTTGGCAATCTACCCTAGAAATACAGATCCAATCCAAGTCTGCCCTGTAGCACTGGAGTATGACCAAATTTCCACGCATCAGAATAGTAATGTTTTTTGCATCTTGTAGCCAAAAACTTACATCTTAGGTCCTTGCTGATCGCAGTTTGATTGCCTTACTTGGAATTGTGAAGCATTTTTTGGCTGTAGTGCCATAATATTTTGGTTTTGTAAGACTAGGTAATGGAGCAGGGAAACCAACATGGAACTTGGAAACATGGAACCTGGCCGTTAGAGAGGGAATGCAGACTTTGGGTCAAATGGATCATGAGGTTGTCTATTGACACCTGAACAACCATTAACGTTATTTATATTGAGAGGTCCCCTGGGCATGGTTCTGTAACTGTGAAGATTCTACGAGAGAGGAAAGTAGATTTAAAAGCCCCATCATAATTGCTGGATCCATAAAGCTTAGCTCTTAACCCAAAGAAGATAAACAGCCAATGCCAGATGGCATTTATTTATTAAAGTTATTATTATTGGGTGTATTTAGATTTACCATAGTAATAAATTTGAAACGTCTTATAATCCTGCTTTGCAGGTTGTTAAATGGTTTGTGGATTGTTTGAAGATGTTGACTTGCAAGTGGTTGACCAGACTTTTGTTTCTGCTCCAGGCACCTGGGTTTTGCAACTGTCGTGGCGGCTGCTGTCGTCGCTACTCTGTGAATCCAGCACACCTGCGCAGGCGAAACCAGCGCATGGTGGTGCAAGGATGCAAGGAAGGCTGGCATCCGGCTGGCTCTGGTTTTGGCAAGCTGTAGGACTCACGCCGGGCAAGCATGGTCAGTTTGATTTGACGTTTGTTTTTAATCCTTTTGAAAATCCTTTTGGAAATCCTTTTTGTTGCACATAACTAAGATTTATCATTTCAAGAATTCATTGTTTGTATTGTGGTTCTTTTAAGGCTATAATAGAAATGTATCAGTTCAAATCATTCACTTCATTATCATTCAGAATTCAGATAGAGTGAAATTATAAAAGAGTTACACCTGATGTTTGGCATTGTTTTCGTTCCCTTGCATCAGATGTAGAGCCAGCCTCGGCCAGAACCAAAGGCCGACCGTACGCTCTCAGCTCGGACCAATCAGAGGACAGTGCTCGGGGAAGCGACCAATCGGACGAGGTCAAGGCGTATTCGGTTCCACTGTGTCGCTTCATGGAGTCTCCGGATTCGCGGAGGTAAAGTCCTTTCTTTCCTTTCTTTTCAACAGACATTCAGATATACCTACATAAATACAAAGATTCGCGGATAATTTAAGGCTGTGCTAGAATTGGCTACACGAATTCTTGTGTGAAGGGAGCCACGCAAGAATTACGCTAGTCTCGTCACTAACAACCCTAATCAATAAGAATGACATTAAGAAACAACGTTGTTACTAATACTACTTTGCTCACTGTGGTGATTATCTCAGATATAGTTCACTTTTGTCACGCTTGGTTGTTACATTCGTCTCCATTTCAATGCGTTATATTAATTGTATTACCACATGACTAGCACAAATACATTTCCCCCACATAACCTCTGCTACATACCTTAGACCAGGGGTTCTCAAACTTATTGGATCCATGGCTCCTTTAACGAAGGAATGAATTTTCGCGGCTCCCTTGCACTAACATAACGAGTCATACAATGCAACTTGTACTTATCTTCACGTTTTTGCAAGATACATGCGCAATTTATACATTTAAATCAGTGGCACTCGACCATTTCCTTTACCGGACCATTAAAAATAACTGTGTGACCTCAGCGAGCCGCAAAGGCTAAGTAATTAGTAATTACTAATTTGACACAAAGCTCGCGATTGGCAAGATGAAGCGTTGTGTATGGATATTGAATGCATTCTTGTAACTTTGTACTTGATGAATGAACATTATTGCTGCTTACAACCAAGCGAGGGTTTGGGGGTTCAATCCCGAGAAAATTTTTGATTTCAAGCACTTTTTTGGGTGCTAAATGCAAATCTCTGCGTTTCAGTGAATTTTAACCATAATTCATTACCTAAATAAAATTACCCACTTTTTAATGAGGTTGAGGAAATTTCAAATATATACATTGTTAAAGGATAGTTGCATGCTAGGCTGTCATGTGAAATTTATTGAAAATTTGAAGATGGGCCGCAAAAATAGAGTGCCGGTTCACAGGTTGAGTACTACTACCACTGGCTTTAGTGGTCGACTCAAATTGTATGAAAATATACCTACCTCTAGATATCTGTAATTTGACAAGCCAAAGATTTTAGTGAATCGTAATCATGTCAATTGTATATACCTATATATATACCGAGAACCACTGTCGTAAACTAACTGCTTATTCATCATCTGTGATAGCGCCCCGAAAAGAATTGCCCGATAAAATTTAACACAAACTTCGTGCTCGTTTCCAGCGGCACGCCGTTCAGCCAAGCCAGCGCATCTCGTCGCGCCTGCGCCGGCTTGCGCAGGGACGGCCAGCGCTGCCGCCTCTCCACCGCAGCCGGCTCCAGCTTCTGCCGGCACCACGCAGCTGGTCTAGGATCCTAGTCCTGGCATCCCAGCCCTGGCATCCCAGCCCTGGCATCCTAGCCCTGGCATCCCAGCCCTGGCATCCCAGCCATGGCATTCTAGCCCTGGCATCCTAGCCCTGGAATACTAGCCCTGGAATACTAGCCCTGGCATCCTAGCCATGGAAAACTAGCCTGGGATACTAGCCCTGGCAGGGCCCAGTGTGGCACACTGCTTTGGCCCAATAGTCACCCATCCAACAACCAACTAAGCTCAATCTTGCTCGTCTTGTCTAGATAGTGATTTAGCGATTTGCAATACAGCCTTCCAAATGGTGCCTTTGGCCGTGGTCTTTTTGTAGCAGCCAAACCTTTTTTAGAGTTTATTGTCTGTGTGCAGCTGTTTGCAATGTGCAAGAAGAACACTTCTCCGATAGATCCTTGCCACAGGAGTCTTATGTATACTTTTGATATCATTATCAATATATTTATATCAGAAGACCACAAAATTTATGCACTCCCTTTCATCATTTATATTTGCTCAAAGCAGGTTATCTTTTAACTTTTTTAATTGTAATTAAAAAAGATTGTTAAAACATTTTCTCTGATGCAGCGCTACATGACGATGGAGATGGATTTTTAAATTTTTTAGTGTAAAGAGACCACTCATAGTCATAGACTACAGTAGCTCATAGTTTGTTTGTTAATAATTAAATATTGATTGAATGCCCTTGAAAGGTGCAAGTTAAAAATTCCTCCGACCCTTAGCCTTGGTCGACGATGAGTACCGTGTACGTTGATGGAATTTGATTCCACGCGGTGATGGCAGTAGGTTGTGATTGTTGTAATGTCTGCCAGATTTATTGTTATTTTCGTAGTAGAATGCTGGTGAGCTTTATCGAGCCCTAAAAATAAGTCCGTATTCAGTTGCTATTAGCCTTAAGGAAAGTGTGTTTTATTCAGTAGAGTGAACAATCAGTCAATTGTTCACAAGTGGCCTTACTCTAGTTCTCGTTATTTCACTTACAAGGTAGTTATATATTTTTAAGAATTTTTCAAGACCAGACAAACTGCATGGTGCATTTTATTTTCAAATACCTCATGGTAGTACATAGTATACCATCTTTAAAGCTCGGTTGTAGCTTAATATAATCGTTAATCGCCTTGGATGCTGATGAAATGCATGTACCTATCAAATATAGGAGCTGAGTGTATTGATGTGCCATAACAAAGCACTTGTTACCGTTAAGAGCCACTGAGAGAATGATATTATATTAATATTAGGGCTATGCCTTACGCTCGTTTTCGCGTTGAAGGATGAGCAAATCAAGACTCATACATGCCTTTTTAAGAGAGTGATAAACCTGATATTTCTGGCGCTTTATTTTACGGACGACCAAGGTTAATAAGGACAACACGTTCACAAATTATTTTGAAGATATGTCACAACTACATTTATTTGTAGGTGTAATGATTCAAAATTTTGAAAATTGAAAACTTTTGATAAAATCAATATATGAAAATTTTCTCAACAGATCTGTTTCAATAACTTTGCAGATCTTTAGAGATTTTGAAGGTGTCCTGCAAATTTCATCAAAATGGGTTCATTTTCAGCCATTTGGTCAGTGGAGAGCTAACAACCAGGGCCGTAGCGAGGCAGGGGCGAGCGGGGCACCAGCCCAGGGCGCCGAAATTTAGGGGGCGCCGGAGGCGCCCACTGAATTTTGGCACGTTTCCATTTTTCCCAATTTTTTGGCATGTTTGGCAAACATGACCATACATGACCATACATAAACCAATCTTCAAATGATTTATATGACTCTTTATTGTGTTTCGATAATATGTCAGCTGCTCTGCATTGTTGTCAGATTATATTTATCTTGCCGTGTGCCATGCAAGTGCTTGCAACTTACACACATAATGAAAAGTATAAGTTGGTCCGAGTGGACGAGTGGAAACCATGTTCAAATACGGATTAGGAATTAGGATCAACATCTAGTGGAATATTATGAAGATAACACTGCAGGGGCATAGGAAGGGTGGGTCAAATATCCCCCCCCCCCCCCACCCATCGGCCTGACCCCCCCCCCCTCATACTGGGGGGGGGGGGGGGGGGTGTGAAACGAGTTTTTTCCCTGAGGGGGTCCCGAAACTTGGACCGTGATTGAAGTTTTTACAAAACTTTCTATTTAATATTATAGGACATTAGAAACTATAGGATTAATTCTGATAACCTTGGTTGATTTGGCTGAAATTTACACTAGCATGCCTTAGCCTGCAGCAACTTCTGGATTTTGACAAAATATTGGGCTATAGAAACCCTAGAAACCATAAATTTTTCGCCAGCGGCGCAAAAGGTGTCGTCAATTGATGGTAAAACTAAAATTACTTACATCTTTATTGATAATAAATATCTTTGCTGATTTGCTGGCTTTATTTATAGCAACGTCTATTTTCAATGACATGTCTAGTTTTTGAACAGCGCCGAAAAAATGAGTCAGTCAAGACTGTCACACAGATTTTTGGTACAGGAACCTTCTTGAAGAATAAATCAATCATACAATATGCAGTTTTGACCAACCTACTCATCAGACCCAAATTGACCGCAAACGCGTAGATTTGCTCCAATGAAATCCTTGAACCCAATTTTTTTTTAGGGCAGTGCCCCAAGCCCCAAAAAATGTTGATGCTTGTCTAACAGACCCCTCCCCCCCGCCCCACTAAAAAATTTGTTCCTACGCCCCTGGTCAAGTTTGTATTTTTTTTTTTGGAATGTGATCATCAATACTGACTCCATCGACCAAGTGAATCGTAATCTACATGGGAAAAGCCTTCGTTTGTTGACGCGGTATGTTTTATTTCCGAGCTCATCTTAGAATTCCTATGTCTACCCAATTCACAACTGCACCCTATGGAAAAAATCCAACCCTTATTACGCTAATTTAACCAATGGGAATACGAACAATAAGTGTATTTAAAACAAAAATCTCTGTGTGTGTGGGGGGGGGGGGGGGGGGGCGCCGATTTGATGAGTTGCCCCGGGCGCCATTTACCCACGCTACGGCCCTGCTAACAACAAACATTGAAGTCTTTGCTTGCTCATCCAATTATATTAAGATTTATTACGTACCTATATTAGAATGAAACTTATTTATAACATATAGGTACCATGTATGTATCCATGTGCTTCAACAATTGGTTTAAATAGTAATAAATGAAAAACAATACAATACGCATTTACAACCAGTTGAAATGATACGTAAGTTGATATGATGAATACCAGTTCTTTCTCTCCAGCAGCCCTGATGAGACAAGCTTGCCACTCTCTTGCGTCTTTCACTCTATTTTACACGACTGCTGTCAACCTGTGGAAGTGGATTGGATCTGTTGCTATGCCTAACTTTTGATGGCGGGGCATGCGATGAGGTCGTGATTCAGAGTGTCAATTTATTGTCATCTTGATAGTCAATTTGATATCATCGTTCACACTACAGACTTGATCAAGATCTACTCTCTACGCCATCCAAGATGGCGTTGATTGGGTTTCCACAACTCAGTTAACTATTTGATCGTGATGAAATCATTCGGCAATCGTCGTGAACGCTCGGAAGAGTTCGTGATTATTTCAAAATCTGCCACCGGAAACGTAACATTAACCTGGGAGCGTGTTCCGTGTGCAATGAGCTCGGTGATAAAGTGAGGTTAGATTCGTCGCGATTTCCGGTTGTGTTCGTTTCCCGAGCATATTCCGAACTTGTCCGAATGACTTGATCATGATCAAGTAAGGAAACAAGTGTGAACACCAACTGATTTTTGAAACCCAATCAACGCCATATTTGATCGAGTTGAGGACTTGATCATGATCAACTCGTGTAGTGTGAACGAGGTATAACTGAGTCGTGGAATCCCAACAACGCTAACTTTGATGGCGTAGAGAGTTGATCTTGATCAAGTCTTTAGTGTGAACGAGGTATTAGCATTCCGCGTCTACAGTTTTCATACGGAATTTTCGAAACTAATACAGGTTATAGTTGAAACATTGTCGAGTGTAACCCTGTTTTCAAAACTTGAATATCACTTATTTTGAACCTCAGGTATCGATTTTTGTGCAAAATGCAAACTGGCATACGTTTCAACCGCTTGTGCCTAATTTTTGTGGTAAAAAAGTTTTAACACACATGTAATGTGTAGAAAAAGGTTCAAACATTATGATTCCAAAGTTTCAACTTCATGCCGTACTTTTTAGGCACATTTCGCCACTTTGAAAATAATTGAGCGCCGCGCGTCCCCATACCTGGTAACCCAAGATTATCGACGAGCTATCTCGTCAAATAAGAAAGTTTGCTTACTCGGAGGTATATAGAGCTGAAATTTGGACCACAGGTCCCCAACAGTATGACCTACCCCTGATATAAAATAGGACAAAATATTTTTATCGGAACAACCCCCCAAAGACAAGGGAGTGGATTTTTTTTGCAGAAAAATGAAAAACTGAAAAGTTGAATAACCTTTTGAGTTGTAAAGCTATGTATTTCTAACTGCCCTAGAAATGTTCGTCATTATCAGCCGTATTAATATAAGTCTTAAAAATTACCATTTTGTTATCAAATCTGGTCGATTTCGAACCAAATGTGGCCAAAAATCCTGTAAAAGTTCACTACACATTACTTCACTAAACCTACCGTTATCAAAAATTAGTCAAATTAAAATAAATTTATATATAATTGCAGCTTAAATCATTGCTAACAATACTGCAGATACAGAAATCCAAAAACGAGAACTTCATAGCATAGTTTTTCGATTTCCCCGAGCTGCTGTGTGCGGGATCCCCCCCACCCCGCGCGGCAGACGAGTCGCTCCAGCCAGCAATAAGCATGTAATACAAGAGTAATAAGGTTTGAGGTAGACAAAAATAGTGTCAAGCTGAATTTTGCAGGATATGTTCACAAAGCCTCCCTGAATATAGGCCAGAAAGTTGATAAAAATCAAACCATGGCGTCATTGTTTTTCACCCCTATTTAGGGGTGAAACTACATAAATACGCAATTATTGGCGAAGATACGGGAGATATCAAAAACGTTTCAACAGCAATGTTGTAGCTTATTAAATTACGCATCAAACAGTATCATTCACATTGCAAATCCGTTCAGGGGTGACCAAGATAATGTAGTTTAAAGATAACACATTTGCTGTATTTGGGGCAAATCTTGGGTTTTAATTATAATACTTTGAGTTATATCGACGAGGAAAGCCTATTCAGAGTACCTACCTAATACGCATTTGCTCACAGTTTCGGCAGATTACATTTTAGTGGCGCATATATTATAATAGTAAAAACTCGAATAAGGGTGTATTGAACTGTACTACCTATATGATAATCAGATAATAATGTGTTAAAATAGTACTGATTGTTTCTGCACTTTTATTGTAAAAATATTATGCAAATTGATTACGTAGAGTACCTGTGGTAGTACGTTTCGTAGAGCTTAACACATCTATAGTTCACGCAAATTCCCAGACTTGAAAGGATATCAAGCAGGTACCGAGAGGCAAAGTGTCAGATGTACGCCGAAGGCATACTGCAGTGGCGACAAGAACGAACGCGGACGAGTGGCAGCAATAATCTGGTGCTTCGATTGCAATGCACTTTCTCAAATTGTTTTCATTGCGCTGCTTGCCATTTAAAACCACTTCTTCAGTGAAGAGGCGCAAAGTTTCAGGTATTAAAGATTCGTTTGAGAGAAATGCGGATGATGGAAACTCATCGGTGTTGTAAACTGTTGATCTGATATCCTCACGGATGATTGCTGCAGCTGTTTCTACAATTCTTCGTCGTTCCAGCTGAATGTCATCGACTTTGTCAGTGTACCAATTGTCACTCAAAATTTTAGCCGCATTTCCAAGAAACGACACAGTACTTACTTTTCCAGACGTGTTTGAAATTATAATTTTGCCTCCAAAGTGCTGTGTTAGCATTCTTGAAAGATGTTTAATTGAGTAATTTTCTGTGCTGTCCGGTAAAAAGGAACGAAGTTTCTCACTCAGCTCGATCAGTGAGAATTGGCACTCTTCGTTTGATATCAAGAAATTGCAAAGTTTCGCAAAAGCCTCGCTCTTTTCTGGAAGTCTCTGTCGCCCCACTGGCAAGCTGCTTTTTTGGGGTTAGCAAAAATCCAAATAACACACACGATGGTAACGAGCCTCGGCAGACACCATGTCGATGGCACTGTCCAGTCGAGCCAACACATCGCGCCCCCAATCATCGCACCGCACCGGCCCTATGTCAGGTGTCCCGAGCACTTTCAGTCGCACAGTCTCTTTCATTTCTATTGTACTGGTCTTACTTATTCGAATTCTTTTGGAAATTTCTTTCTTCCTCTCAAGTTCCTCATCAGCTAATTTACCACAAAAGAGACAATGCATTTTGAAATCAAATTGCGGTAGTGATGACCTGAGATTTGCAATGTTCGCACCAAAACTGGATGCGCTGGCTTTTTCGGCACAATGTTTGGAAATATGATATGACGATATATAATTGTATCTGCAGTCCCTGTGTAATTCTATGGATTCTATGGCCTCAAATGCTTTCACTAGTCCACCATTACGCAAAACACTTGATTTGTGTAGTGTCTGCAGCCCTTTCGCCCTCACAACGATAGAGGGCTTTAAATAGAGACAGCCGTCGCAGATAACACAACGTAGAGCTGGAACACTTGGATCACCACCACCTTCCAATGCATTACATTCCATTTTACTACAGACGAGTTGTATTTTGAGTATTGAGTAAACAAAACAAACACTTTCACGTGTTTGATATAATTGAACAAAAAAAATCCCGTTAACAAATTTTGACAATTAAAGGACCACTGGTGTACGTAACTACAAATGTCAACCGATCATTCGGTTAACTTCCTTGGAACTGATTCGTGATCAATCATTTTACCGTTACGTAGTCAAAATCTTGGCCACATGGCAAAAGCTATACGAGCAGAATCGTCATGAATGGGCTCGTATAGCGATCAGCATTGCGTCATTTAATCTTATGTTAGTATAATATGTTTCTTCCGGCTGTTAATGAGAGCTAAGTGAAATGTTATATGCGCCAATAAAATTTTATCTGCCGAATGTGTGTGCCTATGCATAATATGTATATGATGAGTAAGCCTTGCGCAGCAACACCATCACGGTACTTTCAAGTGTATCTTAATCAATTTTGAATTTACCGTAGAAGACAAGGCACCAAGTCTAATTTCAAGTGGGTTCGATTCGATCATTGATTGCTACAGCAACTTAAAGGAATGGCAAAACGGCCAAAAAATATCCTTCCCTAAAAAACTGCTGAGTTTTAACGATTCAAATTCAAATGTATAGCAAATTGCAGAATGAGAAATACGGCAAGAACATTTATTTTCGTGCAGAGCTTTTGAATGGAACATCAACGCCCCATTTGCAGAATGTGTCAGAAGTATAAGTAAAAAAAAAACACTATAGGTACCTACCTCTATCAGAGACTGGAGAAATATCATACAACATTATCGGAAACATAATATATATAAAGCGAATGTCTTACGAGTTACGAATCGGATTTGTTGGCAATGCAAGACCTATGCCTTTGCAAGACCTATGCAAGATACCACCCGAATTGAGTTTATAGGCATCCGCATATATGTCCGACTCACAACAAAACGCGGTCAAAAGAAAAAAATTAGATACTTCGCAATATTACCCAACCACTGAGTATCATACGATTTTTTCATACACGCAAATGAGGCCGGCAAAAGAGTACGATGTGCCTCAGTTTGCCAGAAACTCAGAGAATTTTTAATTACCGAGGGCGCGGATATAAAGGGCTGGTATCGCACTATCACGGCTGGTATAGAAGGGCTGGTAGGGCTGGTGTGAGCACAGGTATCGCAAGCATAAATATCAATCAACCATTTCATTCCGCCGTATCCACCATGTAAGCAAATCCGTGATGTTGTAATTACACTAGAAACTTAACAGATTTTCGATGATC
Source organism: Nemoura dubitans (assembly GCA_921293005.1). NCBI lineage: Eukaryota > Metazoa > Arthropoda > Insecta > Plecoptera > Nemouridae > Nemoura > Nemoura dubitans. The sequence continues at coordinate 53,126,529 of OV121073.1, forward strand.
TTTCCCAGACGCATCCATCAACCTCACAAGATGCCGACTTGCTGATTAGGTATTACACAGCTCACATTTACTTTAAAAACGGAAATTGAAATAATGATTCTCTGACAGGCGAACCCATTCCACGGTCAATTTTCCCTCGAAGCGTCCGAAAACTTTGTCCCCATCAGGTACGTAACTAGAGGGGATCAGGCATATATACCAGTGCTCGGGGGCCTCGGGCTCATATTGACCTCCTAAGAAATTTTTGGGGCTCGCAAAGTAGCACCGCGATGCTCTGCAGGTTTCATGGACAAATGACAAGACTATCAGTCGCAGATAGGACCACACTAAACTAAAATAATCATGCAATGCTATTAGTGTGAGCGTATAATATACTCGGGTCGCTTCCTGCTCACAACTTACCTCCCACTGGTTACAACCCTGTTGCCATACTTTTTGTTCATTCGCGACACAACCTGCCTAAAGAATCCTCTCACTCTTGGCAACAAATTGTGTGTTTTAAAATTTAAAAAATTTTCACTCACCTTGTGTATTTTCAACCTTACACACCAACCCTGCTACGCCGGATTATTGGGCGTACTTTGTGCTTGGGTCGCTTCCCGCGCATAATTTACTTCCCTGTATCCATACTTTTTGTCCGATCGCGACGAAACCGGTGTTAACGGAATCCTCACACTTTTGGCACCAAATTCTGTGTTTGAAAATCTCGAAATACCAGTTCAAAGTTCAAAGAAAGCTTCATGCAATCATCGCCAACAACGGCATCAATAACCCACGCGAGCGGAATGCATGGGACGAGCCGTGTTATTACCTATTTGGCTGCTCCGGTCGCGCGGGGAGGGGGGCGGCCCGAACACCGCGCGGCAGAATAAGCTAAAAACGATTCTACGAAGTACGCGTTTTCGAAGATGTCAATGTGCAGTATTAAGGACAATGCTTCGAGCTACCTTTTGATACCAATTTCACTGCATTTATGTAATTATAATATAGATTTTCGATGCGTCGAACGCGGGGGTAACAAAAGCGCGGTCGGTTTTTACGGTATTTTTGACCATTTTCGGGTATATATAATAAAAGAATTTGAGTTTTTATGTTTAATACTGATAGAGCTGTTCAAGAAGAACATATTTTCGGTAATTAGAACATTCTAGCTAGAAAACTAAGAAAGTTATTAAACATACAATATTTTCAGTAAAAAAATACCAACCCCAATTTTTTTGGGGGTGTTCCGATGATAATATTTTGTCCTATTTTCTACCACGTTCTTGAAACAATGTTAAGAAAATTTGGTGCGGTTTTCAGCTCTATATAGGTACCTCCGAGTAAGCAAATCCGCCATCTTGGATTCGATAATGCTCGACTATGGCGCATGGATGAGAGATGGCGAGAATTGCACGTAATATCCGAGTTGGTCGAAAGTACACGAATACACGGTAAATCGAAACCTTTAAGGAACAAACTTTCCTACACGATTACACGTAAAACTTTTTTACCACAAAAATTAGGTACAAGCGGTTGAAACGTATGTCACTTTGCATTTTTCACAAAAATCAACTCCTACGGGTCAAAATAAATGATATTCAAGTTTTGAAAACAGGGTTACACTCGTCAATGTTTCAACTATAACCTGTATAAGTTTCGCAAATTCCGTATGGAAACTGTGGACGCGGGATGCTAAAAGGAGCGACGCCTTAAAACAACGCCCCACTTCACCCCAGACGTCGGATTTCGTGGTTCCATATTTGGAATTGAAGCTGAGACCAAGGAGCATAACATATCCAAAATTGGTGCTTCTATCACTATGTGAAAGGTCCGACCATATCTTTGCTCTACCCGTGGGGACTAGTTGTAGTTCCCTGAGCTGCGTTTACCTACCAGGTTGGTTCCCACTCCCGCGTTTACCGTGCCGCGCGGCGCGTTTTTATTGCTCGACCAATAGCAGCCGTGTTTTCTTGCCGCTTCTTGCCGCCGGTCCCGCCGCCTGCCGCCACGCAATAGTAGACTCAACTGCTACTTTTGCGGCGAAAAGCGGCGCGTTACCGCCGGAAAGTAAACTCACGGCTAGTTTGAAAATTGAGAAATTGATATTTCGTGCGTTTTTGAGTTCATTTGTTTGAGAATCAGTTGTCATTAGAAATTGTTTATTTCCCAAATAAATTGTAATAGTCCACTCTGTTAGCGCAAAAAAGACCCGAATATTGCATTTTCGGATACCGCTACCAAACTTCGCACGTTGCTGACACACCTCAAGGGTTGAAAATCATGCGGGATCCAACTCGTACCACTCATGGATCCCCTGCATTGTTGCATTTTACATTGTTGCATTTCTGGACACGTTTCTTGCAATATAGGTATTGGCTAAATATGGTCATAAATGACTGAACTTTTTTTAGTATGATAGCTTACACGAAAACCTATCTCAATATGAAGTACCTTTTGAAAGTATCAAAATAATATTTTTGGGCTTCCCCAAATTTGTATTAGAAACTACATAATATGTTCCATACTTATGCGTAACTATACCTACGCATATATCTCATTCCTAGTACCTATTGGCAATTTCGGGTTTAACTAGTTACATAAAATTACCAACATGACACGAGTGATCTAAAAGCCAAAACATTGAAAATAGCAAGGGAATCGATGCGAAATGCTCGGTTATCTAGCTACTTACCTAGGCAAAGACCAAACTTTTTGGTTACTGGTACTTTTATTTTGAAGAAATTGTTATAATTATCAGAAATATTTAGCAGAAAACTTATTTTTTAAACCTACCAAAATGTGCAAAAGTTTAAATTTTGGTAAATTATGATGTTTTCCTAAATTTTTTTGATACATGACAATATTTGCAGCGGGTCATCAATTTCAATCAATTTAATTTTTGTATCGCATCAGTTCGCATCAACATCGCATCAGTTCGCATGGGGGAGCTGAATAACATCTGGAATAAGACCATATCGGCCATTTTCTGTCCCACCGGAATAAAGCCATCTGACTGATGGTCTTGTTCCAGTGGAACAAGACCATAAAAAATATGGTCTTGTTCCAGTTTTGATTCACTGTCCCAACACCATCAGTCTTATGGTCTTGTTCCAGTGGAACAAGACCATAAAAATATGGCTTTAATCCAGTCGGTTTAGACAGCTGTGACGTGCGAATCAGAATGGAAAAAGCCATCTCGTGTATGGTGTTAGTCCACTGGAATAATACCATAAGAAATATGGCTTTGGTCCAGTAACGAGTCAACCCTCGTTGCAGAGGAGTGAAGAAAGATGCCTAGCTTGCAGGCTTCGGGGTATAAAATTATGATCAACATTGTGGACTGTTTTGATGTGCTTTTACACGAGGTATTGTTATAAGAAAAAAAATTGACCCTTCAAAAAATCATATTCTTTCTTTAGTATTTCGGATACACACACACATACACACACATTGCGTTTTTTAAGGGTCCACGGTGATATAAAATATTCGCTGGTATGTCAAGGGACCCTCCCAAAGGGCCCTCCCAAAGGGACAGCTTAATAAATGTTGTTTATTTGCAGCATAGCAATTTTGTTTGTGTTTATATGAATAAGCTTCTACCCAAACGAAGGGCTGTAATTACAAGGTGTTTGACAACTAGTTAGTATGTGGGTCATATTTGTATATTCATACTCACATTTATACCAGAAGAGTCCAAAATAACTGTACCATTCATTACAACGCTTTTAAACGCCCTCCCCCGGTTTTTGTTGCAACTGGTATAAGAAGTACGAAGTACTCAATTGCGTCAAGTACAAGTAATTACCCTTTGTGGACCTCTGTGGACTCAGTTAATTCATATTCATTGACCCTAGTCATATTATGAAAATTATACCCTAATCTTTAGAGGTCCTACCTAATTTTATTTCAATAAAATATTAACAGATTATATCTGTCATCCTTGAAAGGAGACACAAATCTCAATGGGTGAGCTTAAATTTTATTGAGGAAGCAATAAGATTAAAATGCAGGCTAAATATCGGTCATTGTATACAAAGTGGCTTGTTATCAGTTTTTTATTTATAATTATTGTGTGCCAGTGTAAAACGAGTTCTATTTGTGATAGAGTTTTTTTTTATAATCTATCAGACTAAAACAAATTCACCCATTTATGACCATTTTCAGCCAAGATATTGCAAGGAAAGTGTCCAGAAATGCAACAATGTTAAATTTAACAATGCAGGGGATCTTCAACCCTGGAGGTGTGTCCTAGCAACGTGCAAAGTTTCGTGACGGTATCCGGCCAAGCAAGGTTTCCCACGCAGCAACTCTGCAGTTAAGGTAAGCAACTTTAGATGTAGAAGTCCAGGCGGAAAGTATCGCAAAAATTGAACTGTTGCGTATAGACGTGCAAGATCTAGCCCACTCTTTCCTTGGCCCAGAAGTAATCTGATAAATTTGTTATTTTTAATATTGAATTGGGTTTCAAATCGGATTGAAAGAAGCGCGGCACACAAGATCGTGATCACTTACATCGGAACCGACCAAAATAGCCCGGATTTTGTGGAACTGGTGCTATTATAGATCAGTTCCCGCCAGACAAGAGTTCCATCGCGCAGTGATGTAAAGCGGCGTGGGTGGGAACAGGGGTTTTTGGGTTTTGGTTGGTTTTGAAAATGTTGATGGGTAAAAATCTCGTCAGGGTCCAGAAATAATTATTCAAAACTTTTTTGAAACATTATTTATGGATTTTGACAAGATAATTAAAATTTAGGAAGCTTAGTTTAATAACAATAATTGTTGGTTCTTTTGTTCATGTTTTAACGTCAGTCAAGCTTTCACCCTTGATAAAGTAACTAGTATATGTTACGAAACGTCGGGAAACCAGTGAGACTTTTCATTTAGCATTCAAATCCCAGTTTGAAATAGTTTTTTTCAAAACTAGTGCTAAAGTTAGGATTTAGTAGACATGAGTCTAAGAAAATTAGGGGTGGCGGTATTCCGCTCCGTCCCGCTCCGCTCCGGCGGCAAAACGCGGGACCTAGTTTAGCCACTAAAACGCCAATTACCCCCTCTTTTTCTTAACTAAACGGCGTCGGCATATGCCTGGCATAATATGCCTGGCCGGTAGGTAAACGCAGCTCTGATTAGCTCACAATTCGATAGCGCGCGGTCCAATTCAAATACGATATGAATTTGATATTTATGAGATATTTATGAGATATTTACTAGGTGCCATATTTTCTCACGCCACTTCTTAACATTATTTTATGGAAGAAAATTTTACCGTGGAGTGGCGAGCATTTGCAAGCAGCTGCAATGTGTTTTCAAGGCAGAGATAACTGAGTGCATCTCATTGCTTTTCATTGGATCTCATCGTAATTTAACGTGGAGTGGCTGTCAATGTCAGGTAGCGACTACATCTTCCTCACATTTTTAGCACGCGAAATCCTTGTAAAACATCCACATGACCCGGGTGAGATGGTCTGAGCATCGAATGATTGACAGCGCTCAGTCGGGAGTCTGCAAAACAATATACTAGCGTTCTTAACGTGAAAAGGAGTTAGGCAGAGAAAAGTGAAAGTATCTCGTTGCTTTTCATTGAATCTCATCGTAATTTGAGATTAAAACATTTTTCGCTGGCTTATGTGCTCTTAAACAGTCGTAATTAAACAGTAAAATCGCTCGTGCTATAAACAAAAATAATGGTGAAGGAAAAAAGGCGAAAAACAGTGTAGGTAATTATGGTGAAGGAAATTTGTGCGAAATGGGGCGGCAAATATGGCGTAATAGCCATGTATCCCCGTGCACCCTCCCGTGAATAGTAAGACCAGGACCAGCACGGCTCTCGTTATGGAGGCGTTGTGGCAAAGACAGGAGTACCTACAACGGCCATGATGGCGACGAGCATAGCTGCTTCATGCCATTGATGAATCGTATTTAAATTTGGGTGCTTTTTGTTCATAGAGGGAAATCCACTCATCTGTTAGCATAGGTACCGCAATAATCATATTTAATTGTGATGGTTGGTTGATGGTTGTTGTGATGGTTTCATCCTAGGCGTTCAACTCAAGTTCAAAACATAACTGGGGGGATTGTGTGCATAAAAATCGCATGCGTGTACCGCAGGTGTCAGTAGCGTAATCGGCAAGTCTTCAGCCTACGGATGGAGGAGAACCCGGTTCAGATTCTGCCAGCTCCAAAATATGAATTCGTTTTTCGCGTAGGTGAAAAATTAGACAGATTGCTTTCCTCTCACCGTCTGCGCAGTGTTATGGTCTATATGGAAAATCCAACCCTGTATTTTAGTTTTCATTCGTTCATTAGTTTCATTTTTCATTTAGTTTCAAATTTGCTAGTTTTTTCCGTAGCTGATGACGTCACTGATTTTAAGGTAACGGCAAAGTAATGGCTAGATGTAGGACGATGCAACAAGATCCAATGAGTCCCAACGAGTTTGCAATGAGTTGCAACAAGATCCAATGAGTCCCAACGAGTTTGCAATGAGTTGCAACAAGATCCTATGAGTTTGCAATGACATGCACTGAGTTTGCAACGAGATCCAACGCGTTTCTGATGAGTCTGGTGGAAAAGTGAATGCATTTGATAGAATCGCATTGCAACTCATTGCATCTCATTGGATCTAGTGGCATACTCATTGTAACTCATAGCAAACTCATTGAAACTCTGGAAAAAATTCAGTTTTCCCATCAGTTGCAACCAGTTCAAACTCATTGCAATTGATAGCAAAATGCAATGAGTTTGCAAGGTATTTGCTCATATTTTTCATGTTCATGCATTCAATAGCTATTGAATGCATGAACGTGAAAAATGTGAGCAGCTAAAGGAGTCAGCTCCTTTAATGCTCTTTCATGTGAAAAAATTCAATATAAAAGGAGGGTACTCTTTTATTGTGCATGCATTGAAAATAAAGGCAGGAAAAAAGGAAATCCGAATTTTCGAGGAAACTCGTCCTTAAAAGTACCTCTTTCTCTTTAGGTAGGACTAAGTGCATCTTTTTAAGGAGCGAGTGTTCATTGTTCACTGGGTACATACGGCATGCGTGCCTTTATATGTCAGCTGACAGCAGGGTGGTTACTGCCAAATTGATGGGTTAATGTGTTGGCAGTGAGGTAAGGCAAGAAGGAACTTAATTCACCAGATGAAGAGGCAGGTTTTGCAGGGAAAACTGTGACTTGTTTGTGTGAGAGCTGTTTTGAAGCACCAAAGTCTTCTTAATCCTCTCACAAGAACATGGCATTGTCAAAACTTCAACACAGTTTTTCATCGTGGCATCTGCTGTGCTCTCTGTTAGGTTTCGTAGTTACCTTCTTGCTATAATCCGTATTTCTTTCCCATGAAAGTTGTACAGGGAAATTTGACACTATACTATACAAACTACCTGCTGGCTTTCTAAAATAACTGATGACCGTAGAGTTATTTCTCTTTGCCGTCAAGCTAAAAGAAATAAATCTAAAGTTGTTTTTAAGCTGGTTCCTCTGTCTCACTGCAGAAAAAATCCAAAAGAAAAGAAATCCAAGTTGTTGTTGGTTATGGAAATGCCCAATGAGTAAGAGATTAAAGATTTACGAGTTCTTTGAAATTTTTCACAGTAAACATCTCCATACAAATAATAAAAGTGCGTCTTTTTTCGATTTCGAAGTTCCCAATGACACCAATCGATACCTCTCTGAAAACTGATCAGTACTCCATCTGAATCGCATCTCATAGGTTGAATAGGAGACGCGCAAAAGGCTGCGATTGATTGATTCATTTTCAAAACAATCTCGGCTGCTATAATCCTTCCTGTTTTACGAGCATTTTGGTGTAAGGAGATTACGTCAGATGCGATAAGATTCGAGCTCGTAGTGCTCGGCCTTCAAGTCACATTCTAGACCATGGTGTCGTATGACACATAGGGATGGGATTTTGCGGGTTAAACACTTAATCCAATGGATAGCCCAAACTACTATTAGCAGATAATTGAAAATTGGACCATGAGCCGACCTGAATATTTGACAACTCCTGGACTATTCAAAATTCTCCTGTGATGTTTCTAATGCGTGTTTTTAGCGGGGGGAAAATGCAGAGGATGACAAAAATAATTCCAGAAAACAACCCTTAGCACAAAATGACATTTTGAATAGCCAGGGAGTTTTTCAAAGTAAGTCCGCGGCAGAAATATATCTCCAACCTAACAAAAACCCTTGGACATGAGTTACAACTATGTATTTACATGCACATTGCTCAATTACCTCAAAGTGAGCATATTTCCGCTACCCAACAGCTCGGACAGAAACAAAGAAAGGTCAGAATCGTTTACATTTTCAAGTGATCAGAATTTTTGAGAAAGTAATGGTCCGGCTAGCTGATGAATGATTTTCATTGGCTTTTGCCTCAATCTTTTTATGCGCAAAATACAAACCGCTACGCTCATCTTCAACGCAACACAAATTGCGTTCGCCCTAGTTTTAGCAGTAGTGAAATTGATGATTTCGCTTCGCTCGCTACGCTCATCAATAAACTGAAACAAAACACGTTGCTCTTCGCAAACCAATAAAATCTAGTTGATGAGCGCAGCGAGCGAAGCGAAATCATCAATTTCACTACTGCTAAAAAAAAGCACTTGTGTGTTTTTTTTGTTTTTTTTGTATGTGTGTTTGCGCGCGCTCTACAGACCAAACGCCTGCTTCGATCGCGACGAAATTTACAGGGTGGCTACTTTTGTTTTCAACTTAGACCCCCTGCGTTTTTCAAGAAAATTCTCTATACCCTTCACTTTCAAAGCAGAAAAAAGAGCAATATTCGGCAATTGAGAAAGGTTGGAAAAGTACCGACATTTATTTAAAAGTGCGTATTGTTTGCAAATTTCCCCAAGTTCTATTGTTGTCTTAAGAAACCATCGAAGCCAAATCGAAACATCACAGCAGATTTTTTGACTTGAAGTTGACTTCAAGATTTGACAGTTATTAGAAATTTTGTCAATTTCGTGCATGCAAGTTTCTGAATGTAAGTCCGCGGCAGAAATATATCTCCAACCTAATAAAAACCCTTGTGCATGAGTTACATCTAAGTATTTACATGCACATTACTCAATGATCACAAAATGAGCATTTCCGCTACCTGACAGCTCGGACAGAAACGAAGAAAGGTCAGAATCGTTTACATTTTCAAGTGATCAGAATTTTTGAGAAAGCAATGGTCCAGTTAGCCGCTCCATGATTTTCATAGGTTTTTTCCTCGATCATTTTATGCGCTATATACAAGCCGCTACGCTCATCTTCAACGCAACACAAATTGCGTTCGCGAAGCCCTAGTTAATACCATGCACTACCTACGCTGTGTTATGTTAACAGCTGATTTGGTAGCGAAGAGCAATTACGGCTAGTAAGTTCCTTTACTAGTAGTTCCTTTATTTTTTCAGCCAGTAACAGTCTGTTTTTAGTTTTAGATTAAGTTTGAAAAACATTGACGTGTTCATATCAATGTATTGATCAATCGGACAAATAAACATTATTATTATTATTATTATTATTATTATTATTATTATTATTATCTAGTAGTTCCTTTATCACAGGTTTTCCTGGACAAAGGAGTGGGGGAGATATTTTCGGGGGCAGGAGTACGCGGGTTGTAGCCCGATTTAGTAGTCAGATTTAATTGGGGGGTGTTTACAATAAATTTAATTTCAACAAAATTGTTATGTAATCAAGTTAAAGTACATCTATGACATAGTATAAGGCTATATAGACAAATGGTGAGCGGAGATAATTATAAATGAATTTAATTAATTAATGAGTTGCGTAAGATTAACATACCCTTGTTGCGCAGTGATGGTCACAATTGAACAAATTACACCGTTTGAATCTACTTCTTAGCAAAACAAACTCTTAGGACATGTACTGGCTTCACGCACTGGTGTAGAATGCCTTACGCTGATCTAATACCAGAGGAGATAACCTGAACAAATCTTTATAGCTAGTGTGTAGGTAAATGCTGATCCACACATTAACGAGGACGGCTTGGTGCTGGTCCACACGCTAACGAGGACGGCTTATGGCTGGTCCACACGCTAAAGTAGATGGCTACCGCTGATCCACACATTAACGAGGACGGCTTGGTGCTGGTCCACACGCTAACGAGGACGGCTTATTGCTGGTCCACACGCTAAAGTAGATGGCGGCCTACACACTAACAGAGATGACTTGTCCTAACAGCAAAACTTACACAACTGACTTTCTGAGATCTGTGCACCTCTATTTATACGCCTTCCCCACCCTCGAGAAGGGGGTGAAGGTGAGATTCACAGTGTATAAAAAACAAGGGATGAGGTTGCCATATGGTTCCTCTAGCAGGTACAGTTTACAGATTGTTAAAATTGATATGGGCTCGAGAATATAAATGCGTTATTAAAGTACCAGAATGTTATTGCAACTACCTGGCTATGGAACAAGACATACACATAAAGTTGGAATTTAGATAATGTTATAATACAACTGACCGGTGGCATATTAATTAAACACTGCAAATAATTAGGGCAATTAAATAGCGTAATTTAATAGTGCAATGAAGTAGTGCAGTATAAAAATAGTGCAATGAAATAACGTAAACAAACAATGTAAACAATTAGTGCAATTAAATAGTACAAGCCAGCAGTGCAAACAATTAGTGCATTAATTAATTAATCAATCAATCAATAAAATAACGAAAATATCGTTATACCTTAACCAGCCATTGAAATACTTGGGCATATCTATTAAATGTTGTTTGAAACGTTGCCGTTTTATTTTGACAGCACAACACTGTCATAGCATGCCTGTAAAAGCTAGTCCCGTTTGCATTCAGAGCGACGACATCTAACCTGTCGTCCTTATTTGTCCAGGCCATGCTCTCGTTGAGCGAGCTGCGTGAAGAGAACCTCCTGTGTGACGCTACGCTCCACCTCGACGACGGCTCCGTGTTTCACATCCACCGCGCGATCCTCTCGGCGTGCTCGATGTATTTCCGCGCCATGTTCACCACCACGCTGCACCCCAATGGGAACACCGAAATCAAACTGTCCAACATCACCGGGGACACGATGAATGCGATACTCGAATACGCGTACCTGCGGAACGTCAACATTGAGCCGCAGAACGCTGTCAGGTTGGTACTTGCTCTACCGACAGGCCATTTTCGAGACGCTTGTGTGGTAATAGTTTTGAAAGCTAGCTGCTAAGTTTAGACTTTATATATCTGCCAAGAGAAAAGTTCATTCTATGTCGGCCCACCTTTCTTTCTGTCTCATTATTATGATCCATGCCATTCGAAGAAATTTAAATTGTACTACTTTTAACTTTTACAATGGTCTACCTAAATTCACTGAGATAGTAAAACTTTGGCACAAAAGGAAATTAAATTATTTTTCAAATTGATTTTGGAAAACAGAGTTTGTTGAATTGTTGAGCAGTATCTTGACAATTTAGTCCCCATCTCTGTTATCGCTGTCAACTCTTGCTGGCGCCACAGCGTCGACGCTAAGCGTGTTGTTTGTTGCACGGAGCCAGGCTGCTGGTGGCCGCCGACTACCTGGCCATGCTGGGTCTACTCGAGCTCTGCTGCGACTTCATGCGCAAACAGCTCACGCCCATCAACTGCATCGGCATCATGAGGTGGGTGCAACCGTGGAACCAGGTTTGGACAGGTTCCATTTGCCATGCGTCTCGGTTTGGACGTACGGCGGCAGACACTCAGTTTTGGTTTTCTCACTAAATAGGGTAATCGTTTCAAAATTATTCAACTCGAACATCTAAAAATATGTCAATTTTCAGAGATTGATTCTGGACCTGGTTACGCTAGGATTGATCAAAGATACTTACTATAGGCTCCGGAATAAATTTATCTATTCGACGTAATATGCAGGTAATTGCCATTTGGGGATTATTGATGAGCGTAGCGAGCGAAGCGAGCGAAGCGAAATCATCAATTTCACTACTGCTAAAAAAAACACTTGGTGTGTGTTTGTTTGTATGTGTGTTTGCGCGCGCTCTACAGGCCAAACGCCTGCTTCGAGTGGGATGAAATTTTCAGGGTGTCTACTTTTGTTCTCAACTTAGACCCCCTGCGTTTTTCAAGAAAATCCTCCACACCCTTCACTTTCAAAGCAGAAAAAAGAGCAAAATTCGACAATTGGGCATGTTTGGAAAAGTACGGAAATTTATTTAAAAGTGCGTATTTTTTTCAAATATTCCCAATTTCGATTTTCCTTTAGAAACCATCGAAACCAAATCGAAACATCACACCAGATTTTTTCCAATAAAAACCAACCCAATAAAACCCAATAAAAACCCTTGGGCATGAGTTACATCTATGTATTTACATGCACATTGCTCAATGATCTCAAAATGAGCATATTTCCGCTACCCGACAGCTCGGACAGAAACAAAGAAAGGCCAGAATCGTTTACAATTTCAAGTGATCAGAATTTTCGAAAAAGGTATGGTCCGGCTTGCTGCTCCATGATTTAGGCTTTTTGCCTCAATCTTTTTATGCGCTAAATACAAATCGCTACGCTCACCTTCAACGCAACACAAATTGCGTTCGCCCTAGTAGATATAATACGAATATAGATATAAGTTGCATGATAGTCCATCATTTCTGGAGGAAAGACAATGTGTGAGAAACGTTGTTGCTAGTAATTTGAATATGACACACGCTAGGTCATGGAAGAGAGAATTGTTTAACAAAGTGTGGGTGCCACAACACACTTTCAGGGCTCCCTTACCTCCAGATTTTACAGAGCTAACTTGAGCATCTAGCTGTGTGCATAGTTTTCCATTATCTGAACTATCCGCCGATCCAAGGCCTTTTTATGGCAAATTTGCTATTACAGACAATGAACGAAAGTCAAAGCCATTCAGAGGTCCTTGGATCGATGGGTTGCAATCCTATTTGAATGACCTGTATACCACAGACAAGGTTACCCAGATGTTCTACTTTACCGCATTATGGCTACGGCAAAAATGTGCTGCTAGTAATTTCGCCGGCAATCGCTGTGGTGGGTTGGCAACCTGTTTTAACATGATCTACCAGGCCATGGCAGAAGGTCAATTTAATAAAGGAACCCTATATGTTCCACAGGTGGTGACAGTTACCTTGGTTACACAACAAACAGTGGCTCCATCCCTTGACAGCCGGCGTAACTATTATTGTGGGCGCAGGGCTTTCGCGTAGCTGCTTTAGTACGGGAGTGGAAAATCCGTGACAGCTTATCCGTGAAAGGATGCTTTTGCTCGTGCGCTTTCCGCGCCAGTTTCTGACCCCCATCCCCACTGCCCAGGTTCTCCCGACTGTTCATGGACGCCGGGGTGATGGTCCTGGCGGCCGATGCGCACCGCTATGTGATGCTCCACTTCACCGCCGTGGCGACCGACTCTGCCGAGCTGCTGGACGTGCCGCTGTCCGAGATGACGGCGCTGCTGCGAGCAGACACGATCTACGCCAAGTCAGAGGAGCCCGTGTGGGAGTGTGCGCTGCGGTGGATCGGACACGCCCCCGAGGAACGTAGCGTGCACATCGTCGAGCTGCTCGGCAGCATAAGACTCGGTTAGTGAAACGCCGGGCAAGACATGTCTCGGTCGTTGCCTAGATCTTGGAGCTCGGTTTGCGTAGGTACTGATTTTGTTGGTATGGTGACATTTCTAAGTCTCATGTCTGCTTGTCCTATATTTAGCACTGGTTTAAAATGTAAAAAAACTATTTCAAATTGGGTTTTGATTTTTGAATGATTTTGCTACATACTGGGTTTGTCAGTCTGTGTGCCAATCAGAAGGTGAAAATAGAAGATGGTTCAGCGGATGGGCATCAACCCTATTAAGTACCCAAATCAACGATTTCATCGGGGAATACGCAATCGTTTGCAATACGAACTTGACAAAAGAGTTTACCTCAAAAAAAACTTTTTCCAACTGGGTTTTGATTTTTGAATGCTAAATTAATTTAGCAACACTAATTTTCCAAATGTTTTTTAAACATATACTAATTATTACTATTACTTTAAGATTCAAGAGTGATAGCTCGACTGTCACCTATCACCCTTGTCACCCTTGACAGGACAAGAAAACATATTAGAAATTTGACAGTTAAGTCAACCCCTTTACCGAGCTCCAGCATCCCTTGTTTAACCCACGCACGGCGCAAATGGTTGCAGGCCTCCTGGAGACGCAGTTCTTCCTGGAGAGGGTCAAGGACCACCCGTGGGTGCTGGCGCAACACGCGTGTCGGCCGATCATCATCGAGACGCTCCGGTTCCTGTACAACCTCGAGATGATCACGCAGAACAACCACGAGATCCCCACGCCCGAGATCGCCCGGCCGCGTGTGCCCCACGAGGTGATGTTTGCGATGGGCGGCTGGAGCGGCGGCAGTCTCACCAACTTCATCGAGACCTACGACACCAGGGCCAAAAGCTGGGTTCGGGTAGGTGTTGCTAGTAGTCGGTTTTGATAATTAATTTTGTGTTTTTTTAAATTTTATATTGTTGAAATGGTCATGGACTCATGGAGTATGGACTTAGGAACATGAATATAATTTATTGAAACAAAATTGTGAAAACAACCCCATATAAAAATAAAGCTAAAGCTAATAAATACAAAAATAGTGCTGTTAGTAAGACCCTTTGACCATTCTCAGATGAAGAGGAGACACGAGATAGTTGAGAGTTGAGCTGTCCGTGGGGCCGAGTCCATTGGTTTCTTGTTAAAACTATGTAGCGATGGACCTGTGCCATGTCGAGGGTCACTCGGCCTCTCGTCTACTTCGGTGATTTCTTTACGCCACCCGGCGAAGTGGGGAGAATGTGTGACAGGATAGCTCAGTTGGTAGAGCACCTGCCCGACAAGCAGGAGATCCCGGGTTCGTATCCTCATTCGGTGGAACATTTTTCCAGCTTTGCTTCCCTTCCATCCATTGCATCAGCTGGTATCTGCTTAAACCAGTAACAACATACCTCTCACCTACCTCGCTTCTCTTCATCTGAGAATGGGTCAAAAGGTCTTGGGAACAGTGCCATTGCTGTCCTTAGGGCCGAGTCCATTGGTCTCTCGTTAAAACAACGTAGAAATTTACCCGTCCTATGTACGGGTGGCTCCGCCTCTTGTCTCCTTCGGAGATCCCCTTATCCCTCCTGGCTCATTTGGTATCGCTGATCGCATTGTGCATACCGGCATCGGACTGATAGAGCTATAAAGAAATTATCAACAGAGAATGTGACACAGTTAATGGAGCCTAGCGGTTATCCATTCCATTGCCTTCACCCCCTCCCCTTATAGGGGAAGGGGATACAACAATTTGGTTGTAAGTGTGAAGCGAAACGTCTATAATAGGTACTAATGGAAGTGGGAGATGGTCAACTTAGTCACAAAGCACTGCAATTCAATTATAAATGCACAGGTTTATTCCCAATTCAATACACCTCTGTCCTCTCCGAGGGTACGCACCAGAATCTTCTCCGCCATGGCCTTACTCCTCTGCTAGGGGCGCATGCCCCCACCCTCGCAGGGGTGGCTGACCAGCACGCGACCTAGCAGGGCTAAGGCCAAGCAATCAGCATGGCTCAAGACATGAGCCCTGCAAGTGAGGGTACCGCCGGGAATCAAGCAGCGTGTAGGGCCCGGTATGATTAGGCATCTAGCCACTGTTGACATATAGGTACTCATGGACTTTCTGTGAAGTATATATCTTTGACTCAAGAATTCATGAGCAGTGTTGTTTCGTAGCAAGTTTTTCACAGTCAGGATGTTGTTTTTCGACTTCAAGTGACTTTGTGTCGCCAATGCAATGGATGTTGGCGTGATTGGTTGTTGGATTCTGTCCAGGTAGACGCTGTGGACCCGGCTGGCGCTCGCGCATACCACGGGACCGCCGTGCTCGGCTTCAAGATCTACGCCATCGGCGGATTTGACGGCATCGAGTACTTCAACTCGTGCCGCTGTTTCGATGCTGAGACCAAGACCTGGAAGGAGGTGACCTTGCACCTTGATATAGTTTTTTAAACTGCAAGGCCTTGTTGCTAACAGGCTATGTGTACATTTTCAACAGCAAAAATTATATTTTATGGCTACGGGATAAATCCTAAGCAAAGATTTACTGATTTAAATTTGTTATCTCATGTCTACTTGTCCTATCTAGAGCACTAGTTTTGAAAAAACTATTTCAAACTGGGTTTTGAATGCTAAATAAAAGTAACTGTTTTCCCAGCTAACCTTCTCACTCAAACTAAAAACAGTGAGACTTTGATTTAGCATTCAAAACCCAATTTTAAGAGGTACCTACCTAGTTTATTTCTGGTTAATTTAAAAAAGTTTTGTAACCTGTTCTACAATTTCTAGAAAGAAACAGCTTATAGCTACAGTGTACTGTACTCTACTCCATTGCATGTTAGTTACACAGATAAATCTCAGAAAAACGGCAAAATAAAAAAAAACATTTTTTAAATTTTAATAGCTTTTAAATTTAGGAAGCTAACCGTTTTGCCTATCGCCAGGTTGCGCCAATGAACAGCCAGCGCTGCTACGTCAGCGTCGCCGTTCTGGGCGAGCTGATCTTCGCGATGGGCGGCTTCAACGGATACTACTGGCAGAAAACAGCCGAGAAGTACAACCACACGACCAACCAGTGGTCCATAATCGCGCCGATGAACCATAAGCGCTCTGACGCCAGCGCCACTATGCTCAACGGACGCATTTACATCACGGGGGGGTTCAATGGCCAGGTAATGGGAATGGTTGGTCAAGTCAAGTCAAGTCAAAGTAAGTTTATTGTTGTAAGCTTCATTTGCTTAGATTCAATACATTTATATACAATTTCCATCTCTCACATATTATTATTTATTAATTATTATATATTGCATTATTTTATTTTATTTTATTCCATCTAAATTTAATCTAGTGTTATGGACCACATTCTCACATTGTGGGCCGGGTAGCGTCTTACCGCCTGCCCCCACCAGAGGTTGAGGGATCTGGACCCTGTATCCTGAAGGGATAATTTAGAATTTTTGATTCGGTGAACTGAGAGTGTTTATTATAAGCCAAAAATTATATAACAACACCAAGTAAATGAAAATAAAAGACATACTTGTTTCAATTTTAACATTAGGCCAGTGCCTCTAATAATAATGTCTGCACCACAACAAAACAAACTAGGTAGCAATTGACAAGTAACAACTGACAACAAATGTGTAAATGTACTGACCCTCCACATAGCAGTGTGATTAAAAAGATGTCTGTTACCGCTCAACCAAAAGCTAAAAGTAGGCCAGCTACGTTACATTCCCTGTTAGATCAACACTAGTATAAATTGACCAGCTTTAAAATAAAAAATTATTAGTAAAGGCAAAGCTGTAGGCACGGAAAGAGTACAACTTTCAACATTTTTTTTCGAACTTGTATCAGTCATGCTCATGCACAGTAGCCAATGAAACTTTCGCCCGGTTTGAGCATGAATGCCCGGCAACGTGATTAAAAAGATGTCGGCTATCATTGGACCGGCAACTGCGGGCCACCCACGCTGTACAACATGCCTCGTTTTTGCGGCCAGGAATGCATGAACACGGCCGAGGTGTACGATCCCGAGACGAACCAGTGGACCATGATCGCGCCGATGCGGATGCGCCGCAGCGGCGTGTCGTGCATCGCCTACCATCGACACGTATACGTGTTGGGCGGGTTCAATGGCATCTCGCCCATGTGTAGCGGCGAGCGCTACAACCCGGCAACCAACACGTGGGCGCCGATACCCGACATGTACAACCCGAGGAGCAACTTCGCCATCGAGGTCATCGACGACATGATTTTCAGCATCGGTACGTGTCGATGCGTTTGCGCTTCGGTTGGAATGTGTTTGCTCTCTCTCATAGTCGAATCACGACTCTCTTTCTCTCCGGGCGTTTGCGTTGTCTGTCGTTCGTGCTGCGTCGACGTTTCTCTTTCTCTTGATATTTAGGCTGTTTGAAAGCTAGGTTCTCAATTTTCCTGGGATTCTTTTAGTATTCCTTGACTTGAATCCACGGGACAGAATTTACCAGATAAAACTTGTGGAATAAATAAAATTAAAAAATAAATAAAATTTATTAAAAATAAATAAAGAAATTTTGTCAATTTCGTGCATGCAAGTTTTTGAAAGTAAATCCGCGGCAGAAATATATTCCCAACCTTATAAAAACCCTTTGGGCATGAGTTACATCTATGAATTTACATGCACATTGCTCAGTGACCTCAAAATGAGCATATTTCCGCTACCCGACAGCTCGGACAGAAACAAAGAAAGGTCAGAATCGTTTACATTTTCAAGTGATCAGAATTTTTGAGAAAGCAACGGTCCGGCTAGCTGCTCCATGATTTTCAAAGGCTTTTTGCCTCAATCCTTTTAGGCGCCATAAACGAACCGCTACGCTTATCTTCAACGCAACACAAATTGTGTTCGCGAAGCCATAGTATAAGTAAATTTTACTCCAATAAAGTACCTAATAAAACTCATGATACCAGATGACACTGGTAACCAAATTTGATTCCATAATTTCCGTTAACTGGAGAAGGAATCATTCCAAAATTTTAAAAGTTTTGTGGCATATTTTAAAAGCTCTAGACATTGAATCTTTTCAATACTTTTCACTGAAAACTTCTTAGTTCACATCAATGGCTGTGACTACCCTTACTAAAATTTCTAGCAGGAAACTGATTGCTTCTGAACGTATTTCATTGCTACACAACGTATTTCATCGCAACTGTGTGTAAGTCCTTGCAGCTCATTGGAACTGATGAAATCTCCTCTCACCTGCGCGGATCTGACCGTGGAGAGGCGAGTAGGTAGTTGCAAGCTGTTGCAATGTGATTTACAATGCAGATAAAACTGAGTGCATCTCGTTGCTTTTCGTTGGATCTCATCGTAATTTAACGTGGAGTGGCGGTCAATGTCAGGTAGCGACTACCTCTTCCTCACATTTTTAGCACGCGAAACCCTCGTAAAACATCCACATGACCCGGGTGAGATGGTCTGAGCATCGAATGATTGACAGAGCACAGTCGGGAGTCTGCAGAACAATACACTAGCGTTCCAACAACCTCAACAACCATCAATGAATGGCCTTAAGGCCATTCATTGATGGTTGTTGAGGTTCATTGAATTCAACTTTTTATGGATTTCCAAGAGATATTTCGAGGTTCTGAAATATTCAATTGGTTGCCCAAAGTGTGAGGATTCCGTGGATATTTGTTTTGTTGCGATCGGATAACGGGTGTGGTCTGGAAAGTGTATACGGTAAGAGGTAAATTCTTAGCTGGGATTTACCCTTAAGTATATCTTTCAATATACCGACTAAACATGGTTATTTTAAAACTCTTGTAAGAAATTAACGAGTGAATCTTGCGAAATGAAAATGGTTCAATTGGTTGTCCGAAGTGTGAAGATTCCGAAAATATAGGTTTCGTCGCGATCAGACGAAAGGTGTGGCCTGGAAAGTGTATACCTTACGAGGTGAAGGAAACGGCTCGACTTCGGAGCTCATTGAACAGACTTAACGTGAAAAGGACTTAGGCAGAGAAAACTGAAAGTATCTCGCTGCTTTTCATTGAATCTCATCGTAATGTGAGATTAAAACATTTTTCGCTGCCTTATGTGCTCTTCGGAGCTTATATCGACATCGACACATTACACAGTCGTAATTCCACGTTCAACGTGTCTTATCAAACAAAATAACCGCTCGTGCTATAAACAAAAATAATGTTGAAGGAAAAAAGGCGAAAACAGTGTTGGTAATTATGGTGAAGAAAATTTGTGCGAAATGGGGCGGCAAATATGGCCATGTATGCGTGTAGCCATGTGTGCACCCTCCCGTGAATAGTAAGACCAGGACCAGCACGGCTCTCGTTATGGAGGCGTTGTGGCAAAGACAGGAGTACCTACAAAGCCACAATGACGACGAGCAATTAGCTGTTACAGGCCATTGATGATTCGTATTTAAATTTGGGTGCTTTTTGTTCATAGAGGGAAATCCACTCATCTGCTAGCATAGGTACCGCAATAATCATATTTAATTTCTACGTTGACACGCACGTATACCGGCAAACTCGAGGCCACGAGAGTCACCACTTTGCCAATACCGACTCGACATTGGCTCGCCTGCACACGGCGTATGTATATTTACGTGTCGTCATACTAGTGATGGTTTCATCCTAGGCGTTCACCTCAAGTTCAAAACATAACTGGGGGGATTGTGTGCATTAAAATCGCAACTGTATACCACAGGTGTCAGCAGCGTAATCGACAAGTCTTCAGCCTACAGATCGAGGGGTACCCACAGTTCGAATCCTGCCAGCTCCAAAATATGAATTCGCTTCCTTCCTTCCTCTCTGCGCTTGTAATTTCCTCTCACCGTCTGCGCAGTGAAATGGTCTATATTTTTTTCTTTTTCCCAAATGCTAATTTTTTCCATAGCTGATGACGTCACTGATTTTAAGGCAACGGCAAAGTAATGGCTAGATGTAGGACGATGCAACGAGATCCAATGAGTCCGAACGAGTTTGCAATAAGTTGCAACGAGATCCTATGAGTTTGCAATGACATGCAATGAGTTTGCAACGAGATCCAACGAGTTTCTGATGAGTCTGGTGGAAAAGTGAATGCATTTGATAGAATCGCATTGCAACTCATTGCATCTCATTGGATCTAGTGGCATACTCATTGTAACTCATAGCAAACTCATTGAAACTCAGGGAAAATTCAGTTTCCCACCAGTTGCAACCAGTTCAAACTCATTGCAATTGATCGCAAAATGCAATGAGTTTGCAAGGAATTTTTCTGTAAGGGCAATTGACCCTTGTAAATAGTCTGAACATTTTTGCTCCCTTCCCCTGTGCTAGCGTTTTAAAGGACCATTTCACTCTTAAAATTAACTTTTACCATCGATTAGGAAGATCCAGTAATGAGATTTGGACAGTGAAAAAAACTCTTGAGTCTACGGCCATCCGTGCAGAAATTCCCAAAGTCCTCGTTTTTCGGCCTAGGTGCTTAGAAAACAAACTCCCATAAGGATTAATAACCCGGAGCACTTTTTCGACCCCTAGCACCAATATCCAATATCATTCAAATAATTTGAGCATAGTCCTCCGTCCTTCCTTTGTGTTGCAATAATTTGGCACTTTGACAAGATTATCCGTTTAGCCACGGTAAGCGGATTGCTGCAGATAAGTAATTAGCGTGTTGCAAGTAATGTAATGTAATGCTGCTCTAAGCGTGCCGCGCCGAGCCGTAGCGGCAGCGCTCGTCAAGGAGATTTGGTAAAATTAATTTCAAGAGGTAAATGGTCCCTTACGATCAACAAAAATTTGGCTGCTGTATTAGGTACCTCAATTCGTTTAGTGAGACGTGATGGGTAAAATTTCGAGAACCACTGCCACCAACCACCGTCCCCCATACCCACAGGCGGCTTCAACGGCGTGACTACCATCTCCCACGTCGAATGCTACGACGAGAAGACCAACGAGTGGTACGAGGCGACCGACGTGAACATGCACCGCTCAGCGCTGGCCGCGTGCGTCATAGTGGGCCTGCCCAATCTCAATGACTACATTCACAAGCACCGCGAGCGGCTGTTCGAGGAGAGGCGACAGCGGCGGCTGCTGCCCGACAGCGAGTGAACGCCTTCCCGTCCACACAAAAAATCGTCTACAATTTTATCTAGTGAAATACAACAACTTAAGTATTATGCACGTGTTTCATGGTTGGTGGATGGGTGTTTGGACGTTGTTGTGTTTTGGGCGACTCTGCATTTCTTAGGTTGCAAACGTGGATTTCAGTGCAGCGAGCTGCATATGCTGGGCTTTGGGAGTGATTCATTAATCATTGTCCTAGCTTCACATCACAGGTGAATTTGAATGTTTGTTTTTACTTCAGAGGTTGTGGGTATAAGATTGTGGCTACAAATAGCCTGAAATCTGAGTAGGTAATCTTGTTCTAGAAAACAATTGATCTGGTTAATCTGTGTGATATCAACTTGGCCACTTTAAGCTAGGTACTAATGATGTCATGGATCGGGGCTATACTTTCCAAATTCCACCGTCTTGAACAAGGGATGATGCTCGCTATTCACAGTCTTGGGCATTGTTGTCCAAAGGCCATCCCGAAAGTAGTAAATTACGCGCTTTCACGTCATTTTGAAGACCTACCGTTAGGCAATATACACCTTGCACCCCCACCCCAAGTGTCTCTTGAGTTAGTAATGCGAACCCCGACTTTTGGGGACATAATATTGTCCAGCTAAACCGAAAGACACTCTCTGCTCATCCTCGCTCGTGGGCGGACGTGTCCAGGTGTCATTTACCATGTAAGTCTTTTATATTTTCTTGGTGTTTTAGTTTTGAGCGTTAGGTTTTCTTTCAATAAACATCTCAGTTCACCGAATCATTCTTTTAACTTTTAGACTTTTCCCCAAAGTCGCCCACGTTGCCTTCCGCAAATTATGTCTACCAAATTATTCTAAATACATCCCAAGTATACAGGGTCCAGATCCCTCAACCTCTGGTGGTGGCAGGCGGTTAACGCTACCCGGCCCACAATCCCACAATGTGAGAATGTGGTCCACAACAATAATGTTTAATGATTAGATGAAATTTAGACCAAGCAATTCTAACCCACATTGTGGGTAGTGCCCAACTCTGTGAGACAGGCTATATACTAGAGATGACGGCGGCTTACCCAGAAATTGGACCCGGGTACCCTGTGACGAGTACCCGGGTACCTGGGTTAGCTCAGAACCAAAAAAAAAAATTTTTTTCAATGTTTCAATAAAAAAAAAAAAAAAAAAATGTGTACCTATACCAATGTGGAATATTGTAACTTGCAAGGTTGTTCCGAAATAGTGCTATAATAAGTTGCGTGGACAAGACATTTATGAAGTACTCAGCTTAATATTATCTGACATGATTTTGATCTAATAAAAGAAGCAACGTCAATCATGTTTGTGAGTGGTGAAGCCTTACAAAATGATTAGGTGGTGTAAACAAACTATCCTAACCCCACACTCAGCTTGGCCTTTGGGCGACAGCCAATAAATCTCTTGAATTTATAGGAAACATACTAAGAAAAATATGTCTGGATAGGTTCAAGTGTCAACTCGTGGTGGCCGAGACCCATTCGCAAAGCAACGCCGGAACCAGCACGACCCCCAAATTCAGCCCTCGCTGGTCACGACCCATGAAGATTATCCGCATTACGTCGCCGGTGAATTCAGAGTGCGAAGAAGTCGACTCTGGACGCGTCAAACGAGTCCACGTGGCTCAAAGTAAACATTATTTCGCCAGGCAGTAATTAATTTCCTCGTATCTCGGCTTGCCTATTTGAATTCTGGGTCATTTCAGTTCAAATCAACTGAAAAAGCAGCAAAATTTACCTGACCCTCTCCAAACTTTACAAAACTTGGTATACACCTTCATAATACCAAAAAAAAATAACTCCTTTGCAGGATTTTCCCCTAGAGGCCCTTTTTTTTTGTTTTGGCCCTTTAAAAAGTCAAAAAGTGAGTGTGCAGGCTTTTAGAAAAACGACAATATCTCCATTCAGAGCAGTCCAAACTTAGTATCTCAAAATATGTTTGGAAAGCTAAATAATTAGTCTATAATATATGTCAGAAACATTTTATTTTTTTACCCCTATAAATGGGATAGTTTATGAAAATTAGCCCCATTTCAACCTCTATTTCTAAAAGGGTCTTTTTTTTTGGCTGGTTTTTTTATATTTCTTTTGTGCTATTGTGTTTAACATGTGTGCAAAGTTTGATCATGGGCCGAGGTTGGGCTCAGCTGCTATAAATTATTTTGTGTTTGAGGTGGCTCATTTTCTAGCCGATTTCAGGAATGTGAGGTTAGAGTTGACCAATTTTCAAATCATGGCATCAAGCATAATTACGAGGAAAATTTTCGAAATCTGAAGTTGCGTTTTTTTTGTTGTTTTCAAATTTGGTAACCCAAAGTTACATTTTACTTTCCACGTTGAAGTTATTTTAATGAAAATCATTTTTTTAACACGGAAAAATTGATATTTTAATTGCATTAAGTTACGCTTTATTGTTTTTCTCAGCATCAGCTGACAGTCATGATGAAACTTGGCTGCCTTGTTCATTATCTTAATCCCCACCAACATAATTTTTTTCAGAGATAAAAAAATACCCTTTTGGGGAGGGAGTGAAAAAAAAAAAAAATGCATATTTTGCAATTTAAGAAAATATTTTTTGATTTGCATTTGAACATAGATTCATTGACTAGCTGCAAAAAAAATTTCATCCCTCTATCTTCATTTATACTAAAGTTACACGTTCCAACGTTCGGGGGTGTCGAGTGAAATGTGCCGACTTTAGCTGGCTGTAACTTAACAACGAGTCGAGTTAGGAAGAAACAAAATGAGAGGAGTTATTTTTTGCCCTTCTGATGATATGATTAAATTTTCATCAAAATCAGAGATGGTGAAGTAAATTCAGAAGTGATCTGACGTGAAATGACCCTTCTACCTGTTTGTGTTTTTAGAATTAGTTCTTGCTTAGTTGAGTTTTGGTGTGTTTTTTTTGTATTACTAGTTGTCTCAAATCTCAATTAAAACCTTTGTTGTTTTTTTTTTCTTTTCCTCAGTGTGAGGGAGGGTGTAACGATTGATTCATTTATTTATTAGTTTCTACATTGCTTGGCGTAGTCCTACCCTTTCGGAGTTTACCTGCTCTGCCCTGTGCGACTGTAGGGTCAGTCGTCCTGCAGCACTAGCTATCTAACGAGCTTGCCTCGATTGCATTGTGTAGTGTTTGCGAGTTGTTTAATTAAAACTTGTCGTTTTCGCTCGATTTCCGCCTTGGCGTTGCATTTCGTCCGCCTTTCTCCCAAATATCGCTACAAACTTCACGTTTATTTTTTTCCAAATCTCTGTGTTAGTATTTGTGGCCAGGAGAACTTTCCGTGTGAACCTCCGAGTACAACGGAAACACTGGCGTTTAGTTTCCTGTTAGACATTAACTGGTCAGGCGTCAAGGCTGGGCGAGTTGATCGGAAGTTTTCTTGCTGGCTGGTTTTTCCAATGATCTTGTGTTCTGCTTGGTTCCTTCAGAGTGAAGTTCAGATTTTTGGATAATGGATAGTTTTAGTCTTTTGACGTTTCCTATATTGTGTAAGATAGCATGAATTAAACTGCTGGCATTTTGGGATGGCCAGACAATTTCAAGAATCCCAAAGATTTGCAATGTAATGACTAATGAGTAATGAGTAATGAAATGAACAATGAGAGATTTTTAAAACTATCGGTTTAAGCAAGCCACCTTGTTTATTGCGTGTTTCAGATGCAGCTAATGGGGGATCGTCACAAACAGATGCTGGCCGATCTCGATGAAATTCAGCGGCAAGCTAGCGAAGTCTTGAAACAAATTGGTAATGTCACTGAACATCACAAAGCTGGAATGAGCTGGAACAGACCAAACCTTCCCTAGTAATACATTTTTCTTTAGATATATTAATTTAATTTTCATCCTAATCTGAAAGATTCTTACCTAAATCATCAGTCATCAGCTTTGCATAAGCAATTTAGTTTTAGAAGTTTAGTTGTGGCATGCAATATGTATTGGAAAACATTTGGCTTGATACAAAAAGAACATTTGTGTTACAACTTACGATGTTTGCAGGTAAAATTATTTCGTTTGTTATTCTGTAGTTGGCAACCCCAACGGCTTTTAATGATCGTACATTTTTTAGACTCATGTTTACTCTTTCCTATCATCAGCACTGGTTTAAAAATTTATTTATATTCCTAATTAAGTAGGTATTGGAGGTTTAGTGGATAAACAACCTACTGGCGACGTTCCTGTATTAAAAATTAAAGCTGCCTGATACCACGAGTTATTTTTCTTCATCACGTTGTCAGAATCCCGTGGCTCCGATGCGCTTTCCCGCCTGGGGCTGGCTGCGGAGGCGCAGGATTCGGCACTGATCGCACTGGCTCGCATCAATGCTAGCGTAGACTCCGTGGCAGCGCTAGCGGAGTCGGCGCGGCGCCAGATCGACGTTCGCGTAGCGTGGGTGACGGCGCTCGTCGACGGCGACTGGGACAGACTGCACTGCTGGCTGCTGCATGCAGGGTGGGTAGAGATGTGAAATTCTTGGGAAGTTTTTTTTTGGAGAATATTCTCAAAACAGAGAAAATTCTATAAAATGTGTATTTGAAAAAACCCGTTTTAAAAAAAAAGGTAGGAAACTAATGCTAAAGATATAGGACAAGCAGATGTGAGTCTTGAGAAATTCAACTCTTAAATGCTATTTTTTACTTGTGTGTGTCTAAGTTTTATAACAAAGTACCTATCACCAATAATTTGTATTCTTTCAACTCTGGAAGATGCAACTCAGAAATTGTGGATTAGAAATTCATTAATGCAACCCCATTAATTATTTGTTCTTATGGTTCTATTGCCAACAGAGGTAGTAAGGTAACAAAATCTGAACTTATTGTAACAAAAATCCTTCAAATTACAATCAAATTTAGGGAAAATTCTCCAGTAATAACAATCTAACCGAGAATATCCTTGCCTCTTTTGAAGGATTCTTTTGGGAACATGCTTGCTTTACATCTCAATAGGGGTGGGTGCACTCTGCCTTTAAGAACCATCACAGTCAGTGCTCGCACAGCCCTGTGCCAATGTTAATATAGGCTACTCAAAATTCTTGCTGTCACGGGTTGCCGGCACTTCTGTGGTTTTTTATCCGTTTCGCTCGCTCTGCCGATCATTGCTACACAGTTCTTCCCCATGACTTGGTTTGAGTCATTCTCAACAGACCTAGAACTAGCATCAGCATTTCTTGCATAGCCAATGATGAACTATCTGCAAAATTAATATGTTCTGTATATATAGTATTTAATATATATATAGTATTTAAGCTATTTAACTTAAAAATATGTAAATAGGGGCTTTGCAAACACAATTTGTGTTGCGTTAAAGATGAGCATAGTGGTTTGTATAGCAGATAAAAATTGGTGAAGGTAGAAGACCTAATACGAAAACCACGGAGCCCCATACCTGATAATTGCTTTCTCGAAATTTCTATTCACTAGAAAATTTAGACGATTCTGACCTCCCTTTGTTTCTCTTCGAACTATCAAATAGCGAAAACATGCAGTTAACATTACATTACATTACTTTTGCCCTAGGGTTCTTATTAGATTAGAGATAAATTTCTGATGCAGATTTTCCATAAAAAATTTGACTACACTTCTGATAAGTACTGTCAAATCTATTACTTGGCCAAACATGAAGTCAACAAAGCTGTTTAGAAATTTAGACGATTCTGACCTTCCTTTGTTTCTCTCCGAGCTATCAGGTAGCGAAAAGTTGCAGTTATGAGTAGGTAATGATAACTTGTGAAAATGTGAATAAAAACCATTCGGAAAATCCTACCAACCTCAGATTTTCGGGAAAAATAAATTTTTATAAGGTCGACATGTTTATAAGTTTTGGTGGAGATTTGTAAAGAACTTTGACATTGACATAGATTCAAATTTTTGAAAAAATCGAAAATTTTGTAAAACTTGATTTCTTAAGAAGTTCTGAACCAATCTTTTCCAAAAAATAAAACAGAGGGTCAAAGTTGAGAACAAAGGTATAGGTCCTCTCAAATTTTCATATAAATTGGTTATGGCGTTTGGTCTGTAGAGCGCGCGCAAACAGACATATAAAAAAAACACATACACAAGTGACTTTTTTTGGGGGTTGTGAAATTGAAGAAGCTCCCTACGCTCATCAATTATTATTGTAATCTTTTCTTATGGAGCAAAGCCTGCAAGAGAAAATTTGCTGCTATTGGGTTAAAAAAAGATTACTAGGACGCATTGACAAGCGTTGGTGGGAGAGAACCTGTACAGCAATGATCAACAAAGCAAGTGAGGAATGAATAAATATATATCATGAAACCATTTTTGCACCATTTTAACTGTGAGAAAAATGCAGTAATTCTTGTGGGATCAGAGACTCCACATAGGAAACAATCAGAATTCATAACACTAATTCACAATACATTTTTCAATTCCTACATCCAAATTCACGTCAAAGATTGAGACCAAAAGGCCACTAGGATCTAGAGTGATATAAAATTCCATGAAATATTTGAGCTCGAAATAATTCACGAAACATTTGAAATTTATTGAAAAATTAGCACTTCTTGATGGGATTTTTTTTTTAAATTATAAATTCATAACAAAGTCTGGGGGTTACAATGTCTCATTTCCAGATTTTGGTTTCTGTAAGTCGTTTCCTGTCAGCATGAGGCACACCACAAGCTAGATCAACTAGGAAGACCTACACGCAATACACATTTTTACAAGTTTGATCAAAAAATTGTTTTCAGGGTGGCCAAAATCGCACAATTAACACTTATTTTCTTATTGAAACAGACCAAAAGTAGTCTAGTTCTCACGGCCACACCGTTAGCGATTATCTAGACTCTCACTATGTATAAGAAAGCATAAGAAAACAGTCAAGTTGTTGTGCGTTATGGGTATGTCCAATTAGTAGGAGATTATAGTTCTACGTTTTCTATGAAGTTTTGTAGAATATACACAAATTTCAAAAGCTATAAATGTTCCTTTTTTTCGAATTTGAAGTTCTAAATTACCCAGATACATTCCTCTCTAATAACCGATCAGAACCCCACTTGAATCGAATCTCTAGATTGAATAGGAGCCATGTAAAAGGCTGCTAAACATTAAGAAATGTTCGAAACAATCTCGGACGCTAATCCTCTTGCAATTTTACGAGTGTGTTTCTATAAGCAGATGATGTCATATTGCGATAAGAACTCGCGCGGACGGCGAGCTCTTCAAGACGCAGTCTAGACCAAGTTATCCATGTCGGCTAGGGATGGAGATTCACGGGTTAAACACTAGACCAAGGTATCCATGTCGGCTAGGAATGGAGATTCACGGGTTAAACACTAGACCAAGGTATCCATGTCGGCTAGGGATGGAGATTCACGGGTTAAACACTAGATCAAGAGCGAAGCCCGAAATATTATTAGCAGATAATTTAAAATTGGACCACTATAAACAACCGCAACATTTGACACAGCGTGGAGTATTCAAAATTCTCCTGTGGTGTTTCTAAGACATGTTTTTGTGCACGGAAAATACAGAGGGTTACAAAAATAATTCCAGGAAACAGCCCTAAACTGAAAATGAAATAGTGTTTAGCCAGTGCTATAGAGCAAGGTGCCAGGTGGTGTAGAATTTTGGCATTTATAGCCACTATCAGAATCAAATTGATCTCAAAAGGATAGGTACATTCCATTGCGTTTATTTCAGAGGAATGTTGGTTCCTTCAGTTATAGGTTCCATAGGCTTAGAATACATCCACCGTAATTATTCCAGTATTCGAGTACCTACCTATGCTACTCGTAAAATACACACAAATGGGCGTTCATGGCCATTTCTTTCAAATTTACTTTGCTTGTTTGCATTAAATGGGTCTAAAACGGTAAAAAATAATGAGTTTTGGGGTGGTTCTAGCATTCCAAGAGCAAATTTTCGAAAAAAGAGACATGGGCACCCAATTTTACGTCTTTTGTCTACAACATTGCTGAAATATTGAAATGGTTACTTAAACGATGTGGCCTTGAGAACTCGGCAACTTTTGGCCGTAAGGCCACGTTTTGACGAACTGATCTTGCCAGTCTTTGCCATTTCTTTGCATTCTCACTTCTCGGAGCTTCTTGGTAAGAGAGGGTGGGGACTGGGGGGGGGGGGTGGCATATTCCACTCTTTGGGTTACTGTAAGCATTGATTAACGATAGCCTATACCTATCGTTAATCAATGCAGTAAGGTTATGACAGCTAAGCATGTATTTTATCAATCAAACCAAAGCAACCAACATAACCATGGCCCAGTGGCGGCTTGAGCCTTGGCCAGTACTGGAGCAAGATCTATTTAGCTCAGACACCCACCCACCCCACGGGGGGGGGGGGGGGGGGGGGGGGGGAGGGGGGGGGGGAGAGGCTGCAAAAAAAAAATCCAACTAGAATTCTTAAATTTTATTGGAATTCATAAATAATGATTAATCATTTGGGTTGTCATAATCTTTAGCTACGTTTACATTATTTGGATAGAGACAAGAAAAACTGGCTGTAAAACTGTGAATACTAAAATCTTTTCTCTAATGCATCAAAAACAAATTGTGTTTCTTATTTCAATTGACTCGATATGCTAGGAATCAGTATTATCTGATCGTGATCAGAGACAGAATTGACGGTATCGCCACTTGAGACTCGGCTTAGTTAAAGAAACGTGCAGCGTATTAAATTTTATAGAGTTATGAACCAATCATATTGAAATTATAAATATTTGTTAGCAGTAAAAGCCACATTACCATCCAAGCTATAGGCTTTTGCTCGTTAGCTTGCTCAAAGTGATAGAAAAATTATTTCGCATTGCTCACCATAGTTGGTGGAAGAACCGAACTTATTTAAAGATGAGTCATCCAATTCCAATGAGCAGGAGCTGTATTTTCACGTGTCCATAACTCTGCGAGTGTTGATTGATAATCTTGATAGTCTATCATCTCTACTCAGGGGGGTAGGAATTATTTTTCCGTGGGGGGGGGGGGGGGGGGGGGGGGGGTCAGACCCAAAAAAATTTTGAGTTCAAGGTCTTCATTGCAGCAAATCTACGCGTTTGCGGTCAATTTGGGGCTTGAGAATGGGCTGGTCAGAACTGCATATTTTATGATCGATTTATTCTTCAAGAAGGTTCCTGTACTAAATATCTGTTTGACTCGTTAGTTCTCAGACACATTTTTCGCGGTACTGTTAAAAAACCAGGTCCGTCATTGCTAATAGGCGTTGCTATAAATAAAGCCAGCAGTTCAGCAAAGACTTTTAATACCTTGAATAAAGATGTAATTTAGTATTTTAATCTTATTTAAATTACGAAAGCTCGTAATTGGCTATTCATTTTATTATTATGTACACAAATTAGCCTCCCAAAAGTGTTGTCCAATCCGGGATTTGAACCCGGGTCCCCAACTTTCGCGGCTGGTGCTCTAACCGCTGAGCTAAATGGCCATTAAATTTGGGAGAAGTAATTTGCATACAAGGTGAGAATTGAATGTCCCCAGGGGGGTATGGTCCAGAGTCTACGAATACTCATAGTGGCTCTGGTACCGCGTGATGCTATACTGCAACCACATTTTACATTCAACCTCGAATGTTTATCTTATTTTATTATCTATCATCATCATCATGTACATTAATAATATATATATATAAATATACATTATATATATACACTAATAAATATACACTAATAAATATACATAAATATACACTAATAAATCATATACATTATCATCATGTAATCTTATTTAAATAAGATTAAAAGAGAATTCAACGCATCCAACGTTAATTTGGAGTTACTCGAGGTTGAATGTAAAATGTGGTTGCAGTATAGCATCACGCGGTACCAGAGCCACTATGAGTATTCGTAGACTCTGGACCATACCCCCCTGGGGACATTCAATTCTCACCCTGTATGCAAATTACTTCTCCCAAATTTAATGGCCATTTAGCTCAGCGGTTAGAGCACCAGCCGCGAAAGTTGGGGACCCGGGTTCAAATCCCGGAATGGACAACACTTTTGGGAGGCTAATTTGTGTACATAATAATAAAATGTAATTTAGTAATTTTACCACCAATTGACGACTCATTTTGTGCCGCAGGCGACACTTTTACGGTTTCTAGAGTTTCTATCGCCCAATATTTTGTCCGAATCGAGAAATTGCTGCATGCATGCAATAGGGAATCCTAGTATCAAATTTCCTATCATATTAATTAAAAAGTTTCGTAAAAACTTCAATCACGGGCACGATCCAGTTACGTGACCCCAGGGGGAGTAAACCGGCCTGACCACCCCACTAGGGGGGGGGTTTTTGACCCCTCATCCCCCCCCCCCTTCCAACGCCCATGTCTCTACTTGAATGATGTTGATAGCATCAACATCTTGTTCATTCAATCTCACGGACATGGAAATATCGTCATCAATGACCGCTGACAGTGACATTTGATCGATACATGTACCACCTTTATGAAGTTTACAAGGCGCATTATGTTATTTATTTTAAAAAAATTTTAAATTTAAACAGTAGCATCGAGTCCGATGCCATTCTTGCCCAATTCGTTTACTCGTACCGATGCAATGTTACTCTTCAGTCTACACAAATGCATATAAGATATTTAATTAACTCTCGTCTCACCTTGAGGCGTCAATATTGGGGCAACTGCTCTATAAAATTGGGCCAAATTCGGGGTCTGAGTAAGCTTTTCGTGATCAGCACTCATCTAACGGACAAGCACATTGAGGAAATAAGGATTTCCCACCGCCAACAAAATACTTATACAATTGTGATTTGTTTTTCTAATTAAAAGAAATAAATGCATGCGTTGCTTACCAATTCTAGGACAAGGCTTTTTGAAAAATCTATCCAAGGTTGTTGTGGTTGAACTTGCACTTGCAGCATCGGGCTTGCGCTTTCCATTTAATTCTACCACGTTGGCATGATTCTAAGTGTCGCGACCAATTCGTCTTGATCATATCACCTCTTTCTCTCCCACAGTGACACCTCGTCGATTGTCGAACACTCATTTTGTTTGGAGACACAAGTAACAAATGCGCAAAATTTAAATTAGCAATTAATAGCTAGTAGCTACCATCATACTACCATCAATCATCATCAATACGAATACCTAGATACAGCCAGCAAAAGCTTGCCGACTGCGGGTCACAAAATCGAAAAATCAAAACTCTTGCCACAGGCGTTTTTAACGAGATTGGTATGACGTGTGTAATCGACTTACTGCCGCGAAAGCAACTAGAGGACTGAATATAAACTGGAAATATTTTGGGCTAGCTTGCCCTAAAGTTCGAAATCAAATTTTCTGAACTGCCTCATCAAATTTGGTGAAATGAGTTTTATGACTGCACCGACTTGGCAGAATACGAGCACAGTGTGAATGAATTACAGAGAGTACGGATTAGGCGATGGATTTTTGGTTCGAAGTAACATCAAGTTTCGTGGAACATCGCTATACCTACTCGGTTTTATAACAAAACAGTGTCCGTGTATCCTTCTAACTCAGTTCGCTAGCTAAACAACCCACATGGGTGGTGGGTGGTTGTGTGTGTAACACTTGTTTTGGGAAAAGCTCGAATATTGGAGTGATAACTTAAACCGTGTGGCCTTGAAGAGTATGCAAAATTTGGTCTAAAAGCATCTTTCCGGCCATAAGGAGACAGTCCCGCTTCGCAGTAATGAGTCGAATGAATCAAACCATGATTTTTTTAAATAGAAAAGAGCAATGTTTTCGGCCTTTATCTAGTTTCCATATTGAAATTTTTTATTGGAACGAGGGGGCCCCGGGATTTTGCACAATACGCCGGTAGATTAGAGGATATTTTATTCAGAATTAGAATGCTGAGATTGCATTTTTTATGCAAGCTCATGTGGAAATGTGAATCGGATGCAAGGACCAGAACGAAACTTTATTGCATTGTGTTTTGCATTGTGGGTTACTTTTACGTAACTATATTTGCATGACTATTGGTCTAATATACCTTAGGTTATAAAACAACTTAAAGCCAGTGGTTTTGTTTTCCATTATTATTTATAAAAACATATTTCTATATTAAAGTCGTCGATGGTCGTCGATGTTGTTGCTGACATGTTGGGTGCCAGTCAACACATAGTATGCATGTACCCACCCATCTTAACATCCCCCCACAGTCCCAACATACCAACCACGGTCCCACCGATCCACGGATCCCATCCACGGACCCACCCATCATCACGCACACCACCACCCACCCCCTCGAGGTACTGGAGCGCCCGCTCCAAATTACTATTGCCAAGCCGCCACTGCCACGGTCTCTTATAAGTCACTGGACTCTCCGTTCAGTGCCGTAAATGTATGTCTTCAGTCAGATTGATAGAATACAGGCCCAAGAAACCCATCTACTGCCTTTTTACAGAGGAGTATGTGAAAATTACTCAATTTCTTTCAATGTCAGATAAAACAGGGGATTTCCTTAAAAATGTTTTTGAAAGATTTGAAATATTTCATGAAATTTTAGGTTGAAATATTTCAATTTGAAATATTTCAAGGCTTACATCACTACTAGGATCGCTCTCTGCCGATCCAAGGACCTGTGAACTATTTTGTTCCATTGAATTTGATGGCAAATATGTGGTAAGAAGGTCTATGATTGGTCAATTGCAATCTGAGTGGAATACAACCTTCAAATCAATGACCAACTACTCCAAGGCTCATGTAAAAATTAGCCTGCAGTTGGGATTTCGGTCGTGTTTGTCGGCTTGCCAATCCGTTCCGTGCTGACACTGCCTCTGCGCCGTTGCAGCTACCTGTTTTCCGGTATGACGCTGGCGGCGTTCCTCTCCGCGTCGAGCGCCACGCGGGTCACATTGCTTGTCGTCGTTGCGGGAAACCTCTGTATGGGCGTCACGAGCACGCCCGCCAATGCGCTGGACTTGGTCTCCATGACGGCGCTCATCGTGGCCGTCACCATCGGTGAGTCGTGGCTTTACCTCGCGACGGGGTATCCTCGATAGACTGCCGGGCGTAGCAACTCGATTTGAATGGTGCAAACTGCAAACTGTCTGTTTTTTGTCAGCTATTGAATGGTCTACAGAACCCATTGAAGCACTTGCCCTCACGAGTTCTATCGTTGCCTGTGCATGTGCGTGTACGACTTGTCTGTTGACTACTCAAAGTTGCAATTATCATATAATGAATCTTCAATCTAGTGATGTTCAAATGTTGTCAATCTACCCTAGAAATAAAGATCATATCAAGGTCTGCCTTGTAGCACTGTAGTATGACCAAATTTCCACGCATCAGAATAGTAATGTTTATTGCATCTTGTAGCCAAAAACGTACATCTTAGGTCCTTGCTGATTGCAGTTTGATTGCCTTACTTGGAATTGTGAAGCATTTTTTGTCTGTAGTGCCATAATATTTTGGTTTTGTAAGACTAGGTAATGGAGCAGGGAAACCAACATGGAACTTGGAAACATGGAACCTGGCCGTTAGAGAGGGAATGCAGACTTTGGGTCAAATGGATCATGAGGTTGTCTATTGACACCTGAACAACCATTAACATTATTTATATTGAGAGGTCCCCTGGGCATGGTTCTGTAACTGTGAAGATTCTACGAGAGAAGAAAGTAGATTTAAAAGCCCCATCATAATTGCTGGATCCATAAAGCTTAGCTCTTAACCCAAAGCAGATAAACAGCCAATGCCAGATGGCATTTATTTATTAAAGTTTTTATTATTGGGTGTATTTAGATTTACCATAGTAATAAATTTGAAATGTCTTATAATCCTGCTTTGCAGGTTGTTAAATGGTTTGTGGATTGTTTGAAGATGTTGACTTGCAAGTGGTTGACCAGACTGTTGTTTCTGCTCCAGGCACCTGGGTTTTGCAACTGTCGTGGCGGCTGCTGTCGTCGCTACTCTGTGAATCCAGCACACCTGCGCAGGCAAAACCAGCGCATGGTGGTGCAAGGATGCAAGGAAGGCTGGCATCCGGCTGGCTCTGGTTTCGGCAAGCAGTAGGACTCACGCCGGGCAAGCATGGTCAGTTTGATTTGACGTTTGTTTTTAATCCTTTTGAAAATCCTTTTGGAAATCCTTTTTGTTGCACATAACTAAGATTTATCATTTCAAGAATTCATTGTTTGTATTGTGGTTCTTTTAAGGCTATAATAGAAATGTATCAGTTCAAATCATTCACTTCATTATCATTCAGAATTCAGATAGAGTGAAATTATAAAAGAGTTACACCTGATGTTTGGCTTTGTTTTCGTTCCCTTGCATCAGATGTAGAGCCAGCCTCGGCCAGAACCAAAGGCCGACCGTACGCTCTCAGCTCGGACCAATCAGAGGACAGTGCTCGGGGAAGCGACCAATCGGACGTGGTCAAGGCGTATTCGGTTCCACTGCATTGCTTCATGGAGTCTCCGGATTCGCGGAGGTAAAGTCCTTTCTTTCCTTTCTTTTCAACAGACATTCAGATATACCTACATAAATACAAAGATTCGCGGATAATTTAAGGCCGATCCACACAACGCCTATAGAAAGTATTTCTGGTTGTTCTACAGTTATTATTGATTCTTTAGCAATCACACCTCAAAGATGACATTATTTTAGAGAACTATTTGTAAAAAAAGTATCTAAAAACCAAAATTTCACTTAGATAAACGCAGTTAAAGTTATGTATTTTTCGTCCAGTGGATAAGGATAATGGCCGGATATAATAATACCACAATTCTACACCACCTAGCTGGAACCCTTCTCATTTTCCCTGGCTATTCAAAATGTCATTTCGAGCAAAGGGTTGTTTTCTAGAATTATTTTTGTCATCCTCTGCATTTCCCCCCCGCTAAAAACACGCCTTGGAAACATCACAGGAGAATTTTGAATAGTCCTGGAATTGTCAAATATTCAGGCCGGCTCATGGTCCAATTTTCAATTGTCTGCTAATAGTAGTTTGGGCTATCCATTGGACGAAGTGTTTAACCAGCGAAATCCCATCCCTCGGTGTAATACGACGCCATGGTCTAGAATGTGACTAGACGGCCGAGCACTACGAGCTCGAATCTTATCGCATCTGACGTAATCCGCTTACACAAAAATGCTCGTAAAACAGGAAGGATTATAGCAGCCGAGATTGTTTTGAAAATTAATGAATCAATCGCAGCCGTTTGCGCGTCTCCTATTCAACCTAGAAATTCGATTCAAATGGAGTACTGATCAGTTTTCAGAGAGGTATAGATTGCTGTTATTGGGAACCCTGAAATCGAAAAAAAGACACACTTTTATTATTTGAATGGAGATGTTGACTGTGAAAAAATTCGAAGAACTCGTAATTCTCTAATCTTTTACTCATTGGGCGTTTCCATAACCCACAACTTCAATTTTTTTCCTTTTGATTTTTTCTACAGTGTGACAGAGGAACCAGCTTAAGGCTGTGCTAGAATTGGCTACACGAATTCTTGTGTGAAGGGAGCCACGCAAGAATTATGCTAGCCTCGTCACTAACAACCCTAATCAATAAGAAAGACATTAAGAAACAACGTTGTTACTAATACTACTTTGCTCACTGTGGTGATTATCTCAGATATGGTTCACTTTTGTCACGCTTGTTGGTTACATTCGTCCCGATTGCAATGCGTTACAATGATTGATAAGCGTAGCGAGCGAAGCAAAATCTTCAATTTCACTACCCCCAAAAAAAAGTCACTTGTGTATGTATTTTTTTTTTTTTTGTATGTGTGTTTGCGCGCGCTCTACAGACCAAACGCCTGAACCGATTTAGATGAAAATTTCAGAGGACCTACCTTTGTTCTGTACTTAGATCCTTGGAAAAGATCGGTTACGAAATTTTTTAATAAATCAAGTTTTACAGAATTTTTCGATTTTTTAAAAATTTTGAATCTCTGTACATGTCAAAGTTCTTTACATATCTTCACCAAAACTTATAAACATGTCGACCTTATACGTATTTATTATGCCTGAAAATCTGAGGTCGGTAGGACTTTCCGATTGGTTTTTATTCGCATTTTTGCTGTGTTTTTTCGTGATTTGGTGCCTGATTAAAAAGAGTCCGGATTCCTTCGTTTCCTTGGTTACCAGCAATGTTGATTTCAGTTCGGGCCAAGGCATACATTTGACTGTTATCATAAGTTTAGTCAATTTCGTTTATGGACCTGCATACCTTTTTATTAGCTATACAAAAACCGCTACCTACGATCATCTTCAACGCAAAATTGCGTTCGCGAAGCCCTTGTTGTATTACCACATGACTAGCACAAATACATTTCCCCCACATAACCTCAGCTACATACCGTAGACCAGTGGTTCTCAAACTTATTGGATCCATGGCTCCTTTATCAAAGGAACGAATTTTTGCGGCTCCCATGCACTAACATCACGAGTCATACAATGCAACTTGTACTTATCTTCACGTTTTCGCAAGATACATGCGCATTTTATACATTTTAAATCAGTGGCACTCAACCATTTCCTTCACCGGACCATTAAAAATAAATGTGTGACCTCAGCGAGCCGCAAAGGCTAAGTAATTAGTAATTACTAATTTGACACAAAGCTCGCGATTGGCAAGATGAAGCGTTGTGTATGGATATTGAATGCATTCTTGTAACTTTGTACTTGATAAATGAACATTATTGCTGCTTACAACCAAGCGAGGGTTTGGGGGTTCAATCCCGAGAAAATTATTGATTTCAAGCACTTTTTTGGGTGCTAAATGCAAATCTCTGCGTTTCAGTGAATTTTGACCATAATTCATTACCTTAATAAAATTACCCACATTTTAATGAGGTTGAGGAAATTTCAAATATATACATTGTTAAAGGATAGTTGCATGCTAGGCTGTCATGTGAAATTTATTGAAAATTTGAAGATGGGCCGCAAAAATAGAGTGCCGGTTCACAGGTTGAGTACCACCACTGGCTTCAGTGGTCGACTCAAATTGTATGAAAATATACCTACCTCTAGATATCTGTAATTTGACAAGCCAAAGATTTTAGTGAATCGTAATCATGTCAATTGTATATACCTATATATATACCGAGAACCACTGTCGTAAACTAACTGCTTATTCATCATCTATGATAGCGCCCCGAAAAGAATTGCCCGAGAAAATTTAACACAAACTTCGTGCTCGTTTCCAGCGGCACGCCGTTCAGCCAAGCCAGCGCATCTCGTCGCGCCTGCGCCGGCTTGCGCAGGGACGGCCAGCGCTGCCGCCTCTCCGCCGCCGCCGGCTCCATCTTCTGCCGGCACCACGCAGCTGGTCTAGGATCCTAGTCCTGGCATCCTAGCCCTGGCATCCCAGCCCTGGCATCCTAGCCCTGGATTACTAGCCCTGGCATCCCAGCCCTGGCATCCTAGCCCTGGATTACTAGCCCTGGATTACCAGCCCTGGCACCATAGCCCTGGCATCCTAGCCCTGGATTACTAGCCCTGGCATCCTAGCCCTGGCATCCCAGCCCTGGCATCCTAGCCCTGGATTACAAGCCCTGGAATACTAGCCCTGGCACCATAGCCCTGGAATACTAGCCCTGGCATCCTAGCCGTGGCATTCTAGCTCTGGCACCATAGCCCTGGAATACTAGCCCTGGCATCCCAGCCATGGCATTCTAGCCCTGGCCTTCTAGCCCTGGAATACTAGCCCTGGAATACTAGCCCTGGCATCCTAGCCATGGAAAACTAGCCCGGGATACTAGCCCTGGCATGGCCCAGTGTGGCACACTGCTTTGGCCCAATAGTCACCCATCCAACAACCAACTTAGCTCAATCTTGCTTGTCTTGTCTAGATAGTGATATAGCAATTTGCAAAACAGCCTACCAAATGGTGCCTTTGGCTGTGGTCTTTTTGTAGCAGCCAAACCTTTTTTAGAGTTTATTGTCTGTGTGCAGCTGTTTGCAAGGTGCAAGAAGAACACTTCTCCGATAGATCCTTGCCACAGGAGTCTGATGTATACTTTTGATGTCATTATCAATATATTTATATCAGAAGACCACAAAATATATGCACTCCCTTTCATCATTTATATTTGCTCAAAGCAGGTTATCTTTTAACTTTTTTAATTGTAACTATAAAAGATTGTTAAAACATTTTCTCTGATGCTGCGCTACATGACGATGGAGATGGATTTTTAAATTTTTTAGTGTAAAGAGACCACTCATAGCCATAGACTACAGTAGCTCATAGTTTGTTAGTAAATAATTAAATATTGATTGAATGTCCTTGAAAGGTGCAAGTTGAGAATTCCTCCGACCCTTAGATGTGTACCGTGTACGTTGATGGAATTTGATTCCACGCGGTGATGGCAGTAGGCTGTGATTGTTGTAATGTCTGCCAGACTTATTTTTACGTTCATAGTAGGATGCTGGTGAGCTTTATCGAGCCCTAAAAATAAGTCCGTATTTAGTTGCTAGTTGCTATTAGCCTTAAGGAAAGTGTGTTTTATTCAGTAGAGTGAACAATCAGTCAATTGTTCACAAGTGGCCTTACTCTAGTTCTCGTGATTTCAATTTCAAGGTAGTTATATATTTTTTAGAATTTTACAAGACCAGACAAACTGCTTTGTGCATTTTATTTTCAAATACCTCATGGTAGTACATAGTATACCATCTTTAAAGCTCGGTTGTAGCTTAATATAATCGTTAATCGCTTTGGATGCTGATGAAATGCATGTACCTATCAAATATAGGAGCTGAGTGTATTGATGTGCCATAACAAAGCACTTGTTACCGTTAAGAGCCACTGAGATAATGATATTATATTAATAATAGGGCTATGCCTTACGCTCGTTTTCGCGTTGAAGGATGAGCAAGTCAATTGACTCATACATACCTTTTTAAGAGAGTGATAAATCTGATACTTCTGGCGCTATATTTCACGGACGACCTAGGTTAATAAGAACAACTCGTTAACAAAATATTTTGAAGATATGTCACAACTACATTTATTTGTAGTGTTACGAATCAAAATTTTGAAAATTGAAAATTTCGATAAAATCAACATATGAAAATTTTCTCAGCAGATCTGTTTCAATAACTTTGCAGATCTATAGAAATTTTGAAGGTGTCCTGCAAATTTCATCAAAATCGGTTTATTTTCAGCCATTTGGTCAGTGGAGAACTAACAACAAGCATTGAAGTCTTTGCTTGCTCAGAGATACTCTCTGGCTCATCCAATTATATTAAGATTTGTTATTAACCTAGTACTGTGTATTACTTAATAAAACTTATTTATAACATATATACGTACCATGTATGTATCCATGTGCTTCAACAACTTGTTTAAATAGTAATAAATGAAAAACAATACAATACATTTACAACCAGTTGAAATGATACGTTAGTTTATACGATAATGAATACCAGTTCTTTCTCTCCAGCAGCTCCATTTACACGACTGCTGTCATCGTGTGGGAGTGGATTGGATCTGTTGCTATGCCTAACTTTTGATGGCGGGGCAAGCGATGAGGTCGTGATTCAGAGTGTCAATTTATTGTTTGTGAGCCCTTCATTTTCCTAATACTTTCTTTCTACTCGAAAAATATAATGAAAACTATGGACTTTTTCTCCAAATTGTTAAACAAGTTTTGTCTTGAATAAGCTACTGTAAGCTACCTACTTTAAAATTTTTTTTGAAATATCTGCACCTTTGCCTTTGCACATAGAAGGCAGAGTTTCAGAAAACAAAAAGGAGAAAATTGGAAGATGGCTGGCTTGGAATAATACAACGGCGGTAAAATGCAGGCAGATCTTCTTCGAATTCATGGAGAGCCTAGTTGGCTGAATGCAAAACGTTCGACAGGAGTGAGTAGGAAATTCAGTATTTTACGTAGGTTGGTACTTACTACCCACTACTAAAACCAAATGGCCAAGGGTGGATTTGAAGGGATGGAAGTAAGGATGGTAGGGAGGGGTAAGCCAGGATGGGCCACTTGAGCTAGAATATGAAATCTCGTCTCCCAGTTCATGTAATTTGTTCATGAGCTGCGATCGAATACATGGTATGTGTATATAGGTGTGAATAATTACAATCCGATTGCTGCAGTGGTTAATTTGTATCGGAAAAGGTGAGTAAACCCCCAACTATGAAGTCAAACTTTTACAAAAGCCCCAATTTAGCCAGGGGGAGAGGGGGTACTATTTTTGTTATTTTTTAGTATTCGGTAATTTACGCGTTGTATGAAAACTCATACTGAGAATAGTAATTTATAGTATAATAGCAGATAATTTTGGCAAGCAATACAAAACAGGAAAAAAGATACATGATCATAAAATTTTTTTTGGTTGTTTATCCATTGATTTAAATGTTGTATTTTTTAACTTTCTTTAAATCAGCAAATCTTATTTAATTGTATGAATAATTATGTACATAACTTGATGAATCGTGGTGTTCTCCCTCACGAGCAACGCTGACTCTCCACCTCCATTCCCAGATGTCACCATCACCACTAATAATGCATTTTTTAGTAAAAAATTGATTAATTTTTTATTTGCTGCAGCGCGAATCCGAACCACTAGGGTCACCCCCACGCTTCTTTATAGCGGCATGCTTGTGGAGGATGAATTCTCAACTTATTAGCTGAGGATTTTTATTAAATATCTTTGATTATAGTGGCCAATAGGAATGGGGATGAATCATATCATGAAGCTATGTACCAGGAAAAACAGATACAAAAACCACTGGAAGTTTAGCTTTTATTACTAGACTTGCGAAATGTTTCGCCCTAACGCTCGCTCTGTTCCGTCGACGCTGCCGCTCAAAGAGTTGTTGCTTTCGCTGCCAGTAAAGAGACACCATGAATGTTGCTATATGAGCTCAAATACGTAACATAACAATTAATCTACGTTCCTTATACAAATGAACAGACACAATGCTTGATTCTTGAAATATAATCACTACATTTGGTTAGGAACGAGAAAAAATAAAAGGGGAGAGAAGAAAAGGTGAGTTTACGCATGAAAAAGAGGTAGATAAACGGGGTTACTTGAATTTACGCACAAATTAACCACTGGATCACTGTATAAAAACTTTACTTGTTAGGATAAAGCAAAAAGTCAATTGTTTTGGTAGAATTTTCCATTGATTTCTAGCAAATTATTCTGGTAGTAATATTTCCTTGATATGGAAGAATTGAAAAAGCTTTAATAAAATCCTGCACACCTATATGTGAGGTTTCCACCTTCGGCTCCAAATTGTTGCAAATGATGACTATCAACTCGAAAAATCTGGAGGCTGCCATTGATTTTAAAAATTATGTTACAATTATAATGTGTGTACACACCTACCTATACCTTAAGGGTAAGTAGCCTATACCACCTACACCAATTGTTTGCTCCAGACATCAATAATGGCTGTCGAGTTTCAAGGTGGCGTAGTCATAGGAGCCGATTCACGCAGCACGGTGGGCTCCTACGTTTGCAGTCGCTTCAGCAATAAACTGTCAAAAGTTACTGACACCATCTGTTGTTGCCACTCTGGTTCTGCTGCCGACACGGAGGCCATTGCCGACCAAGTCTCTTACCATCTCAATTTGTGTTCGTAAGTAATTAAAAGGCAGCAATTTAAAGAGCATGGCATCTGGTGGTAATATTGGTAACTGTTCTAGCCACAGATTGTATTTGAACAATCTAAATGTACTTACTTAATATTTTAATATGCTCAGGATTGAGATGGATAAGCCACCGCTGGTGGTGACCGCGGCGCAGGTTTTCCGCAATCAGTGCTACCAAAACCGCGACTGGCTGTCAGCGAGCATAATCATAGCAGGCTGGGACAGCAGCCTTGGCGGGCAGATCTACTCGATCCCCACCGGCGGGATGTGCGTACGGCAGAAGGTCAGCATCGGTGGCTCGGGGAGCACCTACATCTACGGCTTCGTCGATGCGCACTTCAAGGAAAACATGACCAAAAAAGAGGCGGTGGATTTCGTCACAAATGGTGAGAGCGAATGGGATGCCTAGTCCATTATGAATGCAGTTTGTTTCAGTAAAAATATTTGACAGGAATGGAACACTCCTTTCGATTATCCTATGTAGCACAAAAACGTTCTGCAAACGTTATCAGTCACGAATGTTAGGTGGACGTCGAAAAGCAAACTTGTGTTCAACGTTCACAGTTGCCAGACACATGATTAGGTTCTAACCGAATGTTGAACGCAAGTTATTCCTTGATAGCTTTTCGGCGTCCCCCGAACATTTGTAATGGCAGTTTTTGTGCTAGGTACTTGAAAAGGTCCTTCATTAATTGCGGAGTTGTTACAGCAAATACACTTCAGATACCTAATCTAAGCAGTATTTCTTCATTGATGACTTTAACTATTACATACTATAGTAGGTACTGTCAAAGCCTTTAAAAATCTTTTATGGCTTTTTTTAAACTGGCGAATTTATTCCAGCAGGGCCTCGCTTTGATCTCACTGCCAAAGAAATTAAGTAAGATTTATTGAAATATTATGATGGGTACAGAAATCTGCTTAATCTTGTTGGCATTGTTCATTATTTTGTTAAATAATTTGGTTGTATCATGGCCAGGTTCTGAAAGCAAATCATTTTTTAACATAATGGTGACTTTTCTTGGTTTGATATCAGTATCTGTAGCAGTTTTAAAATAATTTATTTTTTTATATCCGGAACAAAACGTCAAATATGTATGAAACCTATCATCTTGCTTGGCCGAGGCGCTAATAATTCAGGGCCAGCCTTGATTGACTACGAATGGCTAATGCTGTGGAGCAATAAGATGCAGCAGCTTCACGAAGATCTTGCCCTTATTGCAGGTCTCTCGCTGGCCATAGAACGGGATAGTTTCAGCGGCGGCGTTGTGCGCTTGGGAGTAATCAACAAGCACGGCATCCAGCGCAGCACCGTGCTCCCGGACCAGTTGCCGTACTC
This sequence comes from Nemoura dubitans, assembly GCA_921293005.1. NCBI lineage: Eukaryota > Metazoa > Arthropoda > Insecta > Plecoptera > Nemouridae > Nemoura > Nemoura dubitans. The sequence goes on from OV121073.1 coordinate 53,171,049, forward strand.
ACAACGGTGCTAAACTGCCACAAGCTGTCGGAACTAAATAAACAATTTGTTTGTTTGTGCTCGTGATTTTCTTGTTGCTTTCTTGATCATTCGTGAACCTCATGAACATCTGACGGCCAGAAGTACCATCACAATATATTATAAGACTTGGAGACTACGTAGAGTGTCCACTGCTATGCTTAAGGGGGCTACTGAAAACAGCGAGGTGTCTAAGTTAAAAATAAATGATAAACCCTGCAAATATCATAATAATCAGACCGACCATTAGGTAAGTAGAGCCTGCACAAACACACATAAAAAACAAACATGTACAAAAATACTTTTTTTGAGCTAGTGAAATGAAACAGTTGTATATCATCAGTGTTTCTTTAGTGCAGATATGTACACATAGGAAGCACTGTCATCTAGAGCATCGAGTCCATCATTATGCCATTCCATCACAGCTTTGCAATGCGGCGAAATCAATCCGCCATTCGGCAGTGCGTCATGAGCATAAAAGTACATGTCTGTTGGCGTGGTCCACGACCGCCTCCCGATTTTTCGGTGCGCCGTCACTTTGCTTAGCTCTGACCGGTAAAACATGAACCAGTGCTCGGTCCTGGCCAGCAACGCCGGCGTAATGTCGTCGCTCTTGACGCCGAACATGTGGTAAATGATGTCACTCTTTGCCTTCGTAGGCACTACATCGGTCAGCTCGATAACTGGGTTGAAGATAAACATGCTCCAATCGCTCTTGGCTGCGACGTAGCCGCGATTCAAGATGGCATCGCGGTCTGCTTGGTTTGTGTAATGGTAATACTTCTTGTTACAAGCACATTGGCCTAAAAAAAAAAACTTCCAACTACTAAATACTTATTTACTTAGGTAGGTACTATACTTAACCACATACTTACTACAATATTCTTACACTACACTTTCTACATGATACAACACACTACAATTACCTATTCTCGAATGTAGAAGCCTAGCTTTCAAGCAAAAAAAAAAAGCTATTTGTTACTGCACATGTATTCCTACTTCAACACTGTACCTCTACCCATGCCACGTTACCTGTAACTTCCTTGTTGCTACACACGAATTGAAAATTTTGAAGAGCAATAGGATAGCCCCTTGGGATAGCACCTTCAGAAAATCTGAGAGAACCTCTGTGCCAGATAAAATTCCCAGATTTTCATTTAGCACAAAAAAAACAAGCCAACAACTTACCGTCTTTTAGTGCTACGTCCTTTTTACACACCCAAATGTTTCTCCCTCTAGTCTTTTTTGACAGAACTTTCTTTGCTGGCAGTGTCTCAGATTTGAACATGAAAAAGAACGCCTTAGCTCTGCATCCTTTGGAGCTTGGTACCGCCAATTGTTAGCGATCAACGTGGCCGTGCTCGTGTTATCAGGCAACTGTATCAATTGTACGACCGTGCCAAGTCCATCCTCGGAGTCTGTGGCGCGGATGAGTCTGTCTGTGATGATGGCATCCTTGCCCTTGTGACTCGTGTAATGGTCGAGTACCACCATTATCTTGGGTAGGTACCTATGTTACGTTGGTGCACGGCGATAGTTCGACAGGCGACTTGTCACATTACACACTGATGACGAAAGTGTGGTAAGAGCGGAAAAATAAGAGAGACAACTGTCAATCTTTCGTTAATTAACAGAGGTTAGGGGATTGGCCACTCCCTATGCTTCCGACATTATTAGCTATACTACGGAATACATTAATTAACACAATTTTAGTTGCAATAGGTACTTGTAGATGGTAGCTTTTTTTAGCAGACAAAAACTAAAAAGTGATTGCAGAAAAGTCTTTTAAATGAGTAGGTAGTCCACAAGGTGAAATAAATTAAATATTTCTTCAATAAAATCTTTGGTAATTCAAAACAATTTTGATTGAAATTAAATTATCAAAACCACACAATCTAGATTTGTGGAAGGGAGGCGAAGCTGGAAAAATGTGCACCCGAACCGGGAAACGAACCCGGGACCTCCTGCTTGCCGGGCAGGTGCTCTACCTACTGTTCTATTCGGTCACACATTCTCCCTGGTTCGCCGGGTGGGACAGGGAGAATGTGTGACCGAATAGCTCAGTTGGTAGAGCACCTGCCCAACAAGCAGGAGGAGGTCCTGGATTCGTATCCCAGTTTGGGTGCACATTTTTCCAGCTTCGCCTCCCTTCCATCAATTGCATACTGGTAACTGCTTAAACCAGTTCTAATTTCCTCTCATCCACCTCGTGTCACCTCACATCGTAGTCTTTTAAAAGGTTTCAAAAGGTTCTAGAAACTCAAGTAAGAGTAGCCTTTTTGTTGTTTTGGTATGAACTTTCCAGAGATCTGAATCAGAACCGGAATCCTAAATAAACGTAAGTTTAATGGAACCTGAACCGGAACCATTATTCACGATCTTTAACTAAACAGGAACCTGTATTTTTACTTTTGAGTCTCAAATAACTGGAACCACAACCGTTATTTGAAAACTTGTCATTCATGCAAGTTCAGATTCCTGTTTAAATTAGGACTATTGCTGTCAATGCAGACAAACAGGGATGATACAGCTCAATAATGGGCATTTATTACTCTCCCTGCTGGCCAATAGACAACTTGCATAATTATTGATTAACATAATAATAATAATTATTACAACTGCAATATAACCTACTTTTTTGGGTACGCCTCTGCAGAGAATGATACAAGTCGTTGTTTCATTTGCAAGTTATTCCCTCATAAAGCGGAGTACCAACAATAGAAGGATCATAGCCACGAACAAAATGCTATTTGCCATGGACTGTAGAAAGTCAAATGCCTTACAAAATATCCTCACACTGTTGATGAAAATTCTATTCATAGACCACTAGCTACTTACTAGCACTTATTAGCTAGGTAGGTGGTACCTAGGTAGGACTTGCTAGCTAGGTAGGTACCTTCGAACGTGTTTCGTCCCTGAAGCCCATTGACAATTGCATAGTTAGAAAACTACGTCTCAGGTTATTTTGTCGGCGCCTCAGGACATTGGGGATAATAAATAGAATAACATAGTAATAAACCGGTTTGCTGCTGACAAAAGAACCTTAGACAAACCGTAGAAACAACAGTGCAACTAACAGGTGCCCCAGATCTCTGTATTTATCTTTTGGTTTCATACCACCGCAAGGCATCCTACTTCTCTGTTTAAAACAGGGCTTTGAACCGAAACCGAAAACCGAAAAAACCGCAATTTTCAGCCGAACCGTAACCGAACCGGAAACAAAATAATTAAAAGTGGCCTGAACCGTAACCGAACCAAAACCGAAATTTATAATGGTTTTTTTCGGTTCATTTCGGTTCACGATTTGGGGAAATTTGCCTGTAAAAAAGTTTTTTCTCTTTACCATAATAGATCCCAAATCATGGTATTTGATCCCAAATGACCCTTTTTTTCTTTTATAAACGTATATTTTGTTCATTTCTGTTTTCTGACTGAGAACTTCTGTCAAAATGTATCTCTCAAACATTGCAAAGACACTACAAAGCCAAAGAAACGATCGAAGGAAACACTGATTTTTGCCAAATAAATTCGCCGTGATGCTTGCAATCAAGAGACCAAGTGTGTTTGGTGGAGTGGGCATCGGATGGGTGGCCATTGTTGTAATGACGAATGGTGGGTCATGGTGCACACTGAAAGCACACTCTCATGTCCCTAGCTTTCTGATTGTATTATTAGCAATATTTCCCATGTAATACACAGTTTTAAGAACTGCAGTTTTATCTCTGCTTCATTTGGCAAGTGAACGAATGGCAAGTGACATGTCATCAGAATTTAAAAATGTATATAGTTCAGTGAAACCCCACCGCAGGGATGCTATTTTGGGTGCCTACACCATAGGGGCAAATTTTCCTTCCGAACCGAAAAATTCGAACCGAAAACCGAAAACCGCAAAAAAATACGAGTTCGAACCGGCTCGAACCGAAACGGAATTAATTTTTTTGGTCGAACCGAACCGAAAACCGAACCGAAATAGTTCCCCGAACCATAACCATAACCGAAACGAAAAAACATTTAGGTTCAAAGCCCTGGTTTAAAACTTCTATTAACGGAATTCTGTCCCCTTCACATAAGTTATGTTCAGATAAAAGATTTTGCCTTTTTATAACCAACTAGCAGTATGGGCTTGTGCTACAAACGTATAGTGTTTTCTTTGAGGGCCCAGTAACTCTGCCCGATGCCCTGCCCAAAGACTGACAAACTCTAGTCATAAAAAAAAAAAATTTTTGTCTTAATAATCCAAGAGCCCTGCCCAGCCCCGTGCCCCGACAGCAAGACTCTAAAACGCACCTTTTCCTCTCACGAATGTGCCCTATGCCCTGCCGCCATACCCGATAGCCAGATTATGATATAGCCAGATATATGCCCTAGCTCATAACCTATGACTTGGGAGCAGGGTTGGAAAAAACCTGGGTTTTTTAAAATAAACCCTGCCCAGTGGTGTTTTTTGGGTTTTATTGGGTTTTATTGGGCTTTTTTGGGTTTTTTATTTTGCTTCATATGAGTCATTCTCTGATACTTCATTGCCAGTTACAACGTGCTTTTCTGTTGGTTTTAGTAGACTGAGTTGTTAGACTGCAACTTTTGCCTGAGTGCTAGCGCTTGGAGCAGGAGCTAGCCTGCTTAACAACTGATTCTATTGGCAGGTTAGGTCAGGTTAGGTAAGGTGAGGTCTGTCCTGTCTTGTGGACAGAGAGGCCTGTGGACTTAAAAGTTAATGCCCTCAGGTAGTGGGCGTAATCTTGCCCAGGAGTAACATTTAGTTCAAAAAATTGACGACTCGACACAAGTGCGGGGCAAGTTATGCAAGGAAGTGTTTAGTGGCAACCAAAGTGGTTTTTTTAAAAACCCAGCGGGCTTTTTTGGGCTGGGCAAAAGAGTAACAGCCCTGCTTGGGACCGAAACCTTGCGACATTTTGTAACTGTTTTAGTGAACATGCTCGTAAATCAAGATGCTTCGTGTAAGTAAAAGCTAAGATTTGCACGACATATAAATCAAGATGGGTAGCAAGGAGTTATTCAATCTTGCCAGCCAAGATGGAAAAAGTAGTACCTATCGATATTTGACCAATAAAACAGTTTCAAATCGAAGTAAAATGTCGTAACGAAATAAAAACTTGAATAATTCTCAACCAAAATCAACCCGTTCCTCCCATTTTCAACCAAATTTCTTGATTTAGGAGATTTTTGTGAAAAGTTTCGCTTTCCGACACGGTTTGACGTGCAAATAGGCTACATTCACTGCCTAAAAGATAAATTCAAGAATTTGTTCACATTGCAGTGGCATGAAAACAAAACATAAGAATGCACCTGTCACTCTGAATACCAAATCATTTCAATTCCACGTAATATGATTGCAAAATATATAAGCGTTTTCACTCAATTTCTTCAATAACTTTATAATGCATGCGCGAATATAGTCATCTAGACGCAGTGGATCAGTAAAAGGTAAGATTTGAACGATTAAAAAATCAAGCTGAGCTGCAAGGCGTTATTCAATTTTGCCAGCCAAATGCAATCAGTTTTTTCAATATTTCACCAATAAAAAACTTTCAAATCGCTGTAAAAATGTCTTAACGGCATGTAAACCATTATCATGAACAAATATACACCATTTCCATCAGTTTTTAACCCATTTTTGCGATTTCTATAAAGAGTTAAGCTCGGTGAAACATGCGTCCCAGCCAGCCAGCAGAAACTAAAAAGTTGAACATAGCCGAAATAAGGGTTTTATAATACAGGTAAGGTTAATACAGAAGCAAATTAAGTTTAAAAAAAATTTAGTCTACCAATTGCCATTTTGTCTAATCTTTCCAATTTCAAATTAAATGTTCAAAATTGTAAAATCGATTCCAAATTTTAATATTGCAAAGTGATCGCTGTCAAAAGTCAATACCCACCGAAATTTTAAAGCGAATCGGTGTTTCGGGAAGGTAATTCCGGCCAAAAAACTATTCCCAGCCCAGAGCCCACGATGACGTCCTAGAGGGCTCCACATAAATGCTGTTTGTGGACTCAAAAAAAGGAAAGGAAGTTTATTTTGGAAATCATTGTATTTATCTGTTTGATTTGGCAGGCGATCTTTTTTATAGCAGTTAGTGATCAGACGAAAAATAATTATGTTTTAAGAATCTAATAACAATATAACAATATACTTTGATTTCGTAGCTCAAACTCACTATTTCCTTTGATTTTGATAATAGCTATGGTTTTTAAGCAGAGCAGAGAGAGCTATTTGCAATCAATAGCCTCCTCACATTTTACGAAAAAACTATGCTTGTAAAGACCGCGTGACAAGAACCAATGAAAACACGACACAACGAGCTGTATGATAGACCTAGTAATCACAGGCAGACTGACCTCTCCTCTCGGGTTGCGATTGTCGACTGCAGACGAAGACAGTGCATGCAGTATGGGGAATCAGGAAACGTTGAACCTAGTTGGATTTCCTACCATGCCAAAGTGGCCAAAACCAAAACAAAACCTTGCCAATATGCCACACGGTCAGATCTCGATGCGGCGGTGGGTCAGGGAAAGGACTTAGTTATTCTGGGAACATTCGTTCTCTTCAATGCGCCGAAAAAGGGCCCTCAAGAGCCGAGACTCATCCGTGATTCTGAAGTTCGCAACGCTAAAACATACACACATGATCGTTATGATCGTGGCTTCATTCCGGGCTCAGAATGCGTGGCTTCTACAACCCTGTTACATGGACTCTTTACTTACCGGTCGTCGCCACCTAGCCAACCACCCCTCGACACCCAGCCCAATGCCAGCCAGCCAGTCAGACACCCACCCACCCCTTGGAACAGGTGCCATGGATAAAATTTACCATAGCCAAGCCGCCACGGCATCAGATACCTTCATCAGAGATAGGTTCATTACGTACCTTACCTGCCTACCCAAAGGAAAAACATGCAACGAGGTACAGGTTCAAGTACAAGTGTACCAACGGCAGCGAGGCAACGGCTCCAGCGGAATTAAATATTGCACTAGGAGTGGGTAACTATACTTTTTTCAGCTTTAAATTTTGCTTGCACCTTCCAGTCAAGATATTTTACGACACGCAAGAATCAGCTGCTCTGCTGCACTTGCACTCGGAGTTAAATCTTATTCGCTGCAAAATTCCCTGGTAGATGGTGTTGCCAGAGCCAAGATTTTTGTCCATTTCATATGTTTGCTGCTAGGTGGCGCAATGAACGCTTTCTTAAGATTTCTGAGCCTGGCCGTCACAAATGTAGGGAAGCAGTAATAAGCTGGAAATTATGTGATGGACTGAGAAATTCTGCAAAAAATCAAATTGGCTCAAAATTCAGTCCTTTAAATGTTGCCAAGATTTACGTATGACTACAATTCATTAAAATAAGCTTATTTTCCTACCAACATGTGTCGGCTCAATGGTCTAGGGGTATGATTCCTGCTTTGGGTGCAGGAGGTCCCGGGTTCAAATCCCGGTTGAGCCCGATATTTTGTTTTTATTCGCATTTGATTTTTCTCAAAAGCAAAAGTTTATTTAATTGCTCTCGATTCCACATTTCCTTATATATTTTTCCTTTATACTTTACAACGAAGAATAGAAATTTATTTTAGAAGTCTGTTTGACACAAAAGATCTTATGCTTAATAGCATTGCAAAATACTGGCCATGATTGAATTTTACGTTGTCGATGCTTTACGGAAAGAAGTCAGTGACTCCAGTTATAACGTGGCAGCTTTATCCCTAAACAAGACGCATCCCAACCGGGATGGAGACTTTGTAGAAGTCTCCCTCTTCGGTAAAGCACGAATCACGATCGATGAGTGCATGAAAACAGCGTTTTCAATTCCAAACGTCCGTCGCGACCGAACCTGGTAACTCGAGCATCGTGCGAATGCCGGTCGGACCCTCCACCGACGACGCCGTCAATGCGTACGCGTGCATTTCGCAAAGTGGCAACGCACCCGGCACGGCGGCTCATGTTTATGCAGCACACGCGCCAATGTCTGCAGAGCGCGGGCCGGGCCGGGTCGGGCCGGGCCGGGTCGGTGCCTGGCAAAGTGGAGCAGGCGAGTGCCTGGCCTGCCTTGGCCGGGCGAGCCGGTCGACGGCATGCGGCTCTGCGCTCTCGAGGGCCCGACGTCGAGTCGAGCGCGTGTGAAAAAGACATGTCGCGAATATAAGACGATTGGATCTACACCCATTCTATGCATGGGCCTCGGAGGTCTTCTGGTACCACATTTTTCTGCAATTTGAAATTTGCCATGGAAAGATTCCTAGCTTCTTTCCGTTGCTATCTTCGCCGAAAGGTTTCAGCTCTACTTCGACTGCCTTTGTCACACTTTTAGGTAACATTTTACCACCACCACCACCACCCTTTCCCTACGTCATAAACTAACCATATTTACCTAACCATATACTAACCATACTAACCATATTTTTTAACGGATGGAATTCTGACCTTTGAGACCGCATATGATAGATTAAAAAACAGCACCCTTATACGAAATTTGGCAATGGCACCTATAAACTGTGAATTAAAAAAAAAAATTTTAGCGAAGTGGTTCAATTGACTTGTGGTCCTAAAAAGGACCCCGGTCCTTTTTAGGACCAAAAGTCACTCACAACACAGCAAACCCGTATACCTACTACACCACCATATTTTTAAATATATTTTTAAAAATAAAAATAAAACGTCTCTTTGATCTACAACAAAGTGTGGACCAATAGGTTGAAGCGAGAAAAAAAAACAGTGGAATCACAAATTATTGTGTGCTGCCCTCCTCCCCCATATCCAGTGGTGTACCTCCACTGGATTCCTTACAAGCTATGCATTCTCTTTTATACCCTAAGTTTGCTTATGGGTTGTCTGGAATGAAGCTGAAACCATGAATTGTATTGAAAATTTGCAATAGTTACTCGTAACAAGGAATTAGTGTACCAGCGTATGCCCGCGCATTTCTTTAATATAAAGGTGAGTACGTATACGCTAATTTTGAAAAAAATTTTGAAAATAAAAGCACAGATAAAAGGTGAGTATACTCCGATACTTGCGTATACCTCGGAATTCACCACTGGCCAAGTCACAAACTGTTGAAACATTTTATAGCATGGTGGCCAGTGTTGTGACTTATCTAGATAAAATTATCTAGAAAATTATCTAGATATTTTTTAAATCTATTATCTTTATCTAGATAAAAAAACCTTTATCTAAACTCCATATTTTAGATAATAGATAATAGATGATTTTAGCCAATTTTATTCCAATTTTTGACATTGTCATTCAGATTGTCATTATTTCCAAAACCATTGCCATCCCAAGAAAAAGTTTCAAACATGTATAATCTTGAGAGTAATGATTCGGGAATTGGGAATCCGATTCCAAGAGCTCATGTTGTACTGTTAGGTAGGTGTAATATAATATTATCAGTCACTTATGTGGCTTTTGGAATTTCGCCACAATCCAAAATCATTTTCCAATATTCCCAATTTCAAAAATTATCTTTTATCTAAAGAAAATTATCTAGATAGATTTTTTCATCTATTATCTTATCTAGATAACAAATTTGCCCATTATCTTCATCTTTATCTAGATGAAAAAAAAATTATCTAGTCACAACACTGATGGTGGCATGGTACCTATATATAGCAGAACTAAATTGTAAATTCATGCAAAAATCCAGGTGAACTGAATCCTTGTGCGTTATGGCCATGTAACACCAAGTTTTTGAAAACCTGCTGACCTGCATTGATTTCTGTGCGCAATTAGTTTTAACTTCAGCTGACGTTTCAATAAATGGCACATTTTTTTGGTGGAAATAAAGTTATATTACCAATTATTTTTATTGCCTACTGGTACCTAGCATACTTTAGGGCCGCGAGATAATTTCGAATAGAGAGGTGAAATGAAAAAGAAAAGGGGGGAAGAAACGAAAACATGTTTCCAAAATTCTTCGTGAAGAGACTCAATGGGGTAAAGGAAGGGGAAGGGGATGAAAAATTATTCTTCAAAGCTGAAAAATTTCTGCTTGTAAGTACTTGCCAACGGGAGGAGGGGGTTTTGCTCGACGAGTCGAAGACACATTTAAAGGGGAAGGGGGGGAGGGGCTGGTCACAATTTTCTGAAAACCAGGCCGTTCCCTGAATTCCTGAAATCATGAATAAGTACTCTCACCTCGACGACCGAACTCATCGCGGCGGGCCGAGAGCAAACCCTCCTAGAACACCGGGCATCAAACACCGGGCATGGAACACCGGGCATGGAACACCGGGCATCAAACACCGGGCATGGAACACCGGGCATGGAACACCGGGCATGGAACACCGGGCATGGAACACCGGGCATGGACAACCGGGCATGGAACACCGGGCATAGAACACCGGGCATGGAACACCGGGCATGGAACTACGGGCATGGAACACCGGGCATGGAACACCGGGCATGGACAACCGGGCATGGAACACCGGGCATAGAACACCGGGCATGGAACACCGGGCATGGAACACCGGGCATCGAACACCGGGCATGGAACACCGAGCATCGAACACCGGGCATGGAACACCGGGCATCGAACACCGGGCATAGAACACCGGGCATGGAACACCGGGCATGGAACACCGGGCATGGAACACCGGCCGACAGGCGCGCAACAACGCAACGCCTTCGTCTTCTTTGCCCCGTGCCGCAAGTTTCGCCACCGTCCGACGTACAGGTGGCCGTCGAGAATACGAACCTCGCTGAAAGACCCCCATTCCCTTTGGAGACCGACTACAAGATAAAACTGCCAGTTATCAATGTTAAATCATACAATTGCATTCCGTTCCAGATTTCCTTGACGGCGTCGTCCTGCACGGGCGTCCTCAGTCCCCGTGCCGAGTTTCAACCCCGTCCGACTTTCGGTTCCCGGGATAGAACCCAAACCACGTCCCACGTCCGCCCCCTGTCGACGAAACCAAATGCGTCTCCTGGATTCCCCCTCGGCCAGACCGGCCGGGGTTGCCGTGGCAACGCGCGACGCTCCCGACCGCGTGGCGCAACTGCACGGCGTTGCTAGGCGGTCACGGGCGGTTGGCAAGCAGCGTGGAATCAGACCGACGCTGCGGGCGACCGCTAGCCGCGCTAACAGAGCGTTGGCATGGCGAAACGACGCCCGCGGGCGCCGCAAGCCGCTCGCTTTAGAAGGTGCGAAACGTTGCAATCGCCGCGCCGAGCCGCGGCTGCTGAGGAAATTGCCAATCGCCCCCATCCGTCTTCGTGACGATGCCGTTTGCCATTTTGGACGACCTGGCTGGACTCGAAGACACTGCTCGGGCCCAGAGGGTTGCTATACCATCACTCGAACTTGAGTGCATCTCTTTGCTGTCGGTGTGCTCGGTTTTGCGACGGCGAATCCAAGCGTCGTCTACCACTCGTTTGCTATTTTGAGAGCTAGCAAGCACGGAGGCGTTTCGCGAGCTCCGCACGGCGGCGGCGGCGGCGGCGGCGGCGGCGGCGGCGGCGGCGGCGGCGGCGGCGCATGGAGTGCCTGAGCTGAGGCAAGCCGGCGAATCGCCCCGGGTGTCGATGGGCGCGCGGTGGACCGTGACCCAGATGTCGGCCCCCGGGGGCGATGCGGCAGCTCCGGTTTGGCCGCGAGCCTTGCGGTTCGCGATGCCGCGACGACGCCGTCGTCGTCCGTCGCGGAGTGTGCAAAGTCGATCGCGCGGGGGACTTGCGGACCGTGTGTACGGATGCGCAGGATATTATTACGGACTGTGGAGTCGGGAGGGTGAGGGGTCGACGAGCTGGAGCGTTGGGGTGTCAGAAAGGTATAACAGATATAGTCGAAACTCCTGTTTTGCAAATAGTATTTCGAAGTGAGGCGTGACGTATATTTTGGCGAAGTTGATGAGAAGGGACCCGTATATCTTGGAGATGGCGTGGCGGACGACCGCGCGACGATCAGCCCAGCGTGGCGGGGTCTGCAAGCAAACGTGTTCGGTGACCTCTCAGTGACCCGGGGCCTCTCCTGCAACCGGGCGTCGGTCCAGGGTCTCTAAAGATCATGTCCCTCTTTGGCCGTGCGGGCATTTTTTTGACAGGGCAAACGACAACTCCGCTCGTCGTTTCATACTTTGAGGACACTCCGGTCCCGGCTGGGTACCAAACGAGATACTCTCGGGGAGGGGTCCTTGCTCGGCACGGATGCCGGCATACGAGGCTGCGCGGCGAAGGGATTGAGCAAGAGAACGAAAAGTGATTGGAGTATACTCAGCAGAATCAAAGTGCTCAGGTGTGTTCTACGGGTATACACACGTAAATAAGCACATTGCATTTTTGGTCGCGGTTCAAATGTGTGAATGTGTCTTTCGGCTAGTTCACACAGTTGAACATGCTGAGCATGTGTCCACGAGCATGACAATCTAAAATATCAATGACTATTAAGTTTAATATATTTGGAAAATGGCAATAAATGTATACAGTGTCAACGATTTTTTTAAATATTGGTGAAACTGTGTTACAAAAACAAACCTTTGTTCATTTATATAGCGAGGTTAAATTCAGATATTTGAAATGTAATAAGTTGCGTAGAGATTTTGATGGCTGATAATCACAACGAGACAGTCGCGATTGTTTCAAGATTGCATCACATACCGGAGCAGTTGTTTTGTTTACAGATGAGCTAAATTTTTTTATGCACGCCCCGGCGAAACTGAAAGTCTTCGCTCGCGCTCCCAAACCACATTTCATCGCCATGGTAACTAACCGCGTACACAGCGAATCCAATCGTTCGCTTGGCTGGCAATCTCGTGACATCAGCTGCAGCACACATTGCTATACGGTACAGACGGGACAGGAGGACGCCGTCGACTCGGGAAACAGGACAGGACAATGAACAGATACACAATAAAGACACGTGACGTAATATATATATATATATAACACACATAAGTTTATTTGGTAACTGGCACCTTCCCCCCGGCCCCCTCGACGACGCGACAAAGACAACAGCTAACACACACATGTGTGTCGCATGTACATCGCTACCGCACACACGCGAACCCCACACATCGCACACAATACGACGGCACACGCGAGATGTAATTGCTCCGCGCAAGACAAATACAGTAGGTAATAACACTAGGTACATTGCTAATATTTACAAAGACGCTCGCGTTTCGAGCTCAAGGCTGACGCGGACGATACAGGGTCCCTCGAGACAGCGGGTACATGCTGCGCCCACCGGCCGAGGCATCTAACGTTATAATTAGAGCATTTCATCTTGACAAGGAGAGGGTTGGTTGCTAGTTTTAAAAATACACGTTGTTGCTGAAATGAGCTATGTTTCGAAACTGACAATGCGTACCATGTGGACGACTATAGGTCCAGAGTCAATCACTTAATGGGGTAAAAACTTGCAATGCTTTTCTAAGGCAATTATTTATCCACATAAGTAATTGACTCGGTCATCTATTGAGATTTGAGATGTGCAACAGGCCATAAGGCCGAAAGCCAGTTTTAAATATTTGGCTCGTCTCAAACAATCATGGGGTTCATTTAAAGTTCGCAAACGCCTCTCCTTATGATGAAATGGAGTATATTTTACAAGTAATATGATACAGACTACGCTTCGGAGATTGCTAGCCTCTGTCGAGACAAAACGGACGGACTGACGGACATGGACGTCGACGACGACGACGTCACCGAGGCTTAGAAATCGTACGAGCTCGACTCGTCTTCACCTTTGCGCGCTTGGAAGAGGAACCGGTAGACCGCCCCAGCCAGGAGACCGCCGAGGATCGGGCCGGCCCAGTACACCTGTCGGCACACAACGAGAGAGCCGATTGCACAACGATGAAGTACGACTCAATGCATGAGTGTTCGACAACGCCTCTACCCGCGATGACTCACCCAGTGGTCGTCCCAGATGCCGGCGACGACGGCCGGTCCCAGGGTGCGCGCCGGGTTCATCGACGAGCCAGTGTAGTTGATCTGCAACACGGCAGAAGGAAATCAGCGAGACTTTTATTTAGCATTCAAAACCCAGTTTGAAATAGTTAGATGGGAAAAGCAGGCACGAGTTTTAGTACTCTCGACTTATTGATGCCGCAGCTTGAGTGCTGAACCCAACTGCAAAAGCAGGTTTGATAATGGATGAAATATGAAATCCTGCTGAAGTGTAACAGATCTTTTTCGTTCAGCTCAAATCGCTCGTCGTCCGTGGGACGACATTTTACAGTTCCAGAGTCGAACACTTATGTGGGCGAATAATTGGCATAATATAATAGCATTGCGAATGTTTGTCCACATAAGCGATTGACTCTGGAATTGTGGACGTCCATTTCGCCGAGCCTCATTTCTATTAGCGGTCGAAAACGGCTGTTTAAAACTTTTGTAACGCATCGAAGAATCTATAGAAGCATTTTCAGATTGTGCTTTTTCGTTTTGAGAGTGTATTGGTAAAGAGCGTATTCGTTCAACACAATCGCCCGCTGACGGCTCAACAAAGTCGGACAAACGCCTCCCCCATGTCCCGTGATGCTCACCGCGCCGAGATGGCACGCCGTGACGGTGAGCCCGATGGCCAACGGCACCGAGCCCTTTACGTCGTTGCGGCGGTCGTCGCACACGGCTTGAATGACCAGCACGAGCACGAACGTGGCGAGCAGCTCGACGAAGAAGCCCTGGACGGCGTCCAGCTGCTTGGCCACCAGAGTCATGCCCAGGTTCGTCTCGAACGACGCGGGCGTCAATGCCTGGAACGTGCGGCAAACGCACATATTTTCGGGGTTAGACATTCGTTGAATATCATTGGTTTATTTGCACCAGTTAGCCAAGTATAGCCAGAAAATGGCTTTATAGTTGAAAAAACAGCACTACTATTTGCCTGGATTCACGGAACGGGGCGGAAAGATGTGGGACAAAAATCGGGGGTTTAAATATTTTTCATGTAATCAGATTCAATTTTCAGTGATTGATGGTATTATCACCATGGTAATAACTAGGGCGAACGCAATTTGTGCGTCACGCAATCAACGCGAACGCGTTGAAGATGAGCGTAGCGGTTTGTATTTAGCGCATAAAAAGATTGAGGCAAAAAGCCTAAATCATGGAGCAGCAAGCCGGACGATTGCTTTCTCAAAGATTCTGATCACTTGAAAATGAAAACGATTCTGACCTTCCTTTGTTTCTGTCCGAGCTGTTGGGTAGCGGAAATATGCTCACTTTGAGATCATTGAGCATGAAAATACATAGATGTAATTCTCATGCCCAAGGGTTTTTATTGGGTTTTATGGGGTTGGTTTTTATTGGGAAAAATCTGGTGTGATGTTTCGATTTGGTTTCGATGGTTTCTAAAGGCAAATCGAAATTGGGAACATTTGAAAAAAATACGCACTTTAAAATAAATTTCCGTACTTTTCCAAACTTGCCCAATTGTCGAATTTTGCTCTTTTTTCTGCTTTGAAGGTGAAGGGTAAGGAGGATTTTCTTGAAAAACGCAGGGGGTCTAAGTTGAGAACAAAAGTAGACACCCTGAAAATTTCATCCCACTCGAAGCAGGCGTTTGGCCTGTAGAGCGCGCGCAAACACATATACAAAAAAAAACACACACACACACCAAGTGTTTTTTTAGCAGTAGTGAAATTGATGATTTCGCTTCGCTCGCTACGCTCATCAACAAATTTACCCCCTCAGTGTTATGATAAACCTGCTTCGTATACCCAGGTGGGGGAAGGTGGGACGTTAAGCAACACTGCGCTAAGTCGAGTGTTGGATGGGTGACCCAAAGGCATGCTCATGGGATGGTTCAGGGTATATAGATACAAAGGATTCAATTTAAGCAACAAGGCACCATGGCGGACGGATGACCGTCATTTCCCTTACGATAATGCTATAACCATCCCAGACTTGGACCAGACCTGGACCTGACCTGGACCTAGGTCCTAGACCTGAACCAAGCCTGATTCGTATCTGGGATTTGTCCCTGTAATGTTTCCAGATCTGAGTTGAGCAGGCAGCCAAATTATGGCTTTTATTCCAGACGTGGCCCAGGTCTGGGCCAGATCAAAAGTTTTCCAGACCAGGTCCATCATTGATTCACATAGTATATAACCGTAAGTCACTAGAGTGTGCTGATGCTTGCTAAAGTTTTAACACTCAATACCGGTCAAGTAGGTACCACGGATATGTATGTCAGGTGAGCCTCGACAAGGTAACTGACAAGTTAACTGCGCCTAGTTAACGTTTCAGTTGAACGAGATTTGAAATATGGACAAAATGTCTCAAGAGACAAAGGTCATGGCGCTTGTGTCACTTGGTGATAAGAGCATGCGCCGAGGGGATCTTCATATCAAATCAAGCTAAAATGTGCCCAGCTTTTGCAGTTCACCATCGCGGTGAGCCGTTTTATAAATCATAGTATGGAATATCTTTTTGCCGCAAAGAAGTAACGTATAGAAATCTTTTATGAGCAGTGTCATACTTTCCCTTCATTTCCAGACCTGGACCTAGTAAGTAAACCTGATCTGGCCCAGGTCTGGTAGAAAAGGGTCTGGCCCAGATCTGGACCCATTAGAAGCCCTGTCCAGATCTGGAAAATTAATGGATTTTAGATCTGGACCAGATCAAACATTTCTGTAAGGGATGTTCACGGCCAATTGCGTTTCAATCCATGTCTATATCAAGATATAAACATCTTGAAGATAGGTATACAAAATTTGTGGAGGAATCCGTTTTACGTTTTCGGCCCTTTCAAGATTGAGAAGACCATGTGCCGGCATTGAGTTCATTCTTGGAATGGCACACGGCTCGCTATGGCCGCATCGCATATTGTGACAAGCAGTGCGTCGATAAACACCAAAAAAGTGATTTTTACTATATACCTAGTATAGTTATATATATATATATATATATATATATGAAACAGGCTCATCGCTGACGAAGTTATATCTTGGGGTTACAGACCCTAGTATGTCTTTATGCATGCACGAATTAATGGCTGTATTATTTTACAGCTATATAAATATATATATATATATATATATATATATATATATATATATATATATATATATATATATATATATATATATATATATATATATATATATATATATATATATATATATATATATATATATATATATATATATATATTTATATAGCTGTAAAATAATACAGCCATTAATTCGTGCATGCATAAAGACATACTAGGGTCTGTAACCCCAAGATATAACTTCGTCAGCGATGAGCCTGTTTCATCGATAAAGTCGGCGCCGCTATCTGACAGCGAAATGACAGTTTAACACAATTACATGAGATGACAGTTTGACATGCGACGACATGAGACCAAAGGCTATCGACGCTGACTCCATTGCTCAGGCCGATCGAGCCGAACTATCGCCTCTATTGCGGAAGCAAAATGGTGTGACTGCCCCTCAAGTTAAGCAACTTGAGGCCAGTGGTCGCCTGTTGCATGGATGACCGCTATGCGGCTAGTTAAACAGCAATGTCCGTGGTTAGTGTTTAGATGGATGACCGGGTCCCGGATTCGTACCTTGAGCACGGTGGCGCCGGCCACTCCGCCGATGCACTGCACCGCGATGTAAAACACGGCCTTCAGGACGCTGATGTGCCCCGAGACAAGCAGACCGCACGTCACGGCCGGGTTGATGTGGCACCCGCTCACGTGGCCCAGCGCCTGTGGAAACACACGACCATGTGGATACATTACACGCAGACAGCTCCAAATAACCGAAGTTGGGCCGGATCCACAAAGAAGGGATTTTCAAACCCCATGGCCTGGATTCACGAAGAGGGGTTATCACAACCCCGGGGGTAAATTTGGTATTGCCATGGTGATAACATTGACATGATTGTCTGAAAACATATTTAACCCTGTTTTAGCCCCAACCACTTTTAGCCCCGTTTCGTAAATCCAGGTCCAGGGGAATTTTGTTATCTCCATTTGCGACAGCCATTGGAATTCACTGCACACTGAACCTGATTGGTGACACGCAAATATTCTCCGCGCGATAATTGAAAATCCTCTTTTGTGGATCTGGGCCCTGAGCAGCGATCTCAGCATCTCCAAGAAGGCCGTGGCTGATACATGAATTTACATGCGAATCTCCATCTTGTTCTGCTTACATTTAGCAACCAAAGCGCTCTCTTCGAATAATTTCCCTGTAGAGTCGATTCCTGTGAATTAACAGGGGCTACGCGAAATCTTGCCAGGCCCTCAGCCTTCAAGTTTCCCGGCATTCCACTCTGCATCTTCAAACTAACTATTGTTCCTGCGGTCCCTGGATAGAGACGCACGTTCTGCCGACCATCGCTGTTCAGTCGAAGTGAAACCACCCCACCACCGGGACGACCGTCAACACCTATTCTCCTCCCTTGGGGCCTATAATTGCTCCATATGTCAGATCATTATCCGTTACACACTGCACACCATGATCTGTGCCGACGACGGCGAGCGAGTGAGTCACGGCCCCGCGGCACGATGAGCCTTCACCCCGGCCAGGCAGATAATGTCAGCGCGCCGCGCCGCGAGGATCTAGGTGACCGATTCGCGCAACAGGTGGGCCCCGGCGAAAAGTCAAGGGCCATTTCGATGCGCAAATCTGACCGTTGCCCGGGTTACGTGCCAGGGTCGCCACACGCATGCGCACGCGTGATTTGGGCCACGCGCCGCGCCGGCGAAACCCATGGCGACCACGCGAACGTCGAAATCGCGGGTGCGTAGGTGCTGTCGTCGCCGGTGCTGAGTTGCGTGCGATCGCATTATTGTGCAGTGTGTTCAAGTCTAATAAAACCACGGCCCGTGAGATCCGAGCGGGCCGACTTTGTGAATGAACCGCCGCCGCGTAAATGTCAAGGCTGCGCGCGCATGAGTGGCGGGAAATAGGTTACGTCGAGGTGGCAGTGAATGACACGGGCCGCCCAACGCGTTATAGAGTACCCGAGCATCGAGCAAGCCGTGGCCGGCCGGCGAGGCGGCGAGGCGGTGATTTGCAGATTGCCAGCTCTACGTTTCGCGGCGCCCCGGGCGATCGTCATATATTTTACACACACACACATACACACATACACACACACATAGAGAGCAGGCTGTGCGCGCATGTCGGTTGCCCAACAACGCCGTCGTCAATGTGCAGCAGTCGGCGTTGCTGTGCGCCGAACAAACGGAGGACGCCGGTTTGCGAACGCGCGCTCCAGTTAGCGCTGGGCTCGTCCACAAAGCCGTGATTTACAACGCGCAAGACGCGAGCTCAAAGCGCGGTGACACTCGACTACCTGTTGCCGCCGCGGATTTGTCTGATTTACAACCGCAATGTTTGCAGAGCACTAAATATGCGTGAATTGGCTTGTAGCCGGGCCGTGTGTGCGTACCGAACACCGCGATACGCCGTCTAGAAACATGCGTGGCGCGTTTTTCGCGGGTCGCGGGACAATTGGCGATCGCGCGCGGTGCGGTCCCGGCCAGCTGTGCCCCCCGTTCGCCCGCGGGGCGCTGTTATGAAAGACAATCGCCGAGCGGCGGCGCAGCGCGCTGAGAGAATGCAATGACATCATGCCGGGCCGCGCTTGGGCAAGTCGCGCACTCAAGGTGGCCGTGCCCGCGGGCAGCGCTCCAGTTCGCACGGTGCACACACTGCTGACTGCACACATGACGCCGACATGAGTAGGGGCCTGGGGGGCCGTGGCGGTTATCGCGCGTCCTGCACGGCTGGACGTGGCCCAGAGCGTCCACCGGGCAGTGGATGGACGTCGACGGGCCGTGGTTTGTGCAGCGTGTCGCGATGTGCATCGAGGCGACCGTGATCCGGTGCGGGGCGATCGAGTGCGCCGTGTGTGTGCGCTGAAAGTGGAGCGCGTGCGGCCTACACCCCGCGGGTCCGGGTCTATCGCCACCACGCGGACGGCGTCGAGTCGGGCCGGGGTGGCGATAAACGTGCCGTTGACGTGCGAATAGCCGTCCTGAGGCCAATACTCGGTAAATGGGATCGAGGTAATTTGTGGA
This sequence comes from Nemoura dubitans, assembly GCA_921293005.1. Classification (NCBI taxonomy): domain Eukaryota; kingdom Metazoa; phylum Arthropoda; class Insecta; order Plecoptera; family Nemouridae; genus Nemoura; species Nemoura dubitans. The sequence goes on from OV121073.1 coordinate 53,191,046, forward strand.
TCGATAAGTTTTGATTCTGTGATCGGTTACATCCGTTGGCATCAAAAGTTGATCGAGGATGCCCGAATGGGTGTCGAAAGATCGAACTTCGCGGAAAGCAAATGTTTCAACGGTTTAACAATAATTGTGAAGGGCCGCCGATTGCAAGGTTTAAAAGCGCAAAAAACGGTTTTGAATAAAGACGCTCTGAAACCAGACAAACTGGCTCGTGCGCAGAAGAAGGGGATTGGCCCGTTGGCAATATGGCGAGATACAAATCTACAACCACTTTAGAATATAGCGGACACGATTCGGAATTTCTTTCGAATTTCGGAATCTTGGACTGGAAAATTGCCAAGTATACCCGACTTGAAATGAATAGCAATTTTGACTGTGTACATTTTACCACATCTAGTTTTAAGTCTCGGCCAAGAACGCTAATTGGTGCCAATTTGTCTCATGCACTCTAAAGTAATTGCCGATTTTCTCGCAGCCCGTTGCCATGGCGACGCACGCTAAGACAGCATGTTGACAAACAACTCGATCAGTGATCGCTGACGACCCTCTCGAGTCTCAAGACCTGCGAGAACTCGCGACTTCCAACGCGTCCAAAACACAACAATGGAAACAATTTGTAAGCCCCCTTGTTTATCTTACTAATCAGAGTGGCCGATCGCATTAATTACCCGAGATGTATATCACCGTGACTGGATGGGTTTCGCTGGGCACGCATTAATGTCTCAACGACGCGAGCGATTGTCCCAATTGTCCCAGGTAATCGATCAATCATCGACAATCAATCAAACCTATATTCGTGCAGAAAAGAATGCAATGCAATACATATCAATCCAGCATAACACATCCATTCACGCCTGCACAGATTACGTGGATTACAACACATCCTCTTAGATATACGTATAATATACTCTGTCTCATTTTTTTATGAATGGTTATAAGAAAACACGCGCTGCTACGCGCCCACAGCCTTCTGAAAATGAAAAAGTTGTTCCCCAGCGCTTGATGAATGTCTCTATATATATGAAGGCTGCGATGGACCAGGTTTTTTTATGCTATCCTTAAAAAATTACGCGAGCTCTGCAACCATACACATAATTTTTCACATTTCGAAGGAGAACGGTGTTTCACTCTCAAAGAGGATCTCCTGCTGCTAGAAGAGCCAACGGTGTCAACATTCGCAGGCCGTCCCATTGTTGCGCCAAAGGGTTGAATCTAAGGTCTGAGCATCGAATGTTTGACATCGCAAATGCAATGTCTGGAGTCAACAGAACAAAAATGTTGTATGATCGCAGTCAGTGTCCTGCAGTCTCATACGACCGGGGTTCGAACCCTGATCATTCCAGCGACCGCAAAACAAGTGCAATCCGCTTGCAGATAAGCAAGCAGCGTCCAAGGCGTCGAGATCTGTATCAAGCAGGCCGCGTGATACGCCGTGGCTATCGCTGTCACGGCCGCTCGGAGATTAGCGCGATTATCGCTTGTGCAGTGATTAGATTTGGGACACTAGAAGTACGCCACCCTGGCCTGGCCTGGCACGGCCGATTGGATTCGCTGACATTAACATTCCGAGCGAAACAAGTGCATCGCTCTTCAATTTTGATATAAAAAAAACTCGATAGCGTCGATTATCAGAAGCTTATCGGATCATGGAATGTCCCGAATGCGATATTGGCGCCCATCGGGCCGGGGTGGATGTGCCACAGGGGCAGTGTCCACTGAACGACTCAAAGAGGCCCTGGTGCTCGTCGCTTATCGCGAAATATCTGTAAAATCTAGCCAATTTATAACCCACTCCCCCGTACTGTGCGAAGTGATGCGCTTGTGCGTAGGTAATGGTAATTGTGTTTTAATCGATGTTGTAATCGATTTTTGCGATTTGCGATCAAATCGATCTGGATATAGAGATTATAAAGAGCGATCGCTTTGCAGAAGATAAATCAGCATGTATTGGAATATAAAAACATCAAGTGGCATAGGTAGGTACTTGTTTTTTAGGACATCATCTTTATAGAACATTTTTTTGTATATAGACGCTACCTTGCCACTGGCTTCTACTACAGAGCCGTCACTCTCGCTTTCATCATAATTTGACAGTGAAATGGAACAATTTCCTGCGTATTTATATTCGATTGCGTAAACGTTCTCAAACTTGTCGATAAAAATCTCCGAGATTTAAAATTGTGCATCCTTGTAGTGAATTCGATGGTGCTAATGGTTTTCAGAGCATGGTCCATGTCTACCGCGGTGTTGTGCAAGGTTTTGGCGTCTCAGAATTTTGCGCGCTTATAAGCGCCTATAGGTGCAGTGTCATAATGTGGCAGATAAGCCAGATTGCTATCGAACATCACAAATGGAATACCGCGATTGAAAGTTTTTATCGCAAACTTGGTAACTCTGCAGGCACATGCTTACTTCATGTACCTACTTACTCGGAAATCTCATAAAAGATTGTAGAGAACATCGGTCAATCAAAATAATCGACAATGTTATGGATAAAACTCCTGTTGAATTATTTTCTGTTTTTTTCCCATTCTCTAAATAGGTACCTTATCTTTTGAAAGATTTAGAAAAGGAGTTTTTAAATGTTCACCAAAAACCTATTTGGTTGACAGTATCATGACAAATCACTAGCGGATGACGTCTTTTAGCTTTATATTATTACAAACTTTGAAAAGGAGTGTCAATATTATGATGGGGTGCATGCTGATCTTATAGCGGTGACTATTATTATATTCTTTATACTATTATTATTATATTGTACCAGAGTTTTGTCTCCTGTGTGAAAATCTCTAAAAAAGACAGAGCATCGCCTTCTTTTCGGATTAACTTTTGCAAAATTGATACCTATCCGTTCTCCAAAAAGAAAGGTCATCGCCATTTTTTCGAATAACTTATACAAAATTTCATAGATATAACAAATCTTCGAACCCGGGGGGGGGGGAGGGGGGGGGGGGGGGGAGTAAAAAATGATGGAGGCCTCGGACTTCACAGAGGCCCCCGAGCACTGGTATGCCTGCTCCCCTATCTAGTTACGCCTCTGGATTGACATTCCGTTTTCGGTATACAAATTTCAAAGGCTATTAGTTTGTCTTCGATCACTCGCAACCGGATAGGCAACTATTATGCTGTTATTGCATTTATTATATTATGCTTTCGGTTTTCACGTTATCAAATAAGTAAACTTCTAAACGCTAGAAGCAACTTCTTTAGAAACAGCTTCTAAAATTAAATTTACTTCTTTAGAATGAAGTATTAGGTACATATTTCAGAAGGCCTTTATTTCAATGTTGCGATGGAATACACTGCGCTGAGCTTTATAGTTGTACATCCCAGCTAGCAATTAACGAAGGTTTTATGGTGATTATTGGGACATGTAACTTGTCACCGATCACACTGGCAGTGCCATGTAGTTGTCAGCGACAAATCAAGTGACAGCCATCTGTCAATTAGCACGGTCAATCAAGATTGGATCCAATCGCGCTCGATGTCCAGCTCGAATGTCCAGCTCGAATATTCAGCGTCGTCGCGCATAGCTATAACCTCGGTATATACCTACCTATACATCAAAGTTTCAAGCGGAAAGTTGCTAGCAATAATGTAGACACTCGGGTGTGACATCTGGATGGCGGCCAGTATATCATGAAAATGACATTTTCCATGAATAAGACGATATTTTGTTTATTGCAAAATTCTGGACAAATATCATTCTGAATATGAGACTCTGGAGTCTGGAATAACACTGAATCGAGTAGCTGGCATATAAAGGAGCACAAAATGTTGTACTAGTAAAACCATGATGATCTACCAGAAAGACCTCGTCTCCTCTCGCATTTGTCTGAAATAGGCAATTTAACTCCCAGTCGAAATCCCAAAAATAAATAATCGACAAAGAACAGGTCGACGTAAATGAACTTGGTTGGTTTTCCACTTAATTTATAATTTGGTAATGGTCATTACATAGTAGTGTCTGTTGTACCTATCTATAGGCTTGTGTATCTACTATCTCTATGAAAATATTTCGTAACTTTATTTATCAAGTACCTATTTCTGCTTATATGTATACATATAGGTATGGTTGGTTAATGCCCGGTTTTACCAAGTTGTTAGCTCCTAGTTGAGGTCCCACCTAGGAGTTACAACTAAATTCGTTGCCATGTGATTGACTGAGTTCTGTTGTAGGTACTCGACTCCCTTTTGGGACTTGGGATCTCAGCTTATAGGATTTAAATTGCCTTTACGCTGGCAAGTGGCTACCCATGGAGCAGCAGTCCCCCCATTGTCGGCGAAGGCGTAGTGCGTGAACTCTTACCTGCACCATGGCGGCGACGGTGAGTCCGAACGCCAGACTGATGTGCAGCGTGCTCGACGGCACCTCGCCGTCGCCGCCCCACCCGGAGATGGTGCTGCCGCAACCGAGCAGCACCAGGAAGAAGGTGCCCAGCAGTTCGGCGCACAGGTTCCGCCAAATGGTGCGGTTGTCGGTGATGTCGTGCAACCCGATGAACGCCTTCGTGCCTGATCGAACAAGACAAACACATGTTGCGGTCACAACAACGCCGTTCTTTGCCGCCAGTCGCATTATTTTGCCGCGCTCTGTACCGAACAACGAAATATCGCTGTAAAATCTACAATTCTATTCCGATCCTGATTTCCTTGACGGCGTCGTCCTGCACGGGCGTCCTTAGTCCCCGTGCCGAGTTTCAACCTCGTCCGACTTTCGGTTCCCAAAATAAAATATCTTAAATCAACCCAAACCACGACCCACGGCCGCCTCCTTCTACATATCAAAGAAATGCTTATAGCTACGTCATATACATGTCGTTTTTCACTAGGAGGCTTCTCAAGAGGCATTCAAAGCTGCCTAGCGCGGGATTTCTATAGCGTCCGCGGACGACGTTGTGAAATGTGAAAGGGGCAGCGATATCCTCGGAGAGATAGCGGGTTTCTCGGGCTAAACTTAGCCCCGACGGGAGAAACGGACATTCCACGCTGCACTCGCCAGTCGTCGGCCACTGCACTTGGATCCTCGCGTCTCATCTGCCGTGCGCAGCGAGGGCGACGCGGCCCTCGACCCGCCTAACCTAGCAACGGTGCTGTGCGTGACCTTGACGACGCGCGGTTACCCGGGGCGACCGCCGCGCGCGGATTGAGGCCAGTCGCGCGTCCGGGGCCGGGAGACAAATCTGCACACACTTTGGCTTAGGCGGTACGAGACGAGGGGTTGGACTGAGTCGAGGGAAGCGATTGGTTGGATCTCTCGTGACGTGCGGTTCTCTGCTGGCTGGCGCAGGGTTGCAGAATTGCTGACGGTCAAGCGGTCACCCATAAAATGCCTTCTCAGTTTGCATTTTTTTATGGAACGATAATTCCAGACAAAATAAAAAGCACTGCTCCTCCGATTCTAATTCATTGCCAATCCATTTCGGGTAATAAGTTACGACCCCGTGTCGTATCTAGCCAATACACACCCACGCTTTCGAGCCCTTCGGATGCGAATCCATCTCGTACTCGGCCTCTCAGAGCGTTCTGGGCTCCGACAGGCTCGTAAGAGTGGAAATTGCGTATAGTGTGTACTGGCTCTAAATAACCTATATTGTCAAAGTATAGCAGCAGAATTTTTTCTTATTGCCCGGCGACCGACGAGCGCAGATACTTTTATTGTTTATCGCTCGACGCCAGTGCTAATCTCCTTTAGCGTTATCTGTTGGTAGCGCGGCTAAGACGGTGATTTGCCGGGCCACGGCAAGGCACGGCACGGGATCTTATCGGCCGTGTGCGGGATTAGCCGGGCGGCAATCTCCAGGTCAGCGGCGGGAGCCTCGCTAAGTCCCGTCGCCATGGCTACCATGTGCAAACGGCCGGTTAGCAATGCGGTCACGTGACGTCACGCGACCGTCGTCTCAGCGGCCGCCCAAACCGGCCGGTTGCCCCGGGCGACGGCGAGTGCACGTGTACCCGTGACGAGGGCGATGTGCCGGCTGTCGAGTGTCGGGTCCTCGATGTCGCCCCTGGTTTGAAAGCGGTGTTGACCGAGCAATTCGGTACGATTTGAGCCGAGCACGATGCAGATCTTTGAAATTGTGACACGGTTCGGGTTCGGCGTTCTTCGGCGTCTCCGAGGGTGCGTTCCCAGGATGGCACCCTCTGGCACTCCGTTCCGGCATCATGGAATCTATGCGCATGCGGTGATTCGCGACTTGCTCAGAACCAATTTGTGTCGCGCGCTCTGCTTACGTTTTGGCACATTTTGGGGGTCAACTTTTGGGGGGTTGGTTCCACATTTTTTCCACTGATATTGACATCTATTTTTGACGACAAAATATCGAGTCAAAGTTCATGGCAAGGCAGAACTTGCATTGACGGCATTTTAAATGAATTAGAACATAATTTTATATATCTGAAGTGTATTTAACAGTGGAAATAAATTTGATTCCGTTGGTATATTGCCAAGACGAGATTCCAATCGTTGCTTGACTGCCAAATTGTTTTCATTGATCGCAAATTATTCTGTATTCTTAGGTATTCAAAATTGTAAAAAATAATATCGTCGATATACAAAAATAGCGAGATATTTTAATCGCATCTCCCCGCCAGAACCGTGGCGTCGTTGCAGCCCTTAACTGGGACTCAAGACTCTTCGTCGCCTCCCCCATTTGACGAAGCCGTGTCGCCGTCCATTTCTGCATAACGCGTTCCTCATTAGACACCGGCACTGGGAAAAATCTTCGGGACGGGAACGAGAACGACGGGACGGGACGGGACGGGAGCGACGGGAAAAATCCTCGCGCTCAGTCCGTCGGACAGAGCCGGCTAAACGCGTCCCCCATGGCACATGCCGTCGGGAACACTAGCAAGTAGAGCGACGAAACGGCGTCGCGAGAATCGAGATCATTTCTTTGCTGCTCTCCGCTCGAACGCGAACAGTGCCGGTCAAACGCCCCCCTACGAGTGGCATGGACGACTCGGTCCCTAAACGACGTCGTCGCGCTGCAAGATCGCAGTCCACGTGCGAACGGAACAATCCGGCGTCGGAAATTTCCTCGAAAGTCGCGTGACATTGACAATAAGCTATGTATATGCAAGTAATATATTTCCCGAAACGAAGGAAACTCTGGCTTATATCATGGTCGATCGGCTCACCTGTAGGTTTTCCCATTTTCGCTATCACTTTCCCGCTCTCTGCGTGTTCGTCTGTCACTTTTCCAACCGGTCACTGCCCTGTTGATTCTTTAGCACACTGGATCTCCTGATCACTGGACGCTTGATTCTCACTCGCCCTCTGTGGATTGTGCGGACACTGCGCGCTAGTGAGCGATCTTCGGGGCACTGGATCACTGAGCACTGAGCGCTTGCTGGACTGGCACAGGGAGACACGGCGAGAGTGAGACTGGCACGACACACGGCCCCGCGGAGCCGATCGGGTCGAGCGCACTCTGCTATCTCGTAGCGAGCGTGCGCGCGCCGTCGCCGTCGCCGCTCCCCACCACCAGGGCGCGAGGCGACCAATCACGAGCCGTCCGGCGTCTGCTACCCTTGCGGGGCTCGCGGACTTCTGGTGCCAGGAGTAAGACTTCTCTACCTGTTGCAGGGATTGCAGGTTCTGGGACTTTTTCTTCTTCCTGTTCCAGGGATCACAGGTTCGGGGACTTCTTCCAGGATGGGATTTGGCTGCTTTATGTAAGACGGCTTTGCCTGTAGACGTGTTTTGGTTTTATCTGTCCTGTGTTGCTTTGGGAAATGGGTTTGTCTCTGGGTTTAGCTCGACGTGCTGATACGACGTGCTCGATGATACGACGTGCTACATATTTTTGGGTGTGAAATATTCGGGACTCTGGACCTAGAATTAAGACTTCAAAAATCAGAAATGAGGAAACTATAAAACTTCAGTCCACTGATCATAATGAAATACATTTTTTCGGAAACTTTAGGAAACTTATTTATAAGCGCTACAGATTTAAGCATAAAATAGCATGTGTCTAACAAAAATCATGCGCGTTTTAACATTGTTCGTTGTAGGTGCAGTTCCCATGGAATCGATGGCCGGCTGGACAGTTTTCCCTCATATCGGTATGATTTTCTCGGCCTTCTAGAGTACCTTCTCGAGACTTTTCGTCATCATTAAGCCAGCCATCTTCAGGAGAAAACTTGACCAAAGTGTTTACGTCGTCAAAACTTCGCGTCGTCAAGAAATAAAAACTGCCCTCCGACATGTCAAACATTAGGACGTCTTTACGCGGCGTGGCTTAGCAGCCTGCCGGGCTGCCACGGCTTCGCCTTGCCGACGTCGTCACGGGTCTTCTGAGGGCCCGGGGGGGGGGGGGGGGGGGAGTATCGTTTACCGTCCCGATGAAGCACGTCGAAAAGAAACACGCGATGACGCCGATGACAATATAATCACCGATTCCGCTGATGACGATGATGAAATCATGGCATTATTACACTGGGCTGTGTCAACCGTGCACACAGCGCTAATAACACCCCTGTTGGCGCGGTGAATGAATTAGCCGGAGACTTGGCGCGAAGACTTTTGCCGGACGAATTTCGCCGAAACGCCGCGACTCGCAATTCGCTTCCTGACATCGCACGGCATCTGACTTGCAAATGCGCGCGGCATCCCTTCGGCTGAATGCTCTGTTTCCGCGTTGCTCGCCAGGCACTCGCGCTGGCACGCATGTGAAATGGGTCCTAGGGGCCGGGAAAAACAAGCGCGCCGCGCGACCCTGACGTCCGGCGTTTTCCCGCCAGCCGTGCGCGCCTTCCGAGAAGCCGTGCTCGGGAGGCGGACGCGATCGTGGCGGCCGTGTCGATCAATTTTCCTCCACGCGTATCCAATCACGGTGATTAGACGTACGAGACGATTCGACTGGCGGATTATTTTGCTGGCATCGTAGAGGCCTAATTCACTAGAGGCGCAGTGCGAAATGCGCATGTGCATTAAATATGCAACTGCGCATCTTCATGTTCGACGACGAAATTGTCCATCATCTCACATTATAATAGTCCAACCGTGCGAAGTTATATAAACAACGGGCCGGTTTTTACCATGACCCTGGTTCAGTAGTTAACTATTAATCTATTCTAGTTATGATAGTTAGCATCTTCAAGGTCATGCACGTAAGATTTGTTTTAAATAATTAGGCATGTCACTTTTCTTGACATCCATTGGATGGCCTGCGGGAGTGATCTGTGAAACTCCTCTCGAAATTGAAGAGATCGAGAGCGAGTTTATAGTTTTCGGCAGTGACAATATAAGAATTCTCGCTAACTCATGGACATTATGTAAAACTAAAAGTGTACCAAACAAGCGATATGAGCGTGCACGCACATTGATTTGTGCTTCCAATTCCGTTGAACTCTCACATACTCACCTTGAAAAAAATTATTCCAAACTGGCATATGAATGCCAAATATAAGTCTTACTGGTTTCCAGCGAGACTTTTATTTAGCATTCACATCCCAGTTTGGAAAATATATTTGTTTCAAAACTAGTGCCACAGATAGAGTCTAAGAAATTGAATACAGACGCGCCTATTTCTTTTGCGTAGCCTAATTTCATTTCGGTACAATTCAAAGCTGGGCGGATTCCTCGCGGTTGCGGTTAGATTTTACTTTCAAAACACGATCAAACCGAATTAGACAACCACGCGCGGATGTCGATATGAGGTTTTAACTATTTTTAACCCAATAACTATGCGTTAGGCAAGCGTCAGTCGAAGAATAATGGAATGTAAAAAACGTGATATCATCATCGTTGTTGTATCACACATTGGACGCGATAGGCCTACCTCACGGCGAACTACATTCGGCCGACAACGGGTCCCGTTATCCACCTGGCCGTGGTTTACAACGTTGTTTCACAAGTCGCGGCCTGGTAGTGGTGGGTCACCCACATCCGTACACACGGCGTGTCATCGTGCGAGAGCTCGTCGCGATTGTCACTTGTCCAACGGCCAGCGTGTGTGTGTTAACCAGTAGGCCGTGAGTCAACGTGCAATCGAACGTCAACAAATCGACAAACAAAGGAAGGAGCAGGGCACAACAATGGTATCGGGCGCAGGGGGCCGGCCTCCTAGATCTAAACATCGTTTGGGCAGTATGTGTAAAGTGCTTTCAGTCGATGTGTCAGAGAACTGTCTTTTGGATACTACATCGGCATGATACGCCGTGTTTGAAATCTCTTTTTCACTTTCTCAGTCTTGGGCAGCTTGCTCTTTGACTTGGTCCTGGTCTTGGTCTAGTTCTAGTTCTTGGTCTTGGTCTTGGTCTTGGTTTTCATTTTAGCCCATTTTTTCTCATGGCAGCTTTTTAAATCCTTTATTACTATATGGTCACTGGATACTTATGTCAACAAAAATAGTATCTTATCTGTTCCATGGACCTATCAATCAAATCTTGACCATTTGACCATCAATCAGTTGCTTGATCTCGATTGCTAATTACACCAAACTTGGAGCCTAAAATAGAAGTACTTGAAAAACCCAATCGCTGGCATAGGAGCAAGAAGCGAGCGCATTAGACCTAGTAACAGATTCAGGCCTCGCACGGCCACATCAGTTGGCAGCTTGCAAAAAAGTTTCCAAACTCGAGTTTGAATCACAGTTCACAGAGCAAAATGCACAGCTAATACCAGCAAGATCAGCAATCGCCATGCATGGTCTGAGAGGCTGCAATTGGTATGCACAGCTGGGTTTGGGCACACTTTGGTCTGCAGACCGACAACAAAGCTGGCATGGTTCGAATCCCGGTCCGGCCCTGCTTGGGCTCGACGGCGACCGACGCATTGACGCATACCCGCGTCAACGTCGACATCGCTCGCTCGACTTGACCCGGAGCGAGCTAGTCATTGCATCCATCTCGGCCCCGCGGGGTATCGGCCAACGCGTACGTGCTACGCACTCGCAGTTCCCACGGTGGCCACCTAGAGGAGGCCGTGACATTACTCGGGGCGATAGACAAATCTGCAGCCACTTCAGACTGAGGGTAAAATTTTACCCAGCCAATAGCAGCCAGTCCCAATGGAGCCCATGCCACGAGAGATCCAGCCAATAGCAGCCAGTCCCAATGGAGCCCATGCCACGAGAGATCCAGCCAATAGCAGCCAGTCCCAATAGAGCCCATGCCACGAGAGATCCAGCCAATAGCAGCCAGTCCCAATGGAGCCAATGCCAGGAGACATCAACGAGGCAGAGAGATTTGTTTCTCGCGATGCCCAATAAGCCAAGAAAGATTACGACGGGCAGGAACTCCAGTGATGGCCTTTACATGGCTGGAAGGTGAAGTTAAGCAATACTGCTTTGAGTCGGGTATTGGATGGGTGACCACCTATATGCATAAGCCTATCGCTGTTCGGGAGAGAAGATAGAGGGATTGAAGTTAAAACGTAGGCCTAGCTCACATGGCTTATCAACCTCTTCATAGCATGTATATTATTGGAGGAATCCTCTTATTCGAGTTGTACCGCCATTCGGAAGGGACGATAGGCCGGTGGTCCCCTTGGTGTTTTCGACAAGATGCTTTTGACTATACGTGCCTGCACCAGGTTTCCCCTTCTCCAGTTTCTAAACTATAATTTCCCGTTAAGAAGACACGAACTAAGAGTTCCAAAACTGCCTTAAACATGTCGTGCTCAAGACAGGGCTTGTGGGTTTTGAAACTCTTAGCTGGCGTCTAGCAAGCAACAGTGGGTTCTCTCGGTAGATGCAAATCCACTCTCCAATTCTGAACGTGAAATGGTGTTAGATTAGATTAGGTCACGTTCGTCATAAACATTAATCGCCATGGCGCCATAAGACCAATGCCACCTGGGACTCGTCGTCAAAACAGTGCGTCTTTAAACACCACAGACCGGACATGCCATGATGTCCACGATGATGCCTCGACGTCGTGCTTGGGAGGCGGTCGGCGATCGGCGACCTCGACCCTGGCGACCTCTAGCGCTCGGACTCGGCGTCGTCACGGCACACCGCACGCCGCACGCCGCACAGTGGCACGGCCAGTGGTGTGTCGCAACTCGCAACCCGCGCGGCAAGAGATGGCTCCGATGGACCGTGGCGGTCACCCTGCCAGCGCACCGCTTCCTGGATCTCAGCGAGACGTCTTGGCGATGGCGAAACTACGGTGTGACAATGTGGATTCTTCGATCGTTGATTGCCGTTAAGGTCATTCATTGATGGTAGATAATGATGATGAATGAAGCTTTATTTGAATTTCTAATATGTAAGGGTTTTTGAGTGTATAACGTGCCAATTGGTTGTCCGAAGATACCTGTATAATATATATAGGTTTCGTAGAGATCCGACAAAATACGTGGTTTGTTTTCCTATATAAAGTGTAAGAGGTAAATTCCGCAGGGAAGCGACCCTATGTGAACCGGCGTAAAGGGGTTGGTTTACAACGCTTGAAAGTAATTGACACGTGGAATCTTTCGAAGTTTGAAGGGTGTCCATTGGTTATTAAACGAGTGAGGATTCCGTAGATACATTTGTTTCGTCACGACCTTACAAAAGGTGAGACCTATGAAGTGTACCTCCTATACCTCGTCGTAATATCAGGTAAATGCTGCAGTTTTATATAGCGCCCTTGCCTGCAGCAGCTTTTAAATTGTGCGTCTTTTAGGTTTCGCTGTATATACGTAGTCTACAATTTAATTTTTATTAACATTTTGTTGGTTTTATGCTTGATTAATTCAGAATCAATCAAAACGAAACACACGCCATTGGCCAATCATGCAATAAACAACAATTATGGTATTATGGGCAGTAATTAATAATTATACAGGTTGAGAAGGACAGTGTTAAATGGGCTAAGATTTCGCAACCCCTCTATCATTATATTATTACATTATATTATAAGTTATTAATACTTCTCTGCAAACTTTTATTGTAGTCTCTAAACGTTATAAGCATTCCCATCTCTCAACGCTGATGCCGATTCTATAATCGTGTGTAGCGAAGTGAAAGTAAATATCATGAATAACATGAAAGTAAATATCTGGATAAATACGGCAACCCTCTGAGACGTATAACCTCTTGCAGCATCCAAACATAAGCTCTATTCCACTCTCCACCCTTCTGTCATAGCCTGCGCCTTCCTAACAGGGCTAACGACAACCACATCCAGATGGCCGAGCTGGGCAATTAGCGACAATGGCCGTGCGACAATTAACAATTAGCCAGTGGTGCGATTGCGCATTATCGCCATGTCGCCACCTCGCAAACGACACGCTAACTGCTTGCACCAACGGGACCGTGAATCAAAACAACTCGCGACGACGACAATAATGGCGACGTCGGGCGTCGTAGAGCCGTGTTAGGACGCCGATCGGAAGCGGCCGTGACTGTGAAACAATCGACGTCGATATCACGGCCGATATTCACGGCCATGTCACGGCAGGATGAATACGCGTAATGTGCGAGCGCACCGGTGATTAACGAAGGTGTTGATTTAAAGAGTGGCGTGATTCGCATTACGAACACGCGTGACGCGTCTGCTTTTGGCAACGGGCGTTTTGCACTTGTTTATTGGTTGTCGGTGAATGACAGGCTGATGATGAAACTAGCCTAGCCTTGAAGGGAGCCGAGGGTGGACTCGGTGTCGGCACGCAGTCAGCTCCCGTCCAACAGCACCAAGGGCCGGCCAGCTCTGTCCCTTTTAAAAAGTGTATATAGGTATAGCAGATAGCTGGACAATGTGGAATGTGGACTCCTGCGACAATCCATGCTGATGAAGTTGAAAATGTTCTCTTATCTTCGCAAATGAACAGTGAAATCTCAGACAGAGTTTTGTCTATTTTAATGTCATTGTAGATTTGTGTTTCGCCGATAGACTTGTTGCTTGCCACTGGAGATTTCCTCTCTTGAGGGGGAGTTCATCGCACCTGTCATCAGGTGACATATCGCATTGAACTTGACCCTAGCACGTTCTATAACTGCAGCAACCAGATGTGCATTGCCGTATCAGCACTATAATACTGCACTAATCTATGCTGCTGCACTAATCTGCTACCGGATTAACCGACTCAAATCGGGCCGATCTTGATTCACGGCTTTCGTAGATCGGCGATTTCATCGATCATTTCATTGATTGATCTCTTTACACTGATTGCGATTCACGGCGAGGTGGATCCGTATAGACTGCAGGTGACGTCTGTCCTACGATCGATCGATCCGTGTCACGTATCGGCGTGGCTTATGCGATCGGCAGATGTCTGGCAAGGGCAACAGCGCCCTATCATGATTCATGGCCCAGTGGAAAAACACAAATACGGGGAAGGGGGGGGGGGGGGGGTGGCAGTGGTTGGACCTCAGATTGCAGCAGCCCGCAGCGGTTTTTTGGTCGATTTTCATATTATCTATCGTGATATCGTGATATCGTTTGCGTACCCCATATGTCATCATGTAAATGCAAAAATGTGATGACAAAAGCCTATCACTGTCAATCATGATAGATGTGATAATAGATGCTAGTGATTTCAGCTAGGCCCGGTTCTATTTCCGTGACAGATGTGATGGAAAGTAACCAATCAGCTTTCAGCATTTGAAATATCTCAACTTTCAATGTGGCGCCTCCCAAGAAATTTACAAATTTCTCTGTCCACCGCCAATTCTGAATCAGAATATCGGACATGCAGCTGGCAACGATTCCGTCAAAACCTTGTGTTTTTCACAACGTTTTTCTAGGACCGTGTAAACACCATCACACATTTTCGTTATAGATGCAATGAAAAATAACATGATCGAGTTATCAAAGATGCTATATGATAGATATTATGAAAATCGATCACCATGTAAAATGGGTTTTAGAAAGATGTTTGTTTGCGCGTCATCCAGAAGGTCATTTTGATTATTTGCATGATTAATTAAAGGATCTTCAGGGAAACTCGCAAACTTTAACTGGGCCCGGATTCACAAAGAATGGATTATGAAATGGCGGTTTTGGCGAGATAGATTGTATTCTCCCTGCAAAACCACCAATTATATTTCCCTAATTCCGTATTTACAGAAGGAGATTTCAAAAGAGATAATTGGAGGGGAGGTAAATTGAAATTTACCACTCAGAGTTCTTCAATTTTGGAGCTCATTTCGAAATAAAAAGGACCCACCTGTCAGTTTTATTGGATTTCAATATCACTTAACCTAATTCCAAATAGCTAGATTTTAGCTTATCACGTTCAAATTAAAATGCTGCAAGTACTTGGATAATCAGCCAACACAAACTTTTTGATTGGAATAAAATGCTGCTGTAGGTATGTTTGCAAGAAAACGTTTGAAAAAATAGTGATAAAAGTATGAGGTGAGTTTGGTAGTTGGGGAGATTGAAAAAAAACCTGGGCCCAGATCCACGAAGCAGAGTTACACCTTCGGGGTAGAATAATGAACAGACGGGCATTTTCAGATTTCAAGGGGTAACCATGGTGATAACAAACTTACCCCCTGTTTTTACCCTAACACAGCTTTGTGGATCCAGGCCCTGATCAGTAGCAGGGGTTTTCAATCGGGGGTTTATTCTCCCAAAAAAGACAGAATCCCGTTTTGTGAATTCGAACTGGGGTTAACTTTCGGGGGTTTCCACAAAAATCCACAGAATCTCCTTTTGTAAACCCGAGCCCTGGTGGAATTCATGTAAAAAGACGGAATTCATGGAAAAAGTATTCATGCCAAGCAATTCTGATAGCATAGTGAAACCGAACTGAGAATCGTATTTCTGCGTGAACTTGAAGTTTTTTTGCACCTCTAAAACGCACCAGTTGTAAAGGTACTATCCTTTTCCCATGTTCCGAAAAGATCAGCTACAAAGTCAAAATTTGGGGGGGGGGGGGGCCGTTCCTACACCTTCACTGTTACACTTTTGAAAGACGGAAGAGGGAAGGACAAATTAATCAGCATAAATAATATTTTGTGACTTGTGGTTACCGTACTACGCACTACCATCAGATGAAAATCAGAAATTTAGGTACCTAGGTACTTTGTGCGAGAAATTGGCCTCTTGAAATCGACACTCGATTGATTGTATTGCAAGGTCTTTAGGGTAAGCCAATTAATTTTGACTCGGAAAATTCTGTAGAGTTCAAGGCATAGCCACTGCCCTGAGTGAAAAGTGAAACGTCCCAGAGAGAAAGATCCCAAAACGCACCGGGACAGCTTCGGACAGCTTCGGGAATGTGGTGCTCGCCAAAATGAGCCAATCTATCAAATCACGATCGAAAGTCAAGCCTATCACAACTGCGAATACATAAAAAAAATTTGGAAGCAATTCGAAGTTCGAACTGTCGTAGCCTCCTGGCGGATAATTATAGAGATGAGCAGTTTAGTTGTTTTATTCACTACAAGAGCGCACTAAACACAGACAAGGCGAGTGTGTGGCAGTCAAGACTTGCAGCGATCCAGCTTGTAGTGCCCTCTGTGCATCCATAGGTTTTTTTTCACTCAATTGTGCATTCTCGCAGGATCTGCGATAAATAAGGTACTGTAGAATGTAGTGCCTGTGTTCGATCCCACTGTACATTTGTTCATCTGTGCTAATCAAAATCAAATTATTCTACTTCAAAATTGCTTGATAGAGATACAGTAAATCCCGGCTGCCAAGAAAGAGAGAGTTTTTTTTGGTTTTTTCATCGAACAGTTTTATTTACAGCTGGTACAGTTTTTAAGAGAGAAGAAAAATAATTGTATCACATTTTCTTAGATTTAAAAAAATAGTTTTTCGGGATATCCTTAAGCGAGAGTAATATTATTTATATATAGTAAGCAGTTTGCCTCAATAGCTAAATAAATGTTATTAATTGCAAGAAGTCGAAAGTATATCATTGGCTTTTTATGGCCACCCAAACAAATTAATTGATATTGCAGAGATAACAAATAACCATGTGCAAGTAGGCGAAGAAAACAATGGGATCCAAAGACCGATCTTATCAGAACATTTCCACCCCTTTACGGAAGCCGACACTGACGCCTCTCAAACGCCTGTCCTCCGTGACACGAACCAGCAGCACGACGCGCACCCCCTCGAGGCGTTAATCCACTTAGCAGCCGGCAATCGATCTTGCGCGTACCTGCAGCATGCCGGCTATTATTACCTCGACACTGGCAATCTACGCGCCGAGCGTAACGATAACGAAGCATCTCGTGTATTTGCAGTCACCGCGGCAAAGGTCACCCCATTCCAAGCGAGAGCTTCATTCTCCAAGCTCCTTGCAGCGAACCGGGTTCCTTCCAATGCGACAACACAAACGATTTAGCTCCGCCAATCTCTCGAATGATTCATTAGCGTCGATTTGGTCTGTTTTTGGTTGTTTGTTCAACGACGACGACGACGACGACGACGACGACAATACGATTATGACATGCCACCTGTCTCAAGAATGTGATCGAGTGTGACCGCATCGATGAAACGGTTTAGCAACAAATCCACGCGATGCGATTGTCAGATTTCAGTCGCGATGACAGTGACAGTGACGTGACTTGTCAATCGAACGATCCATCAAGCCGTGCCTCACGTAGCTGCGATTTCCGCGGAAAGAGCGAAGAAGATAGTAGACATAGCATACGTTCTGGTATCCTCATGAATAGAGATCCTATATACAGTATTTCTTCTGCAGGCCAGTAGTTAAATCATTATATGGGAGCTGGCCTGCAGGGGAAATGTTTCCACCATTGCAAATGTTTGATGAGGGAAATCCGCAGACAAGAGAAGTGAGAACATGAGTTGAAACATTTCGAGCATGGAAGCAATGGAAGGCATTGAGGATGGAAGTTCATCTAGTTTGTGTGTAAAATTGACAAGTATTTTATTCAACGTAAAGTAACACTGACCATCATTGAGTCAACGTAAATTTTATTCATTTAATGAACTCTTGTCTATGGAATATGGATTTGGTCCCTTAAAACAATTGCCATGGTGATAACAGGCCCAGAACAGAGCTGGCCCTCTCTGCCAAATGAAGCTTAGATCTCACGGTGGTGCGAGGCAGAGAGGCTTTATTTGGCAGAGAGCGGCCATGCTTGAAACCGGTTTGGACCCCATTAATTGTCCAAATGAAATGAATTCATATTTCATGGCGATTAAACAATGATCACACAAGAAAATTACTATCACAACTTCAATTGTGCTGTTTTAGCCTTTATTTATCCAATATTTAGCAAAATTTAGAATATAGCTGTCAGATGACAGCTATGAGTTTGGACACAAAACGGCGTCCATGCGATTCGTTGGCCGCTCTCTGCCAAATGAAGCCTCTCTATAGTGCGAGGGAGAAATCATAATATCCCTGACTGCAATCAAACAAGCGGTGCTCGATATGAGAACACATCTTAGTTATATATAGTTATAACTGCATCTAGTACGCCGTGTTTTCGAGCTGCAAAACAGTTTCAAAGCACGAGTACCTTGCCGTGGTAACTATGGTAATGTTATGATAATAGACTGCGATTGTCCGCGGATCTCGCCACGGCCTTCTAGACCCGTGTACAGATTAATTACGCGACGCGTAACGATATGCCATCGCATCGCCGCTCTGCGATCGCCGGAGGCCGAACCGTCGTGGCGACCTCATCATCTTCCTCGCCACGCGTCATCTTCGGCGACGTCCGGTCGGTCGGCATCGACTGTCGATGCGTGCACGCGGCGTTACGCAACGCATCGCTCCAAGAGGCAGCGCCACGGTCAGCTCGCCGCCGACGGAGGTCGCCAAACGCCCCCGAAATCGACGACGACCAAGCGGCGACGCGGCGGCGGTCGTTGCCATCGCGGACACAGACGTCGCCGTCGTCAAACATTTTAATCTTTGAGATTTCGAAACACTGGTTTGCAATTCCCTCGCTTTACAATGGCCAGTGATAACGATTAGCGAGTGATGTGTCTGCGAATAAGTCACAAGATCGCTACCCTGGTCGTCTGCGTAAAGTGAATTGCTCATGGTTTGTCATCCCGGCCCGCACCCGACTTTAGGGCATTGTTTACTAACACCATCGTGATAATGTTTTGTCGTTAATTGCTAATTAGCAGCTCTCAAGTCACCGACCGTGGTTCATCAACGGCAACCTGATAAAGACAAAGACAATCGCACGTCTGACGAGCGATTGACACGTCTAGGAGGGCATGAATGCCCGAGGCGCCGTGCCTTTGACAGCTCCTGTCAGCGCCACTATATTATGTGACACATGGACTACGCGAGGAAACAAAAGCTTGTCGCCTCGGCTTCCCCGATTAGCAATCGCCTTGCGCCGGTCGAAATCACCTCGGCGACCGACGACCTGGCCGTGCTTCTAAGCACGGAGCGTCCACGGCCTCCCAGAGCCCGTCGCGTGAGCTGCAACGGCAATGTTTCTCACATGCCCTGCGTCGTGGATGGGACCAGATCTTCAATTGTCCGCGCCTGCTGTTGCTTTAGCATGCTAACAATGGAAGAAATTATTAAGGAAATCGTCTCATTTCTCTGCCGCTTGCGAAACGTGACAAGAGTCGCCGCCTTGACGCCGTCCTCCGATGGCTGCTAGTGCTATACATGCTACTCGAAGCCGGAGCGACGCCTCCGTCGCATCTCTGAATAATGCAGCGAGTTTCTCGCGAGCGCGCGCTCGACTTTCTCGCCCCCGCGCGGCGCCGACGGCGACATGGGGTGGGCGTTTCGCCCCATAACTCGAGGGGTCGGGCAGCCGTCGACGCGAGAGAGGCCGTGTCACAATAGGCGAAATGTGTCTGTTGGTTGGTAGGTGTATACTTGTTAATGCGTACATTGCTTGTGTCATTGCAAATGCAAGGTGCGACGCAATGAGATGTACTTGTGGTGATAGCACATTCTTTTGTCGGGACCATAAAGATCTACCGACTAAGTACTAAAATCTAGATGAATGATGACTCTTGCCAAGTAGTTTTTCGTTTGGCCTGTGCTATAGCAATTATACATATATAAAGTTATTCCTACATGCATATAGGTATATGCGTGATTATGAAAGGAATCAGTCTCATGGATGGCGCGTTGATCTTACGGGAGAACTGAAACCAAATGGCTCGGTTCCAAATTTGAGAGAGTGTATTTACGCCGAAACGGACGTTAGTTTTATTCGCATGGAAAGAAACATGGAATGAAAGAGGGAAAAACAAAACAATGTGCGCTCGCTCATTAAAGCGTGCTCATAGCCGATTCTCAGTATCGAGCAATATATGCATCCACCGAGCCGTGGGACTTTGTCGGCCAGGCATCCAGTGTGCCGTGTGTCGAGATGATTGCGCGGCGTACACGGCCCCCTATATAAGGCGCAACTCGCAAGATGATGGTGTTCATCGACGATCATTATTCCGTGTCCACCCGGCCATAGAGTGCCGCGATTGCTCGGCCAAGGAGATCTCGTCGATGTGACCGCGTTGTATTCATAAACAGCCCGGGCAATTCGCTTCATTATGCAGAGCCAATAAATAGTAATGAGCCTCGCGAAATAACGCATCACGGCGCCCTGGGCCATGCAAGCACGCACTTATCCTGGCCGTGTGTTTGACGTGATCTCTCTGCGTTGTGCGAAGCGCGTTGATCACCAGAGGGCCGTGTCGGTCCGTTTCTCCCGTCAGGGGCTCCGGGACACGGCGAGTGAGATTTCGCTCGACGTGTTGTGTTTTGTTTACGCGAGTCTGTCGGCTTTGGGCTGTGATTTAGAATGAGTCCGATGCTGTCAGACTTGGTCGGTGTTTGTTTGTTGTACATACTGGCTCTCTAATTGGCTGAAACAGATACCAATAGGCTAATAGCCAAAAGCAAATAGCAAATGTCAGGAGATCATAACTTGGATTGTAAAAAGGGTCCAAGCAAAGTGGACTGCCCAACTTCGATTTGAAATTCGCGCCCTCCTTTAGAACCTAAACCGACCGATTCCCCAAAATATTGGATGGAGTTTGTTTCTGACTGTATAAGATTAGGGATTCCTATAGCTGTTTCATAGTGTACGTTCTATGGGCGGTTAACATGTAATTGGTGTTGTGTTTCCCCAAAACATCACATACATCGTGAAATTTAATTGATTCCGTTGGTTGGGATGTCAACTGATATACTAGAGTTAAACAGTGGGAAAACCTGGGCATTCGTCCTACGTGACCATAGAACACGGGAGGTTTCTGGACTCTTGACTTCTTGACTTCTGTCGGTTGTCAGCCGATTTGACATCATCGTGCTTACCTACAATCGCGCCTTCAGCCCGTGCTACGCCCATCCCTGCACAGAACCATTCCGTCGTCTGCACTTGATGGGGTGCACCCTTGGGGTGTAGTCCAGGATTTCCGCGGGGCCCCCAGTTTTAGCGATACGCACATTTATTAACACAAGCATTGTGCTAGACGGCAGGCATTTGTATCAGTTCCTTGTATTTTTCCTTCATGTGCCAGTGTATTTTGAAGTTACAGAGAAAAGCTATTTGATTTCTGGCAATAAACACAGATACACAGCATCGGAAATATTAATACTGACCATTTTGACCACCGTTTCAAAAGTGTGCTCGTAAAACAAAAATAAACACATTTATCTATAGAGAATTTCTGAATTTCTGAGATTCCCCCTGAAATTCCCCCTCTTGTTGGCAAAAAATATGTATAAAAAAAATTCTACTGCAGTAGAATATTTGTATGGTTACATAATGACCATTGGAGCCAATGTATAACAGCCTAAAGCATGCACATGCCCAAGTTCGATCCCCGGGCATCTCGCTGGACAGCTTGCACTCCACGGCGATGTCTGCACGCACGCAAGCGTGGTAGACGTTGCGTGCTACTCGAGTCCAGACGGCCGTGGAGCGCGACCAAACGCCCCGAAGATGACGCTCATTATCGCGAGCGGCGTCGTGGTCGAACCACCCCCCATACCCTCTCAGTCGCATCATGACCCTTGCTCGGAGTCGGCTCGCGGGGGCTCTGAACCGTGAAGCGACGGTGCGCGGCGTGAGGAGTCGCGGGTTCGAGACAAGGAGACGGAGACGTCGACGACTGAACGGGGATCGTTGGCAGTCCGTCAAGTGGTTCTTGTAGTTTTTGTCTGCTTGGGCATTTGAAAATCGTTGTCTTTCACAGGGGTGGAAAGCCTCTGGCACTATTGTCTTTAAATTGGTGACCGAGCCGATCACAACAGCTGCACGGGATAATAATACATAATTCCAACGAGATATCTGCAATACGGTGCTTATTTCAATTAAAAACATTTGCAAGAGGTTGCTCATGCAAGTGAATAAAAGTGATTTTTCAGATGTCCCAGAGATGTCCCATTGCATTTGAATCCCACGCTTTTATAGTCGAGTATTCAGATTGCCAATTATACCGCGAGCCTCAAAATGCTTTGCTTCGTACTGCAAAGGGAATTCCTACCAGTTTCGTGATTTCCGCACATAATTTCAAACCAAATCAAAATTTATTATGCGCAAGTAGAGGTTATAAAAGTTAAAACAGACATCCCATCCCCGTGTCTCTTGAATCGCATTCTCCAAAACCCTGACTTAATTTATTTATGGAAATGCAATGCAAAATGTTGCAACGATTCCTTGATAATCCGACTTAGTGATGGATCCAATCTGCCGTTCGGAAATCGTTCGTGTGGCCATTATAGGGCCGACTTTGACCCCCAGGGGCGCCTTGGTGTCAAACAAGAACAGTCCACGCGGCCGTGTTTAGTGGTGCTCGTGTTTTTTTCGAACGGGCCGGGACGGGCATAATTGCACGGGCCGGCGAAATGCCGAGGCC
The DNA here is from genome assembly GCA_921293005.1 of Nemoura dubitans. Lineage (NCBI taxonomy): Eukaryota > Metazoa > Arthropoda > Insecta > Plecoptera > Nemouridae > Nemoura > Nemoura dubitans. The sequence goes on from OV121073.1 coordinate 53,213,753, forward strand.
GCCGCGGCGAGGTTCCGAGAATCCAACGGACGCTGGCGGCGACGCTCGCTTGACTCTCGCCGTATAAACACAAGAGAGTGAACAGCGCTCGCGTTTTCCTCGTCGTCCATGTGCGTGGCTGCGATTGTACCCGGTCTCGTTGATCGCTCGCGATGACGCAACCTCCACGGCGCATCACTCTCAGTGGCCGTGCCCTGGCCACGGCCCCGGGGGGCCCGAATAACAACAACAACAACGACGGTGGAGCTGTCGCGTTCTCACGGCGCTTTGCGGCACGGCCTCCTGGACGGTCCAGGCCAGTCGCGTCACGGCATCTTGGGTGTACCAGCCAGCCACTTTCAATGGGCGCGATAGAGGCAAAATGGTTTGGCACCTGCGGCCGTTTCGATGAGACATTCGTTGTTGGGTTCATGTCATTCTTTCTTGCATGGGCAGCTTTTTTGTCGCATTTTACAGTCACCGGTAAAAAGCTAAGCTATTCCAATTGAGCGATTATGTCTTTTCCTAGGAGCCTGTCGACTTATTTATATAAGGTGTGTTCGGAACGCTAAATTTGATTGGGTTACGTTGAGCTGTGTTGATAATCTTTGAAAAGAGTCGGTGAATGATAGGTGGTAATAATATGTCGAGGTCTTTAGTGGTACTCTAATTTTCCCAAGAAAGGCCCAAATCTGAGCTGCCATGGAGACAACTTTTCAGTTTTCCAGAAGAACAAATGAAATCAAATTCATTCGGAGGGCTCTTGGGTGCATTCCAATTTCCAATACCAATTGACGTGTTTGTAAATGTAATGAACTTGCATCCATCTTGCAGTTTCAGCACGATGTATAAAGCATCTCATGATACTCGTGTCGAAAGAGCAATGAGCACTATCTGTGCCTACATAGACCGCGCTGCCACCTCCAGCCAAATGTGATCCGGCGCCGCCGAGAGATTGATGAACGAGCTGCAAGTGCATCACTCCCTTCTTCGTCCTCTCCGCCCCTCGGACACGATCGACTAGATTGTCACCCTTCCCACATCGCCATGACGCACCGCCATCTTGCTAACGGTGACCTAACAAGCCGATTAAAACAGCTCGATGACGTCAGCTTCTGCAGCGTTTCGCTCTCTTTCAAATTTATAGAGCACTATTATTCTGAGCAAATGACTCCATGCATTGCAGGGATCGCAGGGGCTTTGGTTCACCCACGGGGAGCAGGGAATTCACTGCAACCCGATTCCGCGAGTTTGACGACGGCCTTGAAAGACACAAAATTCCGCTCATGCGATTCAGCAGAAACCACACGGCGTTCTCTCGATAATGAGCAGCGAGAAATGATCAAATATTCCTAGCAATGCAAGGCGCCGAGGAATTTCTCGCGAGAAAACGCCTGAAAAGTGCAGCGATGGTATGTGGGAGTCCGACGGGCCGACGGCCAGGTCACCCCCGGCATCCAATTGGTCGACACGCACGACCAATGGGCTCGCCTGCATTGATTGCGTTTTAAAAAAACTCCAATTTCATGTTGATTTTATGAAAACGTGTTTATATTTTTGGGCAGGTTGCATGCGTACAAAATCCCAGGAAATATCTGCTATATTTGTTACCGTCTTCTTAGTGTATTTGCACTTCAGATTATAGGTCTTGTATTTTGTATTTGCTCTTGTGGGGTTTTTGTACTTCAATCACCGTTCGGTTATTGCCAGCCATGCCATGCCTGTACCGGCATACGATATGACGAGGAAAAGAAAGATGATTAAAGATGAGCGAGGCACGGCCACCTACGATCAGCGCTCATCTTGGCGGTGACCCGCGATCTCGCGCCGTGATGACGAAGAGAACTAATGACGCAATTACCTGGATGGCAACCACACTCGCTCCATGCGCATTCCTGCGCCGAAGACGTCATCCCGCGCGCCGGTGTGCGCAGTCGACTCTCTAGTCTCTGGATTAATGAAACGAGTGGCCACCTGCAGGGTTTGGCACCGGTCTGGCAGGCACGCGTCTATAAAGCCTTGACCCTATAGAGTGGAAGTAAACATCCCCATTTTTAAATCTTAAACGTAGATCTATTCAAGGAGCAACTTTTGAAGCTAATTCCAACTTCATGGGTTCAAAAATGACAAAGATATCGTCGAAAAAAGTTATTTTAAATTTTTACAAAATTTTTGATTTTGACAAAAATGTAACAACAATTTTCGCCTATGAATGTAATCGTCACGTGCCGAACATATCCTGGAAGTTCCAGCTTGTTGTCCAATACCGGCTACACATTTTTGATGTCGGTTTGTTTTTCTTATACTGTCATGGGACGTCACGACGCGCTGACTCAAACCAAGACCTGTTGACGCCTTCGTCTTATCGGGTGCCTGTCCCACAGGTGCAAGACATACAATTACAATGTCCGAATCGCGCGTCGTCCTTGATGGACATGTCTATATAAGTATATACGAGCACGGGTGCCCTTTGCCAAACGTGTCTACGGATTTCCAACCAATGCTTGATTGATGCACCTAAATAGTATTAACACACAAATTGATTTCGGAGAATGTGGTTGTTTGTTTTCGATAATTTATATTATACATGGTCTACCCGAATATCGGTGATGTGGATTGGGAGTGGATTTCCTACATTCTTTTTGGCCGCGATGTCACTGGTGTCATGCAGTTACTGCTGAAACAGAAAATTTGCCTACAGGGCTACAGTATCGTATATTCAGTCGAATATCGTTTGGGAAATGAGGCGGGAGTGGTAAGTGACTATAGCAAAAGAAAAAAGTGTATTTAGTTATAGAACCTAAACAATCGGACCATAGTTTGACAACTTAAGCCGATTAGACCATGCCGACCATTTTTATGGTTGAGTATTTTCAAAGAAAAATGTAATATACAGCTTCTGTGGATTTGGTTGGGCTTCAACTTTCACCTTTCAACTTTCAACACAACTTTCAACTTTTTGTTTACTTTTTCTCATCTTTTTTGTTGACTTTCAACAACAGTTTCAAATTTCAACCAAACCTCTCGAACTTGTCAAGTTCACATGTCACTGTCCACAGCCCCGTTGCACCAAGCCCTCTCGCCGCCTCCCCCAGCCCCGTTGCACCAAGCCCTCTCGACGCCTCCCCCAGCCCCGTTACACCAAGCCCTCTCGTCGCCTCCCCCAGCCCCGTTGCACCAAGCCCTCGACGTGGACGCCTAGCGCGAATGCGTGCGGCACGCTCGCCAAGGTCGCACGACACTGCGCGCCTCCAGCGGCCATTTCCTCTTGTCCGAAATCTCGGGGCGTGCGCGCGCGTGACCAGAATGCGGCACGTCCGCGCAGGACCTTTCGCGCAGCGACAGGCCGAAGTGGAGGACCTTTCCAGCGAAACGCGGTTCTTGGGAATCGGATGCAAACCGGTGACAAAGAAAGTCGAAACTGGATTAGTCGAGCCGTTGCCGGACTTGCTGTTCACAAACTTGTTTTGACCAGACTGCGCCGGCGCGCAGCGGGTACCGTTGCATTCTGCGTCTTGAATAATGCATTGCAGTGGTGGAGTCGCGGGTGTTCGAGAGGTCACTCAATTTCCTCTGCTTGCAGGCACCTTATGAACTGGGATTAACTTGAGTGTACCGTTGGACATCCTTCTAACTGGAGCTGTATAAAAGTAGCATGGCTCTTATGGTCGTTATATTGCCATATAAACAATGAAAAAATTCGACTGTGTTGCCTTTGTTTGCTGGAAATTCCCAGGAAATACCTAGTGTACCTACTAATGTAGTATTTACATAATATCCGCTGCAAGCGTTTGTATCTTCCACATCGTTTTAAACATTGCCCATTTTCATTTTCTCATTTTCCATTTCCCATTTCCCATTTCCCATTTCCCATTTCCCATATCCCATTTCCCATTTCCAAGCATTGAAAACTCAGTGATGATGTAGTTTTTGACAACTTGTGCTAAGGATAGGACAAACATGACTATGAGTTTAAATGTAATCTATTTTATTTCAGATGGTGATGTATAATATAGTTGACGTCGCTGTGCCTTGTTGTGATGGACTTGTCCTAAAATAAGTAGGATCTTGGTCGCCGTTTCGTCGGCGTCGGCGTCGGCGTCGGCGTCGACATCTTCAGCACTGCATCGCTGCAGGTAGCACCCTCCACTGCAGCTGCAGGTGCAGCCGTGACCTCGACACTGCGATCGAGTCGGCCGTGCGTCGCAGTGCGTGGTTCGGACGCCGCGAGCGTGCGATTCGCAGAAGTCCGCGCGATTAATCACGTTCACGCCGTCAATCCATCCACGGAGCCGTGCTCGGCGCTCGAGGCGCTCACGGCGGGGAAAACCCGCGGTAACGGTAACGCGGAAACTCGGAGCGTCTGCTTATGCGTACATGGGGCCGGGACTTTTGACACCGCTTCAAAGACTCCCTGTAAAGATCGAAACATAGTTGATAAATTTAAAGATTTTGGACTGGAATTTTCGTTCCCAAAAGTCTTTCTATTTTAATTTTAACGCAGGAAACGAGGATTGTTGTGTTGTGTACTATGTCAGAGTAAGAGTCAAGACTCTGTCGCCGACGAGTGACGTGTCGCGCGCCGTTCAGGTCGGGGTCGGCACTGACCCCAGTCCTCGACTTGGCACGGCGATCGACGCCTGCGCAATGCGGCGCCCGACGCCCAACGCCCGACGCGAAAATAGCCCGCGGCGTCCAAGAGCCGGGGCGTTTGACCGTCTTGGGACGCGCACTCGCCCGCTCGGGGGGTTGGCGTTGAGAGGTCGCGCCTCCTGGAACCGCGCGAGTCAGAGCGTCGAGCGGAGCGCGCTGCGCCGGTGTGGGGGGGGGGGGAGGAGGCGCGGGCACCTATATGAAAGCGGCGCGCGGAGGCGGCAGAGCCTAGTTGTTCATCGCCGTCGTGCAGTTCGTTCAGCGTCTCTCAGCACGGTGCTTGACTATATAGAGCGAACAACCGTCTCAGAGTGCGGACAGTGATTGGAAGACAGATCAGAAAGACATCAATCAAATCTCACAGGTAGGACATCGTCATCGATGGACATAATTGCTTCCGGCGGCTATTTTAAGGGTGGCTTTTGGCAAGGGTTGAATCTGAGCGTCGAAGCTTTATAAGGGTAGATTTTGTGTAAACTTCACCGTCCGTTCGGACTGATTTTAGGTATGTGGCTGGGACTTGTTTATGAGCCAGTTTTGATGTCGAGGTCATTTGGGTAATCATTTTTTAAGAGGGTGGGAAAGACGAATAAAGGTCCTGGCGCAGAGGCGCAGAAACTGAAACCTTGCGGAACCCAACCCCAGACTCTCTGGAACGGACGTCGACGGTCTTCCATGGTCAGCTAACACCGGGCTAGGGGTTCGTGCCCAGCCTCTGCTCTGCGTGCAGATGAGCCCGTTAGAGCAGCGGCAGGTTGCCTCCGAATTCTTAAAATCTGGTTCAATCACGTTCTTAGACCGCGGACTATATAATTACTACTTAAAGACAACGGAATTCCGTATTCGTATTTCCTATATAAATATATCATTTTAATCAAGTTCGTTGGAAACGGTATATATTGCGAAAACGGCAATGCAATATCTCATCAATATCCTTGTAAGCAATCATGAGAGCTATGAGGTGCATGCATTTTCTATCAGCTGTGTGTGTCTATAGAGGTATATCCATTTTAATTAACATATCATGCCATCTGTGCAATTGTGCCACGGAAAAATGACTACCTTTTCGCGATGGCAGCATCATGGGAGGTGTGCGGGTCGGTATGACTGCGAGATCTGGCGAGTGATTGACTTCGGACTGAGGTGGTTCGCTCCAGGCCAAACCAGCCAGAGCTCGATGAACTCATGCACATGGTCAAAAGTTTAAAATCCCACAATCTGCATTGCTCTAGGCAAACTTACATCCCTTGTTGCTGTCCAGCTTAACAATGCATTATACTTGTTTGCGAACGGAAACGTTTCAAATCTTACCGCCCATTGATGTGGCCTACGGCTCAAGGTACAGTTTGCCAAACGTTTCAAAGCTTACAGCCCATGCTGTTGTCCAGCCCAAGGCATGGCTTGCCAAACGTTTCAAAGCTTACAGCCCATGCTGTTGTCCAGCCCAAGACATGGCTTGCCAAACGTTTCAAAGCTTACAGCCCATGCTGTTGTCCAGCCCATGAGGCATGTCTTGCCAAACGTTTCAATGCGTACAGCCCATGCTGTTGTCCAGCTCAAGGCATGGCTTGTCAAACGTTTCAAAGCTTACAGCCCATGCTGTTGTCCAGCCCAAGACATGGCTTGCCAAACGTTTCAAAGCTTACAGCCCATGCTGTTGTCAAGCCCATGAGGCATGTCTTGCCAAACGTTTCAATGCGTACAGCCCATGCTGTTGTCCAGCTCAAGGCATGGCTTGTCAAACGTTTCAAAGCTTATCACCCACACGTTTGAATAGTTTGACCAGCGAGCACAGAAGCTGAAGCGGCCCTCTTCGAGCAAGCAGACCAACTGTCCCTTTCCATCAAGACGCTATAATACGGACGGTGAGTGCCCAGCATTTCGCTCTTTCGCCGCTCGGAAAAGCCTCCCGGATCTCTCGGTACCGTCGCGGCCCACTGACTTCGCCGCCTCCTTCTCTTGTCAATTGTCTCGCCGTCGGCGTCGTCGTCGTCGTCGCCGTCGTCGTTCACGGTGAAATGACTCGAAAACGGCGGCGGTTGATTTTATTTGTGTTTTTTGCCGCGCGGCTCGATGAAATCGAAACGCCCGACAGAGCCGATCCGACGCGCCGTGACTCACGTTGCGAAATCGCACTAGTAAATAAGGGAACCGCACGGCCTGACGCGCGAAGCGATCTGCACTTGTCACCGTGCGATCAATCGGACCCATCGACGTGCGTGCATGCGTGCGTGTGTGCGTGCAAGCCAGGGCGACCTAGATGCCCCGATCTGGCAGCTTGTTTGGCCTGCTCCGAAGCAGATCTAGCGACAAACAAGGCAAAGTTGCTCGCATTTTGCCGCCATAATGCGGAGCAGAAACCGAAAGTCACCGCCCCATTGGAGCGTGTGCACAGGACACAATAACATCCACGGGACGCTGGAACACGCGACGGCGCCGCCTCGATGTATCGGTGTCACCGCCGTCTGGATATCGTTCCCCGCGCTGCACTCATCTGTAATTAAAAATTTGCCTCTGCAACGCGCTAATTTTCGCGGCGGCTCGTTAGCTGCCGGCTCTCTGTTAACCGCTAACGAGTATTCGCTAACTAAGTACTGGCCCGCCTTTCGTCTAGCGCTGTCTCTTTGAGCGGCGGGGTCAGTGTGCCGTGACTTGGCGTGACATGGCGTGACATGATCACCGCCTTCTCGCTTCATCGGCAGAGTGGGTGTCGTTGAAATTTCCCAGGAAATTAACTAGGAAATATCACAATTTTTGTGCTCAATTAATGCGAGAATGCATGGCTGCATTTTTCATTATTTTTTATTTATTATTAATTATTTATAATTAAGTATTTATTCATTTGTGTAGTCGTCAGTCAGTCGTTCAGTCAGTCAGTGGGTCTAATCAGTTGGAGGCACTCGCTACTGTTAAGATAAAGGTGCGTTCTCGTGGCCTAATCCCGGCCGGTTGGATGGCACGCTGGTATCTCGGCAGTCGTGATAGCAGCACATGAAGTGTGCCGGTTGCCTAATTTGCACAATGTGTGAGCATGCCATGGCGAAGAGGGGGGGGGGGGATGGTTGGACTCGTACGCCTATTGGCGGGGGGTAGCATTGTCCATCGGGCACGACCAATATCCAGCCGTGGACAGGTCGGACAGGCCACAATGTCCAGCCGTGGACAAAGGGGACCTGCTTTTGAGTCGTGTGGAAACAATGATTGTTGCTGCACCTTGACTGGGCTTCCATTTCGACGTGTCCGATTTCGGATAACGCGAATGCCACGACGGAACCGTAATTAGTTGACAGGCCACTGCTTCATTTTTTCCATGAAAAACAAGTTTCTAAACAGATCTAAACTATGTGAACGTGCTACTGCGGTTCGCGCCGATACGCCGATACGCGCCGATACGAAGGAGTTAGTTAGTACTAAGGATACGATACGTTAGGAGGATACGATTAGGAGGGGATACGCAGGAGGGTTAGTTTATGCCCTTGGGTTTGGCACAAATAGAATACTAACACGATACTAGGGTTTGATTTTGAAGGAGATCTATAGTGAAATGAGGTCTCAAATTGGTTTAGCATCGCATAATACGAGTCCACGGCCATCGCAAGAACGAAAGAGTGCTCCTAGTTCCGACGCTTTGCAAGCAAAGCGCGGGCCTCGATGTCGTCGCCGGCTCGACGAACTCTCGACGCCAGCGCCACGGAGACGAACGACGATGAGTGAGCACAAGTCACGGCCATCACGAGCCGGTCAGTCTGTCCAAGTCTGCAGCCGCGGGGTTTTACCCGCACGGCCCGGTCGAGTTTTTGCCCCGCGAGTCGCGACTGCATGCACGGCCCACGAGAGTCTGCGCGCGGCGGGCGCACAATTGCCCGCTTTCGCCGCGCCACAAATCGTAGACGAATTCGACTCTTTTCGTGAGCGATTCCCGGTCTCTTGGCATGCCCCGCGATGGGAATCCACGTGCGGTGACATGCCCATGGTGCACGAGCGATCGTGACCCACGCCTGTCACCCAGGTGGCACTGGGACGCGTCGGCGAGATCGGCATCTGTTTTGTTTTGCCGTCTCATCGCAGACAGACACTTGTTGTTCTCTGCTGAAGGCGTCGTGGTTTGTTTTCGTAGTAATCTCGCGAATTGCAGAGAGTTCTTTTGTTCGGGGCGAGAAAAAATGCGATGGCAGAGACGCTCAATTCATTGCAGAGTCAATTAAATTAGTCCTTTATTTCCATTTTGTCTTCTGAGAAGCAGAAAACACTCTCGGGAGCCGGGGCGTGGCAAAGCAATTTCAATCAGCATGGTAACGAGTTGGGTGCTAATAAAGGCATAAAACATCGGTCATGACATTCTCCTATAGAGACCAACATGGATTCCTCTAATGGTCCCTTCGGAAGGGAAGGGGGGGGGGGTAGTGGAGGGGAGGAAGGGTTCCCATGGAAGCAGTCCTCGCCACAATCTCAACTTGTAACCGCAACATGAGTCCCGAATCAAAGAGCAAACAAGATTCCATTTGCAATTGCAGTAACGGCCTAAGAAAACATGGAGTTCTACTGAATTTCGTCAGATCAAATTGTTTTGTTCAGTTCAAATCGCGTCGCCACGCGACAATCCCCATTTCTAGCGGCCGAAAACTGCTTGAGGCAAATGCGCATAATAATCTGCAGCCATATTCCTTGGATTTCAAATTCAAACTGTTAAAATTGACAAAAGTCTGTCGTATGCACGTATGACTGTGCGAGTGAGGCTTCATTACACTGATGCAGGATGTTGCCGATGAGAAATTGCCGATTGCCAAAGAGCCCCGCCCCCCCCCCCCCCCAACCATATCCCGTGGCGTCCCAATGTTTACCCCGACCAGGCGCACCCAAATTTGAATCTGCGCGAAGCAGCGACACAAAGCAGTTCGATTCATCGAGGAGTTTCTTTCCCATATAGCCATGGTTTTATGGCTGAAATGTTGTCAGTATTCAAACAACTTGAATCATGCACAAGACGAACACGCCTGGCGTTGGCAGGATGTCTCGCGCGTCGAGTGCGATTGCGCTGCGCAAGCGGCAGTCGGGCCCGCGTCTACCCGATGGTGCACAGTATCAGGTGGGGTCGCAATCTTATCAAGACATCCCAGAGACAAGAGTGTCTCGTGTCGAGAATCTGGGTGAAGGCGATCGGCCGGGCCGGGCTTTGACGCGCTATCTCTCCGCGCGGTGCCCGGCCACTTTGAGCTTTTGAGGCGGACACTGAAATGCGATGTCGAGATGCCTTAGTCCTGGATATCACGTCGATTAGCTGTTTTCATATCAGATCCGAACGAGAATTTCCAAGGTTATCGATGTTATCACAATATGGAACATATTGAATCAAATTTCTTATCTCATGTCATCATCTGCACAATGACAAAAGTTCGCCGATCAATTTGCCCTCAACAACAAGAGAGAATTGAAACTTTACAGATGTTAAACGAAATTAACTGATTTTGCAGATTTGTCAGTACGTATACTTTGATCGCGTGAATTCCACGCGGTCATGGCTTTCTTCTAAAGGTGAGGTGATTATACAAAACTATCAGCTCAGCTCCACAAAACCATCGCAAAACTACCACAAAATAAGCTACTGAGGAAATTTCAGGCGACGAAAGAAGACATGTATTTCTGAACTCCAGAAGTTAATGATTTCCCTGCAGGGAGCACATTTTGGTGGGACTACAGCACTGCTATATTCCCAGCAACAGGGAAATCAAACAGACAGTGCTTTTTTCGTGGGGAGGCAAGATCTATCAACAGGAGCGCGCGTGCTCTTTTATATGTGGAAGGTAACGAATTACAATGATTAACCTCAAATTGGATTGAGAAACCTTTAAAAAAACCTTTATATTTCCCTTTTAAGCAACAGGTCAGGGCGTGGGCAACAGGTCAGACCATAATGGAAGGGGGGAGGGTGCATTTGCAAATTAAACGGAGGGGGGAGGGGGCGTTGATGGCAGGGTGTGGTCGTCCAAGGCGTCCTCTCTCTGGCATTCGGACGTCGCTTCTCGACGCGCCCGGAAGGCCACGTCGAACGCAATCTTGGCCCCCCCGTTTGGGAGGCAAAGTGCAAGGTGAGCGCGCAGGAGGGAAGGCGATTTGACCGCGTGTCGTCGCCGCCGCGAGGTCTCGAAACGCCTCCCCTGACCTTTGAGCCGGCGCACGAATGCCAGCCAAAGGTTGGCGACGGACAACAATGAGGGGCATTAGGGCGACCTTTCGTCGCGACGCTTGCGCAGTACGTAGTGCGCATCTTTGCGCTTCGGGGGGCAGTCGGAGCCCTAATTAGACCTTGGATGTCGCCTGGCGGTTTGGGTGAAGGCACGCCTGAGATCGAAGACAACGGGAATCTGCACCTTCCAATTCACGACAACGTCATTGAAATTGAATCAGAGAATCTATTGATTGGCTATTCAGGTCCAGAGGCAATCATTATGTGGGCAAAATATTTAAATACTTTTCTTATGGCAATTATTCGCCCACATAAGTGATTAACTCTGGAGATGGTGTCGTCCTTCATTGCGGTAATCAGAATTCCCGGCCGTATCAAACTTCGACAGTACTGCGCACTTTTACGGAGAATTGACTGCCGTGCCGGTGAATTTGTTTTAAATTTGTGTAAATAAGGTACCAGCAAAGATACTAGTATATGTAGGCTCGTATACCATAGCTATATACCTGTGAAACTTTTTAGTGCATGTTTTCTAAAATTTAATTTAAACCCGCATCTGTTTCTTTCTCTGATCTTTTTGTGATTCCATGTCAAGAATGGACTGGAGATGAAATGCTAGAGGGAGGTGTAACACTCCTGTCGGCTGTTGCCATCATGAAGGGTCATCAAAAGAAGTTTGGCCTCTGGGCACAGGTTTTGGTTTTGTGTAAAAATTTGTCGATTTGTCCACGAGCATAGAAAAAATGTTAGCACATAATATATAGCGCTGTCGTGCGTATACTTTTTGATGGTAACTTTACACAACTGCAAATATTGACTTTCGCGCCTATAATATTATTATCATATCTGCGAACGATGACGCTGGGGGCCTTTCCTCTAAAATCCATTCGTTTTATTAGCGGAAAAAACTGTGTCTTAACAAATATACGCATTAATACGTATTGTGTACGGTAAACTGTAAAAGTGAAATCAAATAGTTCAGTCACACTCATTATAGACATCCAAGGCCATTTCTCCGAATCTGACTAGATCGTTGGAAAACTCGTGACTTCATGGTTTACTCCTGCCGGCATACAATTCACGTTTCCGATTTCAAATATAGACTCAGGAAGCGACAATTCCCGACTCCGCGTTTCCGTCGATGTCCTTATGAAACGCACCCCCTGGTGCGGTCCAGTTCCGGCGGCCACATTATTATGATGCGTGAAATTCCGGCCCCGGCCCCGTATACGCATAAAATCTCACTTTTTCGTACGCTCGCCGCGAGCTAGCCGGACGACAACAGCGGTCTTTCTGAGGCAACGGACCGCGCGCTTTGATAAAGCAACACACACGTCATATTTTTTATGGTAAACGTTTTCGGTTTTCCACAGTCTTCTAACAATATAATGGCCATAAGAGCCAATGTATTTAGTAGAACAACAGATTCAGTTAGAAAGTTCTAACTTCTAGTTCGAGAATGCTGTGCGATGGTAAACTCAAATCAATTATAAGAAAACTATAGTGTAGCACAAAATCACATCGCGAAAAAAAGCCAGACACCCACGGTTCTTATTCTCGAGTCGATGTGAGCGTACTTTTAATTGTCTGCGCTGCCCGAACGGCGCGGGTTCGATTCACGGTGTGTTTACCTTCTCGAAGAGCGACGTCGGGTCACAGGTTTTGTTGGCACGGCGACGCGACGCACATGCCATTAATATCTTTCATTTGTTTCGCGTTTGCACTTTTCTTTACTGTTCCTTTGCGCATATGTTTGAGCTGGTTTTACTTTCGCCGCGGTGTCGGAAATGTTGTGTTTTGGTCAAGTTAATTTGCTAATTGAGTGCTCTTTCGCTGGCACACTTGAGTGGGAGTGATACATCGAGGTGTATGGCTCTTTTGATTTTCTGGCTCCCCCCCCCCCCCCCCAAATCCTCACATACATTCTCTTCAATCTCCCATCGCGATCGCTTATAAACCAAAATAACTATGCATGAAAGGGATTCCAATGAATTTGGAATACAATGTTTTGAAAAGTTTCATGAATAGGTTATTAGATACATTCGCCTGCTATACTTGCGGCTGCAACAAACGAGAGTGTTTTTCGGCTGTCGGCACGACACACTTGCTGCCCTAGCGCGCAGAGGTGGGCCGTGACAGTGCTGATATCAATCCAGTGCACACCAAAGCACACCAAAGCACAGCACGACCACGGCAAGGTGTGTGATATGCAGGTAACCCAGATAGCCGTGGTCTCATCATCATCGGCATCGCGGTGTGTTGTTAATTGCTCTGTATGCCAGCGCCAGGTGGATCGCACGGTCACGCCGTGTTGGATCCCTGTAGAGGATCGGGTACACGGAACACGCAAGGCGGGTACAGCGAGCTCTCGGTACACTTGCCTCAGTGTGTGAGTGATTCATGGGACCGTGGGTGCCTGTTCTGATAGTTTAATTTCTTTCTTTTTTATTGTAAGATTCATCGAGGAGAGACGAGAACTTTCTCGAAAACTCCCTTTTTTTCAGTAGCAGTGGGTAAAGGTACATACACATATGGATGAAATTAACGCTGCGGGATAACAATTATGCATTTTAGGTTATACATATTTTTCATTTTCAAAATGAATCCGCAATATCAGATTGAACTATACATCTGATTTTAATTAATTTTAACATTTTGAATTGGGAGAAATGTGCAAATGCACACTTCACCCATCATCCATTCATCATCACATTGTACACTTAAATAAAAGGCAGTTCTTGGCCGTTAAATGGGGGGGGGATGGCGCTTTTCGACGCGATTTGAGCTGAACGAAACCATAGCTTATTCTAGAAATGGCGATACTCAGCAGAATTCCACATTTTATTGGATGATTATGATTAATAAGACATTTGTTCGTCAAATCTTCTTTGCTGTCAAATCTTGTTTTGACACTATTGCGACTTGCAAGCGACGTTCTTCAAGCGCAAAAAATCAGGTGGACTGGGAAAGATATAATATTAGCTGATCTGGGGCCTTTTAACAATCTCCCCACTCACTTTCTTATAATGGTTAATTAGCAAATAAAAGAGACTGTCTCTAAATTCGCCTACGCCTCCCCCCCCCCCCCCCCCACCGATAGGCACCGCGACGCCGACAATGGGTTGGCAGCGGGCGTCGCGTCCTGTCTCGGAGACACGACGGTAACGACGCCTCTGTAACAACAACTTCAGGCGTCGGGTGCGTTTGTTTTGCGTCGGTGGCAGCTGTAATGGCGTGCGCACACCGATTTATGACCCTAGTGCGATTAGACGCGCCAGAATCCACGGACAATCGGTGCTCTCAAAGTAAATTCTCTCCACTCGTGACGACCGCGCCAATCGACTTGAACTGCGGCGAATTTTGGTCAATTTTAACTTTTTAAATTTCGAGGAATATGCAACAATATTTTAAATTTTTATGTGTATATTCTTCAGCGCTTTGTTTACAAGTTCAAAAACAGCGACATGCGCTCGTTGAAATGGGGATTGACACTCACTCTAAGTGAAAATGCTATTTAGATGTGGAGAACTACAGCAGAATTCTATGTTGCATTTATTAAGTAGCGTAACTTCAAAATGGAGGCCCCCCCCCCCCAAACAAAAAAACACAGAGGCCCCTCCCCCCACTACAGTGTTGCCGTTTCAGATTTCCAGGATTTATCAATTGCGGAAAATCCATTCACTAAAAAAAGGTCATCGCCTTCTTTTCGGATTAACTTATAAAAAATTAATTTCACGGTATCAGACTCAATTCACCAATTCGCTTCAAAATGTCCATTCTCTCAAAAAAGGGTCATCGCCATTTTTTCGGACTAACTTGAACAAAATTTCATAGAAATAACAAATCTCCGAACTTGGGGGGGGGGGGGGGGGGGGGGGAGGAGTAAAAAATTTGACATCGCTTGCTCAGGGGGGCCTTGGATCTCGCAGAGCCCCCCTGGGCCCGACGCCCCCGAGCACTGGAATGTCTGCTCTCCTCTAGTTACTTAACTCTGCTCTATTTAGTTCTCAATTTGCTGGTGATGATCGTTTGATAGCAATTTTACCTTGGGGACATCCTGTGTCTTTTTGCTATTCGCCACCTATGCCAGGATGATTTCCCATCGTAGGACATTGCCCCAGATTACATTTTGGATACATATTCAGAGAAATTTACATTTTCTTGGATTCCTTTTAATGGGAAACGATATAGCCGAATGCTAGAACCTATAACATCAACCATTGGCACCTGTAGGCGCCAACTCCCAGGTTTTCTTCTATATTTACGGCCAAGTACCAATGTTAATAAATAATACATCACAATCTTGTTTACTCCTATAACGCTACGCGGGACCATGAAGTTTTCTGGCCAGTGTAGACAGTGGGCCTCCCGGCATATGGCAATATCTGCCAGGCACCGCAAGCATTATACAGACACAGGACAGAATCGGGAGCAAAGATTCCCGATCGGGACTGTCTTAGCAGACAAACGAGGCGACTCCAAATTTGTCGCTGGGGCAACCCGAAACTGACCACGAGGCCGTGGGAGGTCCTGGTTCCAACAATAGACTCGCCGTCGCTGCCGTCGTCAATTATCACATCAACCACGAACGTCGATGAAATATCGCAATAAAACACGCGATAAAAAACACAAAAAACTACAAAGTAATAAAATATGTAAGCGGCGGCTTTAATATATGTATTTATAAATCCGGTGACAGCGCCAATTGGCATCGAGCGCCCAAAACATAGGCGCGTATCTCGCGCATCGTGCGTTACGCAATGCGTCGCGTTGCCCGGCGGCGGCGGCGGCGCGTCGCACAAAGGAGACCGTTCAATTCGGGGGTCCGAGGAGCCGTGACCGCGCGCGGGCCCTGCGGCAACGGCGGGGCAGATACCCCGGCCGCGATAACGCGCTTGTGAACGCGGCCCCTTTGATGCATCCACGCACGCGCTTACATCACGGGACGCAGAGCGAACATCGGCGTCACTTGTACTCGCGCACGTGTGTCCCACGCACGTGATCCCACGCACGTGCCGCGCTTGGTCTTCGACGACGCCGTCATCTGACCCCTCGGGGTGGACCCCGCCCGTCCGGCGTGTCCACGGACTTGGCTACCGTGCCTCCGTCCTTTCCCGCTCAATTGCCGACCGGATACCATGGAGGCGTTTCGCAAGTCTTGTATATATACCAGACGCTTTTAATAGCGACTGCGCCGAACTTGTTCAGTTTTTTCGTTCTCTGTAACCGGCGCCATGTTTGACTTAGTCGGGTCTTGACCTCTCTTCAGGACCTACGAGGGGATTTCTTTCAGAGCAGGGAAATACGCCTTGGATAGCAGGGAAATTGGTCCAAGGCTGTCTGTGCTAGTCAACACCCAGGGAGTAAACAAACATTTCGTGCTCCAAATGCACCGAATCTGCGTCGCGCGTGGTGCTGATTGCCGGATGCGGTGCGTGTGCCAGTCTTTCGTCGTCCGGTGCTCGACAACCGCAGCTTCCTCGGCCTGGCCAGATCGCCGACCAGCAGGACGGAAGTATTCACCCAATTAAGCGTCCCTCGGCGGTCAGAGTGCGCCGTGCGGCGAGATTGGACCATATTCATATCTGATCGGACGCTGCAGACTGGAGGACGCCGGCGATGGCCGAGTAGACAGGGGCGTTTGACATGCTTCAGACATGGGTGATGCAGGTGGTCGGAAAGCATTACGGAGTTACTAGGTTATAGGAAGGTGGGCAGTTTTGGATTTTTATTCAAAAAAATTGTCACTGTCCCCAGCCATTTTGAACCTATACAGCACATTGTTAAAATTGTACAAACGCGAAGTATATACATAGACGAATTGAGCTGGACAACAGCATGGGCTGTTTAAGCTTTGAAACGTTTGGCAAGCCATACCTTGAGCTGGACAACAGCATGGGCTGTAAGCTTTGAGACGTGTGGCAAGCCATGCCTTGAGCTGGACAACAACATGGGCTCAGGGGCTGTAAGCTTTGAAACGTGTGGCAAGCCATGCCTTGAACTGGACAACAGCATGGGCTGTAAGCTTTGAAACGTGTGGCAAGCCATGTCTTGAACTGGACAACAACATGGGCTCAGGGGCTGTAAGCTTTGAAACGTGTGGCAAGCCATGCCTTGAACTGGACAACAGCATGGGCTGTAAGCTTTGACACGTGTGGCAAGCCATGCCTTGAGCTGGACAACAACATGGGCTCAGGGGCTGTAAGCTTTGAAACGTGTGGCAAGCCATGTCTTGAACTGGACAACAGCATGGGCTGTAAGCTTTGAAACGTGTGGCAAGCCATGTCTTGAATGGGACAACTGCATGGGCTGTAAGCTTTGACACGTGTGGCAAGCCATGCCTTGGGCTGGACAACAACATGGGCTCAGGGGCTGTAAGCTTTGAAACGTGTGGCAAGCCATGTCTTGAACTGGACAACAGCATGGGCTGTAAGCTTTGAAACGTGTGGCAAGCCATGTCTTGAACTGGACAACAGCATGGGCTGTAATCTTTGAAACGTGTGGCAAGCCATGTCTGGAACTGGACAACAGCATGGGCTCAGGGGCTGTAAGCTTTTAAACGTGTGGCAAGCCATGTCTTGAACTGGACAACAGCATGGGCTGTAAGCTTTGAAACGTCTGGCAAGCCATGCCTTGAACTGGACAACAGCATGGGCTGTAAGATTTGAAACGTGTGGCAAGCCATGTCTTGAACTGGACAACAGCATGGGCTGTAAGCTTTGAAACGTGTGGCAAGCCATGGCTTGAGCTGGACAACAGCATGGGCTGTAAGCTTTGACACGTGTGGCAAGCCATGTCTTGAACTGGACAACAGCATTGGCTCAGGGGCTGTAAGCTTTGAAACGTGTGGCAAGCCATGTCTTGGGCTGGACAACAGCATGGGCTGCAAGCTTTGAAGCGTTTGGCAAGCCATGCCTCGAGCTGGACAACAGCATGGGCTGTAGCTTTGAAACGTTTGGCAAGCTATGCCTTGAGCTGGACAACAGCATGGGCTGTAGCTTTGAAACGTTTGGCAAGCCAATGCCTTGAGCTGGACAACAGCATGGGCTGCAAGCTTTGAAACGTTTGGCAAGCCATGTCTTGGCCTGGACAACAGTATGATACGAGGCAGGTTTGATATTTTTGTTCAAGTTGATACCTTATTAAAAAAAAAGAATCTCAATTTCAAACTGAAATGTAAAGTAATCGTGTCTAGCAGTAACAAGAAGCCGTGATGTGCCCGCGTCACGCACGCGCATTACGCTGCGAAATTCGGAGGCTCGCGCGCCGTTCCCATGCATAGCTGGCAAACGGCTTCGATGTCGAAGAGCAAACAAACGCATGTCGTATCTGCACCAAGGTCCCCAATAATGTTTCCTGCCATAAACCTGCCACCGACGGTTCATCTCGCCGCCGTTCGCGGGGCGGTGCGGTGTTTGCCAAGAGTATTTGCCGAGGATCAGTGTGTGCCCGCGCCGGCACATGACTTGTCAGTCAAGTACCCGGTGCCGTTTATTGTGCGTGTCGCGGCGTAGCACAGTTCCCACGGGGCCGTGTTTGCTCGCCAATGCTCGCCGATCGCCGCGCTGCGAACACATGTCACATGTGGCACCTGTTGCTTGGATTTCGTCTCGTGGGGGCAAGGGCTGCTATGTCGGCATCGAAAAATGGACCCGAAACGCAATAATTTGATACAAATAAAAAACGTACAACTCTATCATGCATCAGGTCGTCCTGCAGTATCAATTCTATATGCACACGTGCATAATGTAGAACAAAATATGTTGACAATTTGACATTCATTTTTGCGTCTGCCCCCACCCAACACACAATCTAGCGGAAATATTGATTGCCCGATACCAATATATAATAGGATACCTATACTATTATACTATAGAATATAGATAGTATATACATGGTAAACGGTTGATTCCGAGTACATCTCATTTAGCCGTATGGTGGGGGAAGTATTACAAGTACAGCAGGGTAGCAGGCAGTTATAGATACAGAGCGGTGTAAGGTGAAACGCTGCTGATTAAACGGTAACACGGTTAACTCTTCTAAAATCGGCGGCCAAATCGTCCCGCATGGACTACATTACAAATTAATCGGCGTGACCCCTGACCTAATCGTTGATTGGTTGTTTTGACCTCACTGCATAATGATCATGTCTCAAATGCAGTGAAGTGCGTGGTCACATTCGTATAGCAGCGCTTCGGTGTCGCTAGCATGAAGCTTACCGAGCCATTTCGTGACACTTTGCGTGCCCCCTACCCACCCACCGGGACAAAGCATATGACTGTGAAAATATTATCTCGAAATTATACCTTTGTATGTTTAACTCATGACTTAACTCCTTTGCTCACTTATTAGACTCAAGAGTGTTTTCATTGTTGAAAATGGAAATAAAGGATCAATTCAAATTACAATTAAATTATAACGTTCGACGACTCCACCGCGCCATCCATTACGGGGCGAAACGATTGTCTGACGGACACGGGCCCCACAGGGCGGGTGGCAAACGGGGGCCAAATTGACGCGTGCCGAGGCGAGAAGTTAATTCCGTCCGAACGCCTCCGCGTTCCGTGACTGGGAGGAAGCCGCCCTCGCTGCGGCAAAGTGGCGCTTGTCCGGGGACCGGGTGTCGAGGAAGTGGCAAGATCTGTGGGCGAGCGAGGGCGTTTCACACGATCGAGCGCGCGTTCGCGAATGGACATGCACTTGCTAGTGTGGTGAGAGTACGTTCGCGTGGTCCCGGCGTATAGGTATCCACCTATTTTCACAGGATACGCGCGCGAACGCACCTTTTTACCAAACGTAGTACATTACATCATTTTTCATTGTTTACATGTTGTACGGGTTCTTTGAACTTTCGTAACATCGCTCAATAAAAAGGACAAATATGCATGTATTGTGGGTGCCTACTATACTCACTTCAAAATACTCAATTCCGATCATTTTTAATGGTCTACCTGCTGATCCAAGGATTATATTAAGTTTAAAGAAGGAAAGCAGAAAACAAAGTCTTGGTTGGTTGAACATCTGCCTGAAATGTAGGTCACATGTAAGAAAACTGATCTATATAAACTTAAATACTATGTATCTTATTGTAAATCATGTATTATTAGGTATTATTATATTATTATGATTATTAATTATTATTAACGGTAATGATTTTGAAATACTCCGCTCTGTATTCAAAGAAAATAAATAATCTCCTATATATACTTCAAGCTACCTCTAGGCTTCGTAGGACTCTTTATTAAACGACTAATGTAATCAAAGTGTAAAACTTGAATGAATTAAAATAAAATAAAAAACGTATATCTTTCCGGGGGAAATTTTTCAAAAAAGGCCGTGAATTCCCTCAATTGCAGGTACTTTGCCTAAGAACATACTCGAATATGGGAATTATATGAAACGGCGTGCCTTTGAATCACATAAATAAATCGATCAAAATTTGCTATTGTTTGTAGAAGAGCAGCCAATTATTGCATTTTGAAACACCTATTTTGTTACAAATTACTCGTTGGTTCGATCTAACGATAAAACGCATTAAGCTCGGCACGGTCAGGATTGAATGAAATTAAGATTCAACGTATCTGTGAAAACGAAACACTTATACTGGCACCATTTCATTCATCAACCAGAAACTAGTCTTTCAAAAAAAGGTTCAGCAGACTGGCTTTGGACTTCCCTACCATAAGTAACCATCTAGGACTAGATTATCTGACGCAACTTTCCTCCCATAGATCATAGGTGATACAAAGGTCTAAGGTCAGATAAATGACATGCGCGTCCATGGGAAAAACCAACCTCCCCGCGCGGCAGCTGCGTTCCCAATGGCGCCGTGTACCTATAATATAGGTACCCGTCGAAGAGGTCGAAGTGTCTATGTCAGAGGACAGTGCGGCCAGCGGGGTCATCGTCCCGGACTGGTCACCCGGGCAGATGAAGCACCTACGCGGGCGTGTTAACTCGCATCATGGTGTCGGTCGTCGGGAGAATTGGTTGTAACGAGGTAATTGCGTCGCGCCAATTGATGCGTCCGAAACATCTCCATCATCGCGGCAAGTGGCCGCGGTGTCCGTCGAGGACGCAGCCCGCACTGCGCAGGCTTCGCGGCGTTTGCCTACCTCGGGGAGGCGAGAAAGTAGCGCTAGATGCTGCGTAGCGGACAGGCGAGCGAACAGGCACTTTCCGTGCTGACGGAAGGAATTAGCAGTGATGAATTGTACAAATCGGTCGACAGATTGAAAGTGTACATGGCTTTTTGGTATGCTTGATTTGTGTAAACATTGAACAAAGGAGATCCAATTGCTTTATTGGCGAAATTTGTTACGTGCTCTATAATAAATGCGATAACTGAGTGACAAAGATCAGACATTTAGCAGGCATGGTGTAAATGAATTTTCTTCTGAGAGTTTGTGGTGAACTACACGTTATTCTTCTCTTAGGTTCTTCACACACTTTAGGGAAGACACGTTATAGGGAGCTGAGCATGAGTGATTCACGGGACAAATTAATACCACAGATGTAACTAAGGTTATATCCAGATTTTCCACTCCAGGATACTAAAGCAGATACGTGAAAGCCCTATCCGTCCGCAATAATAGTGTAACCGGCAGTCAAGGGATGGAGCCACTGTTTGTTATTATATCACCTTTATAACGGCATTTGGAAGTATGAATTCCTTGATTATGCCTTACGCCTTGATTTATGACCTTATGCCGTGGCCTGATAGATGATCTTAAAACAGTTTGCCAAAGCACCCCAGATATTGCCGATGAAGTTAAGCATCAAATTTTAGCCGTTGCCATAATCTAGGTAACCATATTAGCTGTGATAATATCTGAAACCGGTAGTCCTAGCGTTGTTTCAGAAGGAAACAAGTCTGAAACAGGTTCGATTTGGTGTGACAAACCTCTATTGACGATTCTCGTCCTCTATGACATGTTCCAGACTTCAGAATGGGCGACATCTCTAAACGCCTCGGCCTTTCGGAGTTCTCGGCGTCGGGCGGCATCTGGAAGTGCCTCCTTGCCGAGTTCATAGGCAACCTCCTGCTCAACTTCTTCGGCTGCGCCAGCTGCGTGCGCGTGCCCAGCAGCACGGACCCCCTGGAGACGACGTACACCTCCGACTTGGTGCTCGTCGCACTCACCTTCGGCCTCGTCATCATGGTCATCGTGCAGGTCAGCGTCAACGCCCCCTCCCCCCTCCCCCCCGCATACACCGTTTCCAATAACTGTTTCCTTGGCGGCGTCTTCCACGGGATTTCTTAGCCCCCGGGCTGAGTTCCATGCCTTCCATGTTTTTGGAAAAAGGCGCAGATACTAATTCATACCGGCACCGGCTTCACCCTCAGCTCAGATTCTCTCTATAAAGTATCAGCCTTTCATTCTCCGAAAGCCAATAGACCAATGCCACAGGGGCAGCGCCAACACAGTGTGTCATAGAGACAAGGCTTAGGCCGTGTCTGAATTGGCTGTTTCATGCGGTCTCGCGTACTCGTTCTTGACAAATGACGTCACAAGTACTGTCCGAATTGCAAATCCACCGCATGACAGAGTGAGTACGCGAGTCTTCGACGATGCAGTCTCGCAGACTTGGTCTCGGTGACTTGCCTGTTATCAAATGGCGGTCGGAACCGTAATTAAGTCAGGTAGCAGTAGTTATCTGTACGAATATGAAACAAATGAAGTCACCGAGACCAAGTACGCAAGACCAAGACCAAATCGCGAGACCGAGACCGAATCAATTCAGACACGTCCTTAGAGGTGGCCGGCCCTTGGGACTGTTGGACGGTATAGCAGGCCTTAGTGCCGGCACCGGGTTCACCCTCGACTCCCTTTCAGGCCAGACTAGCTTCATCATCAACCTGTCATTCACAGATAGCCAATAGACCAGTGCCACATGGACAGCGCCAACACAGTGTGTCATAGGTACAAGGATAAGCGATGGCCGGCCCTCGGTGCTGTTTGATAAGAGCAGGCCTTGATGCCGGTACCGGGTCCACCCTCAGCTCCCTCCAAGTCAATCCCAGCTTGAAGACGCGTCTTTGTCCAATCGGCTGACATCGTGTGTCTTCGCAGGGCATCGGACACGTGAGCGGGGGACACGTGAACCCGGCAGTGACGGCAGCGTTCCTCGTCACCGGACAGATCTCGATCCTCAAGGGTCTCTGCTACATCATCTTCCAGTGCTTAGGTGCGGTCGCCGGGTCCGCCATCTTGAAGGTAGGCTACTAACCTTTGTACTACCCTTTGTACTACATTTGTATCCTTTGACCTGTGTATATTAAATTTTGTTTTTGTACCCTTTGTACTACCCTTTGTCACTTTGTGGCTCGCAGCAATTCCTTTTTAGCTTTGCTCAGCCAATTCTCTTTTGCGATCAAGGCAAGGCTATAACCAGATCGATGGATTTCCCTCTGATTGGTCCACAAATTCTTTTCGTTTTGTTGTCCATGAAGCAGACAGGGCAAATTGAAAGCAACGTGTTTGAAACTTTGAAGTCTCAAATTATAGTATCTTTGCGATGGCAGACATGTGCTTTTCCCATTAATCTACGATTTCACTAAGTGCTAAATTTGCTGCCATTGACACTGAAATTTTTCAAACCAAAATATATTATTCTGTAACCATAGTGAGAGTGAGTTCACACGCATAAATGCGAGTGACCATGCCACAGGAATGATATGAGACTCTGCGATTTCAAAAGTGTGATGAGGTCTATAATGTTTATCATGTGCTAGGACCGTGGAAACAAACGTCTCTGCTCCGAAACTGAAAGAGAGAAATTATATTGAGATTCTTTATTTCAAACAGAACCATTTCGATGGCTTTGTTGTCCGTCGTGAGAGCTGAGATACAAATTAAATTGTAAACATGTGCCAGTGGCTTCGGCATACAGGTGCCATGAATAAAAAAACCTCGGGGACGGGAAATAAAACAAGAGAGATCTTTCGCGTTAAGATTCATCGATCTGTATGTGGTGCTCACGGGAGAATTGGCTCGAAGTCGCGACAAGTTTATTTCGGTCGAATCGAGGCGTCTTTGTGCGCTGACCGACGGCTAACATTGTGTGTTTAAAAATTCAAACATTGTGTACAGTTGAACCAATTAAATCGGCAATTGCGACACTAGTTTTGTCCACACGCGACGTTGGCGCTGTTTCAATCACGCGTAGGACCTGGGCGAACTTTTCTGTATAATATCTAAGGCGACGCAATGCGTTTTTTTGTAGTTTATTGGTGGGATTCTCGACTGTGATTGGGCGATTCAAGGTCAGGGCCACATAACCGTCACGCAACTTGTCACGTTCGAAATTGACGCGTCATGCAACTTTTTATATCTGTTTTCATGTCAATATACGAATTGTCATAAAATGTAAAGCTATAGCAGTGAAACTGAATTCGAATGACTTTGAAACTATAACTGACATTTCACGAAAGGTTTATTATTCTAATTGCATAAACCAGCTCTTTCCTATAACCTTACAGCTGCTCTGCACTAGTTTGAAAAAGACTTAATCTATAACAATACTTGGGATCAAATGCTTAGTGTGAAGTCTTATTGGGGTCCCCAACTTTTCGTAACTAACCTTGTAGTAAACTTTTTGAAGAGGTGTCGATTCTTTGGTTGTTCTTGTAGTTTGAGGCTATAGCAAGTCGGGCAAACCCTCACGTCCAGTAAAGTACAGAGTAGAGGTTAAGAAACATCGGAAACAGTTATTAAAGGTATTCAAACCCCAATTAAGGTATTTTTTTAAAGCTTCTGTCATGTGCAGTCTTCCATTCGCACCTGTGCTCCCATGCCTCCTAAACGCCCCCCACTAAACGCCTCCCCCTGTCCACAGGCGCTGACCCCCGAGGGCGTCGGCGGCACCCTGGGCCTGACCGAGGTGAGCGCCCATCTGCAAGACGTGCAAGGATTCGGCATCGAGTTCTTCCTCGGCTTCGTCCTGGTGTTCGTTGTGTTCGGCGTGTGCGACCCGAACAAGCCCGAGTGCCGCGGATTCGCGCCTCTCACCATCGGCCTGACCATCGCCATGGGACATCTCGCCGCCGTGAGTACAGCCCCCCCCCCCCCCTCCCCCAACCACCCCTTTGGTAGACACTAATGCAATCATATTATGGACCATTTTGGCCCAAAGCGCGAGTGGTTAGAATTTAGGGTAGAAAATAGAAATAACAGTATTTTGCAACTGTGGGGTGTCTAGCCCTCAGAAACAGTCAACAGATGAATTCCACGGCATCCTTATAGACGGTTGCCATGACAGATAACTAACTCATACTTTCACTCTGGGTTGAGGCTCTTGTAACATCGGCACACACGTTCATGTATAGATACCGTTACCAGTACTCTCCAATTTCAAACAATATCACATTTAACTGAAGTGAATAAAATTGAATATAAAATCAATAACATTGCTGTTATCTTGTTATCGGTAACATAATCGCCAAGCCACTTTCAAAACACTTAACATTGGTCAAATTGGATGTCCAATCTCATCTCATAGAGTCAACACACCTGGAATAACTTCAAAAAGGGCCACACACGGCCCTTTCCTTGAGCGCTGAAGGTCCCCGTCCAGTTACCGACTTCCCACCCCTGCCCGTCATGTCACGTCGAAAGCGTCCCCTCTAAACGCCCCCCGTCTCCGTGGTTGGATTCGCAGCTGGACTACACCGGCGCCAGCATGAACCCCGCACGCACGTTCGGCTCGGCAGTGATCGCCGAGTTCAAGGAGGACCATTGGGTGTACTGGCTGGGCCCGATCCTGGGCGGCATCACAGCGGCGCTCATCTACACGCATGCGTTCACGGCGCCCCACCCGGCGCCCGCCACGGAGAGCGCCGAGTACAGCCCGGTGCAGGTACGCGATCTGGGAAGCAATTTGTCGGGGGCAGAATTGTTGTGGAATTATCACCTTGGCCCCGCCAAAAATCTACTGATTGTGACATTTGATAAATTCCACATTCCAAAATCCCTCCGATTTTTTTCGGCGCCTGGGCAATGGCACACTAACATGTAATTTAATTTTTTATCTTTCCTACATATACCTACCTAATGCCTATACACCAAATTTTAAGGAAGCTTCAATTCGGAGCCACTTATAGATATACATATTTACATAAGAGCGATAAAAACCCTATATTTAATAGTGGGGAAGCTGGTCTGTGTAAAAACTGATTTGTACTTTACCGTGAGCAAAAATGATCGAAGGTGCCGAAAATCGGCCATTTAGAGCATATTCTTCTTCCTATTTCCGCGATGGTCAATGGCCGAGCTTGCTACGCATTACACACCTTGGGTGCATAGTCCTTCCAATTGAGTATCCTGTCTACACAAAGTATTCAACTATATACTGAACCTGAGGTAATTGCCTTGTAAGGATTGTTTGTCATAATTGAATCACTACAAGTCACACCTGAATTTAATCACTAAGATTGGAGTAACACATCCTATTCTGCCGACGCATATTTTATCTAAAGCACATTCCATTGTTGGCAGCAATAATTGCAAAGTTCACTAACGAAGGTGTACACTCTGCCAATGGCCTTATCTGGGGACAAACAATTGGGATCGTTTGTAAAAAGTCAGTAAACTCGGTCTAAAATGTCTAGAAAAGCGTCCACATCACTCGGAAACAAGGAAACAATCACAGCTTACGCATGGTGGTGGCATTAATTGTAGGATGAAGGCATCGATCTACAATGAGGTCATGAAACTCCGTGAGCTGAGCGGGAAAGAGCGGGAAACACTCCACCAGTTTCCACCACCGCCTATATTTTTAAAGACCTTCCTATGTCTTGCACAATCTTGCAGCAGAATACCAAGGGCTAGTTTTAATTTATAAGGTTCTAAGAATGTTTCATCTCACGTTACGTAACGCTGTGTTTACAGCTGGCAATGTCAGTGACATGAAGTCATGAAAATTGGCTATGGACCAATCAGAGACCCCATGGCAGAGTCGCGAACAAGATGTCATGCACATCCAGAGTCTATGATTGGTGGCAGAGCCAATGTTCATGACATCGTGTCACTGACATCGCCAGCGTTGTTCGCAAAGTATTCAAAGTATGTGCATTACAATGGTATTTCCGGAAAGCCGGAAAGCCAAGGATGTGTATCAACTGTTTCGACCTTGGAAGGGTGCTAACGACCTCCATTCTGTGTTGCAGCTGAAACGCATCGACGGCAAGAAAGAGGACGAGGGTATGGCCTAGACCCGTCTAGGTCGTCACCGCACGCATCACCACCACCCTCCCCTCATCGTCATCGTCAGTTAGTGCGTAGGCAGGTAGACGTGATCGTACTACTCCTAGGCGTATAAGTTAAGTTCGCGCCGCGAAGAACTCACCAATCACAGCTTCCATGTTTTTGCCATCTCGTCTCTCGCGCTAAGATTAATTGCCTAAATTTCACCACCAAAACGGCGACACCGCGTCGCCTCGTACAAAGAACGCATGCGAGGCTGCCCATGCTGCGCGCGGTCTGCTGCGCAGATCGGCTGCGCAGGTAGCCGGCTAGACTCTCGCGAATGTTTGCAGAGTTTACGCTGTGTCTAATGTTTGTTACTCTTTTAATATTAATAATATTATTAAATTTAATAATAATTCTAGTGATAAAGATAAAGATAAAGATAAAGATAATGATTATATGATTATGTTGTGGATTACACAATGGCTTGTTGCAGATGACAATTATATCATGTGCATGAAGAAAAAATCATGTTGTGTTGTCCACTTATTGCTATGCTTTCGACTTTCCTAATCCTGCTAACAAACCCAAACAACCAAAGCAACCACAAACAAGCAAACAATCCTATAACAATCCTAACCAACAGTTATATAGAAGGTCTTCCTGGTTCCTTGTTAGTTCCTAACTGAACACATGGTACGAGGTTTTAGTGACATCTTGGATGTCCACTTCAGTCAGCAACCGCCGCTGAACGGAACGGAATAATATGTATTTGGAAACAAAATAGGGCAAGTTATTCGATTGGCAAGCATATATAGAAATATTAAAGCTATATATATATATATATATATATAAATGGAATTGCTGAATGTCGCAAGGTCAATCCTAGCGTCGATATCGCGAAGTTGCTCAAGAGTCAACGAAAGAAAATCTTTAGACTTGAAAAGGTCTTAGCTGTGATCTTAGAGTATTGCAGATCCACGGAGAGAATTTTGAATGATCACGATAGCTAGAATCTGAAGGTGGTTGATTTAGGAGCCAGTATTCAAATGGTTGTCACCAAATGTGAAGTGCAGTGAGTAAACAGAACCCGACAGTCCATGCGGAGAAGGTAAATACTCCAAGTTCCGCGACCTTGAAATGATTTGTTGGCCACCGTCCCGGAATGCACCCAATGGCAGGCATTTGCTACCCAGTGGGGTATTTTTCAGGGATTCGGCTCAGCGCTCAGTGTCAGCCACCCGGGAATGTACAACCGGAAACATTCCTTGGCTAGCAGCCAGTGGCGTTGCCAGGTGTTGGGGCGGAGCAGCGGAGGGAAGGGCGAAATAGCAAACAGGGGTGTCATAAACGTAATATGTACTTCTGCAATGAGAAAATAACAAAAATGGATGAATACGGATGTCACGTACATAAAGATTCAGATACATATGGTACACCAAGTAACCCGACCCCCGCCCCCTGTCCCCTGTCCCCCACACACCTAACCCTTTGGCTAAGCCACTGACCACAATCAACATCCGAGACTTGGACAAGCTGCAAGCGACAGCACGTTGTTTAGCGACGCATCGCCCAACGGCAGATGGAGCGCCCAATGAGACAGGGTGGGTTCTTGGCACGCTGCATGCATAACCATGGTGTGGTTCATACCCCACGACCTCCAGGCAAGGCTGGGATATGGGACATGGGGGCAGGGTCCACGTTAGTCAGGGCGCGATGGTACGGGGTGGGTACTTGGCACGCTACACGCATAACCATGGTGTGATTCGTACCCCACGACCTCCAGGCAAGGCTGGGACATGGGACATGGGGGCAGGGTCCACGTTAGGCAGGGCGCGATGGGACAGGGTGGGTTCTTGGCACGCTACATGCATAACCATGGTGTGATTCATACCCCACGACCTCCAGGCAAGGCTGGGACATGGGACATGGGGGCAGGGTCCACGTAAGGCAAGGCGCGATGGGACGGGATGGGTTCTTGGCACGCTGCAAGCACAGCAAGGAAGTGAACTCTGAAGTGAACGCAAATCTATCGAAGATGAAGCATGTGCAGCTTGTTGACTTCCACCAGCCGCTGCGGTATTGTTTGTGACCATGTTTACCTTGAACATTATTATCATGGTGGTTGAGAAGAATTTTCATCGTGGTTTCAACGTTGGTCTCACTTTCATAATTTGTTTTACTTTTATCATTGATCATTGCGGTAGTCCAACATCATGTGGTTCGTGTTGATGATGCCCCGGTGGGAGGGGGGTGGGGTGCCATTTGGCGACGTCGCCCCCGAGAGCAGAGGAGACGAGAAAGTCCTGGACGCCGTCGGTCACGCTGTGTTCGCGCCGAGAGGACGCGCGTCAGCGGAGATCGGCGTCCGCGGAGTCAGCGATCCCGCCCGAGTGCGTGCGGCGCGTTGCAGTGTCGCGATGTGGCTCCCGGCACACGGAGGCGTTTGGCTGGCTGCCTTGCTGGCGACGACGGCGACAACAACGACGGAGGGTGGCAACTCGCTGGCGGTGAGGCTGCTGGAGGACGCCGCTGACACGTCGACGGCGGAGGGTGACGAGTGTCGCCGCGACCTGGGTGCCGTGTGGACGGCGATGCAGCAGGGGAGGCAGTGGGCGCTGATGAGTAAGTGTGGCCCTTGAGGCAAAGGGCCAAGTGCAATTGGGCCAAGTGTAGACCTTGTTTTGTCCGCTGAAATAGCCGACCCATGAGACTCTGAAAATCAAATGCAATGAGTCTGCAATCACGTGTTTACATACGGCGAGATGACATCTCAAATTTCGCCAAGGAGGAATCATCAGCAAGACGATGATAGGTTATCAGTACCTAAGCAATTAGCTGCCATTTTGAAAGGGCAGGACCCCAAGTCCACCCCGACGACCTTTCAACTATAGACTTTTCAACAGCTATTCCCGCATTTCCTCATGGAACTGTCAGCGAACGTGATCATCACGACAAGGATAGCTAACTCCCATGTTCGATCGAGGGACCTCCAGAACAGAAAGTTTAAATACTCTTGTATTTGTATTAACCCAAGGAAGGCAATATTAAGTTAAAGTCATACCCTCGCCGAAAGTGAAGTGGGACTGACTAGTACGCGATCTTGGCCTGGATTCGCGAACCAAGTTTAAGTGAAATTCGGGGTTATCTTTCTTTCGGTTAATCGCATGCACATTGAACGTGATAGGCCGAAAAAAATTAAACCACGATATGAACCCCGATTTGAGCCAATCCAGGCCCTCGTGGGTATCACTGTCGGCGATGACAGCTGACAGCCACAGCACGCACAGTGACGCACAGTGCACACGCACTTGCCGTGGATTGCGATCTCGGTGCAGTGCCTATATAGTGCGTGCATTTCCAGGCTCGGTGCAGTCAATTGACTCGGCCCACTGCCTCTATACGATCGCTTTCATTCTTTCTCTGGCCGATATAGTCATGCGTCATTAAGACAAGTGCCGACTGCCGAGCGAGAGGTGATCGGATTCCAACGCCGTCTGGATGTGAGATTCGCTGACGCGTGCAGCGCACCTTCCGGCAATGTCAGCAAGCTGGCCGTTGACACCGACCGAGCAGTCGTGAGATAGTAACTGGCCCCGAAATCCGATTCATGGCTGAGCGACCATCCCATCTCGGAAACTAGGATCAACCTCAGTGTACGGGACTGCAACTTTAGGGGTCGAAATCAACCGAAACACCAGATTTGCTGAGCAACGTGGCACTAATAGCTCGAGTGTTACGTTCAGCAAAAATCACTTTCCCAGGCGCCAAGCCCCATTTCGAGCCGTTGACACTGTTGTTTGAACATGTTCGAGGTGGTCTCATGGTACTGGTCTAATGGCACTGGTCTAATGGCACTGGTCTAATGGCACTGGTCTAATGGCACTGGTCTAATGGCACTGGTCTAATGGCACTGGTCTAATGGCAATGGTCTAATGGCACTGGTCTAATGGCACTGGCCTAATGGCACTGGTCTAATGGCACTGGCCTAATGGCACTGGTCTAATGGCACTGGCCTAATGGCACTGGCCTAATGGCACTGGCCTAATGGCACTGGCCTAATGGCACTGGTCTAATGGCACTGGCCTAATGGCACTGGCCTAATGGCACTGGCCCAATGGCACTGGCCTAATGGCACTGGTCTAATGGCACTGGCCTAATGGCACTGGTCTAATGGCACTGGCCTAATGGCACTGGTCTAAAACGAGACACCATGGCACCATGGCACCACGCGCTTCGACTATACTCCTGTAGAAAAGCACCCCCACATGGGCCACCGACTTAACGTTCTGTCCAGAGGACGGTACTGTATATATACAACATATCTCTCTGCACTAATAAATGCTGTCAAAAGGTTTAAAAGCAAGGAAAGAGAGGCTGCTGTATACTAACTTCACTTCGTCCAAATCTCTCTCTCGAACAGCACAGGCCATGAGTTGCACGGTAACCCGCCCAGTATGCCTGACTCTGCGCAGTATTGCTTAACTTCGGTGACCAAGTCAGAACCTGTGCTTCCGGAGCATGATACACCCTTTCCCATGAGAGAACACACTTTCTGCTGATGCGATAGTGACGCACTTGAGTGCGCATGTTTTTTTTTGTTACTGTAAGGATCAGTACTACAATATTTTTCAACTCTGCAGGTGTTTAGCCCTATGCAGAAACAAGTAAATTCCACGGCATCCTATTAGCGGTGGCTTTGACAAGAGAAGCCTTATTTAGTAGAGAGCGGCCAATGGACAAAAATGGCGTCATCGCTGTCAAAATTACAAAATGTCACCGAACATTGAGTTAAATATAGGCTAAATAAGGCTAAATATAGGCTAAATATAGGCTAAGAAGGCCGAATTACAGCAATGATAATGATTTTCTCGTGTCACATTGTTTTTTGCCATGAAAATGTGAATTTATTTCATTTGGACAATTACTTGCGTCCAAAACGGTTTCAAGCATGGCCGCTCTCTGCCACATAACTTAACACCTACTTTACCTCTGGGTTGAGCCAAGGTTAGGGCTGAGGGCCGCCATATTAGAGATGGGTGGGCAAAAGTTAGGCAAAGATGATACCAGCGCAGAAGTGGAGATTTTATTCTCTCATGGAACAGAGAGGCAGAGTGTACATGTTTTTCTTGCCGTTTCACTCCTGCGCGCTTGCAGTGGTGGACGCCAGTGGCGAACCGGGCCCCGGTCTGCTCTGGGGAAACAACCTGTGGCTGGGCTCGCGCGAAGAGTGCGTCGAATTGCGTCGCCGCACGCCGCTGCGCACGCGCGAGTCTGCGCACAACGACACCACGGCGCCGCTGGCCGCGCACTTTGTGGTGGCGCACTTCAGGATGCGCGCGCCGTTGCAGGTCCGCGTCGGAATGCCCAACGAGGTGAGATCGGATCCCTTTCCTACCACTTTTCAGCATTTGACACTTTTTAAATTTACGTTTTTGAATAAATGTTGGCCTTATATATAGAAACTAGAAAATAGCTAAGCAGCGTACACCAGCTAATTTCTTTTTAATGAAAGGGAGCATACGCTATCATTGAAATAATATTTCTATGCGCTAATGGCGAACCAAAAAAGCCCATGTATAGTAAAAATTAACCGGAATAAAGTTAGATTGAACAAAAAAATAAAATACCGCTAATTTTGAAAATATAGAAAGTGAGTATACGTACGCCGGATTTACCGCGTATATACCCTGGATTACACCACTACCTTTAAATGTAGCATAGTCGAACTGCGCTCGCTTCAAGGTGCGTGCGCAAGTCATACTCTGATCAGGTCGTCATCACGTGACTTCTGCGCAGGACCTGCTCCTGGTGGGGTTGTGCCTGCCCTGCAGCTGCGCGCCTTCGCAGCTGCGCACGCTGATCGGTGGCGTAATCGCCGAGCGTCCGCTGAGCGCGCAACTGCGCTATGACGTCACGCTCGAAGTGCTGCACGTGCGCGCGCCGCAGGATGACCTTGCGACATTGGGTGCAGACCTCAGAGTCATCTTGCTCTGGTAGGTTAGGGTCGGGCAGGGACGGGGTGCGTTTCGGGATTGTAGTTTTAAATTATTGGTGTGGCTCCATGCAATTGGTACTCTTCCTGAAATAAGAACAGCTGAAGCTATCAAATTCAAAGTATTCGAAATCCAATCGTTTTGACTAGATGACCAGCAGGGTTGGATAGGCCCATTAGGCGACCGGGCAAACGCCCGAAGGGCCGGAAGATTCTGGGCCGGTAGACCGGCTGGGGGCCGCCCTCGTGGTCCGAGACACAGGAAACAAACCATGGATGGAAGGCCTCACAGGAGCGACGACGTTTTTTATGGGATTGGACTTTTGGAAAAAGCGGGTGACGGGATTGAATTTCGGAAAAGAGTGGGTGACGATTTTTTTAAGGGAATGTAACCAGTGTAGGTAAAAACAATACGAAACTGGTCAAAAAAAGGGTGCCTACTCCTCTGACACTGTTTTAATCTGCGTTATAGTTTTCAAGGTAACTCCGGCTCAGAGAGTGTTTAACTTCTTGATATGCTTCCTTTGCGAATCCCCTGTATAATAAACATTTCACGCTGTCAGCGAGCTTGTGGATAAAGTCAGACCTTGTTTTGGACAGAACAAACTGAAATTAAAATGTTCAGGAAGTAACTGAAAGTTTCTGGGAAGTTGCTGGAAGTAACTCGTAGTTTGAAGCTCGTAAGTAAAACAAATGTTTCAAAATTCAACCAAAATGATCAAAAATCTAAACACGTCTGTGTGTTTTTACGTTATCGGTACCTATGCACAAATAATGGTGCTCTAAAATTAAAAACCAGCTGATTCATGTATCCTACCACACCAACACCCTCACCATTTCCACTTCGCCCTCAGCGCCGTGCTGCTGATACTGTCGACGCTGGTGGGCGTCGCGACGGCGTGCGACGTCGCCTCGCGTCGGCGTCGCGGCGTCCAGGCTTCCAAACAGGGCTACCAGACTTGCAGCGCGGTGACCTCGACGACGTTGCCCGACGACCTCGGTAGATGGCGCGCGCATCTCGCCTGCTTCTCGGCCTCGACCAACGCGGCAACCTTGCTGACGTCGCGAAGCGGGCCCGACACAGTCCCCGCGATCCACGGCATGCGCTGCGTGTCCATGGCGTGGGTCATGCTGGCGCACACGGCCTTCTTCATGGCGGACTACGCGGGTGAGACTATAGAGAGACTTTATTTGGCAGAGAGCGGTCAATGAATCGCATGGACGCCATTTTTTGTCCCAACTCCTGTCTGTCACTGGGCAACTTTAGTCAAAATTGAGCGAAATATAGGCTTAAATGGCAAACTTGAAGTAATGATAATGATTTTCTTGTATCACATTGTTTTATAGCCATGAAATATAAATTCATTTCATTTGGACAATTTATGGCGTCCAAAACGGTTTCAGGCATGGCCGCTATCTGCCAAATAAATTATCTCTAGGTGACACTAAGTGTCTCTTTTAGCGCGAGGCGAAAATTCTGAAGCTCAAATTTAGAGCTTGCATTCAGCCAATAATAATCCACGATTTGGTCAAGCAGTATACACATTGTTTGAGTGTATTTATTTATCAAAATAATTGTAGCTTCATTTCGTTACAATTCGTATCAGTTTTCTTTTAAAGTTATTACTAAATATAACAAACTCTTTTCCTCTTCTGCACATACCAACCCATGCATTGTTGTGGTGGCTGCTGATGCACGGTGTCGCGTTACAGACAACAAGCCGTTCGGGTTCCGGCTCGCAGAGGGCGTCCCGGCGCAGTTCATCAGCAACGCCTCTCTGTCGACGGACACGTTCTTCGTCATCAGGCAAGTCCCACACACACACCCCCCTCTACGTCCACCACTCACGCCGAACAGTTTCTCGTGTTGGAACACAGGTTAGACGAGATCCACGAAGTTAGGCAACACTGCGCAAAGTCAAGACTCGACAGTTCAGACAAGTGTTGACCAGTTCAGTTAACGAGATAAATGTGAAGGGGTTGAACTTTTACCCGGTTTTACCAAGATCTCTATAAGAAGTTTCGACTAAATTCAGTCAATCACATGCAACAAATCTAGTCGAACTCCTAGTTGGGATCTCAACTATAAGGAGTTGATATACTGGATAAAACCAGATATTAGTGCATCAGCTTCGCTAATCTTGTTTATCAACCTCTCAATAGCATCGTTCTAGTGGAAGAATCAAGTTGTTCAAGTTCCATCGTCATTTGAACCCTTGGTGCTTTTTGACAAAAGTGTGGATATATACGTGTCAAAACCGGATCTCTCCCTCTCCCTTCTAGGCTAGACTCGGTTCATCATCATTCATCAGCCTATCATTTACCGATGCCATAAGACCAATGCCACAGGGCCCTTAGCCACCCACCCCCACGTGCTTGTCACACACTGTCAGCGTCCCCTGTTTTCTGTCCTCGCAGTGGCTTCCTGGCTGCGTACCTGTTTCAACGCGCATGCGCCAAGTCCGTCTCGCTGCGCGCCGGCGCGCTGGACTGGATGGCCATGGTGGTCAAACGGTTCTTGCGGTGAGTGCTCTTGGTGACGGAAACTTTAGAGTTCGTCTCAGGTTGTTATGGAAGCACGTCGGGGCTTTGGGCGTATTGCACAAGATTGCAGAATACCAGTTTGCTGTGGACATTTAATTAAGCTGGGTTTACAGCTAGCAATGTCAATGACACGATTACATGAATATTGGCTCTGCCACCAATGAGAGACTCTGGATGTGCTCTGCATCACGTCATGTCCGTGACTGCCATGACGTTTCTGATTCGTCCGGAGCTAATGTTGATGGCATCGTGTCACTGACATTGCCAGCTGTTACCCAAGCTTTAGAGGCATCGTGTAGGCCATCGGATCTAGAGAGAAGAAGTTAACATACTTAGGGTACAACTGGCATATTTGTATCAAAGATTTAAGAGACCTAGAGGTGTGGTGGACATATGGAGGTAATCTATGGAGGGCATTACAACAATATACGACTTTAAAATCAACAACGAAAAACTGCATTTATTTCACAATGATCAGGCGCTATGCAGCCGAGAAAATCGGTAATTAACGGTGCTCAGTGTCTGAATGGTTCCAGCCAGACTTAGTGCTCAGTGCCTGACTGGTTCCATCCAGACTAAGTGCTTAGTGCCTAACTGGATCCAGCTCGACTTGGTGCTCAGTGCTTGACTGGTTCCAGTCTTACTCCCACGTACGCGCTGGTCGTGCTGGCCGTCCAGGTGCACGCCGATTGGCTGGCCACGCGCACACTCTTCGCGCCCTCCGAGCGGCCACAGGACGCATGCGCCAGCTACTGGTGGCGCAACCTGCTCTACGTCAACAACCTTTTCCCGCGCGACGAGATGGTGAGTCGCAGGGTTCATTTGTTGGTCCTCAGCATGGTAGATCGGCGGGTTTTTCTTACAGGCAACGATGTGACGATTGAATACCTAACATTCCTTCATCGGGCAACCCCGAACTGATATTTTGTTTGAGGGGCTCTGACATTCAAATCATTTTATACCTTTGACGCTGTCTCAGTTTACAAGGAAAAATTCACGTTTATGGCAAAAAATCGGAGCTCAACTGCGCTTTCCGAACGATAATCATCAACCGTTATCGGCACATCACTGAATTGACATCAGACAACTTTCAGATGTTCCGATTGAAGTCCTACCGATTCTCTTAAAATCTGTTTTAATTAAGCGACACCTATTTAAGAGCTCCCGACCAAGGTCACGCAAATTCCAAGGTCATGTGACGGGACTGACGGGACCCCGTGTCCTGATTGGCTGTTGCAGTGCTTGTCGTGGAGCTGGTTCCTCGCCGCAGACATGCAGTTCTTTGCCGTCGCCGCCTTCCTGCTGCTGCTTTCCGTCTCGTACGTAATCGGCAATAATTGTTGTAAGGGGGTAGGTACTTTTACAACGAGAACCGAAGTCGCAATTGTTCGGCCAAAGTGTGACAGAAATGCCACGATTGCTTCCTCCCGCAGACACCGTGCTGCGAGCGGCGTGCTGGTGTCCGTCCTGGCGCTCGGCTCCTGCGCCCTCACCGGGGTGATCGCCTACTCCCAGCGCTTCGTGCCCACGTGAGTTTCGCCCGAGTGTCCGTCCGGCACGTTGACGCCACGACAAGAACTTACAGGCGTGCGCAGGGTGCTTGGTTGGATAAGCCCAAGAGGCAAATGTACTAGCGAACGACCCTAATATTGTAAGCACAAGAGCGAGGTTAAAAGGATCTTATTTTGTGCCACCTTTCACAAAAAAAAAGGTAAACGAAAGTAAGAATACATTTTGCCAGTTTTATTTAACGAATTACCAGAAAACTTACGAGATCTTAATAGCTATAGAACCATAAAAACCCAAGTAAAGTCATTTTTATTAAATACGTTGTATAGAGTTCACCTCAATAATGTACAAATTCCATTCCAGTTCCATTCCAAATGTCTATGTAAACTATTCTTCTTTTCTGTACCCACAGCTAAGCTCATGTAAACTAACTAAGCTAATGTGTCTATGTAAACTATGCTTCTTTTCTATACCCACAGCTAAGCTAGACGATCGTCTAGCTTTGTGCGGCACTGTGAGCGACACACTATGCTTATTTATTTGCATTTAAAGAGTTCATATTTTATTTTATTAACCTTTAACTCATGAGTAA
This sequence comes from Nemoura dubitans, assembly GCA_921293005.1. Lineage (NCBI taxonomy): Eukaryota > Metazoa > Arthropoda > Insecta > Plecoptera > Nemouridae > Nemoura > Nemoura dubitans. The sequence goes on from OV121073.1 coordinate 53,251,396, forward strand.
TTTTGCAAATAAATACATTTGAAAAAAAAAAAAAAAAAAAACGGGGAAAAGCAAAATGCATGGTCACAAAGGGCCTACACCGATTTCTATGTCTGATTACGAAAGCAAGACTTTTGGCTGGCATGGCGGCAATTCAACAGTACAAATTAATAAAACCAGGACCTTCTTTATTATTCTAAGGTGACTGGTGGAGAAAATCGAAGAAATTCATTCAGAGAGCGCTGACAATGGAAATATACGTAAAATAATAAGTTCTCTTAATTTCAACCCCTTAATTATAAGATTTAGCTTTCATTCTAAATTTTCATTCATTAATTTTCATTACATTTGATCACGAACATTTAGGGATACAAGCGATTAGCGGCCTACAAGCGAGGGCCTAAAATGGGATCCGGATATTTTAGTGACACTCTGGGTTTGTGCGCAGACTGGACGCGCAGCTTGCGACGCTGCACGAGTTGTACGACCCGCCGTGGACTCGAATTGGACCCTATCTGGTGGGCGTCGCGGCGGCAGACATCGCCCGTCGTCTCGGTGAACCTGACAGACGCCTCGGCAAGGTACGGGTGCCGTTAGGGGTCCTGCAGGACCCTGCAGTCCTGCAGTCCTGCAGTCCTGGCTACATAATGTCGTGTCTTTACTCTTTCTTTCATTGGATTTCGCTCGTAACCAGTTGATTTAAAATCGTTTTCCATGTTAACCATTAAACCTCAGTAACTATAGGCAATGAAATTGAAAATGACTAGCTTTGAAATCACACAGTACTGTCATGGATGCATCCATGAGTCGTGACTCAGTGATGAAATTAAATTTTCTGTAACTCTTTGTGCATAACCACAGATAAAACATTATACAGATAGTTAATCATGTATACATAGAGCAATGGATGTAAGCGAGAAATTACGTTTGTTGGGAATTTGGTGAGACTGCTAGCAGCCTAAAATTCAGTTCTCATCTATGCTGAGCTGGCTTTTGAGGAGATAACCTTTCTGTTTGAGGCTGCGAGCATAGGTGTGGCCAATCCATGCAACGTGTGCTCTGCTTTCTCTGCAAACTCCCGTGGCCATGGGTTTTAACTTGTCAGTGGTCCTGGCGGCGTTTGCAGAAGACCGTCGTGACGCTGTGGTCTGTCGGCGTGTGCTGCTGCCTGGCGGCGTTGTTCGGCATCGCCGAGCGCGACCTAAGCGCGCTCTACGCGGCGCTCTACGTGGCCGGTGGACGCACTCTCTGGGGCGCTGGCGTCGCTTGGGTCCTGGTGGCTTGCTGCACGGACAACGCAGGTAGTTGCACGAGAGGCGCTCAAGTCGACAGACGGGATTCGGGAAGGAATTCTGCCGTGTACTCCAGGGGCGGATACAGGGGGGGGGGGGGGGGGAGGCGGGGGAGGGAAACCGCCCCCCACTTGAATCCTTCGACGATTTGTTTTTTTCTTGCTCTAACCCGCTCTTTGTATAGCTGGTGGGGTCTACAAATGGAAATGGAAACTGGAAAATGAAGCCGATGCCTGTCCGGGGGCGCAGCTACCGGATCCCTGTTTGCTGGCGGGCTGCGCCCCCCCCCCACGGCCCCTTCTCGGTGCCTGATGCTTTCAGGTGTACAGATATGATGTCTCTCATAAAATCGCCCCCTCCCCATGATTCAGGTCTAGATCCGCCCCTGGTGTACACAAGAGTTTTAAAACTTTTCATTTCAAGAGAATTGAGCATAATGTTGACAGAACAGAAGTGTTGGCGTGCGCCTCAAAGGTGGAGGGGGGAGGGGTTGTAAAAGGGTTAGGCCCGGCCCCACCTTATCAATCACACATGACAGGGGTGAACGGGGACAAAAGAAAAGGACAGGACTCGGGGCTGAGAATTAGGAACTCCATCTTGAATATCAGAGCTCGACATTGCCTTGTTTACCCCAATTAATTATCTATCTATCTAAATGATTGATTAGTTGATTAATTGAATTTCAATTGTAAATATACTCGAAGCTTTTGCAAATTTCGGGAAGATTGGAGGGAAATGTATACGTTTCCTGGAGTGTGAACGTTTAAATAGATGCTTTAGTCAACCATAGAGCTAACACAAATGGTGACACATTCCGCATTGCTGTCCAGATCTTAACGCCTCACTTAGTCTAGCTCTAGCTCCAGGCTTTTAATAATAGTATCTTCGGTCCAGCCTGCATTTCGGCCGGGCCGTGTCTCGCCCTGACGTCACTGGTTTCCGCGCAGGCGCCGTGGGCCGCCTGTTGTCGAGGCGCGCCTGGCTGCCGTGGAGCCGCCTCACGTTCTGCGCCTACTTGCTCAACCCGGCGCTCATGGGGGCCGTGTACGGGGGCAGCGAGGCACCGCTGCACTTCGGAGTGGGCAGCGTGGTACGTGAACCCCCACCCCCCTGCCCCCTCCCCCCTCGCCACGGAAGGCGGGGTACCAGTCTGCGATCGCCATTTGGAATGAGCAATAATATGACTTGGGTTTGCATTCTTGGCTGAAACTGGCTGAAGACTTGCCAGGACAACCTAACAGGATGTACAAGGGACGACAGAATCAGAATGGAACATTGCAGGCTTTTGTAGTTCCTTGATATCGGAAGGCCAGAGTATTTGACAAAGGCGAGTTGTGAAAGCAATTATGTGCGGCCATTGGCCAGCAGAAATATATACATTGGCTAATTTATATCAGCAGCCAGTTTCAACCAAGAATATACAATTACCCGTTTAGATTTGCCAATATCCTAAAATTATGGCAATTTTGAATTTTGCCCACTGTCTAAGCGTGCTTGGCTCAAAAGTCAAAACATTTAATTGAACAAGCATTTGGGGCGATTTAGAATTTGGCTGTTTATTTGATACCTGTTACATACTAACTTTTATTTCAGCTTCCAAGCTTAGGAGTAGGTCAGTGAACTCGATTTCTTATTGATGAGCGTAGCGAGCGAAGCGAGCGAAGCGAAATCATCAATTTCACTACTGCTAAAAAAAACACTTGGTGTGTGTTTGATTGTTTGTTTGTTTGTTTGTTTGTTTGTTTTTTTGTTTTTTTGTATGTGTGTTTGCGCGCGCTCTACAGGCCAAACGCCTGCTTCGAGTGGGATGAAATTTTCAGGGTGTCTACTTTTGTTTTCAATTTAGACCCCCTGCGTTTTTCAAGAAAATCCTCCACACCCTTCACTTTCAAAGCAGAAAAAAGAGCAAAATTCGACAATTGGGCATGTTTGGAAAAGTACGGTAATTTATTTAAAAGTGCGTATTTTTTTCAAATGTTCCCAATTTCGATTTGCCTTTAGAAACCATCGAAACCAAATCGAAACATCACACCAGATTTTTTCCAATAAAAACCAACCCAATAAAACCCAATAAAAACCCTTGGGCATGAGTTAAATCTATGTATTAACATACAGATTGCTCAATGATCTCAAAATGAGCATATTTCCGCTACCCGACAGCTCGGACAGAAACAAAGAAAGGTCAGAATGGTTTACAATTTCAAGTGATCAGTATTTTGGAGAAAGCATTGGTCCGGCTTGCTGCTCCATGATTTGCATAGGCTTCTTGCCTTAATCTTTTTATGCGCAAAATACAAACCGCTACGCTCATCTTCAACGCAACACAAATTGCGTTCGCCCTAGTACTAGGAAACTCTGCCAAAGTGCTCGCGTTGAAGATGAGCGTAGCTGTTTGTTGCAGATAAGTCGAATTCAGAACGTCGTAAACAGCCGGTCGTGATGTTTCGATGTGGTTTTCATGGTATCGAAGAGAAATATTAGAAATTGGGAAAAATTGAAAAAATACGCACTTTTAGATAAATTTCCGTACTTTTCCTAATTTTCCCAAGTTCGAATATTGCCCATTTTTCTGATTTGAAGGGGGGGGGGGGGTATGGAGGATATTCTTGAAAAACGCAGGGGTTCTAAGTTAAGAGCAAAAGTAGACACCCTGAAAATTCATCGCAATCGACGAAGGCCGACAATCGACGCATCGACGCGGTCTGTAGATCGCGCGCAAACACACACACAAACATAAAAACACACACAGGTTTATTTTTGATGAGCGTAGCGAGCGAAGCGAAATCATCAATTTCACTACTGCTAAAAAAAACACTTGGTGTGTGTTTGTTTGTTTGTTTGTTTTTTTGTATGTGTGTTTGCGCGCGCTCTACAGGCCAAACGCCTGCTTCGAATGGGATGAAATTTTCAGAGTGTCTACTTTTGTTCTCAACTTAGACCCCCTGCGTTTTTCAAGAAAATCCTCCATACCCTTCACTTTCAAAGCAGAAAAAAGAGCAATATTCGACAATTGGGCAAGTTTGGAAAAGTACGGAAATTTATTTAAGGTTCGTATTTTTTTCAAATTTTCCCAATTTCGATTGTTGTCTTTAGAAACCATCGAAACATCACACCAGATTTTTTTACTTGAAGTTGACTTCAAGATTTGACAGATATTAGAAATTTTGTCAATTTCGTGCGTGCAAGTTTTTGAAAGTAAATCCGCGGCAGAAATATATCTCCAACCTAATAAAAACCCTTTGGCATGAGTTACATCTATGTATTTACATGCACATTGCTCATTGATCTCAAAATGAGCATATTTCCGCTACCAGACAGCTCTGACAGAAACAAAGAAAGGTCAGAATTGTTTACATTTTCAAGTGATCAGAAATTTTGAGAAAGCAATGGTCCGGCTTGCTACTCCATGATTTTCATATGCTTTTTGCCGCAACCTTTTTTTGCGCCAAATACAAACCGCTACGCTCATCTTCAACGCAACACGAATTGCGTTCGCCCTAGTTATTATATTACCTTGGGGCGAGGTTCGAGGTGACTTTATTTGTTTTCTTTCTTGGATATCCCGAGTACCTGTCAGGAGAAATCTGACACTTCAGGCACGAAAAGGCATAAAGTAAGGTCCGGTTTTACCAAAACTTTCAACTCCTAGTTAAGATCCCAACTAGGAGCTACAGCTAAAACCCTGCACGTGTGTGGCTGAATTCAGTTGTAACTTCGAGTTAGGATCTCAACTAGGAGTTGGAATACTTGGTAAAACCGAACCGGGTATAAGACATGTACGTGGTGTTTCAGCATTACATTGGGCTTGGATCAAAAGCTGGTAAGGTTAAGCGCCAACCACGGTTTTTGATGAGCGTAGCGAGCGAAGCGAAATCATCAATTTCACTACTGCTAAAAAAATCACTTGTGTGTGTGTGTTTTTTTGTGTTTTTTTGTTTTTTTTTGTATGTGTGTTTGCGCGCGCTCTACAGGCCAAACGCCTGCTTCGATTGGGATGGAATTTTCAGGGTGTCTACTGTTGGTTTCAACTTAGACCCCCTGCGTTTTTCAAGAAAATACTCTTTACCTTTCACTTTCAAAGCAGAAAAAAGAGCAATATTCGACAATAGGGCAAGTTTGGAAAAGTACGGAAATTTATTTAAAAGTGCGTATTTTTTTCAAATTTTCCCAATTTCGATTTTTGCCTTTGGAAAACATCGAAACCAAATCGAAACATTACACCAGATATTTTGACTTGAAGTTGACTTCAAGATTTGGCAGATATTAGAAATTTTGTCAATATCGTGCATGCAAGTTTTTGAAAGTAAGTCCGCGGCAGAAATATATCCCCAACCTAATAAAAACCCTTTGGGCATGAGTACCATCTATAAATTTACATGCACATTGCTCAATGACCTCAAAATGAGCATATTTCCGCTACCCGACAGCTCGGACAGAAACAAAGAAAGGCCAGATTCGTTCACATTTACAAGTGATCACAATTTTTGAGAAAGCAATGGTCCGGCTTGCTGCTCCATGGTTTAGGCTTTTTGCCTCAATCTTTTTATGCGCTATATACAAACCGCTACGCTCATCTTCAACGCAACACAAATTGCGTTCGCCCTATAGTCTATATAGACACCAAGGACATCTGCCAGTGGTCAACGACATCCGGTAAGGGGTGCCACGCTGTGTTTTCAGGCGACGCTGTTCCTCGGCTTCCTGGCGATGACCTACGCATGCGCGTTCCTGCTAGCGCTGCTAGTGGAGGCGCCGAGCATTCGACTGCTGAAACAGCTGACGGTCGGCGCGGGCACGACGCCTCTGCCGCGGTGACTCGACCGATCTGCCGGGGCCGGTGACCCTGTGATCACCCACAGGAAGAACGACCCAGAGATGGTCAAAAAGAGAGGTTCATGAATTTGCCATTGCGTGAGTGGAATCGACGCCAACCATATGGCGACGCTGACGTGGGCGTTCACACAGATTGGGACATCCTCGCACGATGTACAGATCTCGCTGCCTCGTGTGCGATTAGCGCAAGGAAAGAGAATATCCCTAATTAATAGGAAGTCTCGCTGCGAGATCGACAGTTCGCTGGGTTTACAGCTAGCAATGTCATGTACATGACTCTGGACTACTCAAGTTGGGTTTACAGCTAGAAATGTCATGTACATGACTCGGGACTAATCAAGTTGGGTTTACAGCTAGCAATGTCATGTACATGACTCTGGACTAATCAAGTTGGGTTTACAGCTATAGCAAAGCCAGTGACAGGATGGCATGAACATGACTCTGGACTAATCAAGCTGGGTTTACAGATAGCAAAGTCAGTGACACGATGTCATGAACATTAACTCTGGAACAATCGGAGACTCTGGATGTGCATGATGTCATGTTCATGACTCTGCCATGGAGTATATCTGATTATCTGATTATAATATCTTGTAAAGTGTAAATCCAGCATTACGAACTGAAATATCTACCATATACATTGGAATTTGGAAATGATGGGCTGATACTTGATATTATACTATCAGGATTCGACCCCAGATAGCAGGGGCTTGGTCAATGTTTTCCTAAGGACGTAACATGATTTCAATGTTAATCACTCCTATTTTCAATTCCTGGGCTTTTGTCCTTCCCCAAAGCACATGCGTCATCGTGATGTTACCTACATATGTTTATTCGAGGGGATTGTGTTATTAATCTTCTATATTTGAGAATTCATCAGCTACCTATACTTTTGCAGGTACTGATAGATCATGATGAGGATACATAACTGAGTAAATATGATGGGGAAGGATTTGGAGGAATGATATGTTTCTGTTGATTAAATAATGAAGATTTTTAAATGATATTTAAATGAAATGTAATTATGTTCGTCACTAGAAAAAGCGAAATAAATAATAATGAATGCCACAATTGCATGATGAATCCATAAGGGGTGCGAAATCCCAAAATGCATACATTTTTCATAAATAATTTCTTCACATAAGAGCAAGGCGAAGTTCCTATCGTTATCGCAAGGCGGTCATTGCTTGGCGGCGACATGCCTCTTCGTCTCCCCAGCCTCGTTGCATCTGTACGCACACAGCGAGCAGGCGAGCCTCTTCTCTGCCCGGTGGTGGTTGGACATGTGCTCCTTCAAGAGTATAGCCCGGTTGCACTTGTAGCAGCACTCGGCGCAGGACAGCTTCTACTCCCCGCTGTGTGTCAGCATGTGCTGCGAAAGATGGCCGCTCTGCACGCACGTGTACGCACATTGAGTGCAGCCAACCGGGAGTTCCCTGGTGTGCACGCTGCGCACGTGCCAGGCCAAGTGACTGCTCGTGGCGACAGCAACATCACACTGGGCGCACTTGTACGGTTTCTCCCCCATGTGCATGCGCATGTGTCGAATAATGTCACTCTTCCGCGTAGCGCGGAAACTGCACACCGCGCAGGCGTGTGGCTTGACATCGCTGTGCGTCAGGCGATGACGCATCACCAGGTGGGCCTTCTGCGTGGCCTTGTACTCGCACTCGGTGCAAGCAAAGCTCCGCTCCCCGGTGTGACTCGTCACGTGGCGTTTGAAGCTGGTGCTCCATTAAGAGGAGTAGCTACATTTCACGCACGTGTGTCGCTTCTTGTCTTCGGGTCCCAGCTCGTTGAGCTTAGCGCTCAACTCGAAGGGGGCCGGGTCCTCCCTCGGGAGCGGCTTCACGAGCGGCAGCGCCTTCCTCACGGGCTCGTCGAACCGACGCCGCCGACAAGAGAGGCGCTCGTGGCGGTCGCGTCGGATCGGGCTCGTGAACCCGAGCTTGCAACGTGAGCAGCCAAAGACGGCCGCTGCAAGAAGCGTGTGTCAAGACAGTCGGCTTGGAGACAGATTAGAGAGAAGTAGAAGCTTTTAACTTTTCAAGCGTGCGTGGGGCTCTAAGACAAGATTGGTCCTGCCACCATCAAATCTTGCTATTGATATATCTTATGCAGCATTCCAGGAAATATTCCATTCAATAACCTTTCTCTGGAGAAGCAAACAAATCTTCGGGTGTCGATTCCAAGCTGACGTGCGTATAGTTGTCACCGTAATACACCATTAGTTCAGTGTTTGCCGGCACCTCGCACATGCGATCTGCAGACGCATTACGCCGCTGCTTGCGTGGCACACGCCGAGGCGGAGGAAGCGCTGCGCCGCAAGGACGCCGGCGACGGCGAGCAGGAGGCGGCGGCGTTGGCCAGTGCTGGCCGAGGGAGTAACCAAAGCGCCAACGCCGCGCGGGACACGACCTAAGAGCAGGAGCGAGATGCTTCTCCGCGTACCACTTTCTTCGCGAAGTTGGCCACCGTTCGCAAATTGTGCTCCAAAGAGACTCTCTTGGCGCCGTCGCTCTGGCTTGCGCTTCTGTCCGGTCGTTGACGTCGCCGTCGTCGAGGGCGTCTGCTTGTCCTTGCCCTTTCCTCGCTTGGCCGGCTCTGTCTTGGCAGCTGCAGCCTTGGCTTTCACAGACCACTCCACGACAAAGTCTGGCAGGGGATGGCTCTAAACCTGCACACAAATATAGGGACGACATTACGTGACCGCTGCTAGAAAGGATTTGCTATACCTATATGAAATTAGGAAGGTTTTCCAATATACTTAACGATTACGGATGTTTCTTAAGGTTGATGTAAAAATTAATTTAATAATTAATTTTTTAATTAACAATCTGCTCTGCCACAGCACCCTGTTGAGGGCAAGGCAAGGGGTCAATTTTGGGGTCACGCATGTCGAAACTCACCGGGCTGCTGCATCGCGTAATATTTTACCATTTGGTTACTGAGTCTGTTCTTTTGAAAATTCGTCCCATTCCTCTTCGGTAAAATAGGCGGAGGCTGGATTTTTTCCCATGTCTAAATCTGCAAAAACACAGAAACAACTAATTGGTTATGTTATGTATAGGCAAAGGGAATGCCCACCAAAATCATCAAATGCAACAAATATTAGCAGAATATACTGCTGGTTCCTTATTTCTACGAGTTCATTGAACGCGACAGTGCTTGCATGTACCTATACCTGTCTAGAACGTTACCGCAAATAAGCTTATAAGCTTCGCTCAGTGGCGTAGCGACCGCCCCCGCAGACCCCGCGGCGTGGGCCGGGGCGCAGCGCCGGCGCGCAGCGCAGGTGCCTTCTGGCCTCCCGTCACCGACGCGAGGAGTCAGCGTCGAGCGCCTGTCATTGGGCCAGGCTCTTTATAACGTCTCTGTGCAATTCACAGAGCTGGGAAACGCCGGAGAGAGGGTACGCCGTATTTCGCTGCACTTGCTTTAAGCACCGGTCGCCCGCAGTCTCATGCAAAGCCGCCAGAACCGCCAGCTCCCTGGTCTTTGAATGTATAGCCAGCTCACTGCCGTTCAACACGCGGCGCCCCGTCTCTTGCATTCACTTTCTATGGCACCGGTCCACCTCGATCATACCAGCCGAGCTGCTATTCGAGGGCTATCCCGAGCTGCCAGCACCCTAAGCTAATAACGTTCGGTACCTCGTGACGAGATACCATGTCGTCAAAGTCGAGCGTAATTAGTTTGTTTCCAGAAATATACAAGGGGCAGGGGCGCCATCAAACATTTTGAGGGGAGGGGGGCGCATCATATTCACGCTACGCCTTTGGCTTCGCTTATATATTACGGTATTTGGCAGCCGTATGCCCGAGTTCTACGTTATGACAAAGGACCGGAAATAACAAGGGGCTATTTATACCTATTATGCTATACAACACCTGTTTGGGTGGAACAACAAAATGAGATAGACTAACTATTTTACACTTTTACTATTTACACATTCACAAATTTTTACTATTTTACCAGATGACCAGTGATTTCTAGAACCCATTTTCCACAGTCGCACGCCTATTTGAATAAAGAGGAGTGGAACGACATTCCGGATTACGTATAGACTAGACTCAACAACCTAAGACCAATTCTTTTACACGCGATGCAGCAGTTCCTCAAATTTTATTGTGTATATAAGTCTCAAAAGACGTCTGCTCTTGCTCTCAGAAGCGAAATTCCGGGTTGATGTCTAGTGGTAGCCACTGCGCTACTGGTCATCGAAACAGCACATGGGAACTCCGATGCACGTGTATCGCTGCCAACGAGCGAGGGGGGCTATATGTGACCTTCACCCGTGCTATCACAGGGCCTGTCAATTGTTTACTTTAGGCGGGCGGGTCGACCTGAGGCTAGCAGACATCGCTAGCTTTCTACCCGCCACGAATGTAAATGTTAATTTCATGCTGTGAAATAAACGAGTGCCGAGTTTCTCCGTAGTGTTTTACAACCCGATCACACACACAAACACGGCACACTGCAAACAGCCTCCTGGCTAGATTATGCCACAGACTTGCCAAGGAAGGGTGATAAATAATGCGATATGATCGGCGCGCGGCGCGCGGCGCGCGGCACGTTGCGTTTGAAACGCCACCCCCGAGCCCAACGCTGCCCGGACATGCGCAGCTTCGGCGACCAGACGCTCGGCCTGCTATCGATCGCTCCGAAACCAGTTGGCGCCGCGGTCGACAGCGACGAGTCCAGCCAGCCATAGCCCAGGCAAGTACCAACACCGAATAGCCATGCATGGTGGCGACAATGTTCTAGTCTTGGGCACGCAGGGGAGTTCGGCCCGCCGTTTGGTCGGCGGTCGGGATAGGTTTCAACGTGCAAGTCCGAGGGGCCTGGGGCCCCGGGTTCGGTTCCAGTCCAGGTCGCGGGCTAGCGGGCCTAGGGCTCTATGTCGCGGTGCTTTCGCGGGGAATGTCCGTGAACGCCGACCTTCGGATTGCGTTGAACGGTTCTTTCAGCGTGGAGGGTGCCCGTTGTAGCCAGACAGGGGCGACCTGACTCTCCAGTTATGCTCAGTTCGGCCTCGGCACCGACCTTGAAAATTTTGTGCAAAGCTTGCCTACAGGACTTGGAGTCACTCACAAGACATCGTCCAAACAATGCCACGCGAGGCGATAGACAATAGACATTGTGTCCTATTATGCTATGCACCCTGTCTTGTGACAGCAGCGTAGCCTGAGGTCAATAGCCGGTAGGTGGTTTCCCTCGGTGGGACGGGACAGGATGGGGCGGCCTGGGCGGCCCGGGCGCCTTGCAGGGCTTACGGCCATACCGCGTCCACACGACAAGCACATAGCCAGCGGTGCGACGCGGCATGATCGCTATACACGTTATAGGTGTACGTTAGACATGCCATGTAAAGGTGCAGGCTTACTGACTTCCTTCGGGTAGATAACACTGTGATCCTGAAAAGTGGGTGGCTGCATTCCGTACCTAACACAATACCTATTATTCTTTTCGGTCCATTTCCCATATTAACGCGGTGAAAATGTAACGATTATATTATGTAAAAAGGGGTTGCGTTACGATATTCCATGTCTTAAGAAAGGGGTATAAATGAACTTGTGGCGTTTAAATGTTGAGATTAGTATACGACATAGATCAAACCATGAGCTGATACAGCCATGCAGTACTTGCAATCAGCAGTGTTAAGTTAAGCTGTTCGGCAAGGAAAGAAGAGCATTTAAATTTAGCTATCGTACACATTGTGAGATAAACCTGGGACTGAGGGCTGCTCTGTCGATTGTATAACCTCGGTAATAGAACCATGGACTTCCATGGTCATCCATGGATCAAGTTCACGATCGGAACACATGCTTGACGCGACGGCGCTATCACCGACTTCTCGATTTCAGCGCACTGCGTTGGCGATGGCGTTGGCGCTGGCGTTGCTGGCGCTGGCCGCACAGGGCGCGCTGGCAGCACCAGAGGTCGAGGAGAACGACGACAACGTGCTGCACATCGGCGGCATCTTCCCCATCGCCGGCGAGGGCGGCTGGCAGGGTGGACAGGTACCATACATGGACAAACGCCTTCCTTCCACTTGTGCGCACCATGGTTGTGGGTCGACGCCCTTGAATTAATCCAGCTTGAACTGGGAGAAATATTCACTCATTTTGTTGTCATGCCCCTCGACGACAGTTGGCTCAGGAACTCTTTTATAAGCTGTTCTGTCCTATGCCGGCTCTGGCGCTGTTGAGGATGTAGATTGCGCAGACACCGGTTTTCATTCTCGACTCCCTTCTAGACTTTTGTGAGCGCCACGCGATGAGCTTGTCTACACTGCGCAAGCTTCTTTAAAGTTCAAGCGACAAGGATATAATTGGTGGCTGACTGGCCCTTGGTGCTATTGGACAAGAGCAAGCTACGTGTCTGCACCGTTTTTATAATCGGGGTACTAACTGTGATATCTTTATAAGCTTAATTAAAGCTGGGATCAATAAAGGGGCTAGGCTAAATCCCGCAGCCAGCCGTTCTTATACTGTTAACCGACTTAGTAAAATGTGTCATGTATTTAAATAAACTTGAGATTATGGAATGTGTTGGGACTGGGTTGTGTTAAATGTGTTAAATCATTAAAATATGTGTTTGTTTGACTCATACCCTTTGTAACCTTTGTAACCCTTGCAACCCGTGTAACCCTTGTGCCTCTGCGGCTTGATAGGCGTGCGAGCCGGCAGCCAGCCTGGCCTTGGAAGACGTCAACGCACGAGCTGACCTGCTGCCTGGATTCGTGCTCAAGCTGCACTGGAATGACAGCGAGGTACGATCACTTTGTTATCAATCCGTCTGCCTCACCTCACTCTTATGATCTTTTCACAATCTTATTAGAACAGGTACAGTTGGTACTACTACTAATAGCTACGATGAGCTGTGATAATTTGAAAAACATGTACAGCACAGGTGCAAATGGGTGGATGGATGGACACAACATGGCAGATGAACATTTCTGTACTGTGCAGTTGGCAGTTTGCACCCCCTCGTCCCAATTGCTTTGCTATTGCTATTTCCATTTCACGTTCAGAAGGGGAGTGGATCTGCAGCTTTCCCGAGGACCCACTACTGCTAGTAATGAGCTCAGAGTCCCAAAACGCTCCATTAAACCGTTTTGTCCGACTTAAGACATGGCTTGTACGTTTTGAAACTCATAGCTCGTGTCCGAAGTGGGTCCTCGAGGAAGATGCAATTCCACTCTCTTTCTTAACGCGAAATGGAGATTAGTGGAGTGGGTGTATTTGTGACATCAGTTCAGGCCCAAGTCTTATACTACCCTGGACAGGAGTACCAATAGTGTTTCCAGCAACATTGGTATGGGATGCACATTCCTATCCTAGAGCTTTTCACATGGGCTCCCTGTTCGTAAAGCACCGTGAAGGCTGCAGAGTGCAGAGTGTACGGACTGTGCTCTGTGTTGCAGTGCGAGCCGGGCCTGGGAGCCTCCGTCATGTACAACCTGTTGTACAACAAGCCACAGAAGCTGATGCTGCTGGCAGGGTGCAGCACCGTTTGCACTACCGTCGCGGAGGCCGCCAAGATGTGGAACCTCGTCGTGGTAAGTTAATTTTGCTACAAAGAAAGCGAGCCGGCTGCCGGAATCCTGGCGCTGGACTGTTATTTAGAACGAGGTTCGGAGAGTTATGGCGCGGTTATCTACATCCATGGTTGAAGATAAGAAGATCCAGAGAAGACTACTAACTTAATTTCATTGAAGATTTGAATATTGAAAATTCGATATCATTTTTGCCAAGTACAAATGATGTGCATTTGTATAGGTGTCATCAGTCATATAGCTAGAAACCATGTTCGTCAGGATATACATAGATTCATAGATATAGGATACATGTATGTTTTGTAGGACCACAACATTCTAATTTCTAATTCTTTTTGTCACTTAAAACAACCCCACTTTTAGACTCAAGGTCCGACCACATAATACCTGTAAAAGCACCCATCAAAATGTTGACAACGCATCACAGCCGCTAATAAGTAATAACTAACAATTAATGTCACCGCTTCATCTGGCAGCTGTGTTACGGAGCGAGCTCGCCGGCGCTGTCGGACCGCACGCGGTTCCCGACGCTCTTCCGCACGCACCCATCGGCCACCGTGCACAACCCCACGCGCATCAAGCTCATGCAGAAGTTCGGCTGGACACGTGTCGCCATCCTGCAGCAGACCGAGGAGGTCTTCATCTCGGTGAGTTGCTCTGATCATAACCAACCCTACCTTTGACGACCTGTCACAGTTGGTCCTCTAGAGTTAGAACCTATATGTTTCATTTGTGATTTTTTTTAAATTTGCTTTCACTTCATGGTGATAGGTTTTTCAGGAACAAAATCAACTAGATTAAAAAGCTACTATATATCCTATGTAGCCATTAATCTGTGAAATTTTGCAACAAAGTAGTCAGTGGCAGTGACTACTTTGCAAATCGTTTATCAATTTATCCATAATAATACGTGAATTCAGTTCTGGCACGACAGGGTAGGTATCTATCTCGACGAAGTAAGAATCTTGGTTATTGTTATTGGGAAAATGATTCGTAAAAGTGTGTACAGTATACACCCAGTTGCAAGCAAAACGCTTTTCGTGGGTACCAATATAAAAAAAATAGAGAAATAGAGAGGCTAAGCTAAAAACCAATGTTGAAAAACCATAAATCAACATCTATTGATAAGCCTCGACTTACAATTTTGTCAGTTAAGTCTGCATCCGATTATGATCTCTCTTGACATAATTTAGGTACACATAGTAGGACATAGTAGATAGGCATATACCTATCCACCTAAATATCGAAATCAACTAATAATAGTTATTATGTTAATATTGTCATAAAATCCTATTGATTTCATCCTATTTATTTTGATTTTATCGTTGATTTCATTGTATTACTTGATCATTGGCTGTGCCTATTTGTGATCCAAGAGCAAATAAAAACAAACTTAAAGTTGAAACTATGTTTAAATGTACCCACAAACAACAAAATTGCATATTTAAACCAGTGGCGGCTTGGCAACGGTAATTTTTCGCCATGGCACCGGTTCCAAAGGGTGGGTGTCTGGCTGGCTGGCTGGCCTTGGGGTGGGTGTCGAGGGGTGGTTGGCTAGGTGGATTCTATCCTGCAAAAAAGACATTGCCAAAGGCCTTGATTATGGACAAGACCATATATAGCTAGGCAGCAACTTCAAACGCGTTAAACTATACTACTGCTCCGCAAATAGCTTAGTGGATGCTGCAGTACCTTCAAAGTTCTTAAACGAAAATAATTGGTCTTTGAATAGGGATTGTCAGACGTACATGAGCGAACTTATCACAAAATGCGAGTTCGCATTCTGTCAGCGATCAAAATAATTCGATGCATGCAACATAGCTCAAGCTGTTAATAATAGAAGAATCAATGGAAATTGTGAGTTTGAGCTATAATATCAAAGTATGTTATTGTTATAATAATTGTTATAAGATTCTTAAAACATAATTATTTTTCGACAGATAACACTACCTGTGACAAAAAAAGATCGCCAGCTAAATCAAACAGATAAATGCATTGATTTCCACAAAAAAAAATCCTTTACACCCCCTTCCCCCCCTTTCCAGTTCGATTGGGGTGGGTGGGTGTCAGGGGATCTAAGGAGCTGGCACCGGTTACCTTCCAAGTCCCAAGCCGCCACTGATTTAAACCATTATCTGATGTAAAAATAAAACGACTACCTAAACTAATTCACAATAAAAACTTTTCATGTAGGTAATCTAATCAATATAACACTAGCGTGTTGTCCCCGACAGACAGTGGAAGACTTGGAGGCGCATTGCAAGGAGAAGGACGTCGAGATCGTGACGCGCCAGTCGTTCCTCAGCGACCCCACTGACGCCGTACGCAACCTGCGCCGCCAGGACGCGCGCATCATCGTCGGCCTCTTCTACGTTGTCGCCGCGCGCCGCGTGCTCTGCGAGATCTACAAGCAGTCGCTCTACGGCAAAGCCTATGTCTGGTTCTTCATCGGTACGTTGCGTACTCATAGAGCCGTTAATACCCCGTTCACACTGGGGAAGTTAATCACTGTTAGCGGCTTAACTATGATCAAGAGGCCAGTGTGAACGGAACGCTGTTAGCGTTAACTCGGATTTGGCGTTAACAACGTTTCCAGAACGTGATTAAGAGCTAACTCAGTTAGTTTGTTCACCGCCCACCGGAACTGCGCGGCAGGAACGTTTTGTAGGATTGGAGAAGGCTGTGCAGTGTTGATTTTGTTTTTTTAAATGGCGTCAACGAGGGATATTGTGTGCGAAGCAAAAGATGGGAAAAGAAAGGACAATTGACGGACCACGAGGTGTTATTATTGATTCACGTGTGGGAGTCGCACGTGAACAGGCTCCTGGCCAACAAAAGAAACGGCCCGATTTATAATGATATGGAGCTCGAATTATAAATCAAACTAAATACATATTATGCATTAGATCAAGACGCCTTTTACTTCTCCTACGCTTCAAAATGTACTGGCTAATCAGAGTAACAAAACTCGCAGCACATCTTCATTTTCCATGATTGAAACGGTCGAAATCGGAGTTTTAGAAGCTTATGTATGTGGACGTACAGATTTGGAAAAAGATGGCCACTATGGCGTTAACCCCGTTTCAGTGTGAACGCTCAATTCAAACTCGAACACAGTTAGCCCACAATGCACTGCGCATAGCTGATCATAGTTAAACCTAACAGTGATTAACTTCCCCAGTGTGAACGGGGTATAAGGCTCGTCCGTGGAAGCGTTAGTGAATTGCTGTCCTTTCAAAGCACATTGCTGCAAGAGGTGGAGGGGAGGGCATTTTGTCTAATATGTGGAGGATGTGGTTGATGCTCTGGGAGAACAGAAATTATTTTAAAGAGATGTTTAAAATATATTTAGGATTTCCGATTTATACAGGCTGTGGGGGAAAGGCATTCTAGAACACCAACATCAAATGTTTGCTAGCCAGACTATTAATTCTTCCCTGTGCATGTAGTGCCTGTATTTGATGATACCAATTCATAGTAATCAAATCAAATTAAATCAAATAAGTTATTTGTAGTATAGGTACAGGGTGTGAATTCCATAGCCATGCAGATGCCCCTGGTTTAAAGAAATGCAGCAAAGATGGAACTCCTTCATTTACACATGAAGCGAATGATGCGCAAAGATAAGAGCGTTTTGGCCCCGCTTGCTGAGCAGGCTGGTACGAGGACAACTGGTTCGAGGTGAACTTGGAGAAGGAGGACATCAAGTGCACCAAAGAGCAGATGCGTCTGGCCGCCGAGGGACACCTTACCACCGAGGCGCTCATGTGGAACCAGAACGAGCACCAGAAGACTGTCTCTGGCAAGGTACCAATTGCACAAAACGAAATTAACTAACTAACAAGTAACAACTGTACTTTTTGTTCAATTTTGTCTATGTTCAATCTATTAATAGATTGAAATTATTCCGCACTGTTTTTCGTTTGTGGCACGGAAATGTCCTGAGATTTTTTGTCGATTTCAAGTTTAGCAGACTTCCCTGATTTCCGCCTCCCAAAAATGGCTAAATTGTTGATTGGGAAACCAAGTGAAACAGGTTGTTTTATAGGCTAGGCTAGGCTAGGCTAGGCGAGACGTCCCAGGGCGAAATCTAAACGCTAGCGCTTGGCTGTTCCAGACTTCGGCCGAGTTCCGTCAGCGCCTGAACCACGTCCTGAGCGCAGCTGGCTACGACATCGACAACAACCGCTACCCCGAGGGATACCAGGAGGCGCCACTGGCCTACGACGCTGTCTGGGCCGTCGCGCTAGGTAAGCTGTCACCGCGTTCGGCCAACTGTATCTCAGATTTATTGGGAGATCCCCAAAGTTAAGCAACACTGCATTAAGTCAGGTATTGGATGGGTGACCACCATACAAACTTACCAATTATGTTTGAGAGAGATTGAATGCTGAGCCTACAAACTATACACAACGACAATTTGTTTCACTATTCTTGACAATAACTTAACAATTCAGTTGATGTTTGATTTGTACGTTCTAAAGAAAAGAACGTCAACCCAGTGGTTCGTTCTGTGCTTTACCGCAGGTGAGGCAAGTAGTGTAGCAAGTAGGCTAAAGGTCCCCTCTTCTCCCTTATTGACCCAATTAGGTTCATCAATCATCAGTCATCACCCTATCATTCACCAACGGTATAAGAGCAGTTTAAAAAAAAATGGTGCCATGAAACACTACAAATCTAAGAATCATGTGGTTTCGCGTTTCAGCGTTCAACAAGACGATGGAGCGAATCCATCGTCACGGCAAGAGCCTGAAGAACTTTACGTACACGGACAAGGAGATCGCAGACGACATCTACTCGGCCATCAACAGCACGCAGTTCCTCGGAGTCTCCGTAAGTGCTGACTGACGACCCAACTATCCCACACGAGGGGGTCCCATGAAGGTGCTAACCAACTGACAGCTAAAGGAAAACATATCATGCTTGGCTTCATCAATTTCCGGATGTAATATTAAACATCCGCCATGCCCCTCTACCCTTCCCTTCCCATTCACAACACTTCACACTCAACTGACCAAAGGTTTGTGCCTCGTTACGCTTGGTGCAAACTTTACAATGAACTCCCAATACATCGCAGTATAACGACCGACAGGCAGTTTACGACCAAATTATATAGTTTTCTTGTTGATATTATTTTGATAGAGTTCATGAGTTTTTCAGGTTTGTTAAACTGTGTTATTTATTGCTTGACAGATTGGATGCACCTTTCATATAGGTACTTGCATTACCGTCGTCGTGCATAGTCGATAGTTTTATTAGTAATAAATGTTGAAGTTCCAAATGGCATTTTGTGTCTTACGTGGACAAAAGCTTATTATTATCATCAATATTATTTGGTGACTGGAGCTAATTTCGACTTTCTTATCTCAGGGCTACGTGGCGTTCAGCTCGCAGGGCGACCGCATCGCATTGACGCAGATTGAGCAGATGACGGACGGTCAATACGTCAAGCTCGGCTACTACGACACCCAGCGAGACAACCTCTCATGGCTCAACAAGGAGAAGTGGATCGGTACTTGAAAACATTCCATACCTCCAACGTGTCCTATTGTCATGGTTGATATACGATGGCTATAGATTGGCACAAGTGGATCGGTGGGTCACAGACCCACCGCTTTAATTCAATTCAGAATAATTTATACTTAATCTCCTGGCTCAACAAAGTGAAGTGGACCAGTGTGCATGGAATATATATATATATATATATATATATATATATATATATATATATATATATATATATATATATATATATATATATATTTAGGCACTACTTCTTTCTTCAATTATTACTTTTAGAATGAGGAGGGCCTTAGAGTGAGAATCAAGAGGAACACACCTCCATAAAATATTGCATAAATTTAGAAAATATTAGAGCTGGAACATCCATTACATTGCCCCCAGGTACCGATCCCTCTCGAATGCTTCCTGTGTGTGATTCCAGGAGGCAAGGTGCCTCAGGATCGCACGATCGTGCGCAAGGCTTTGCGGACCGTCTCGCTGCCGTTGTTCATCTGCATGTGGAGCGTGTCGTGCGTGGGCATCATCGCCGCCGTCGCGCTCGTCGTCTTCAACACATGGTTCCGACACCGTAGGTACGTGACCAGCGCTGACGCTACAGCAGATCACGTGCTGAGCCAATCAGCACCGTGAACCACATCAGTAGGATCAAGGCTCAAATTTGTCTGAAACCGATACAAAAAAAACACTTTACCTTGTTGCTGGTATCCCTTAAACCCCTTTCTTTGTCTCTGTTATAGAGGCTTCACATGGGACTGTGAGCCTCTGAAATTTTGAGCAATATCAATTTGTATATTGAGGTCGTCTTGAAATTATGTTGAGGTCGTCTTGAAACTATGTTGTATTTAGTCACATGCTAAAGAAAGAAACTTACCAGACAGTAAAGAAGGTGACATGAAAAACACTTACTTAAATGCTGACATTTCTGCTTTGCATTGCTCAGGTAGAAAGGTGTTCCAGCCGTTCAAGGCCATGCGGCCTATTGTCCTATTGTCCTTCCGGGATTTCATGAACAGATTGTCTTAAGCCGCCCTTCCATCTTGTCTGCCGATCAGGGTGATAGCCGCCTCGCATCCCAACTGCAACACCATCATGCTGATCGGCTGCTGCATGTGCCTGTGGTCCATCTTCCTGCTCGGATTGGACGGTCAGTTCGTGAGCCCCGAGTCATACGGCGCCGTGTGCCAAGCGCGGGCGTGGCTGCTCTGCATCGGGTTCACTCTCGGCTACGGCGCAATGTTCAGCAAGGTGTGGCGCGTGCATCGGCTCACCACCAAGACCAAGACCGACGTCAAGGTAGGTCGCGATTTGGACTTACCTTCCCATCTGGGTACTCGGGCTACTAAAATCTAGCAATTTTTAGAAGGACGTAGCAGAATTGGCTAGAAATCAAAATTAATATTAGAGCAAGCTTCTAGTAAGAAATTAACGCTTCTGAAGCAAAACAAGATCAGAGAATGGTGGAAGATACTGTAGATACAATCAGGTGACAGCATGTAACTTGCAGAACCTGCAACAGATTTTGCCTGGAATAATGCTCCCATGGCCCCCAAATTTTCTGTTTAAATTTGTTTTTACACTCTTAAATGTAATTTAAATACTAAAAAGTCCTCGCTTACAAAACTTGGGCTTCCTTTTTCAGATGGAGTTTGCAATTTTGACTACGAAAGGATAGGATGCAAAGTAACAAATTTCCCTCAGTCAAGTAGGTATCCGATGGTAAACATTAGCGTTCCTCCTGCCGGCTTGCAGAAGGTGCAGCCGTGGAAGCTGTACGCGATGGTGTCCGGCTTCCTGGTAGTGGACTTGGTGCTGCTGCTGACCTGGCAGCTCTACGACCCGCTGCAGCGCACCATCGAGAAGTTCCCGCTCGAAGACCCCGTAAACACCGACGACGACGTCAAGATCCTGCCTGAGCTCGAGCACTGCGAGTCCGTCAACAACTACGTCTGGTTCGGTGAGTTGGGCGCATAATCGGGTGCAAATCCGGTTGATTTGATTTGGGACGGACAAACACTGCGATTAGATAACTCCGATTTCTCCGTACTCGGGTCCAAACTTAAAAGAATAACATGGACAACTTATAAATTTTATCCATTAGAACCAATAACGGCACAACATAATTTAGTTACCCACATGGAGCACAGAATTATGAGATGATTCAGATAAATAGAAGTTTATGAGGAGGTTTTCACTTTCATGAACGGTAAGACACCCAGCGATTTTTTAGCAGATTTTAGACCATCTGAAGTGGCAAAATGATTTTAGTGAACCGTAGAGGATATTGATACTTAAGATGGACATTGCTCTGCGACTTCTTGTAATACGTACTCAATTATTATACCTCAATTATTATAATGCACATTTGCCAAGACTCGTATTCCGAGCAGACTTGTTCCCCGTGGACTCGTTGCAACGCAAACCGTGTGTGCCGGCAGGGATAATGTACGGCTACAAGGGCCTGGTGCTGGTGTTCGGCCTGTTCCTGGCGTACGAGACACGCAGCCTCAAGTTGAAGCAGATCAACGACTCACGCTACGTCGGAATGTCCATCTACAACGTAGTCGTTCTCTGCCTCATCACCGCGCCCGTCACCTTGGTGATCGCGTCTCAGCAGGACGCGAGCTTTGCCTTCGTGGCGCTAGCGGTCATCTTCTGTTGCTTCCTCAGCATGGCGCTCATCTTCGTACCCAAGGTTGGTAGAGCTTCCCTTTTACTGGCTACAAAGGTACCTACCCCAATAAGTCCCAGGTTAGGCTTGATTCCAAATCTGAGATTCAGCTATATTGAAAAGTTTTTAACAGCAAGCTTAAAGGAATTATTTCTCCTTCACACAAGTTGTGCTCAGATTAAAGATTTTGCCTTTTTATAACCAAAACAAAAGCAATTTAAATTTAAAAAAATTTTGTCCACCTCTTGCCGTTTTGTCTGATCTTTCCAATTTCAAAATAAATTTTCAAAAATGTAATATCGATTCTAAATTTTAATATTGCGAAGTGATCGCTGTCAAAAGTCAATACTAGTTTGAAGCGAATCGGTGCTTCGGGAAGGTAATTACGGCCAAAAAACTATTCCCAGAGCCCACGATGACGTCATAGAGGGCTCCACATAAATGCTGTTTGCAGCCTCAAAACATTTTGAAAAATTTTTTTGCCTCTGCCATGGGGTATAACAAGTATACAAATCTTTAATCTGAGTACAGTTTGTCAGGAGATGAGATATGGCCAGGAGGGAGATGAGATATGGAGATGAGATACACATGGAAGGCTTTGTATATTTCCCAGAGCTAAGCACTGGACAGTTTGTTCTATATGCACAGGTACGCCATTAGACCAGTGAAACGTAAAACCCATTGTCAAACTCAAAAATTCTTTACACATAGGTACCTAATAGGTACCTAATAAATAAATCTCGCATGTTCAGGGCTCGGACTACCGTCTCCGTCACACATGTCCCTGAGACGTTAAAGCTTAGAACACAACGTCTTAGAAGTTGCAACAACGTTGCTGTACAATGATGGTCGTAATGGTGCACCTGGAAGTCTGGGAGAGTGGTTGAATGTTGACATTTGTGACGCAGGTGATTGAGGTGATCCGGCACCCTCGAGACAAGGCCGAGTCCAAGTACAACCCCGAGATGAGCAGCACCAAAGAGGAGGAGGACCGCTACCAGAAGCTACTCACGGAGAACGCCGAGCTGCAGGCCCTCATCGCCGCGGTAAGTCCTCGAAAATCATCTCATTGCTGTCTTCTCATTGCTGAGGCTCTGCTGGTCTAGGTGACCGAAATGATCATTACTCCAGAAATCAATGCATTTTATGTACAGGTGACTCCAATGTGATGATTCCAAAAGTAATTTACATTCTGTTCTGGGTGCTCGGTGCCTCTTGCATTGGTAATGATGTGCTGGATCCAATTTCCATATCAATTCAAAATGACGGAACTATTCTTATTTCTTTGCATTGAATATGCTGTGGTAATGTGAGTTTCTCGAGTAACAAACCTAACCTGCCAAGTAGAAGTTCGAAGTCTGACGTTGTTCTTTGCGCGTTGCAGAAGGAGGAGAAAATCCGCGCGCTGAAGCAGCGCCTGTCAGAGCGCGACGCCGCCAGCCAGCCCGCGCCCGCGGCAGGTAACAACACGCTGCTCGTGCAGCCCGACTTTGTCACCGGCGACGCCACCTCCGACTCTGCGTTCTGCGCGGGTATCTCGCTGCACACCCGCAGCTCGCAATCCGACGGGGGCGAGTTCTCAGAGTCGTATCTCTGAGCAGGCTCTGAGGGGCACCCGGCTGCAGGCTTCTCTTGCAGATTGGGAGTACAGTCGGTGCCGATAAGGGCACCCAAACGAGCGAAACGGAACGGAATGTAACTGTGATTGGGTTTGCTTGCATCGGTGTACGCAAATGCACTCTTTTGGAGTGCGCTTGGGGTTTGCTGGTTCATGCCTAGGGACATCGCTGTCAGCCTGCAAGTTTCGATAGCCGGCAGGTGCTGCAGCGTTGCTTTTTAATGGATGAGAAACTGGAAGATGTTCCCTTTGTCTTTGTGAAGCAGCTTACGGCTGACGGCAACTAACTCGTTGTCCACGTGTCGTAGCGGAGCAAGTTCTCTCTCACTCTATCTCCTAAATGTTGCACAGACAGCAATTCTGCCATCTTTCTCATAATACATAACACATTTCCCCTCTCACAAGAGACTAATTTTTGACGATTTTAATGCTAAATTCCCCTTTGGGTTTTCGGTGCGTGTTAGCCCCATGCGCGCGAGCGCGGGCGTTTTCTACGAGGTTTTTCCACCGTGGCCTGATTGTACAGGTAACTCACTTTTACGGACCAGCAATTCACTTTCTCAAAGACACGAGCGTCGGCACTCGTGCACTTCGGCAAATAGCACGGCGACTCGGTATTTTCTCACAACCTTTTCAAACGGCTCCGGAATGGGCCGCATACTTTGTAACATTTTACACAGTGTTTTCAAATCTTCATACGGAATGCGTAGGGGAGGTGACCGCTGGGCGGAAGATGCCGCTTAAGTCGAAGAATGCTAGAGTGGACGAAATTTTCTTGTCTCAATTCGCCACACCTAGGCATTTAGAATAATGGAAATAGTACCTGTAACTGGAAATCAAACTGTTGTGTGAAGAAAGTGTAATTTTTTCATTCTCCAGATTTGATCCATGGGAATACATGTTTATGTGTTGACTGTTGTAACTTTTGGGTACTTGGGACTCTTAAAAAATTAATTCCCCGACTAATATATTGTGTCAAGTCAGGGAGAATCTTAGGATAATCAGTACCTATCAAAACATGCTCAGGGTTCAGCAAAAATGAGCAGATGGTACTCATGCTTCTGGCTGTAATATCGGAAAAGTGAGACTCACTCAAACTGTTTTCATCGACGGTGACTTCCTAAAGCATCGTCCCGGCTGGGATCTGGTGAATTTGCCACGGGTGTCCATCGTTGTACCTCCGATGTTAGTAAAACTGTTGTGATACATTACGTCGTACGTAGGATTAGAGTGTTTTATTACGGTTAATATTTGTGTACTCTAATATTCTAACGGACTGCCCCTTGTAGCTGCAATTTCCTCCCCTGGCATTTCAAGGAGAACGATGCCGCCTCGCTGCTGCTAACGAATGTGTTGGTTTGTTTTCAAATCTGGCAATGGTTTTGTGACCCTATAAATCAAGGAATGCACTTAGAACCCTGTATTCAGCCTTCATGTAGAGAATTATCAAAACAAGCTTTAGCAGAAGTCTCAAGTCTGAGCTTGAGCCTTATGTCGGCTAAGGCAAGGCAGGCAACGATCTCCTTATCATTATAGGGTCAGGTGCTTGGTGTGTTTAAGCCGGTCCTAAACGCTCCCCTCCACCAAACATCCTCTCATCCACTCGAAGTGGGCATCGATAAAGTAGCAGTTGGACCTTGATGTAAAATCTCGTTATAACAATTTCCACGGCCCGCGTTTAACAGAGTCCCAATTCATTATTTGGTTTCAAATCTATTCCAAAAGAAAAATGATCTTTACTATACAGTTAAGATGATTCCATGCAATATCAATTATCCCTTAAAACAGCTCTTTAGGCAGTTAACATAAAGCTGACATTCTGAGCATCAATGCAAGTTTGAATAGAAAGTAAGCACAATGTCGCAGTAAAGTCAGTACCCTCGGCAAAACCGTGAGTGGGGAATCTCGAGCTGCGAGACAAGAGCTAACGTTGCGCTCTCAAGTCGGTCGGTCGCGCGCCGCGAGGCAGAGAATCTGTTGTAACGAGATTTTGGACCCTTTACGCTGGTTGTTCGGCTCTGCGCTAACGTGTGTTTGTTTGCGTTCTGTGTGGCAGAGTGAAGAGTCGGGGGACGGGGGTCGGCGCGGCAACCGACCGACGGCGCGCACCGTTAGCTCGCGCGGTTGTTATGACGAGATTGGTCCGGCCGCGATTCGCGGAATCGTGCTAGCAATCGATTGATGCTAGTCGTCCGTGTCTCATTGTTATCTGACTACCCCAATGGGTAGCGCTTACGCAACTTTTAGACTTGTGTTGAAGGCTCCAATTGATAAAATTTGTTACTGAAAGCAACGTTGATTTTAACGATTGAAATCATCGGCGTTAAAACGAGAGTTGCGTAACCGCAGTGCTATGAGTCGAGTGATTTACGTCAAGGCCAGTACATTGATTCTGAGGAGACTTTAAAGCCGTTGGCAGCTTGGTGACGTATGGCACTTTGAAATGAACTGCAATTCCCATTGCATTTGAATTTCAGTTTTTATTACAGTTTAATTGCAATTTTCATTGCACCTCTGTTATTGGAGCAATAACAGAAAAAACTTGATTGGCTTGCATTTAAATGGCACAATTATGCTAAAAAATGCAGATAAATCTTGGAATCCCTACGCTGGTCTTGATTTTGGCATGCAAAGATGTTGAAAATTGTGCTATCAATTTCTTCATGGAGTAGGAATTTTGTTCTGTTTTCACCCCGTAATTGCCAAATTGTGGCGGAGCCAGCTGTTCTTTGAGAATCTCTCTCTGTTGTGATAAGTGTACTCAGTGGCTGAGCATATTCTAGTGTTCTCGCATTGTTGTTGCGCACAATATAAATCTAGATGTCAGTGAATGTGCTAGTCAAACTGTGTTCTTCAAGATGGGTTCTATATCCGAGTACTGAGCTCCACTGACATTATCATTTGACATCAATATGGGACTACATTATCTTATCACAAATAAGCATGATGCTTGCGTGAAAAATTTGCAGGTGCAGTTAGATATAGTACCTACTGCAATGTGATTTGCGACATAGCTACGTCATGGAACCTTTGGTCCAGCACTGTCTGGCTTAGAGACTTGACCCAATTGGTCAGTGATGATGTCAATGAGTTCAGAACAAGGGTCACAGCCTATCAGTGACAGGAACCTGTCGCTAGCAGGTGTAGCGAGCACAAAAAGACAACATAATGGGAAACTAATTTATTCATAACCAGTCCACACAACAGAATGAAATGCGAATAAAATTATCATTGAAAGGAGGGATCTCATGCTTATCAGTAGAAAATATAGTCAAACTAGAGTACAAGTGTGTCAAACCATAATGATAGCCTAATTTCCTATTATGTTCACTTGAATGATATGCTAGATATATAAATACAAATCTGAAAATTAATATCCATGTCATGTAATGTATTTATAATTTGATATCTGCTGAGCATGCAAGCAGACTGGGAGAATATTATACTAACACTGTTTGCAGAGCACCTCTTTATCTATGTCTAACACAGCTAACCTGCCCCCACATTGGTCCTTGCATGACTGGACAGAAAAGCTACCAATTAACACATTCACTAACTACAAAGACGGCTTTGATCAAATTCTTTTCAACCAGCAAATTCATTCAACATGGGCCGGATTTTCCCATTCTTTTAATTGTCACACATATCACCTATCCTGCCATTGGATAGTTAACAAATTGATGAAGAATTGTTTTTTTTTTGTAATGCAGGCAGCACACATATAATATAGAAGACATCAATGGATGAGACATAGTTTATCATGGTCTATAATTCACATTTCAGTTCTGCAAGAGTGGTTCTGCTGATTGGCCCACAGAATGCCCGGTATCAGAGCATCGAAGCGTGTCAGTTGAGCCAATTCGGGGAGGCATCAGCCTTGAATGCGTCTCAGGAGCCTACAGCGCTACGGGAGACTTGGCACCTTCGGCGTATAACTGCCAACACAGCAGAACCAAACTGGCACTAAAATCTCAGCTGTTTCCCTCCATCCACAGTTGGTACCTCCTGTCCAGCTAGCTAAATTACTATTAGTACCTACCCATCATGTTAAAAACATAAGAACCTGCACCTCGAAATAACTAAACATACATGAGCGTGTAAAAAACTCAAATGGTGATCTATACAAATACCAGCTACCACTATACTCAGTAATGGACAACAATTTTATAGTACACTGATTTTGGTAGTTTAGTTAGGTAGGTATTGAAAACATTTTATTTTGAAGAAAAGCAGATGATACCAACATAGCTGAAGGAAGAAGTCTCGTGCCTTGCTAACGCTTAGTGTCCACCGAGAAAGTAACTACGGTAGATGATGGTCGCGATGATGCCTAAAGTCACGGGGATCACCCAAGATTTCCAAGTGCTACAAAAAAATCACACTGGGTGTCAGTCGAGTTAATTATTTTGTTCGATGTCACACGTATCAGCTTGGCAAACAGCTTGAATAAGAATTTTTTGATTTATTCTTAGAATTTGAGGATTCACACCTTGTGTTTTGGTCATCTTTGTCCGTGGCCCAGCCCTTGTTAACTTTCTCCGAAGTCTCCTTTCGGTCGGCCTGGCAACAGATGTATAATCAAGTGTGAGTGTGTCAAGTGTGAATATCCTTAGAGCATTTAGAACACAGGAAAGCCAGATACATACCTCCACCAGCTCCCCAATTTTGAACTTGGTCATCATCTCACGTGCGTCCGATGAGTGTCCAACGTCTTCGAAGGCTTCCGTGCCATCTCCACCCGCCTGCTCCAGCAAAACCTCCTCTCCTCCAGGATGCTGCAACACAAGCACAGAAGTAGGTATATTCAGTTTTATTTCCTTCCCATGGCTACCTTTTTTTTCCAGAAACCCAACTGAGACCTCAACTGACTCAGCGTTAACGGCAATTGCCACATTGCCAGTGGGCTATGCTCGTAATACATTAATAGTATTTTTTATACTGAGCTAGCAATTATTAACTCGTCCTCGTCTCTAATCGATCCAAGGTCTTGATGGAATAAGATAGAGATGATTACCTCATTGAGGAACTCTGTTACATCGTATATGGAATTGTGGATGATTATCCATGATTTCTTGCTGTCGTTGTGTTTCTCCACCTCCTTGATGCTGTATTGCTTGATGCCAGCCATTGTCTTGCCTTTTAATCAAATCGTTTGGGAAACTTGAGACTATTGCAAGGAATTAGCGGCACGGGACGTCTAGCCAAAAAGTCGTGGCTTCTCCTTGACTGAACCGCAAAATAATAAATTGTCAAATCACCATTCCACAGTCCACGCACCGCCTTTATTACTCGAGGGCACCCGACTGTTCTCGAATCTTGTGACCTTGAACACTTGGAAGGCGGTGGCAAATGATGGCGGCGACGAGCTTAGTTCGTTGAGTGGAGGCGTTTAGCTCCAAGAAGGAACAAATTTAAAGTAAAATATCGCTCGAAGTGGATGACTACTGACAATGTCTTTCGCTCAAGCGCCAAACGCGTCCGACAACTTGGTCAGTTAAGCTACAACGACTCTAGTTACTTCTGTGTTAGCCAGCCTGGAAGTTCCTAACCAAACTTTGATTCATGTTGCAGGAATTTCATCTGAAACTTCGGTCTCGGCTGAAAGTTTTTGATGGCGGTGACAGTTTATTTTCCGGCTCCGCCAACCTTGTCGCTTGCGCGAGCAAACATGGTCTCGCATTCGTGGGGACACCAAGGGGCATTGAAGGTAGTACCTACCTACCAACCTACCTATTTGGTTATCCTTCTACAATGGTTGTTGTATCAATGGTTGTATCTAGCCTGAGATCTTGTTTCAAATTCGACGGTTTGGTAGGTACTACCAGTTTTCCATTGGCCATAATTCATTTTCAGTAATCCCTCTAAGCGAGCTGGGCTCGAACTCGGGCAGAGAAGGCGAAGGCTGGACTTCATACGCGCGCAGGGAAGTCCCACTCCCCTCACAGCCGACTCATCTGGACGTGAGCTGCGATGAAGCGTACCTCGCCGTTGCTCTCGCCAAGAACGGCGGCTACCATGCACTCATATTCAGCATGCCAGGATTCCTAACACAGGTAAACACCAAGCGCAAAGTTGACACAAAGTTGTATTGTGCCTGCTGGCAGCTTCTAATGGCCGGCTCCTTTCAGACTGAAGTTTCGCCGACGTGGGAGGTTGTTTTGTCTGCGGCGAGTGGAGTGGCAGCAACGGAGCTGTCGTGGAACCCCGCAATCGGTGGCGCTTTGGCCAGCGCCATGACCGACGGCAGTGCCAATGTGTTCGAGTTTACGCCTGGCGCTGGGGTCAACGTTCATTCCATCCCCGCTGAGTCGCAAACAACGTAAGTACCAACCAACTACAGATCTCTGACAATGTGGTAGAGTAGTCTTTCCTTGCTTCACTTTCAGCCACAAACCAGGTTTTAAACATTTGTGTGATAGCTAGAAAGGGTCAGTCAGATGTCTGTAATCATTGACTCGTGTCTCATTTCACAAGACGGGTTGCCCTTTGAACGTAACAGAAAAGCTCCCACACCTAAAGATCCAAGAGGCTCATTGCTATTTAGCACAGGACCACTGACAATTTTATCAAAATTGAAACTGCCATGTGGCATGGTACAAAACAACATACAGGCACAGATAACCATACATAGCTATGGGTACGGCAAACATTTGATGGTAGTAATTTCGCCAGCAATTGCTGGGATGCTTTGGGAACCTGTTTTAACATCATCTTCCAGGCCATGGCACAAGATCGATTATAATAAAACAAGAGAATCCCACCTGGATTCCTTTGTGTAAAGTTGCGCTAAAGCTAGAAATTCGTAATCAATCCCATAGTACCCAGTTCTTTCAAAATAGTCCTCAATACCTTTGCTCTTCTATATTCAATCACCTTCCTTCCCACATAAAATCAGCCTCCTCTGCCTTTGAATTTTCCAATCACCTCAAGTCCTATTTGCAGAACACTCCTTTTTACACTGAACGAATTTCTCGGTAAAATCTAGGGATGTATGTTTCTGTTATAATATGTTGTGTTATGTTGTTGTAAATATTATTACCATTACGTATTATATATCATAAATTTTACATTATGTACGCATGATTATTGAATAGTTTTGTTTTTAATTTAATTTAATTCTTATTTTATATTAATTGACTATGTCGATATTATAACTGTAACCACCTGAGGAACATTGGGTCCTTTTTGTTTCTTTGTTTGTTTCTTTCTTTCTTTATTGTCCAAAGATTATAAATTTATAATCTGTGGACAATAAAGAAAGAAACAAAGAAACAAATAAAAAAATTTAATTATTAAATTATTAAATTTATAATCTGTGGACAATAAAGAAAGAAACAAAGAAACAAATAAAAAGGACCCAATGTTCCTCAGGTGGTTACAGTTATGGCTTCATCAACCAGGTCATGGCACAATTAATAATCAAGGGACCCAATGATCCACATGTGGTTACAGTTACCTTGTTTACGTACAGGTAGCTGCTTTAGTGTGGGTGTGTTCCGAAACTATCGCCCGACACCCGGGCGGACGCCGACCGGTCGAGCCGACGCCATTTTTGTTCTCTGGGAGTTGCGGAACGCACGCGGTGCTAATGTGCAAATTATGGCGGGAAAATTTATAGGTTAATAATACACAAAGACACCTCTGACCGAATTGTCACACAAATATCTCACAATGTAATGTGATCAATTCTTTGGGACACATTACAATTTTATTTACCACTTAGAATTCTCTGTTCTTCTTTTGTCACCATTGTTACGAAGCTATACAACTCGTCGCTCAAAGTGACAGGACTAGCGCCATGTTTGTATGAGTTGGGGCAAAATGCCCGGCTGCCAGACCCTGGGCGTTTCGGGCGCAACCGGTCGCGACCGAAATATCACGACCAGCGAATTATGGAATGGCCTTTGGTCGCCCGCTCTTGGTTTCGGAATGGTCCTGGGCGCGCCAGGCGGCGACCGGTCGCCCCCGGACGAGTTCCGGAATACCCCCCTTATGGGAGTGGAAAATCAGGGTAACCTGGTACCTACCTGTGATACAAGAGATTTTCTAAGGGGGTAGTGAAGTTAAAAATGTCTCTCAGCTCTCTTTGTTCATTAATAAGGAAGTGTAGATGACCGGTAAATGACTGAGGGGAAAGTGTGAATTCTTGCAGGGAGATTTCTCCCTACTTTTTGCCTAACTGCTCGGTTTCGGACTCCCCGACAGGTGCTTGTGCTGGAGCCCTAAGGGCAAACAACTGGTGGCCGGTAGCCGGACAGGCGCGCTGACGCAGTACAAGCCGGATCTGCGGCCGGTCAAGACGCTGCCGGGGCCGCCGGTTCCCGGGAAACGGTTCGTTGTCGTCGGAGTCGAGTGGATCTCCAGCTTCCAGTTTGTTGCCGTCTACCACGACATCGACCAAGGCAGCCAAGGTGCGGAGGCAGCCGTTGCTTGGGGAAACCTTCTTGTGTTACGTCAAGGTTCCTTGGCGGCAGGGCATCGAACCCGAACCCGTAACCCGAAAAAACCGTAAACCTCTGTTTAAACTGAACCTGACCCCGAACGGGAAGCCGGAAAATTTGAAAACCCGGAGCCATATTCTAGTTCTGAAAAAACCCAAACACGTACCCAAACCGGTATTATTTTTCGGATTTATTAGGGTTTTTCAACACCGTGCGTTTTATTCCATTGCGAAGTATCCTTTCAGGAGTGTTGAATGGATTTTTGAAAAGATAATCAGAAAAGATAGCGATGATGTTTTTTTAGGGAATCGAAGTTTTGGAAAGTTAGGAGGCCATCGCACTCAAACCCGTAACCCGAAAAAACAGTAGTTTTGTTTTGAACCCGAACCCGAAACGGCATTACCAAATTGAAAATACCCAAATCCGAAGTCAAACCGGAATAAGCAAAATAAATTCAGTATAAACCTTACCTGAAATTTAAAATTTACCGAAGCTGATCCTGAAACCGCACCAATATTAATTTCAGTTCGATGCCCTGCTTGGCGGTGCACTTGAACATTTGAGCAGCTGGAATTGGATTTTCTTGTCAAAAAAAGATACCATCTGAAAGCACTAGGAGCTGGACTATTTTATGAGAGTCGCTATCTTCGTTAGTGATCGAAATTGTCTGGTCGACCCACCCAAACCATGACCTGCGTTTATTGGGGTAGATTTTTGCCTGTGGTATTGGATATAACAACTTTCATGTAGAAATCTAGATACAGTAGAACCTCTGTTATACGTTTTCCATATATACGAAATATTCGTCTACACGAAAATTTTCAGAAGTCCCTTCCATTTCCCCATAAGCCCTATGTTAATAAATAGTCAGTTATATGAAAAGGCGGTTATGCGAATAATCCGATAATACAAAGAAATATTCAGTCCCTGCATACAAATCCCATTCTTCTAAGAATTCGCAGGGAAAGCAATCTCTAGAGATGTCACTCATCCCCTCCCTCAAGGACTAAAAATTCCACTCACTTCTAGGAATTTGTAGATCTCTAGGAATTAAGTTTTGCGCTGTCATCTTAATGGTGAATTATTAGCTTAAGAGGGCACTTGCATAAAGGAGATTAAGATGAGAGCCTTGCTGTAGAATTTTTAAAGAATCAGCAATATTGGAGATGAATGCAGCAAAAGTTTTCA
Organism: Nemoura dubitans; assembly: GCA_921293005.1. Lineage (NCBI taxonomy): Eukaryota > Metazoa > Arthropoda > Insecta > Plecoptera > Nemouridae > Nemoura > Nemoura dubitans. The sequence goes on from OV121073.1 coordinate 53,284,499, forward strand.
ATGAATCGCGATGTCAGCATTTACACATTTAAGGTCAATTTTGAAAGCATGCACTTTATCTTCAGGACACTTCACGACAGATTTGATGTCCAAAACATAATTTTTTTGAATTTTTTTTGAATTTTTTTTTCTTCCTGTGATTACTTATACGAATTTTCGGTTATACGAATTTTTTCAACTCCCCCCTGGAATTCGTATAACAGAGGTTCTACTGTATTAACTGTGCTGGATGGCCAATAAATCTAAGACAAAACCTGCTGTGGTGCATTTTGCAAAGATTTGTCTTCAGTCATAGCTGAAACTTGTATCCGTTTGATTGGTTTTAGTTGGTTTAGTTGGTTGGTTTGAATGGTCTAGAAACGTTTAGACACTTTAACACACATGTAGTATTTATACGTTCCAAATCATTTTGCCCAGCTGTGCCCACGCATTTTGCGAGCGAAACGCGATTGGTCTGCAATTGATCTGACTTTGTTCCTCTCCGCGTGCAGCTCTCATGGTGGTCAACACTCCGAAGGGGGCCGCCGTCAGCTACGTCAACTACGACGACGTCTGCTTCAGCGGAGGGAAACTGCGTCCGCCGCAGTTCTACCTGCGACACCTGCACCAGTGGTAAGTCTCGTCTTACAAATCCTGGCTTTGGATCGGCTACACAAGAATAGGTGGATGCGAAATTCAATCGGAAACACTTTGAATTTAGATCTTGTTAGCCCATTACTTGGGAAAAAGTTACTCCACCGATGGCCCACTGCTTACAACATCCTTCACTTCGCTATATAAACCGCTGCAAACTGCTTAGCTCATCTTCTACGCATCACAAATTGTGTCTGTGAAGCCCTAGCTGCAAACAACACTGAGAGCCAGTAGGTACACGATATGCTTTTTCCACTCTTTCGAGCCCGTGCGTTGAGCCTGTTCAAACTCGAAACGCTCTGGAACGCTGAGAAAGACATGCCATTTTAGAATCCGAAGGGCTCTAAAAGGGTGTGAATTTGCTATAACCACAGATAGAACTGCTACCCAGATTGTCCACTTCCATGCTTACATCAGTTTCGCGAAGCCCTCTGCCCGTAAGATTTGTGGCATTACCTGTAAGCTAAATAATAGTTTTGCCGACAGGCACGGCATGGTGCCACTTTTCAGTGTTATATCATCTGTAACCAAAGTAACTGTAACCACTTGTAGAACTTAAAACCTTCACCCTTGATTACAATTTAATTTACCCTTTGCCATTGCCTGGAAGATGAAGCCGGGTCATTGTTAAAACAGTTTGCCAACGCACGCTAGTGCTTGCTGGCGAAGTTACTTGCCTCAATTTTTTGCTGTAGCCACACCTATACTCCAATTCACGATAAGTAGGAGAGTGGATTAGCATCTTCCACGAGAACCCACTGCTGCTCTGCTAGACACGAGCTAAGAGATTTCCAAACTTACAAGCCACGTCTTGAGTCGTACAAAAGGCTACATGGACAGTTTTGAAATGATTATCTCACGTCTAGCAGCAGTGGGGCCTAGAGGAGGCTGCTAATGCACTCACCTTCTGAACGTGAAATGGAGTTCAGGCAAGGTAGAATACCCGTGTACGACGTGTGTGCCGTTGTGTTGGACAGGGGCGTGCTGGCGGTGGGCTCGGCCAACAGCGCGGACGCCGCGGTGCTGGGCGCGAGCGACGGCTCGTCGTGGCAACAGTGGCTGCAGGACGAGGGGTCGCGCGCAGAGCTGCCGTTGTCCGCTTCGCGCCAGGACGCGTACATGGTCGGCATGGCGATCGACACGTCCAACATGCGCAATGTGCCCTGGGGTACGTGCGAGTCAAACAGCTGTCGGAGCAACTTTTTCACGCTGTGGTTTGATTTCTAAATGAAGCGTAGCTTTATATTGGGAAATCAATGAGACTTTATTTAGCATTCAAAAACCAGCTAGGAGAGTTTTTATTAAAACAAGTGATAAAGATAGGTTGGACAAGCAGACGTGAGTCTTAGATATGTAAACTGATGCCGAGTCGAAGTAAAGGTATCAAGTGGACCTATCACCCTTCAAAAAGTAACTGGTATATGTTACAAAACGTTGGGAAACCAGTGAGACTTTTATTTAGCATTCGAATCCCAGTTTGAAACAGTTTTTTTCAAAACTAGGCTAAAGATTGGACATAGTAGACATGAGTCTAGTTGCGTATTTGGTTGGCTTCACTAGTATACACTGAGTGTACACCGAGTGCAGTTTTCGTATTCGATTGCGGTACTACACTTCACCAGTGCACACCAAATCATGTTCGATTGGGAGATCTACCCGCACTCAGTGTACACTTTCCTGCACTGACAATTTTGACGGTGTACCTCAGTATAGTCCTGTCACTGTCATTTTATCTTCATCCTAAATCAACTTTGAAGTTGAATAACAAAGATGTCTGTCGACAAAAACGCATTCTAAACGCTTAATGACGTAGTCAAGGGATGGAGCCACTGTTTGTTGTTATATCACCTGTAACCAAGGTAACTGTAACCACCTGTGGAACATTGGGTCCCTTGATTTGATCATATAAAATCAAGGGACCCAATGTTACGCATCTTTGTAACACATTGCCGTTTTCGCAGGAGATAACGTCTCGCCCGGCCTGGGCCCTTTCCCGCTGCTGCTGCTGCTGTCGCACTACGGCACGCTCTGCCTGTTCGACTTGGTCAACCTCCGCCCCCAAGCACCGCCCCTCTGCACGGCGCCCGCTCCCCTGCCCAACCCCTCGCTCTTCCGTGCGCCCGCCGAAAACCAGCCGCCACCTGCGTCGACTGCATTCGGGGCCGCGGCCAATCTGCCGCCGGCGTTCGGCGCAGCCACGACGCAAGCGTTCGGAGCAGCGACCAGTCAACCGCCGATGTTTCCGGCAGCTACCAGTGCGCCACCCGCGTACGGGACGGCGGCGAATCAACAACCGACGTTTGGAGCGGCATCATTTGGTGCAGTCACCCCTCAGCCGTCGTTATTCGGCGGGGCAACCACTCAAGCCCCGGCTTTCGGTGGCCTGGCCAGTCAAACGCCTTTGTTCGGCGCGGTGACGACGCAGCCGCCGGCGTACGGAGCAGTCGCCAATCAGGCGCCCGCGTTCGGGGCAGCCATCACCCAGAGTTCAATGTTTGGCAAAGCCGCCAACCCTGTCCAAGTGTCCTCGGCGTCGACTTTCACGTTCTCGCAGCCGGCTTTCGGAGCTTTGCCTACGGTCACCGTTGGCCAGGAGCCTCCGAAGACGTCGGCGACATCCGCGTTTGGAGGATTCGGAGCCGGTCTGGCCACCAATCCTGGGATGGGGCAGGCTGTTGCATCGGCCAATCAGGCCGCAGGACTTGGTAGCTCGGCGGGCGACACTGCCTCGGGATTCGGCAGCTCAGCGGCAACTCTAGACTTTGGTGGCTTATCCACGAATCAAAGCACAGGGTTGGGTGGTTTGTCGACGAACCAAAACACGTTGTTTGGCAGTTTATCGGCGAGTCAGAACACAGGATTAGGTGGAATATCGACGGGTCAGAACACGGGGTTCGGTGGTTTATCGACTAATGCTGGCTCGTTGATTGGAGAGCAGCAGAAGTCAATGTTTACGCTGTCGTCAGGGCAACCGGCAACGGGATCTGCCGTCGAAGTGCCGACATCATTCGGCCAATCCGATGCCAGCCTCTCCAGGCCGACAGAAAAGGTAGGTGTCCCTTGCAAGTCAACGTGTATTAACCAAGGAGGTTATATCAAGTCATTATATAACCTCCTCAGTATTAAAGTGAAGGTCAAGAGATAAGTTTTGATTACATTATTTTCACACATTCATAGATGCATCCTTGGGAGATTAAATGGCACTACTGTTTACCCTCTCTCTCTTTTGTCACATGACTAATTTAAGTATGAATGCAGGGCATTCATGAGGTATACCTGCCAAGTGCCAGAAGATAAGGGGTCTTACAGCTTACAATGCATAATCTGTGCTGTGTTTTCAGAGAACTGCAATTAAGATAATGGGATATAACTGCCTCCATTATTTTGGTTCAGATCTTGTTTATGCATAGCAGGACTGATTTTAGAGTAAATGACTGGCAACACAACGAATTTGCAGTTTATAACTGCACTGTTGTTCTTTATGGGAACTCATTGTATTTTTTCAAGGCCTTACCAATTTGGATTCTTCTTTTATCTTAAAGAGCCCTGCCCATGCAAAGAGCATTCATGTGTTATTCTCTGTGGCTTCTGTCTCTAATTGTTGGTAACTGTTTGAGTGATAGATCCATTTGTTGACACTCCAGTGATCTGACAGGCATTTCAACATGTGCACTGAGCTGGTAAAACTTGAAAATGCCAGAGAGACCTTGAGAGTAAAAAAAAAACTATGCAGGTAGCATATTGTGCTATCAATTTCTTACAATTTTACTATATTTTGGTAATATTACAGCAATATTACTGGTGAGGTAATATTACCATAATATTACTGGTAATATTAACAATTTTCAAACTACAAGTAATTTTACATTTCTTGTTCCAGGTGATCGCGACGGTGCAGGCGCCGGCAGCCCGACCGCGACCCTCTCAACCGGAACCGACCAATCAAGAGCAGGCTCCGACGGAATCGGCCAACCGAGGCCAAGCGGCTCCGGAGGATGAGAGGCAGCGGGAGAGTGAGAAGGTGGAACCGAGTGCCGAGGAGATCGCCATGTACGTGTCGGCCATCGAGCAAGAGGTGGCGCACTTCCGCGCCGAACTCGACGAGCTGCGCCAGTCGGTGGAGAACATGGACGCCGACGTGAGTTGGAAAATGGGGGGCACGTTCTTGTCTTTACTTGCTATAGGTAATTTATTTTATTTAAGAAGATACTTTTACACTGGGAGAGCTGGTAGCTACAGTGATGTAGCTTACATGAGCGCTAACCTGAACCAACTGAAACCCTCTCATCATCTCTACTCTGCCACATTGATTTCCAGTGTGGGGTATTTATGGTGATCATCCCAGGAATTGTTTATAAACATGTTTTTTATTTCAGATGTTTAGTTTCATGCTCTTGTGATTTCAAATATATTACTTTTTTTTCCACCAATTTTTGCAAATTTCATCACATTTTCCTGTGATAAAAACAATTATTTGGAGGGGATTACTTGAGATTAAACGCAAAAAAATTCTTGATTTTTCACTGAGGTGTTTTATGTATTTCCACATCAATTATTCTGCAACTCCAAAAAATTTGACCATTACTCTTTTCATAAATGAAGACATCTCAAAGAAAATGCAAGCTTGCATTGTGAATGTTGCATCTCTTTTTGTGATGTTGTCAAACATATAATTGCTGACATGATTTAAACTGTGATTTTAATCCTAATTACCCAAATAAAAGCAGCAATCAATCATACATAGTGATGGCAGTGCTGTAAACAAACTACCCTAACCCCATTCAGCTTGACCTTGAGCAACTGCGTGCTATTTCAATCGTACAGACCGACCCAAAAATATGAACACAAGTACAGCGCGCGAAAAAAAAAACCCTTAGGTCTCAAATGGACCCGGGTACCTACCCGGCCTGGGCGTGGATAGGTACCCTGGTAGTCACTCAAAAAGATATATTTTGATTTTCACACACGATGGAGTGAGGAAAGCAGATTAATGCGGAATCTAGAGCCGGCCGAAAGTTTCAATGACAAGTGTTCCATTGGTTTTGTGAAAGTTTCCAGAGCTGATGTGTGATGGTGAGATGTGTTTTTCGGTTTTGCTCTGATGTGACGAGTTTGGTGGCCCTAAAAAGGGCCTGGTTTCTCGACGTTTCGGCGAGGCCCGGCTCGCCATCTTCAGGAGACTGAGTGTTCCATTGTATATAAGTTTTTCAATTCGAGATTGGAATGGAAACGCCGATAGATTCATGCAAAAAGCACGTGTTGTCTCTAAACCTCATTGCGCACAAAGCTAATGCTAATGCTAATGCTAATGCTAATGCTAAGCAAGCTAATGCTGAAAAACAAGCATTGGCGGTTCCGATCCAGTTGTTTTTAAGCCACGAAACGTGAAAATGAGCGTTATTCAAATTACTGACAATTCACCGCTTTTTGAAATTTTTATCACCACCAATTCACCGCTTTTGGAAACTTTAAAAACGAAATTTGACATTTTTTGTCACCACAAATACCTGGCTCTGTTGATTTCTAATACCTTCTAATATTACCAAAGCATGTGTTTTTATTTATCATCTTTTAAATTGTTTATAATTGTTATAATTATGAAATACGATTAATGTAAATTTTTGTTTGTAACTGAAATAGTAATTTGTTTTCCCGCCATTGAAATTTAGTTTCATGAGCTGGTAGTACGAAAGGGGCAGTGCTTGCTGTGGCATCTGCTCTCGAGGGCTAGACTGTAGATGTAATCTACAAGCGGCAAACTTAAGTGTTGTGCCAAGTTCCACGTCAGTTCTTTCTGCTTTCTAATACAACTGTTATGGGAATACTCAATAGTATAAGGATTTTTTTCAACATGCTGGAATAAAAAAGTAATATACGACATACTGTGGAGATGCTGAGATTTTCAATAGTACTTTTGATTTAGGATACTTCAAAATTAGAAGAGCAGCTAGCATCCCAGGTATTCCTCGTTGAGGTTAAAGAGAAACTCTTCGTATCATAATATTTCCAAACCTGGATAAGCCAGCCATTTTGTTCCATGCCAAACTCAAACACACGCTTTATAGTCTGGACGGGGCTAGATTAATTTGAAATGTGGCCTTCATGCCCCATGGAAATGGATATTATATATATATATATATATATTAGGGGTGTGCGAATAGTAGTTTTCTTGGTTCGAATCGAATATCGAATATTTTAAAAATCAGAATTCGAAGTCGAATCGAATATCGAATAAAAATATTTTTAAAAAGTCGAATATCGAAGCGAATCGAATAATTCGGTTGGCGCGAATAATTCGCCAAAGTTCGAATAATATACCTTAAATGTGAATTTTTGCAGCAAAGTGCTTATCAGTGGTGCCAAATATTCAAACTATTCGAATTTTTCGAATTATTCGTTTTTCGAATAATAAAATTTCGATTTCGAATACGAATTCGAATAGTTTAAAAATCACTATTCGAAATTCGAATACAAATAATTCGAAAATAATTCGTTGAATAATTCGTCCATTTCGAATATTCCCACACCCCTAATAAATAAATAAATAAATAAATAAATATATATATATATATATATATATATATATATATATATATATATATATATATATATATATATATATATAAATAAGTTTAGCGCGCCAGATTTCATTATATTCATCATTATTTTCAAAATATTGATAAAATATTTTGAAAATAATGATGAATGTAATGAAATCTGGCACTCTAAACTTAATTATTTGTTGGCATCTATCTACCCACAATTGACACAACGCACAAACACAAACACATGCACAGTGCACAGAGCACAGTGCACACAAGGCTTGAAGGTCACTTCACATAGGCCTCCTCGAGCTTTTTAGGTTGTGTTGATATATATTTTTTTTTCAGTCTCTTTGTGACAATTTTAAAGTTTAATCGTCCTTATGGACGAATTACAAAGAAATTGATTAGTAATAAAATATATCAACAACAAACACAAACTCAAAACTCCCAAGTTTCCTCGCACTGACATCCTGCTCCAATCAGATCAGCTGCTCTGTGTCCGCAATGTTTTCAATACTGCTCTGTGATTGGTCCGACACAAGCCCGTACTCAAGGAGATGGAATATTCGAACTTCCCTGTATGCTGTGTTTCGACGTTATGTGTCCATGATGTGACTGTGTACGGCTTGTGTCGTGTTGTGTGCAGTTACATGTGTTTCCCTATGTTTTAACTTCATTATACGCTGTGCATGTGTTTGTGTTTGTGTTTGTGTTCAATTGTGGGTAGACCTTGCCAGCTAAGTTTGTTATCTCCAAGGCCACAGCCAATCAGATGCCCCTATTTTTATTTTAACAGACAGTTAACACTTAAACTGGACATTGTTAAACCGGCTCTTAAAATTCCGCTTATCTTATATGTTTAAAAATGAACATGGTGATACTTGGAAGGGAGGCGAAGCTGGAAAAATGTGCACCCGAACCGGGATACGAACCCGGGATACGAACCCGGGACGAACCAGGTCCCGGGTTCGTATCCCGGTTCGGGTGCACATTTTTCCAGCTTCGCCTCCCTTCCATCAATTGCATACTGGTAACTGCTTAAACCAGTAACAATTTCCTCTCATGGTGATACTTGTTTAAAGGAGCCCTCCGAATTGCTTTTAAAAGGACATAATATAGTTTACAGAATACCAATTAATTAAACATCCCGTGACGTATCCTTGGGGAACGGCTAGCGCCAGCAGCATGCGCTCGGTCGCGCTACGCAGTGTCTAGTATTAGGCCGATAACTTTCGCGGTCGGGTCACATGTCAATTTGGAGTGAAAATGGCAGGACCTCCATGTAATATATGGATCCGAAGTTCTCTCAAACAGAAATCGCGGAAAATAATGTAAACCTAGCCGAAGAAAGGAGACGAGGAGAGTTACTTGACAGGAAATACCTTGTGGTGTCTGTTTTGTTTAGCACATCAATGTTTTTTGTAATTACATCGATAGAGCCGTGCTCAGTAATGCACTTGCCTTCCTGACACAACTCTAGTAATTGAAATGGCTCTTTACAACAATTGTATATAATGTCGCTGTCCATTGAGATGCAATTGCCACTGCGTAGCGCATGCCGCTGGCGCTGGCCGTTCCCCAAGGATACGTCACGAGGAGGTGCCGCGTCAAAACGAAAATGTGCGATTATTCCGACACAACTTTTTTTTTTCAAAAAATTCAAACGGGATGTTTAATTAATTGGTATTCTGTACGCTATATGTTCTTTTAAAAGCAATTCGGAGGGCTCCTTTAAGTTTCCTATGTTGTTGAAAAACATGACCCAGCGTCCCTTAGGTACGGCAAAACTATATACAAAAAATAACAGTAACTTGTGCTATGTACTTTCCACAGTATGATTTCTAACAAATTCCTGTTCTAACCAAAAATCGTGGATATTTTATTCTAAAATTTATGCTAAATTCTAAATAAATGTGACATGGTTTAAAAACCGTGATGCCTTGGTCTCTTAGCTGGGCCCCATGGCATCGGACAGCGACCTGCCATCACTGTCCGCCTTCCACCGTGAGCTGGCCGAGACGACTCGGCAGCAGCAGGCCGAAGTCGGTTCGTTGCAGACGGTTGTCATGGAAGCATTCGCGTGGACAGAGGACGCTCGGTCACAGATTCAGCACTTCCAATCACCCAGGTATGGCACAGGCACTCTTTGAGCTTGACTGGGTCGACATCTTCAATAGCAGGCAGGGACATGTGTACCAAGGTACGGGGCACGGTACTAGCATGAGTGTGTACAGCTAGGTGGCATCTTCAATGGCAGCCAGGGACATGTGTACCAAGGTACAAGGCACGGTGCTAGCATGAGTGTGTACAGCTAGGTGGCATCTTCAATGGCAGCCAGGGACATGTGTACCAAGGTACAAGGCACGGTGCTAGCATGAGTGTGTACAGCTAGGTGGCATCTTCAATGGCAGCCAGGGACATGTGTACCAAGGTACGGGGCACGGTGAAGGTAATGGCACTGCTTTGCTAATTTGTCCACTTTTATGCGATATCCGATTATTTCTCTCCTCTCCCTAGCCTCTTCTCGGCAACTGGAAGTCTGATCACCAATATTCCCTTTGCCTGCTGTCTAATCGTTGCCTGTTTTGGCCGGCAGGTACCAGCAGCTGTGCCGCACTCGCGGCCTTGACGCAGCCAGCGCAAAGCGGATCGCGTCCATCCGGCACCGACTCTACTACGTCGACAGCCAGCTCAAGCAGACCATGGATCGTCTGGCTGCCAACGCGACCAGTGCCAAGGTGAGTTTGAGGGGTGGTTTCGTGCCGGTTTCTGGCGACGGAAATCCGCCGTCGGATGGCTGTACAGTGAAACGCGGGACATAACTGAACATCCTTTACATCGATTATTTTTTTAAGTAATAAAAATATGCAAAATAAACCATGATAACCTGGAGACGCAGAGTAGGGTCATCTGGCATCTGGTCATTTTGCTGTTATATTGCCTACAGGAAGGAACTCATAATATGCAAGATGACTTTTGTCCAGTAAAGTTAAAGTGCTGAAGAAAAGTAAAGAAATAAATATCTCCCGCAGATCCCCCTCGGAGTTCCCTTCTCCCACCCGGGCGAAGCGGGAGAATGCATGCCCAAACAGCTCAGATGGTAGAGCACCTGTCCAGCAAGCAGGAGGTCCCTGGTTTGTATTCTAATTCGGTTGCACATTTTTCCAGCTTTGCTTCCCTTCCATTCATTGCTTACTGGTATCTGTTCAAACCAGTAACAATGTCCTTCTCAAATAAATACACCTCTGTGTCCCGTCCGCTACAGGCGCAGAGTCCCGGCATGGCCGAGCCGTCGCTGGAGACCGTGTTCAAGACGATGGTGACGCACAACGCTATCATCAACCGACAGCGCGTGCTGCTGGGCAACGTGGTGGCACGGGCCCACCACGTCAGCAACCAGCGTGCCGCTGTGCAGAGCGTCTCGGCCACCCCGCGGCCACCCGCCAACAACCAGACCGCGCAGGAGTAAGTCGACCACCGGTCACTGGATTGAAACAAACCATTTCCAACCTGGTTTTGAAAAGTACTAAGTAAGCTTCGCACTGGTTAGGCCGTAAGATTGCGCCAAACCCCCAAGTTTCAAGAATTTTTCAAGATATTTGTTACTTCAAATTCGAATTGCAATAGAAGTGGTTTGTAATTTGCTGCTTGGTAGGTAATTCTCAATAATTTTTGGGTTGTAATTTGAGAAAAATATTATTTGGGATCATGGGACTTAACATTGAAGCTCTTATAAACCCCACTATTCTTCTTTACTAAGTTTTTCACCTACAGGTTGAGATCCCATGCCCCACCTACAGAATTCAGTCAATCACATTCAGCATTTTAAGTTGTAACTCCTCGTTTTGATCTCAACTAGGAGTTGAAAAACTTGGTAAACCCTGGCTTAAGAGTATTTTTGGGACTAAACCTGCTAGCTATAATAATCCCAGAGAGTTTTGAAATGCATATCAATTCACATAAGCCACCTCATTAACAGTCAGCGTGTCCACTATTCCGCAAAGCGCCTCCCCGATTCTCACCGCCGTTGTCACCCCCTAGCGAGCTGGACCTGTCGCGGCTGGCCGAGTCTCTCCTCCGCACAACACTAGCGCCCGGTCGACCACGCCTCGCGTCCGACAAGCAGCGCCGTCTCCGCGCAGTGCTCTGTCAGCGGCCGGTCTCGCGCATCCGGCCCCAGACGCTCTCGCCTCCGACCTCTGCCAATCTGCTCACGCTGCCGTCGCGCAAGAGTCTCAGCCAGTCACAGGTCTCAGCAAAGAGCATTGGCCAATCAGTGAAGGGCCCGATTCAAACACAGCCGAAAGTCCAAACTCCTGTCCAGTCCCAGGCTACAGTAAAAAGCCTTGGACAGCAACAGCCGAAGCTGCAAGCAGCTGGCCAATCGCAGCCGAAGCCGCAAGCGTCCGGCCAATCGCAGACAAAGCCTCAAGTCTCCGGCCAATCGCAGACAAAGCCCCAAGTCTCTGGCCAATCGCAGCCGCCGCCGAAGCCCTTTGTGCCGCCGCTCGTGCACAAGCTGACGTCGACGCCGGTTGCTGCGCCTGCGCTGAGAGTCGCGCCACCACCACTCTCTGCAATCAAGCGGCTGCCGTTCGAGGACGTGACGCCGCCGCCGTCGCCGCCACCCAATCCGCTGGCGGCGCTCGGCACGATCGTGTCGGCCGTCGGCCAATCGCAGCCCGGCATTGCAGCGGGCTGGGCGATCACAGGCGCCGACGCAGGGGCCAAGGCGGCCGCGTCAAACAAAGCCACGTTTGGTTTCGGCAATGTCGCGCCCAAGACGGAGGGGGCAACCAGTAGCGCAGCGGCATCCAGCTTTGCGTCGGTGGCGAAAGAAGCTGCGGCGAACGGCGCATCTGCCTTTGGTTTTACCACGCCTACAAAAGAAGCTGCGACCAACAGCACGGCTGCTTTCGGCTTCTCCACGCCCCAGAAAGATGCGCCCACCGCTAGCATGGCGGCCTTCAGCTTTGCGCCGTCCAAATCGGAAGGATCGACTAATAGCACGGCTGCGTTTAGCTTTGCGCCATCCAAATCGGAAGGATCGACTAATAGCTTGGATGCGTTTAGCTTTGCGCCGTCCAAATCGGAAGGATCGACCAATAGTGCAGCGACGTTCAGCTTCGCGCCGAAGCCAGGCAGCTTTTTCGGGCAATCGACTACGACGCAGCCTGGTCCTGTTGCCCCAACAACGGAATCGGTCGCCACGACGGCCTTCGCAAACAAACCAACCTCAGCCGCGTCGACAGCGACCGGCTCTTTTGGCGGCCAACCCGCCGTCACCACGGTGATCAGTCGGTTGGGCGGGCAGCCGGCCATTACCACGGCAACGAGCTTGTTCGGCGGCCAGACTTCGTTGAGCCCGGCGGCGACCAGTTTGTTCGGAGGACAAGCGAGCGTAGCTAGCACGCCGAGCACATTTGAAGGTCAAGCCTCAGCGACCACGGCAACTAGTTCGTTTGACGGCCCGCCGCCCGTAACCACGGTGATCAGTTTGTTCGGAGGCCAACCCACTGTCACCACGGCAACAAGTTTGTTTGGAGGTCAACCGACCGTAACGTCAACAACCAACATATTTGGAGGACAAACGGCGGCGACTGCGACTCCTGGTTTGTTTGGAGCTCAAGCTGCTTCGGTATCCACTACGGGTTTGTTTGGCGGGCAAGCGGCGGTAACCACAGCAGCAAACTTGTTTGGAGGGCAAACCACCGTATCCACGACGCCAAGCGAGTCCGGAGGACAACTGGCCGTAACCACGGCGTCCGGTTTGTTTGGAGCCCAACCGACAGTAACCAGTGCGACTGGTGGTTTGTTTGGAGCCGAAACTCCGGTAACTGCAGCTACAAGTTTGTTTGGAGGTCAACCGGCCATATCCACGACAACAACAAGTTTGTTTGGAAGTCAACCGGCTGTAACGTCACCAACCAACATATTTGGAGGCCAAACGGTGGCGGCCGCGACGCCCGGTTTGTTCGGAGCTCAAGCTGCTTCGGTTTCCACGACAACCAATTTGTTCGGGGCACAGCCAACCGTAACCACAGCAACCAGTTTGTTTGGTGGACAAACAACGGTAACCACAGCGACCAGTGTGTTTGGAGCCACGAATCCGGTAACTACGGCAACAACCAGTTTGTTTGGAGGCCAGGCTGCAGTAACATCAGCAACCAGTTTGTTTGGTGGACAAACAACGTCAAACACGGCAACGAATTTGTTTGGAGCCCAGACTGCAGTAACCACGGCAACGAGTTTGTTTGGAGCCCAGACTGCAGCAACCACGGCAACGAATTTGTTTGGAGCCCAGACTGCCGTAACTACGGCAACGAATTTGTTTGGAGCCCAGACTGCCGTAACTACGGCAACAAATTTGTTTGGAGCCCAGACTGCCGTAACTACGGCAACGAATTTGTTTGGAGCCCAGACTGCAGTAACCACAGCAACGAGTTTGTTTGGAGCCCAGACTGCAGAAACCACGGCAACGAGTTTGTTTGGAGCCCAGACTGCCGTGACGACCGTGCCAAGCGTGTTCGGTGCAGCCAGCCCCACATTGGGCGCTGCTTCTTCGTCGTCGCTGCCAGCAACCGGAGCCTCCTTCGGTTCCGACTCACTCTCGTCGATGTTTGGTTCGTCGTCGTTGCTAGGCAACGCGCCATTTGGGCAGGCGAGCGCGGCGTTCTCGGGTCAGCCAGCCTTCGGGACAAACGCGTTTGGCGGCAGCTCCGTCTTCGGTGAGTTTTGCACGGTGATCTTTGGTAGCTGTATGGGGTCAGCGGCTACGGGAATGTCAACATAGTAGGTCCGTGACAAAGATAATTACTAGAAAAACGATTTCAAACTGGGTTTTGGATGCTAAATAAAAGTCTCACTGATTTCCTGACATTTTGTAACATATTATACTAATTTGGAAGAAAGACAAAGCTGGAAAAATGTGCCACCTGACATTTTGTAACATATTATACTAATTTGGAAGGAAGACAAAGCTGGAAAAATGTGCCACCGAACCGGGATACGAACCCGGGACCTCCTGCTTGCCGGGCAGGTGCTTTACCAACTGAGCTTTTCGGGCACACATTCTCCCCGCTTCGTCGGGTGGGATATGGGACCTCCTTTGGAGGTCACTCCTCCGAAAGTAACCGGATATGGGACCTCCTTCAGAGGTCCCATATCCCACCCGACAAAGCAGGGAGAATGTGTACCTGAATAGCTCAGTTGGTAGACACCTTCCCGGCAAGCTGGAGGTCCCGGGTTCGTATCCCGGTTCGGTGGCACATTTTTCCAGCTTCGTCTTCCTTCCATCCATCGCTTACTGGTCAATCATCTATCCTGATACTACCAGAAAAACCAAATACAGCATATACTAGTTTCTTCTTCAAGGGTGATAGCTCGACTGACGTTGACAACGTTGACAAAAGAACCAATTGTTCCAATTGGAAAAAGAACCAATTGAACCAAACAGACATAAGGTTACCCGGACATTCTACCATACCTGGCTATGACTACGGCAAAAATTTGATGCTAGTAATTTTGCCTGCAAATGCAGAGGTGTGTTGGCAACCTGTTTTAACATCATCTACCAGGCCAAGGCACAAGGTCAATAATAATCAAGGGACCCAATGTTCCTCAGGTGGTTACAGTTACCTTGGTTACACAACAAACAGTGGCTCCATCCCTTGACAGCCGGCGATACTATTATTGCGGGCAGAGGACTTTCGCGTAGCTGCTTTAGTATGGGAGTGGAAAATCTGGGTAACCCATTGACTTCAAGGAAGCGTATATTATAGTACTACGTTAATAAAGCTAGAGGCGCATCCGCCCATACCTGCCTGTAAACCAAAACGTGTCAAATTGGAAGCCATCTTGATTGGGAACAAAAACCTCCTTTGTTTAAATTTTACATTAGAATCAAGGTAGCCCAGACCTCATGATGGTAGAAAACACTTGTGTAATGTCACTTGTTGCTACTTTCAGAACTCTGTAATTCGATTTGCAATCGGCAGTATAATTTGGAGTTAAGCCACCTGCTGTTAATTAATATAGAATTTAAAATAATGTTGAAAAGTTTTCTGAATCTCAAAGATTTGCAACTAGTAAATCAAAGTCATTCTTGAGCACTGGCGTAGGAACAGGGGGGGGGGGGCAACTGGGGGGAAAATTTTATAGTTGCAATCATTCATTTTGTCTGCTGCTCAGAGTTGAGTATACCTAGTGTTTCTGCTTAGCTGATGTTGAACGAAATCTTTTGACTCGTAAAAACAAATCACTTCCAGGAATATAACAATAGCAGTAGCAGAAATGCAGACTAACACTGTTTATGTTATAGTCTGAGTCATACATGCACCCAGACTGGGAGAGGGAGAGGAAGAATTTTGTATTGCTAGTGTAGAGCTGGAATTCGCCACGGCAAGACGCTCTGCTGTATTCGATGTGCGATATTTACAGGCATCACAGAAAACGTGATAGTAATTTTCGTAAGGCGTTAATTTGATATCTTTAAATTAAGTATTCTAAATGTTTATTTCTTACCCCCATGTTCCCAGGCTGCAATTTTATCTCAAACCCTCAGATTTGCTTTAAAAAATATTGCCCCCCCCCCCTCCCCCCCCCCCCCCCCCCCCCCCCCCCCCCCCCCACAGTCTGGGTTTCACCACTGTCTGTCTTGCAGCTTGCCCCCCCCCCCCCCCCCCCCCCCCCCCCAACTTAAAAAGCGTTCCTAGGCGCCTGTTCTTGAGCACACTCTTTGTTAAGATAGTCACTACGTCCTTCTTATCCAAGACTTTTCATCCACAGGTGGAAGTGCAGCGAGCACCGATTTTGGCCAGCCCAATCTTTTCGGCCAAACACAGCACTCGGTGTTTGGCGGCTCAGCTTTCGGCCAATCTCAGTCGACCGGAGGCGGGGCTTTCTCCAGCCCTGCCCCTGCGTTCGGCCAGTCCGGAGGCGCGCTCTTCGGACAGACTGCCAGGTAAATGGGGCAACATTGGGTACCAACTATTCAAAATTTTATATCGGTACTTCCACAAAATCCTGTGTGCTGGCAGGGCGTTATGTGGAAAAATCTGTTCGAAAGAGAACCAAACAAGCAACTACGGAGATCGGTGGACAAAATTGGTTGGCTATCTATCCTTATTTAAAATTTCGCAAATAATCACGAGATAAATCTTATTAATTTTCGAAAGCCTTGTGAAGTTTTGCGATTCTAATCCAAAAAACTGCTGAAATTAAGAATTTCTATCCTTGATGAAGATGTCGAGGAGGCTGCTCCAGGCCATGATAGCATTCTGGTAAAAGACAATCTGACCTGGCTCTAGGTTTTAAAAAATATGGCCTAACTGCGCTTTGAATGCCAAGTAAAGTGACCACTTTAAATGTGTCTCCCTCTCTAACCTATAACGGCTGCGCACGTCTATATAGTCGTTTTACAGCGCGTTCTGATGCAATGCCCTGCATCCCAGAAACGATCTATGGACTTGGAAGTTGTGCTAACTCTATCAGCAGACGTTGGTCACCCATAATGTCTGCAAAATTATTGACCTAATCGATTGCCACCTGTTGGCTGTTTTGGTAGGTACTTGCAATGCCAATGTGACTGCATGGCTACGAAATGGATGGCTAGGAAAAAACACTCATCACAGCAGCTCTGTCACACCAAGAGAAACTCAGCAGTCAAAGTGTTAAATTTTAGTGCCCACTTCATCACAAAGTCAGTCTCCTGATGGAGCGTACGTTTGCTGTGTGCAATGTTGACTGTGACCGTCGTTTCCGCAGCAAACCCGCGGGCGGTTTCGGCGGGGGAAGCGGTACGTCGGTGTTTGGCGGCAACGCGTTCGGAAGCCCGACGTCTTCGGCGCCCACTGGCGGCATGTTCGCCAACGCAGGTATGCGCTCTCTGCCTCACGTTCACGCATCAGTTTCCTTGCGAAAACAACAACCTTGATAAGCGATTGAAGACCCTTGTCGCGGTTTTCTCTTTGAATTGAGGAGTAAAATTTGCTAGCGTCCTTCCCCTAGGTTAAAAAAGAATTACCACTTTTTTCCAACACCTTTTAACTAATCAACTATGATTCAACTGAGAGTGCCTATGTGTTTAGCTGAAAGGTCTGTGCATTGGCTGAAAAGCAATAGGATAAGTTTGTAGACAAAAAATTGATTTAGTAGGAAATCACAGTTTCCAGTTTCTCCTTCTAATTTGGTGCCAGTTATTTTGTTTCCTGTTAGTATTGTAACCCGTCCATGCTTCAAAATCTTTTTTCCATCGACCATTGTTAATGTTCTGATTCCTTGCTGCACATTGAATGACCAACATCAAAGTATTCTTTTGTATGTTAAGAAGGAGCTCTCTACATCAACATATGTAGTCAGGCAGTATTTTGAGCATTGCAATCTGCGTAGGTGTTATATTATTCCCACTCCCAAAAAGGAAAACTCCGCCCTAGCCCCTACATGACAGTTTTAACGCCACATATGAAATCGTAGCTAGGATTCTTCCCTAAAAAAAACCTCTAATTTGTTCTCGGCCTCACGCAGCTTGTCTTAAATGAACCTGCAAGTCTGTAATGACTTAGTTATCTGCTCCCCTTGCGTCTCTAGAGACTTGATGGTTTGGGTTACGAACGAAAGTGCATATATTTGCTGAAAAACTCAACATTACCAATCAACGGTTGACGGGCCAAAACAAATTCTGAAAAAGCTAAGAACTTCATGGTTTCACGACTATTTTTGTCACAAATGCTCCAAAAATGTCCCAAAAATACTCCAAAAATGCAAAATATGCTAAATAAAATCCATACATTTGGAATCAGTGACATCAGAATCGGATATATAGGTATCCACGTTTTTATCATGTCTCTAGTGATTACACTCAAGACATGAAAATGTAAATTAATCATTTGCTGAGCATTTTTATGCTTATTATTTGCAAAGAATTATATTTTCCTCTAAAATTATGAGATTCATTTTTGAACTTGTGACTAATGCAATAGGAAGATTAAAAATATGATGGGGATAAAGAATTTGAATAAGCTGGATATGGTGCCAGCCACCAGGGCCGTAGCGAGACAGGGGCGAGCGGGGCCCCAGCCCAGGGCGCCGAAATTCGGGGGGCGCCAACGGCGCCCCTTGAATTTCCATTTTTCCTTTCTGTTTTTCTCAATTTTTTGGCTTGTTTGGCAAACTAATCACCATACATTAACCAATGATTTATATGACTCATTGTTGTGTTTCGATATGTCAGCTGCTCTCATTACTGTCAGATTATATTTATCTTGCCGTGCACCATGCAAGTGCTTTCAACTTATACACACACACAGAATGAAAAGTAAGTTGGTCAGAGTGGACGAGTGGAAACCATGTTGAAATACTTCTCATGACCACCACCTAGGTGGAATATTATGAAGATAACACTGCAGGGGCGTAGGAAGGGGGGGTCAAATATCCCCCCCTCATCGGACTGACCCCCCTCCTACTGGGGGGGGGGGGGGGGGACAGATCACTTTACTCCCCCGGGGGTTCCGAAACTTGGACCGTGATTGAAGTTTTTACGAAACTTTCTATTTTATGTCATAGGAAATTTGAAACTAGGATTTTCTGATAACCGTGGTAGATTTGGCCAAAATTTACACTAGCATGCCTTTAGCATGCAGGATTTGGACCAAACATGGGCTATATAAATTCTAGAAACCATTAATTTTTCTCCTGCGGCGCAAAAGGTGTCGTCAATTGATGGTAAAATGACTGAACACCTTTATTGATATTAAAAATCTTTGCTGATTTGCTGGCTTTATTGATAGCAACGCCTATTTTCAATGACACGTCTAGTTTTTGAACAGCACCGCGAAAAATGAGTCAGTCAAGTAATGAGTCAAACAGAATTTTAGTACAGGAACTTTTTTGAAGAATAAATCAGTCATAGAATATGCAGTTCTGACCAACCCATTCTCAAGCCCCGAATTGACCGCAAACGCGTAGATTTGCTCCAATGACAACCTTAAACTCGAAATTATTTTTAGGGCTGCGCCCCATAGGTACCCCTTACATTTTATATGCATGTCTGACTGACCTCCTCCCCCCCCCCCCCTTCATACTAAAAAAAGTAGTTCCTGCGCCCCTGGTCAAGTCTGTATCTTTGCTGGGAGTGTGGTCATCAAAACTTGTCTCCATCGGAGAAAAGCCTTTGTGTGTTGACGCTGTCTGTTTTATTGCCGAGCTTTTCGCTCATCGTAGAATTTCTATGTGTACCCTATTCAAAACCCTGTATAAAAAAATCCACTCCTTATTACGCTAATTTTGCTAATGATAATACGAACAGTAAGCGTATTTAAAACAAAAAATTCGTGGGGAGGGGGCGCCGATTTGATGATTTGCCCCGGGGGCCATTTACCCACGCTACGGCCCTGCCAGCCACGATAAAGTTTTGGCTTGAGCCTAGTTAACTTATCGATGGTCGTATTGGCAAATCCAACCCAACCCAGCCAAAGCTTCATCGTCAGAGTACTTGGAACCATTGTTTTTGTTTCAGCCGCCGGTCTGTTCGGGAGCGGCAGCGGCCAATCTGGCGGCCTGTTCAGCTCGACGGCCGCACCCATAAGCCAGGCGGGCTTCGGCTCCCCGACGTCAGGGCCCAAGCCCGCTTTCGGAGGCAGCGCTTTCGGGGCTGCGCCCGCCTTCGGTGCTGCACCAGCGTTCGGCGCCGCCCCCGCCTTTGGTGCCGGCCCTGCCTTCGGGGGAAGCCCCGGCAAGCTGTTCGGGGGGCAGGCGCAAGGCGGCAGTCCAGGTGAGGCAGCACACATCTCACGACTAGACTTTCACAACGCTCAGCCAGGCTAGGAAGTTGCAAGATAGCCCATACGGGTGGTACCCTATTTGTTAATCCAAACTAATGTGGATGGGTCACTTTCCTATCAAGTCAGACGAAGAAATCATCAATGAAAAGCTTGCTTTGCATTTTACCCGTAACTTTTTTCGGGATGGATAATAACATGGGTTCTCTTTGCTTATTTATTACTTTTCCGACATTATCAAAATTGGGGATCTCATCTCTTCTCATGTTGTCTCTCCCCAGAAACCAGTAACAGATTATGACTACTGGATTTTACAACTTTTGTATTCCTTAATTATCCTTATTACCTATATGTGTTTATTTTTGCAACGTTTTTTTTTTTTTTAATTCAATCTGGAACCTAGAATTGCCAGCGCATTAAAATCCCACTCGACAGCCCCAGAGTTGTGATTGGTGGTCGAATCGAGTCGAATCGAACGCCAACACCCTCACGATCGGTTGCAGGTGGGTTCGGCTCGCCAAGCGGACAGCAGTCGTCGACGTTCGAGAAGTTGGCAACGCAGCAGACAGCGATGACGTTCGGCAATCTGGCGCAGCAGTCCCCACCCGGCTTCGGCTCCCCTCCACAGCAACAGCAACAGCACTCGCTGTTTGGCTCACCTCAGCAACAGCCTCAACAGCAGCAACAGCAAACTTCGCCTTCGTTCTCTGGGTAAAGACAGCTGTTTGGCAATGAGTTACTAACTTTTCGAGCTCCGTGCAAATGCCGTGGCCGCGGGCAATCAATCGCGTGCATGGACCTCAATTTTAGCTTCTATTTGTGTTTTGTGAGCTCAACTGGGCATTTGATAATTTGGTAAAATCAGGCATGGATGGTATTTAACCTGTGTAAAGATGGTAGGGCAACGGATGAATAGGAAATTTGGGATTCAATGATTTTCTTACTAAATGGCAATTATTTATCTCGTTTGTGATTGATTCTGAAACACTACTCAGAGTATTCACCAACTGCTGGGTGAGAGAAGTTGATTTACGTTTTACATTGTCTAAATTGCATTGCCTTATATATATTGTTTCCATTGTTGATTGCTATCTAATATGCAAATGTGATTGTCATTCATTATCATAAGCAACTTGGAAGCTGGTTTGAACTCCTTAAGGGACAGATTAGTTCGCCAGAAAGTGGCTTTCAGACCAAAAGTTGCCGACATCTCAAGGCCACATCGTTGAAGTTATCATTTCAATATTTCAGTATGTTGTAGAGTCTGACAAATGATGTAAATAGGAGCGAACATGGCCCTTTTTTCGAAAATTTTCTCCCGGAATGCTAGAACATGCCCCAAAAGCCAAAACTCGTCATTTTTTACCCCTTTTCATTTGTATACGAAAGTGCAACGAAAAATTGGGGGAAAGGCCCATGTTCGCCCTTATTTACGTCTTGTGTCTACAACATACTAAAATGATAACTTTAATGGTGTGGCCTTGAGATGTCGGCAACTTTTGGTCTGTTTCGAAAGTTTTAATTGATAAAGTTTTTACTTTGGTCACCCAATGTGAAAGAAATAAGACACAAGGTCTTGGATCATTTTACACTTATTACATCTACTTAGGGGTGTACTAATGTTTGAATCAACTATACAATAAATTAACGATCAGAACTGTGCTAGAGTCTTCAGGCTCAAGCACAGTTCCGACCATGGCCGTTTTCTCCAATTTTTCTTTGCCCTTTCGTATACAATGGCTCTAAAAAGGGTTAAATAATGAATAGTTTTGGGGTATGATCTGGCATTCCAGGGGAAAATTTTCGAAAAAAGGCCATGGTCATTGGTCGCCCATATTTACGTCTTTTGTCTACAAAATACTGAAATATTTAAATTATAACTTTAACGATGTGGCCTTGTGAACTCAGCAACTTTTGGTCTGAAAGCCACTTTCTGGCAAACTGATATGTTCCCTGAAAATAACTAGATAGTAGATAAATAGTACAGTGCCATGAGAATGGTTGTGAACAGCAAAGTTTTTTTGTTGCTAGAGTATTACTCTCGGTAGATTAGATTCCACCTTTCTTTATCGTCATTCGGTGGCAAATGCCTTCGAAAGGCCATGCTGGAGGAACCTTATGCCAAAGCATAGTTGAAAACCTTCACCTGTGAACCAGTTTCGTTAGGAGCCGTGATGAGGCAACTTCGATACTCACACCTTTGTGCTTTCTGATTTCAGGGGCGGCTCGTTCTCCAGCTGGCGCTGATCGACGAGTTGAATTCGTTATCAATTTGTTGCGCCTTTGATTTTGATATTGAATGTTAGGTTTTTTATAGCAATATGTTTTTTCTACGTTTTACTTTAAGGATCCCAGAAATGCTGCATTGTAAACTATAAAGCAAAGATTTTTTAAACTTGTTGCCAAGTATTAAAATTATTGTGAAGTACAAAATAAATAAATGGATGCCTGGATTGATAGCAAACCTCAACTCGGGCACAGAATTCTGTTTCAATTCACTGACAATGATTTAACACACTCTTGGAGTATGATTGGATTGCAGTGCAATTTTTACTGATAAATCAAGGTCGATAATCGATAAGTCGATAATCAAGGGCCAGTTTCGGGGGAGCCAATGAGACATTGTATCCTCTAAAATAGCGAGACCATTCTTATTTATTGACCTTATATTACTCTTAAACTTTTGCCACGAATTCGGTTTCCACGAAATTAAAGTTATTTAAAGGAGGTCACCGATTTGCATTTTAGAGTATACAATATGTTGTAAAGAATACCAACCAATGTGTTTGCAGGTTGATAAATCGCACATTTTCTCATTGGCGGGAGCCACCTCCATGATGTACGTTATGACTTATGGTGTATGCTGGCGGAAACGACACGGGCAAAGCCACAATGCTGCTTGCCGAGACTGACCAGACTGAGTTCTTTAGAGATCTTATCTCCAAATTGTATCCAGTGTGTAAATGGCAGAACCACCTTGCAGTTTCAGCCCAAAGTTTTGGGAAATGGGCTTTCCTGAACATAAGACAGCGGACATCGCTGAAAATACGCAGCCAACGAGTGCTGAACACAAACATTGACGTTGCCGAGCGCGCTTCATGCTATTAGAAAATCACACACACATTTAAAAAATCTGCTGTATTGCAGAGTCTTATTGATTGGTATTCTTCACAACATAATTTATACTCGAAAAATCAAATCGGCCTTTATGTAAGGGTGTCGTGAAATTTAAGTCCTGCTAAATCGAGCACCGGCCGCGCATCCACCAGCAGCCTAAGATACATTTTCAGGAATGTCTCTCGTGCTCACCGTTCTCTCATACGTACTTGCAACTAGACCAAATAGCGACTTCCACCATTTCTTCCGCATATAACCATCATTCCCGGGCATTGAACCTGTGTGCAGTGTTGTCGTTCAGGAACGCGAGGGCGTGCTGAGAGGGGTCGAGGTGTGCGGCCAGCTTGGCATTCAGAAGCAGTAGACACACAATATCGAGGTGTCTGCCTTAGCAGGCACAAGGCATAGGCGTTCTGGTATCGCCAACAATGCCGTTGATGGTAGCACCCCTTTAGATGAGCAGCGTGGCGACCTATGAGCAGTAGCGTATTTTGCATAATGTTCGTCCGAGGGCAGCACGCCGAATTTGTCGCGAAGGCAGGCGTCGAACTGTCTATCTACGGAACGATCTAGAAGTTGCAAAATATCCTACTTCTCTGGCACTGGCGTCCCGGGCTCTTCAACGACATAGTCGATCAACAGCTCAGCCACCATCTGCACCTTCACCTTGAGGCCCAAGAAGACCACCGAGCTGAGGTTGCTCGTGGCATGCGCCGTGACTTTGCAGAGCCGCGAGGCGAACGCGTCGAGCACTGCAGTGCATGTCCGGTGCGTTGGGCCAACGCCGTCCAGTTGACCTTGAGCTGATCGCGCCATGCGTTCGCCGTCAAGGTCGGATCAGTTTGAGTGGATGCATCCATCATCAGCTGCCTGAGAATTTATATATTTATTTTATTTTATTCAATTTACTATTAGCTTAGAAACATACCGGAATCAGTTGCAAATATAGAATTACAAGTTTTGGAGAAGATTGTTACAAGAATTGTCCAGCTGCAAGAGACAAAAGGTAAGAGACAAAAATCATGTTTTCATTATCAAATACCTTCAAAATGCATCCTCGAGGTCGCCCTATACTTTTCTGAAAATGAATGGTGTTGAAACGGGGAAGGGGAGGGGGTCAGATGCTTCGAGCTTGAAGCAGAAGAAACTCCGAATTCACTCGGGTTCTGCAAGAAGCCTTCATCGGGTCTTACCGTGGTTCCGGTTTTACCATTCGTAACATAATGGAGAACTTATACATATACAAGTTATTTCAGGTCGGGTGGTCTCCGCGTTCTCGTTCCGTGCACATTGTTTCCAAAAAGGTGCCTGCACAATATAAACTTCCAGCTAGCTTTCTTTCACCATAAAAGAACGTCAATGTCGAGCCACAAGTTGAACTCCTAGCGTATGATTTCAGCGGGAATTTTGAACTGGGTACCAGAAAGTTACTATGAAACCAACCAATAGTGCTTCATAAAAAAATCTCAACATTGTATTATTTTAATCTGCTATAGACATTATGCTATGACATTATAGAACAGGCGTGGGCAACCTTTGAAAGTCACGGGCCTGATTTAAAATTTCGGGGTGTTTGGTTGGCCGGATGACGCACTTTTGTACATGGGGGGGGGGGGGGGGGCAATATGTCAAATGAAGCACCATCAAATTTAAATGCTCAAATTGACCTGAAAAGCAAAGATATGGATTCCTAAATGAACATTGTATAAAAAACATCTTGTCGACCTTGCCTTGGGTGAGGTCTCTTCTCCTTTTCCTCAGCCTCAGGCATTAAAAACGTTCCACGCAGTTTCTTCTCTATTCGCTTTCGAAAATTAATAAGATTCCTAAACTTGGGATACAAAACAGTTCATTTTCGAGACCAGGGGTGCGATTGTGTAACTTAATTTCGTTCGATTTGGCTCGAAATCGCTCGATTTCAAATCACTGCCCGTGTTCAACCATAGGCAGTGATATTGAAAACGAATGGTTTTGAAACCACAAAGTTACACAATCGCCCCCCAGTTCCTCATAAATTGTCCCAAGTCTTCAAAATATATCCATATATCCATATAATTTATCCGCTTAAAATTGGTAGTAGCGTACATTAAATGAAAGGTTTAATTAATTGCACATTATCCGTTCATATAAGTTATTTCCCCATAACTCTTTACATCAGACAGTGTAGTGCAGTGGTCACTCTCGAATGGTAACACAGAGGACCCAGGTTCGGATCCCAGCCGCTGCACTCGGCTTAGGCAGCCGTGCAAATATTACAAAAATGCTGCTGTTTTTTTTTTTTTTACCGGAGAAATATAGCTCCAAAATGATTTTTTGCATAACACCACCCATCTAGGTCTGGCTATACCGGTCGTTCCGCTTGGCACTGAAGAGTGCATCGGGGTCTTGGGAACCCGATGTGCTTCGGCATGGCTGCAACTCTGGCGTCGATCAGACAGGACGTCCCGAGACGTCCTAAAGTGTCTAACACTAGCGCTACACTACTGTAAATGACATGCAAAGCATGCTGCGAAGTGGTGCAAAGTGCTAGAAGTACGTGGAAAAACACCTTCATAATTTAATACTACACGGCTGTGTTAAGACTATAATTGGAGTGAGTGCTTACTCGGGCTACTTCCCGCTCAAATTTTACCTCCTACTGGATACCAACTTAAGTGGCCACACCTTTTGTCCGATCGTAACGAAACCCATGTCTACGGAATCGTCACACTTTTGGCAACAAATTGTGTTTGCAAATCTCAAAAAATATTCACTCATCTAGTATTTTCAATCGTTGTAAAACAACCCTGTTAAGTCGAAATATTGAGCGTATCCTCGAGCCGCTTCCCGCGCAGAATGTACCTCCTACTGGAAACTAACTTCTGGCCACAACGTTTGTCCGATTGCAACGAAACCAGGGTCAACGGAAAACTCACACTTTTAGCAACAAATTGTGTGATTTATATAAAACCACTAAATACCAATAGAAAGTTAAAATAAAGCTTCATGAAATAATCACCAACAACCACACCAATAGCCTAACTTTAACCAAGTGCATGTGATTTAATGGCTTTCATGATTGCATGTATGTGAGTTAGCGTTTTGACGTGATTCCGACATCAAGTCCACGGCAAGGTCGGCCGACGTCGCCCACCGGGACAATCCCGTTCAGGAATAGAAGTCGATGTCATCCTCGACAACGACGCTGCCAGAGTTGTCGCTGATAAGCGAGCGACAGTCTGGCTCGCACCTCTCCAGCGGCGCGTCCTTCTTGTCCACACTGATGACGTGCATGTGCTGGCCTGTCAGCACCTGCAACCACAAACCTTTCTTTCGGAGAGGAATGGCTGTGAGCCGACGCAGCTAGGCAGCACCACGCCGAGTCAGGTGCTGGTTAGTGGTTAGGCGACCACCATGCTGGTGATTGATTTGTAGTCATGGGTGCAAGGCTCATACAGAAAGTATCATAGAAGTATGATTGAGGATACCTCACCTAGAAACCCAGAGAAAGCTGCCTACCATTCACATCCTTGCAATGCTGTCTGGGTTAGGCGATGCCAATTGGGGTTGATTGGGGAATAGAACTAATTTTACTTTGTTATCATTTTAAAAACATCAACAGCGTAGAGTGGCAAATCCTAAACCTGCGTATAAAAAAGTATGAAAAAAGTCTTCCACAAAGATTTGTGCTGACAAAATAACATGGCTGTAATTAATGTTGTATTGACAGTTTAAACTGTGTATCTCATCAGTCATCACTATTTTATGTGTTTTATATATATATATATATATATAAAACACATAAAATAGTGATGACTGATGAGATACACAGTTTAAACTGTCATATACATATATATAGACATGAACTGTTTACATGCGAGCATTTTTGATAAAAGTCTGCCACAGCATTTTGCATATATATATATATATATATATATATATATATATATATATGCAAAATGCTGTGGCAGACTTTTATCAAAAATGCTCGCATGTAAACAGTTCATGTCTATAGGAAGAATGAAAATGATGCAAGGCTGAGTTATGGTGAACAGGAGCGCTCCGGGTTCCTTCCAAGTTCCAGGCTAGCCTCAACACCACTATGGCTACTGGCTAGCCCAATCCCGAAGCCAGCAGTGGCGTAACTTCAAATCGGAGGCCCCCAAGCAAAAAAATACACTGTGAGGCTCCCTCCCCCCCCCCCCCCCCCTCCACCACTAGTGTTGCCTTTTCGGATTTCCAGAATTTATTATAAACTGTGGGGGAAAGTACTAGATGTAAAAAAATTGTACCAGCTCCTGTTCCTATGAGAGCAAATCTATTCCCTAAAAAAATGTCAACTCGCTCCAAAATATCATCCACTCACTAAAAAAAATGGTCATTGCTTTTTTTTCGGATTCACTTGTACAAAATTTCATAGATATAACAAATCTTCGAACCCGGAGGAAGTAAAACATTTCTCAACGCTTGCTCAGAGAGGCCTCGGACCTCGCAGAGGCCCCCCTGAGCCCGAGGCCCCCCTGAGCCCGAGGCCCCCGAGCACTGATATGTCTGCTCCCCTCTAGTTACGCCTCTGCCCGCAGCTGCTCTCGGCAGTCGGGAACTGACCGTGACGTTGTTGCACGGCAAGTAGGTGCGGTGGCGGCAAACGTTCGTGTCGTCGGGCCACTCGAGCGAGCAGTCCACCTCGAACTGCTGGCGCGCCTTGCACGCGAGTCGGAACTCGCGGTCAGAGGTGAGCGCGATAAACTCGAGCTCGCGCAGCGCCTCCAGGGTGGGCGCCAGTCGCGCCGCGCTCTGTGCGCGGTAGAACGCACGCTCGTCCTCCTCCTCCTGTCACGCCAAGTCAAACCACAGCTGTATGCCACTCTAGAGCACAATACTTAATCTTTGGTAATGCGTCCCTTCTTTCTTTATAAACCTTTTTATCTGGATGCAGAAAGAAGCCTATTAGAAGTTTTTCTGGAACGGTTAATTCTCTGCAAATGTGGAAATTTTCATCACCGCTATCTCTTTATCGGAATGTGCTACCTAGACTACATCTTTAATGTGTTCTTCCAAGTTCCACCTATGGTACAGGTAACTTTACGTTACCCCCACTTAAAAATCCCCCATGACGGTGATATTTGGTATCTAAATGACATATTTGCAGCTATAGAACGTCTGCGACTGGCGCAGTAGGTCCTCGTCTCAGCCTCCTTCCGCACACCCTACTAACACCGTGGCAAAGTGACCCTCCCGCCTCAAAACGGCGCGATTGCAAATAGGAGGACGCTGCCGACCTTCTTCTTGGCGGCCATCAGCACGTCCCGCTGGGAGCTCTGGATGGTCGACGCCCACTGCATCTGGCGCTTGGTCATGGTGGAGATGACCTCGCCGACGGCGCCGATCGGCGTCAACCCCAGCGCGGCGATGTCGAGCGCCACTTCGGTCCACACTTCGCCCACCTTCAGCGCCAGGAAGTTGCGCGCCAGCTCCAGCGTGATCTGCGCACGACCATGCCAACATCCACCACTGTCTGTTTACCGCACGCACGACGGGGAACAGATACAATAGACTAGTTTTGCAGCCAGTGGGGCCTGCGATCTTTCCTATTCTCCCTGTGTGACCCACTGATCTGTACAAGCCGGCGATACATGGCGGATCCCGTGGACTGCAGGTTTTAACACCTGTGAGGCCATAATACTAATAAAGCGATATTCTCTTTCTGCCTGTGTAACCTTGAGAGTCTGAAAAGATAAACTTGGCACCAGCCTTTCTATTGGCTTCAACTTTATAGCGACTTTTTAACGACGATCACTATAATATGCACCATTCTGACTCGATATGCCTTTCTTTGGCCAAGAATTTAGGGCCTAGCATCTAGCGAGTACCTTTCTGTGCGGCCCTTTGTTACAGAGGTCAAGCATAATGGACTAATCGTGCATCCGAATTGGATCGGCTCGGATTGCATGGCCCTACTTGGGAGTTGGCCGGGTTGCGGACGATTTGCATTCGGACGATCTTAGCGATTTTGCATCTTGCATTGTCCTCCATGGGTATGGTTCCATTGGGCATGGTGTGGTTGGGTGGCTAGCATCGGTAGGCACCTTGTCCTGCGTGCTGAGCGGCAAGTAGTTCATGCGGTAATGCGCGCGCGCCCGGTCCACGCGGTCTGCGTGCCGCTGATTGAGCACCTGCAGGATCGCGTACACCTTGGGCCGCACCGAGCCAAACATGTCGGCGATCGCTGGCGACACCTGCACGTCCTTCTTGCGGTAGAACGTGTGGTACCACTGGTCCTCGCCCATCAGCGGCCGCTCGATGTCTGTATCCGAGCAACGCGTGTCAATGTTGGCCGCCTGCACGAGGCTGGATTGGCAGCCAGCACTGCCAGTGACACGATGTCATGGACATTGGCTCTAGTTCAGTCAAGCTGGATTGGCAGCCAGCACTGCCAATGACACGATGTCATGGACATTGGCTCTAGTTCAATCAAGCTGGATTGGCAGCCAGCACTGCCAATGACACGATGTCATGGACATTGGCTCTAGTTCAATCAAGCTGGATTGGCAGCCAGCACTGCCAGTGACACGATGTCATGGACATTGGCTCTAGTTCAGTCAAGCTGGATTGGCAGCCAGCACTGCCAATGACACGATGTCATGGACATTGGCTCTAGTTCAATCAAGCTGGATTGGCAGCCAGAACTGCCAATGACACGATGTCATGGACATTGGCTCTAGTTCAGTCAAGCTGGATTGGCAGCCAGCACTGCCAGTGACACGATGTCATGGACATTGGCTCTAGTTCAATCAAGCTGGATTGGCAGCCAGCACTGCCAATGACACGATGTCATGGACATTGGCTCTAGTTCAGTCAAGCTGGATTGGCAGCCAGCACTGCCAGTGACACGATGTCATGGACATTGGCTCTAGTTCAGTCAAGCTGGATTGGCAGCCAGCACTGCCAATGACACGATGTCATGGACATTGGCTCTAGTTCAGTCAAGTTGGATTGGCAGCCAGCACTGCCAGTGACACGATGTCATGGACATTGGCTCTAGTTCAATCAAGCTGGATTGGCAGCCAGCACTGCCAATGACACGATGTCATGGACATTGGCTCTAGTTCAGTCAAGCTGGATTGGCAGCCAGCACTGCCAATGACACGATGTCATGGACATTGGCTCTAGTTCAGTCAAGCTGGATTGGCAGCCAGCACTGCCAGTGACACGATGTCATGGACATTGGCTCTAGTTCAGTCAAGCTGGATTGGCAGCCAGCACTGCCAGTGACACGATGTCATGGACATTGGCTCTAGTTCAGTCAAGCTGGATTGGCAGCCAGCACTGCCAATGACACGATGTCATGGACATTGGCTCTAGTTCAGTCAAGCTGGATTGGCAGCCAGCACTGCCAGTGACACGATGTCATGGACATTGGCTCTAGTTCAGTCAAGCTGGATTGGCAGCCAGCACTGCCAATGACACGATGTCATGGAAATTGGCTCTAGTTCAGTCAAGCTGGATTGGCAGCCAGCACTGCCAGTGACACGATGTCATGGACATTGGCTCTAGTTCAATCAAGCTGGATTGGCAGCCAGCACTGCCAGTGACACGATGTCATGGACATTGGCTCTAGTTCAGTCAAGCTGGATTGGCAGCCAGCACTGCCAATGACACGATGTCATGGACATTGGCTCTAGTTCAATCAAGCTGGATTGGCAGCCAGCACTGCCAGTGACACGATGTCATGGACATTGGCTCTAGTTCAGTCAAGTTGGATTGGCAGCCAGCACTGCCAATGACACGATGTCATGGACATTGGCTCTAGTTCAGTCAAGCTGGATTGGCAGCCAGCACTGCCAGTGACACGATGTCATGGACATTGGCTCTAGGTTAATCAAGCTGGATTGGCAGCCAGCACTGCCAGTGACACGATGTCATGGACATTGGCTCTAGTTCAGTCAAGCTGGATTGGCAGCCAGCACTGCCAATGACACGATGTCATGGACATTGGCTCTAGTTCAGTCAAGCTGGATTGGCAGCCAGCACTGCCAATGACACGATGTCATGGACATTGGCTCTAGGTTAATCAAGCTGGATTGGCAGCCAGCACTGCCAGTGACACGATGTCATGGACATTGGCTCTAGTTCAGTCAAGCTGGATTGGCAGCCAGCACTGCCAATGACACGATGTCATGGACATTGGCTCTAGTTCAGTCAAGCTGGATTGGCAGCCAGCACTGCCAGTGACACGATGTCATGGACATTGGCTCTAGTTCAGTCAAGCTGGATTGGCAGCCAGCACTGCCAGTGACACGATGTCATGGACATTGGCTCTAGTTCAGTCAAGGTGGATTGGCAGCCAGCACTGCCAATGACACGATGTCATGGACATTGGCTCTAGTTCAGTCAAGCTGGATTGGCAGCCAGCACTGCCAGTGACACGATGTCATGGACATTGGCTCTAGTTCAGTCAAGCTGGATTGGCAGCCAGCACTGCCAGTGACACGATGTCATGGACATTGGCTCTAGTTCAGTCAAGCTGGATTGGCAGCCAGCACTGCCAGTGACACGATGTCATGGACATTGGCTCTAGGTTAATCAAGCTGGATTGGCAGCCAGCACTGCCAGTGACACGATGTCATGGACATTGGCTCTAGTTCAGTCAAGCTGGATTGGCAGCCAGCACTGCCAGTGACACGATGTCATGGACATTGGCTCTAGTTCAGTCAAGCTGGATTGGCAGCCAGCACTGCCAATGACACGATGTCATGGACATTGGCTCTAGTTCAGTCAAGCTGGATTGGCAGCCAGCACTGCCAGTGACACGATGTCATGGACATTGGCTCTAGTTCAGTCAAGCTGGATTGGCAGCCAGCACTGCCAGTGACACGATGTCATGGACATTGGCTCTAGTTCAGTCAAGCTGGATTGGCAGCCAGCACTGCCAGTGACACGATGTCATGGACATTGGCTCTAGTTCAGTCAAGCTGGATTGGCAGCCAGCACTGCCAATGACACGATGTCATGGACATTGGCTCTAGTTCAGTCAAGCTGGATTGGCAGCCAGCACTGCCAATGACACGATGTCATGGACATTGGCTCTAGTTCAGTCAAGCTGGATTGGCAGCCAGCACTGCCAGTGACACGATGTCATGGACATTGGCTCCATGACATCGTGCAATCCATTAGTGCAATCTTAATTTTGTGTTTAGAAATCTCAAAACAAGTAGTAAAGACGTTAAAGAAATGGCGTATAAATCATTAGTTAGACCTCCACTAGAATATGCAAGCATTGTCTGGGACCCTCGTCTGCAAGGGTTGAAAGATATGCTGGAAAAAGTTCAACGAAGAGCAGCTAGAAAGGTGATGGCAAAGTATGGAAGAAGGCATAGCCCGACTGAAATGATTCTTGAACTCGGATGGGAATCACTAGAAATAAGAAGGGTTGATTCAAAATTGGTTGCTATGTACAAAATAATGAATAATATAAATGAATAATAAAATAATATAAAATAATGCCACCAATCAGAGGCTCTGGATGTGCATGCCGTCATGCAGCCAACCTGCGCAGCTCATAATAAAAACCCTTGGGCATGAGTTACATCTATGTATTTACATGCACATTGCTCAATGACCTCAAAGTGAGCATATTTCCGCTACCCGACAGCTCGGACAGAAACAAAGAAAGGTCAGAATCGTTAACATTTTCAAGTGATGAGAATTTTTGAGAAAGCAATGGTCCGGCTTGCTGCTCCATGATTCTTATATGCTTTTTGTCTCAATCTTTTTATGCGCTATACAAACCGCTACGCTCATCTGCAACGCAACACAAATTGCGTTTGCCCTAGTAATCTTTCAAGCCATAGTGCCCGTCAGCTAGAGATTGTGGGTCCGGTGTCCGCCCACGAAACTCTCCACTGACCGGCGACGACGCCGTCGGACGTGCGCTGCGCGCGCCGTTCCGTCTCCTCGTCGCGCCACACGCGAGCCAGCGCCTGCGCGTAGCCGTCGTGATGCGCGCGCAGATCGCGCCACGTGGCCAGATGCGCCACGCAAGCACCCTGCTCGGCCAGGTCGCACAGCGCCGACAGGAAGATGCACTTGACGCTCACCACCTCCGAACGCTGCGACAAACAACAACAAGGACCGCATTACAACTTACCGGATGACCCTGACCTGTAGGGAGAACCCAGTGTGCTCATGTACAATAGCAACGAGGGCTGGCCACAGCTTGGCCTTGTACCTTTGACACACTGTGTTGTCGCTGTCCCTGTGGCACTGGTCTATTAGCACTCGGTGAATTACAGGCTGCTGATGGAACTAGCCTGGACCAGAAGGGAGTCGAGGGTATGACCCGGTGCCGGCACCAACCCACACAAAAAAGCAAATACGAATATATATGATACATATAGGGAAAATATATACGAAAGTGCAATGTCTTATATGAAACTTATATGTTTCTTATAAAAATTTGAACCTCCCATGTATGTTTCATTTATGTTTTTTGTATGTACTTCCGTGTGGGAAGGCCTGCCACCGTCCAACAGCATCAAGGGCTGGCCACCGCTTAGTTTTGTCCTTTTGACACACTGTGTCCCTTTACACACTGTGATCCACTAGGGCGACGCACCTGCATTGTGTCCAGCAGCGCATAAACGCCCCCCTCTGCGACAAACTGCTTGTGGCTGTCCGGACACCAGATGACGGCCTCCCAGAGAAAGTCCACCAGCGCGATCAACATCCTGTGGTGGGAACAGAGACATGAATAGGCCAGCAGCTATGCACGCCATGGAAGGTCGAGCTGGGGCAGCCAGGGATTGTTTCGGGTCGGTGCGATGTTCGCCATCTCGGCATTCCGTGAGCTACTTTCTCTTCACCAACACTGCCAACACATTTCTCCACGTGCAATACTGTACAGTAATACCACAGACTTAATTTTACCCAGACATTCCATCTTACCTAGCTATGGCTACGGCAAAAATTTGATGCCAGTTGTTTGGCCATGTTGGCAACCTGTTTTACCACCATCTACCAGGCCATGGCACAAGGTCAATTATATTTAAAGGACCCAATGTTCCACAGGTGGTTACAGATACCTGGCAAAGGTGAAATAACAAACAGTGACTCCATCCCTTTACTGCCGGCGAAACTGCCGGCGTAGTGGTTTTAGTATGGGCGTGGAAATCTGGGTAACCCTTCTATCTGTGGTAATACATTAATACTGTAATAATGTACCTGCTTCATTCGCACTGTCGATTACCTACTGATACCAACTCTACCTCTTTTAACATTGCACATAGCACCATGACTCGTAATAATGGTATTTGTACCGCGCCCACGCAAACCGCATAGCGTTTACTCCCACTGCCCTGAATGGTGTCAAGGTCACCGCTGCCAAGGTCGATCGTATCGGGACAAAACTGTGGTTCGATTCCAAGAAATTTGGTTCCAGGGGTGCGATTGTTTAACTATTGAGGTTTTAAATCAATTTCCAATTTTCAATTCTGATATGTGATGGTTTCCAATTTCCTGCCTATACGGTTTAACATGGGGGCAGTGAATTGAAATTGATTGATTTCGAACCAAAGCGAACTAAAAAAGTAACATGATCGCACCCCTGCAGGTTCGGGTTCCTGTCGGTGTCGAGTTGTCGAGTGAGGTCAGTGACTGACCTGTGGTCGATGCACGTGTCCTGGTCGCGCGGCCGCACGACGCGCTCGCAGCAGCTGCGCACGAGGCTCTGCGCGGCGTCCGCGCACGCACGCTGCGCCGCCTCGTGGTTGCGCACGAGAATCTCGAGCGCGAACAGCGCGTGCGTGAGCATGCGTTGCCGCGCGGCTGTCAGCGCCTCGCAGACGTCGCCGTCGGCGCCCGGCGAAGCGACGTCGGCGTCGATGAGTCGCGCGCAGAACGCTGAGATTGGGAGTGTGCCATGAGATATGGAGCTCGCCTGCATTTCCAACATCCCGCTGAAGATGTCGACCTTTTATACCTAAGTGTAAACTTAATTTCAGGTAGTGACAGATAGTTTATTTTACAAATATGACATTGTTTCTTGTTTGAAGTTCAAGTCAATTAGAAGTTTTTTTTTAACTCTGGCTATGCACCTAGAAATACCACCTATCACATATCAGAAACTGTGGAATTGCACTTCATCCTTTAGTCATTAGAAATTTAGAATACTATCAAGCTGTAATGTTCAACACCTACTTCCCATAGAGACGCTTTTATTCCTGCTCTAGGTGTGGTAATTGTGTGGTTTGTATCATTGTATTTTTTGATTTTTTTTGGCTTAGTGTGAAATATTTTCTCCCGTTTCTTACACAACTTTATAACTGCTTGAACTTGATGGCCAAAAACTACCAAACTAATGCCGGGAAATATTCATTTGTGGCAGATGGAATTCGGCAGTGGAACAGCCTGCCTGGAAGTGCAGTACACCCTCTGCCAACGGATGTTCAAGTATTTAGAAAAACTGTGCAGGATGTAAATAATTTCGGCAACGGAGACGCCAAGCTCAAGGGCTAGGCTACCGAAAAGATTGTATATGTATTAGTATTTAATTATGTAAAAACTTTGTCTACCGACAAAATGCCAAAAACAAATACATAAATAAATAATAATAATAACCCCTGCGTCTGTTGCGCTCCCAGCCAGAAGCTATACATTTGAAAATTACTGCATGTGATTGGCTAGTCGCATTGCGTCAATGGAAAGTCTCACCAAAGAGTTGGACAAGAAGTTGATGTTTCCAACGCTAGCTCACCGAGCAGCACTGCGACGGTGTCAACCTCACGAAACGCGTCCACGACGGCGACGTGCTCGGTAGAGAGGATCTTGGCGAGCGTGCGCATCAGTGTTTGCGTGACGTCTTCGTCGAGATCGGTGCTCGGCGCGATGCGAACCAGCTGCACCAGTCTGTGTGGAAAAGGTCGGCGTCCGATTACGCACGGACGTTTACAGGCAGGGTCTATATTTCGAGGACGTTGTATTACAGTTGCTTGCTACTTCCTTGCTCTCATGTTTCAATTTGATCCCGCAGCTTCCATGAAACCGAAAGTGATGTCCTGAAAATGAACATAGTACTTTGTGGGTTCCCGTTATTTTGAGCTTCTAAAAGATTGAAGGTAGGCGAAGGGAGGCGAAGCTGGAAAAATGTGCACCCGAACCGGGATATGAACCCGGGACACGAACCCGGGACCTCCTGCTTACCGGGCAGGTGCTCTACCAACTGAGCTATTCGGTCACACATTCTTCCTGCTTCGCCGGGTGGGACAAGGGGATCTCTAGGGAGACGAGTATTTCCTCTAACAATTTCTGTTCTGTTCGGGTAACAATTTCCTCTCTTCTAAAGACATTCACGAAAACCTGCCCGGAGCGCCCCAGTCGGCTAAATTTCGTTCGTAAACGTGCCTCGAGTGCTCCGCCTCCCGTTCGAATAGGTGCTCGGGGCGGTGCCCTAGACGCCCGACTCGTGCCCCTGCTCGAGAGGTGGGGCGCCAGATCACTCTCATCGCTTTGGCGCTTATACGTTTGAGTGTTTAGCTAGCGAGTCACAAGAATGGACGGGGTAAGATATAATTATAACAGTTTTGAAATTAAATTATTGGTAAACAAACGCAATAATAGTGTTCTATCAATTATAAAATTAGATTAAATAAAAATGTTTGGTTAACGGTATATAAGGCTATGATTTGGTTACCACTTAGAGAGTAGGTACAGAGCAACTGTGGTTTCTGAAAAATTTTCCAAACAGACCCTCCCTCTCCGACCTCGAAAATCTTCCAAGATTAATCTTTCGAAAACTTATTGGTTGTCTTCTTCTTCTTCTTCTTCTTCTTCTTCTTCGAAAAACATTAAATGCATGCAGGCGAGATCAGCCATCGTATTTACGCGCAACCGTACAATAAAGTTTTGAGTTTGGCGGGACGTTACGATACGAAATGCGTTTGAATACCGAAGTCGCCCGTAAAGCCCTTAAAAGATTGCTGCACTGATGGTTTTTGGAGCGGTTACTTTTGAAAAACTTGACATTCACTCGCTCTGAAGATTCCTTTCAGCATGGTTGGAAATTAAGGTCCAGACTTTGATCCCTTTTGATCGCACTGAGATCTTAATCCCAATGGTTGTTGAACATTGTCATTGACTTTTGACATGGAATGTCAATGCTCATAATCAAGCTGGGTTATCATCTAGCAATGTCAGTAACACGATGTCATGGACGTTGGCTCAAGAACATCAGAGACTGAGGACGTGTCTGGATTGATTTGATCTTGGTCTTGCGATTTGGTCTTGGTCTTGCGTGCTTGGTCTCGGTGACTACATTTGTTTCATATTTGTACAGATAACTGCTGCTACCTGGCATAATTACGGTTCTGACCGACATTTGAGAACAGGCAAGTCACCGAGACAAAGGCCCGAATGCACAGTCGTGCACTGGGTGCGCACTCAAGGCCTACTCTACTCAGTTCGCACTGAGTGTGAGTGGAGGGTGAGTGGACGATTTCATTGCAGAGACAAAACTTTTGTCACACTCAGCCAAGTGGACCCTGCGTAAAATGTGCATATGGCAACGTAGCAATGTGCTTGACAACGAACTGATTTGCTTGGTTACTGTCAACAAATTCTTTGCAATTTCAAAACACAGCCTATTGGCAGCTATGGATCCAGACGGTGGTGTCCAAAATATTGATACTGACAGCAGCTGTCAGACGGAACTATCACTGGCAAGGTACATTTTTGGAGAGGCAGGTTTTCAGATTCAGGTAGCTACTCTCGTTCTATTTACGTTCAAAACAAATGTAAAACAAATGTGAACCACACATGTTAGTACCATGAATGATATTTTAGCGCAAAACCATTGTAGTTTGTCTAAAATTTAATAGAAAATAGAAATGTGGCTTGAAATATCTGAAATGACCCCTGAGTGTGCGCTGAGTGTGGTCTGGACTGCACGGAGTGCACTCAGGGCACACTCAGTGTACGATTTTCGACTGTGCAATGAAAATTGCCCTCTGAGTGTGCACTGAGTGAGCACTGAGTGTGAGTGCGCACTGAGTGACGTCTCTGCATTCGGGCCCAAGTCTGCGAGACTGCATCGTCCAAGTCTCACGTGCTCGCTCAGCTATGCTGTCTTGGTCTAAGTGATTTTGCAATGAATTTGGACAGTACATTGTGACGTCATTTGTCAAGAACGAGTACGCGAGACCGCATGGAACAGCCAATTCAGAGTCTATGATTCAAATGAGTCAATGTCCATGACATTGCTTACTTCGACCCCGATTCTACGGAAAGGCTGCAGTTCACGGAAACACACCTTTCTGGGCTGCGGTACGACAGGAACTGCTCCTCGAGCACATGCGCGAGGAACGAGAGTGCACGCAGCGCGTATACAAGTAGCTTGGCCGACTGCGCAGGCGTCCAGGCGACGCGCTGCGTCGGCGCGTCGGCCTGGTCAGACGGCAACAGCGACAGCAGGCCGGTCATCAGGCCGGACGCTGCAAACAGCTGGCACAAAGTGGCAATCATAATAACATTTCTTTTAGAAATTAAAATACACATTCCGCTAAATGGTTATTATTTTACCAATCTCAGGTGCAAACTATGGGAAGTGTTCCATGACTGCGCTTGATCGCGTAGAGGTTGACGAGAGGGGTAACTGTTTCTCTGGTATTAGGACGTAGAGAATTACTTCTCCGGTCATGACATCGACTGTCTCTCGCATACATTCAACATTACCTCGCGTTCTACTCACCTCAAGGCTCATGTCTTTAGAGACAATAATGACTGTAGGTAGAGTTGGCAGTTCACAGTAGGTATACAAAATTTCATATTTGGTAAAAATTGTAAAAGTGTGTCTTAGCTAGGTCTTCATGTTGCGGTTCAGAGTGGTCGGAGCATTAAAGGCAGAGTACCGAGGTCCGATTTCGGAAGGAATACTTCGAACTCACATTTGTGTCGACAATTTAGTCGGCATTCTCCTAGCAAATTACGCCTGCCAGCAAGGCGTGCGTGCCTACCTCTTCGCATGCCTGCCGCTGCAAGAGATGGCACACGGCCAGCAAGAGCATGCGCTTGAAGTGGACGTCGTCGACTGTTGGCGAGAAGACGACCTCCTCGGCCCAGGTTCCCTCCATGCCCACCTCGCTGCCCACCGCCAGTACGATCAGGTCTGCACAGAGGGCGAACATTGAGCCTCGGGCGAAACCAGCTTGCCCACTGTTATGTTTTACCTATGCATCGCAAATAGTATGCCATTCCAACTCTTACTGCATTCGACATGATTTCCACTTGAACTTAAAAGTGAATAAACACGAATACAATCAATCAAGGAATTATTCAGCAACGTATAATATTCCATTTAGTTCTATAGAAGCAACACGCATTTATTTAAGCTTAAACAAGTATAATAATACATAGCCGTATAATCTTCGTCATAGAGTTGATCTGACAGCGTGATGACGGCTGGCAAGGCTAGGGTTGGTCCTTCTCAAAGATACTAATAAAAGTAGGCTTGCCCTACTTGAACGCTGTACAGTGGCGGCATGGCAAGTGCTTACTGCTTAGCCAGTTGCATATATCCCGGCCAGCAATGCTCGAAGCCCCCAAACACCATCGGTACCACGAGCTCACCCTCAGCGATGTTCGACTCGACCACGAGCAGCTCGGGCAGCACGGCGAGCGCTAACGTGATGACGCCGGCTAGGTCGTTGCGACGACGCACGTTGCCGCGCAGGGTCTCGTAGCGAAACACGTAACCCAGACACCTTTTAAGACGTCCAGTCAAGTAACACACATGTCATGGTTGATGATTTATAATTTCTGTGGGTGAACGATTGCTCATAACAGGCTCTGTATTGCTGCTAATTGGAATGGGGTATGGTAGAAATCAAGTAGAAACAATGTTTTACATTAATCTCTGTTTAGAAACACAACTCTTAGACGCAACCCGCAGAGCAAACTCAGCCCCTTAGTTTATAGTCTGTACATTCCGTTGTACATGTATGCAAAATTGGGATTCCCAAACTTAAATAAAAAATAAAATAAAAAAATAAATACACAACTCCTAGACGCAGCCCGCAGAACAAACTCGGCTCCCCCACGCACAACTCCTAGACGCAGCCCGCAGTGCAAACTCGGCTCCCCCACGCACTACTCCTAGACGCAGCCAGCAGTGCACACTCGGCT
Source organism: Nemoura dubitans (assembly GCA_921293005.1). NCBI lineage: Eukaryota > Metazoa > Arthropoda > Insecta > Plecoptera > Nemouridae > Nemoura > Nemoura dubitans. The sequence continues at coordinate 53,324,724 of OV121073.1, forward strand.
CCCCCACGCACTACTCCTAGACGCAGCCAGCAGAGCAAACTCAGCCCCTCCATACACAACTCCTAGACGCAGCCCGCAGACCAAACTCGGCTCCCCCACGCACAACTCCTAAGCGCAGCTCGCAGAGCTAACTCGGCTCCCCCACGCACAACTCCTAAGCGCAGCTCGCAAAACTCTGCTCCCCCACGCACAACTCCTAGGCGCAGCCTGCAGAGCAAACTCGGCTCCTACAAAACAATTTTTTTATGTAAAATTTGAATAATAAAATTGTAGAATAATTAATAATTAAGTAATGAAATAGTGAAATAGTGAATAGACAAATAAACTAATTTGGTTACTATGGCTATGTTTAAATTGGCATTAAGTCGTTGCAATTCAGTTCACATCATAGAGTAGCTTTACCCCAGTGCAGAGTACCCTTGCAGAGGCTTTCGACATCACTGACCGAGGTTTTATTATGGCCCTGCAGTGTTGCCATACCAGAGCGCGGCCTGCGACGGGTTGCCCTTGCAGAGGCACTCGTGTGGCACCGTCTTGAGTGCGCCGAGCAGCGCCCAGAGCAGTGCGGACGCGCGCGGCATGAGCTGCTCATGCACGCGCGACATTTTAACGCGCAGTGCGCCGGCGTCGGGCGGCTGCGTGAGGTCGCGTGTCGCGTAGTTAGGGTCCATGCGGTAGAAGATGGCGTCGAGGGCACGTGCGATCACCATCTTCTTGCCTGATTTTCCGGGGGCATAACTACATTTGCATGTCTTTTATTTGGGATAGTGATATTGAAGATTCCACTTTGAAGATTTCTCGTCACGTGTGCTCGCCGCCACAAATATAAGGTGACCCAGATTTTCCACTCCCAACCTAAAGCAGCTACACGAAAGCCCTCCGCCAGCAATATTAGTTTAGCCAGCAGTTAAGGGACGGAGCCACTGTTTGTTGTTAAATCACCTGTAACATTGAGCATTGGGTCACTTGATTAAATTGACACTGTGCTATGGCCTGGTAGATGAAGCCATAACTATAACTACCTGAAGAACATTGGGTCCCTTGACTATAATTGATCAACTATGACATGGCCTGGTAGATGACGTAACAACAGGTGGTCAACACAACCCAGCGATTGTCGGCGAAATTACTAGTATCAAATTTTCGCCGTAGCCGTAGCTATAGGTACCTATGGTAAAATATCTGGGTAACCTTATATCTGTGGCGCCACACTCACATGCAGAGTGGGAGGCGTTGACGCAGACGAGTGCTACACTGAGTATCTGCGGCAGCAGCGGGGGGTGAGCGATCTCGATGAGCTCGGCGAGCGTGGTGGGCAACAGGCTGCGCTCCATAGCGGACAGGCAGCGGTCAAGACCCACTCGGACCGGCGGTTTGCTATGCGTGAAGCCGGTCAGCAGGCAATGGAGCACCTCCAGCACCAGCAGCTGCAGCTCCTCGCCGTCAGCCGTCACCAGCAAGTAGCCTGCACGGAAAAGCAGGCTGTCTCGTTGTATTGCTAATTCACAAAAAACGCTGTTTGCACGCTTTTGACCCCTTGGGCTGAGCCCAGGAAGCTGGAAAAATTTGCAACCGAACCAGGACACATACCTGGGGGTCGGTACCTCCTGCTTGACAGACGCTGCACCGGGTGGGAAGGGGATCTCCGAAGGGGACGAGAGGCTGAGAGACCCGTAAATGTGACAGGTAGGTCCTTACGTATTTGGACTGAGATCCTGTCAATAGTTCTGTTACAAGAAATAGATGCTCCTGCATGCACTACTGGTTGAAGTAATTTTTGCTTCTGCCTGTACTTCTGTCAGAAGACTAAAAAGAATGATGCATATCTCACTGTTCAGTATAATATCTTCATAAAATACCAAAATACAGTACCTTATGTAGATGTGAAATAAATGTTTAGGAGGTACCTACTCTAGAATACTTTTAAATACCACTTTTAATTTATTGTGCTTGTACAATACCTTTTTTTTGCACAAGCTCATTCCCCATCCTAGAATTTCAAGGCTATACGGGCCGAATGCTGAGTTGTCACCGAGTGCGCACAAACACTGAGTCCGCACTCAGTGCACACTAAGTTGGCATTTGCAATGATAAATTGTCCCCAAAGTGCTCACTGAGTGTGGAGTTAGTGTGCGTGTACACTCTGCAGCGTCGACTCTGCATTCAGGTCTAGGCCTTTAAGAACAAACCATATTCCACCATTGATTCCAATTTCCACCCTAACGAAATTCCACTCTGTGGTACATACCTATAGAAGGTATACGAATTAGTTTTATGATGGGGTTTTAGTGGGTTTCATGCTTTGGCCCGGGCGCCGGCCCCGATCGGTAGGTGCTGGCAGATTAGAGCTCACCAAGAAGCGTGAAGTACTGTTCGAGCTCGGCCGAAAAGTGCAGGACATCGGATGATTTCTCTAGCAGTGGTGGCAGTCGGCAGCGCTGCAGAATCCGAGTCAGTGCCTCTCGGTACTCTTGCACTTGACCAAGCTGTTCGGACATGCGTTCCAGCACTACCATCAGCAGGGCCAAGTCTGACAGCAGCTGGCAACAAAGTCAAGGAAACCCAGCAAGGCTGATGCAACACTAAGACGGATATATTATGTCGGTTTCTAGAATTGATCGCAAAATCTAGGCCCAGCCCGTCTGTAAACATGGCGTTGTCCCAAAAGAAAATAGACGTGCATTAGAGCTAATGACATAAATTGGTAATTTCCCTGCAAGTTGAGTCAAACTTGAGACATGGTTATTACTTATTTATAGTTATTACTTATTATAATACAATAATTGGGAAATTCTTGTCTTGTACTAATGAGGATACGAAGCCGTCAGTGGAGACACGCAGATAGCTGTCGATGAGAATCAGGTGACGGTGAATCATCTTATTCGCTGCTTCATCTTGCAGCAGCTCACAGAGTTTCTGCACCAGGTAATGCGGATCATGAAGCTTGCACTCTTCCAGCCCTGAATGTTCCTTCCAGTGAGGATCTTCACACATGTTTCACAAAGAGTTTCTCAAATAAACTGGTTTACAAAAGTAGCCTGATTTGGGGATCTGTTTTGACAGATAAAGGCTTGCTGGAAGTCTGGCAATGTTCATCTGTTTCTAAAACAAATATTTAGTGATATTTGTCAAGGTGGATTTTTTAGAAATTTAAAAAATTTGCAAAACTGTTGCAGTCCACTGTCCAACCATTTTAAAGACTTTTTGGTTCGGCCTGTAGCAGTACTGTAACTGAAAACGGAATGAAGATGGAATTTTTTCAAAGGATAAACATTGGACAATGTGTTGAATAAGATAATGAAATAAATCTTTAATGGGTACATTCATTTTCACCCTGGATAATTTATGTACATAAAGAGTAGAACAGGAAAACAATGAAGTAAATATCTAGGTAGGAATATATGTATGCAAGAAGCCAACAATTACCTGCAATTGCATGAATTGGTGAACTGAACTAGTTGACTCAACACACGGCACAATAAAAATATTTCGCTACAAGCTTCGTTGCTCTAGATGTCTCTTATTCGTGTACCACATATGCTACCTGTTATTCCTTGCTATGTATAATCTCTGAATAATTGTTAATTATATTATTATTCATAAATACAAATCAGCATCAAATTGTTTGCAGCTAGAAATATTTAAAAAAATACTCAACTCTGTGGGATGGTTTTTGTGTAGATTTAAATTAGATTGGACACACAGGTCTATAATGCTATTTTTAGTTTGGTAAGTCTGTCTTATACCTACACTCTCAGATTGCTTGCAATAAGTAGGTAAAAAATATCCCTGCTCTATGCTGAAATCTAGATCATTCAAGGCAATACACACGCCTTCAATTCGTGCTAGCGAACTAGTTACTAAAACTACAAAGTATGTAAATTTAATTTTATGTAATATTAAATATTTGCATTATTTAGCTCAGGTCACTAGGGCAAATAAAGATATATTATAAATACATCTGTGCTATTTCTCAGTCGTTGATTGAATCAAACCTTTATCTATCAAGTTACGAACCCAATATTATAATTGCATCCTTTTGGAAAATTTAAAAATAAGAACAAGTGTACAACTCCAAAACGCAAGCTAACCTATCATTGTACTGCCATTATTAATTGAGATATGGCCACGCACAGCAAGCATTGGTGTGGCACTAAAACCGCTCTGATCACATCGAGTTGATCCATCTCGCATTGCAACACTTTTCCATCACAGACATTATAGTTTCCCAGCATCAGGAATGTTCATCTGCCCCATCCCTACATAAAACCAGCTCCCGTTCCCGGAAACAGAAGGCGTGAAGAGGCAGGAATCTAGCCCATCAATAGCAACACGATCCAAAAACTATTATCTGCGATAATCCTCTAAATAAACATTCTGTGCAAAGTAAAGAATTAAAAAATATATAATGGCTATATAAACTGTCAATACCTTTAACAACGAATAAACAACGAAAGAAACTAAGATGGCCATGCTATTCCTACAGGACTCTGCAGCCGCTGAGCATCCGACTCCCGCGTGCATTACAAGTCACATTTGATTGGCTAGGGCGTTACTCGTCACGATGCAAAATGCATCATGCCACGTGAAGCATGATCCTCCGCACTCGGAGTTGGTTGGCTTTGCTAGGCATCAAGCCGTCCCAATGTTCACAGGCCCATCAGTCTAGCCTGGTGACTGGCCAGTGGCGGTTCACTCGTTGTAGTCCATGGTCTTGATGAACTCCACGGCCGAGCAGAACTGCGTCCACCAGTACTGGTCCTCGCCCTCCATCCGGTTGCCGTGGTAGCTCTCCACGAACTGGATGGTGGAGAGCAGCGCGGGCGGGTTGGCCTGCGGAGAATGCGGGCACGTCTTGAAATTTAGCCGTCAGTTAACATGGAAATAGCAGTATCTGATTGGCTGTGAACTTGGAGATAACAAACTAACTGGCATATAACTACATAACTAGATGAAATGAAATGAGCGAACCTTATCAAAGTGACTTTTTGAGATACAATACCTTCAGCCGTCTGACATAAGATGTGTTTTACCATTACCATGTCTTCACTTTTTATTTCTTAATTTTACAATAGGTCAAAACTATTTGCTAAACAAGGTAAAGTGAGATAACCTGGGACATACCTGATTACCAGGTTGTACCGTAACTATGAACTGTAATTTTAGAGATGTTATTTGGAATGATCAAATAACAAACAATGAAAATGTCAGAACTCGAATGATAAAACAAGAATGCAGGAGGACCCATTCAATGTCGTCCCACTTTGACGAGAAAATGTTAAATCTGACAGCAGAGATATCCGTTAATCCCTCAGCCTGCCACCGAGCAGCGAAGACTAAGCACACCATTACGAATCCGCAGTAGGTACCTTGATGATGACGTATACGAGCACGGGCGTGAAGTCGTCAGCAGCGGGCGGCGGTCCAGCCATGGCCAGCAGGTTCATGATGGTAGCGGCGCAACGCAGCACGCACTGCAGCTTGTCGTTGGGGGTGGTGTACGCGGCCAGCGCGGCTACCTGCGCCTGCGCAGATGGCCACGGACACTCGTACTGGAACCTGCGCGCGCGACAGCAACAGTCAACACGACTAGCGCGACAGTCAACGGCAGTCAGTGGCAGGATCAACTTACTTGAACGAGCACCGATGATAATTTAAAAATCGATGATAATTGAATATCTTTTTCAAACTAAGAAGCAGAACTGAGTACGGACAATTAGGTGGTCTCCATGGCTGAGATGTCGAATGGTCAAAATATGATTTTGCATTGCGGTCATTAGACAAAGCTTTGCCGAAATGTCACCAGTTTTTTCTCTCGCAGTAAATTCGTTGGTAAGTTCCAAGCTGGTAATGTACCCCATTACAATTTTCACAGAGATATCCAAAAACGCTTGTTAATCTAGAACCTGCTCCATGTGAAAAAGGCTGAGGCCAAAACAAACTTCAGTTGTTAACGTAACACTCGCTTTATCTAACGGTCAGTAGCATCCCTACTTTCCCAACTTCCGACCAATTAACAAATCAGCCTTCATCAGGCGTATTTCATAATCCACTACGCAGAGTGCAGTGTACAAGTGACAGTGCAGACACGGACCCTGAATTGATTACGAGCTCTGACCAAATTCTGAATGAAACTGCCAGAAGGGTTTTGCCTTTTGGTGATTCCTGAGCAAATACAAGTGGTAATTAGCTCAATTTCCAGAAAAAGGGAAACATAAATCATAAAGGGACCTTCGTAATGTTTTGACATGGCATGTTTCAGTATCGATAACACCAAATCACGAATGCCAAATTTTCTTCAAGACATATCTTTAATCATACAAATTGTCTTTTTCCACCCTATATTCAACCGAGACGCCGAGCAGCGTAAACCCACTGCCGTGCAGACATAGACAGCCTCGATTGGCGGTTACCTCGCGGGGATGCGCAGATCTCGGTGGTTCGGCGTGACGACGGCGGCCAACTTGCCGATGTGCTGGCGCAGGACCGAGTCGCGCGAAACGTCCCCGTCGCCGTTGGGGAACATCGCGTTGCCGTAGACGCGGCCGATGAGTGCACGCGACGTAGCTGTTTGCGCCTCGGACAGCTGCCACTCGTTGCAGTCTGGGGGAAACAGAGAGGGAGGGGATGAGCTAGGTTGCTTTTGCACAAGTAGGTTGTGGCACCAAATTTGAATTAATATGCTTTCATGGCTTCTGTTTGCTGAGTGAGAATAAAGAGGCTGAAAAAGCAATGCCTAAAAAACTGCAAGTGATGGGTAAACTAAAATATATTAAAACTCGTAGATACTATATTTCTCACGTTTAGGACGAGATCGAAAGGCTCCCATGTTTCTAGAAGAGAAAAAGGTATCAAAATTCGCATAAAGTCCCATTGTTCCAGTGAACGGTTGAACGGTCTGAGCATCGAATGATTGACAGCGCAATGTCTGGAGTCTACAGAACAATACTTTCCTTCTTAACGTGAAAAATACTTGAGATACATTTCTTCTTACGAGTCATGACTCCTGACTTATGAAGTTATGATGAATGACGGTCCTGGGTCCATCTTCATTTATGGGGCCTTAATTTCCCTCGTTTGAGCCCGAGATGCAGGTTGACGGCTTGATTGCTACGTATCAGTTGGTACTGACCGATCCACACGGGGTCTGCCTCCATCTCGGCGGCGAGTTGTCGCAGGAACGAGTCAAGCAGGTCCACCTTCTCGTCAGGCAGCGAGAGCTGAGCAAAGTCGGCGACAAACTCTGCGACTGCGTCCGCGCGCCGCTCCAGGAACAGGCGCACGCAGACGTGCAGCAGGAAGCGGCGGCACACGCTGCCGTCGCCTGCAACGCGCTGTCGCAGCCTGGAAACGCAACGTCCACTTTGGTATCGTCACAGGCAGAATGGTTACCCAGATAGTCTACTTTACCTAGGTATGGCTACGGCGTGATACCAATTGATATTATTTACTTCGCCGAAAGTCACTGGGGTGCGTTGGCAGCCTGTTTTAAAATCATACATCAGGCCATGGCACAAGGCCAATTAGAATCAAGAGACCTAGACCCGAATGCAGAGTCGACACTGAATGCAAACTCACACTGAGTCCGCACTCAGTGCGCACTGAGGGGACAATTTATCATTGCAAATGCCAACTAAAGTGTGCACTGAGTACAGACTCAGAGTGAGTGCGCACTCAGTGCACTTAGCTTGTAGGGGAGGGGAACGCCACGAATCTTGCGGGGGAACAGGGCTTTCGCGTGCTTCTGTTGTTACCTGTTAGTTGTTAGTATAGGAGTGGATAATCTGAGTAGCCCTTCGTTACTTATTCGACGTTTTTGATAATTTCAGTAATGAAATCATTATCGATAATCGTTTTGTAATGCCATCGTTTATCACATCGATGATAATATCAATTTTTGAAAATCCCTGATTGTTGATTAGCATGCATGTTCAGGGAATGTGAACGTGGTTGTGCATTGCAAATCAGTGTCGATTGCTGGCAGGCAGTAAGAGTTTGGAATTTTTCATGACAGCATTGCCAGTTGATTATAAAATAGGAAGTGTTTAAACTGTCCGAGTCGAGCATGTCGATTGTCTCCAGGGGGGCTATTCTCCAATTCATAAGGTTAGCACGTGCTACCTTACCACACCACTTTGACTTAGCTATGACGAGCAGTTTTAAAATTTCATCCATAATGAAATGGCTGCGGGTCGTAATTGGTATTCTCCCACCAAAGTGTTAGCTCGGTTTGATTTCATAGACGCTGCGCGAGCTATGACTTAGCGCATGCGCTTATTGGTCACATCCCAGCTGACAACTGACAAGTCGAGTCTAACCTCAAAAACCGTGTTGTTGTTTCGTTCCTTTTTCCTGTTCGGGTTATTGTTTTTTTCCTAGCGTTCCGTTCGTGCTAGTTAGAGTTTTCGTTTTCTAAGAGTTTCATGGAGTTTTCTTCGTCGGATTTTCGGGTCGTGTAAGAGTTTTCTTTTTTGTGGTTTTTGTTGCTTTGGTGTTGTGGATTTGTTTTGCGGGTTGGGTTGGCTTGGTTTGGGTTGCTGGTTAACTTTTCGTGTTTGTGGTGCTTTTTATTATCTTTTTTTTTTTTTTTTTTAAATCTATTTAATTTATTAAATTAACCGCATGGTCCATCCATAACCCATCAATTGTGTCCATTTTCTATTGATTGATATTGATTCAATTGTTCTTACTTTCATTCATATCGATATCACGAGGGTTTCAGCTTGTGCTAAGTTAATGCGAGTGTTAGGCCGAAAATCATATCATAGCGCGTGATAACTTTGGAGAATACCAAAATGAGATAGCATTTCATAAGTGACTTCACGTGACCCAGAATCACAAGTTAAGAAGTGCTAACTTCAGTTATGACGTGGTAACATTTCGAGAATTGGTACCCAGGGGACTTACCTGTCGAGATGAGCTATGGTGGACAGCAGGCCCTGTCGGCTGCGAACGAGGTACGAAGCGTACGGAGCGCGATGCTGGTAGTCTTCGCGCAACGAGTGGAACAGCTTGCGGCAGCCGTCCGAGTCGAACAGTCGAATACAGCGCACGGTCTCCTAGAAACGGCAGGCGGACTGGTCAGAAACTACCACCAGCCTCCCTTGTAGCCTCTTGCAACAAACCGACATAATAATTAAAAAAAAAAAACTACTTCAAAGGGGGTTTTGATTTAAAATGCTAAAAAAACGTTAATTGATTTACGAGAAATGCAGCTTCAAAGCGCAGCTTGAAAACTAGTGCTAGAGATTGGACAGGAATACATGTCTTGGAAATGTGATACAGTCGTCTTGCTAGAAGTTACCTGCAGATGAGCCACGAGTTGCCGGTCTTGAAGGTTGATGGCCTCTGCCAGCTGGAGGTGCAGGAACAAAAGCAGCTCCTGGTCAGCTCCCCTCTGGCCCTGGAATCGATGGACAAGCGTAACTTTACGACAAGCCCATGTTTACTGCCGATGTGGAAGTGTATTTGTTGCAATCGTTAGGGAACCACAGGCTTGGAGAGAAGCTTGCCAGCGCTGATCTTGAGGACTCCGATACACAAAACACTTCCTGAAGGGGTAAATTTGCTATTGGCAGGGGTTATTACTTATTACTTATTAATACCATCCAAAACAATTCCCCTGTAAATCTGCAAATTTGGCATGTGTGACATTTTTCTTTTCTCTGCTCATCTTTTCTTTCCTAGGGTAATGCGTAAACTATTTTAGGTATCTGGCTCATAATAACAAGTTAAAAGGGAAGAGGTTTTTTCCCCTTTCTTAACTGCAATTCTGTATATGGATGAGTTTTCAGAAAGTAACAGCTTATGGAAACTTGTGCTGAGTCTAGCTGCAGACTAGCAGCCAAAGTCTAGCAGCAAATCTAAGTCCTCGTTAAGCCAACTATTTAAAATTCAAAGATCCATAATCAAAGTTATTATCGGTCAAAACAAAAGGTATCCAACTAAGGCTCTGTTTGAAACTTTTAATGTTTTTGATGTACACCAAATTTATATCAAAACAGTGCTTCCACATTTACACAAAAATCTTGCTACTTCTCAAACTGTCAATGTAAACCCTGTGAACACTAGATCTAACTCTAAATTCAGTCTAGAATTATTAAGGAAAAGAACAAAAAAGGGACAACAACACGTGGATTTTATTGGTCCAAGATTGTATAATATGTTACCTGAAACAATCAGATCCATCCCTAAATCTAAAAATCATTATTTTAAATTGAAATTAAAGCTCTGGCTTGCCGAGAAAGGCAGAGAGTTTTGGGACTCAAAACTCTCAATAAGCAAGTAACCAATTTAACAATGATATCTGTGATTTCTAATCACAAATATCATTGTTAAATTATCACATTCCATCTGCAAACGATTTGTATAGTAGGTAACGCTATGTAACATTTAAACTATTTTGATGTATATATCGCTCACACACATGTTCGCCTATGTGAGCATTCCCGTTAAAAAATATTTGTATTATGTTTTGTTTATGTGAAACTGGAATAAAAGAATTTATAAAAAATAAAAAAAAATGGCCCACTCAGAAAATCCACAGCATGATTCATCCCACCGCCCCTCTGCGTTCTCTACGTTCCCCACACTGGGTTACCCACGCAAATGGCCACAATTATAAAACTAGGCAAAATTGTTACTTCCTAATACAGAAACCCTCCTTACCTGTATTAAAAAATGAACCCGTTTATGATGGGTGAAAACTTTACAGTGCGCTCCCTAAACATCTCGATAAAGACAGACCGGAAGATAAAAAACAACTTACATAGTTTTCTTGTTGTTAATTCTTTTTATAGTGTCAACTTGAGTTTTTTAGTTTTTTGTTAAATCATGTACCTAATTGATTGTTTGACAGATGACTGGATGTACGTTTATCATTCAGTCTCCTGCAGGGATTGGAACCTTAACTTATTACGGTTCCGGTTCCGGGTCCGGTCCAACAAATTTGATCTCACAGGGTTCCGGTTCCGGTTCCAGAGTCGTTTCGGTTCCTACGGAACCAAAACTTCAAATGGTTCCAACTGTTCTATATTTTTATGCACTATAAAAATAAAATAAAAAATTCCCTACATACTTTCTTTTGTTCAAAGAGTGCTTTTTTAACCCTATTTTGTCACTTTAAGATCACTCTCACAGTGATTGGGATTAAGTTAAAGTGCAATGCTATATTGCTGTGTTCTTGACATTTTTGGTATAGGTAGGTAGGTACCTATATTCATCATTCATAAATAATTACTTTTTTCACAATACATTGTTTGTCAAGCACAAAATACTTCCCTATTTTATTACTCTGAGGGCCGGTATTACGATCGATGAACTTCCTCCTCGCTGTTCACTTAACAACTGTTCACTGAACAAGCTGTTCCTAAAACTAAATTTTCATAGCGTATTACGACTTGAAAATAACCGCCGAACACCAATCCTGTGAACTAGAGGTTAATTTGGCAACGAGGCTAGATATTTTGTTTTAAAATGGCTTCCGGTAAGAAGTTCATTCGTGCCGCGAATTTTACGAACGAGGAAGAACATAGAATTGTTGACTCGGTCGAGAAATACAAGCACATAATCGAGTGTAAAAAATGCGATTCTCTCACATGGAAAGAAAAGGTAATGTGTGAGAACTGTTGTATTGTTATACACTATGACTGAAATGAACCTGAAACATCAAATATTTTTTCTTACTTGTCATTTAATTTGCTAGGAAAGAGTTTGGCAAATCGTAGTGGACGAGTTCAATGCCACAGCAAAACGTCCACGATCGGTTAAAGAGATAAAACTCAAATATGCATGCCTCAAAAAGGCAGCAAAGAAAGAAGCCAGCAAGCAAATGCAAAGTCTTCGAGGAACCGGCGGTGGACCCTTCGTGCCTCCAACTCCATCAAACAACGGCATCCTGGACCGTGTTGTAAAACTGGTGCCGCTGGCTGCAACCGGAATGCCGTCAGTCACTGACAGCGACTACATCAGGCCGCAGGCAAATCGCACGTTCCCTGAGTATTTAATTCACCTTTAACTAACCAATAGCCTTTTCTATCATCAGCTAGATTATTTTCAGTCGAAGTTTTGTACCATCAATGTTGAGTCGTTTAGATATTTCTTTACCATTCGTTTCTCACATTTTAGCCTATATGGAAAGCAGCGACGAAGACGAGCCAGACAACTTGCACGACTGGCAAGATTACCCGGCAAGTGACGCTGGGGTGAGAAACTAAATATATCAGGCTTGGTTTTTAACTGTGACAGGTATTCTCGAATTCCTTCCAAGCCCAGTAGGTTACACACTGCAAAGAAAAACTGTGTTGTGTTATGATTTGCTTGGTATTTGGTACAAATAATAAACAATACTTTCCCATCTATTACCTAAAATGACACATAAAAATTCGCTGCTTTCACATAAAGTAGATTCTATACTTAAAATATACAAACTAATATAATGCTATAAAAGTTGACGGTTACTTTTGTTATTATCTCCAGTCCGGGGACATCGAGTTAACCTGCAACGTGCTCTATTCCCGTCCAGGATGCAGTGGCATGCAGGCTGCAGCTGCGGCAAAGGCGGTGGTAATCGCCAAAGAACCAAACGAATCGGGTGGTATGTTAAATTTTCTATCTGCATTATTGATTTCCAATTCTTTACCATTTGTAAAGAGCAATATGGTACATAATGGTAATAATTAACACAATTTTTAATGGTAATGATAAAAACTTAATCATTCGACTCTTTGGTATGTTGGTCTACGATATGAGATCCCCAGAAAGTGGCAAACTCAAATTAATTATAGTGTAACCGTTATTGTTAAAAGATATATAAAGATTCAAACCTACTATGCATAGGCACATAACATTTTTAAATTCACATTTACAATTAGATTTCTTGCACAGTCCATCTCCAGCCTGAACTAGTACAAAGTAAAAGATCAATCTTCGAGTAGGTAACAGCATGTAGCAGTAAAAATATCTGTTAACAATGAGACTATTCATTTTGTGTTTTAGTTGCTCAGGAATATGACTGGTCCCAATACTCGCCGGCCATGCTCCGTCGGCCGAAGCACCCTGCACTGAACGCTGCTTCGAGGAGTACCACACCTGACGAAAGCGTTCCACTTCCAGCCAATGAAAAGTACGCTCAACTCCAAAGGGCTACCGAGGCAGTTTTGGTGAACAAAGGTATTTTCCATCACTAGGCATATCACTAGGCATATTTTTTGACTTGCCTTTCTTTACTTTTCATCAACATGAGAAATTAAAATTTACTGGTGTTGTCTCGTGCATCCATTATTAGCCAATCTTAACCCATACCTTCTTCACAACATTCCACTCTGTCCCACCATCCTAACTCCTAACGAGCGACACCCTGGGACTTCTCCACAGGTTCGTCAAGCAACAGTTGCCGACGCAGGCCCAAGCTTGTGACAAAGGAGACGATTTCATCGGCCAGCACGGCCAAGTATTCGGCATTGGCCGTCGCTAAAACTGAATTGGCAAAGCTGCAGAAAGAGTTGCTACTGGAAGAGCACACAGAAAGAGAAGCTCGGCTGGCGGAAGAGCATGAGCTTCGTATGCGACTCCGTAAAGCCGAGCTCAAACTGGCTGAAATTAAAATTTTAAATGCAGAGGCAGATTTGAAAATTAAATATTCAAAATTAAATAACAATGATGAGAGCAGTTCTGAATAAATATTAAAGAGTAAAGACCAATTTGAAAAGTACATGTAATTTCTTGCGCATTTGTTGTAGCAAAGATTTGGATGACAGGTTTTTCATGAATTTGGCTGCTCAAAGCAGATGTTTTTAATATGTAAGAACCCATAATTGACAATTTAAATGTGTGGAATGATGACCAGTTCTTTGTTCGGCTTCGCCTCACCAAACCAAAGGTATTGCACCACCCACAGCTCGAACCCAGCAGGCAACGGCAACACTTCTAGTGGAGTTGGCGGAAGTACTCAACCAGTCCTCTCTGAGTGCCACGGAGTCCTTCGCCGATAGCCTCCACTCGAGGGATCTGTTCAGCCTCGACGTCTGGAGCAGGGAGTACGGGATCGGCAGGAGGCTCAGGCTCTTTCATGTCAATCGCCAGGTTGTGCAGAACAGAGCAAGCAATGATAACGTTCTGCACATTAGGCAAAGAGAGCCTCATGCCGAGGGAGAGCACCGGAAATCGGCGCTTCCATAGACCGTACTGGCGTTCAACGGTACCCCTCGTTCTAATCTGAGCCTCGTTGTAAAGATGTTCCTCTGGGAGCTGTGGGTTTCTTAGTGGCGTCACCAGGTAAGGCTGAACGGTGTAGCCCAAATCCCCAAGGATTAACCCATCGCCCAACTCTCCCTTCGCAAGGCGAGCTTGGATGGCCGAGTTGTTAAAAATGTGTTGATCATGGGCAGATCCAGGCCATCTTGCCACAAGGTCCATGATGTGCATAGCATGATCACAGATGGTCTGGAAATTGATGGAAAACCACCCCTTCCTGTTTCTGAAGGTCTCACCGATTTCTCCACCTACGGGTAGCATCAACATATAGGCTCACCTATTGTGCATGACTCAAAATTGAAATTTGCATTGTAAATAGTGATAAGTTTCAGTAGGTGCCTACTACCGACCTGGCGACTGGATCTTTACATGGGTGCAGTCGATTGCACCCAAGACGCGAGGAAAACGGTGCTTGTTGTAGAAACCAAGCTGAATGCGTCGTTTTTCCTCTTCGGTCTCGGGGAACCGAACATGCGTTGGCCGAAGATGTGCGATTGCCAAGCTAACGCGCTTGACAATCCTGCAGGCAGTGCTCTTGTGCACTCCGGCGACATCTCCGGCCGTCACGAGCATGCACCCAGTAGCGTAAAACCGCAGGGCCAGGAGGAGTTGGTTTATCGGTGAGACAGAGGAATTCCTAAAGAAAGGATTTGGGAATTGGAGACGGGTACCTAGTCATTTCACAAGCGTCAAATTGCTCCTGCATGTGCCAGGAATTAGGTTATAAGGGTGTCAGCATAGGCATCCAAATATAATGGCATTGCAAGTGGAAATATGAATATTGAATTGATGAGATAATTCCAAACGCAATGCTATTACAAACCTATCGGTCGCCGTTTCCACACTGGGTTCGACCAGCTCCAGGAGATGCAACACCGTTTGTTTGGTCAGGCGAAACCGAACAAAGAATTGGTCATCGTTCCACGCATTCAAATTGTCAATTCTGGGCCTCACATCTTCAACACGTCTACCTCGGGCAGCCAAATTCATGAAAAACTCATCTTCCGAATCGGAACTGTCATGTTCGAAATCCGCCATCTTTGAAAACAACACGCGTCAAATCCAACGAACAACGATAGATGGCGCTAGTTCACTACTTGAACCGCTCAACTTCAAATTCAGTGAACTTCGTATTTTTAATGTGGTGAACAAGGTAGTTCAGAGGTCGTAATACGCAAAACAACGTAGTTCATTTGACTATTTAGTTCCTTTTCTTGTTGAGTGGAAGTTCAACGATCATAATACCGGCCCTTAGCACCAACCATTTTTCATGCAACGACTCTTTTTGAACATGCTGTTTCGGCCGTGTGTCAGAGTGATCGGTGAGATTGGAAGGAGTAATTAACTAAAACAGAATTTGAGTTTTATTATTATCAAATAAGATGTCGGGAGTCTGCAGCTTCATTGTGTATACGAAATCCACAAGCGATGCAAAATTATTTTAGGTGCGTCGCTGTGCTACGTTTCTCACTCTCTCTCGCTAATGTTTAGAACTATTAAATCGGAACATAATTTTTCACACGACATTGCAGCAGCTAATTCCTTCTCTATATCTCTGAATTCAGATTGCCAGCAGACACAGAAATCCAGATATTTCTGGCTATCAAGAAATACCTTTTTATTCTGAAAACTTCTAAATGAAAAGCAGATTATACAAACGTAATTACAAAAAATATCGCTCAAGTGTGATGCTGGTATCAGCTGAAATCACGCGTTATATAAGCTTGGGAGAGACGAACAGCCGGCAACTCACTATAAGACACGTCCAAATAATTTTTACATATGAAAGCTACAGAAATTTTGAAGTTTTACAATAATCATCCTATATCAAACCTTCAAAAAATGAAGATAGTGTGGCATAAAAATGAGAAAGTCGGCCCAGTTTGGAACCGAAAAGAACCTTTTGGAACCGAAACAGAACCGTAACTATTTATTTTGGTTCCGGTTCCGGTTCTTACTATTTTCTGTGTTAGGGTTCCGGTTCCGGTTCCAATCCCTGGTCTCCTGTATCAATCATTCAGTTTTAAACACATTGTGTTTCATGTGAATCGGAAGCTCAAATTATTATTACTCCCTACCTGCGCTTGCGGCCAGTGCTGCAGGTCAGCAGTGCTGAGCGCCAGTCGCAGTTTGCGCTTAGCGTCGGCGAACGCGAACGACTCCTCCACGCGGAGCGGGTCGATGGTGAGCCGGGCGTCGGCGCCCTCCACAGAAGCCGCGGCCACCCCCGCCGCACCCACGGCGCCTTCCGCCCCCTCAGAAGTGGCCACCCCCTTGCCGCGGTACTTGGCCAGGATGTCGTCCGAGCAGGCAGCCATGTCGCCGCCCCCGATCACTCCCACCGCCCCCACGGCATTGTCGTAGCTGGAACGGGAGCAGGCAGTTAATGCTTAAGGATTCTGTGTTTATAACAGTAGATTTTAAAACGTACAGTGATTCAGGGTGGAAAACAATGGAATGTGCTTTCTTTACAATTTTCTTGGTGGGTAGGTACTAGCATTATTAAATTCAGTAAGTTGAACTGTGTGAAGAGGCCTTAGAGATGGATAACTTTGAAGTTAACAGCACTGTAGATATCTACTAATTTATTAATAATAGTAGTTCCAACAAGTATAGTACAAGTTTGACGTCAGATCACTCACTGGTTGGCAGCCATGAAGCCCATAATAGTTATGTTCGTTTGCGTAGTCACGAAACTTGACGAAACTAGATTTGGTTGTGAGCATAACGTCACAGGTTTAGTTTCGGTACTAGAAGCAAACCAACAGTGTAATGGCGGCGAATGACGGACATTTTAAAACGCTCTTCTGACCAAATCAGAAATTGATATTCAGTGTATTTTTTCCTATTTGACTGAGTCTGATTCGTCTGATGAGAATTATATACATTAACCGGTCGAGCTACTATACTCAAGGGAACGTAGAACCTGCGTTGTAGGTTATGTGCACAACACGGTAGTTACCTACTGCATTACAGCAAAAAGAGTTTATTACCCACTTAAGAGTTTCACGGCTTTTAAAGCAAGATTTTTCTGAAATGTTTGAAGAATCAGACATCTATCAAACACTAATATCATAATGGCCATCATGATATGTCATCGCTTTCCTTTATCATAAATAATCATAATCGGCGCCCAGTTACACAAATCAGTTACAACTCTGGAGCCGTAACCAAAAATCTAGTTCACAACCAGTTCACAACCAAAACTGCGGGACAAACGAACACTTCGTAACCGGAACCAGGTAGCCATTTTGTGACAAACGAACGCCATGAAACTTCGTAACTGGTTTTGTGTGGACAGACGAACATAACTATTATGTAGAGCCCTATAATGCTCATATTAGGCCTTCTTTGATGGGAAAATGATTTTGAGCAATCTTCTTTTGGTGGTAAGAAATTAAGGCAAACTCTCTCAAAGAGAATTAAACCAATTTCAATTGAGGATATGAATAAACACAGTCAATTGAAATCGCTCACGCACAGGTAGAGTTGACTCACCGAGTAAGGTCGTCTGAGCCGCGCAGGGATTTCCCGCGCCGGTTTTTGAACGAAAGCTTGAAGTTCCGGAAGAAACTGCGCTTGTGCTTGCCGTCGTCGTCGAGCAAGTCCTGCCAACCACGCAGACACGCTCGCTTAGTTCACTCAATATGCGTGCAGTACTGGGCCACAGACACTGGGCCAATTCTCACTCATTTTGCTACACCAACTTAGTTGCATTATTTGCCCCAAGAGCTGAGAATTTTTGCAAAAGATATGGGAAACAAAAACCATCGTTATAGAGAGAAGAAGCGAAACATACACATTTTAGCCCATACAGCATTAAAGAAACTTATTTTAGTATTGTTAAGTTCAAACTACAACCATATTGTGCCAAACAGAACTGAATATGCAGGAATCTGGCCAGCCAGCATTGCACCACTGTTCCCACAATGGCTGACCTTTTAAACAAATGCCAAGAAGACCTCTAGGATTTTAAGCCAATCACACACAGTTCGGCAGCCGAACAGGAAAGCCGAAACGCCGGAAAGTCATCAAATGCCACAGCCTGCACGATATTTAATCCGCTGTTTGGGAATCCAGTAATCGACGAAACAGAGTCCCACCCCCCGTCATCCCCACATGCTGAAACCCATGTCAACTCAGCTCACTGTGTGATGCGGCACCTGACCTGCTTGAAACGTTGGTCTGTGAGCCAGGTAACGTCATGCGTGAGCCGGTCCCAGATTCGTCGGCAGGAGTAACGGGTTAACTACTCCTCACACGCAAACTCACCCTGTCGCCCCTCTCGGCAGTCTGGTCGAAGCTGATGCTTTTGGGGATCGCCCCGGTGTTGGATCGGCCCTCCCCGGTCCGCGCCGACCCTCGATTGGCCGGCACCGCGGGCGTGGGCGTGACCGCGCGCGGAGGGCGGGGCTCCGAGCCCGAGCCGCTACTCGAGGTCGACGCCAGGCTGGCCGAGCTGAGACGAGCCGATGCTGTCAGC
The DNA here is from genome assembly GCA_921293005.1 of Nemoura dubitans. Classification (NCBI taxonomy): domain Eukaryota; kingdom Metazoa; phylum Arthropoda; class Insecta; order Plecoptera; family Nemouridae; genus Nemoura; species Nemoura dubitans. Next base: position 53,343,460 of record OV121073.1, read on the forward strand.
TCGTCGGACTGTAAGACAAAGCTATTGAATTTCTAAGGCTCGTGTCTTCTTGTCTTATCTTAAGCACTAGTTTGGAAAATCTATTTCATATTGGGATTTTAATGCTAATTAAAGTCTCAAGTAGCGCTCCCACGAGAAAAACGCTGCGAATTTTGCAGCGTTTTACCGCCATTTTGGGCGATTGTCCAATCACAGGCGAGTGGCCTGCGATTTTTCGACGCAGCGAAACACAACGCAAAAGTTGAGTTAACTTTAATAAATTTTGCAGCGTTTCTGCGTGCCGCTAGGTTTGCACTTTGCTGAAAAACTGATTCCGGTTAAAATACAGACAGGTAGGTTCAGAGCGCCGCGAATCGATATTTTATAGTTTTGTTTAGTGTTGAAAGAAAACGAAAATTAAATTTCAGTTACATTAAATAATAAAAAATTCAAATAAAAAATTACATTAAATAATTTTAACTATGCATTGTACTGCTGAATTATTTATAGAAGAGGTTAGGAAGAGACTGTGCCTCTAGGACATTAAAAGATCAAGCGCGAAATACGTAGCGGTGCAAATTTTAAAATACTCATAGAAACCTCTGTTTGCTGCGTTTGTTATGCGCTGCGAATTTCGCAGTGTGAAATCTCATGGAAGCACAGCTTAACTGATTTACAACAGTCCAGCTTTCTCCCTTGAAGAAGTAAACTATGCGTTATGAAACGTCGGGTTATCAGCGAGACTTTGAATAGCATTCAAAGCCCAGGTTGAAGTAGTTTTTCAATTGGAGCCTGCGTTTGGCAGCTGGTGCCTCGTTCACACTAGAGGATTTGATCTGAATTATCTCCCGGCTCGGTTGAATCGGGAGATGTTTGGGTTGTAGCACTGCGATTACATAACACTGATTACACCGTTAAAGGTGTAGAAGTTAAATAATTAAAATCGACAACATTAGGAGTTTACACTGGCATATTACATTAATTCTATGTAATTGCTACGCATCAGTTAGTGTTAACATTTCTGGCAAGCACAAGGGTTGTAAATATTTGAAAATGGGTTGATGTTGCTCAGGCCAAATGATAACTTAGTTCTGCGCATCCAATCATCCCACAATTAAGGTTGAACTGAACTTATTGAGTTGATTTAGCAGAAGTCTGTAGTATAAAAGTGATCCTTATAGTCTGATCCAGACGCTATAATATTAATAGCTAACGGTAGGGATGGCCATCGATTAAAAAATCTAAATCGATTTGAGAATCGATTTTATGACTCTCAAATCGATTAAAAATCGATTAAAAATCGATTTAAAATCGAATTTTCATCAGCATGGCAGCGCGCCAGGTGCTGTCTGAGGTTGGATGTGTTGGAGCAATACTTTACAGGATGGTCACAATGACGACAGCAAGCTATTTCTTTGCTGAGAGCGTTTTCTTAGCATCGTCTTCGAAACCAAAGTTAACCCATACGTACTTCACTGCTCAAAATAGGTGGTTGGGGTAAATAGCTTGCGCTTTCGCATGGAAGCACAGGCAACAGACGCCATTTTGAAGTTTCAACCTGTAGGCGCAATGCTGCCAACACCCATCATCCAACAGCAACTAGCATATTACGACTAAGGTGCCATCTACCAGTAAATTGTAAAACTGAAGTAGGCTTCACAGAGCGGTAGATTTAAAAATAACGCAAAAACGTAAAAAATCGATTTTCTGTTGTGAAATCGATAATCGTTTTTTTTTCAAAATCGATTAATCGAATCGATGGCCATCCCTAGCTAACGGTATGGTCATGGCATGGCTAGTGGCTATCCTAGCTTCACTGTTGTCAAGTTGATACTTCATCACCACTCATTAGGCAAAGTCGAACAGCGTAATATCGGCCGCAATGCAAAGAAGACTTTCCAACATAATCTCAATAATCTACAGCTTCACACCACCACAAATTGATCACTTCTATCCCAAAACAAAGAAAATATATTATAATCTGCATAGCCCTCGATATGAAAAACATATAAATATGCATGGCTGATAAACAGACAGCAGACACTTACTGTATCGAGTTTCCCTTCCACTTCCAAATGCGTCGAGCTAGAAGGACCAGGATTGGTCAGCCCCTGGCCTCCGTTAGCCACTGGCATCGGAGAGAGCAGCTCATTGGTCAACGTGATAGTCGACGGAATGCAGCCATTGGCTATCGGGATAGGAGACAGCAGATCATTGGCCAGAGCCACGGATGGAAGCACTCCGTTAGCCAGGGGCAGCGGTGACAATATGCATCCATTGACCAATGGGTTTAGAGATGGGATACAGCCGTTGGCCAATGGCATCGCAGCCTGCAGCTGCGTGGGCGGCGGCATCAGCTCTGACGTCGTTTGCGTGCTGGTTGACGGATTGCTAGGCGGAACTGGAACAAAGACCATGTGTGTTTGTTTATTGTCTCAGTGGTCTGGGTAGGATTGGAGACAGTTTGGAAAATGCTTAAATGTGGCAGGTTTACTTGGTTTGATTTTTTTCGGCATTGTACGTTATGGAGTGGGTCTTAATTAACATCATGTTTTTCACGGTTTTTCTTTAATTAAAAGGCCCTTTATAGGGCTGCCAATCTCTAGAAATCAGAGCAGAACCTTGAAAAAATTATCAACATCCACAAACTGTTCAGGAACTTCTACCAAAACATTACTTAAAATCGTTCTTTCAGGGCAGGGACCAGAGTAGCGATCATGGAACTTTTTTCATTCGATTTGGCTCGAAATTCAATCATTCGATTTCAAATCACTGCCCATGTTAAACCATAGGCAGTGACATTGAAAACGAATTGTTTTGAAATCACAAAGTTACATGGTTGCTACCCAGGCAGTCCCTGGGTTGGTTCAATCAGGTAGAGTTTGGGCGTAAAAACCAAACTGTGTTTCTCCAACGGAAACGTACCTGGGGGTGTCTTTGCGGCGGCAACGTTGCGGAAAGCGTTGGGCCGCGCAGAGTTGGGCTGCGCCTCGCGATCGCGGCGGTTGCTGTCCACGTACTCGACGACCCGTCGGCGGATGTCGGCAGCGCCGCCACCGCGGCCTGTCACGTTCCACACCGCTTCGACGCCACCGCCGCGCGGGGGCACGCAAGCGATCGGTCGGAACCCTACGCCTGTGCCGAAAGCAACGACAATCAGCAATACCTCCTCAATGCTTGGTTTTGGTACATTATTTAACACCTAGTTGAGATCCTAACTAGGAGTTTCATTGGCTGAATTAAGTTGTAACTCCTAGTTGGGATCTAACAATCAATAAGGCAGATAACTGACTGACCCCCAAAATTTGCTGTCCTAACCTGTGCTTGCTTCTTTAATATTTCTGCCGCTGTGTGCCATGAACAGGGTCTACTGTGCCTACTGTTGTAATAGTGTTTAAAAGACACTCTCAAACCAGTGTCCAGCCAACGGTACCAAAGGATGTATTCCGTATTTCAAACCAGGGCGACCGTACCAGCCTACCGGTTGATGGATCAGACCGACCGCTAGAAATCGCCGGTCGCTCTGGTTAGCGACCACATGGTAACCAATGGCAACCGTACCAACTCATGATTGTTGTGGAACAAAGCACAGTTAACCGGAACAACATATTTTGAACCAGTCGCTCTGATTCAAAATACGGAATACACCCCAAATGTATCCGATGTTAGGTACCTAACCTAAGGTAGATTTGATAAGGCCTTAGAAACACTTCTTGAACAGCATGCAAAGTAACCCCCTACATGCAAAGTACAGCGAATCGGCATGATCTTTGCAAGCGATGTCTTACTGTGCTGTGCCGCTTGTGGCAGCGGCGGCGTGTCCTCGATCTCGGAGCGTGCCGTGTCGTCCGATGGCGCGACGCTGCCTGTGTCGTCGGTGTCCACCTCGGTGAGTCGCTCAGAGTCCGACGGCAGCACGTCCATGGACCACGCCTCCGACGCAGCCTCCGACGCCGCCTCCAGCACCGAGCCTGCTTTGCGCGGACAAACCGAGTTACGAAAACTGTGCACTGGCGGGAGCCGACGTGGGTCCAAGGCTTTGTGGTCCTTGTAAGGCCACGGCTGCACTGCGATTACGTAACTCTGATTTCGCCGTTCTCGGTTTCAAATAATAACATGGACAGCAATGGGGATTTTTTAACCCATCAGAACTGATAACGACACGACGTAAAAGTTACACGATTCCTAGGCTGAAATCCCACCTTTCTACTAATCATTGCTATTGAGAATGTTCAGATTGATAATGATAATTGATAAGTAAGGAAGTGTGTGATGCAGGATGCTATACCACTAGCTTCATTTGAAGGAGATCCCCTTAACCCTCCCAGTGAAAGCAGGAGAATCCGTGCCTGGATAGCTCAGTTGGTAGAGCACTTGCCCAGCAAGCAGGAGGTTCGGGTACCGGACCCGGTTCGGCTGCACAATTTCACAGCATTGCTCCCCTTCCATCCATTGAATACTATTATATGCTTAAAACCAGAAACAATGCTCTTCTCAACCAACTTCAAACATGGAACCGAGCTGATCTCGTGAATTATAGCCACGCATCCAATACCCGACTTAGCGCAACGCCGCGGAAATGCCAAATGCCCGCACTGTTTGCCACCGAAGGTTCCAACTCGATCGATTGACGGCGTAAAAGCGTACACAAGACTCACCCAAAGCAGCGGGGTCGACGTGCTCCCCGCGTGGCTCCGGCGGCTCCACAGTTTCCGAGTCCGAGGCGAGAACGTCGGTGGACCACGTGTCGCTGACCATCGACATCACGGTCTCGTCGCCTGCAAACAACAGGACGTTGGGGACGAGGCTTTGATGGGGGGGGGGGGGGGGGCTGTCAAGCATTGGGTCACATGCACACTTCATCCAGAATAGGAATGTTGCTATAGATACCAATACCATATTGTTTCCTTGGCATTTTGGGTGTCGTACCAAATCCCATCCTGGCAGAAATGCAGATGGGTTATTTACCATATTATATGTTATATAAGGAGAAAATTATACATGGAACATATTTGTGCAAGCAGCTGCTTGCTGATGGTGGTAGCTGTGTGACCTCTTTCCTCCAGATGTCAGATTATAAAGCAGAGTGAACCTAAGGGCTAGCTGATTAAAGCAGAGAAAGAAAACCGACATGTCGTTTCCTAACGGTCTTGCAAAACGGGAACGGCAGGGCCGCTAGATCAATACTCGGAAAAGGAACAGGCAAATCGAGTGAGAATAAACCAAACGCCAAGCCGTTCAAAGAGAATATTCAGCGAAACCGGCGTGGCACGGAGTTTGAACTGTGAATGCACACCTTCGAGCAGCTTCTTGATCTCGAACTTGCAGAACTTGTCGTCGATGTCAGAGCGACTCTGCTTGGAGGGGGCTGCGGGCGGGGGCCGGGCGTCGAGGGGCCGCACTTCGCCCCCGACGGCCCCGCGACCGCCTTCCTCTCCTTCCGTCACTTGCGACGACGGTGTGTCGCGGCCTGCAACACAATGCTCGCTTAGGAGCTGAACGTGCGGCCAACTTTTGCTCTGCCTGTGTCCAAGCACGGATGTAGATTTTTCAAATAGTCTATGTTGCGGACAATCATGAGCTTGCAAGTGTGAAGAATACTGGAAATCCAGCTGGGTCACGATTACGATTAGCGAACCGGGAGTTTTACCAAGATTATAAACTTTTAGCTGTGCTGTGATCCTTACTAAGAGTTACAACTGTAATACAGCCAATCACATGCAGCAATTCAGTTGTAATTCCTAGTTCCAATCTCAACTAGGAGTTGGCAAACTTTGAAAAACCGGGAATAAGTAAACATAGGCACCTGCTGGCACGGACAATCTGCTCTAGCCTTATCTATGATACGGGGACAAAAGAAGACAGAAGTAACGTTCAAAAGGCTCCTAATCTGTGCTATGGGGATAGAGGAAGAGATAGTGTAGGCTAGCCGCTAGTTGAAAAGCCTGGACTCACCGGAAATGTTGGGTGATCCCCTGCCAGACACGTTTGCGGAGACCATGTCCGAGAGGTTGTCGTTCTGGTCGCCGGGCTCCAGCTCCAGTGAGGACGCCACGCTATGATTGGACGCTGCCTCAGAAGCCGCCTCCAAGTTGTCGCTGGCATTGCCTGGCGACACGGCAATCAACACTGCACTCTCTTGAATTTCTTTGTCTTATGTCTGCTTGTCTCGTCTTTAGTACAGGTTTTCAAAAAAACGAATTGCAACTGGGTTTTCAATGCTGGGTAAATAACAGTGTCACTGAACTCATTATGTAGGTATCCTACTTTGACAGGTTCATTAGAATTTTAGGAGGCCTGGGTAAAAAAAAAAGGTTCTTTTGTTCACGCTGTCAACATCAATCGAGCTATCAGTATCACCTATCTGTGGCATCACCCTTGAGGGAGTAATCTTAGTACATGTTACGAAACATCGGGAAATCGTAAGACCTCGGTTAGAAATCAAAATCCAGTGTGAAATAGTTTTTTTGAACACTGTCCTCTCCAGGTTTGGGCCTGTCTTTGTTTTGGGTAGGTGTGCTATTATGGAATCTGCCACTCGGCGTGAAAGTATGGATTGCCTACTAACATGTGTGTAGCAAAAACCTGGAATTTTTTATAGAAAATCGATAGAAGTTGGACATACAAGAAATTAACAATTATACAAAATTTAAGTAACTAATCCACAAGATATAAACATTACAAATTGATGCTAAAAAATAAATAAATGGAGCAAAGCCAAAGTGCAGTAAATGTCTGAAGCAACGCTAGACCACCAGGCAACGCTGCCCTCAGTATTATTGCCAGTCGAGCCTGATCGCTCGATTGGTGGTAGACGACTCACCGATGGATCCGTCGTCATGTGAGAAGGCGCGTGCCCGTTTCTCCACCCCCACGCCCGGCCCCTCCGCGTCCCTCTCGGTGGGCGGAGGGGCATCGTCAGGCGGGTCGTCCGCGGCAACCGGCTCGCCCAAGCGCAACACCTGAAACAGCATCCATTCAGCACTGCATTGACTGCATCTCTTTATAATATTTTCCAAGTCAGCAAATGAAGCTTTCTAAGATTTAACATCTATTCAACTGGAGTCCAATTTGTCAATGCTCATCTGTCATTCATCACCAATCTAGAAGAACATACCTGGCTGCAAATCTATCTCCCAATGTTTCAAAATTTAGATATGAAGACAAGAAGAACATCCTATTTCACATTGATCACAGAAGTTATCCAGTCCTAGTTTTTTTGCAAAACGGATGTATACGCATGTGTTTCTTGGGATTGCCACTCTACCATAAAAACTTTGTAAGTTTGCCATCTCCTTGCTTGTAAATAACTATCCAGGAAATTATGAACCCCATAAATTGTAGCTTGGAATCCAATTTGCTACCGGACGGGTTCTTTCACCAACACCGTTTAAATCTCACTAAGCGAAGATTTACTAAACGTCGATGTAAATCCAGCTGATAGCATAGCTTCGGTGCATTTCACAAACAGTTTCGATTGGCGGTTTGTTAAAACCTATTCCCCATTCAATTTGGGAAGCAATTGGGAGGCATTTGGTAATTTGGAGAAATGTAAAAAATAAAAGTAAATTGCCGTTTAAGCAACTAAATGTGGCTTAGTAACCAAACGGAGTTGGTGAAATACCCTATATTAACCATTTGAATTTTTAAATCCTTCATGTCGCCAACTGTGACACAAGCTCAACAAATCTTCGGGAGTGTGTATCGTCTCGTTGTTTACGCCCACCTTGTTCTCGGAGAGGAATCCGACGCGTTCCACGGGCTCCAGCTCAAACGGGATGACCAGCACGGTTTCTGCGACTTCTGTCGCGCCGTCGCGGTCGTCGGGGGAGTCGGAGGCGGGCGGCCGCGCGCGAGACTTGCCCACTGCCACCGAGATCGATGCCCGTCAGTACATGGCCGCGGTGTGGCGGATTTGGCGGGAACGGGCGGCGGACGCTGGGGATGGATGGAAACGACTTTGTGGAAGCGGGGAAAGGGTACAGGTTAGAGGAATAATTCTAAGTAGAAGAGAACTAGTGCAATTAGGACAAAAAACCAAAATAACCCATCGTAATAGTTTTGTAATGAAAAGGGAAAATCAGAAGTTTTTATGAGATGTCCATAAACAGGCAAAGGTAATAACAAATAATGTTGTGTTGTGTGTTATTTGCCCAGCAACACCAGCAGGACTCCTATTTTGCAATATTATCAAATGAACCCCTTCTTGATAGTGATGCTGGTCTTCACAACTCTTATAAGTTTAAGAATCGGTTAAATTGAATCCAACAGTACAAGTTATTATGTCACTGTTCTTTGAAACAAGTACCTAGTGTACATCTACAGTCGATACGAGACTCTCGTTGTGACGTGAAAAAGCAAACACTTGACTTGTCCCAGCGAACGGCCACAGCGTTAGTTCCGAGTGTGTTGGTCCTGAAAGACGAGACCGATTTGCCGGCGCTCACCTTTCCCGAGCAGAGCGGCCATCTTGCGACTGCCCTCGGGGGGCGTAGCCTGCTGCCCGCCGCCGTGGCGGCCGTGCGTGGCGGGAGGAGGGGCGGAGGGGGGCAGCGCCGAAAGAAGCGCAGACAGCCGCTGTTTGTCTGGGTCGCTTAGCAACGGATCGCTGCTTACCGCGACCAGGAAGTCAACCTGCACAAACATGACCGCGTTGACAGACGGAGCTTAGAAGCCGATGTTTAAATGCCTGTGTTAAAGGACCTTTTACCTCCTGGAATTAATTTTTACCATCGATTAGGAAGATCTAGTAATGACATTTGAGCATTAAAAAAAAACTCTTGGGTCTACGGCCACCCGGGCAGAAATTCCCAAAATCCGCGTTTTTGGGCCTAGGTGCTTAGAAAAACAACTCCCATAAGGTTTAACCCGTAGCACTTTTTCGACCCCTAGCACCTAGACAAACTTCTCGTCAGATAAAATTCAAATAATTTGAGCATAGTCCTCCATCCTTCCTCTGTTATGAAATAATTTGGCACTTTGATAAGATTATCCTTTAGCCCCGGTAAGCAGATTACTGCAGGTATGCAATTAGCGTGCTGCATATTTCTTGTGCAGAACCGTACTGAGCGTGCTGCGGCCGAGCCGTAGCGGCAGCGACAGCGCTCGGAAGGGAGAAGCGGTAGGGAGGGGATAGAGTTTTGGCGACTCCGTTTCAATATGATTTGTTTACATCCTTTTGCTCATCATCTCACAGTGGCACTAGTGTATACATAAATTTGTTCGATGGCAGGCGCTGGATTAATGTTTGAGCCAGAATATACTGAGGAAGAATTGACTGAGATTGCTAGATCACAGACAGAATCTTGTGATGATGCTTGTGACAGAAGCGACAAGAATAGTTGGTGCAAGTGCGGACAATGTCCATGGAATCAAGGGAATCATTGATTCCCTTTGATTTCAGATTAAAATAAATACATTATACTTTCAAACGTAATCTTTCTTCTGCGCTTCACAAATGAAGTATTACGTAATTATTCGGTGTTATTCAACAATTCATTTTGTGCTCAAGTTTCTTCAATTTCGCAAAGACATTGCAAGGCATTGAAATGCATACGCGAACGCGTAAAAATCGCAGCGCGGCGTGTCAGCATGGCTCGAGCTCGACCGTAGCGCCTCGCGAAACACTCTTTCAAAGTGCATCCTCTGTCCATGCATAGGCGGCCTGTGCTACAACGAGCCGGCCGCGCGGCAAGAGACGCAAGCCTGCCCGACATGCAAATACAAGAGAAAAAAGTGCATTCAAAAATCAAAACGCAGTGACGAGGATTTAAAGACCAAAATATTGTTAATTACAGTCCCTTGAACAATTATATGTACAATTTTTAACGATATTGGTCGAGATGTAGATAAATCGCCTTTTATCCTCAAGGGAAACACATTTCAAGAATGCTTCTTATGCGTTTGGCGACTCGGGAGACGCTCAGGACTCGGTCGGTGAGCCGACGTCGTCCGATTGCCGCGGGCGCCCCGCACCATGCCGCCAGCCATGCCAAAGTTTTATACGGCTGATTGAAGCGGATTTCTTGCGGCTCCCTTGCTTTGAAAGCGAAATTAAAAATCATTGCAGTAGGATCATTGAAGCTTAGTATCGGGTATTTCACCAATGATATCTTTTCATTACGAAAATGACCTACACGAAAGACAAAGTGAAAAAGAAATCGTATGCAGTAGACCCTGTTCCGAACAGTCTTAATTAGCTGCAACAAGATGATTCGACAACAATGTTTCTTTGGTATTATTCCATGAAAGTTACCGCGCAGTCAGTCAGTCAGTCAGTCAGTCAGTCAGTCAGTCAGTCAGTCAGTCAGTCACTCACAGCAATCCACAGGGAGGGGAAGTGTGCACGCCCGCTGTCGACCAACGCGGGCAGCGGGCCGTGGGGAGAGTGCGGAGGAATGTGACTGTACAAGAGTATCGTATACAGAACACAGATCGCACCGCGCGAAAAGCCAGAAATCTTAGATCATTAATTACAAATCTATCTTTTCAGAAAATTCTTTTAAATACATTAACTTCTATTCATATTACAGTAACGAATCTACGATAAAAACCAATTTCAAGAGGAAAATGGTCCTTTAATGTTGGGTAGCAAATTTACTCTTATTTTTGCCCGGTAGATGGCAGTTGTAAACAGTGTTGTGACTTATCTAGATAAAATTATCTAGATATATTTTTTTAAATCTATTATCTTTATCGAGATATTTTTTTAAACTGTCATCTTTATCTATATATAGATAATAATTTTTAATCTATTTAAAATTATCTAGAGATTATTTTATGTACCTATTGGGTTTTATTTTAGAAAATAACAAAGAACTACCATTTTGTGGTGTAACGGTTTGTGGTGTTGTGGTGTGGTATAATCTCCTCTACAAACAGCAACTTGCAAGTCTAATAACAGATCAACCAGGAAGTGGAAAAAGACAATTTATTAATGTTAATGTCGCGGTGTAAATTAATATTGAGCAACGGGTTGTATTTTAAACGCGTATATAATTTGTCTCACATTTGTCAAATTATCTATTATCTAAAGAATTAAGAAACTATCTAGATAATTTTTTAAACCTGTTAACTTTTATCTATAAAATTTTTTATAATTTTTATCTTTTATCTTATCTAGATAAAATTTTGGCAAATTATCTTTACTGTTGTCTACATCATATTTTTTTAATCTAGGTCACAACACTGGTTGTAAACAGCCTACTGTGGCAGGATCATCAACATTTAAGAAGCCTAGGTTGAAAAACAATATGTACGTTTTTTTGGTTCTTGCTGTCATTGACAGTCGAGCTATCACCCTTAAAGAAGTTACTAGTGCATGATTGATTAGAAACGTTGGGAAATCAGTGAGACTTTATGTGGCATTCCAAACCCAGTTTGAAGTAGGTTTCTTTCTGGTGTAAGTAGTTTGGGTGCATAGAGTTTAGGGTGCTTAGATATTAGAAATAAGCCATCTCACACTGTGGTGGAACTTACTGCAATTAGATTACGCACTGTGATATCATTATATTTATATCTGTGATCATACTTGCAGTATCAGTAACGTTCTTTTGGAACCAACAGTCAATTGACAAATGAGTGTGGCTAGTTATTAGGCCTGTGCTTTCTTTTTATGATATTGGAACCTTCCAGTGTGTGTCACAGCGCCTCTCACTATAGGTAGCAAGTTCCTTAGTATTTACAGGTGAAAATTTACATGTATTGGACCCCGATTTCGGAGTGCCGTTTGCTAGGTCTGCATCGATAGCAAAGCATTGTATATTTGCACCGGTTCTCATTACGTACTAGTGCGTGGAGCTCGCGTTCCGTGAACAACGCGGCAGCGCGGACGAGCCCGGGAAGCCGGTCGTCCCCGGCAACGGCCGGATCGCTGGCGTCCGGGCACTCATCTCCCTCGGTCTCGAGGATGCCGTCCAGCAGGCCGCAGACGCTCTCCTGCCGGGCAAACACAGGCTGTCAGGGTTAAGGGTGATTTGGCAGTTATCACGGCGTGGGTTTGCCCTACTTGAACGCTGTACGGCAGCATGGCGGGTGCTTAGCTAGTAGCTTATCCCGGCTAGCAATGATGGAAGGCCTAAGAGCTTTGATTTTGTCCACCATGATACGGTCGAAGTGGTAGACTCACGTGGTCGAACCGCGAGTAGAGGTCTCCGAGGCGCGGGTCGGCGGGCTCGTCCCTCGACATGGCCAGCGTTTGCACGATCTTGGCCACTTGGATCAGGTTGAAGCCGGCCGCAGCCGAGACGGGGGCGTCCGTGATGCCGTGTGGCTCGGGGCTCACGATCGCCGGGCACACAAAGTGCGTGAGCACCAGCTCCGTGCACATCGCTCGAACCTGCCGGGCAACGCACGTCGGGTTATAGAGCTGGGTTGGGAATTTGTCTGGTGATTACAGGGAACAAAAGTACTGACAGCCAAGAACGAAAATATGTTTTATATGACGGAACAGTGCCTTTTCGAAACAACACAAGGTACATTTGAAAACGATTTTCTTGGGTTTGCTTTTTTTATTTGTAAATTTAAGTAGGTCCTTTATATTTTCCAAAACATTGGAAACCGAGAAAAATCCAATTTGGTCTTAAAACTAGTTTTCAACCATGTCTAGCTCCGTGGCGGTGAAATCCGGCCTGTCAATAGCCAGCTTGAGACAGCGTGGTCATACCTCCTTGGGCTGCATGTGCGGCGACCGCGCCAGCAGACGGTGGATGTGGCGCACGAGCCACCCGATCTGCGCCGGGAAGCAGTGCATGTGCTGGCGCAGACTGGCCAGGAACCGCGTCGTCACCGCCACCAGCCGGTCCACGACTCGTGCACGGTGCTCCGACAGCCGCATCGCGAACTCGGCGCTCGACTCGGCGCCGAAACGACGGTGCCGCTCCTCGGGGGTGAACCTGTCGCATTGCGCCCCGGAAACAGGGTTAGCCGTTGGCCAGAGCTGCGGTGGCTCTCGATGCGCACGTATGGGTTCTACCCTCGGTGTCAATGCCGTCGAGAATGCTAGTTTCGATGGGTCTGTAATCTTGGTTTTGGTTTAGATTGACAAATAAGTACACCAAGCCATGATCAGGCCAAGGGTATGAAACAAGCAGCGTGTATCGCCAAATTCGGACGAGATATATGGCTACAGAGACCCTAGAAATCGTTTAACTTTATCTTGCAGCACAAAAGTAATGGTAAACAGTGGTACAATCAGAGCATTATATTTATACGTAAATGCATCTCCAAGTTTAATTGGCAGAGTGTGTGCCCTTATGCGCCCATTTATGCAATGACGGGCCAACATTTTGCACAGCACAGAAGGCCTTTTCATTGGTAACTCTCAATACGATTCGACCACCACAGGCACAATGAGATCCCGAAGTTGAGAGTAAACCGACCTTTCAACGGCCTTGTCCGGCTCGATGTCCAGGTAGTCGTCATGGTCGACCAGCAGCTGCATGATCGGCTCGTGCAGAGCGGCGGTCAGGAACAGCTTGCCCGGGAACAGGCCCTCGGTGAACTCGGCGTAGAGCCGCGCAAAGGCACACGACTTCTTACGCAGCAGGCTGTAATGTTTAACGAAAAAGGTCACCAGTGGGCAAAACCGATCTTCTGGACATTTAGTAAATAGCGTGAAAATCAGCAGTTTTTCAAAGATGGCTAGTCCCCTAGATTCTGTTTTTCTGCCAAACCTAGTCATTTGTTGAATGGTTTTTCAAATGGACTATAGAGACAGTCACAACTGGTTTTGAAGACAGTAAAAACTGAAATAAGTATTTCCTAATTGCATGGTAATGCGATTCCAACAGTTTTCAGGCCAACGTTGCTATCTAATGGATGCGGAACGTGTTCTGCTTATCATGTAGGGAATTGTGTAAAAGCAATCTTGATGATTCAAAGCATGCTAATATGATAAAACATAGGTTTTTTTTAGAGTTTCAAGTGTATATGTTGTAATATATATATATTTATATATATATATATATATATATATATATATATATATATATATATATATATATATATATATATATATATATATATATATATATATTTATGTTGAAAATGTGAAGCTTTATGTAGTACATTTTTTTAAATCGAGCCAGTCGAATTTCGGCTATGTCCTCTGAAAGGTTTGTCTGAAAAGAACATAGACAGGCTAGATACCGACCACGTAGGTGAACACTTGAAGGAACTGGATATCATGCTTAGGGGATCGAAATCTCGTTTTGACAAACCAGTTTTCTTATCAGCAACTGCGGGCCTTGCTCCATGAAATGTGAATCAACCAAGCTGATAGTTCGGTCCACTGTCGACCTAAGGCCCATCTACAACCAACATAGCCGTAAACATAACGTTAACTTATCAATAAGCGTAAAATTTGCCTCATGGGCTTCCATAATACTAGCTACAACAAACATAACAACTCAACGTAAAATAGCGTAGACATAACGTGAGCATAAAGTGTGACTAGTCCAAACTTGTTGTTTACGTTTGCGTAAAAACGTACCTAGTGGAGAACCAATGAGGTTCATTTGGTCAACCTGTAGCATGATTGCATGACTTGTAGCATGATTGCATGACTTGTAGCATGATTGCATGACCTGTAGCATGATTGCATGACCTGTAGCATGATTGCATGACCTGTAGCATGATTGCATGCCCTGTAGCAGGATTGCATGACCTGTTGCATGATCGCATGCCCTGTAGCATGATTGCATGACCTGTAGCATGATTGCATGACCTGTTGCATGATTGCATGACCTGTTGCATGACCATTGCATGAGTTCCTCCCTTATTTAACGGAAAATTCGTTTTGTTGCTCTAGAGTGCTTTGTGAGCACTCTGAGAGCAAGTGGCGTGTTCTATTGGTCAATCCTGAGTGCGCCAGAGTGGATTTTGAATGTTCCGTGGGTACGGCTACTCGCTCTGAGAGCACAATTTCTTGCTCCGAGAATTTTGTCAGATCAGCACCCAAATCTGGCAAGATGGCGCCACGAAATGTGACAGCGATGAATTTTTGCCAGTATACAGTGAAGAAGAGGAAATTTATCAAAACCTTTTAAAAGCAAAAAAGAACCCAAAAAAAAACGATTATTTTGAGAACTTGTGAATGTAGCGCATAATATATTGTCAGGCTCAGAGGTAAAATAAGTTTGGTTCAATATAGCTATCACTCTGTCAATACGTTGCGTGTTCGGTTCAGATCACTCTGACAGCAAATCTGCGATCGAGCATGACGTCACAGAGCAGATTACCGACTGCTCTCAGAGCATACCAACCGAAAACGCCATTAGAAAAGCATTGTTGATTTTGTAGCGATCTGATTGGCTTGCCGTAAGGAATTAAAGTTTTCATTATAGACAAATAATGTAACGTAAGTATTATGTTTACATTAGAATCACATTATGATGCATGCATACTTCACGCAAATCCAACTGCCCAAGATACGTACTATTTAAGCTAGAAGAAAATTCAAAAAGTTATCTGCATCTCCTCTGTACGAAAAACACATTTATGCCACCACTTTTTCGACACTTGCAAATAAGTTGGTATTCGTAATGTTAATTAATTTAAATTGCATAACGGGCCCATACTGCTAATGTTCTCGAGAAGTTTTTTATTTTCTCTTTTAACTCTAAAATGAGGTGTTTTATGACAGTGGGTGTGTGTGGAATCACATATAAAACTTGGACAAATTAGATAGTTTTGCGACGCAAGTACTGATAATAAAACTGGTTTGTCAAAGAAGACTATACCCCCAAAGCACATGTCATCCCATGCCTCCATGTACTCATCTTCATGTGGTAGGTGCCTGGACTACCTAGTACTAGTGAGCCTATATAGGGTTAGAGAGTGGCCAACACGATAACACTTTTCTATTGGCTGATCAAATCACATGCTAAACGGACGACATGTTTTTACCAAGTTGATCACGAGGCACGTGGCAGTTGTCTTTATGAGTTTCTCATATTCCTTTGCATATCTACGTATTATGTACATGGTAAGGTAAGTTCGTAACGTATCAACTACTGCTGAAATGGCTGTTGAATAGTTGACGTTGGTAAAACATGACGCCCATACGCAGAGATGGCCACTCTCTAACCCTATATAGGCTCACTACCTAGTACCTATGTTCTTTCCAAACAAACCTTTCTGAGGACATAACCTAAATTCGACTGGCTGGATTATAAAGTCCGGAAGTGTACATAATTAAAACTTGATATTGCTTAATTGAAATTTCATTTTTTTATGCTGCTTCAGTGCGACTAAACTGTCAATGCATCAAACTCACGACTGTATTATGTATACATAACACCTTAAAAGTTCATGAGCACTCAAAAATGTCAAGGAATATCAACTTATCAGTAAAAACCAAAGCTAGTGGATATTTTCATCATGCATAATGACTTATTGCTGCTATCGATAGTGGTCGAATCACAAAGCGTACCTCGGGAATAGCTGAAGTTACCTTGACAAGCATTGATCGAAGGTTTCAGCAAGCAGCAAGCACAGAGAAAACTTGGAAACACACCTCACTCACCATGCAATACCCTGTTGGAAAGTCACCCGAGACTCATTCCCTTTGAAACACGGCCGTGCTGACTGCCCCCGACGTGCTTACCTGCGCGGGTTGTCGGCGGTGGCGAGCTGCAACCGCGTGAGGTGGCGCAGCAGTCGGAGCACCAGCGCCGAGTCCTGGCGTAGGTGGGCGGAGCCAAACAGGCCGGCGGCCAGCGAGTGCACGACGGCGCCGTTGTTGGCCACGCCTGCACGATCGCCCACCGCCAGACATGCCGCTAACAGCGCGGGCGAGCCGCGGAGCTCGGAGAGCAGCGCGCCGAAAGACAGGCACTCCTGTGAGCAAGGCGCGGTTTGTGATGACGGTGTGGAAATGAAAATTGTCTTTTCAACGCGATGAACAGTTTTATGGCAGTTATTATATATCTACGTGCTTGATTCCTAGTGTTCTCCTCACCTACAAGCTAATGATTGCGCCCGAGGTGACGACATAGAGATACTGTTGTTTTGTTATGTTTCACTCGCTCTGCCAATCATAGCTACACTGACACATAGTTCTTTCTCTCATGTCAGTAATAGGTAATCACACATGCCCCCCCCCCCCCACACACACATCCATGCCCCAAGCATCACCTTGCTGCTGCCGGCACAACTAATAGCACAGATTGTTCTCGCGTAGCCTTTGCTTCGTATAATACCTAGACTTTCTGCACAACTAGTTACTACATCTGTGATGTTTTGAGGACAAGAGCCAGTTTTACAACATGATCGGCTCAGAGGCAATTTAGGGGGAGATTTTAAGAGCGTTGAAAACGATTGGATTCACAAGCCAGGCGTCGGTACAGGGGTTCACGCGGTAACTTCCTACACCAACCATTATTAATGTACAAATCTGGAAAAAAAAACCAAATACCGAGAAAGAATCACTGGATGTCGGATGGCAGTTTTTAATACAAGTTATGGTCAACTTTTTCCATACGAGCTACGTAAAAATGCCGTAAATATGGTATTTTAGGCACTTTTTGAAAATTCACACCTGTCATTTTTGAAAGTATAATAACCTAACACACCATCCGACATCCAACAACCCTTCAACTACACATGTATTTTTTTCAAATACTCTGTGTTAGTATTTGTGGCCAGGAGAAGTTCCCGCGTGAACCTCCGCGTAACACGAAAACACTAGCGTTTCGATTCCTCGTAACGGGCAAAGCCAAAAAATTAGGATAAACAAATCAGTGAATATACCTAGCATGTCATGTCTAGCCTGCAGACTTGATCTTGCTTGAAACTTTGAAAAGTGTAGATCTCTGGTACCAACTGAAAGTCAGGATACCTTTACCTAACTGCACTCTTTTACAACAACCCCAGTTTATGGTAATGAGTATCCCATCCAATCCCATCCCAATCAAATCAGTACTAATCAAAAATATCTACGAAAAAGAACTCTTAAATTATTGACAAATTATTTTACGATTCCACAAATGAAACTAAATATGATTTGCTCTTTAAATAGATCTTGCAAATGGAGCCAGTCAAGAGAGAAATGATCACAGATGTTTCCAAATTTGGTTTATTTTCTGTGAAAATCAATTAGTACCTTCCTTCTTCACGTGATTTTCAACCAGGGTTTTTTTGGATGCATTGAGATTAGGATGAAAAGATTTCACTGTAACTGTATTATATTTAGGTAGAATGTATGATTTTCTGATTGATCTCACCTGGAAGCCAAGGACTTTGCTGCCATCCACGAATCGAGTCTTCTCGAGAGAGTTTGCCTTCTGGCTGCAAGAAGCTGGCGAACAGTCCGGCCGCGAAACAATCAGACAGTTGAGATTGTCTCGCTGCTGTGCTGTGACCCATGCCAATTCCGCTAGCTGGGAGGACACCCTTACCACCTAGGGAACAAAACACAGTCTATTTTCCTTGCAACCTTGCCTTCATTACTTTTAAGTTAGGAACAATAACAAATAGTTCAACAAAGTCCAAATGAATAATAAGTACCTATAACCATCCATAAAGGATAAGATTTTATCTATGGTATACACATTTACGGGTTGGTCCAAAGGACACTTTGACTCACCTTCTCGTTCAAGTCGTGCAGGTGCTGTTGTTCAGACGTTATGAACAGTCTCTCCTGCCGCAACTTATTTGCCAGATCTAAGATTCCGTTCTGCAATGATCCCATCATAGCGGAATTGTCCATTGATCCTCCTGCCGAGAGCCTTACTTATCCGATGTTTCTGGAACTGTCAAGCTTTATTTTTCAGAATGTGTTGTAACCTACTTTCTTAAGTCAGAGTAAAACTTTTGGTTTTCATCAGTGACCTAGAAAGAATAGCACAGCCAAGGCTAGGATGGCCCATTTCCAGAAACGGTTATTTCGACAAATGCAACGCGTGGGCATTTCGATTTGGCAGATTTAGGTGCTTTGTCATGTTGTAACATGCGTGCAAGTCTATTTAAAGGAACAATGCAGGCAGTACAGTGTGAGGTAAATAGTAACCTCATTTACCTGATCAATTGCGTTGTCTTTGCAGGATGACAGGGACTTTCACGCCAATCAAATTACAGGGAAAATAATAAATTACATAATAAACACCTGGATACAAGTAAAATTGCGTACAATACTATTTATTCAAGTGTAATACGGCTTAAAATTACAAATGAAAACACTCCCCCTCGAGTGTAAACTGCCATTTTGGTTTTATGACAATCATTCATGCAGCGGCCGCGATTCAGACGCCATCTAGGTGCAATTTGAAGCACCAATCAGAATCTGCACTATTATTTAAAACCAGTTCTTTCTCATAAAATAAAGGTACACTGCATCTCCAATCTCTTCTAATCTAAATAGGGCTGTGCACTGGGGTTTCAAAAAGTAATTTAAAAAAAGAAACATTCTTTGTACAAAAAAATAGTTGAATAATTGTCGTTGCCAAAGCCATTTACTTACTAAATGCTTCGATCACTGGCTAGCGCTCTCGGCTATAACGATCGAAGGTAAATGCACCCTTATTTGACTCGTTTTTGGTATTCTAATAGTCTGTGAGCATTCCACTGTGAAGAGAACGGCTATAAAAGAATATCGACTCATTGCACTCTGAGGTTTCATAGAAATAAGTTGCACTTTTAAGTTTTATTATATTTTATTTCAACATAAATTAAATTAAAAAATTCATATCATATAATTTTATTATTAATAATACACATGGATGTATATAGCATAGCCTACAACCATCCGGTCAACACTTTTATTCTGTATTTCACCAGCGACCGCCGCTTTAGCGGGCGAGAGCTCACCACTCCGTATCACATACCAGTTCAGTTGTGCTTGAGCACTCCACTGTTACTGTACAAACAATGGATTTGCAATAAAA
The DNA here is from genome assembly GCA_921293005.1 of Nemoura dubitans. Classification (NCBI taxonomy): domain Eukaryota; kingdom Metazoa; phylum Arthropoda; class Insecta; order Plecoptera; family Nemouridae; genus Nemoura; species Nemoura dubitans. The sequence goes on from OV121073.1 coordinate 53,363,322, forward strand.
ATATAGTGTTCCTATATCGTACGTAATGGCGTATGACCCTCTAAACGCACGCTTGTGGCTAGTACATGGTGTCGGTGGGAGCGACTTCTAGCAGCAGTTGGCAGAACACCGTCAGACGATCTGCGGAATACACCACGAGTCTCAGTTTAAAAGTCTGGAAACTGACGATGATGGAAAGTTAGAGTCAGATGAAAAATTTCCTAAGGCCTGGTGACAGCTAAAATCATCTGTAGTAGACATCTGTCAAAAATGCAAACAGAAGATGATTGAGGTGTACATTTACGAGTCGAAGAGCTTTTTAAAAGGCAATTTCAATAAAAGGTAGGAGGTAGCGTAAAACAAATGCCAAAAGAAGATAATAACTTTCTCAAAAAGCCTATTGTTATTTAAATCACACAAATAATGTCCTGAAACCAAATAATTGGTGAGCTCATTTTAGTTTTGCCATGATTATGAACCATGCTGACAGTAAATCAGATGCAATGGGTTTTCTGAAGCTTAGGGAAAGTTCCTTAGATTGATGCCGAGCTCACAGTTCCTGGCACCAGCTCTGAGCAAAATGAATTTCTGTGCTGGCATCTCAAAGATTGTCAAACCTAATTTTCCCATGCTTTATTCATGAATCATGTCTATTTCACAACAGATTCTGCCAATTTTTTTCAATGAGGTTTGGTATTTCGAGTTAACTAAAGTGCTATCCGATGGCAGTTTTGCTTTTTATACACTTAATTACATTACTTGGACTTAAATTGGGTTGTACCAACTGAAAGTGAAGCTTAACTATAGTTAAACCTTAACTATCAGTTAGTACAACCCAATCTAAGTCCAAGTAATGCAAGTGTATAAAAAGCAGAACTGCCATCGTTGCTCGGCAAGCCTTCAATCTAATTGTTGGCCGAAGCGAGGTCGGCAGCGAGGTACGTACCCATGCACCGCGGCGTTGCGCCGTACCGCACGACCGGTACATAGACGACGAGGCCGCTGGCGATGAACAGCGCCGCATACAGGTACTCCACCTGCGGCTTGTCCACGATCGGCGCAACGATCAGGTACGCGGACACGACCAGGACCACAACGGGAATGATGAGCGGAACCTGCGGGCACGACGCGGCGTCAGGGGCTGGCCGTAAGCGAGGGGACGACTCGAACCCTCAGGGAGCTCGTCAAATGCAGCGACGGCTTTACTAGATATATTGTTGCTAGTTAAGTGAGTTTGATGCAAACTGAGTCTTGGGAGAGAGAACTGCATAGCAATGACCTTCAGAGCAATTGGGAAACAGATGTAAAGCAGTGTGCCAGCATTCCAAATTTGAATTAAGGCCATTCATTGATGGTTGTTGAGGTTAATTGAATTCAACTTTTTATGGATTTTCAAGAGATATTTCGAGGTTCTGAAATATTCAATTGGTTGTCCAAAGTGTGAGGATTCCATAGATATTTGTTTCGTTGCGATCGGATAACGGGTGTGGCCTGGAAAGTGTATACGGTAAGAGGTATATTCTTAGCTGGAATTTACCCTTAAGTACATCTTTCAATATACCGGCTAAACATGGTTATTTAAAAACTCTTGAAAGTAATTAACGAGTGAATCTTGCGAAATGAAAATGGTTCAATTGGTTGTCCGAAGTGTGAAGATTCCGAAAATATAGGTTTCGTCGCGATCCGGCGAAAGGTGTGGCCTGGAAAGTGTATACCTTACGAGGTGAAAGAAACGGCTCGACTTCGGAGCTCATTGAACAGACTTAACTGTTGTAACTGAGGGAAAGCCTGAATTCCATTGCAAGCCCACTTCTCAGAGGAGTGAACTTACTCTATGTTAAGATAGGCATACAAACCATCAGATTTCATTAACCTGTGGTGGATCATCTCAAGTATAAGTTGACATATCGGCAACTCCTAGTAAAGCTGAGTCCCGCAGTGATTGGCTACGGCCACAAGACACAGAGGCCGCGATTGTTGTACGCACCTTGTAGGGCCGCGGGGCGTTGGGCTTGGTGTGGCGCATGACGAGCAGCGCGAACATGGCGCCGCCGTAGAAGATCCACGCGGTGAAGCTGAAGAAGTCGATGAGCGAGTCGATGCTGCCGGAGAGCACCATCGCCACGGCAATCATCGACTGCAAGCGACAACCCAGCAAAAGGTCAGGCTTCGGGGTCATAGGACGAAGTTATTTTGCTCAATGCGTGATCAATAGTGCTAAAGACAAGACTGCATTGAGAGAAATTATGGAAATAACTGCAATTATAGTGTATTTTCAAAGATAGTCCACATTTGTTTTGGAATTTTGTGGCCATTTTTGCCATTTTCTGAATTTGAAGGTAAGGTGAACATAAGGTAAGAAGAAGAACAAGAATCATGAGGTAAGCAAATATACGCCATGCAATTCAGTTGGCTCTCGGAGTCAGACACCGAAGTTGGAGAACTTGGAAAAGGTGGAGAAGCTGGCCACAAGCAGCCCACTGGTTTGCTGGTTTGCTCGGACTATCCAGCCATTTCTCCTGAGCAGATTGAATAACGTGAATTTTCTTCAACCAAGTAGTTTTGCTCCAAAAAGATGCCACCATTTCCCCTTCCCCCTCCACCCTCATTACCGCTTCCCAACACACCTCAGAATATTAGCAGCTTGATTTTTTTCAATTGCCTTTAGGCCGTTCTCTTTCAAATCAACCATAATTTCATTCTTGGGATTCATGCCGCCTTTTTCCTAGCCATGGACGAGTTATAAAAATGCAAGGTACATGTATTCTTTGTTTTCCAAGTTGGTATACCTACCTGTACAAATTAAAGTTTCGAAAAAAACTATTTTAAACTGGGATTTGAATGCTAAATAAAAGTCTCGCTGGTTTCCCGACTTTTCGTAACATATACTTGCTACTTTTTTCAAGGGTAGTAGCTCAACTGTTGTTAAAAATTTGAAAAAAAAAACCATATTGATGTTAATTATAACTAGGCTTCCTAAATTCGAATGTATTAATGATCCTGTCAATTCCAAAAGATTATCCAGAATAATTTTTAATACATTGCAAAAAACTATCAAAATTCTCACGTCAGTCGAGCTATCACCCTTGAAAATGTGGCAAGTATAATATGTTGCAAAACGACTGGAAACCAGTGAGACTTTTATTTAGCATTCAAATCTCAGTTTGAAATAGTAATTTTTCAAAATTAGTGCTAAAGATAGGACATAGTAGACATGTGTCTAAGAAATTTAAATACCTAGCTAATTTAAATAGTTAATTAACTATACCTAGTTAAATAGTTAATAGTTAATTTAAATGAAATAGCTTTCATTGAGAAAACAGTTACCTACATCACTTACTATCAATAACTCAACGCAAAAGTCGAAATCTTCAATTTCAATGCCCCCCAAAAAAAGTCATGTATGTATATATTCTTTTTGTATGTGTTTGCGCGCGCTCTAGAGACCAAACTCTAAAACCGATTTGGATGAAAATTTCAGAGGATCTACCTTTGTTCTCAACTTAGACCCCCTGCGTTTTTAGAAAAGATCGGTTCAGAATATTTAAAATAAATACATTTTTACTAAATTTCCGATTTTTTCAATGTTTGAATCCCTGTAAATGTCAAAGTTCTTTACATAACTTCACCAAAACTTATATACATGTCAACCTTGTAGATATTTATCATGCCTGAAAATCTTAGGTTGGTAGGACTTTCCGATTGGTTTCTATTCGCATATTTGGAGTGATTTCTTCGTGATTAGATGCCGGATTCAATAGGTCCGCTTTCCTTCGTTTCCTTGGTTACTAGCTTTGTTGATTTCAAGTCTGGGGCATAGTTTTTACAGATATCAGAAGTTTTGTAAATTTCGTGCTTGAAAGTAATTGAAAGTAAATCTGTGTCAGAAATATTTCTCCTATCTAATAAAACCCCTTGGCAAAGAGTTACGCTCAATGAGCTCAATTACGCTCAAGTGAGCACTTTTTCGCTATCTGACAGCTCGGAGAGATACAAAGAAAGGTCAGAATCGTCTTCATTTGCAAGTGATCAGAATTTTCGAGAAGGCAGTGGTCTAGCTTGGAGCTCCATGGTTTTCGTAGGACTTCTGCCTGCACCTTTTTATCCGCTTAACACAAATCGCTACGCTCATCTTCAACGCAACACAAATTGCGTTCGCGAAGCCCTAGCATTGTTTTTTTGAAGCATGATTAGCACGTGATATAGCGGAGAGTTGCCGCTAGCGACTGGTTAACTGTGACTATTAAGCCTCTCTAGCTGTGACTATTGAGCCTCTCTAGCTGTGACTATTGAGCCTCTCTAGCTGTGACTATTAAGCCTCTCTAGCTGTGACTATTAAGCCTCTCTAGCTGTGACTATTAAGCCTCTCTAGCTGTGACTATTAAGCCTCTCTAGCTGTGACTATTAAGCCTCTCTAGCTGTGACTTGTGACTCACGTGGAAGATGAGTCCTGGCGCTGGCGTGAGTCGTCGCACGTGCACGTACGACAGGATGTCCAACAAGTGGCCCTCGCGGCTCGCGGCAAAGCAAAGTCTGCCAGGAACAAACAACGCACGGTCACCGTCTTGCGAATCTGTATCCATGTGGACGACCGAAGGGTCACTTACGCGATAATTGCTTGTCAAGCGTTCCTGCGGTGAAAAGCTTTGGTTCTATCTGCTTTTCCAAAGGTTGGCTAGTGATTCTTTTTGGGCAGAGAGTGCCAAATGGATGGTTAGTTACATGAGGAATTTTATCTGTGAGAAGAGTACAGTCACTCATAATTCATGGTCAACCATTCATTTCTTCAAGTTCAGTTACCGGTTTTTTACTTCTCGTTTGCAATTAGCATTGTTTTGTTTATGTTTGAAGATGTTATAACTAACATTGGTATGCTAGGAGCCTAGGGAATTCTTTGGTTCTATTACGTACCGATGATATAAGTAACGGTGTAAGTCTTTCACTGGACTCTCACTAGGACTGGACACATATATCTATAGGTATATTGAATTTGTGGATTTAAAAACTTATAATCTGGGTCTGGGGGCACCCCACGTATTGTTAGCCTGGTCACTGTCCGATTCGCTAAATCCGAGCGTAGTGAAGGCAGCAACGAACCTGCCTGCGGCGAAGAGCGTCCCATTGGCTGAGCCGAACGTGGATACAGCGACCGAGAGCGGAACGAGCCACGCCATTACGCCCAGGATGCGGTTGCCGAACGTCTGCAGCAAACAAGGGTAACGCCGTCATGCAAAGAACCTGGCGGTACTTATTCGGTAGTACGAATAGCCTGGGGAACGGGTTTGCTCTAGCTATGAATTACAAAATTGAAAACAGCAATTTGATTTGATTATGTAATAAAGACAAATATAAATTTTTTCCATCTTTTCCATCATTTAAAATCAGCAATGGAGGTGCAAAACAATACAATTTAAGTGTATATTTTCATATTACTGCCCCTCCTCTCCTACAGCTTCTTCATTCTCTTCTCTATCTGTTAATTCAATTCAATTAATGATTTCTTAAAACAATTCTTCATACATATCAAACATATAACCCTTCAAACAATAAAAATTGTATAAATTTCCATTGTTACAAACCAAAGATTGGCACATAAAACTTTGCAAGGGATGGCTATGAGGTAGGCAGGGTGCTTCTCTGTGCGACAAAGCTTATAGCAGTCATTTGGACGGAATAAAGCAAACATGGAACCTTTCGCCATTTCACGAGTTTTTGTAAACAATTCCTTGAAACTTATAGGAATTAGGAAGGTACTCTTCAATTTCAAGGTAATGCTAGAATCCCTATATTTAGAGCAGATTGCAACCTTCTTAACAACACCATATCCATACTTGAAAGTTTCAATTTAACTCATTGTTCCGTGATGCAAATTGCTGTCTGTTTGGCGTGCTATGCTTGGCAGGGTGAGAAGTATAGAAGTGCGACAGATCAACAAAGATTTCTGAGCAGAAGCATCAGCCTTTGGAACAAGCTACCACTGGTTATCGTGGCTACATTCCCGAACATGCAAACCTGAAACCTTGTAACTACAAACCTGAAACCTTGCCTTGACATGTCTATATTAGCAACCAATATATACCACGCTAATGAATATTCTACGAGAATAATAGATAAAACTAAACTAAACTAAATTCAACCATCGCTGGTGGACTCACAACTGCCACTGCCTCGGACTCGATCATCTCGGCGGGCGACATGACGGCCAGGTAGGAGACGTTGATGAACGCGTAGCAGAGCGTCACCAGCGGAATCGCCACCATGATCGAGCGGGGCAGGTTCCTGCAGGCACAAGCGCAGCGATAAATAGATCTCAATTCCTCGCGCCATCAGGCCAAGCTTTCGGGCTCCCAAACTCGAGTCGGGAACTTTGTCGCGAGCCCTGCCCTAGCGGGGCTTGAAAGAGCGTTTGTAATAATTTGCCCGGTTTCCTTTCAGTTTTCCTTCCCTGACCTAACGCTAGTGTTATGAGAATTGGATTTTGACAAATTTGGAAACACTTTTGATTGTAATGAAATGGGAATCTAGTCCTATTATCCTCTAACTATTGAACCTCTGAAGTCTAAGAGTACCTAGGTAATTTAATTTATAATATCATATTATAATAATTCAGCTGCTACCCAGCAGAGTTGTTCCCTCGACTTGTTCTAAATCACAGATATCTATCAAGAAGTTAAAATTTTGCGTACACCGAATTGGATATGATGATGACAATATGAATGGTGAGGCTTTCTCTGACCCGCTGACTTAACGGCAATCAGCGGTGGCAGCCGCTGAGCTGCTCTGACGTCTACGTCTGACATAAATATAGGCTCGTAGGGATCGGCACACAGGCGGCAGGTAGTGCGCGGAAAAAGCGCGCGGCCAGCAGGAATCGGCTTCAAAACTCCGGCACAGCGCTGCTGTAGCTGAATATGACTCAAATTCCAAATCTTTTTTGAAAGGACTCGTCTCAATTGCAAATTCGGGTGTGCATCATTTTTAAGTCAGATCTCGTAGTTTAAACCTGTACCTACAGACAACGGTGTGTGAAGGCCTAGGTTTATGGTTTTTGCCAAAGCATTTTAATAATAGTGCGGAAATAGAAACTTATGTAACGAAACGTCGGGAAACCAGTGAGACTTTTGATTTGGCATTCAAATCCCAGTTTAAAATAGTTTTTTCCAAAACTAGTGCTAAAGATAGGATATAGTAGACGCAAGTCTAAGAAATTATGAACTCAGTTTGTTTTTGAACCAATTACTTACAGTGTTAAATGAGCCTAGGTATTTTAAGTTAGAATGTGCCAATATTTACCTTGCTGATTCCAATGCATTTGAAAAAACGGGGAAAATATTTTTGTGCAAGTCACGTTCCCTATTAGCCAGGCTGGCCGTATGCGAGCCAGCCAATTCGCAGCGTTGCCATTTTAGCGCCACCGGACTGCCGATCCCGGAGAGTTATACAAACCTTGCCCGCCGATGTTGCAACAATGCCGAGCGATTGCTACGCTGCCGCCGTCACTACGGAGAGACACCCATCGCGCCGAGATTTGCATCTTACGTTCTAAACAATGAAATGGCGGCAATTGTTTTTGCCTCCCTAGCAATCGGCACGGAACAGGCGGAGACTATCACTGGGCGGAATCGCTCGCTGCAGTGGAATTGAATATGACGTGTTCGAAAGCAGTTTGTTAATTCATGTGTGGCGAGTTTTGATTTCAACAATGTGGATGCACGTGTACCTATCTGGCGCATACGGCACGCGACAATCGTTAAGGACGTCTTCCATTTTGGGGCGTCTTTGTCAAAAGTCTGACGGCAAAACCTTTAGACATAGGTTTTCGGGGTCTCGAGACAACAAAAACTGAAGACGAGAGTACTCCATGATTTATTTTAGCTTATTTCATTTTGCTTATTTGTGTAAGGGAAACAAATTTTGATTTCAATCACAGTATACTTTGTTTAAAGGTTTCACTGCCGGTATATTTTCAGGAGGTGAAAAAGTACGGGATTGAAAAAACGGATCTGATTCAGTCTCCATGTAATATTGCCAATGGAAAATAATCCCACTTTCTTTTTTTGAAATGAAATCGCCTGCGCTAATACCCGCCTCTGACATCGGAGTTACATATTTCCGGTTGGGAATATTAGCCAGAGTCGTTTCTCACGCCGCGGCGCCCTTTGCCTGACACTGGCCGCATCCCCGCTCCCCGCGCTCGGCCAATCGCGGCCGAGCCGAGCGCCGGTTCTTTGAAAGTCATGCTGTTATTGCGGCGTTGCGGTCACTGAGGCAACGTTTCCATGGCGACGGGGGCGGAGGTTGGCGGGCGCCGAGCTACGAGCGCCGCGCTGATCAGGGACGACATCCTTAACGTGTGCGCGCCTCTCAGATATACGCAAAAACCAAACAGAACTGAGCACAAAAAAGGAGTTGATCCGAGTCGGATTCCGCGGAAACTGCCTGTCGAATGAAGTAGGTACCGGATTGAGATTCGCGAGTTGCTTGCATAATTTTTTGCAAAAGCTGCTTGTGTCTTATCGCTAAACCCGAAACACCCTTGTGCTTTTGTAGCTGGTGTGCTTTTCCAAAAATGGCTAGCTAATAGAATACTTTCTGTAATGGATCTTTAATTTTGGGCACGAATCACAAGGTTTACACACAGGAGAGTGGTTTAAAACTAAAATGTGTACTGTTCATTTCAAATGCAGTTTCCTCGGCCGATTCCGACGCCTGGTGACTGAGTATTAAAATGAACCCAACAAACTCGAAAAACAATGAGAGTGTGTGAATGAGGCGATAGATAACGATTCGTCGGCCGGTGGCCGGCCCTCGTATAATAATTGCGAGCCGTCAACACAAGTCTAGGAGAGCGACTCACTTTGAGGGGTTCTTGATCTCCTCGGTGACGTAGTTGAGGTTGTTCCAGCCGTCGTAGGCCCACAGTCCGGTGTAGAACGCCGTCGCGATGTTGCCCAGCGACGGCGTCGTGCCTTCGAACGGACGCTCCAGGTGCTGGGTGTTGCCTGCGAATCGACAGACAGCGAGGTCAAATTGATTGCGTCGGGCGGAAAGTGAGGGACGCGTGGTCGGTAAAAACTTAGCAAAATAGTTTGGTACAAAATCTGGCCTCTCAATCAGGATGTTTATAATATCTGTGGTTCTTGTTTTGATGTTTAAATTATATTTATCTTTTGTTTAATGTTTTAAGAATACAAAAAGTTAAAAAAAACATCTGGGTTTTCAATCGTAAAGCCCTTTTCCTCGTGAGGAGAATCTAGTTCTCGGATAGGTAGTCGGTCCAGACTAAAGATAATCAAATCCTTTTGGTCTCATGACCAATTTAGCATCCAGACATTTGGGTATGGAGGTACCTACCTTGGAAGAGCTTGTATGCGCCGCCGCAGATGATGATGAGGATGGCGACCAGCTTGGCAGCGGTGAACGCGTTCTGGACGCCCGTCGCTAAGTTCACGCTGAAGCAGTTGATGAACAGGATCACCGCTGCCAGAAAAAAACACAGCGTCAGGCTCCCGCTAGCATTTCCTTGTTCAAATGCAACTGTGAGAAAATTCGGAGAACTTATTTCCAGTCGCAGAATATTGCTTGCTTTTAGATATTGTGGGAAAAGTTGGGCACAAGCATTAAATCCTGGAAAATTGTTGGATTTTAAAATTGTGGGTAGGGGAGAGGTGAATATTACAGGTGCAAATCTTGTGCCTGCTGGGAAGAGGTTATAACCTCTACCCAGCCGGCACAAGATTTGCACCGCTTATTTCTTCTTTGCTGCCGTCCAAAATATGCAAATTATACGACAATTCATTGAAAATCATGACATTAAATTAAGCCTACACTTTTTCTTGAGCACTTGGCTACAATGAATTCGGTTAGAGGTATTTAATCAGCTATAAGATATCTGTTTTTTATTCGTTTCTGGCAACGATCCACTTGCACAAAAAAAGTACCTATACCTACTGTTATAATCTACAATAATTTAATTCGGTTGACCTGTTTTGCTTGCCAAGGCAGTGGTTTAGTGTTTTCAAAAATAATTCAAGAAGAAAGTTGGACAAATTAAGAGGGTCGCTCTTGTCGTTATTTATTGACGGTGCTATTTTTACTGATTCCAAGGAAGACCTAGAGCAAAACATGCGTTGCGGTGCACCGGGACACCTAAATAGACCGGCCAGCGGTCAGCTTTTTGGAAGAACAACGCGACAGCGGTTTGAAACATTCTAACACTTGGCCGGACGGAGAGTGAGTACTAAGGTCACTTTGAGCGCAGAAGAGTTTAACGTTTGTGCTGAAACACACATCTGCGACTGAATTGTTGCCAATGGCAATCAATTGAAAGCCTAACGAGGAGGTACTTTTCAGTTAGGAAACATAAATCGTAGTGCCCTGTCAAATGTGAGGCTTGAACAGGAATGATGCATTAAAAATAAATCAGCAAAAAGAATATCTTATCAAGAGGTTATCCCTAGACTACCTAAGCTACAATAAGCGCTCTGTACGAACTTGGATGTGCATGCAATTATGGGATAATTAAGTATAAATCATCCCCCATGGGATATTGACGCGTTGTTATAAGAACAGTGATAGACAGATAGATAACCAATAATATGAGAGTGCAATTTGACAGGCTTACGGCCAAGAATAAAAATGCTGGTTTCCTGAAAGAAATATCTAAAAATCTCCGACAGCGTGTGAAAGATTGCCAGGTTATAGAGGCCCATTAAACTCGAACGTGAGAGCAAAATATAAGCCCATGGTGAGAGCATGTCCTCCCGCCACCCCCTCCCCTCCTTACACCTGCCCAACTTAATGGACAAAAACAACGTGACATGGGTTATGCGTACTTGTTACACCATCTTAATTGGAGCTTTTTATATAAATTGACACCACACACCAAAAAGATTTGTCACCGATGGTGATGCAAATTGTCAATTAGGATGTTATGTTGGGAGAAACGAAATGTCGGGCGTCGGCCTTATAAGGGAACTCTAAGGCCTATAAACTCCAATCCAGCCGTATAAAAGCTGGAAAATATAGTCCGAAGTACGTTAGAAGTATAGTCTTACACTAGAATTAATTTGAGTTTGCTACTTTTTGACATATCAAGTACCATACCATAGAATCAAATGATTAAGTTTTTATCATTAGGTACCATTACAAATGGTATTTATCATTACCATTATTTACAATTTTAACCTTTACAAATCGTACAGAGTCAAAATTGATACTTTACTTGGTAAAGTAAGGCTAATACGACTGTATTAGGTGAAATTTCGAGAGAGTCGTAACTACGTCTTGCAAGTACCTACTTCGATAATGTGCCACTCACCTATGGCGAGCACGGCGACGATCTTGACGACAGTGGCGGGCGGCTGGCACTCGGTGACAAACGCCTCGACCGCGTACTCGGCAAAGCTGAGAGTGATGATGGCCATCTGCGACGGCTTCAGCACGAGCGTCGAGACCCACGAGAAGAGGAACGCCGGCAGCGGACCGAACGCGTCCATGAAGTACGCGTACTCGGCGCCCGAGCTCGTGTTCATCGTGCCGAGCTCGGCGTACGCCAACGCCCCTGCGTGAACAACGACAACGACGTGGTTAGGCTCCTTAGGGCATGGTTACCAACTTACCACTACCGCTGATGCCGGTGTCGCATTATGTTTGTACTGTCCTCTAACATTACCCCCCAAGTAAACACAGCATCCAGCAACACCTGGCCAGTACACTCAATATGATCTACGATTACTGTACCAGTAAACATAAAACGATTTGAGACTATTGGACCAGTACACATATTACATATTATTATTACTGGGCCAGTAAATAAATACATAGACAGTAATATAAAATTTCAAAACATATCACTATAATAGTATTACTGGCTATGCACAAACAAATCAGATCAATCAAATCACAGGGTGACCAAACACAGTGCAGGGAGTAATCTGGAAATAGCCCAAAGGTATAATGCTATTACTTCCCAATATTATTAAATGTGAAATCACCTTTGCATTTCGACATTTCGACATTTCACATTTCTTAATGTTGGGGAGTAATAGTAAAATACCTTCTGGCTATTATCAGTTTACTCCCCTGCATTGTTTTGGAGTCACCCTGTAGTGCATCTAGTTAGATTGCACCGAAATGCAAAGGTAATTCATAATTTATAATGTTGGGGAGTAATAGCATTATACCTTCCTTCAGGTTATTATCTGATTCTTCCCCTGCATTATTTTGGAGACACCCTGTAGTGCATCTAGTTCGTTTGCATCGAAAGACAAATTTGAAATCACATTTAATATGTTGGGGAGTAATAATAAAATACCTTCTGGCTATTATCAGTTTACTCCCCTGCATTGTTTTGGAGTCACCCTGTAGTGCATCTAGTTCGATTGCATCGAAATGCAAATGTGATTTCACATCTAATAATATTGGGGAGTAATAGCATTAAACCTTTAGGCTATTATAAGTTTACTCCCCTGTATTGTTTTGGATACACTCTGTACCCTACAAGTGATGCATCAAGTTTTGGGGAGTAATAACATTTCACTGTTTTTGTTTTACTGGGACAGTACAAATAATATGTACTCAAACGCTGGGGTTTTTCAGCCAGTAATCTCATTACAATTCTTGTTTACTGGCCAGTAGTCATATTATGAACTGAGATTACTGGGGTAATATTATTTTGGCAGTACGAATATTTTGTTACACCGGTCATCTTAGGGGATCTGAGTGATCACCTTGTAGCAAGGCTCAAAAGTTAGATTCAGCTAGCTGCCACAATGGTAGGGTGTCCCCTCACGTACTTATTCGCCTACTATAAAGACAGCTGTGGTTGTGTTGGATTGGCTGTACCCCTCACTAAAAAATTGCATTACAATTCTATTGAGTTTCGGACAATATAACCAAAAACCGTCAGTCATAATTTTACGTACGACGTCGTTAGTGCAGCAGATTGCGTTCATTCCCCGAGCTAAAAATACAGTAAAAATCACGATACTGAAACTGAAAGCAAGAACTAAAGTGGAATAAATATTGCTTCTTTGAACCCAATGACTACCCCTGAACCTTTGCGAATCAATCCGCGAAAAGGAGAGCAGTCGAGGTCGCGTTCCACTTCCAATTCCGCGACGTCGCGAAACGAACCCCCCTGCGTGCGCCGCGACTGCCGTGAGGCTGATGACGCAACAATCGGGCATGGACCATCAACAATTGTTTACACAACAATGCACAAGTACAGCGGCCGCTGCTATTGTCTGCGAGCCAATTCGCGCAGCGGTGGACCGCGAAGACGACGACGATGGGTTTGGCAAGCCACGAGAACTGATGCCGCCGCTAACAAATAACACTCCTGGACATCACTTCCTTCCTTTCAAGGAACCGCGTGATGGACACACAATACAGGAGTTTTACAACAATACTGCGAGGGAGTAGGAATGTTTGGCATGGCCTCACTATAGCCCAATTCAGAAGCTGGCAGGCTTGTAATTATTATTTACTGCTGCTGAATGCTGAGTGCAAAGTGCCAGAGGCGTATCGAGAGGGGGAGGCATGGGGGGCAAGATGCCCAGGGAGCCGGCCACAGGGGGGCGCCGAAAAGTAGGAGAGAAAAGGGAAAGGAGAAAGGAGAAAAGAGAGAAAAAGGAAAAATTAAAAAGAATAAAGTAAAAAATAATGTAGCTATATGACCTCTTGATCCTGCCGTCAATTGTCAAGAGGTGCACTTGTTATTGCATACCTATTATATAGGACTATACCCATGCTCTTCATCGCGTTGAAGGATGATCGTGTGTGAACCGATTTTCCTCAGTTTAAGATAAAGTGTAAGCAACAGAATGTTCTCTGCCCTAGAAAATAAGCACTAAGTGCTAATGATCATGCATTGCAAAACTGCTCGCAAAAAGATTTTCTTTGCGCCATTGGCGTCGCCCCCGGCTTAATGGATTTCGTCCGTTGTTCTTAATTCCCTGTTCGGCTACCCTCTTGAATGCCCTCAAACGCATATATTTTCACCACAAGCAACCGCAAGCGACTGTTTTTCTCGTGGGCTGCGTCCCCGAACCCGCACCCTTTCCCTGGTCTTATTTCTGCTTTGAGTTTTTTTAAACTATGGAAGTATGGGTCCAAAAGTCGACTGTCCTACGGTCAAATGCGCCCCTGGGATAAAAATTCAAGAGAAATATGCCCATTTAATACAGAGAGTCCTAATCGACTTACTTCTTTAAATAACTCTTAAAATAATTCTCAGCCAAAAAAAATCTAGCCACAAAAGGGTTAAAAAGATCGCTTGCTAAATTCAAAACCCAGCTATGACCCTAGAATTTTCGTATAATTTTCGCCAATGAGTGAGGGGGTGCGCAAACTTTAGGGTTTGCGCCGGGCGCCCATGACCCTTGCTACGCCTCTGCTTTAAGTGCATGTGGTAAAACTTTAAAATATAGCAGCTGCATTTTTGCAAGTGTTGCATTGTTGAGACACCTGGATAGGACGAAATTGTGGTACGAAATACAATTTGGCATGCGAGCTAGAGCGCGCCGAAACAGAGATATAATTGAGACGCACATCGTTTGGTTGAAAGCAGCGCAGTTGCAGAAACAGTCGAATCGAGATGATTGGCGACACCGAGCAATGGCCAAGTCGACAAACTACATGCGATTGAATTGATTGATTTACGACGCGGACAACTGGCGCCGAGCGCCCAAGTAGGCCGAGAAACTGCGAGCACGGGTGCATACTACAGAGCGCGATTCACTTGATCCCGGCGGCCCGGCGGTCGCGACGAGGTTGCCGTCGAGGCACGGGACGGCGGAAGGGCAATGGAAGGTCACTCTCGCTGCTCTGCGAACACAAAACCGGCACGCACCCGCCGCGAGCGGCCAACGCCTCTACATTCTAACGCGGGTCACATCCCTTTCCCTCCCTTGCAAGGGCTGGGTCCATCCCTTGAATTCGGCAGCCGCCGCCGTAGTCGTCGCGTTCCGACGAGATCGATATGGGTTCAGCTTCAGCGTCGCTGACGGGATGCCCCCACGTGACCGCACGCGGGGCTGATGTCGCCTCCAGACTGCCGCGGGTGCAGTCGAACAACAAACAAATCTCCACGCGCAATGGTATCGATAAATCAAGCTCAGTTTGCGGCAGCGAGTGTCGCGAACGGAAAGTGAAACTTGCTTTGGTTTGCTTTGCATCCCGGGGTTTTTGGCTCCAACACTCTCGCCCCTCCGTGACAGCCCTAGATTTACTGGGCAGCCATGAGTAGGGGGTGGGGCCGAGTTTTTGCTGCGTGTTCGTTAGCTCGAGCGCTGACCTTGACCTCCAGCGCAAACTTAAATTGGCTTGCGTCGCCACTGCCCGAAAATGCCTCGACTCCCACATTTTGTGTTCATTTCGCTGCTTCATGTAGTAGCCCATTCTGGGAAACCTACAACCTGCATTTTCACTTTCTCGTATAGACCCATACCGCGCGGCCTTGTAAGTTCATTGGGGTTCCTAAAGTGATTTAATGTAACTTCATGGCAGTGGCACTTCATGGCAGGCCACGTCATCATGAAGTCAGCCAGCAAGCTTCGAGTCAGGAAGCTCACTCGGTCAGATTTACACGGTGGTTAATATTGGTTTCAGGTTTTGGTTATGTTTCATTCAATGCTCTTGAAAGGTGGCACAGCCTTTTAAAATCGTTAAGTTTCTAGAAGGCAGTAACATACCCTTCCTTCTCTTGAAAGGAAACTTGAACGATATTTAGAACACGTCCTAAATGAGAAAACATTGAATTCAACCTTGAATTCAAGGTTGAATTCAATGGTTTAATGAATTCAATTGTTGTTTGGACAGTTCAATGCATTGAATTCAACCTTGAATTCAATGCATTGAACGAAACATTGAACCGTGTAAACCCAGCTTTAGAGTTTCCTTGCTCTCAAGGCCGTGTGCACGTCCTGTGTGCCGCGTGATCCGTTGTAGGACTCTGAGAGCTGCGTTGAGCAATCAATGGCATGGCCGACATGCACGTGAGCCGACTAGTTTTGTGATGAAACCCGTCGTTTCAGGCGGGCGCCGCAAGTATATTTTAGCTGCGTTCCGGACAAAGTTGCACTCGAATTCTTAAATTAGACTTTCCGAGAGAGTCCGGGCGCGCGATCGAGGCGGAGGATCGCGTGCGGGCCGGCACTCGACGGCGACGAACTTGAACTACCTATATCGGTGAAAAGGTTGCACGGAATGGCGAGGAACATTGGGACGGGGTGCATGACGTGGCCGTGGACGAGACAGCCATGGCGTGCACGACAACGGCAAAGGGTGCGCTTCACACCTATCATAAGGAAGAGAATGGTTTCCATCATGCGGGACGCAAACACGACAATTCCGACAGTCAAGTATCTGGCATGAAACTTCGTCGTGGCATGTGGGTGCCTGTGTACGAAACAAGAACGGCGTCTCTTTGATGTGAAACTAAGCAGCCGCCTTTAAAGATCCCCGTGCCTCTCTTCCTGATCTGCTTTCAAAGTTGCGAAAAACATCGCATGCACCAGCACAAATTCCCATGTGTTTGCGAATTTCGAGTTTCGATGACGACGACGACGACGACGATGGGGAAAACAGGAGAACAAAGGCGAGCTCTTGCCAGAGGCGCCCTGATCGCGCTCTAAATTTAACCCCGCCGTGAGATTCACCGCCCGTGCGATGCTTTGGAGCGTCGGCAGCTCGGAACACGGAAACCATGCGTCATGACTCATGCTCACGAGTCAACACGGCGGTGTCTGCAGCGACCACTCCATCCATCCTTCAACCATCTTTCGTCCTTCGACCTCCACTGGTCTTTGAACTATTCGACCTGTGTAAACAAAGCCGACAAATGGCTCGCAGCATGGACCTTGGCTTCACGGAATCTGATTTGAAGAGTAAGGCAAAATGGTATGCCAATGTCAGTTTTAATCTAGTGCAGGGAGAAAACGAAAGATGCAACTCGCTGGCTGAAATGAGCAAAGTGAACTCAAGGCCAAATAAACCGTAGAAGAAAATGTGTTAGCGAACGTGCAGACTCCAAGGTTCCCGCCTTGTCGACGCCGCCGAGGGTCTGGCTTTGACCCTCAGCTGCACCGGACATGAAAAGGGCGCTCCGGCGAACCCACGTCGGCGGCGGCGTCGACGGCGGCAGGTGCAAGGCGTCTCGGGCCGCCGACGACGCCGGGTCACCAGCGTCGCGATGTCGGCTAAAATTAGCGTCGGCGTCTCACGCGCACGCGGCGTCGACGAGTATTTGCGTCGAGCGCGCGTCACGCACCGTGTGCGTAGAGCGCCGTCTGCGGCGTGCGTTGCGAGGAAACCCGAGATTCCCGCGTCGGCGTCGGCGTCGGCGTCGGCGTCGGCGTCGGCGTCGGCGTTTGGCGCCGAGCTCGGCGTCGCGCGCAAGGTGCGTCATGCCGAGATCCTTGCGACCACTCGAGCGACTAACAGACCTTCCGAAGCAATTCCCGTGGATCGTTTCTCACCGAAGTTTGAAGCCATGTCATTTATATGCACCCCCGCATATTTAATAGAACACAGACAGCCCAAAATTCGTTCCAAGTCTGCCGTCTCCGTCTCTTAGCCTAATTTAACTCATTTCGACCCGGTTTCGTGTCCAGTTAAAGGGCTAACTGCCAGTTAAAATTAAAATAGAGATATCATGATTGGCTGTGACCTTGGAGATAACAAACTTAGCTGGTAGTTAACTCCTAGCTGGACATTGTAAAACCGGCACTTAATTTACGCGCAAAAAACAAGATAAGGGATTCGTCCACTCGCGTGCCGTGCAATTCGGCGTGCTTGGAGGCGACCACGTGACGTGTCTGCCTGCGCGTGGCGGGCGGGCGGGGGCGGGGGTGGCGTGTTCGTGTTTCGCGCGCGCACCTAGCAAATAACAAGTGCGGAAAGTCGGCTATTTGTGTTGGCGGCGCACCGCGGACGGCCGTGGCGAGTGAGCTTGCTTCATTTGTCACGAGCGGCGACGACGCGGTCGCTGTCATGTCCCAGCTCGTCTTGTTAATCGCGCGAACGCGTGTCACCCCGCCGAGTTGACACTTTGACAGCTGCCGGCGCGGTCGCTCATGTCGTCGCGACGGCGAGGTTTGCACGACAACCGAGGGCGCAGTCGTCCGCCCGTCGGGTAAACATCGTGCGCTCTTTTCTGACAAATTTCCATGGGGTTGTCGATGATCTACCTGAGATGCAATTCAGACTTGGTGACCGTCACAATAGTCAATACGACTGCTTATACTGCTGAGATAATGACAACCCCGCCCTGCAGGGTCTATAGCATTCCGGCCACTTATACTCGAGGGTTTCTGCGCATGGCATTAGTGCAGCTGCAGTATTAATGCCCCCTAATATTGCAAGCGCCTCATGGAGCCAAACATTTTCGCGTGTTTGGAAATAGCATCTCCTGAGACTATAGCGTATATATAGTTATTTGGTTCAGCAACATTTTCTTTAGCATGATATTGAAAGGTGATCGTAATATTCTGAGCCGCAGCTTCTCTGAGTGCTTCACTGGTGTTGTCGACGCCTTCGAGGACAAATTCAGCGCGACGCCAACACATCGCATTCCTGACCGACCAAGCCAACGGGCGACGCCGTCGACGCCGACGCCGCCGCGCGCAACCCAACGCGTAGCGGGTGAGGCGAGGCCTGGCCCACGGATCGATGGCGTCGCCCCCCATCCCACCCCACCCACACCCTCGGCACGCGACGCCGCATTGCGTTGCGTCGCAGACGCCCTCATCCCATCTCATCCCGTCGCGTTGCATGGCCTGGCGCAACCGAAGACTGGGCGAGCCGCCGCCACCGCGCAGAGGTCTTCCGAGTCCTCCAGCGAAGCCGCACTCGCTGCTCCAAACGCGGGTTGCCCCGGGCGACGTCGAGTTTCCGAGGGCTGACGCCGCCGAATGGAGACAAATGATCGACAAGATTGGGGAGATTGCGAAAGTCTTTTATAGGCGATCGGGTCCAGGAAAGTGGAATAAGCGACGCTGAAATCGTTTAGTGGGTCTCGCTTCGCTACGTCGGTATAGCTCGCAGTTTGTGGCAATCACTCTGTATGGATGCGACGCCCCCCCCCCCCCCCCCCCATCGGGGCACCCTGACGAGCAGCAGGCGAGGAAACTGCTGGAAACTAATGGAAACCTATAAGACAAACATTTGCAGAGCTCAGTGAAATGAAACTGAGGAAAGCCGAAATGTTTATTGATGAGAATTGATTGACGGATGCTGCTTCCCCGGTATATAATGCTGTCGAGCTCGCCCCGTGGAGGCGACGAGACCGGACGTCAACGATTGAGGAGTCGCGTCTGTTAGGGGGAACTACAGCACATTTTCCTATATAAGGTATACGACGACGTGAAAGTAGCTGACTTACCGAGAAGGGACAGCACGCCGCAAGACACCCAGATGATGAAGCTGGCGCCGACGGAGCCGGTGCGAACCAGCAAGCCCGAAGGCGACACGAATATGCCCGACCCTGTGGACCAAACGAACAACGGCGTCCATCAAGGGTTGTTTAGCACGCCAACGCTTCTCTGGCATTTGACCAGCGTAGTTTTGACCTATAGGAGGTCACAATGACTGATTTGGGTTCAGCCATTTTGTCTTTATTTGACATTTGCACACCATCTCAGTGTCAAGAGGGGCCCGCCGAGGAGTCTAGTACTGGATCTCGTATCCGTATAGTCCCCCTCAGCCAACAACATTTATGTTTGTAGCGAAAAATGCCACTATTTCATTGACCATGGCATGGGAATGTCCATGCCACATTCCCGCTCTATTTGCCAGTTAAAGTTCTGTTTTGCAAGAGTAAGTCTAGGAGGAATTGATGTTAGTGCTTCCCATAGCTTCACTTACGTTGTTCAACCTCTCGTCATCAAAGATTTCTGGTGAGAAATCCCTAAAGTTTGACTCATGAACAATGGTTCTGTTCGCCATGGGGAACATATTATGCCGCGAGCCGTCGTCGCGTTCTTCATCGGCTCCCTTCCAGGCCAGGCTGACCATCATGTATCAGCTAACAATTCCTTCAGCGCCGACACTCTGCCAGCACCATTAAGAGACGAGCATTGATCGACGCGCCCGTAACGTACCTATCATGGTGCCGACGATTAGAGCCACCCCACTGAAGAGTCCCAGCCGTCTCTGGAGGTGAAGAGCGTCGTCCGGCGCTGCGCCCGGCCCCTCCAGCTGGCCCCCCATTGCGATGCCCAAGTCAGCATGGCCGTCGGTCGAGCCGCCGCTGCCCGAGTCGTCGCCGGCTCCGGGGGCGGCGGTGCCCGTCGATGATCCGTTGCAGGACGCGTCGGCGGCGGCTGAGCTGACCGAGCGCGCTCTGTGCTGGACCCGACTTTCTCTGCTGCTCGGCACGGAACTTTCTGTGAACGGACGGACGAATGACGGTGATGTTTAGTGATTAGGGGATTTGTTTCACGGTTGAGATGGTTAGGATGGTTCAAATTACACCGATCGCAAGCTGCCTCATTTAGGGGCTAGGGCATACAGAAACCGTTTTTCCCATGCAAAAAGTTTTAACCGATCAAAACGAACCCGTACAATCAGCGCAAACCATACTTCAAATTTTGGCCAATTTCAACGGTGCCGATTCTTCAAAACCGTTCGGAATGGTTCCTCACTTTCAACGAAATCCTGCAACTTTCGGCTATTCCAGTGCTGGTATAGTTTATCAAATTTCCTTTTCCGGTTTGATTTGGTACTCAAGTTTTGGTATCGCGTTGAAATCCAGGTGCAACTGAAACTAATCAATATGATGCGCCACCTATTGACAGTCAGATTTGTAGCAAACTGCAATTGCAAAGAGGCTCTATAACGGTCGAGGCACAGACATATGTCTGTGCCATATATGTCTTGTTGTTAGTACAGCATGGCGTCTGCACATGATCTCATGAATCTTCGGCGAGCACGCATTGATGGTGCCAAGAATAGTGTGAGATATTGCGAGTCGCCTTTTCGGTGTCGGGCATGGATGCGCCGTATCAGAGAGGGGAGCATTGTTTGCCGGGTAGGGATTACTTCGCATGGCGATTTGGCAGACGACTCCGGTGCGCAGATCAACAAGTGCATGACATGGTTTAGTTTTTGGTTTATTGCAATGTTATAAAAGTGAAGTAAAGTGAACTGCTCGGCGTCATGCGACCAAGTGCAGTACCACCGTCGCATTCCAAAGTTTTCCTCGGTGCTCTCACTTTTGGCGCACTTGTTCGCAGGTTTGTCGTGATTCATATATTACCACTTGTTTGTAAACATGGATCCTGTATTTGTAAACATTGAACTTGTCAAGCGAATGAACGTCAAATCAAATGAAAATAAAATTGTATGATTTGAAATTGATATGCTTTCCCATGGTCATGAACTCATGACCCTTTTCTGCGTTCGCCACAATAATTGTATACCTTTGAACTCTCGCTCAGTCTGCTTCTATTAAAGCACCGGGAGCTTTGTTCTCTAATAACTTCTCTCATTAAATTGAGACGTGAACAACTCTTGTTCAAGTGATTGCTAAGGACATAACGGTTCGTTAGTCAAGGACAGGGAACTTCATTTTCTCTAGAACGATATTACGGACCGTTAAATCCTTAACCCGTGTTTTGAGCAAGCGGGGATTAGTAACACAATGTCGCCAAATAACGATGCATGCTTATGTTCTTACATCTTATCTTCCTATAGAGAAGACGCCCTCATGTGACGTCAATTATACGAAGGATAATTACGGTACCCAAGCATTAATGAACCGATACACCGCCCGGTAGAAGCATGACTTAATGAGCAAAGCCATCGCTGCCAACTGCTTCAGAATCAAGCGTCCTAGCAAAGTGTCCTGGAATCATCCGGGAACCTCCACCACAGGTACCACTGGCTGGGTGCGCCAATTCGCGACGCTGTCTCGCCAAGCAATGGGATGGGCCGCGCTCCGCCACAATAGTATCACGCCTCCCGTACAGCGCGCGATCTATTCCTGGACTGGCAACCTTTCCGCCACGTCCACGTCGCGCCCCCATTTCGCGCGACCTACCGCTTGATCCGCCACTGATCACCGGAAGACGCGCCACTGCGGGACGTTCACTTGGCCCTAAAAGTCAAACGTTCCGCAAAGAACCCTGTTTTCGCGGATCATTGTCATCTTGAGGACTTTATATGGAACTTAAGGGGCTCGATCCCGACCGCCAAATTAAGAACAATTTGTTGCGACCTCTGCAGAAGGCCGCTGACCACGCCGTGCTACCGGTGCTGGTAGCCGTCGACGCCCTCCCTGGGTGGCCGTCGATTGCGCCCCTGCCCCCGACAGCCCGATGTGCATGCAGCGATCACGACGGCCCGCCGTTGGTAATTGGGTTAGCTATCTGGCCGGCTCGTTTCTCGAAATATCTCTGCGCCGCGGCGTCGGCTGCGTTGGCCACGGCGCCCGCGATACCTGCAGCCTGTCTCAGGCGCTTGTCTTCTCTGCAGGCTGCAATGACATCACGCGATTTGCAAGGGCGGACTTCTACAACGGCCATGCACCCCAGTCAAGCAAAGATCCTCCTAGCGGACAGTGAACCGAACCTAGAGGGGATTGTGCATGCTATATTTCTTCGCTGAACTATCAGGCAGTCCTTATTTTTTTGCAGGGTGCTTACGATGACACTATAGTCTCTACAACGGCCCAACTAATGCTATAGAGTCGTCCTGAGCCCAAAGATAGCAATTTGTGTGCTGGTAGGATTGAGGAAAGCAGCCTAATTCACAGTTTTAAGTTTCCTCTAATGTTCGAACCCATCACTATGTAGGCGACTGAGCAAGGCTGCATTGGACAAGAACTAGACGAATAAAAAGCAAATTTGGCGGCGCTCCCGCTCAGCGTGCAGGGCGCCTCGACAACGCACAGTCCATCCGAAGGACGGAGGACCGTGCCTTGCACCAGACAGGGGGGGGGGGGGCGTTGTGGTGTACCTGGAACGACATGGATGCAGTGATTGTGCTGATGCAGCGACGCTTGCTGTGCGACTTCGACGCTCTTGTTCTTGGTGCAGAAAGCGTCCCAGAACTTGCCTCTCATCGCCGAACCGAACCGAACCGCGGACTGTGCGCTACTGCATCAACGCCCCCCCCCCCCCCTGCCCACGACCACCCGGCCCCCCGCCAGCGAGAGTGGCGTTCGCGGCGAGCTTTGAGTGTTTGCTGACAGGCGGCGGCAAGCGCGAAACCAATCACTGCCAGCTCGAGTCTATTCGATGTGCTTTGGCGCGCCTGAAATATGAATATTTCGGACGAGATCATCAGCGAGCTGGATACAAATATGGCCGCCGTTCCTCTAATAAACCAATGGGAATCCGTATAACCGTAATTTGTGGCGTCGGGAATCAATCAAATGTAACAGCTGACCTTGATGCAGCAAATTTGAAACTAATTTGTAATTTTAATTTGACATGGTGATGATTTACGGCTGGGCATGGTTTTCGTAGCCATATTTGCGTGTGCTGACGTCAGTGTCACATGAGCACTACGGTTGGCGCAATCCACGGAGTTGGACACGGCACGTGGCACGAGTCACGGCGCCGTGGATCGGCGTCACGCTGGGCCAACAACCCTGAAGTGGCCGAGATTCAGAGCCGGCCCACGCGGCTCGCCGAGTGGCGGAATAAAAGCCCCTGTCGGCCGGTAAACGGCGCGTTGGGAGAGGCGGCGAGCCGGGAAATTATGCGACAGCGGGGCCGCACAGAGAGGCGGACAAATGCCATAATTTTATATGGCTTCGTAAATCGGCTTTTCTTGCTTTGTGTATGTGAAGCTACAATTTGTGTAGCAACACAAACTTGTTTTTAGCATACAATTATTTGGACTTCGTGGAAAAATGGGTTGCTCTATAAACCATATAGTGGCTAAATCTATTGATATTGTACCACTGATCACAATAGTAAATATGCATATCCAAAGATGAATCGTACTTGAACACGGATTGGACAGGGATCGGTTTTGACCATTAAAGCAAAACAGGGCCAGTCAGTCCCTGGAACACATTTCTCCAAACGCTCCATCGCTTTCCACGATATGCATAACAGAAAATATCTCGAGGAGGCTAAAGTCGTCAAGTCAGCAAAGACGGCCGTCAAAATCAATCACCCATCGTCTCCTCCGTCGCGTCGCGCCCACCATCGACGCCCGTCCAAGGGGGAAGGCGATTCGCCGCCTCCGTGCGCCTGACGATGGCAATAAATCTCAATGTGCACGCGCGCTGAGTGCCGCGTGCAGAGTAATCTAAAGCACATGCGCACGCGCCATAGGCACGACTTGTTTGTTGTCACAACACAATATAGTAAATTGTTATTGTTTTACGACGCAGCGCCTCATAAACACACGGCCTGCTTGCTGCGCTCGCGGCAAGTGAGACTTATTGCGACGACCTCTGCCCGCGCGAAAGAGCTGCGTTTCTGCGCATGTGCGCAGGGTCAAATCCTTGGCCTTCGATGTCCTTGCCACCGCCCAGTGGCCTCGCGCGTCGCGGTCCGATCGAGCCTCAACGAGGGAGGCGACGCGCGGAAAGCGACCGAGGCTTTTCCGGCGCGAAAAGAGTCATGGCGTAGGTACACGGCGGGTCTTCGTCGACGCGAAACGCGATCCTACTTTAGTAGCTCGCATCTGGAGGCAAAAACTCGGCGCTGACTTTAAAGGGGCGACGCGACAACAGAGCCCAGAGGGTGATAAGATGACCTGGGCAAAAACTCGGCGCTGACTTTAAAGGGGCGACGCGATAACAGAGCCCAGAGGGTGATAAGGTGGCAAAAAAGAATAGATGGCTAAAGCGATGCCGCCAATTTTTTTGCGTATACTAATAATCGTGTTTGTATAGGTGTTTTGCTGAATTTTTCAAGTTTTCATGCCACGTGCAATTATAGAGTCGATGCAGATTCGATTTCGATTGGCAATTTTATCGCCATAAAGGTATTGCAACCATCATTTTCGGACCACTATGAAGAAAGAAATCGGATATGAAGTCTCCAGTAACAGCTGCTTGTTGAAATTGCTATATTCCAGACCCACGCGCTTCCAGGGAAATCACTTTGAGCGATTCCCGCGCGGAAAATATGCTGTAACATTTCCAGGCACGAAACGCCCGATTCCCGGCGGGCCCGGCATAGAAGCGTCGACGGGACATGTGGTTTCCCGAGGTTCGCGCTGCAACCGAGCCGATTCCATCGCCCGCTGGCCGAGAGCCAGGGTCGACGGCTCGGACCGCCACATCTCAGCAAAGGACTCTCGAAGACACGCTGCCCCCGAGTACGGGCGAGGGCGCCGAGTGCCCCGCGCCTGCGCCCGCCCGCGCGCGCTCGGGGTTCATTGAGGCACGGCAGGGGCACGTGCAGGGCGCAGACGCGGCCCGCGGGGCGGCGTATTGATCAGCGGGGTCGTGCGCGTCGAGGCTGGCCACGTGGTCTGCCGTCGACGTCGCGGCCCGGCGAGGCAGCCGCGGTCGACGGGGCAGCCGACGACGAGGGGCGCGTGGGGTCACGGGTCCGGGCAGGGTTTGGGACTGAGAACGGGACTAGGACGGCCCCTTTTGAGTTTCTGATGTGTCTCTGCTGCGCAGAATGTTTGTGAGATTGGCATGAGGTTTTTGCATACGATTTTGGTACGAATTGGCAGCTTGTAAAGTGATTCGATAGAGCTTTTCGCATAGCGAAAATGAGATTAGAAGCCTAATTTTCGTTCCAATATGCAGATGGAATGAGGTTAAAACGCTGGCGAAATTGATAATCTCGTTTGCCTGGCTGAGAGAAGCGTTACGTGAGTCGCACGAATACACTTGAGAGTTTTCTTATTCCCCTATTTATTTGGGAAGAATTTTCCATTGAAACTCAATCTTCCAGAATTTTTCAAGAATTTTTTCAGATGAAAGCTGTATCGGCTGGTGAAAAGAGGCTGCAGATTTGAGATCAAAAGGGACGCAAGTGTTTGCATTGTGCTGAACAAATAGGAGGAAACAAAAAGGAATTAATGGTCTGAAGTCTTTTGAAAAGAAATTTGATTCTGCGCGCCCTTAACAGGAACTATGAAGTGTTAATATACTTTCAGTTGCCTTCAAACGGCATTGATTGATAAAAGACTCGATTTGTGTAGGTGCACAAAAACGCGTTAAAATGCCTGTTCTTGGCGCTCTAGCGCTGTTTGTCTCTCAGCTGGCACACGAAGAATACGACGAAAACAGGGAACAAATGAGTTGGCTCGCATTTTCTCGCATTGTGAGGAAAGTTGCAAAACTCTGCCAGCGCTCGAATTGGCTTGAGCACTTGCCCAATTATCGTCAGCCCCGGAACAAACACGTCATGCATAGCATAGTACATGGGAAAGGGGACGTTTAGCAAAATTCAATACCAGGTAAATACTACGCCCATAGTGACTCAGTAATAACGTGGGCCCAGAAATAGAGTGAAAACGGAGAAAGCACCCAATGCATACAGGATGTGTCTATAGGTATAAGTCTGGGAAATGTGTATGTATATACGCGTGGGCGCAAAACGGACATATTGTGACCCAAAGACGGAAATCTTTGCCAAAAGCTCCGACGATGCTCAGACTGCGAAGCGAGGACGAGAGTGAAAAGCTTCCAACGCTCCAGACACATGTTAAATACACCTATATAGATGAGTGCTGTCGATTGACGGCGACCCTGTCATGATGATGTATAAGTGTGGCAAGCTACAACGCTATACATAACGTATACGCGACGGAACCACGCTACGGACCTATATAGTACTTCTGTTGTTTTACCATTGGGGTGCAAACAAATTGTATCTATACCCGGAACTGACGGCGTTCTGGCAATACAGATCGCTCTATTATCCATTATTATCCATTATTATAATAATTGGAACCAAGATGCTGAACACTTAAAAACTGAACACAACGAAACCACAACGTTGAATACCCATCGATCAAATAGCAAATTCCGATTTGCAGAAAACATGCCTATTATTGTACCTATTTAGGTACTGAAACAGCAGATTTAGATGAGGTTGCGCCATTTTCAAGGCCGAATGGAAAATGCATGCTTTGAAGATGAATCGCAACAAATACCTGCACCATCATAAATTGCCCGCGTATTCATGTATTCATTCAAAAGCTCGAGTGCGCGAAGCCCAGACATGATCCAACACCGTTGAGAGCGTGGCCCATTAGGGCAATTAGCGTATACGTGTGCTACGTGTGTGATTGATGTTGGGACATCGACATATGCTAACCAGTAAGCCACACACGTACACATCACTGTAACGACGGTGGCGGGGTTGGGGGGGGGGGGCTGTCAATGGGAGCAATTGCGTGAACTTGGTTCGTCGAGAGCGTCACATGGGCAGACGTGACTGAACGAGCGTGACCGTATACACGCTCACTAATACATGCGGCGATTATACCATTGGCTGCAGACATCAACTAGTTTTGCTAATATTTACACACTACTGTGTTTAAAAGCGAGAATAAACCATCCGTAAATTACTTGACGGAGAAAAAATGAGTAGACAAACATTGATCGAGAATATAACTATACTATTCAGAATTTATTGCAAGAACGCCTTTAGTGTGACCTGACTGGGGTGAGAGAGAGGTGGGATGAAATATAGTATATGGCTGTGATGCAACGGTGCAAGTGCAAGATAGCTATCGAGATGCATGTATAGGATGCAAGTGCATCTGCACGCGAATCGCCGTTGCACTTTGCGAAGGGCTGGTTGGTTGATTTAGTTGCTGTCATGCGTCATATGTCTTTAGTTGCTCAACTATTCCGAAATGTAATATGGAAGGTTGAAAATCTCTCAGATCACGCTGAAGGTGTGAACGAAATGATGATGCAATTTATTGGAAATAGACGTGTTTGGAATCATCCGGAATTTGCTCGAAATTCTTTGGCCGTGACTGAACCTGGAGATCGATTCGAAGCTGGGAACTTTGTGATTTTTATACCATAACCTATATATATATAGGTCCTATAGGAGCCGAAATTGGGAAAATATCAAGGAAAGAAAATGTCAAGCCTTGGGGTATTGAAGAATGGCATTTTCAATTTGGGACAATTACGAGTTACTTGGCTCTGCTATTGTTCACTATGGTCATGTTGGTCATTTGGTAGCGGGGCTCGACAAATTGGAACCGTGTCCTGCACTCGGCAGCCCACTGCTACGCCTATTGGGCGCACTTTAGCGCTGGCTCATCCCATTATACCAGCAGGCAGCAACCTCGCTTGGTACAAACACCTTCAATTTGCGTCTCAGGCTTTCGACACGTCCAATCTAATCGTCGCGTTCGATCGCGGTCCTCGAGGCGAGAGGAGGCTGACGAGGAGGCATCGATTGCCCTCGGCGCTCCAGTCACGTCGATAGCGAGCCAGGAGGACGCTAACGACGACCCATCGCCTGGCGTCGAACCTGGGCGCCACGGTCGTCCCATCGTCCCATCCTTTCTCATCCCAACCCATGCCATTCCATATCCTATCCCGGGGCTTTTCTGGAAATAAATGGGTGATTTTCCGTCATTGGGAAGAGGGAGGACGGGGGGGGGGGGGGAGGAGGGGCGTAAATTCTCGGCTTAGAAAATAGCCTTGGCACAGGAGGCCAAGTTGGATATAATTTATGCTGTATAGCCCGATGCCGTGTATAAAAATAAGTATTTATATTCCCAACCTTATACTTTGTATCTTATACTTGTATTTCCAAAACGAATTATAAAATGGAGCAAAACCACAAGGTATGACACTACGCAGTTGAGCGTATTTTAGTGTATTCATAGCAAAATGAGTGGGGGTTAGTTTATTTATGCGATCATATCAGGGGAAACGGGGGCATTTAATACATCCTGATCGGGATCCCATCAGGATATTACAGTCCTGTTCGATACTTGCTTTACGTCTTGGTCATGTTGTTGTTGATGCAAACTGCAAAGACATCGACAATGCCCCGATTGTTGCGCCATGCGACCTCCTCGGCCTTACCGGGGCTACTGTGATTGACTGGTCAAGTATTTACCGAGCTGATGTGTTATAGGGCGTTAGCTCTTGGCGGGTTGCATTCGGTTTGTTTACGTTTTCGGTTTCGGCGTTCACGAGAGGCTGAGCGCTTCATTCGTACGTCCGAAGACATGGTTCAGGCTAGCTCCCAGTTCTTCGGTCTAACTGACAATTAAGTCTGTTCATTGAGCTGTGAACTTGGACCGGTTCCCTTACCTCGTATGGGATACACTTTCCTGGCCACACCTTTGGTCGGATCGCGATGAAACCTATATTGTCGGAATCTTCACACTCCTGGAAACCAATTGAACCATTTGCAGTTCGAAAGATTAACCCGTCAATTACTTACAAGCGTTTTAAAACAACCCTGTTTTGCTGGTACATTGAAAGATATCAATTCCAGCTAAGAATATACCTCTTACTGGATACACTTTCCAGGCCACACCCGTTATCTGATCGAGACGAAACAAATATCTACGGAATCCTCACACTTTTGACAACCAATTGAATACATCAGAACCTCGAAATATCTCCTGGAAATCCAAGAAATGTTAAATTCAATTTACCTCAACAACCATCAATGAACGGCATTTAAAATTTCCAAATAATCCTTCGGCTATATTCCGTATCGCTATGCCAATGCCATATACGTATCCCTTATATAGGTCGGTCTAATAAACAATGTATAATGGCAACGGCTCGAAGTCTATGCCACTATTGCCAGCAAGTTAATTGAATTGAATAGATTGGAAAAGAAAATTGAATTACTAAGTACGCGGTTTCGAGCGAGGAATATACCCCCCGTGGGATTGACATGCTTTTCCTATTTGATTCGAATTGAATAACGATTTCCAGCGACGAATAAAATGTCAATGATCCGATACATACACTTGAGAAAACGTACAGCCCTTCGCTCTTCGCTTCAAATATACCTATTTACGATTGCCAATTGGGCATACATTGGGATAGTGGCACTTGCACAAGACCACATGCTATCAACTTGATTTTAACGTTAAGCACAAGAGATAGGCCACTTTTCTTGGTTCACAAGGTCATTCAATTCCAAAATAAATCAAGCGCTCCTATAGATGGGACTGAACCTGAGTGCTTATACGAAGCGAAATAAATATCTGGCCAAGTTGTTACTTTGAAAAAAACTATTTCAAACTGGGATTTGAATGTTAAATAAAAGTCTCACTGCAGGTTTCCCGATATTTCGTAACATATAAATAACACTGTACTAGTTTCTTTTTCAAGGGTGATAGTCGAGAATAAGTATATTATCCTTGAAAAAGTATCTAGTATAATATTATGTAACGAAACATTGGGAAACCAGCGAGACTTTTCATTAGTATTCAAATCCCAGTTTCAAATAGCTTTTTCAAAAATAGTGCTAAAGATAGGACATAGAAGACATGTGAGTCTAAGAAATTTAAGTTGTAACTTGTTTTACCGAACTCAAAGGGGTGTGAATCATATGTAACTAGTTACAGCTTGTAGCAAGCCGGGAGTCCACGTTTTCCGAGTATCGTTGCCCTGGCTTTAACGTGGACCCCTGCCAGCGCCAGGGGACGACGACCTGTCTCGGCCAGTGGCAGCATGCTCGCCGGCATCGGCGCCAACCCATATGCCGGTACCTACATAGCACATTAGAGCCAGGGGGGCGGCAAACACCCTATGACGCTGCCACGAGACTCGGATATTTTATTTACAACGCCTACGTAGTTGGCACATGCTTGCAAATATAGAGCTTTCGGGATTTGACGAACAGTTTTATTAACCTTAATTGGGGGAAACAATAAGAGTCAGGAAGTTTCCCTTGAGTTGAAACCGCAGTTTTGTAACTATGGATTTCCATTTTCCAACGCACCCCTCGCGGTGGCAAGCTGCACATCATGCCAAACATTCAAGGCGATGTAAGAATAGGTGCGTGAACGTGAATAGTCTAACAACTCACCCTGATAATGTTGCCGTGCATGGTTCTGATACATGTCTTAGGGACGCGGCCAGGCAATGCGATCGAAGCACGTCCGACCTCGCACATGACACTCCCCACACTGACTGGCGAGTGCCGCGCGACGCCGCGCGACGCCCGACGCCCCCCACGACGGCGGCGGCGGCGGCGTCGACGCACGCGTGCCTTCGGATCGTTCCCTCCCGCCCCGGCCGTCGCGATCCATTCACAAGGCGCCCTCGCTCCAAGTGTATACTACATTTCGCCGCGTGAATGCGAAAATATTTGCCGTGGAGGGAGGGGGGGGGGGGGGAGGGAGTGTTCTCAAGGGCCACAAAGTTTCCAAACAAAATGTGGCCGGCCCACGCGATGATAGCTCTGATGCGCTGGAAATCCGAGTGGTCTTTCGCGACCGTGGTTTTTAGCGAAGGCCAACACGGATTCTAGCCCATGTGCTAATGTGCTAATTATCGATTTGCGGGATCATGCCTTGAGTCGGAGAGTTTTATGTTGTTAGGCTTGAGTCTCGCGAATGGCGGGGCTGGGGGAAATGGGGGGGGGGGGGGGATGAAAAAATGCACTCTTAAATGTGAAATGGCAAAACTAGCTCAGCTACCATGCAGTACCTCCTTGTAATCGGCGTTCAACTGAAATATATCAATGAACCAACCTCGAGCGTGCGCATAGAGCCTATATCTATGGAGACTTGAGAGAGCATGATGCAAGGTTGGAAAAAAACGTGTCATGTGTGGAATTATTTTGGCATCTCATGCATTATGTCCTACCTCGCGACTCTCGGAAATCGGACTCGGGACTCGACAATGTGCTGTCTGTTAGTTTCTTGGGGCCCTTGCTGCTCATTATAGACATTTCTGCGATCTATAGTGAATTGAATAGGTATATGTAGTGCACCTATTTATGTATATGCACCTGCTATAACGTGCTCAGTGGCGTAACTTCAAAACGGAGGCCCCCATTGAAAAAAATATATATCCCCCCCCCCCACCACTTAATACGCACCGACAAGGTACCGACTAAAAAAATCACATAACTTCTGTATCCTATTTTGCCTCGTTTTTGTTTCCGCGAAGACTGACGACGTCCAGGGAGACGTTTCAAACACCTATTTTAGATTCTCGCAAATTAGCGTATTTTATGAGTTTTTCTTTTGAGCGAAATACGACAAAAGCTAGATAGTTGACATATTTTTTTGTTGGGTATCCCAGTCGGGTATACATTCAAAATACGCCGTCGGGGTGGCCCATGGCAGGGGCGTCAGCTGCGGGTGGGCAGGGTGGGCGCCTCCCCACCCAGAAATTATCAGAAGGGTGCCACAAAGAGCGCCACAAAGGGCGCCTTGTCACCGCGAGCGCATTTTGTGTGTGTGTGTGTGTGTGTGTGTGTGTGTGTGTGTGTTTACGTTAATAATAAAAATAAGATATGAATACGAGATTGTAAATTAATTGCGTTTGTAGGTTTAGCTAATATCCACCCCGAGTGAGATTTGGGGTGCCTGGGACCTCGAAAACCCTGGGAGATTAAAGCAAATAATCTAGTTGGAAATTCGAAAACCCTGGGAGATTAAAGAAAATAATCTAGTTGGAAATTTGTATCAACCGTTGCTTCGCCACAGCTAATAACTGCAGGTGAATACCAGAATTACAGGAATAGGGGGCTAAATGGGCCGGGTAAGGGTTGGATTATTACGCAGAAATGCATCGCAGCAATGCATCAGCAAAATCGCAGATTGTGCATCACTTCTATATATAATATTGCTAATAAATAAGATTGTTCATTCCAGTTCCAATTCCAATTCCACGCTGAAAATACTTGAAAATACCTAAAGTTGTCAGTTCAACGTCGTCCAACCCACAGCCGGGATCCAAGTCCACTCCATTTATGCACCACTTTCTTTTCATTTTTTCGCCCTTTTTCGTATGGGGGGCGGGGGGAGGGCGCCGGATGCCACTCTTTGGTTTTGCCCACCCAGAAAATTGGCTTGCCTGACGCCTCTGGCCCATGGGCGCGCGTGTTGTATGCCTAGCCCTCAACGCGCCACTGTCTACTCCAGAATAACTCTGTAAAGAGGCCCTGTAAGTCCTGGTTGTCCTGGTTGGGCTAAGCCAGCATCAAACCACCTGAACGTAGTTCGACGGGGTCGAATTCCCACGAGGCTCCAGGTATGCAATATCGACGCCTACGCACCATGCAGACAATGAGTCCACCATTCCAGCATGCTGTGCTGTCTTCGTCTCCATGATTCCACATCTCTTGGCGTACATTCCAGCCGGTAGACCCAGCGACGTCCTCTCAATATATTGGCGTTCGGTGAGCCGAGAAATCTGCAATCCCAGATCTTAATTTCTGTGGATAATTCGAACAGGCTTATTCCATGGGCAGAGCGCTATAAAGATGACCTTGAAGCAACGTTGATGTGCGAATTCCAAGAAAGTTGTATACGTTATAGGGCGAAGTTTTCAAAAAATTCAACATACGGCGGATTGGGTTGAGCTTGACGGTTTTACTTCTTTGGGCTAAAATTTCACACTTTATCTGCATAATAAAATGTGAGGCGAAATTCTGAGTTCTCGCCGAGGTATGGACTCGGTTTCTGCAGCCTTGGCGGGAGAATGACGCAATTGTATTTTTTTGTTGTATAGAACGCACAAGAAAATATTAAAAATGGCATCAGAGAATTGAACGTAGATTGATGTGGAATAAATCTAAATCGCAAATGGTTAAAAATTAAGAGTACATCTTTAACTGTGAAAAAAGTACTGAATCAAAAAAAATTATGGAGCTTTATTCCATTGTTCTAATGGCAATTACGCCTTGACGTCGAGTAGTGAAAGACTGAAAGTGAAAGATACAAAATTTGACACATTTGTGCAAATCACGATCTAATTTTCTTTTACGTCTTGTACAAAAACAAACAATTATTGGTCATTCTCCTGCAAGCCAAAAAGAAGAGTTTTTCCCATAACCTGGCGAAAACTCAAAATTTCGCCGGACAGTTTTAACTTCTAATTCAGCAGATAGAGCGTTAAGATTCTATTTAGAACAGTGGAACTGTCAAGCTCTACCCAAATCCGTCGTACGTATCTTAAAACTACAAGATTTTTGAGAGTTTTTGCTCAGCACATAGGTTTAGATAGCACATAAACCTACGCTACCTCTTCCTGATTCCTGCCAAGTTCAGTCAGTTGTGGTTTGCATACTGAATAGGCTCGATTTCCGATACCCATGCAAGTCCTAAGTAACAAAGAGAAGATATAGCCTGTGGTTTCTTCTGAAATACTCTAGCTGGAAGGTTAACTGATTAGCCATAGTGAAGGGTTGATTTATTTGGTCATTCAATTGCACAGTTCACTTTTATTGTAAGTTCAAATTTAGTTTAAACATCATATCATGGGGTACGTACTGAACAATATAATATAAATATATCTGGTTTCAAATGTTTTTTGTTGTACAGTGGGAAATTTAGGGGTAACGAGGGTGGGGCGGTAATTATTTCGGCAGGGAAAACACATTGAAATGAAACGTAACTTAAAATTTCGATCTTGCTTTTATTGAACATACGACACATTGCAGCAGTCTTGAATTTGAACATCCAATCGGGGTAACTGCACTCAAAGCTCAACTGCTACATGTTTTTACACTTTAATCTTTAAACATAGTTAACATTTCGTATGGAAAACGGTTTAACAACCTCTGCTAATCAAAATTAAAAACTAAATTGCTTCCACTCACTTGTTGAAAATCTAACACTAGCACACGTAACATACAAAGGTTGGCATTCGTACAGACCTGCATCAGCCCAAGCAAGGCAGCACTGTGCTGAGAGCTGCCTTGCCAATACCAGCAATACCACATTACAGAAGTGGAAGTGAGCTTTTAACGATTGCTTCATAACAAATCTCAGTGTATCTGAACCATTTTGACACCTCATGAGTCTAAGTAGAATTACATGATGTCATCTGACATGAGTCTGAGTGCATATTACGATAAAATTTTAGTTGTCTATGTATGTGTGGCTTGAGCTCTATTTAGTTTTGATTTTACGTGGCGATAACGTACACTGAACAGTTTTACTTTTTATACCTTCTATTTCTGGTCTGTGCAGAGTTGATACTCCCCCTCCCTCCTCCACAAATCAAAGCAGCATTAATTGAAAGCCCCTTACTTCTTATGCCTTTTAGGCAACAGTCTCTGTTTAGAAATCTCTTTACAGAGTTTTAAAAATAAATCAAGTATGCAAATTTCATTCACTAATGCATCAATTGTCGAGTGTACCAGGGTCGTAAAACAAAATAAATCAAACCCGCTGGTACCTCCATTATCTTCCCCTGCAGATACAAATTCCGCATCCTATTCCTATTACATTGTGAAACTGGCCAGATCCAACAGTAGGTATACTATGTATTACTACCATGTTATGCCCAGGGCACATTGAAAAGCATTATTATTAGCCATTACTTAGGTAGTTGAAAGGTCAAACTCACGGCGAAATTCATGGGGTCACACCATCTTTTACCCACACTATCATTTTGATATTGCCTAGTGATGAAGTCAGTGATGAAAGTAGGGTTCCAGCTGCACACTCTTTGATTATAGATGAATGATAACAAAGGTAGCTAAAAGTAATGATTGAAATGTGAGTGGTCTCCTTGCTAAATTTAATTAACTGTTAAAATTGAAATGCATTGGGCAGCTATTGCCATCTATCGCCAAACGGTAATCGCCTCGAATCGATTGGCTTCACCTTCAGCCATACAAGCATTTCACAACTACTGCAAGGCACAAAACTCGTGTCCGTACACTTTCTTTTTGGTCTCTTTGTTTTTATACTTTTTTTGTTGTTCTAAGTCTAAACCTTAAATTAAGTTCCATTATTTTTGAGCATTTTTTTGAGCATTTTTTTCTAACTAATGCTACCCATAATAAAGTACGTCATTATGCAAATTTAAGCATCTAGGTATTTTTCTAAGGATTTAAAATTGCATCTTTCAGGCATACACCCAACAGCCATTGTTTCGAAACAGCTAATGACCAAACCATCCTAAACTAACCTCGACTGAAATTGATTTGCTACCAATAGGGTAGAAAGAAAGCTTCTCCTCAGAACAGCCAACGAGCCAAGAAAAGCTGCCGGAAGCAAGCATCTTTTCACTCCACCAATGGGGAAGCAGACTACCCCTCAGGCCACAAAGGAAAAGCAGCCATAGGCTCCGTAGCCTATGGCTCCGCAGCCTATGGCTCCGCAGCCAATGGCTCCGCAGCCTTTGGCTCCGCAGCCTATGGCTCCGCAGCCTATGGCTCCGCAGCCTATGGCTCCGCAGCCTATGGCTCTGCAGCCTATGGCGCCGCAGCCTATGGCTCCGCAGCCTATGGCTCCGCAGCCTATGGCTCCACAGCCTATGGCTCCGCAGCCTATGGCTCCACAGCCTATGGCTCCGCAGCCTATGGCTCCGCAGCCTATGGCTCTGCAGCCTATGGCTCCGCAGCCTATGGCTCCGCAGCCTATGGCTCCGCAGCCTATGGCTCCGCAGCCTATGGCTCCGCAGCCTATGGCTCTGCAGCCTATGGCTCCGCCTTGCCAGCGGAGTTCGCTGCGAAGAACGGGTGTTTGAGCGCATCCGTCGCCGATATCCGAGTGAACGGGTTGAGGTCCATGAGTCGCGCGAGCAGGTCGTACGCGGCCGGCGGGAAGACGTCGTCGTCGTTGTCGGGGGCGGGGACAGCGGGCTCGGGGCCGCAGAGGCAACCGTCGCCAGGGTGGCAGTACTGCATGCAGTCGGGGCAGGTGGGGGGCGGCGGGGACGGCGACGGGGGGCGGCGGCCGCGATTGCGCAGCGATTCGCAGAGGCGGCGCAGACTCAGTGGGCGCTTGCTGGCGCTGAACAACACTTGGCGGCCTGCGGGAGGCAGGAGGGGGTTAGCGGGGCGCTGAGGTTTGGGTCAGGGAGATGAGTTGGGTTTGTTTTGTGCTGCTGCTAAACATTGCTAGACTTTATATGCATTGTAACTAGGGATGGGCACATATCAAAGCTTCCTCAAAAATTAATCACTTAATCATTTTTTTAATTTGAAAAATCCCACCCAATTTCTAAAAACGTTCTAGGCAAATTAAGCCTACTCAAATGCACATTTATTATAGATGAGTATGACCATCCGTCCCATGTCATGAGTTATAACTTATAACTTCAATTATGAGTAGGAAAGTACATTAATCAGAATCATAATTAACATTAATCTTTCTTTTTAAAAAATGCCCAGCTTTTGGTCATTGTTCCCAGGTCTCCTTAAAACAATACATTTGGGACTAGTTTCAAGCTATTTGCCAAAAAGTTGAAATGGATAGGGCGGGTACGGGGCACAACTTCTCAGTTGGCTGCGCTAGCACTCACCGAGCTTGGCGGCGATCTCTTTGACTTTGTCGGAGCCGAACACGACAGTGATTTCGGCGAGCGCAGTCATATCGTTTGGCGACTTGAAGAACGGGTAGCAGCCGCTCATGACGCAGAGCAGCACCACCCCGGCAGCCCATACGTCTACGGCTGGAAGCATCGAGTCACTAAGAGTCCAGTTATGCTTTGATTAGAGCTAGGCGACAAAACCCACGCTCAGAAGTCACGCCTGCCATCAGCCAATCACAACCCACAATATGTTCACGTGTCACAATGAGGCTCAACTTGCGAGCGAACTTATCAGACTTGAACCATGTTAGATTTTTTGGGCCTTCAGCCATTTTGCCTAGCACTAAACGAGGCATTAGAGACAAACAGGTCCATAAGGAAATGGTCCCCACGAGTGAGAATGATAGGCTAGACGATGGCGAGATGCCGTGAACTATCAGGGAATGGTTAACCAGGTCCTGGCGTCACAAAAGTAGCAATAGTGGAGATCAGGGCATCGAACCGAAATTAGTACTGGTTCGGGTTCAGGTTTAGGTTCGGAAAATTGAAATTTCGGTTCGGGTTATTTTATTTTGCTTACCTTTACCGATTCTGGTACGGTTTCGGGTTTTTTCAATTTGGTAATTCTGGTTCGGATTAGGGTTCTACACAAAATTACGGTTTTTTCGGGTTACGGGTTCGGGTTCGATGGCATGCTAACTTTCGCAAATATCCATTCCCTGAAAAAACGTCATCGCCTTTTTTTCGGATAAACTTTCCAAAAAATCAATTTCCTAAAAAAACGTCATCGCTCTCTTTTCGGATTATCTTTTAAAAAATCCATTAACACCCCTGAAAGGATACTGCACCATTGAATAAAAACCCGAATAAACCCAAAAAATAAGACCGGTTCACGTTCAGGTTCGGGTTTTTTCAAACTAGAATACGGGTTCAGGTTTTCAAATTTTACAGATTCCGGTTCGGGTTCAACCAGAATTACGGTTTTTTCGGGTTACGGATTACGAGTTCTGGCCCTGGTGGTACGAGCCCTGGTGGAGATGGTCACTTTTTTCATAATGCTGTAAAGTCAAGTGCCAAAGGGAAAGCATGCATTTGTATAAAAAATTAAAACTGAATTGTCTACAAAACCATCAGTCTGCACTAGGCAGCAATCAGTACTTTTGTGATGCAGTCATTTTTCCAAAAATTTACTTACGTATATTATATGGAATTGCTGCCATTGAGGCAACCATGAAAAAAAAGCAACCTCGGTGTACAGCTGTGCTACAGTGGCTATACTTAGCCCTGCTTGATCAATGGCTGGTTATGGATTTAACAGTTCATTTACTTGACGTCAAGGCATCTGATTGGCCGTAACACGACTTCATGGACGGTTAATTAATTAACCAGCTATTGAGAAAGCAGGGCTTAATCATCTAGGGTGGAGATAGGAGATTTCTGCAAACGTTTCCATAATCCCTTCACGTAAGTTAAAATGAAGTGTCGACAATTGTGCGCTGTATGCTAGATTTTATCGTTGTCAGTTTTCATACCTTCATTCCCTCACAAGTCTGTAACCAACCACAGCGATTCCAACGCAGCCTAGCAATCGCTGGCACGCTTACTATAACTAGCACTAATTTTGCTCTGTATGATACATAAAGTCTCTTCTCTCCTTCCCCGTCGTAACCATCCCGTCGTTTGAGACCCAACGCTACAACGTGCGCCAAGGAGCTGGCACGCACCTGTGGTCTGGTGTGGATACTTGAAGAGCACTTCGGGCGGCCGAAAGCCAGGCGTTCCGGCGCGGGGCACGTGGCGGCCCGGACGGCTCAGACACGCGGTGCAGACGCGTCCCTTGCCGTAGCAGCTGCACGGCGCGGAGCGATCGTCCAGCGCAGACAGCGTCTGCAAACCAAGCAAACACAGGTATATTTACAGATATGGTCCATGGCTGCATTGGTATTGGCTATGTAAAATCTTCAGGAAAGCACGCATAGAAAAAAGTGAGCATGTAATTAAATTCTGGCTTCCAATCACCTCCAGGCGAAGTTGACAAGCAGTGCATTTACTGCATTAACTGTACTATCAAGTAGATAAGAACTCAAATTTAGGATGTGCACAGTCATTATTCTCTCTTTCACTTGCTCTGCAGCTGGACTCTAAACTGGATCAATGATTCTGAATTCTGGCGGTTAAAAAAGGAAGACAGTTCGACATTTCCACTTTTTTCAACTTGGGTTAAGGTTTACTTTCCGGATAAATAAAAAAATAATAATGATCTCCGAATCAAATTTTGTTGAGAAAGCTTGAGAAGCGACAGTAGCTCGCTGACCTTGGAGTCCTGCACACGCACGTGCCTTGCGCCAGACGCGGTGCCCGCCGCCAGCGCGGTGAAGCGGTTGCCGTCGGTGGGCGCGCCGCCGGCGTTGGCGTTCACCGTGCCCAACACCGCCTTGCGCGGCGCCGTCGGGGGCTGTGTGTCCGTATCGCGCGTCGCGCCCGATTGGTTCTCCTTGCTGCCCGACAGCGCGGCGCCTGTCCGGCAATCGGACGCTCAGCAAATCAGACAAAGGCTCACAACGGATATCACAATTGCACATGATTTTGCCGCAAAACTTTCCGCACACCAAAATGATTAACCTACTGTTGCAATCTGGAGCTAGTTATCAGAATTACCTAGATTCCACCTCGTCCGACAACAGTCAACTTAATCCACATTCAGACTGTTACGGCTGGGATTATTAATCAAGCCACCTCTAGATTAGAACTTGTTTCGCTTTTTATGGATTGTTTCTGAACTTAAATCATGCATTAACATTGAAAGTTGAAACCAAGTACAAACTAGTGAAAAATTCAATCCCCCAAGCAAAGGCACATAGTTGCAATCACAGTCAACAAGAAGAGAGAAAGCTTGGTAGCAATTTAACTGGAGCTCATAAAAATATGTCAGCTTAGCTGAAAGGGTTAACTCTTAACAGCTTGCACAATGCAGAGAAATTTGCATTATGTACTATCTTTTATTGAGCGGTACGGTGGTGCCAATGACAATTAAAAAACTGCTTCCATTTCAATCTCCCTGGGAGATCGTTCCTCCGTACCTCTCTGCCCCTGCGCGTGATTGGCCGACTGCTCAGATAACCACGCCGCCTCGTCCTCGATGCGCGGCGCAAACAGCTTCTTGCGTACGGACTCAGCGGCGGCCTCCCTCCGCGGAGACGCCTTCTCGTTGGCCGTAGCCCCGCCCACTTTGCCGTTGGGCGGCTTGGTCCAGATGAACCTCCCGTTGGATGGCTGCAGCGTGGCCAGGCCGTGATTTGTCGGTTTTTTTACCGCTGGGCTTTGATTGGTCTGTCTCTTAGCTGCGACGTGAATGGCCGAGGTTCGTGTGGCGGGCTTGCCATTGGTCGCTTTGAGCGGAGGTCCGCCTCCGTTGGGCTGCGTCTGCAGCGCTCGGCGTTTGGGCTGCGTCGAGTCGGGCGAATCAGCGCGCTTGCGCTTAGTGGCGGTCGGCGTCGGCGTGGCGACCGGGTCCGGCTCCATCGTGAGGCAGGACAGGCCGAAGTCCACTAGCATGTACCTGCCGGGGAAGGGGTGGTCAGACACACGAACGGTTTGCATTAGGCCATAGACTGGAGTCACTTATTTTTCCTGAACCAGACCTGTTATTTATAATTCTTTTAAGAACAGCGGAATCTGTATTTCGAATTTTGAAGATCAGGAACCAGAACCAAAATCAAATTTAAAAAATTTAGAAACCGGTATCTACCCGAACGAACGGTTAAATCCATGAGGGTTCG
This sequence comes from Nemoura dubitans, assembly GCA_921293005.1. Lineage (NCBI taxonomy): Eukaryota > Metazoa > Arthropoda > Insecta > Plecoptera > Nemouridae > Nemoura > Nemoura dubitans. The sequence continues at coordinate 53,404,452 of OV121073.1, forward strand.
AACTTCGAATCCCTGATGGCAATAGCATTTGCTCCTAAAGAAGGGCTTATTAATTTAAAGATAATATTTTATCTGTGAATCTCTCAATAAGATTACTCTAAGCAGAATTTACTGTCCCTGTATTAAATGTCCTGACGGGGTCATCTACAACAAGCGTCCTTTGCCCGGTGCCGACGAACCTAACCTCTACAGGTGCCAGGTAAAACCCACCTGCGCGCTTCCCGGTCGTACAGGTAGTTGCTGGGCTTGACGTCTCGGTGGATGACGCCAAACGAGTGCACGCGTGCCAGCGCAAGCAGCAGGTTGCGCAGGTACTCGCGGGTCTCGGAAACGCCCATCGCCAGCACGTATTCCTGTGCAGGCAAGAACCGGCATCAGTCAATCGGAAAGCTTCACGGGCCTTAGACGGTTACTCAGTACAACGGAATCGGCAAACCGAGAAGTATGTTTGTATTTCTGGTATTTGCCATATTGTTGGTGAACTATATGTAGTGGCAATCTATGTCAGGTAGGTACGGTAATATGTCATGCTTTGACTTGGGCATACCTACTTGCTAGACTTAATGCTAGTTTTGAAAAAAACTATTTCAAAATGGGATTTGAATGCTAATCATGCTATCATGGTCGAGCTATCACCCTTGAAAAAGTAACAATATGTTAAGAAACGTCGGGAAGGGAGACTTTTATTTAGCATTCAAATCCCAGTTTGAAATAGTATTTAAAAACTAGTGCTAAAAATAGGACACAGTAGACATGAGTCTTAGAGATTTAATGCTTAGGTTCTTTTGAAAAATACCAATATTCAAACTAGCTACAGGTAACCTAGGTATTATCAAATACAATCCAAGAAGATCTTATACTACTAGTTGATAAACTTCCCTGAAACACTGTTGATTCTGTAACTTGTGAGTCTTAAAACAATTTCAGCCCATTCTAAAAATAGGATAGCATCATTCATACAACATAGGTAGTAAACTAACATCTTGATAATATTTGTATTCCCCTTCTTTACAAACTTATCTTTGACATGGATTGGCTACTCACGCTGAACCTTGAATGGGGCATGTACGGCATCACAAAAACTGTGCAATCGTTCCGTCGGAAGGCAGTCTCGATTCCAGCCACGTTGTCAAAGCCCCTACGACGAAACACCGATTAGACCCACTCACAGGCTTAGAATTGCACACTAGTCGGTGTTGGTTGCAGCTGACTCACCCGATATCTTTTAGACATTTCAATTCCCATGCAATACGCGAGGGTAACGAAGTCGGAATGTGGTGTTTTATTGCGTACTTCTTCTCCGGGTTACCCTTCAGACATGCCAGATAGACGCTGCTGAAAGTTCCTTCTCCGATCTTGCGAAAAAGTGTGAAGCTTTGTAACTCGGGAAGATAGTTCCACAGCCTGTTCATTTGGATGAGAGACCCTGCAAAGAGGAAGTGACAGGAAATGTTAGCACCGTTAGCAAAATCTTCAATCTCACTAGCTCCAAACAAAGTTCCTCGAGTATATATATATTTTTTTTTGCGTCTGTTCGTGGTCTACTGGCCAGACGGCTGATGAGATTTCTAACTTAGACCCGGAGTGCTCTCTTCAGCAAAATCGACATGATATCAACAAAGTTATGAAGCATGATAAAACCAAGCACCTTTAAAGTTTTAGGCCTTTTCGTCTTTACGTTCTTTTTTTACTAAATTATAGGTATCAACACCGTGATTACGTAACTGTGACTTCGTCGTTCTCGGTTACAAAGTTAAAAAATTAACATAGACAACAATAGGGATTTTATCCATCAGAACCGATAACGGCATCACGTAACGTAGTTACAAAATCGCTAGCCAGGAGTGTATTTCAATTTTTGTTTGTAGAATTTCATGATCTGCAAGCAAAATTTAGTCAAATTATTTTTGAAAGAAGATTTCCTTGACTCTCTATTGACGAAATAGTTATTTCAAACATTGGCCCTCTGTTTTGGACGTAGGTAGGTACTGCCGTCACTCCTTTAACCGCAGCAAACTGCTTCTCTAATCTTCAACGCAAAACAAATAACGTTCACTAAGCCCTTGTATAAGTTGAGCAGCTGTCACAATTCTCATTCTAGCTGACAAGGCAAGGGTAGAAAGTTAGCAACTTACGTTTTTCAGTTGGCGACAGCGGTTCAACTATTTTAATTGCGTTTCCAGTTTGTTCATCGTACAAAACAAGTTCCATACATTTATTGACTGGCGGCGAATCGCTGTTAATTCCATTATCGGGTGAAGACTCTTGGGATATGGATTCTTTAGTCAAGTCTATGCACACCACTGGGTCGTTCTCTTTAATTTCAGGTGGTCCTACTTTTGATGCTTTTTCGGCATTGCCTTCAATCTGAGGGCTCAACTCTTCGGCTTTGAGGAACATCTAAAACGAAAAAATACCAAATAAAGCGTTATGTATTAGATTTCCCAAAAACTATGCATGGCTAGCTGCAGACATAAATAAAATTATTAGAGAAACACAGAGCTACATATTTTTAGCAGCCATTTAACAATTCCTAAGCAAGTTTTTGTGGGATGGCTTGGAGGTTATGCATTTATTTCACCCCAAAAAACTGTATGAACTCTAAATGCACTGCCGCTCAGCAGAGATATACCGACGGCAAGTGATAACGTGAGCTTACCCTTTGGCCAGCTAACCTGTCTATTTACTATTTAGAGAAAACACGGCAATTTGCCGGTTTGTTTTAGTGCAAACGCCCCCCTTCCACAGTCACAACGGGTCACGACAGAGCGAGGCGCACGAGCATCGAGCACGTAATTTTGCTTTGCTGTCGTTACCCGCGCTTTCCTGTCGCCATCACGCAGGCGCAACGCCACGCGCCATTTCAAACAACTCACAATCAAACTCGTGTTATAGGTATTTTTAAATGGGTTAAAATACTGGCCAAAGTTGTAAAATTCTATTCAAACTACTTTATGTTTCGCATATTAAAAATTGTTATGCCTACCTTTTCGGTCTAATGGCTAAAATCCTTAGTAGAGATTATGTAGCGTTAATAATGACGTGAGAAATTGGGGCTCATTGCAGTACGTACCTACCTAGCTAATAAAGACATTCTAATTTTGCTTTACGAGTTCTACATTAAAAGCTGTACCGGCACGAGCCTCAATTTTTTTAAACACAAGTCGACCGCACAGCAAGGAAGGAAGTGAGTGACACACACCATCTAATCTGGTGTGACAAGAATGTGATAAAAATTGACACATCGCATCTAGCAGAATGTCCATTGTAAACAAATTGTAATATTATTAATTTCAATTTTAATAATTATTGGTGTGGAGCGGGTTGAATGAATTAAATAACTGGGTAAAAAATAAAGAACTTCGTATTTCTCGAACACAAAACGTTTTGACTAACGTCGAAAATTCAACTGGTCGGAGAACGTGTAGTCCCAAACAAAAAAATATATAATTTATATAATATATAAAGGGTAATATAAATCTTGACAAAAGATGGGGAGAGGGCAACAAAACTATGAGTTCGAACACTGCTGTCAAACTATTGAATTCCAGAAGTGCTAATGTTGCTGTTGGGGTCGCTATCTCCTATTTTGTTTGGAAGAAATTATTTTTTAGGAACCACAAAAATTTATCATAATATTTCGCCTAGTCCGTTTTTTCGACTAGTTTCCTGAACAACTTTCCTGCTTGTTCCTCTACCTATCTAAACTCCAGTTCACTTTAAGAAGGAGAGTGGATGTTCATCTTCCAAGAGAGCTCTGCTGTTGGACACCTTGAGCACGACATAACTTACTCGATCTATAAGCAGTTTTAGAACTCTTAGCTCATGTCTAGCAACAGTGGAGCCCCGAGGAAGAAGAACATCCACCCTCCTTCTTAACGTGAAATGGACTTAACTGTTTTTCTATACCTTTCCTGTAGAAAGGCTGGTCCTCATGCAAGGTTGGTTGGAACAAGCAGGTGTACAAGTTTGTAAGTTTGTTTAGATAAACTTTTTTTAGTATTGAAATGTACAAAATTAACTTTTTAAAGTGCTCAATTTTGAATGAACGTGTGGAAAATAAGTTTAAATGGCAATATATTAGTATTGAATTTTGAGTAGCTACATACCTGTATTCTATATACTAGAAAATTAAACGTTATTGCTCAGCAACATCTGTTCTGCTTACAAACAATAAAATAATAATTGATGGGCGTAGCGAGCGAAGCGAAATCTTCAATTTCACTACTGCTAAAGAAAGCACTTATTGTGTGTGTTTGTTTGTTTGTTTGATTGTTTGTTTGTTTGTATGTATGTGTGTTTGCGCGCGCTCTACAGGCCAAACGCCTGCTTCGATTGTGATGATGTTTTCAGGGTCTACTTTTGTTCTCAACTTAGACCCCCTGCGTTTTTCAAGAAAATTCTCAATACCACTCCCCGTCAAAGCAGAAAAAATAGCAATCTTCGAAAATTGGGAAAGTTTGGAAAAGTACGGAAATTTATTTAAAAGTGCTTATTTTTTCAAAATTTTCCCAAATTCGAATATTGCTCTTCGAAACCATCGAATCCTCATCGAATCATCACACCAGCTTTGTTGACTTCAAATTTGTCAGAAATTTTGTCAATTTCGTGCATGCAAGTTATAGACAGTAAATCCGCGACTGAAATAATTCTCCAAGGGTTTTTGATGAGCGAAGCGAAATCTTCAATTTAACTACTGGTAAAAAAAAACACTTGTGTGTGTTTGTAACTGTAAGCATGTCTGTATACCTTTGTTCTCAACTTAGTACCGCTGCGTCTTACGCTCATCTTCAACGCGAACACTTTGGCAGCGTTTCCTAGTAATAATTAATAGCAATGATTAATGAATAACCAATACATTAAAATACCAAATTATTTTCCCCGTCCCCAAAAAATATTACTGTAGTCCAGGGTAGCGATCACATGTAACTTTTTACCCTTCGGTTTGGCTCAATATCATTCGATTTCAAATCACTGCCCATGTTAATACCATAGGCAGTGAATAGAAAACGAATCGTTTTGAAATCACAAAGTTACATGATAGTCCCCCTAGTCCTGTGTATGCGTACCACTTTTCTCAAATAAGTAAAACTACTATCGCATCATCATGTCGCATGTAGGTATACAACACCTATACAGAGGTGTGTGCCTCTTGATGGTTGATACCTAGAAAGTACACTCTTGTCGAGACCTAATATAGTACTAGGAAACTCTGTCCCCGTGTTGCTACAATGCCACAATGCCACAATGCCACAATGCCACAATGCAGAATGTCATAAACAGTAGATCCCTGTTGAAAATTCTTACCGGGATCTGTCGAGATCTTGCAAGATCTTGCACTAGATTACGGTGAGAATGTTCAGCAGGGATGTACAGACTTTCAGCTCGATTGCGTGACAGAAAGTAGGTTAGTTAGCAGACACAAAATTGGACTCACACAAATACAGTAACTAGGGCGAACGCAATTTGTGTTGCGTTGAAGATGAGCGTAGCGATTTGTATTTAGCGCATAAAAAGATTGAGGCCAAAAGCCTAAATCATGGAGCAGCAAGCCGGACCATTGCTTTTTAGAAAATTCTGATCACTTGAAATTGTAAACGATTCTGGCCTTTCTTTGTTTCTGTCCGAGATGTAGAGTAGCGGAAGTATGCTCATTTCGAGGTCATAAAGCAATGTGCATGGTAATACATAGATGTAACTCATGCCCAAGGGTTTTTATTGGGTTTTATTGGGTTGGTTTTTATTGGAAAAAATCTGGTGTGATGTTTCGATTTGGTTTCGATGGTTTCTAAAGGCAAATCGAAATTGGGAACATTTGAAAAAAATACGCACTTTTAAATAAATTTCCGTACTTTTCCAAACATGCCCAATTGTCGAATTTTGCTCTTTTTTCTGCTTTGAAAGTGAAGGGTGTGGAGGATTTTCTTGAAAAACGCAGGGGGTCTAAGTTGAGAACAAAAGTAGACACCCTGAGAATTTCATCCCACTCGAAGCAGGCGTTTGGCCTGTAGAGCGCGCGCAAACACACATACAAACAAACACACACCAAGTGTTTTTTTTAGCAGTAGTGAAATTGATGATTTCGCTTCGCTCGCTACGCTCATCAAAAACTGAATTTTATTATTAATTGCCGTATTTATCCAAACTTTGCAAATTTATTGCTTATATATTTTTTCTGATTCGAAGGAGAGTGCGTACTATAGATTTTCTTGAAAAGCGCGCAGGGGGTCTAAGCTGGGAACAAAGGAAAACTCCAAGAAAATTTCATACAAATCGGAGCATTCGTTTGCTCTGTAGAGCGTGCACAAACACACAAACAAAAAAAACATACGCACAAGTGTTTTTTGCGGGTATTGTATGTATTGTTTGTTTGATTATTTCGCTCCGCCCATCAATTATATGCCATTATAGAATAATATATACCTACCTATAAAATTTCAAGTGCACATTTCAATGCTTAATTAACAAACATATACACGTCTAGGCAGGAGAGGAGGAGCGACCCCCCCCCCCCACTCCTCAATTGAAACATTTGCACCACGGACGGAGGTATCCATCAAAACCTTTTGAAATTGGCATACACAATTGTAAAAATAGTGCTTCGTAATCGCATTTAGTTTTAATTTCAACATAATGAGACAAACAGGAGCAATTGTTGACAGGCTTTCACACTCGGCTTAAACACGCCTTAATCCTGTGCTTTTCGTGTACCAAATTCCACAAACTACCCGCCGATCTAGTCAGAAGCGCCGTGACGTCAGAGAGGCGGATCATCAGGAGTGGTGTATTGGTTGCTTGCATCACAGATATAGGTATGTTACACAGATTGTTCATCATACGGAGCAAGCAATTCAGAAGGAACATTTTATACGCCCATTGTTTTATTTTTTTTATTTTTTATTTTTATTCTTTCCAATATTATAGTATTACAATTCCAGTCTCGTTGCTGGTCTGTGGTCTATTAATTCTAAAAAACTTAATACATAGTGATTCTGTGACACTGTTAACAGTAACACTGTTAACAGTGTTAACGCTTCTTTTCTCGTCCACATAACACAAAAATGACAAGCTTATATATCAAAAGCAAGTATGTAAGAGAAATCAGTAATAAGATGATATTTTCATACATGATATTTTGTTTGACACGAACGCTTTATCCACATAATTTCAATGACTCTTCTGATAGCCAGGCTTTGGTGATAATCTTTAATTTTTTATAATTAATAATCTGTCTGTTCGATGCTGGGTTTGTGTTGAGTTTTGACGGTATTGAATATGATAACTGTCTCTTTCCGTATTTATTATTATACCTTGGGATGTCGTACTGTGGCAGAGTTTGTAAATGTGTGTTTGCAGTTTGCGGTTTTAATATTCTATGCTCTTTGCTAAAATAATGTTTTAATACAAATCGATATGTATAAAGCTGCGATAACGGAAGTAATTTATTTTTGTGATATCTCCTAAATATTTCATCGGATTGTTCACCTTCATTATTTGAAGTAATTAATGATACTATTTTGTTTTGTAGAGATTACAGTTTACGAAGATGACATTTGGTGGCATTGCCCCAAGCCAATATCCCGTACGTCAAGATAGATTTGACAATCGCCGAGTATACTGAGCGTAAAGAGTGTAGATGTAGAATTGATTTGAGGTTGTACATAGGTATGGTACACGGTGATGCGCAGACGATTGGCAAGTCTAGATGTGAGTTCTTTCCAAGATAATGTATTATCAATTACGAGGCCTAAATACGTGTGTGTTTGTACTTCCTCCAATAATACACATTTAGCTCCACACTCAACATCGTCGTTTGAGTGAAGGCAACTGTTCGAATGATATTTTATTTTTATTTCACGGCGTGAGTCTTTATTATATTGGTGAGGCTATGTGCGTTACTTAGTTTTATCGCCGTTAATTATTAGGTTATTATCGTGTGACCAGCACAACATTTTATTGAAATTATCCTGCGAGGTAGCTTCAGCGTCATCAATGTTTGCATTAGATGTTAAAATTACGGTATCGTCTGCATACATAGACTTCACTATTTTTAAAACAATGGCTCATCGTCAATAATGTGAGATAACTGTGTTTAGCAATGCAAACAGTAGTTTCGGGAATTGGCATTCTCAAATTGAAATCACAGTCTTCTTAGGTATACCAGCGTATAACAGCGTATTTCTTTAAAATAAAGGTGATAGTATATGATAATATCGAAAATAAAAGGTGAGTAGACGCCGTATACCTGCGTATACCCTGGGCCCCTATTCTGTAACTTTTTCTAAGTGAGATGACAAGAAATGAGAGTGACAACTCCAAGGTCGTCTATGTTATAATATGGAACAAATGAAGGTTCTCACTCTCATTTCATTTCATCTCACATCTGAAAAGTTACAGAATAGGGATCCAGGTCTACACCACTGCCATGGGTAGGCCGCCCCGGGAGCCCCCGGCAACAAGCACCTTGCGACCCTATTTTTCAGAGCTTGAAAAATTATTGATTATATATGCTCACCGCGCCGTGCAAATACTACAGTATTAAAAAGTATAGGTAGCAATGAAAAGTGTCCTGAAGTTAGGAGCCCGTACAACAATTCCGTACATAAATATTTGCAATTTTCTCGCCATAAAGGTGCACGGCGACGTCTCGTCTCTCCAGGTTACGCAGACAGAACCATTTGTTTTCTAACCAAACTGATCTGTAGGCCCGGTTGTGCGTAACTAGAACACGACAGAACTTCTCAGGCTAAAATATTACGAGTTAAAATACTAAATGTAGTATAGGTACATCAATTTTAAATGAAATTTAAATCAGTAATTTAAATTCGAAATGAAAACCTCGTTATACCTTCTTCCTCGATAATTGAGCTACTGCGGCAGGATTGACCGCATCCGCACGAGGAAAACCCAGCACATACGACGTCACGACGGTGACCTCATAGCTGTCGACGTCTCTCCGCGTTTTCACCTATCGTCGCCGCGGACGTCACTCGATGGAGTCAGTCCGAAGCCAGCCTCAGCCGCGAGAGGTCCACGTCCTGCCATGCTCGCTTTATCTCGCGGTAACAGTGCAGGACGCTGACATCCTTCTCGACGCAATCGTCTTCAGGGTGCGGCCGTCATGCGCCAGGGGTGTTTCGAAGGCTTGCTGCTGGCGGTCTTGCTCGCCGCCTCCACCCTCCATGTGGCCGTCGAAGCCCGACGCACGCTAAACAAGTGTTGCGCCCCGAACGATCATCTTTACTACAACACTGACTCGGGTGTGTTCGAGTGCGAGACTGCGAGCCAGTTGGCGGAGCGTGCCGAGAGGGTCGCCGATGGCGAGGAGGGTGCGGAATCGGTCCCCACTGACGATGCTGTCGAGGACATAGGCGGGATGACCATCACGACAGACCTCCCTGGAAGCACTGTCAGCGATGTTGTGGAGATGACCATAATGACAGACCTCCCTGGAGGCGACGACGCCGATTCCGACGCCGACGCCGAGTTCAGCAAGTTCTTGGCGAAGTTGAGCGTGGTGACCAACGACTCCCTCACCCAGGACGACGTCGCCGCCGGCGTGATCCCCTCGTGCGCCCCCGACGACACGGACTGGCTGTTCGCGCCCGGATTCCGTCTGCGCGCGACGCCCGACGCCGTGACGCTGCGTCCGTCGCGACGCCACGAATTTCCCGCGCACGCGTGGTGCGTGGACAGAGACGACGAGGACGACTTGACGGCCGTCGTGTGTCCGTGCGCCGACGCGAGTCAGCCGTGCGTCAGGAAGTGTTGTCGCCGAGGAGAGGCGTTTAACGAGGAGCGGGCGGAGTGCGTCGTATCCAACGTCAAACCTTGGACGCCTACGATGCAGAACCCAAACTTGGTGGGTACGGGGTTCTGTTACCCCTCGCCAAAGCGGTCACCAATGTAGCGGATAACTCGGCACAGCGCTGCTTAACTTGTTTGCGCATGCTTTTACGACAAAACCTGCATAATGTGCACGCCAGTTTCATTTCCCGCCGAGCTGACCGCAGCGGCAGAGAATAATAATTATAAATTATGCTCAGCCTTGGCAGAGCTAAACTTGTTTACAGTCGCATGCAACACCAGTTATACTTTGAATCCGCCGAGACTCTCTCTCTCTCTCTCTCTCTCTCTCTCTCTCTCTCTCTCTCTCTCTCTCTCTCTCTCTCTCTCTCTCTCTCTCTCTCTCTCTCCCTCTCTCTCTCTCTCTCTCTCTCTCTTCGCACCGGTCCCGAGGCTATCGCCGTCCATGGGAAGCAGGCTCCGAGCTCCCAGCGAACTCAGGAGCAACTCGACAGCAGTAAACTCGAGTCAATCAGCTTCCCAATTGGTGGCTCGCTCGCTCGCATAATCGGTTTTTATGATTCTGTGTATAATGTGCCACTTCACGGTCTCCCACGCGACAGAGTCTGGTGCTTATTAATTTTCCGAAGTTATGTCACCAATGGAGGAGATTATTTAAAATCGTATGAGACTGAGAGGCTGACCGGTATAAATGTCGTGAAGAATACCCAATCGAAGAGACTGCATTTGCAGAAAAATTTGAAAACAATTGTGGGGCTGAAAAACCGTGTATTCTCACATAGGCGAGAAGCCCCCTCCAGGACGGGGGTCTGCTTACGGCAGCAGCACGTGTGCGACTGAGGGTTTTCAGGGATGTTAACTGCTTTTTACCCAGGAAATTCTGTTGGCTAAAACTTTTGGTTTTTTTAGCAGTCACTGTAAATGCAGTCGCATTGATTGGTATTCGTCCCAGCAAAATATTATGCATAAGCAATTCGGCAATTGGGGCAAGGTTCATGTTAGGCAGGTTGCAATGGGAGCTGGTGGATCACTACATTTTTAAAAACCCTTTTTACCCCTTTTTTCAAAGATTTATGATTACAATAAATGCAATATATAATATATTCAATTTTTTTTTAACATCTTTATTCCTCTATTCCATTAACCTTAACAGGTAGAGAGGTGTAAACACACCACCATAAAAGCTCTCTATCCTGCAATGTGTACTCGAGCTACCATACACAAATTTTTACATTTTAACTAATCTTTTCTTTACTGATTTCTTCATACATTTCTTCTCTATTGACCAGCTCCATCCACCTTTCCTTATTATTCCACCATTTTTCTGTATTATTTACTTCTTCCCAGTTTTCTCCTCGTACTTTGACGTCTCTTCTCACTTGGTCGATCCATCTCTCTCTTGGTCTCCCAACTCCACGTTTTTCGTACTTAATTTCCATTGCCTTCTTTGGTAATCTTGCCTCTTCCATTCTCATTACTCTTCCATAGAATTTCAATCTGTCTCTTCCCATCTTAAAACTTAAACTCTCTATTCCTACCTTTTCTCTCAATATCTTGCTCCTAATCTTGTCCATTTTTGTCACCCCTTGTATACTTCGTATAAATTTAATTTGCGCTGCTTCCCGGTTTCTTTCTTCCTTGCCCCCTATAGTCCATGTATATTCCATAATAAATGTAATTAATGCATGCAATAACAGCATGTTTACGACTTCCAGGCAGACCATTGGAACGCAGACATGGAATATTGGGGCATCAACTGTGTCTAACTCCCGACGATGTGTTGCATTACAGACGTACTACATGCTCGTCAACAAGGTCCCCAACGATCCCTCTTGCGAGCACCACTCCATCGAGAAGTTCCACCAAGGACATCTCATGCTCCAGCCCGACGGGTCTTTGAAGGTACGCACCTTCCGAAGGACTAAGGTTTCGGCGCAGAGTCTGTAATTTTCAAGAAACTTCTTTCCTTCATCGGACAGTAATTCATGATTGACGTAAATTAGCACCACTATCTCGAATATTGGCTAACTATTGACGTGTTCGACTCCAATTTATAATAACAAAATATTTTATTTTCTGTCATGGAATTCACTCCCAGACTCGCTGAGGAAACTTTTGACTGTGCCCGCTTCTGCAATAGTCCACTCAAGTTGTAAGTGACCGAATGAATTTCCTTAAGCAAGTCAATAACATCTAGCACCACTGACCACTGCAGGGTATCGACCATGCTGGCCGCGACACCATGTTCGGGCCGGGCCGATATTGCGTCGACGCCTCCAACGCCACCGACGCTAGCACCTCCGACGACACCAACGGCGACGGCGAGCAGCTGGTGCTGTTCTGCATCGAGGAAGACAAGCTCTCCAACGCCATCACTATCTTCAAGGGCGTCGTCACGCTCCTGGGGGCGTTGGCGTTGCTCATTACGGTCGTACTCACCGCCATCTTCCCTGAGATGCGGCAGAACATCCACGGCAAGATGGCCTTGTGTCACAACGCCTCCCTGCTCGGGGCGTTTATCTGCATTGGTGTCTCGCAAGTCAGCGGCGGCACCATGAACCAAGTCACCTGCAAAGTGCTCAGTGAGTACCCTGCATCGCAAATATGCGTCAGCAACCGCGTTGGTTTACATCATTATGGATTTATACCCTTTGGTGTGTTGTCAAAGTTTTCAAAGTCAGAGATACCTCTGACGTACACACGACTTAGAGATTTGAACAACGGAGTGGTCAAGTTTTGAGTGAAAATTCAAGTAGAGTTCCTCTTGGAAGTGGATGTCATTCGTTGAGACAGAAGTTTTGCGAACCTATAGCGCCCTGACTCGGGAATCGAGAATGCAAAGACTGCCAGTTTTGGAACAATTATCTAGTTTTTGGCCTTGATCCTAGGGCTGAATATTTGAACTTGGAAAGATTGAAAGTGTGCCGGTTGCCGGAGCTGGACGTAGTATTAGGAACCAAGTGGTGCTTTCTGCGTGAAAACGTTTTAACGAGTGAAAAACACATATAAATCTCAATGGGACTTTTAGTTCAGGTATACGTTTTCCAAAAATTCAGAAAATCACAACTAAGAAATTTTAATTTGAGATAAGTGGATAAAGATTCGTTGGAACTGGGATCCAGGCCTGCTCTGGACCCCCTGTGAAATTGGTGCTCGCCAAGCCGTGCAATCGTTTTCTGCCCTCTTGCGGGTGTATTGGTTGCAGCAGAAAGCCGTCGTCACAGGCAATATCCTGACCCGTTCGTATCCTGGTCTGGAGCTTCGAATGACGCGCGTGGGACATTTCCACGTCATGATGACAACGTAATTTCTTGACTCTATTGCAGAAGACAATTGGAAGGCTAGTCACGAATAAACGTAGACTTGCAACATGTATTCGATTCGTTTTTTTCTTGAGATATGGAGAATGTATTGAGTTTTCGGCTTCACATGATTTTTTTGGGACTCCCAGCCCAACAATTGATGAAACCCCTAAAGAGCAGTGTCTGCAAAATACCTGTACCTGGGGTGCTACGTCAATATTTCTTGGCTGTTGCAGGCTTCGTGATGCAGTTCGCTCTGCTGGCCGCCTTCTTCTGGCTGAACGTCATGTGCGTCGAAGTCTCCTGGGTGTTCAGGTGAGTGCTGACGGGGGAGGGGGTGGATGCACAATGCATCGTTAAACAAGCCCCACACTCACACATACCGAGAAGGAGAGCCTGGAGTCTGAAGATGGCTGGGACATGCGGTTGGGACATGCGGTTCGGGAGCATGTGGGACATGCTGGGAAATGGTCAAGAACATGCGGTTCGGTCAATAAAAGTTGTACATTGCCTTAGTAAAACGGTCGATACAGTATACAGCGTACAGTATAGGCGGTCTTCAATACCGTTAATCCTTATGGCCGAAGACCAAAGTGGATACATGGCCGAAGGCCGGCAATCTCGGGAGCAGCTAGTTCGATAGGGCTGACATTCGGAACGGGGACAAAGGGCGCCCGTGAAAGACGACGCCGACGCCGTCAATGACGTTCGGCGCTGGAACTCACGTCGTCGCTCTGTTTCAGCGCTCTGCGTCCGGTGAAGAAGATTATGGCGGGCTACGTGGACAGCAAGTTCAGGTGGTACTCGTTGTACGCTTGGGGCACGACGTCGCTCATCTCGGTCATCACGATGCTCGTGGAGTTCATACCGGGGGCGAAACTCAAGCCGCGCTTCGGCGAGGCAAACTGCTTCTTCCACGGGGATGGTATGGTACTTTTCATAGCTTATTAATATAGTATAGTATATAGCTTATATAAAAGTTGAAGATTTCATTGGAATGCCATCTTGTATCCTTGGGAACTCGTTTTGAATTCTAATGGACATGCAAGACAAAGTATACACGTATAGGTATGCAACAAGCCGCCGGGGCAAACATTGCTGTTGCGCTTTGCCACAGGGATTAAAACCCAGCTGAGGAGTTGGGTCAAATGGTAACAAAAAAGAAATGTCATTGAGCTCAGGCTAAAATACAATAGGATATTAGTGGAAACAAGTCGAGTCGATAGTATATCCACACAACGGCTATTAGTTGAAGACGAGCGTTGATTGGTTGCAGACAAGATTCCGCAGCTGCTGTTCCTGTTCGGACCAATGGCGATACTGCTCGCCATCAACTTGGGCCTGTTCATCTTCACCGCCACCAAGATCATCACCCACCGCCGACAGACGTCGATCCTGAAGACGAACGACTCCAACACCAACAACCGCAACAAGCAGAAGTGAGTTCCCCATGCTTACACGTCCTCGAGAGTCGAGAGTCGAGACCTTATGTTATGCTTGGTGTACCATTGCTAGGGAGGGGAGACGGGTAATGTTTCACTTTGATCCTGCAGTTGTGGGCTGAATGGTGGCCGGGGGGGGGAGGTGGGGGGTGGACTTTCATGTATATTATACTCTGTGCTCGCCACGAAATAATTCAGTTTCCCTCTTTAATCTAACCCATGACAGAACCGCTCCCTGTGTCGTTGGTTTCCCCGTTAGCCTCATTTGCGTCCAAAGTCAATTTCATTGCTCCAAAGATAGGGGCGTTTCTTACGTTTTCATCGCGACTCCCTTATTTCGCCCAGGAAGTATCTGCAGCTTTGCAAAGAGCATCACCGTTCGATTGTCATTGGTTGCGTGCAGCCACACGACAAAAACCATCCATTCGGTAATTGATTCTTTCCAAGTTCTGCGCGACTGACTAGGCACATTGACCCAATCCTTTATCACAGTTGTTTATTCCTTTGCAGCCTGATCCTCTACCTGAAGCTGTTCACGTTGATGGGCGTGACGTGGGTGTTTGAGATCATCTCGTGGGCCGTGGGCGGCAAGAACTACTACTGGCTACCCATCGACTGCGTCAATTTGCTGCGCGGTGTCTTCATCTTCTTCATCTTCTGCTGCAAACGTTCGGTGCTGGACCTGGTGCGAGCGCGACTCGGCTGGGCAGGCGCAAAGGAGGGTTCGCAGAGCTCGGCGGGTACCAATTTGACAGGGGCGTCCAACGACGGCCAAGAGATGACCGAAGCTGCTTCCACGGTCAGAAGGACCAGCGACCTGCGCTAAGCGACGGCTCTGACTTGCAGTGTTGTCTGATGGCCAGTTGCACCAATGTCCTCAGAGATTACCTCCTTGATCGTTGATTATGATTTGGTATTGTGTTTTACCATTAAATCGTCAAATTCAATTAATCGAATAATGTATAATAAAACTTAGTAAAATAATCATAAATTAAATAGAAATTAAATTTGAGATTAAGTCCAATTTAATTTGACAATTTCAATGGTGAAACTCCATACCAAAATATAATCATCTTTAACGGAGGTTATCTCTGATAATGACGTTGGTGCAACTGGGCATGATAAGAGCAGATGTAAGACGGGCAAATTTGACGGAGAGACTTTCCACTGAAAAGAATTACAACAAAGACAACTTTTGGAAAAAGTTGTTGGTGGCCTATTAGGCGTGGCACGGCTCGGAAATGATCCAACATTATGTCCAAGCGCTCTTAATGTGATGCAATTGATTTATCTTTTGTTTGAACGAGCTGGGGATGTGGCCAAGAAAATGATATTGGCAAACCTGCGGGACCCAGAAGAGAATAAGGCTAGTGGGATTCGCGATTCTCAAAGAAAATTCATCATCGACGACAAAGTTGTGGCCATTTGTACGTAACTACGGGGGTGACGCACGGAATAAGTGTGTTAAGTATTAATTTAAGGTGATGTAAGTGTAACATAGCTTGCAAAAACGATTCCAATATACCGTCCAACGATGTCGTAACGGTTTATTACAAGATACAATATAAGTGTGCAGAACTGACAGTGCAAAGTGATATGTTTTTATACGAGACAAAGATATGAGGTCTATTTTAAATTAGTCTTTTTAATTTGTTAGAACATAGTTATGCTATGTTTTATGCATTACAATTTATTCTAGCTGTGCCAATTTCTTGTATGTGCCATATCGTTGTGAATTGTTGTAATGTTGCAACTGGCATGACTTAATAAGCACTTCCTAGCGGAAGTCCCAATATTAAGCCTAGAACGAAACGCAATAGCACACATTGCTTACATGCGGCTAGGGAAGTTCCGTCTAGTTTTGCTCTTTGTATTTCGGTATTTTTGTTGTCTTTGTTTGTCCAGGCTTCCGTTTAAAACCACAAGTCGCGCATGGTGCTATTTTATTTTGTTTTTCCATGTGCTTCACACGGTATTGCTCTTAAAACTCTCGCAACTTATGCATATATTTTCCCCTGTTTCTCTTTACCAGCCTTGTTCTGATCTCTGGCAGAGGATGTTTGGGCATTTGGACATGAAGCCGCAATGTTATAATGGACTAAATAAGTGGTTGCCATTTTCAGGCTGGATCAATGACGACGTGTTGCATTCAATGCATGCTTATAACCAGACTGTTATGATTGACACTACAACACTCTCGTCCACTGAGGCGCACATTGCCAGCAAACTTTACCAATAAGTGCAAATGATGAAAGGCTTCGAGGACCATGACAAAGTATAACATGTTACATGTATTGCAGTAAACAAGTACTTATAGTTTAGCTATAGATAAGAAATAAGAAATAAATATACCTACCTTACAAAACATAAATTGAACGCTTCATGAAACAGACTTGGCTAGGCTCCCACAGATTCCAACCTGACCGAGGAAAATGGAATCTGCAGGTTTGTGTCAAATCACAACATTGATAGAGTGTTGATTTGATAGGTAAGTGTTGCATTTCTCGAATAAAATTGGCACCCAAATGATGGATCTTTGAAAGTAATTGCACTACAATTGGCGCCCACAGGTGGGATCTTTGAAAGTATTTGCACTATGCAGCAATCATTCCGGGGGGTGGTAACCCCCCTTGACGTCTTGACCGAACCGAGGTTTGGGCGACGCAAGAAAGGTTTACATGAACACATTGGCGCGAATACACATTTGAACAAAAATCTTTTTAAGCAAACTTCGTAGCGACTTGAAACCAATCTTAAAATAATTATTGATGTTTAAAATGGTAAATTTGATACCTACATCTAGCGTTTCCGTCGTATTTTAGCGAAGAAAGGTAAATTAATTCATCACATGGTCTAAAAGTTGCAATTGCACAATTCCCACACTCGCCATTTGTTTTCTCCCTATCGTAGTGACGCTTTGTCTTGGCATATATGACGTAGAAAGAACTCAGTTACCAGTCCGCCACCGTGGCCTATCGCGCTACGTCCATGCGTTCCGTGCGGGAGGCCCGAGATGAAAGCAGGGGACATCGACTCTTTTTTATTTTTTTTAGAGAATCGCTTGTGCTCGTCTTTCTATAGCTTAATTTGTAATAGCCTTTATCTTAATTTTTACTTTATTGCTTACACATCTTGGAGAAACAATTGTTTTTATTCGTAATTTGTGCACGTGTATTTATTTGCATAGTGATTTCACATAGAGGGCGCTGCCGGTTTGTTGGTTGTTGGTTTGTTGGCAGTTGTGCCTGGAATGTCACGGTCAACGGCCGAAAAATAAGTTGTAGAATCTTCGTCACAATTTCATATGTCTCCGTAGCCGAGCGCTATTGTTACACAAGTCTACATAAGGTGTAATCTGTGGATGCACGGATCGAACCCAATCACAGTCACTTATATTTAATATCCAAATAATGTCAATGTGCCCTCAGAGAAGAGCGACCAGTCATAATCTCTGCTGCACAGCGTCTTTAAATGCTCTTGAAACCATGTACACCATTGGTTAACCAAATCGCCGTAAACCAGCTAATAGCTCGGTAGCGTCATAGTTTTCATACGATGAGACACTGACACGAATTTCGAGGTATGCGCCGTCGATTCGTGGCACCGGCAGGCGAGTATTGAAAATTGACATCGTTTAGCATAGGTACGGGTAGCGCATAATATCGGGAGCTGGGAGTGAATACCTGGCCTTACAGATAAAGTGCTTGAATCGAGCGCGAGTGATCGTGAGTTCGATTCCCCACATGTAATTTTTTTTTGTTTTTCCCAAAGTGGATTTCACGGTTTAAAACAACATATTTACAACGTCTGTTACTGGGGATTTACATTATTAACTTAAATCTTCGACATTTCTTTGTGTTTCTACGGACTCTATTGTTCGTTGTCGGGCGTGTAATCACGATTTTCATTACTCCGGAATCATTACCGTAAGACTTATTACAGTACGTTATCGATGGCTGTACCCTTGGTAATTTTTTCAAGCCGCCTCCGGACAAAATATTGCCCAAAAAGCCTATCTAAACTCCGTAAACTGCAACCCACTTTTGATTCAATTCTTGCCACCGGCGGGTATACTTTATAGTTTTACTTTCACTATAATTTTCATTTTCCCAATTCCACCTCCCCGTTAGTTAGAATTAAATACACATCAGGTTTGTTTCATATGTGGCGCTGATGTGGATAAATTCCCATCAAATAACCGATGACATCAAGACCCCAAGGTTAACAGTATAGCTTTAGCAAGACACGTGCTGGCCAAGTGTTAACAGTGCTCACTCGGTGAGCGACAGGGCTTGGCTTCAAATTCCGGGCATGTCAATTGATTTTAAACTGCACAATTAACTGGACAACTTCACTCATTTTATTGCTACCGTCCTTTCACGTGAATTTCTTTTCGTTGGTCAACTCTAGGTCATTTGGTTGGTTATGAATGGACTTGACCGTGCGTTGTCGATTCGTCGATTTGGCAATATGTTGAAGAACATCTCCGGACAAATTCACCTTCACCTTCACCTTAATATCAAACTTCAGTGGGGTACACGGATGGGGCGTGGAGGGTGGCAAGTGAGGGGGGGGGGGCTCATCAGTGAACAGTGATATTTGTAGCACTTGCATGTAATCCAGTTAAATGCCGAACTGTTTAGCGTGTTGGAAACGCCGGTTCTATGAGAACACCAAAGTAAAGCAACATTTCGCTGGGTCTGGTATTAGATTGGTGACCGTCTTACTCATAGCTATCTCTGTATACCCTAAAGTATTCGAAGAGCGTTATTATGCGTCATGGCTGAATTTTTTCAATTGTAGGGGTTGGTAGGTGGCTTCGCTTACAAAATAATTGAAATTCCCTAACCGAAAACGAAACGAGTTCGCTTCAAAAAAAGCTTGGAGTCTTTCCCAACTGCACAAACGAACCCATTCAAAACATTCAGCTTAAAAAGGATTTAATAAAAACAAGATGCCTACCCCACCCCCCTTTCCCCCCACCGTCGTCGTCGTGGGTGGATGAAGCCAAGCAAACAATTAGTATGTTGTATATTTTCTTTACAAAAGTGTACGACGAATAAATCGCCACCAATGCTATACATGTGTAATACTTTTCCTGGAGGTAGATGTTGAGGTAGATGTTGTTGAAGTTGGTAGAGCTTTTCTTTTAGCTGTTGACTCTCATAAACTGACTCTTAGACTAGCATGTGTTTCATATATTGCGAACGGACGTACGTAACACTATTACTGGAGGTATAGTTGTAGATGTAATCTGCGCGGTTTTCACAGAACGCTCGTGTACACGCTAAAATTGAGAGTGATAGTACCTGGAGTGGGGAACTATTAACATGTTAGGTGAAGCCAATATAGTAGGTGTTTGGCAAATATAAAAACAGCTTTACTTCTTTGACCACAGCTAGCCGGGATACGCCACTAGCTCCGCGCTGTATGTATCCTATGCAACGTTAAAGTATAGGCCACCAGATGTCATCTTCAGTCAGATTAACTCTTTAATCATTATTATGCCGTTATGTATTGCTATTTAAAAAATGAAATATATACTAGTCCATTCTAAAAAAGACAATTGAATTCTATAAGTAGCTAAATAATCCCCTTGTGTGTTGGTCACTCAGAGACGCTTAGTCAAATAGAAGACTGTGTTGAGCACTGTTCTCATAAACTTACACTAAGACTAACATGTGTGACAGCCACCCACGATGACGAAGGTGGGGGGAAAGGGGGGTGGGGTAGACGTCTTGTTTTTATTTCAAATCCTTTTTAAGCTGAATGTTTTGAATGGGTTCGTTTGTGCAGTTGGGAAAGACGCCAATCTTTTTTTGAAGCGAACTCGTTTCGTTTCTCGTTAGGGATTACAGTATACACTCCTAATCCTGCGCAAGCAAAAAAAATTACTCTAAATTAAAAGTGTGTTATAGTATATTTTAGATATGATCTCTGCAGTCTTATCTCATGTAACCATTTGATGTAGCGACTATCATGCCATAAATGTAACCAGAAAATGTATAGGTCACAGCAAAAATATTCTGTAAAACGCAAAATGGCCGCCGTGATCTGAGCATGATCTGAGGGCCTTACTTTAAGAGGCATGAACGCATTGAAAACTCATGTTTTTACGAAGTCATCGCGGTACAGCCGGAATCTGCAGGTGGCGAGTATGGTTTTGTTTCAAACACATAATAATAAATATTTTATAAATTCTATATTTTATTTTTAGGTACTACTTGTACGTCTTTAGCCTAGGTGTGAGAAATGAACAACATATCATAAATGAACATGCAGAAATCACAACATATGACACGACACAGGTGAGAAAAATCATTTGGCACAGCTAGAAATGAAATGAAATGTAAACGTGTCGTATACATAAACTTTCGTATTATCACTATACAAAACCATCGAAATATGTACCATGTACAATGTACAACTACAACCCACCACTAATGTTTCGGATACAATGCAGTTTTGATCACGCAATTCACATTTGAACATCAATGTCTTTCATTAACCTCTACTAAATTAGAATGGCGGAATCGTTTACATTCGAACTAATTCCCTGCATCCATGCAGTATTTTATATACATTATATACTTACCTACACGCAAAAAATATAGTACATCGCGTAGTCATTGATCGTTTTCGTTACCCGTCAAAACTTATCCATTTTCTTATCCAGCAGCCAACTAATATCTCGTTGAACATTATTTGGAAACTTATCTGTTTCAAAGATGTAACAATAGTTTTAAAAAAGGAGCATATGCTGCTCCACATCCTCGTTCCAGCAGAAAAAGAAACGATAATGTGTACCACATGTAAATAACGCTTGGGCTAGTTGGCATCTGGCAATTTCTCTCTGCCAATTCCTCGCAGCTCCACATCTGCTAGGACGTTGAAACCGTAGGCATTAATTTTTTCAAAACTCGAATTCTTTGGCATCGCAGTGTGTTTGATTGGATCGGTTTGCACAGGGGAAAGGATTTATACTGCCTTCTGCAGTGTAGGCTTTGAAATTAGCTAATTGCGGGAAGGATTTGTTTGGGAGACCACAAGTAGCGTGGTCGGTGAGATTCGGGGAAGGAAGGGAGACCGACATGTCTGGCGGGACAGATGTGATGGTCGTCCAGGCCGTTGTAGTTGTCCGAGGTGGGGGCATCTTCTCGACGGGCCCCGGCAAGCCGTTAGTGGCCGCGACTGGCAAATATCAAAATCGAGGGACTGGGTATTCTTTGGAATCTCTAGTCAACACAGTTGCTCTTCTCCATACACTTTTCCCAGCATTGCAGCCTAGTTAGCTGGAAGTCAGGGTCTATGTTAGTGAGCGTCGCTGGTCTTCCTGCCCGCGGTGGCTGCTTCGGTCATCTCGAACCCATCGTTAGTCAAAGCCGTCGGTTTGGTGCCTGAAGAGCTATGTGCGTGCGGCACAGCTGCGCCTGCGCAGCCAAACCTTGCGCGCACCAGCTCCAGGACCGAACGTTTGCAGCAGAAGATGAAGAAGATAAAGCAGCCGCGCAACAAATTGACGCAGTCGATGGCCAGCCAGTAGTAGTTCTTGCCGCCCACGGCCCACGAGATGACCTCGAACACCCACGTCACGCCCATCAGCGTGAAAAGCTTCAGGTAGAGGTTCAGACTGCAGGGGAAACAACAAGTGTGGTAAAGGTATTCGGTATGTGCGCCCTGTCAGCCTCGCTAAACTATGGCAAATGTAAAGCTGCACTATTTGACACTGGCTGTCTATGTCTCGTGATGGGAAGCAACTAATAGCAATAAAACGGTGCTGGCGACTTTCGACGCTCAAGAAAAGATAGACGCAATGACAACGTCATAAATGCCAACTTCAATAAGTGAGATGGAAAGGATTTTGGACGCAAGGGTGTATAAGAAGCAACAAAAGCGATACTGGGACGGACTCTGTTAGGGTTCCGTTGACACGAGAGGTCGCCCCCATTCCATGGTTCCACCACTGCAGCACCAAAGTGAAACTTTCCTCTTTTCCCCGAGGCCGAGCAATGCTGACCTAAGCGTGGCATGCGGTATCGAGGACGTGTAAGCATGGAGCACTCACTTCTGCTGGTTGCGGTTTTTGGTGTTGGAGTCGTTTGTATTCAGGATCGACGTCTGTTGGCGGTGGGTGATGATCTTGGTGGCGGTGAAGATGAACAAGCCCAAGTTGATGGCGAGCAGGATCGCCATTGGTCCGAACAGGAACACCAGCTGCGGAATCTTGTCTGCAACCAATCAATGCTTGTCTTCAACGAACACCTCATTTTTTTGTTTACGCTATTTAATTAAAGTATCAAATTCAAATCAGAGGTGCGTGTTCTCCCATATGAATTGAAACGAGTAGGTTGAAACGATACAAGACGGCACATGTTGTTTCGAACGAAATTACCGACTTAACGATTTTCTTCCCTCTCACGGTGTATAAGAAGGCATAAGAGCCTCTGAATTTAAGGGTCCTCATTGCATATAATCCGCTTATCGCAGCTTAAGATAACAACCACAACAATCTTGGCAATTGCGAACACAGAAATAATTAACAATCTCCGAGATTAATGCAATTAAAATGTTCCGGGAATCGAGATTAGCACAAACACATATCATCAAAATGTAAAAAAAAAGGATTTCTTGAATATTGAGTGGTAATTAACACGATAGGGTTCGATTTTGATAGCTGATTACAATCGATGTTGAATCAAAGTTTTCGTGCTCCAAATGGCCATTCTACAAGACTTTCAAGACTTTCTGAACATTCCCGTCGAGTCATAAAAAATAATCCGCGCTCCGAACGTCGGGCTCGGCTTTAATCCTCTACATCCGCATCTCCACGCAACTAACAAAAAAAGCAACAGAATGATTCTTGTTGACAATTCCGTAGAGGGTGATCGCTAAAAATTAGTGGCGCAGACCCTTACGCGAAGAGAAACTAGAGGGCCCAAATGAGCTCCAAAATCGCTGGAAAAAAAACTGTGCATAGGGAAAGAGTGAGCGCAGTCATGGATAACAATCTTTTTCCGAAAAAGAACTCGTGGGAATCGTTTCTCAATCTATGCTTACATCTCATTCAAAGCTCATTTAGGAGATTTTTTAAAGTTTGCACCATACACTTTTTTGAAAATATCAAATTTTGGTGGCTATCCATGACTAGATATACTCTTCCTTCATCTATTGGTATGTTCAAATTAAAGATTGGAATACATTTAGGGGTTCATTTATCTATTCGCTTGGACCTCTGCATTCAGCGTTTCAGTGTGGGTAGGGGTTTAAGGATTAACCGTGAGGAACCTTCTTAAGCAGAAGGTTCACTCTCTCTAGCAGTGATTAGCTTACGACACTTGCGAGCAAAATATCCGATTTGTTGTGGGTTATGGAAATGTCCAATGAGTAAGAGATTAGAGTTTTACGAGTTCTTTGAATTTTTTCACAGTAAACATCTCCATTCAAATAACAAAAAAGTTTTTTTTTGGAATTAGAAGTTCTCAATAACACCAATCGATTCCTATCTGAAAACTGATCAGAAGTCAGCTTGAATCGCATCTCTAAATTGAATAGGAGACACTCAAAAGGCTGCGAATGATTCATTAATTTTTAAAACAATCTCGCGGGTCTCTGTTTTGCGAGCATTTTTGTGTAAGCAGATTACGACAGATTCGATAAGATTGGAGTCTGGAGTGCTCGGCCTTCAAGACGCATTCTAGACCAAGGTATCCATGTCAGCTAGGGATGGCGTTTTACGGGTCAATCACAAGGGAATTAGATAGCCCAAACTACTGTTAGTATAGGGGTCAGAACAAGCCCAATCGACCAAAAGTGTGCTCGTGGATTTTTAATTTTTCTAGGAAAATTCAGGATTATTCCCCTACCTTTACTGAGTTCAGAACGTTTAAAAAAAATTGCGACGAACCGTTCTCCAGATAGAGCCCCTCAAAGTTCGGAGAAAAGCGAATATTTGGCAGTTGTAGTGTGTCACAAAATCCAATGCCGATTCTAAACCCATAAAGATATCAACAAACTTCAGAAAGATAATTTGTTCGGAAGAGTTTGTCTTACTATGAACTGTAGCTTAAAAGTCCGATTTTTTTACTTTTTATATGGTAATTATAAGGTCAAAACGAAGGGTAAATTTCTTGAATTTGTGCAACTTCAGGGTGCATTCTGAACAGCAAGGGATAAAAAACGGGAAACGATAATTTTTTTGTAGGTACCCTTCATGTAAACGAATGTTTACATATTGGTTTCGATAAGGGTTTCTACCACCTTCATCCTTTAAAAAAATCATGAAATTCGAAAAAAAACCGAAAATGGCTGTTTTCAGGGGTGTTTTTCGTCAACTGGGAGTAAACTAAAAAAATTGAAAATGTATGGATTATGTGCTTTACTATTTGAACTCAAGTCCCTGAAAGTCCTGATTCCCGTTTTTTATTCGTTTAGAAGTTACAATTTTTTTTTTAAGGGTCTACTACCTTCAAATTTCATGCACAGTGCATGGCGAGTCGGCGAGTGGCTTACGTGCAGACGCGGATTTAGGGTTCAAAATGTGGTCAGAACACACTATCGCAAGGGCCTCGGGGCCCATGAAGTTTACGGATGAGGGGAGGGGGGGGGGGCATCCAAACAACTGAACTATACAGCTAGGAAGTTTTACAACTTTTACAACATTAATTAGTCAACTCAAAATACAAGATACACACTATGCGAGGTCCACAGGCTCGCATGCAGTGCCCCATGGACGCACGTTCCCAGGCGGGCCTCAGGCTCCGAGGCCCCAGGCGCAAGCTCAGGGGCCTCGCCAGCGAGGTCCCTGGGCCTCCGAGATACTTTCCAAAGGGTCCTAGTCCGCATTTGCGGGATTTCTGACCGTTAAATCCACCCCTGCTTACGTGGTGTTTTGTTTTCAGCCTGACTTTCAACTGCAAGTTTAAACTTGAAACTCTTTCAACTTTAGCGATCAACTTCAGTTGATCGATGCGGGGCCCCGCATGCGAGCCCGTGAAACTCGCATGGTGTGTATCTTGTATTTTGAGTTGACTAATTAGTTAAATAGTTCATTTGTTTGCGCATGCCCCCCCCCCCCAATTCCCCCCACCCGTTAACTCCAGGGGCCCCGAGGCCCTTGCGATTGTGTTTTCTGACCACTTTTTTAACCTTAAATCCGCGTCTGCACGTAAGCCACTCGCCGACTCGCCATGCACTGTGCATGAAATTTAAAGGTAGTAGACCCTTTAAAAAAAAACTGTAACTTCTAAACGAATAAAATACGGGAATCGGGACTTTCAGGGATTTGAGTTCAAATAGTAAAGCACATAATCCATTAATTTTCAATTTTTTTAGTTCACTCCCAGTTGACGAAAAACACCCTTGAAAACAGCCATTTTCGGTTTTTTTCGAATTTCATGATTTTTTTAAAGGATGAAGGTGGTAGAAACCCTTATCGAAACCAATATGTAAACATTCGTTTACATGAAGGGTACCTACAAAAAAATTATCATTTCCCGTTTTTCATCCCTTGCTGTTCAGAATGCACCCTGAAGTTGCACAAATTCAAGAAATTTACCCTTCGTTTTGACCTTCTAATTACCCTATAAAAAGTAAAAATCTGACTTTTAAGCTACAGTTCATAGTAAGACAAACTCTTCCGAACAAATTATCTCTCTGAAGTTTGTTGATATCTTTAAGGGTTTAGAATCGGCATTGGATTTTGTGACACACTACAACTGCCAAATATTCGCTTTTCTCCGAACTTTGAGGGGCTCTTTCTGGCGAACGGTTCGTCGCAAATAAAATAAAAAAAACGTTCTGAACTCAGTAAAGGTATGGGAATAACCCTGAATTTTCCTAAAAAAATTAAAAATTAACGAGCACACTTTTGGTCGATTGGGCTTGTTCTGACCCATAGACAATTGAAAAATGGACAACTTACTAACCGGAACATTTGACAATTCGTGCTACAATCAAAATTCTCATGTGATGTTTCTAAGGCATGTTATTTGTCCAAAAAAATTCAGAGGGTGACAAAAATAAATCCAGGACACAGGCCTTAGCTAAAAATTAATATTTTTTTGGACAGTGACAAAGAGCAAGGTTCCAGCTCGGTGGTGTAGAATTTTGGTTTCCCCATCTCCAGCCATTATCCTCATCGAAATGCCGCTAGATACATAACTTTAACTGCGTTTATCTGAGTGCGATCTTGGTTTCTTGGAATTTTTTAAATAATGTGATCTTAAAAATGATGTTAACTGTCATATTTGATTGCCAAAGAAGCAATTTTTCCCGTTTATCCATAGTTATTGCTTCAATGGGCCTTGTCTACAACGTCCTTAATCATGAGAGAGCCGTACCGTCCCCGTGGAAGAAGCAGTTTGCTTCGCCGAAGCGCGGCTTGAGCTTCGCCCCCGGTACGAACTCCACGAGCATCGTGATGACCGAGATGAACGACGTTGTGCCCCACGCGTACAACGAGTACCACCTGAACTTGCTGTCCACGGAGCCCACCAATACCCTCTTCACCGGACGAAGTGTACTGGAAAAACAAATGCGAATTTTGGCCACCCGAAGGCGAACGTCTGCTTGGTGCACCATGGTTTTCAACGGCCTTCTGCCTTCACCTCTTTATCCGCTATAAACAAACCGCTATGCCCATCTTCAACTCAACACAAATTGCTTTCGCGAAGCCCTAGTATAAGAAAATAATATTTACCCCCGTTTTTACCGATCCTGGAACCTACCCAAACGCCCATGAGACTTCGATGCACATGGCGTTCAGCCAGAAGAAGGCGGCCAGCAGAGTGAACTGCATCACGAAGCCTGCAACAGCCAAAAAAAAATTCTTCAGCACCCCGGTCGATATCTTTGCGCCCAGTTCTGTTTGATAGGAGCCTAAGAAATTTATAGTCAGCGCTGCAAAATTTGCAAACTGCTCAATCTGATTCCCGCCCATAACCAGCGTTGATGGGGATCAAGAAGAAATCAGCTAGCTGCTCAAATATTCGCAACATTGTACAGAAGACCACTTTCAATGATCCACTGATCCACTAGATCAATAGACCAATCTCCATCACGTCTTCCACTATTAAAGTCGAGCGAATCTTACTTTACGTAAAGATACTCATAGCCTTTGTACATTACTGCTTGAACACCGAATAAAACCTACGGCTGCATATCACCGCAGACGCGGAGGCTGATTTGCGCCGGATACTTACTGATTACTTTGCATGCGACCTGGTTCATGGCGCCGTGGCTGACGTTGGAGACACCGATACAGATAAACGCCCCGAGCAGGGAGGCGTTGTGACACAGCGCCATCTTGCCATTCATGCTTTGCCGCATCTCAGGGAAGATTGTGACGAGCACGACCGTAATTAGCAACGCCAGCGCTCCCAGGAGCGTGACGACGCCCTTGAAGAGGGTGATGGCTTCAGCGAACTTGTCCACCTCGATGCAGTACAGCACCAGCTGGTCGCCGTCGCCGTCGCCGTCGGTGTCGTTGGAGGTGCCGGCGTCGGTGGCGTCGGAGGCGTCGACGCAGTATCGCCCCGGTTTGTACACAGCGTCGCGGCCGGCGTGGTCGACACCCTGCAGTGGTTAGGGGCTGCCATGTTTATTGAATTTTGGCATTCATTCGAAGCACGTAACAACAATAGAAGAGCAGTGTTAGGCGTTAAAAGTCTCAGTCTCGAGTCTTCCGGTCATATTTCTGGCAGCTTAGGTGTGAACCAATGAGCTTCCATATAATGTCACGCGCTAACAAATCTTATTCGTGAACGATGTTGTTAAATATAAAATAATCTTAACCATGCATGATATCAGGCAGTAATGAGTGGTTTATAAAAATAATACGTGCTTAGATATACAGTAATTTCTTTAAGACAGGGATTTGACTTCAAGTCAAGTGAAACAACCTTTCAGTCCTTCGGAAGGTGCGTACCTTCATGGACCCGTCGGGCTGGAGCGTGAGCTGTCCGCGGTGGAACGTCTCGGTGGAGTGGTGCTCGCACGTGGGGTCTCTGGGGATCTTGTTGATGAGCATGTAGTACGTCTGTAATGCAACACATGGCCGAAGGCGAATCATAATTCTTGTCCCAATGTTCCATCTATGATCCAATTTCAAATACCCAATGCTGATCCCGGAGGTCGTTACGATGCCTGTTCTTGAATAGCATACCAAGAACCCACCCTGCCACATCTCACCAAACGGGGACCCTGCCCCCATGTCTCATGTATCATGTCCCAGCCTTGCCTGAAGGTCGTGGGGTATGAATCACATTATGGAACAAATTGAGCCTCAGAGAGAATGTGCTGCAAAAATCCATTGTATATGGCTTTCCCATGAAATTGCAAGATTTTTATTAGAGAAACGGCACACTAAGTGGTAGATATTGCACTATTCAGTTTTCTCAAAATATCTTCTTAAATAATAACTCATTTAACTAATAATAATGGCTTTTTGGGCAAGAGATGTTTTGTTGATGTGATCAATCCAGAGTTTTTATTTCTAAACTGCGGCAAAGAATTTTCTTTCTTTTGTACCTCAGGGCCATACCCCCGGGCGATGAAAGTTGGGAAACGAGAATATTCTCAATTATGCAGATTTGTTTTTTCTGGAACAATCAGGATAATGTACCGAGCCGGGATAGAAAAACCTGTAATGGTGGGATAAGTGGTAGACGTTTGAAGTTTCTGTCCGTGGGGCTTTTTAAAGTAAACTGCGAGCCATAGCCCATAGATGCGTTGCAATTAATCGTTCGTTTACGAGTCGTTAGCCTTTTCCCTTCGGAGGTCCTATATCCCACTTGACGAAGCGGGGAGAATGTGTGCCCGAATAGATCTGTGGCTTAGGACCCGACCAGCAATCTGGGGATGCCCCCGAGTTCTTATCCTGGTTCTTTAGCACGTTTTCTCTGCTTCGTCTTCCTTCCATGCTTAATTAATTAGCCCAGTGGTTAACAGTGTCAAAAGTACCACAAATTATGCTAATTCGAGATGTAAACGTTGGTTTACTCAATAGGGTTCATGCGATAATGCAATTGGTGATGGTTTTCTTTAGTTAGATATTCGTTTCTGTTACAACACACCTACCGAATATTTGCCAAGAGTCGAGATTCGCGGGTCCCAAATTTGACCAAGGCCCAGCTTGGGTCTCCATTCCAAAATACACCCACCCAGTCCGTCCATATACTGCAAGTTAGCGTGATGCTCTTGAGAACGCTCGGTGCTACAAGCTTGTTGCCCATGGACAGCTGTAGCCTCGTGAACGGTGCGAAGAGAGAGAGAGAGAGAGAGAGAGAGAGAGAGAGAGAGAGAGAGAGAGAGAGAGAGAGAGAG
Organism: Nemoura dubitans; assembly: GCA_921293005.1. Lineage (NCBI taxonomy): Eukaryota > Metazoa > Arthropoda > Insecta > Plecoptera > Nemouridae > Nemoura > Nemoura dubitans. The sequence continues at coordinate 53,434,324 of OV121073.1, forward strand.
AGAGAGAGAGAGAGAGAGAGAGAGAGAGAGAGAGAGAGAGAGAGGGAGAGAGAGAGAGAGAGAGAGAGTGAGAGTGAGAGAGGGCATGCGTCTTTGTTGGAAAGAAAAAGAGAGGGTGTGAGGGAGTGGAGGGGGAGGGGGGGGGGGGGGGGCGGAGAGTGGCTCGGCAGATTCAAAGTGGACCTAAGCAAGTGTGTGTATTTCAAGGCTGTGTAGTGTAGGTAACTGTGATTCTGCATAACTTTTAAAAATACTCTGATGCATTTTAATGCATTCAGAACATTTCAGCAAACAATTTAAAAATTGATGGTAAGTTGTTCGTAATGCTCGGTTTTGAATGACTTGCGGTCCTAAAGAGAACCTTGGTCGACGTTTCGTCGGCGTTGGCGCCGTCATCTTCAGGACTTGTGTCCTGAAGACAATTAAAAAATTACAACTTGTCTCTGTAGGTCAAGTAGTTTACTTCATAGGTGCTGTCAAACTTTAAAAATCATCTAGCGCAAAACTATATCTTCACTATATGGTGTATGGCCTTTTACACTTTTGACTTTAGGCCCACGAAATAATATGCACAAGCAAGTTGAGCAGCACTCCACTATGTCAAACGTTGGGTGGGTGACCGCTTTCGCATCACGAGCAAATTCGGTTCGAACTCCTGCTAGAGTTTGTATATACTAAGAGCAAGAAATTCTGTCTGCATCAATTCTAATCGGGCGAGGGAAATGTACGCACCATATTTGGGGTCTGCGTCGTCGGAGTCCACGATTTGACTTCGACTTTGTAGCAACTCGTATTGGTCTTGTCTAACGCCTCTCGACGCTGGCAACACTTCCTGACGCACGGCTGACTCGCGTCGGCGCACGGGCACACGACGGCCGTCAAGTCGTCCTCGTCGTCTCTGTCCACGCACCACGCGTGCGCAGGGAATGCGTGGCGTCGCGACGGACGCAGCGTCACGACATCGGGCGTCGCGCGCAGGCGAAAACCGGGCGCGAACAGCCAGTCCGTGTCGTCGGGGGCGCACGAGGGGATCACGCCGGCGACGACGTCGTCCTGGGTGAGGGAGTCGTTGGTCACCACACTCAACTTCGCCAGGAACTTGCCGAACTCGGCGTCGGCGTCGTAGCCTCTTGGGAAGTCTGTCGTCACGTTCCTCGCGTCAAAGTTTTCAACGGTGCTTCCTGGGCGGTTCTCTGTGGAGTTGACTACGCCAACATCGTCGACAGCCGCGCCAGGAGGAACCGTCTTGGTTGACCCCTCGAAGTCGGCGATCCCTGCGGAACGCTTCGTCAAATTTCGCACGGTCTCACACACGTACCGTTTCAAGGCGTTGTTGTAGTAGAGATGCTCGTTAGGTTCGCAGCATTTGTTGAACGTGCGTCGCGCATCGACGGCGACATGGAGGGTAGAGGCGGCGAGCAGAACCACTATCAGCCAGCCCCCGAAACGCACCTGGTCCATGACGATCGCGCGCTGAGGACGATGGCGTCGAGGAGGATGTCAGGGAGGCTAGGCGAGTACGGCAGAACGCGGACCTCTCTCAGCTGTGGCTGGCTTTTGACTAAATCCGGTGAGTGACGACCGCGCCGGCTAATAGGTGAAAGGCGCGAGGACGATGAGGTGTCGTCGGGCGGATGCGGTAGGCAGGCTGCGTGGCAGGTCAAACGAAATCAACGCATATCAAGGCTACTAGTAGCAATGCTCCAAACTTTACATAGAGTGCGCTAAGACTTTTGTGCCGGAAAATCACTTCCTTATTTTGGTTTTTTCGGTTATTTCGGTTTTCGGTTATTTCGGTTTTTCGTTACAGGTCAAACGAAATCAATGCATATCAAGGCTACTAGTCGCAATGTTCCAAACTTTACATAGAGTGCGCTAAGACTATTGTGCCGGAAAATCACTTCCTTATTTTGGTTTTAGGAAATCGCTGCTTGTCGGTATGAGACACATTACCACAAGCCAGATAAGCACGTATAGCACGATAAGCAGATATAGCCAGATAGCACGTAGATAAGCACGTATATATATATATATATATATATATATATATATATATATATATATATATATATATATATATATTTATATTTAATACATAAACATTTATATATATATATATATATATATATATATATTTATATATATATATATATATATATATATATATATATATATATATATATATATATATATATATATATATAGTTCTGAATACTTTTTGATGAACTTTGCGGCGATGCAAAGTTTGAGATCTGCATGGTTATTCATTCACATTTTTTTGAATTTTCATATTGTCATACCTGTGGAGTGTGGTCATACGAAATTCAATTAAAATCTTTTTTTTTATTAAGATTTCATTCAACCATTATTGAAATAGTTATATTACACATTCCTATACTATTAACGATATTCCTGCTCTGCCTTTTTATCTACTACAAACTGCTACGCTCATCTTCAACGCACACAAATACACAAATTGGGTTCGCGAAGCACAGTATGATAGATTCATGAGATTTAAGACTTTTCTGCAATTTTAACACTCTGAAAGAGCTTTTTCGACCAAACTTAAAAAAATGTTAATTGTAAAGTTTGGTCGAAAAAGCTCTTTCAGAGTGTTAAAATTGCAGAAAAGTCTTAAATCTCATGAATCTATCATACTGTGCTTCGCGAACCCAATTTGTGTATTTGTGTGCGTTGAAGATGAGCGTAGCAGTTTGTAGTAGATAAAAAGGCAGAGCAGGAATATCGTTAATAGTAGAGGAATGTGTAATATAACTATTTCAATAATGGTTGAATGAAATCTTAATAAAAAAAAAGATTTTAATTGAATTTCGTATGACCACACTCCACAGGTATGACAATATGAAAATTCAAAAAAATGTGAATGAATAACCATGCAGATCTCAAACTTTGCATCGCCGCAAAGTTCATCAAAAAGTATTCAGAACTTTAGTTTCTGAAGAGTCGACAAACTTTTGAAGAATATGAAAGCTATCGTAAATTATGATTGATTCAAAAACTTCGACGCCGATTTCGTTTTAAAAGTAAAACACAGATCCTTTGAAAAAACCATCAACATCGGATGTTGCATGTGGGAATGTTGCTTGTGTATACTAGGAAATTATCCAATTGTGTGATCATCCATGGACACAAAAGTACAGAGGGAATATTTTAAATCACTGCATCCCATCCCTGGGAATTCTTGAGAAATTACCAAAATGTAACCCTACTTTATGTTTCTTCAAACAGCATAGCAATCCACAACCGTAGGCAATCAAAATGACAGGAGATATCCCCAGTAATTTCTGACATTCTTGAAAGGAATGAATCATATTTTCCACGCCGCCTGGAAGCTCGACACGACACCGCTTTCAATCCCCGACGCCGTTTTTAATGCGAACTGATCTGCCCTTTTACACTTCTAACGAACAACTTTCCGACGTTGCGAAGATTTGAATAACTTTTCTGACATGCTGAGTGCAGTCATCTCGTCGCTCCACAACACTGCGTCAGTCCGAAGCCAGACACATCCGCGAGAAGTGCACGTCCTGCCGTGCTCGCTTCATCTCGCTGTAACAGTGCAAGACGCTGACATCCTCCTCGACGCAATCGTCTTCAGAGCGCAGTGAACGAGTCACGATGTGCAAGAGGCGTTTCGGGGGCTTGCTGCTGGCGGTCCTGCTCGCCGCCTCCACCCTACATGTCGCCGTCGAAGCCCGACGCACGCTCAACAAGTGCTGTGCCCCGAACGAGCATCTTTACTACAACACTGACTCGGGTGTGTTCGAGTGCGAGACTGCGAGCCAGTTGGCGGAGCGTGCCGAGAGGGTCGCCGATGGCGAGGATGGTGTGGAATCGGTCCCCACTGACGATGCTGTCGAGGACATAGGCGGGATGAACTCCAAGAAAGACCTCCCTGGAAGCACTGTCAGCGATGTTGTGGAGGTGACCATAACGACAGACCTCCCCGGAGGCGTCGACGCCGATTCCGACGCCGACGCCGAGTTCGGCAAGTTCCTGGCCAAGCTGAGCGAGGTATCCGACGACTCCCTCACCCTGGACGACGTCGTCACGGGCGTGATCCCCTCGTGCGCCCCCGACGACACGGACTGGCTGTTCGCGCCCGGATTCCGTCTGCGCGCGACGCCCGACGCCGTGACGCTGCGTCTGTCGCGACGCCACAAATTCCCCGCGCACGCGTGGTGCGTGGACAGAGACGACGAGGACGACTTGACGGCCGTCGTGTGTCCGTGCGCCGACGCGAGTCAGCCGTGCGTCAGGAAGTGTTGTCGCCGAGGAGAGGCGTTTAACGAGGAGCGGGCGGAGTGCGTCGTATCCAACGTCAAACCTTGGTCGCCGAAAACGCAAGACCCCGAAATGGTACGTTTCCGTCGCCCGAGTAGCTTTCTGACCGCGGCGGTCACCCATCCAACCTCGGCGTAGTGCTGCTTAACTCGTTGGTGTAGTTCCTTGGCAAAAAAAAGTCTGGCTTCTACTTTGTATTTACTTTTCACGCTGCAGTGCTTAGCGCAGGGATCTGAACTCAAAGGTAAATATCCTCATTGACAGGAAACACAACCGCGGACAGCTTCCGCTATGAATCGGTCGAACTATTTTCCCGTCTCACTAGTAACCGATCTCGATTTCTCGCTCTGCTGTTTGCACGGCAAGCTGACAATCCCGTGCCAATGGTCAGCTTCCAGATAAGCCTATTCAATTAATATCTTTTCTGTCGACATCGAAAAGATATTGAGGGGAGAGTGGGTTTTTGGCACAATGCCAGCACAGCCATGGGTTACTCCTCCTACTCAACGCTCTCAGAGAAGGTATGGGACATGGGAAATGGGACATGGGGGCAGGGTCCACGCTAAACAAATCGCGAAGGGGCCGGGTGGTTTTTTGGCACGCAACATACATGCACAGTCATCGGGGCATCGAACTCGAACCCTTAACCCGAAAAAACCGTAATTATGTGTTGAACCCGAACCCGAACCCGAACCGGTATTATTTTTCGGGTTTTTCCGGTTTCTGCAGTATACTATTAGGAGTGTTGAATGGATTTTTGAAAAGGCAGTCCGAAAAGAGAGCGATGACGAACTCGAACCCGTAACCCGAAGAGACCGTAATTTTGTGTTGAACCGGAACCCGGACCGGAAGTACCAAAGTGAAAAAACCCGAACCTGAACCCGAACCGAAATAACCAAAATAAAACACCCGAACCCGCACCCGAACCGAAATTTCAAATATACCGAACCTGAACATGAACCCGAACCAATATTAATTTCGTTTCAAAGCCCTCACAGTCATACCAAACGCCATGGTTTACCACAAACTTAGCAAACTTTATATCTTTACGTTAAGAGGGCTCCATGCATATAATCCGCTTATCGCAGCTTAAGATAACCACAACAATCTTGGCAAGTGCGAACACATAAATAATTAACAATCTCGGAGATTAATGCAATTAAAATGTTCCGGGAATCGAGATTAGCACAAACTCATATCATCAAATGTAAAAACATATAATTTCTTGTATATTGAGTTGCAATTAACACGATAAGGTTCGATTTTGATAGCTGATTACATTCGATGTTGAATCAAAGTTTTCGTGCACCAAATGGCCATTCTACAAGACTTTCTGACTTTCAAAAGTGGAGTCATACAAATAAATCCGTGCTCCGAACTTTTGGCTCGGCTATAATCCTTGACATCCGCTCTCGACGCAACTAAAAAAACGCGACAACATGACTCTTGTTGACATTTCGGGAGAGGGTCATAACCAACATTTAACTGGTGCAGACCCTTACGGGTCAGGAAAAATGAGGGTCTAAATTTGCTCCAAAATCTCTGAAAAAAAACTGTGCGTCGAAATCGCGCTTTTCCAATACATAACGAAAGACTATCGATTTACAGTCGATGCTTAGAGCTCATTTAGGCTATTTTTTAAAGGGTGTACCTGGTACATTTTTGATGAGCGTAGCGAGCGAAGCGAGCGAAGCGAAATCTTCAATTTCACTACTCCTAAAAAAAAGTCAGTATGTTTTTTTTTTTTTTTTTTTGTGTGTTTGTGCGCGCTCTACAGACCAAACGCCTGAACCGATTTGAATGAAAATTTCTGAGTACCTACCTTTGTTCTTAACTTAGACCCCATGCGTTTTTCAAGAATATCCTCCACACATCTTCCCTTCAAAGCAGAAAAAATAGCAAAATTTGACAATTGGGTAAGTTTGGAAAAGTACGGATATTTATTGAAAAGTTCGTTTTTTTCAAATTTTCCCAATTTCGATTGTTGCCTTTAGTTACCATCGAGACCAAATCGAAACATCACACCAGATTTTTTGACTTGAAGTTGCGACTTCAAGATTTGACAGATATTAGAAATTCTGTCAATTTCGTGCATGCAAGGTTTTGAAAGTAAATCCGCGGCAGAAAAATATCCCCAACCTAATAAAAACCCTTGGGCACGAGTTACATCTATGTATTTATATGCACATTGCTCAATGACCTCAAAATGAGCCTATTTCCGCTACCCGACAGCTCGGACAGAAACAAAGAAAGGTCAGAATCGTTTACATGTTGAAGTGATCAGAATTTTTGAGAAAGCAATGTTCCGGCTTGCCGCTCCATGATTTTCATATTATGCTTTTTGCCTCAATCTTTTTATGCGCTAAATACAAACCGCTACGCTCATCATCAACGCAACATAAATTGCGTTCGCGAAGCCCTAGTTGTAAAAATCAAATTAAGAAGATCTCAAGACCAAAGATATACTCTTCCTTCATCTATACTGATATTTTAAAATTAAAGATTGGATTACTGTTAGGGGTTAATTTCTTCTTGCGCGTGGACCTCTGCATTCAATGTTTCTGTGGGGGAGGGGGTGAACGGAATATCTGACTGGAGCACTCTTAATTCTTACGTTAATTTATCTATTTACAATGACAGCTTAATATCTAACAGTATAAGCCTATCAGATCGTCCCAAATGCCAAAATAAACAATAGTTACCATAACTTTTTCTTAAATTGTGGAGGAAATCATTCAACAAGTCGACCAAATGAATCTGATTGGTTCGCCACTAAGTTTTAACTTTAACTTTCCGTAAAAGTTTGGCATGGTCAAACATTTTGCTGACGTTAAGTTAAAGTCGCACTCTCAGTCTAAAGTTTGTTGTAGACAAGCTTAAAGATATTCATATACCAAACATTGCTGCTACTGCTAATTCTTATACTGCTATGTTTGTTGCACTCCAGCCTTTAAAGGGGCATACAGATTTGTTTTTAGAGTGTATGATTTGAAAAAAAATCTACGGGACCCTGCGCTTATACAGAATTTTTATAAACTAGGACGAACGCAATTTGTGTTGCGTTGAAGATGAGCGTAGCGGTTTGTATTAAGCGCATAAAAATATTGAGGCAAAAAGCCTAAATACTGGAGCAGCAAGCCGGACCATTGCTTTTTCGAAAATTCTGATCACTTGAAATTGTAGACGATTCTGGCCTTTCTTTGTTTCTGTCCGAGCAGTAGGGTAACGGAAATGTGCTCATTTTGAGGTCATTGAGCAATGTGCATGTTAATACATAGATGTAACTCATGCCCAAGGGTTTTTATTGGGTTGTATTGGGTTGGTTTTTATTGGAAAAAATCTGGTGTGATGTTTCGATTCAGTTTCGATGGTTTCTAAAGGCAAGTCGAAATTGGGAACATTTGAAAAAAATACGCACTTTTAAATAAATTTCCGTACTTTTCCAAACATGCCCAATTGTCAAATTTTGCTCTTTTTTCTGCTTTGAAAGTGAAGGGTGTGGAGGATTTTCTTGAAAAACGCAGGGGGTCTAAGTTGAGAACAAAAGTAGACACCCTGAAAATTTCATCCCACTCGATGCAGGCGTTTGGCCTGTAGAGCGCGCGCAAACACACATACAAAAAAACAAAAAAACAAACACACACCAAGTGTTTTTTTTAGCAGTAGTGAAATTGATGATTTCGCTTCGCTCGCTTCGCTCGCTACGCTCATCAACTATTATTAACTGAGAAATCACACATTCTCATTCGTGTTTAGCCCCCTTCTGTAAACGCAAAGTCTCACAGATAGGTTGTCTTCAAGGCATGTTAATACTCTAAAAAGCGAAGCGGTAGGCTCCTTTCAGACTTCAGGATAAACTTTGGATAATTGTCATGGAAATCTTGGGGAGAAACTTTGTCTAACTCCCGACGATGTTTTGCGTTGCAGACGTACTACCTGCTCGTCAACAAGGTCCCCAGAGACCCCACGTGCGAGTACCACTCCATCGAGACTTTCCACCGAGGACAGCTCACGCTCCAGCCTGACGGGTCCATGAAGGTACGCACCCGTAGGACTTGGGTCTCTTCATGAACGATATTTATTATAAACTAGGGCGAACGCAATTTGTGTTGCGTTGAAGATGAGCGTAGCGGTTTGTATATAGCGCAAAAAAATATTAAGGCGAGAAGCCTATGCAAATCATGGAGCAGCAAGCCGGACCAATGCTTTCTCAAAAATTCTGATCACTTGAAAATGTAAACGATTCTGACCTTTCTTTGTTTCTGTCCGAGCTGTCGGGTGGCGGAAATATGTTCATTTTGAGATCATTGAGCATTGTGCATGTTAATACATAGATGTAACTCATGCCCAAGGGTTTTTATTGGGTTGGTTTTTATTGGGAAAAATCTGGTGTGATGTTTCGCGCATAAAAAGATTGAGGCAAAAAGCCTAAATCATGGAGCAGCAAGCCGGACCATTGCTTTTTCGAAAATTCTGATCACTTGAAATTGTAAACGATTCTGGCCTTTCTTTGCTTCTGTCCGAGCTGTAGGGTAGCGGAAATATGCTCATTTTGAGGTCATAAAGCAATGTGCATGTTAATTGATGAGCGTAGCGAGCGAAGCGAGCGAAGCGAAATCATCAATTTCACTACTGCTAAAAAAAACACTTGGTGTGTGTTTGTTTGTTTGTTTGTTTGTTTGTTTGTTTGTTTTTTTGTATGTTTGTTTGCGCGCGCTCTACAGGCCAAACGCCTGCATCGAGTGGGATGAAATTTTCAGGGTGTCTACTTTTGTTCTCAACTTAGACCCCCTGCCTTTTTCAAGAAAATCCTCCACACCCTTCACTTTCAAAGCAGAAAAAATAGCAAAATTCGACAATTGGGCATGTTTGGAAAAGAACGGAAATTTATTTAAAAGTACGTGTTTTTTTTCAAATGTTCCCAATTTCGATTTGCCTATAGAAACCATCGAAACCAAATCGAAACATCACACCAGATTTTTCCCAATAAAAACCAACCCAATAAAACCCAATAAAAACCCTTGGGCATATAATACATCTATGTATTAACATGCACAATGCTCAATGATCTCAAAATGAGCATATTTCCGCTACCCGACAGCTCAGACAGAAACAAAGAAAGGTCAGAATCGTTTACATTTTCAAGTAATCAGAAGTTTTGACAAAGCATTGGTCCGGCTTGCTGCTCCATGATTTGCATAAGCTTCTTGCCTTAATTTTTTTTTGCGCTATATACAAACCGCTCCGCTCATCTTCAACGCAACACAAATTGCGTTCGCCCTAGTATATAGATGTAACTCATGCCTAAGGGTTTTTATTGGTTTGGTTTTTATTGGAAAAAATCTGGTGTGATGTTTCGATTTGGTATCGATGGTTTCTAAAGGCAAATCGAAATTGGGAACATTTGAAAAAAATACGCACTTTTAAATAAATTTCCGTACTTTTCCAAACATGCCCAATTGTCGAATTTTGCTCTTTTTTCTGCTTTGAAAGTGAAGGGTGTGGAGGATTTTCTTGAAAAACGCAGGGGGTCTAAGTTGAGAACAAAAGTAGACACCCTGAAAATTTCATCCCACTCGAAGCAGGCGTTTGGCCTGTAGAGCGCGCGCAAACACACATGCAAAAAAAAAACAAACAAACACACACCAAGTGTTTTTTTTAGCAGTAGTGAAATTGATGATTTCGCTTCGCTCGCTACGCTCATCAATAAATGTATGCGTGCCTGTATCCAGCAGAAAAGATAGATTATTTATTACACAATTTGAATGTTCTTTATCATATCTTCTCCGCCTCATTTAGAGGCAAAAGGCAAGGATAAGGGTAGGTATCTATTTTATCCATGTCAATAATTTCTTTGATGCATTGTTCATATCATGTGTAATTCATTTTTTCTTAAATGAGTATTGCCATAGAGGAAATTGGATATGAATTTAACTGCCGATAAATCAGTAGGTTAATATTGGGACCAGCCTTGGGGGTAGTTTGTGGAATTGTGTCGATCTCTAGATCACCGTGATTTCGAAATCAAAAAGCTAAAAGCCCCCCCCCCCCTTGACTTGACTCATGACTTGATCATGATTAACTCGTGTAGTGTGAACGAGGTATTAGAGACCGATCAATCCACAACTGACAACACCACAGGGTATCGAACAGGCCGGTCGCGACTCCATGTTCGAGCCGGGCCAATATTGCGTCGACGCCTCCGACGCCACCGACGTCGGAACCTCCAACGACACCGACGGCGACGGCGAGCAGCTGGTGCTGTTCTGCATCGAGGAGGACAAGCTCTCCAACGCCACCACTATCTTCAAGGGCGTCGTCACGCTCCTGGGGGCGTTGGCGTTGCTCATTACGGTCGTACTCACCGCCATCTTCCCTGAGATGCGGCAGAACATCCACGGCAAGATGGCGCTGTGTCACAACGCCTCCCTGCTCGGGGCGTTTATCTGCATTGGTGTCGCGCAAGTCAGCGGCGGCATCATGAACCAAATTACATGCAAAGTGCTCAGTGAGTATATAACATCCAGCTTGAAATTTGTAAAAGTTAATTATAGTTGAAAATTTTCAGGGCTGTAAACCGGAATTTTTTCGTTTTGTTTATGGTTACGGTTCGGAGAACTACTTCTGTTCGGTTTCCGGTTCGGTTCGGCCACAAGAATTAATTCCGGTTCGGTCCTAACCGGTTTGAACCGCTGTAGTTTCGGGTTACGTTTCGGGTTTTTTTGTCCAAAGGCATAACCATTTAAAAATTAAATGAAAATTTGCACCTATCATTAGGCACCCAAAACACCATTCATGTAGTGGGGTTGCACTGAACTCAATATCTTTCTAAATGCTGTCGTTGGTCGTAACTGCCATGCCCAAAATGAGTCGCACCCCGCAAGTGCTGAAAATTTTGTTGTGCATTGTGTTTTACAATGACAATGAGCAATTTCTTGGGGCCAGACTGCTAAGAGATTGATATACAATGTTTATTTTCAGTGTGCGCCATGATCCGTTCGTCCATAAAACAATGGCCTCCCATCCGAACCCCACTCCACCAAACGCACCATGGTCTCTTGATAGCAATCATCACTGTCGAATTTATTTGGCAGCAAGCAATGTTTCCTTTGATGATTTCCTGTAGGCATTTAACCATAAGAATAAGTTCATAACCAATATAACATTCGCTTCAAGTGTCTTTGCATTGTTACAGAGAGACATTGTTATGGCGGAGTTCCTCAGTCGGAAATCAGAAATAAGTTTCCAAAAAATGAGTTCATACAAAAATATTGTTAATAAGTCATTGGGGCACCTTTATGGTATTAGGTGAAAAACAATTCATACAGGCCAAATTCTCCAAATCGTGACCCGAAAATGATCCGAAATGAACCGAAAAAACCATATAAAATTTTCGGGTTCGTTTCGGTTAAGGTTTCGACCCATTTTTATTATTTCTTTTCAATGCCCACGGTGGCAAAATGTATAGGTATTTCCCCGCTTTATAGCATATTGGCGTTATGGAATGTATTTCCATCATGCTTCTTGGATCTCCAACCTATTTTCAGCGTGCTCATGGCAGCTGGCATTTTGGCATTTTGTTGGATTTGCAGTTGCCACATTTTTCGGCATGCAATCGGTTTACACAGATTTGCGATGTTTATTACTTTTGGAGTAAATATGAAATACGCCAGTTTTATTATTTCCACATTGTTCTTTCTATCATTGTGAAAAGTCAAGAACCGTTTCCATTCACGCTGGAAACATTCCCAAGCAATACTTTCTGAAACTTGCTCTTGTGAAGGCTAAACGACCTTTTACATTATTTATTATATTATATGACCTTTTACACGTTGCTAACCCAACACCAATTCGATAGAAACGACGGAACGGAATGTTGCTGCAGCATGGTGTTATGCAATAAGCTGCTGTGCTCGGTAACGGCACATTCAATCTTGCAAAGGATTCCTCTGCCATGTGCTGCTGACATGAATTGACATCACCATGCTGACATGACCAAGTCTGTCTGCGGTGGAGACATCTTAATTTTTGGTTGTTGCAGGCTTCGTGATGCAGTCAACTCTGCTGGCTGCCTTCTTTTGGCTGAACGCTATGTGCATCGAAGTCTCATGGGTATTCAGGTGAGTGCCGAGGGTTAGTGGACGAACGGTGACTGTCGGAGGTATCGGAGTTCGGAGGGCAAAAGACACCACGCCGACATGGCCATGCGAATGTACGGCTCCGTTTCAGCGCTCTGCGTCCGGTGAAGAAGATTATGGCGGGCTATGTGGACAGCAAGTTCAGGTGGTACTCGTTGTACGCTTGGGGCACGACGTCGCTCATCTCGGCCATCACGATGCTCGTGGAGTTCGTACCGGGGGCGAAACTCAAGCCGCGCTTCGGCGAGGCAAGCTGCTTCTTCCACGGAGACGGTACGGCTTTTTTCACCATAAAGCCGGTAATTTCGTTCGAAACCACAGGTGCCATCTTGTATCCTTGAGTACTACTCGTTTTAATTCATATGGGAGAACGCACATGTTTTCTCAACAACAACAAGAACTGTTGATTGAAGTGAAACGTTGATTGGTTCCAGACAAAATTCCGCAACTGCTGTTCCTGTTCGGACCAATGGCGATCCTGCTCTCCATAAATGTGGGGCTATTCATCTTCACCGCCACCAGGATAATCACCCACCGCCAACAGAGTTCGCTTACAAACAAGAACAACAAGCAAAAGTGAGTGCCATATTCTAACGACGAGACGAGGCTATATGCAAATATTTAGGTGATATTGCTAACGGAATGATCGCCTTCTTTCCCTCTGCAGCCTGATCCTCTGTCTGAAGCTGTTCACGATGATGGGCTTGACTTGGGTGTTCGAGATCATCTCGTGGGCCGTGGGCGGCAAGAACTACTATTGGCTGGCCATCGACTGCATCAATTTGCTGCGCGGCGTCTTCATCTTCTTTATCATCTGCTGCAAACGCACGGTGCTGGAGCTGGTGGGCGCAAGGCTTGGCTGCGCCAGCGCAGCTGAGGCCGCGCAAAGCTTGACAGGGACCAAGTCGACGTCAGAGTATGGCCGTACGCACGAGATGCAGGCGCAGTTCTAGAGGGTAGCAATTGGAGGGGGGATTGCCGCCCATACAGAATCGCGGTTGGCGCCATGACCATTGGAGGGACCCCAAAAAACGAGCTTAGATTGTTGCACTTAGTCATGAATCCACTCAGAAAGAACCCATGCCTGTGATGAACTTTCAAATGGTGAACAGGACAAGTATAAATTGAATGAGTTTGGATTAGTTAAAGATTGGGTTGGGTAGTTATTCATCAATCGATTTGGGTTGGTATTCATCAATAAAAGTTTTCAATAGCTTGAGTAACCCAAGAGTCTTGGATTTCTCAAGTATCAAAGAGCGTTTCTCGACAACGATATGGTTCAATTAACGAACTAAATGGTCCAACTAGAAGAGATGAGAGTCAGCCAAAAGGCCGAGGGTTCGGTGGTGATTCAAGGACTGAAGCATGCGAATGAATATGAGCAAAGTTGGTTGAAGAATCTGAAATCCCAAGCCAAACGACATGTTATGTTAGCAAAAACTGGAAACTTGTCTTCTCTGTTAGAACCCGACTGACAGATAGCTCGCCTTAGTTTATTTTCACGCAATCCTCAACCATGCACTTTTCAATGATTTATTTTTTCTGCACGTATCGGGCTCTTGAAAAGCTTTCGTAATTGCTGCGCATGTATATTTCGTTAGTGATAGGCGCTAGGCCGCCGTAACTTTTAAATAAGTTGGAAATTTTATAGTTTATGTTATATTTTATACCAAATGATTAAACTTAATGACGCCCACTATGACCAATGAACCATAATTAAATGATTAATTAAGTGATATCTAAATTAAGGAAGACAATAATTAACGCAATTTTGTATTTTATTTATAATTATAACTATACATTTATTTTTTATGTTATTTTTAGCTATTTCTGGAAATACATTCATATAAAACATTTACGTAATTATACTTTTAATAAAAGAAGAGTCTTGTTGACAGCAAACGCCTTCATCTGCCGAACATGCCGAAATGTTATCGAGGAGTTGGGTCGGGAACCGGGAGTCGAGGGCAGGACCGGGCGTTGATCCCGTCCGAACTTGAGATGACCAAAGGATTTGCGGTGTAATACCACGTATAATCATATATTATAGACAACGATGCTTGAGATGGAACTGCGACCATTTCTCGTCGACGGCCGACCCGCATTTCGACAGCACTGAGCGGAGGCAGTCATCCGTCGCCGACGCCTTCTCGTGGACGTCGTCATCCCCCGGGGAATCGCACCGTGGACGTCGTCATCCCCAGGGAATCGCACCGTGGTCTCTTCGCTTGGCGGACTACTCCCGTTTTCACGGAAAGTTCGCTGTTCGACGCCTATACCGACGTGAACGCGCGGCTTTTCGACGTTGCTTGATCGGCGACAACTATAATACTCGACGACGACGCATTGATGTTTCACCGGAGTACAATTTAATGTTTTATTATAATTCTGGCTAGATATGAGCTAGATATGGGCTTACGGCGAGCGCTGTATCTTGTCTAAAAGTAAAGTAAACTTGTATCTTAAATTGTTACGATTATTTAGTTCTGCTCGTGAAATTGATCCCCGCGTCCTTCACACTCTTGGGGCCACCCGGTGTGAGTCAGGCGAAGCGGAGAGATCGGGGGCGTTACGCGCGGGGTTTAGATACGATAATTGTTAAGTGCCATACAAGTTACAAGACCAATAATCGGACGTCGACTTCATATCATTATCTGGTCTAGTGGGTGACATTCGAAATCGTCGTTTTACTCTAATCGATAGTTCTATAACTTCTACTTCTTTTGCCTTCGCCAGGGGCAACCAGCCACAAGCAGCAACATGTCATGTCAAGGTGGTTAACGGACAGTCGCGATACACCAAGTTATCCAAGCTGTATTTCCGGTTATCACAAGACCAGCAGGTAATCAGAGGAAAACAAAACGCGAAACATTCCGAATCGGAACATGGCCAAGACTTATATTGTTTAGGATCTCTGTGGTAAAAATCAACGAAAGCTGGTAGAGTCAACTCCGTGCACTGCATTTACCTACTTGCTATAAATTGCGTGTTGTTTTTTTACAATTATTACCGATTTTAGCACTGTCTTAAAATTACAGTGACCTATAGTAAAGTGTGCTGACCTCCATTAATTGTTACAAGTAAAATATCTTCACCCACGTCAGATGAAAGAAGCTCAGTCTGGTTATTATTGGCTCCGTGTTCAGGCTTAGCTGTGCAAATGAACATTATTTTCCATTACTTTATTACAATTATAATTGGCGTAGAAACAGGGGGCAAGGGGGCAATATACCTCCCCCTAACTTGCAAGCCATCAGCCGCTGCCGGGGGGCAAGGTTTGACCCCGATATGAACATTTTCTTTGCTGCCGTTGAGATAAGCATTATATATTTACTGGTGATTAATTTTTGCTCTTGCACGAAAAGCTGGCGAAATGCACTGCTTTTATATTCTCTAACAGACTGGTATTAATCTCTAAACGGACCTCTGATAATCCTCGCCCATGCAGAGAACGTCGTGTCACTGTCAGCCCGACATCCTCGCCCATGACAGCATGGTGTCGCTGTCAGCTCGACATCCTCGCCCATGACAGCATGGTGTCACTGTCAGCCCGACATCCTCGTCCATGACAGCATGGTGTCACTGTCAGCCCGACGTCCTCGTCCATGACAGCATGGTGTCGCTGTCAGCCCGACATCCTCGTCCATGACAGCATGGTGTCGCTGTAAGCCAGAGCCTCGAACCTCGATGAAATCGATCTCCATTGCGCAATCGCGCGACTGCAGTTGCCATGCTCGCCACCACATGGTCGCTGGCACTGGCGGCGCTCGCTGCGTCTTCGGTCACCGTCGACTGCGCATGTCCAACAGTCATCGATCCGCGGAACAATACGACGCGGAGGCTGGCGATGAAAGGCTCGATGACGTCGGACCAAGTGGACCAGGCGTACAGGCAGGGGCGATGAAGGCACCAGTCCAGGGCGCAGAAATTCAGAGGGCGTCGAAGGCGCCTATTTTGCTCGTCATGGAACAGCAATTAGTGGCATGACAAAGACTTTCTTCGATTCGTTTTTTGTGGTATTTATGCGGTACAGACAAAGTATGTGGGAGTCGAGTTTAATTTTATTCACAAACATCAAGTTTTGTTTTTCATATAAACTATGTATAATATATTTTAATTGTACTTTTAAGAACAAACAATTTGGCACGGTCACTATTGAAATGAGTATTCATTCAGAACTATCGTAAAATATACAACAACTTATTACTTATGTCTCAGACATCATCATTTACAGTACAACAAAATTTTGCCTACGCAATTCACATCTGTATCTCGTTTCGATATCTCTCATAGCCTCTACATAATTGGAATGGTGGGATCGCTAAAAAAATCTGCCACATTTACATTCTCACTAATTCCATACATCTAGGAGTATTTTATACGCGTGTTATATATGGCAAAAATATAGTTGGTACATCGTGTTGTCGTTGATCGTTACCGGCCAAAACTTACCATTCGTCTTATCCAGCAGCCATCTGCAATATCTCGTTAAACATCCGGTTAAAACTAACCTGTTTAAAAAAAGTAATAACGAGGGCTTCACTGACACACAAGTAACTATTTTAGCGAGTATTGAAAATGAGGATTTCACTCCTCTCGTTGCGCTCATCAATAGTACACACATTATAGCCTAACCCTCATCCTCTTCATCGTTCCAGTAGAAAAAGAAACGACGATTTGAACCTCATTTAACGAAAGCGCTGTGCCAGATGGCTAATTGGCATTTGCCAATTTCTCTCTGCCAATTCTTCGCAGCACCAAGCCTGCTAGGTCGTTGACACCGCCAACACATTTTTTTCAAAAAAATCTTCTTTGGAATCACTAGAGTAAACACATTGCTCTTCTCCATACACATTATACCCAGCATTGCAGTCACCGCTGCAAGCTGTGAGTCAGACTCTTCGCTTAGCGAGCGTCGCTTGTCTTCCTGCCAGCGGTGGCTTCTTCGGTCATCTCGAACCCATCGTTGATGGCCGCCATAGGTTTGGTACCCGCCGAGCCGTCCTTTGCGCCTGCGCAGCCGAGCCTCTCGCGCACCAGCTCCAGCACCGAGCGTTTGCAGCAGAAGATGAAGAAGATGAAGACGCCGCGCAGCAAATTGACGCAGTCGATGGCCAGCCAATAATAGTTCTTGCCGCCCACGGCCCACGAGATGATCTCGAACACCCACGTCACCCCCATCAACGTGAACAGCTTCATGTAGAGGTTCAGACTGTTAGGGAACAATAACGGCTGTTATAAAGGGATGGGTATGTTTGCTCAGTCAGCCGCGCTGAACGAAAGTAAGAAATGCTGCTAAGAAAAGACTGTTTTTTGTCGTGTGGCGGAAAGCAGCCATGGCCACATGCAGCTGGTGGCGATTTTCCTTCTATCAAGAGAAGAGGAACGCGATGACAACGTCAGAAGTGCCTGACGAATATCTATTAGCAGAGATTTATTTGTACAGTATAGGGTGCGAATCTTAAAAAAAAAATAAAACGAATATAAGCTCATTATTTTTACCAATGTTAATAAGGTAAGACTGCAAGTGTCAACATCATAAACAAACAATGAGAAAGCCCATTTGTGCTGTGCGAAATGTCATGCGGATAGAAACATGTAAAAATCGAAGATTATGATTTAGAGTATATTTTTTAATTCATCGAGACTTGTTATTTTCTGTAAATAAAAATTAGTATTTCTTTGCCGAGTTCGAGAAAAGTGCACCAAAGTGCAGCAAATTTTCGTACAAGCTCAGCTTAGCATGAATAATTAAGGTGAGTGAGCTGAGCTAACGACAGCTGACACATAAATTAACCACTGTCTGTTAGTGATACAAAATGGCAACGGCTTTGGACGCAAATGTGTATCAGGCGATACAGGGTTGGATTCTGACATGGATTTGGATGGCCAACTAAAATATATATAATTATTTAAAAGAGGATGATCACAGAGCACACGATAATTCGCCCCCATTCCAGGTTCCACTATATACAGCAGCACCAAGTGAAACTTTACCTTCTCCCCGAGAATTGCCAGTCCGAGAATTACATGTGATGTCATTTCCATTGACTCTGTTCCAATAGAAACTCTTTAGTAGCGTCACAAACATGACATCATGGGGTCCCGGAATAGGGCCTCCTGGAATAAAGTAATCTAGCTCTTATTTTGCCGACTGGAAGAAGGTCATCTGTGAATGTGTTAATCCAGTATATGAGAGTGCAAAACGGAATACCTTGTTCCGGTGGACGAACGTCATCTCGGTGGATGACTTAATCCAGTGCAGTAAAGTCATCCGAGGACCGATGACCTTGTTTCAGTCGCGAAAAGTTGTAACAAGTGGTTAAATAATTGCATGAGCTTGTTCCAGTGGAAGAAGATGTCATCTGGTTTAAGTCATCCACCAAGAAGACGTTAGTCCACCGGTACAAGGTCATCCGTTTGGCACTTCTACATTACTGGATTAATACTGTCATCTTGCAGTTGACCTTCTTCCAATCGGCAATATAAGAGCCGGATGAACTTATTCCAGATGCACCTTTTCCGCATCCCCGACATCATGCACATCCAGAGTCGCGGATTGGTCCAGAGCCAATGTTCATGCCATCGTGTCAGTGGCATTGCCGGCTGTAAACCCAGCTTTAGCATGGGACACTCACTTCTGCTGGTTGCGGTTTTTGGTGTTGGAGTGGTTTGTATTCAGGATCGACGTCTGTCGGCGGTGGGTGATGATCTTGGTGGCGGTGAAGATGAACAGGCCCAAGTTGATGGCGAGCAGGATCGCCATTGGTCCGAACAGGAACAGCAGTTGCGGAATCATGTCTGCAACCAATCAACGCTTCACTTCAATTAACAGCCCCTTGTTCGGTACAGGCGTGTTTGCTTACCACAGTCTGGTGGACTCTAACGTATGGTACTCATGAATGTTATGAGATCCCCAAAAAGCCCCTGAAACGAAATCTCAACAATCCTATATTACCAGCAAAAACAGCACGTGCAAGCACATAGGCCTTGATTTTTCGTCACAGTTCTGTTGTTTTGAAGTTTTCTTTTTTCGAAATCTGGTGTTTTCCGCTTTTATGTCGTGCTTGGGCGGGTTTTCTTGCTCCCACAATACAATATTACATTGCAGGAACCGTACCGTCCCCGTGGAAGAAGCAGTTTGCTTCGCCGAAGCGCGGCTTGAGCCTCGTCCCCGGCACGAACTCCACGAGCATCGTGATGACCGAGATGAGCGACGTCGTGCCCCAAGCGTACAACGAGTACCACCTGAATTTGCTGTCCACGTAGCCCACCAACACCCTATTCACAGGGCGAAGTGCACTGGAAAAAAAGAAAACATGGATACGCCTGCCGGATAAAGTCAATGGCGGCGTCGTCTTGCACATGCGTGATTTGCCGCTTAACTATTACAAGGAGCTAGACGACACGGACACTAAAGGTGGGCTCACACTCCCGTGTTTTGCCGCCGGTGCGAAGCGCTTTATATTGCTCGGCCAACAGCAGTCGGTTATTCTTGCCGCTACTTGCCGCCGTGTTCCGCCCCGTCACGTCAAAGTGGACCCATCTCCTATACTTCGGCGGTGCCGCTCCGTCCCACTTTTTGTCGCCACACAATGCATGAGTAACCTAGCTGAAGAGTCCTTTGCGTCCTTCTTGTATACAATATGACGCAAGAAAAGAACTTCTTCATCAAGTAATCATTGGTTCTCAGCACTCACCTGAACACCCAGGAGACTTCGATGCACATGGCGTTCAGCCAGAAGAAGGCGGCCAGCAGAGTGAACTGCATCACAAAGCCTGCAACAGGAAAGCAATTGTAACGTAAGCACGCCTGCGCCCAAAGATTCACGAAACGGGACTTTAAAATGTCGGGGCTAAAATCGGGGTTAAATATTTTTCAGCCTATTCTATTTTCAGTGAAGTTTTTCACGGTAATAATGTAAAAACGAATTAGCCCCGAAGTAATGCTCATACTGAGATCTAGATAAGATACTATATACTAAGATACTAAGATAGCTCTGATTATGAATACCCCGTTTATTGAATCCTGGATCAGACTTATCTGTTATAGTAATATTTTTGTATTATTTATTGTTTGTTGTGAGCTTTCGGAATTCATGTGTCACTGCAGCAAATTTTTCAAAATTCACCAGATGATTTAACGGCATCAAAAGCAAGCAATGACTAATAGTCATACGGAGAACTGACAACTAACAACAGGCAATTCCGTTCTCCCATTGTGGTCGTCCAGATATTTCTGATTCTGTCAACATTACCACTTAACCATAGGGTAGCTCCGTTGTTATGGAATTTAATTTCTTCTTTGTACCTTGTACTTTGCACTCACTGTACTTTATACGTTATAGCCTTTGAACTTAACTATTCACATTGTAAACTTTATCCCCAAAACCAAACCTTTATTTGTCTGCATATCAACGTGGATGCGGAGGCAGATTTGCACAGGGTACTCACTGAGCACTTTGCATGTGACCTGGTTCAAGGTGCCGCCGCTGACTTGCGGGACACCGATACAGATAAACGCCCCGAGCAGGGAGGCGTTGTGGCACAGCGCCATTTTGCCGCGAATTTTCTGCCGCATCTCAGGGAAGATGGCGGTGAGTAGGACCGTAATGAGCAACGCCAACGCCCCCAGGAGCGTGACGACGCCCTTGAAGAGGGTGGTGGCGTCGGAGAGCTTGTCCCGCTCGATACAGAACAGCACCAGCTGCTCGCCGTCGCCGTCGGTGGCGTTGGAGGCGTCGACGCAATATCGGCCCGGTCCGAACATAGAATAGCGACCAGCGTGGTCGACACCCTGCAGTAGTCAGTGGTGCTGGAAGTTTTTTTTTGCATTGTGGCATTCACTCGTAGCATTTTACATCAATGAGGATTGCTCTTTGCAAACATAGTGGGTAACAACATGGCCGCCTCGAAATAAGACGTGATTGTGAGCACAGTTCGTTGGTTCGATGTTAAGTGATAAATTGTTAAAACTCGCATTCTTGCAGGCAATTTAATTAAGGATCAGTCGCATGAACTATTTTAGGCTTGTCACTACAAAGAAATGTGTTCTTCGCTCTTGATTTTGTGTTGCTCGTACTTCTAAGTCAATCACTTTATAATTCATGTTTATTATAGCAATTAGGAGTTACCTTAAGCTTATACCTATACGGTTCTGTCTCGCCAAGAATATTTAATTAATGCCAGTCGATCGTGATAATAGTGCAAAATTATATGTACCAAAAGAGGTTTTGTGAACAACGACCGTTGCAAAAATGATTGCGTTTTCATTCTCCCAAAATACCATGTGTTAACTGTAATTGACTTTCCCGTTTGCACACTTTCAAATTCCAACCCAGCGAAGTGTCAGAGTGCGGGCGATCTGCTCACATCCGGCGTTGCCCTCCTGCATCGCCGCCAAATGGATCGAGCCTCGGTTCAACGTGCTGACCGCTTTGAAAATAAATGCCAGTTCCTGCATTTACAATATAATTTATGATCATGCTTTGCACGGGCTCGAAAAAGCCCGGCTTGCTGTCAAGCTTTAGGTCCGCAAAATCAAAAAAAAATTTAATGTATTGGGGAAAACCCCGCACCCCGGGCCAGTCCGCCCCTGATGCTTTGCCAATGACGTGAAACAAAATAACTCGTAAAATAACGTAAAAATGAATCAGTGCTTAGAAAATACCACTTATCACCATTTATTTAAAAATATTTTAGGTACAGTGTGGCTTAAGGCTTCTTTACCAAGTTAGTTATTAAAAAAAAAATTCGATTGATAATTTTGCGGTACCTATAGGCTGCATGGAACTATAGCCAACTGAAATAATGTGCCTTAGATGAAATAATGGGGAAATACTTCACAATGAACTTGGCTGATCTAAATACTTATCCCTGGTTGAAAGCAAGTGCTCTGAAATCATGCGCCCTGCAATTCAACACTTCGGGATCCGTCGAATTCGAGCGTAGCCAGTTGTTACTCCCTATGAGTGCACGTAGCAACTCCCAACATCAATATTAAATACTTTTAGAGGGGCAGGCGCCATGTTGTTACTCCCTACGTGTGCACGAAGCAACTCGACCCAACATAAATATTAAATACTATAATAGGGGCAGGCGCCATGTTGCTACTCCCTATGAGTGCACGTAGAAACTCCCAACATCAATATTAAATACTATAATAGGGGCAGGCGCCATGTTGTTACTCCCTATGAGTGCACGTAGCAACTCCCAACATCAATATTAAATACTATTATAGGGGCAGGCGCCATGTTGTTACACCCTACGTGTGCACGTAGCAACTCCCAACATCAATATTAAATACTATAATAGGGGCAGGCGCCATGTTGCTACTCCATATGAATGCACGTAGCAACTCCCAACATCAATATTAAATACTATTATAGGGGCAGGCGCCATGTTGTTACTCCCTATACGTGTGCACGTAGCAACTCCCAAAATCAATATTAAATACTATAATAGGGGCAGGCGCCATGTTGTTACTCCCTATGAGTGCACGTAGCAACTCCCAACATCAATATTAAAGACTATAATAGGGGCAGTCGCCATGTTGCTACTCCCTATGAGTGCACGTAGCAACTCCCAACATAAATATTAAAGACTATAATAGGGGCAGGAGCCATCAAGAGTGTCAGTATAGCCAGTGTTAAGGGTCATTTTTCTAGCAGCACAGCTTAGCTGTTTTACGCAAACAAGGAGCTTCCATAGAGAATGACAAATTAGCAAATCTTTTAACATAAAAATAAAAATAATCATAATTATATCCGATTTCATCGGTATTGAGTGGTATATCAAAATGAATACATGCTAGAAGAAATATACTATTTTCCTAACGGTAGGGATTTGACTTCCTATATTAGTACAGCTAAAAACAACCTTTCAGTTCTTCGGACGGTGCGTACCTTCATGGACCCGTCGAACTGGAGCATGAGCTGTCCTCGGTGGAACGTCTCGATGGAGCGTTGTTCGCACGTGGGGTCTCTGGGGACCTTGTTGACGAGCAGGTAGTACGTCTGCAACGCAAAACATCGTCGGAAGTTAATTGATGAGCGTAGCGAGCGAAGCGAAATCATCAATTTTACTACTGCTAAAAAAAACACTTGGTGTGTGTTTGTTTGTTTGTTTGTTTGTTTTTTGTTTTTTTTGTATGTGTGTTTGCGCGCGCTCTACAGGCCAAACACCTGCTTCAAGTGGGATGAAATTTTCAGGGTGTCTACTTTTGTTCTCATCTTAGACCCCCTGCGTTTTTCAAGAAAATCCTCCACACCCTTCACTTTCAAAGCAGAAAAAAGAGCAATATTCGACAATTGGGAAAGTTTGGAAAAGTACGGAAATTTATTTAAAAGTGCGTATTTTTTCAAATGTTCCCAATTTTGATTGTTGCCTTTAGAAACCATTGAAACATCACACCAGATTTTTTGACTTGAACTTTGACTTCAAGATTTGACGGATATTAGAAATTTTGCCAATTTCGTGCATGCAAGTTCTTGAAAGTAAGTCCGCGGCTTGCTGTTGCCGGCTTGCTGCTCCATGATTCTTATTTGGTTTTTGTGTCAATCATTTTATGCGCTATATACAAACCGCTACGCTCATCTGCAACCCAACACAAATTGCGTTCGCCCTAGTGGTATATCTAGGTTCAAGAGTCAGCGCCTTGGGTCCCGGGCATTGGACATGGTACTGCAAAATTGTAATGCAGATACTAGATTGCTGCTGATATCCGTGGATGTGAGATATTCAGTAGACACTGTACCTGCCCAAATGTTCTATGGTCATGATCCAATGTTTAGCCTTGAGGTCGTAAGTATTTGACTGTGCTTGTATGATATGCCTGCATCCTGTCCCATCGCGCTCTGCTTACGACGCGTAAGTGTATCCTTCCCCCATGTCCCGTGTCTCCTGTACAAGATTTGCCTGGAGGTCGTGGGGTAAAAATTACACCACGGTTGTGCTTGTAGCGTGGAACCCGCCTTATCCCATTACGCCTAGGCCAATGTGGATTCTGGCCTCGTGTGGTGTAGTCCAGGGTATACGGTGTGTACTCACATTTTTTATGAGCGTAGCGAGCGAAGCGAGCGAAGCGAAATCATCAATTTCACTACTGCTAAAAAAAACACTTGTGGGTGTATGTTTTTGTTTTTTTATGTTTTTTTTGTATGTGTGTTTGCGCGCGCTCTACAGGCCAAACGCCTGTCTCGATTGGGATGAAATTTCCAGGGTGTCTACTTTTGTTCTCAACTTAGACCCCATGCGTTTTTCAAGAAAATCCTCCATACCCTTCCCTTTCAAAGCAGAAAAAAGAGCAATATTCGACAATCGGGCAAGTTTGGAAAAGTACGGAAATTTATTTAAAAGTACGAATTTTTTTCAAATTTTCCCAATTTTGATTGTTGCCTATAGAAACCATCAAAACATCACACCAGATTTTTTTACTTGAAGTTGACTTCAATATTTGACAGATATTAGAAATTTTGTCAACTTCGTGCATGCAAGTTTTTGAAATTATAAGTCTGCGGCAGAAATATATCTCCAACCTAACAAAAACCCTTGGGCATAAGTTACATCTATGTATTACTATGTATGTCTATGTACATGCACATTGCTTAATGACCTCAAAATGAGCATATTTCCGCTACCCTACAGCTTGGACAGAAAAAAAGAAAGGCCAGAATCGTTTACAATTTCAAGTGATCAGAATTCTATCACTCACGCTACGCTCATCTTCAACGCAACACAAATTTCGTTCGCGAAGCCCTAGTTTTAAAGAAATACGCTGGTATACGCTGGTTCGGTAACGTAAATGTTACTCAATGCTAACGTCAACCATGTTTAAAATGGAAATGTGGAAATTGTCAAGGATTCAAGGTTAGGGTCAGTAAGAGACAAAACGTAGATTATAGATAGGTCCCTCCTCCTCCCAGATTACCGAAATTTCACAGTAGGTATTCCCACCTTTATTTCCAGCACTACACCATTGCTCGTGTACCATGTCTCATGTCTCAACCTTACCTGGACACTGCGTCGGGCATTTGGTGGGTAGATCAACGGGAAGAAACATTTTAATTATTTTAATGTATTTTTTTACTACATTGAATACAACTACTTTGTATATAAATATGAAAATAAATATGTAATATATATATATATATATATATATATATATATATATATATATATATATATATATATATATATATATATATATATATATATATATATATATATATATATATGTGTGTGTATAAATATGTAATATATATGAAAATTTCGTGAAATTGCAAGATTTATCAATAGGGAAACCGAACGAACGTGGTAGATAAACTGTCGCTGGCAGGGCCAGGTTGGGCACTGTTGGAATTTCTCAAAACATTTCTAGCTCACGGCATTTTGAGCAAGAGAAACTGAGTCTATATGCGAATGCGATCATTCAAAAGTTTCAATTTCTAAATTGCAGCGAAAGATTTATTTTGAGCTCGAGGTAAAGTTTGCTCGAAAGAGCTTCGATCATTGCTAGCCTAAGGGGATAGGCAACTGCAGCCAGTCCCTACGCTGGGCGTTTCGGCCAGCATCGTTAGCAAACCCGAGTGATTTCAAGATGGTGGCATTAGTCTTTAGAATTTTGTGACGCATCACTGATTCTTTATGGACGCCGTAAGTACATACTTTTTGATGTTTTGTCTGCAACGATGACAATCTTTGAACATTTGTGAGTGCTAATAATCACTAATATATACATGTTTATTGAATAAAGTCGTAAAATTTGACCCTTGACAGATCTGACAGTTCATTCGCTTAAAATGGCCTGGAAAACACCATCAGTTTTAAATACAAAAATTATAGTGTATAACTCCGAAAACCAACATTGATTTATGATATTAGCACTCCTTGGTTCATTATTATTCCGTGTAACCAATTTCTGACCATGTATACTAATCATGCTTTGTTTCCATTAGGTCTCATTATCGGCAGGCCCATGGGCAGAGATTAGGCTTTCAAAGTGACTATATCCAGCCAATGGAAACAGCTGGTTTGGCGAGGTTTGCTGGGTTCGGGGTGGGAAAGGAAAGACGCGCTCCGAAGGTACTTCCGGGCTTATAAAGTTGGGAAGAGGAAATATTGCCTACCTTGCTCTATTATAATATTAGTTCCAAAAGTGATAAAAATTAACACAAAATATGCACCTTGTGACTTACGCTGTGGTCAAGTGTCCACTAGATGTTTTAAATAAGTGGATTAAAATCTTCAATTTCCCCAACCCAAAAAAATTTATATATTTTTTGTATTACTGAGTGTTGGTGCTAAAAGCATGCCTTGCAAAATGCAAGGTAATTGTTTGAGTGAGTTTGTGCTTTTGTATCAATCACTTAAAACGATCTCTATCTTGACGCTATTTCAAAAACCAACTCCTTTCGACAATGATTTTTATTCTCAGTGAAAAATACCAGTAATTCTGAAGAGCCGACAAATTCTTATTCTAATCACACCAAGAATAAAATTATGGGAAAATAAAAGCAGCTCGATTTCATGAGTGAACCACAATATGGCGTGTTTTGTCTTAGGGCGCTCAGTCAAGAAAACGGATGGCGATACTCTAATGGCACAACCCAGTGTTTGCATTTTGTAGGAAATCACATGGTACAAAAAAATACAATTCCCGGCTCCAAAACCACTTACTCGTAGTAAAAATCTCCACAATAAATATTTTGAAATCGTATTTACAGTCTCCTCATCAATTAACTCTTTGCAAAAGCGAGGTTTTACCCATAAGGGTATCGATGGGTCATTCGTACAGCCGTTGCTGTCAACATCTTATTCTTCGCTTCATTTAATTTGGTATGTATACTTAGTAATGCAATAATTGGTGGTGTTTTCATTCTGATATTGTTTCATGTTCGTTACGTTTTAATATACCTACCGAACATTTGCCAGTATGGGACACGCGGGTCTCAAAATTGACCAAGGCCCGGCTTGGATTTCCATTTTAGCATAGGTACGCCCAGTCCGTCCATAAAGTGGAATTTGTAGAGTTGCTCCTGTGAACGCTACGTGCTAGAACCGAGAGAATGCGTGTTTGTTGGAGAGAAAGAGAACGAGAGACAGAGAGAGAAAAAGAGAAAACAAGTTTGTCTTAGCCAAGGCTGTCTATAAATCTTTTATAAATACCATGCGGAATAAAAGCTATGTAACAAATTTCGCGCCGTGATTGACATTGTCTGAGTTTCGAGCTGGAAATTAACAATATGTGTATCGACCCCAAGTTAAAAAAAAACTACTCCAAGTCAAAATTTGGACGGGTGACCGCTTCCGCAACGATAACTAGCAAACTCTGTAGATCTCGGAGCTATGAAGATGATAGATTTACAAAAAGGAATTCGATCACATTCTTCTAATCGGGCTAGGGAAAAGTACGCACCAAGTTTGGGATCTGCGTCGTCGGCGTCCAGCGCTTGACTTCGGATTCGACGCACTCCGCCCGCTCCTCGTGAAACGCCTCTCCTCGGCGACAACACTTCCTGACGCACGGCTGACTCGCGTCGGCGCACGGACACACGACGGCCGTCAAGTCGTCCTCGTCGTCTCTGTCTACGCACCACGCGTGCACAGGGAACCCATTGCGTTGCTCTGGGAACTCTGTGCATTTATACGGGTGCAGCGTCGCGGCGTCAGGCGTCGCACGCAGGCAGAAACGGGGCGCGAACAGCCAGTCCGTGTCGTCGGGGGCGCACGAGGGGATCACGCCGGCGACGACGTCGTCCTGGGTGAGGGAGTCGTTGGACACCTCGCTCAGCTTGGCCAGGAACTTGCCGAACTCGGCGTCGGCGTTGGAATCGGCGTCGAAGTCTCCAGGGAGGTCTGTCGTTATGGTCATCTTCACAACATATCTGACAGTGCTTCCATTGAGGATTGTCTTGACTTTCATCTCACCAATATCACTGACAGTGCTTCCAGGGAGGTCTGTCTTGGAGTTCATCCCGCCTATGTCCTCGACAGCATCGTCAGTGGGGACCGATTTCGCACCCTCCTCGCCATCGGCACGCTCCGCCAACTGGCTCGCAGTCTCGCACTCGAACACACCCGAGTCAGTGTTGTAGTAAAGATGGTCGTTCGGGGCGCAACACTTGTTGAGCGTGCGTCGCGCTTCGACGGCCACATGGAAGGTGGAGGTGGCGAGCAGGACCGCCAGCAGCAAGCCCCCGAAACGCCCATGGCGCATGACGACCGCACCCTGAAGACGAGGCGTCGAGGAGGATGTCAGCGGGATAAGGAGAGCATGGCAGGACGTGCTCCTCTTGCGGCTGCGGCTGGCTTCGGACTGACTCCCAGCGAGAGACGACCGCGCTGGCAAGCTGAGAGGCGCGAGCGGGCGGGTGCGGTATAGGCTCCACGGCGGATCAAAACCGATACAAGTCTTGCCGAGGCCACGATGTTAAAATCTCTTCATATAACGTGCTATGACAAAAGTGGAAAGATCACTTGATAATTTCGTTTTGTGTGATCGAAAAATTATTTTCAGAACAAAATCGCAGAATCAACATTTTTTTCGGAAACACCAAAAATTGCCTGCGGTTCTATAGGCTTCACCGTTGAATTAGCATTCCAAAAGTCGAAACGAAGTATTTACTTTTGGGGGAACATTGCCCATCGTTTCGATATTTTGTTTGTACTTTCGCGTACATAATTTCAATAAGGGACAAAAATGATTTATTTTTAACGTCAACCATCAAGGTGATTTTGCGCCCACTGATTCTTTTGGGGGTATTGTAAGCATTCCTGAGGCAAACCATGACTCCTGAAGTCTCCTGAATCTATCTTATGAAGCCAGTTTTACAGGGTTTCGATTTTCATAATATTATCCACCATCAAAGCATCTTTGATAACATCTATCATGATACCTTTGATAACATATATTACCATTGGGTTTATAGGTTTAGACAGAGTCCCACCGCTAATGGTAGGATGCGTAGCCACCGAGGTCGCAATTTCCAAAGTGTCGGTTGTGTGTCGAAGTGGGGAAATCTTGTCTGTGGGGGGCACCCTCAAGACAAGATTTCCCCTATTTAACCCTACAGCGCCACTATGTCCTAGCAAAGCAATCGCCGCTTTCAAGCCACGTTCGAAAACAAGCGCCCGGAAGAGCTGCTGGCGCCGCCTATCTGGTGAAAGAAATTGGATAAATTCAAAACATCCTCTTCCTGAATCTTCCAGTTACATCCTCTTCTATCCTCTTCCAGTTACTGAATAAGATATTGGGGGCAAATGTAGAACACTTGTGATTTTGCACGGGGCACGCTGAAGAGGAACTAAGGGGCATCGGATCTGAGATGTCGGGCCGGGCCCGGGCCGTCGGACTCTCGGACCGTTTCGGACTTTCGGACCGATTCGGACTGTCGGACCGAGTCGGACTCTCAGATCGTGTCGGATTTTCGAACCGATTCGGACTGTCGGACCGAGTCGGACTCTCAGATCGTGTCGGATTTTCGAACCGAGTCGGACTCTCGGACCGAGTCGGACTCTCGGACCGTGTCGGACTCTCGAACCGTGTCGGACTCTCGGGCCGTGTCGGACTCTCGGACCGTGTCGGACTGTCGGACCGTGTCGGACTCTCGGACCGTGTCGGACTGTCGGATCGTGTCGGACTTTCGGACAGTCTCGGACTTTCGGACAGCTTCGGACAGATGATACGTTTGGACAAATACTTCGGGCCGGGCCGCACTGAAAAATGTAAAACCCGTCGGGCCTCGGACCGGGCCGGACTCACGACCGGTGTCGGTGTCGGGCCGGGCCGACGGAAAACAAACAAATCCCATCTGTAGAGATGGGATTTGTCGGACTATCGGCTAACAGAAATTAGTCGTCTTTCCACCAAAGCAGCCGCACAGAGTTGCACGATGTATTAGTCGAGTCGTTACTCAGCGTCCCCTTTCAATCATTCGATTTTCAGATCATTCAAACCTTTAGCGGAACTCCTTTGGCTCTTCTAACAACAGCTGGGAGCTGAAACACCGAGTGAGAGTGAAAACAGCGAGAGTGAAACACAGCTCACCTTCTTAAAGTTAAAAAAGTGTGGAAAAATAGGTAGGTCAACTTAAAGAAAAGCGTAATATGGCCACCTCAAAGAGAGTAAGCCTCCTTCATCTGAGGACTGAGGGCCTTGCATAAAGCCTCTCTATAGGCCTTATACTTTTGGTGGAGCGAATGCTTTCATAAAGACCTTATAATTTTTACTATAGGTACTGTCATCGTGATACCGCCGGAATCTGCAGGTAGAGTCTAGTTTTATTTGCAAACAAATAATTTTTATATTATAACATACTTTACTTGCTCTTTTTTTGCACATATTTTACTCTGTGCAAGACAATTTTATACGAATATTTTATGCAGCACCAGATAATATCACAACAACGTGAAATGTCTGCTCGAGACATAATTTGGCACAGCTTTATTTACAAATACAGAGTAGAATATAACCTATTCTAAAATACTACATGAGGGACTATAGGCTATATAAGTAATTTTGGCAAGAGAATTGTAAGTTTTTTTGGACAAATTGAACTGTTGGTTTAAGATGGTCTGCTACAAGAGACTGTCTTAGCCTATTAGGTTATGCAAATAGGCAACACTTATGGATGAGCGTAGCGAGCGGAGAGAAATCTTCAATTTCACTACCCCAAAAAAAAGTCACTTGTGTATGTTTTTGTGTATGTTTTTTTTAGTGTTTGCGCGCACTCTACAGACCAAACGCCTGAACCGTTTTGGGTAAACTTTTTAGAGGACCCAGCTTTGTTCTCAACTTAGACCCCCGGCGTTTTTGGAAAAGATCGGTAAAGAACTTTCTATTAAATCAATTTTTAAGAAATTTTTATTTTTTCAAATTTTTGAATCTCTGTAAATGTGAAAGTTGTTTACATATCTTTACCAAAACTTAAAAACATGTCGACGATGTAGATATTTATCAAGCCTGAAAATCTTAGGTCGGTAGGACTTTCCGATTGGTTTTTATTCTCATTTTTTGAGTGATTTATTCGTGATTTGATGCCTGGTTCAATAAGAGTCCGCTTTCCTTCGTTTCCAGCTTTGTAAATTTCAAGTCTGGTCAAGGCATAGTTTTTACAGATTTCATAAGTTTTATGAATTTAGATGTACGAATTTAATTGAAGTAAATCCGCCTTAGAAATATATCTCCAATATAATAAGAACCCTCCGGCGTAATTTACATCTATGTATACATTATGTTCAAATTACTCGATTACCTCAAAATAAGAATATTTTGGCAATCTGACAGCTCTAGAGAAAAAACAAATGAATGTCACAATCGTCTAAATATTCGAGTGATCACAATTTTCGAGAAGGCAATCTGGCATGGGGCTCCATGGTTTTCATTGGCCTTCTGCCTCTACCTTTTTATCCGCTATATACAAACCGCTACCTACGCTCTTCATCAACTCAACACAAATTGCGTTCGCGAAGCCCTAGTTATTATGTATGATGTATATTATGTATCCGGTTGAAAAGAATGGGTCTGGTGCAGCGCTTGACGTTTGGGGTTGGGATGTCATCACAAAATCTGTCATATTTAAATTCTAACTATTCCGCGTCCCAGCGTCAGTTGTTGCACGTGTTTTATATGGAAATAAATATGGCACATCGCGTTTTCGTTTATCGGAGCCGGTCAAAACTTTTCTCTTACCTTATCCAGCAACCAACCTGATCCTTCGATCATTATAGCCTTGCAGTGTCTACTGTCTAGCAGGGTGGGTCGAAGAGAAACACGTAATTCTTTTGAAGAATTCGCACCGTTCGCTTCGCTCGCAACGCTCAACAATAATATACACATCATGATCTACACTGCAACATCATTCCAACAAAAAAGAAACGACCATTCTTACCACATTTTAAAGTTGCTGGCCACATGTTCAGCCAATTTCTCTCTGCCAAATCCTCGCAGCACTACACCTGCTAGGTAGTTGAAATCGTCGGCATTTTTTTCCTTCAAAATATCATCTTTGGAATCTTAGTGAACACATTGCTAATCTCAATACACATTACCCAGCATTGCAGCCAACGCTGAAAGCCGTCAGTCAGAGTCTTCGCTTAGCGAGCGTCGCTGGTCTTCCTGCCCGCGGTGGCTGCTTCGGTCATCTCTAAACGTTGGGCAACGCCGTCGGTTTGGTGCCCGCCGAGCTCTGCGAGCCGTCCTTTGCGCCTGCGCAGCCGAGCCTCTCGCGCACCAGCTCCAGCACCGAGCGTTTGCAGCAGAAAAAGAAGAAGATGAAGACGCCGCGCAGCAAATTGACACAGTCGATGGCCAGCCAGTGGTAGTTCTTGCCGCCCACGGCCCACGAGATGACCTCGAACACCCACGTCACCCCCATCAGCGTGAAGAGCTTCAGGTAGAGGTTCAGACTGCAGAGGAAACAACAACTGTGATAAAGGGATTGGGTCTATGCGTCCTGTCAGCCTCGCTAAATAAGAAAGAATCGCTGCACTGATTAATACCGATTGGCAGTTGTTTTTCCTGTGGCAGGAAGCAGCTAATGGCATGGCAGCAGTTCACAGCTGCAGATGATTTTCCTTCAATCAAGAGCAGAGCTGGATGCGATGGCAACGTTTTAAATGTCTATACCTACCATTTTTATTAGTAATGTGGAAAGGGGGCTTTGAATGCATTGGTGTGTACGAGACAACAAACGACGCAGGGACAGAGTCTGACATGGATTTGAATGACCAAGGGAAATTTAAACGTATCATTTTACGTGGTGAGCGCAGAGCAGTAAGAGAATTGCCCCATTCTCATGGTTCCATCACTGCGGCTCCACAGTAAAACTTAGCCATTCATCCGAAGCATGACATTAGGTCTCAAGGATGCGTATTAAGCTGGGTGTACAGCTAGCAATTCAAGTGAGACGATGTAATATATATATTGGCTCTGGACCATGGAACATGACGTCATGCGTATCCAGAGTCGCGGATTGGTCCAGAGCCAATGTTTATGCCATCGTGTCACTGGCATCGTCAGCTGTAACTTCAGCTTTAGCATGGGACACTCACTTCTGCTGGTTGCGGTTTTTGGTGTTGGAGTTGTTTGTATTCAGGATCGACGTCTGTTGGCGGTGGGTGATGATCTTAGTGGCGGTGAAGATGAACAGGCCCAAGTTGATGGCGAGCAGGATCGCCATTGGTCCGAACAGGAACAGCAGTTGCGGAATCTTGTCTGCAACCAATCAACGCTCGATTTCAATGTGGTGATACCTCCCCTGCGCTCGGTGCCCCTTGCAGATTAGATTGAGATCCCAAAGATTTCGCAATTTTCGTTCTGTCGCATATATAAAGCCTGTTTACCTATATTGACATTGACACATCAGCAAGCACCAATAGAGTGATTCGATTACATTGAGATTGTGCGGCCAGCAAATCTTTTGCTAGAAAATGAATATGGTAGTCATAATATTGCAAAGAAATGACACGCGTTACGTTCGTTGTAATGCAGCCGCGGGGATGAATCAGTATTTAAAAGTCAACTCAGAACCTAAATAAACACAATTTTATCAAGAGATAAATATGCGGTGAGCAATAAAATGAATAAAATATTGCAAATGCCTGGAGCCCAGACCAGGAGAAAAAAAACTTAAAAATATAAAATCCAGGCCTATGGAGAGACGTAGTGGTGGTCATAGATTTCCCCATCGTTTTCTACTTAGTTCCTGTGCAGGCGTGTGAACACCGCTTTTTGCTTATAGGTCTCAAACTAGAAGTGTGTATAGTCGCAGGATTGGGGGGGGGGGGGGGGGCCAGCTCGGGCATTTCAAATAAAATCGGCCACACAGAAAATCGATCCCCTAAAAAACGTAATCGATGATCCAAAAGTCCTTCCCTAAAAAATCGTCATCAATCGCGGCCCTATAGTTTGTTTCTTGTGCCGGCCCGCGGTCCACAAGAGCGCCCCCCAGCCGGTCAACCGGCCCAGAACCTAGTGGGCCTTTCCGACCCTGCTCAGTAATATACAAGATGGCACATGTGGTTTGGAACTAAATTACCGGCTTTATAGTGAAATATACCGTACCGTCCCCGTGGAAGAAGCAGTTTGCTTCGCCGAAGCGCGGCTTGAGCTTCGCTCCCGGCACGAACTCCACGAGCATCGTGATGACCGAGATGAGCGACGTCGTGCCCCAAGCGTACAGCGAGTACCACCTGAACTTGATGTCCACGTAGCCCGCCATCGTCTTGTTCACCGGACGTAGTGTACTGGAAAAACAAATGCGAATAATTGGCCACCCGACGGCGAGCGTCTTCAGTTGCGGCGTCGTCCTGCACATGGTCCTTTTCCGCTAAACTAGAAAGAGGCTACAGCTTATAGACAAACTGATACAAAGAGTCTAAACTATTATATTTGAATGTCTGATGCAAGAAAAGAACTTGTTCATCAAGTAATCAGTGGTTCTCAGAACTCACCCAAACACCCAGGAGACTTCGATGCACATGGCGTTCAGCCAGAAGAAGGCGGCCAGCAGAGTGAACTGCATCACGAAGCCTGCAACAGGCAAGATGATAACGTTACCCCAGGCTATATATGTTGCAGCCAGATTTTTTGGAGTATTATTTGATTCTTTGTTGAGGGCCTTAACAATGCATAGATTGCTGCAGTAAAATTTGCAAAATGTTGTGTTTGGTTAGAATTTCTTTTCGACAAAAACAAGCTGCTGGGTAAGAAAGAGAAATCTGCTCTAATTGTTCAAATTCCATTCTCCAATCACAAAGTAGTAAAATATATTGCGCGCAGCGAGATTCGATACCTCTGACTTCATAAACATTACCACCAGATCAAAAGATATGCCCCCGGCAACGGCAACCGGCGAAGGCAAAACGGTTACCTCTATATGTTTGCATATCAAAGCTTACGCGGAGGCAGATTTGCGCAGGGTACTCACTGTTCACTTTGCAGGTGACCTGGTTCAAGGTACCGCCGCTGACTTGCGAGACGCCAATGCAGATAAACGCCCCGAGCAGGGAGGCGTTGTGGCACAGCGCCATCTTGCCGTTGATGTTCTGCCGCATCTCAGGGAAGATTGCGCTGAGCACGACCGTAATTAGCAGTGCCAACGCCCCCAGGAGCGTGACGACGCCCTTGAAGAGGGTGATGGCGTTGGATATCTTGTCCTCTTCGATGCAGAACAGCGCCAGCTGCTCGCCGTCGCCGTCGGTGTCGCTGGAGGCGTCGACGCAGTATCGCCCCGGTTTGTACGCAGCGTCGCGGCCAGCGTGGTCGACACCCTGCAGTGGTCAGTGGTACTGGAAGTTTATTGCATTGTAGCATTCGCTCAGCGCATGTAAAGCAATTATTTTTTTTAAGACTATGGCAGGCGCCCGAGTCCAATGAAGCTATACTATACTGTTACGGGCCATTTTTCTGGAGCCCCTATCAAAAGGCATTATCAAATCTTATTCGTGAACGATATGTTCGTAAATTTATAAAAATATTCTTCTCAATATCTGATGTCATGCGGTATTAAGTGGTATTATTCTAGGAAACGCTGCCAAAATGTTCGCGTTGAAGATGAGCGTATGGGCGCAGCGGTTCTGGGTTGAGAACAAAAGTAGTCATCCTGTAAATTGTATCGCAATCGACGCAGGCGTTAGGCCTAAAGAGCGCGCGCAAACACACACACAAAAAAACAAACAAAAAACAAACAAAGACACACAAGTGTTTTTTTAGCAGTAGTGAAATGGATGATTTCGCTTCGCTCGCTACGCTTATCAACAACCTTTCTGTCCTTTAGAAGGAGCGTATACCTTCATGGACCCGTCGAACTGGAGCATGAGCTGTCCGCGGTGGAATGTCTCGATGGAGCGGTGCTCGCATGTGGGGTCTATGGGGACCTTGTTGAAGAGCAGGTAGTACGTCTGCAATGCAAAACATCGTCCGGAGTTATGGTTATATTTCAGGGTCGGCATGTCTTCGCCTCTGGTCTTTGAACAGATATCAGCAACAATTTAGGTACTAGATTTCCGTGGACATCCGGATGGCAGACCTGCAGTAGAGACACAGTTCCCGCCAAAATGTTAAATGGCAATGAAAAAATGTTTCACCATGACGTCGTTAGAATTTTTTCTTACTCATGTTTATTCATTTGCAAAAGGGTACAAATATAAACAAGTTGGTACATTATTTACTGTTTTATATCACATATTAACAAAAATTTAATCAAACAGCTGAGACTGATAATTACTGTGCTTGTTTGTAGCCAAGAACCCACCCTGTCACATCGCACCCTGATAAAAGTGGACTCTGCCCCATGTCCCATGTGCCACGTCCCGGGCGACGGACAATTCGACAGGCTACCCTTTATGGGCACAGGGGTGGGCAATCGCTGGGGCCGACTCGCCTACCTGAGGCGCCAACGCGGTAATGACATGCCCCCTTTCCGAGGGGAAAAGAACGCTACATAGGTACCAAGTCAAAAGTTACAGGCATCACTACGTGCGCCTGCGACGTTACACAATGCGGAATGCACATGCTTCTCGCGGGCTTACAGCCATAACCAACACATATAGCTTGTTGTTGGATGAGCAAGCGAAAATTTTAAATTACACCTTTACTGGAAAAAATCACTTGCTGTGTTTGTGTGGTCTATGCTATGGGTAATAGAATAGGAATGTGTTCATAGTATGCATGTATCATAGTCTAGCTCTGGTCTACAGGCCAAACGAATGCACGAATTTATGCCAGTGCCTCCCCGAACGAACACCATACTGTCGTGCCGAGACATGCCGAGACGTGCCGAGACGTGCCGAGACGTGCCGAGACGTGCCGAGACGTGCTGAGACGTGCCGAGACGTGCCGAGACGTGCCGAGACGTGCCGAGACGTGCCGAGACGTGCCGAGACGTGCCGAGACGTGCCGAGCAGGCGCGTCGATAGGCCTTTTTAGGGGATGCTAGAGGGGGGAGCTGAATAACACCATCTGGAATATGACCATATCGGCCATTTTCTGTGCCACCGGAATAAAGCCATCTGACTGATGGTCTTGTTCCAGTGGAACAAGACCATAAAAAATATGGTCTTGTTCCAGTTTTGATTCACTGTCCCAACACCATCAGTCTGATGGCCTTTTTCCAGTCAAGATTGACTGTCCCAACACCATCTGTCTGATGGTCTTGTTCCAGTGGAACAAGATCATAAAAAATATGGCTTTAATCAGGTCGGTTTAGACAGTGGCGGGCGAATCAGAACGGAATAAAGCCATCTCGTGTATGGTGTTAGTCCACTGGAATAATGCCATAAGAAATATGATCTTGGTCCAGTAGCGAGTCAACCTTTGTTGCATAGGAGTGAAGAGAGATCCCTAGCTTTCAGGCGTCGGGGTAAAAAATTATAATCAACATGTGGACTGTTTTGATTACAGAAATCGACCCTTCAAAATATCGCATTTACTCTTTAGTACTTCACATACACACACACACTGAGTTTTATTTTCAGGGTCCACGGTGATTTGAAGTATTCGCTTTACTGCTCGCTTTACGCGACACGTGTTTTTATTTTAAATTTGTAAGCGACAGACAAGTTAATATTATACTAGGTATACATTTTAGCAGCATTAACTTTAAAATCTTATATCAGCTCATAGTGGAGGCTAAAACGCACGAAGTGATTAGGTCCTCTATGTGGCGATAGATTAAATTAATTCATCACGATTCTGATTTTCTCTTTCGATATCTAATTCAAGTCTTGTTTTCACTATAAACGAAACTTTTGTACCTTTGTCACCGGTACTTCTGTCTATCTGCAAATTGAAAAATGTAGATTTCTTGTTGTGCATGATTGAATTTCAAATTCTCTTGATTTTGAAGATCCCAGTTGCACAACTTCGTAGATTTTGGGTTTCTCAAAAGTACTTTTTGGGATTCAGCGTTAAAAAGCATAATAATATGTGGAAAGTGACGCAGTTGTCTACTAACTATATCGGCTTCCAAAAATGATTTTCTTTTCTGTGTAATGTTGAAAGCAATCTCATGTTTAGGCTAGAGCCAGCTACCAAAAATTAAATTTCCGACGAACATTTCGCGGACAATATGGACTTTGGTATCAAAAATTTTGTCTTGATGCCAGCTATCACCTCCAATGTGTGTGCAACGCGGCAGGTGCGACTGGAACCCGTGGGTGGACGTTAAAGGTCACGCGGGAGACATCCATTAGAAGGCGAATATCTTCCATACCATGTCATGCTCAATAAATGGCTTTTCACTAAGTTTTGAAACTCTCCGCTGGTGGCAAGCAGCAGTGGGTCCAGTGGCGTAACTTCCAATCGGAGGCCCCCCGGGCAAAATAAAATATGAGCCCCCCCCCCCCCCCTCCACCCACACAAACCAACTACACGAACTAATTTTTACTAGTTTACTAGTGTCTGTAGCTCCTTTTTCTTCCTCTTCTGGGACCTTCTTAAGCATACACGTTTGTTGGAGCTCATCGCACAAGCGCACACGGCATATCAAACAAAGTTACTAATCGGCAAATCAATCAGCGCATAGGCAAATCACGGTAAATCCACTAAAAAAATCGACATTATAGGAGACTTAGGTACGCGCACACACCCGCACACGCCGATCGCAATCAGCTAACTTTAGCCTAACTTCAACTTCAGCCTTTTGTTTACATTCTGTTTCATATGGCGCAAAATTTTTGGGAATACTGGGAAAATCGTATTTGACAATGTGCTTTTTTCAGTTGAAGTCAGCGGTATATATTCGAAATTTGAATCAAAATAGGTTTCTGGCAATTTTGCGTTCCTAGAAACGAGTTCATGTACCGAAACTCACCACAGCCGGCTAACCCCCTCTCGCTTATACCCAAAGCCAAAGAATACTAACCAAAAGAAATCTTTTCCATCTAAAAAATGTACCATTTCAATTTTTACGAAATTTGAAAATACCAAATCATGAGAACGGTA
Source organism: Nemoura dubitans (assembly GCA_921293005.1). Taxonomy (NCBI): domain Eukaryota; kingdom Metazoa; phylum Arthropoda; class Insecta; order Plecoptera; family Nemouridae; genus Nemoura; species Nemoura dubitans. The sequence goes on from OV121073.1 coordinate 53,473,711, forward strand.
GTATCTCAGAAAATTCTCCGAAGCTCAGGGGGCCTCTGCAAGCCCCCCCGAGTCGGAGGCCCCCGGGCTTTGCCCGGTCCAGCCGGGTGGTAGTTACGCCCCTGAGTGGGTCCTCTTGAAAGTTGCAAATCCACTCTCCTTCCGAACTCCAAATGGTGTTTAGGTTACAAAACAATGAGTTATTTTCTTCAATCTGCCATTGTCAGTCGAGCTATCACCCTATGAAGAAGTAACTAGAAAATATAAGCGAGACTTCATTGAGCATTGAAAACCCACTTTGAAATAGTTTCTTTCAAAGTTTGTGCTATATATAATATATAGAAACAGCAGACGTGACTCGTCGAAATGTAATAAAAATTCTGCCCTTTTGGCCCTGTATTTGACAGTTTGTCAAATTAGGGTGTGTAATTACCAGTTTAATATACTAGCGTATTACAATAAACTCTGTATGAGAGAGCGTGCATGCTGAATGAAACTTGCGTTTGCGTTGACGACGTCTTGATTGACTAGCTGATCTTGTGTCGTTTTGAACACTTCGAGTGTACTAGGCTCGTGCCAAGACTGTACATACTTGTTTTCCTTATTGTTTAATTTCCTGTGCCTGGCTATAAATAACCTACCCCAACAAAAGGGTAGCTACCTGACCACTCCCTGCGTCGCCGGCAAGTAGGCAGTTGTCTCCGGGCACTGGCTTCTCGAATCCAGCAGTATGGCAACAATAAATTATTCACTTGCATCATATCAAAGTTGTTTGTGTTAATTTGGCCAGCTTCCACCCTTACGGATAATAATAGGATAGAAACCTGACAATCTCCAAGTCCAGTTTAGAAGGAATAAGCATCTCTTTACGGAGCCCACCCACTTCTATAAAATGATAGAAAATGGCTAGATCATTACAGATCGAGTTTTATAGATTGCATGCTAGGTTAAAATTTGACTAGACGCGAAATCTTATAGAAATGTAGCCTAGCTATTGAATTCCTGTTCCCTCGCCAACAAGTGAAGTAGGGTAAAAAAAAATTAGTTTAGGGTGCCGGAAACTACTATTATAACATTGTTCTAAACACTCGCCATCACCATAGGTAAAGTTTATGTACTGTTCTCTCGCTTGTGACTTAGGTTTAGTCTTTCTTATGCAAATAAAGTAAAATAAGTTTCCCCATAATATGTATATGTTCAAACTATACAGCTATGTGTGATTGTCTATACTATATGGTTACATCATAATATCACAATAAAAATATTATATTATTTCATCAACCGCGTACACCTGTTTGCATCATTTATCCCCGGACGAGCGGGAACAAGTTGACAATATTGGGTGAAAGTGATTAAAAACAGTACACATACCAATACCCAATGCATGCATACATACAAGGGTTGAAAAATGTTCACGTAGTACTTACGTTATACGTTGTGGTTACGTTTGACATTATGCATAGGACACAACTGTACCGCAATTTTAAAATCCAATTGCTGGATGCTAGGCATCTCGCTTTACTCCTATGCAACGAGGGTTGACTCGTTATTGGACCAAAGCCATATTTCTTATGGGATAATTCCAGTGAACTAACACCATACACGAGATGGCTTTTTTCCGTTCTGATTCGCACGCCACTGTCTAGACCGACTGGATCTAATCCATATTTTTTATGGTCTTGTTCCACTGGGACAGTGGAACAGTGAATCAAAACTGGAACAAGACCATAATTTTTATGGTCTTTTTCCAGTGGAACAAGACCATCAGTCAGATGGCTTTAGTCTGGTGGGACAGAAAATGTCCGATATGGTCTTATTCCAGATGGTGTTATTCAGGCGTCTCATGCTAGAGCATCCCCAATCATCGGTTGAGCATCCCCAATCATTTCTCTGACAATATGAAAAATTATGGTGCTGTTTGTCAAGAAAATGTTTTGAGATTTTCAACACTGACTTCGGGTTTTGTGGCATAAACAAAATAATATCGCAGTTCTAGATTATAATATAATATGTTTCATTTCGGTAGAATTGGTTCTTCTAGGTATGCTGTGATATAAGTAGTATGTAGTGTCATTATCGAAGGTAGGTAGTGTAAGTAGATAATATGTGAACTGAGAAGTGATTCAAGCCTCTTTGTGGTACGTTGTTAAGCCGCGGAAATACGATAGACAGTCATAACACTGCAATACTAGCAATGTTCGCTTTATTTTTATATAGTTTGGTTACTGATATTAAGAAGTCAGTGTTACAGTTAAGTTTTTCAATATTACTAGCCACTCACGTAGGACCCAGGCACACAGTTGGACAGAATTTAGTTTAGTCTCGCTTTGCTCGTTGAAGTGAACACATACAGATGTGATAACAATGAATCGTAGGAAATCTAGCCAGACTGCTATTACCAATTTTTTAAAAAGCCTATCTTTGGCTGGAACTGGAAGTGCAACTGCTAGTGATACTGCAACAGCATCATCAACGGCAACGGCATCGAACAGCGATTTTTGTAATCCCGATCTAGGTAAGCAAAGATCGATAACACCATTTTAAAAGTGTAGCAATTCGTTGGTAATTTTTAAGGGCTAGTTACCTTGTGCCTTATTATAATTATGGTGGTGGATATTTTGTTTCCAATTAGATGGACATGTCGAAAATGTATCAACTGAAATCGACCCTGCATCGACAGCTTCACAGTCACATGCAGTGGGTCATGAATGTTCGCGTCATCAGATTAGTGAATTTAGATCACATGAAGGTGGTGAAAAGGTGGAGAGACAGACACTCTTATCCGCGACAACTGAAACTCAGCCTTTTGTTTTGGGAACGAAAGATAGCGGGCACATCCAGCCTATTTTAGCTAAATACTCTTCTCATGGCGCTGGAAGTCGAACACGATTCTTCCAGTCTGACTGGCTTAATTCATTCTCGTGGCTTGAGTATGATGGCAAGCAAGGGAAGGCTTATTGTTTTGCCTGCCGAATGTTTACCAATGTCGCAGACGGTCGTGCGGACAGAGCATTTACCCACGATGGATTTGGTAACTGGGGGAACGCTTTACCCCGTTTTCGAAAGCATGCCCAGTGTGAAATACACTCGGGTAACATGGTAAAATGGGCTGCATTCAAAGAATCGTTAAAAAAAGGAAATATATCCCATGATATAGACAAGGCATCGATTGCGCAGATTAAAGAAAGGCGAGCATATCTTTCGAGATTGTTTGAGAGCGTAATTTTCCTTGGTAAGCAAGGGCTTCCCTTCAGAGGTCACTTGGAAACAGAACAAAGCTCTAGCAAGGGACTCTTTCTAGAAACAATTCTTCTGCTGGAGAAATTCGATCCGTTCATGCGAGAATACACACCTCCTCAAAATATGCTTTATCGCTCGCCAGGCTCACAGAATGAGCTCATTCACTGCGCCTCCCAATGTGTTAGGGAGAGCATTATTCACGACCTAAATGCATCAGGATATTTTGCAGTGATGGCTGACGATTCTCGAGACATCACCACAACGGAGCAGATGAGTATCTGTGTTCGATACGTCAAAAATGGACAGCCATGCGAATCTTTCCTATGCATTTGAGCAAGTATCTGAATTAGATGCATCATCGCTTACTAACACCATTTGCACAGCACTTAAAACATATGGCGTAAATGCAAAATGTGTCGCGCAGTCTTACGACAGAGCCAGAGTTATGAGCGGTCAAATGAATGGTGTCCAGGAAAAGTTTCGCCAAGTGGAGGGTAATGAGTTGGCTATTTACACTCATTGCTATGCACACAAACTTAATCTTGTTCAATTGTGGCGACGTGCCAATCAATATCAGAAGCAAGCGCATTTTTCAGCATTCTGCAAGGTTTACATGCATATTTTTCAGCATCAGTAATCCACCACAAAGGGTTCATTGATATGCAACAAAAATTGGGCATGAAACCGAAGAATATATAGATGCTCTTAGTACGACTAGATGGAGTAGCCACCTTAATGCTGTGAAGGCGCTGAAATTGAACTACAAAGCAGTTCTGGCATATTTGTCATCAGTAAAAACGGGTGATCTTCCTAAAGCTAAAGGCCTCCACCTATGAACAGGTTTCCAACCGTTTTGTGCATGTTTGTTTTTGAAAAGCTATTAGGAATAGCAGCAGGAATAGCAAACGGACGATTTGGATCTCCTAATAGCTATAGGAGCAATGCAAGCGCTGATGGAGGTGATGGACAAACTTAGGGATGATGACAAGTTCGAGGCCATCTACCACGAGGCAGTAGAGTACGCAAATAATTTGTCTATTCCTACCGGAAGTGGAAACGAAATGGCAGCTACACAAAGAAAGAGAACCCGAAGAGTGCACGAAGACTTTGAGGAACTTGATTCAGTCGTTGGAAAGAGCTCATCTGTTCACCAAGAAAACATGTCTGGTAAAAACATGAATAAGCGCTTTGAAAATGTGTATTTTTTTTTATAAAAAAAAATGTGTGACATTTTATCTGATAGGTAGGTATTAGAGATGGGATTTGCTTGTTTTCCGTCGGCCCGGCCCGACACCGGCCCGACCGGTCGTGAGTCCGGCCCGGCCCGAGGCCCGACGGGGCTTACATTTTTCAGTCCGGCCCGGCCCGAAATATATGTCCAAACGTAACATCTGTCCGAGGCTGTCCGAAAGTCCGAAGCTGTCCGAAAGTCCGAGACTGTCCGAAAGTCCGAGACTGTCCGAAAGTCCGACACGGTCCGACAGTCCGACACGGTCCGAGAGTCCGACTCGGTCCGAGAGTCCGACTCAGTCCGAGAGTCCGACACGGGCCGAGAGCCCGACGGCCCGAAGCCCGGTCCGGCCCGGCCCGACATCTCAGATCCGATGCCCCTTAGTTCCCCTTCCGCTAGCCCAGTGCAAAATCATAAATGTTCTACATTTGCCTCTAATATCTTATTCAGTAACTGGAAACAATCCTCTCAATACATAGTAGGTCTTTGTTCAATACTGTCGCATAGCTTGTCGGCGCAGACCGACAAAGGGTAGCGGCGCGACGTCGTCGGTACTCGGAGCACTATGGAATGACTATGTCTTAGACCAGGAAGCTATAAGTCGAAAGTCCGACGAGGCCCGACAGTCCGACACGGTCCGAGAGTCCGACTCGGTCCGAGAGTCCGAAACAGTCCGAGAGTCCGACACGGTCCGAGAGTCCGACTCGGTCCGAGAGTCCGACTTGGTCCGAGAGTCCGACACGGTCCGAGAGTCCGACACGGCCCGAAAGTCCGACGGCCCGAATTTCGGGTCGTGTCCGGCCCGGCCCGGCCCGACATCTCAGATCCGAGGCCCGGCCCGGTCCAAGGCCCGACAATTGCAAAAAAAATCTGTCCGGCCCGGCCCGAAAGTCGGGCCGGACTCGGGCCGGGCCGGACTTTCGGACCGTTCGGACTTTTGCCCCCATCTCTAGTAGGTATATCTGGTATATCATATTTCTGATACCTATTACCTAATCTTGTAACCTTTCGTAATCGATTCCGTTATACATCTTAGGAGATTCCTTTTTATTTTCAATGATACATTGTCATCTCAACATCAACACATGTGTCATCAATGTATAATTTCTTAACAAAATAAATATATAAACTCCAAACGAACAACCACATTAGTTAGTAATATGAATTATTGTAATTATTATCCATTATTATTAGGTACGTCCCCACTCCCCAGTACCTAATCGATTTTCCAGCGTTTTGAGTTTCGACCAAAAATCACGCGGGCTCTTCGGGAAAACCTATAACCGCAGTGAGTGAGGTATGAGTATGACGAGCTGCAATTTTGTGGAATGCTGAGCAGTGAGCATCCCCTAACTGATATCTCTAGCGACGCCCCGAGACATGCCGAGACTTGCCGAGACTTGCCGAGACTTGCCGAGACGTGCCGAGACATGCCGAGACGTGCCGAGACATGCCGAGACGTGCCGAGACGTGCCGAGACATGCCGAGACATGCCGAGACATGCCGAGACGTGCCGATACATGCCGAGACATGCCGAGACATGTCGAGACATGCCGAGACATGCCGAGACGTGCCGAGACATGCCGAGACATGCCGATACATGCCGAAACATGCCGAGACGTGCCGATACATGCCGAAACATGCCGAGACATGCCGAGACATGCCGAAACATGCCGAGACATGCCGAGACGTGCCGAGACATGCCGAGACATGCCGAAACATGCCGAAACATGCCGAGACATGCCGAGACGTGCCGATACATGCCGATACATGCCGAGACATGCCGAGACGTGCCGAGACGTGCCGATACATGCCGATACATGCCGAGACATGCCGAGACGTGCCGAGACGTGCCGAGACGTGCCGATACATGCCGATACATGCCGAGACATGCCGAGACTTGCCGAGACGTGCCGAGACGTGCCGAGACATGCCGAAACATGCCGAGACATGCCGAGACGTGCCGAGACGTGCCGAGACGTGCACACTCGTCTGAAAAGTGGCTAGGCCGTCCACTGCGTCTAGCCAACGCGAACGCCACCCTCTTAACGTCGTCAATGCATACTGGCACTGGCACTGATGTACGCTCCAGATTACTGTAATTCTTTTGACTTGGTACCTATGCAGCGTTCTTTTCCCTTCGGCAAGGGGTCATGTTATTAACGCGTTGGCGCCTCAGGTAGCCGAGTCGGCCCCAGCGATTGCCCACTCCCTCTGCCCTTAAAGGGTGGCCTGGCGAATTATCCGCTGGCGAATTGTCCTCCCATGCCCCAGCCTTGCCTGGCGGTTGTGGGGTTTGAATCACTATATATGGCAGTGCTTGCAGCGTGACAAGAACCCACCCCGTCCCATCGCGCCCTGCCTAACGTGGAACCTGCCCCCATGTCCCATGTCCCAGCCGTTGGTTGGGAGGGGGAGCGGCGAGGGGGGAGAGGGCCGCTTTCGACAATTACGAGCTATGTGGGGATGATAGATCTGCAGAAAGGAATTCGGTCACATCCTTCCAGAGTCCAGCATAAAGGGAAAACTACGAACCATGTCTGGGTACTGCGTCTTCGGCGACCAAGGTTTGACTTTGGATGCAACGCACTCCGCCCTCGTGCCCTCCGCCCTGGCGCTCTCGCTCTCCTCTTTAAATAACGCCTCTCCACGGTGACAACACTTCCTGACGCACGGCTGACTCGTGTCGGCGCAAGGACACATGAAGGCCATCAATTCGTCCTCGTCGTCTCTGTCTACGCACCACGCGTGCACAGGGAACCCATTGCGATCCTCTGGGAACTCTGTGCATTTATACGGGTGCAGCGTCGCGGCGTCAGGCGTCGCACGCAGGCAGAAACGGGGCGCGAACAGCCAGTCCCTGTCGTCGGGGGCGCACGAGGGGATCACGCCCGTGACGACGTCGTCCAGGGTGAGGGAGTCGTTGGACATATCGCTCAGCTTGGCCAGGAACTTGCTGAACTCGGCGTCGGTGTCATCGCCTCCTAGTGGCGCCACGGCCGCACTCTTCCCGTAATCACCGCCATCGGCGACCCCCTCGGCACGCCCCGCCAACTGGCTCGCAGTCTCGCACTCGAACACACCCGAGTCAGTGTTGTAGTAAAGATGGTCGTTCGGGGCGCAACACTTGTTGAGCGTGCTTAAGGCTTCGACGGCGACATGGTGGGTGGAGGCGGCGAGCAGGACCGCCAGCAGCAAGTCTTCGAAACGAACGCGGCACATCGTGACCGCTCCCAAAAGACGATGGCGTCTAGGACGATGTCAGCGTCCTACACTGCCACCGCGAAATAAGGCGAGCATGGCAGGACGTGCACCTCTCGCGATTGTGTCTGGCTTCGGACTGACTCAATAGCGATTAGCGAGTGACGCGCCGGTATCGGTAAGTTTGAGGCGCGAGCGGGCGGATGCGGTTTTCTCCGCGACGACAAACAAAACAGGTCTTGCCACGGCCACATCGTCGTGACGTTGTTCCAATCTCTTCATGTAGCGTTCTATGGCAAAAGTGGAAAATCACTTCAATATTTCGGTTCTTGTAATTTGCTTACTATCGGCATGATACACAGGTACATGAAACACAAGACGGAGTCTTTTAGGGGTAGTTTTATCATTCCGGAGGCAGATTCTCGAAGGGCCTTGGACACCCAATTCGACGTCTCTGGTCCACAACAAAACTCGGATATTTAATTGCTTATTATATAACGCTGTGCAATTAAACCGTACGCGAAATTTGGTTTGAAAGCAGAAAGCCCCTTTTTGACCATGCACTCCACTCATTCATGAACTTAATTATACACTGCCAGGCAGGGCATCGAACCGTAATTAGTATTGGTTCGGGTTCAGGTTCATGTTCGGTAAATTTGAAATTTCGGATCGGGTTCGGATTCGGGTTTTTTCAATTTGGTAATTCCGGTTCAGGTTCCGATTCGGGTTCAACAAAAAATTACGGTTTTTTCGAGTTCGGGTTCGATGGCTTTTTAATTTTCCGAAAAAATTCCATTCCCTAAAAAAACGTCATCGCTCTCTTCTCGCCGTTTTCTCGGATTTTTATTTATTTATTTACTAAAACAGTTTGGCCATTACATATGCGTATATGGAAACAATTGCAGTGACTGAGTGTGATACATAAACCTGAGGGATTACATTTCTTTTTACAATATATATATATTATATAAGTATACTTAATGTTATTATTTAATAATCTTCTTATGCTAGCCTTGAATTTTGATAGTGATTTGAATGCATTCGGTTCTTTGGAGATGACTATTTTGTTCCAGTCGATAATTTTCTGCTGCACCAGGGAGTTGTGCGTTTGTTTATTGATGAGCGTAGCGAGCGAAGCGAAATCTTAAATTTCACTACTGCTAAAAAAAAAAGCACTCGTGTTTGTTTTGTTTGTTTGTTTGTTTGTGCGCGCTCTACAGGCCAAACGCCTGCGTCGAAATTGCGATGACATTTTCAGGGTGTCTACTTTTGTTCTCAACTTAGACCCCATGCGTTTTTCAAGAAAATCCTCCATGCCTCTTCCCTTCAAAGCAGAAGAAAGAGCAATATTCGACAATTGGGAAAGTTAGGAAAAGTACGGAAATTTATTTAAAGTGCGTATTTTTTATCAAAACCATCGAAACCACAACGAAACACCAAACCAGCTTTGTTGACTCCAAATGTGTCCAAGGCAATGATTTGACAGATATCAGAAATTTTGTCAATTTCGTGCATGTCAAGATTGAAAGTAAATTCGCGACTGAAATACATTTCCAGTCTAATAAAAACCCTTAGGCATGAGTTACTTATAGGTATATAGTAATGGCACCACTGTTTTCATCGGCCTTCTGCATCAGCCTTTTTATCCGCTATATAATATCCAAACCACTACGCTCATCTTCAACGCAACAAAAAATTGCGTTCGCGAAGCCCTAGTTCTAGTGATAACATATTTATTTCCTTATACTCTATTTTATTTTTGTAGCTCCTGCCTCCCCAGACATACCTTGCTGCTCTTTTCTGCACCGCTTCCACCTATATAATAAACCTTACATAACTCCCTTAATTAAATTGCGATTTTCAGCTTTTTTGTACCTGACTATGTGGGGATGTCTATACTCTTTAACCTTACATAACTTCCTTAAATGGCGATTTTCAGTTTTTTTTTGTACCTGACTATGTGGGGGTGTCTACTCTGTGACCATTTCAGCCTTTCAGGTTGTAACTGTTAATAGAAATTGCGAAAATCAATCTAAAACGGCTGAAAATGGTTGTAATGGCTTTTTCAAAAGTGAGATTAGCCACAGACGACAGTCTCCCGGCGATTTTACCGCGTTTTGTTGGTTAAATTAGTCAAATTCCAGCTGGCAACGGTGATTTTGCCGTTCATGACTTACGGACTTACAGGAATAGATATTTTAAAAAATGTTTATGGTGCAAACTTTCAAAAATAGCACAAATGAGCTCATTTATACGACTTTTGAAAGTTTGCACCATACACATATTTGAAAATATCAAAATTTGGTGGTTATCCATGACTAGATACTCTTCCTTCATCAACTGGTATCTTTAAATTAAAGATTGGAGCATATTTAGGGGTTCATTTTTCTGTTCGCTTGGACCTCTGCATTCAACGTTTAAATAGGAGTTGTGGGTTAAAGGATTAACTGTTAGGAGCCCTCTTAACAATATTCACTTCACTTTCTTTGGTGTCCAAGCACACGATCTGAAATCCGCACATTGGCTGATCACAAAATTTACAGGCAACTTGAATTGATAACATTATATTCAAGTGACCATGAATAAGACGCCGACTGTACTCCAAGACATGGTACATTATTATTGTCAATGCAAAGCAACTATATAAATAATATAAATACATACGATGATGCTGCAGACAAGCGGCATTGCCCAGGGGCGTAGGAACTATTTTTTAGTGGGGGGTCAGACATAAATAAGGAAATTATGGGGTTTCGCAGCCCCAAAATAAATTTGAGTTCCAGGTTTTCATTGGAGCAAATCTACGCGTATGCGGTAAGTTTGTGGTTTGAGAATGCGTTCGTCAGAACTGCATTTTTCATGGTTGATTAATGGTTCAAGAATGTCCCATTTTACATTTCTATTAATTAAATAATCATGTATCTTACAAGGAATTACATTGACGCATAAATTTCTAAAGGCCAGTGGTAGACCAGCTTGATAACACTCGGTATGCTGTTCAAAAATTATGCCCTTCATTGCAAATTATAGGAATAGCCATTAAAAGCAGTCAGCAATGCCGCAAAGATTTTTTAAAATCTTCAAAAATAATTTAGGTGTCATTCCAAAAATTTTACCATACCTTCTGCGCCGCATGCGATAATTTAACGGTTTCTAGGATTTCTAGAGCCCAATATTTTGTGTGAAATGTATGCTTATAGTTATGCCCGCGGGCTGCTCGAGTAATCTTGCATCTCCAGCACTCTTTCTCGGTGCTATACTGATCCTATACTTATTTGAAAGCAAAATAGTGACCAAAACTTCATTTCACGCTGAGAATGAGAGTGGATTTTCATCTTCCTCGAGGACCCACAGCTGCTAGGCACGAGCTAAGAGTTTCAACACTTACAACTTACAAGCCAATAGCCATGTCTTGAGCCGATCAAAAGGCATGAACCTTTACCACTTAACTAATTTCTAGCAGCAGATGGTCCGAGGGAAAGATGCCAATCAACTAGAACACTCCAATCCTTAACGTGAAATGGAGTGTAAACTGAAACAAATCACTGCTATTCGCAAACCAATAAAATATGGTATTCTAGAATTAGTATTTAGTTTGAGCTAGATATTTTGCCGACTTTATTCTCAATCAATTGCAGGACTGAAGTTTATCGGCTATGCCAGGGGCTGAGGAACGGGGGGGGGGGGGGGCGGATGGGGGGGGGGTCACCCCCCCCCCCCCCAATGGGGTGGCCAAGCCAAATTAATCCCCCCATGGTCACGTAACTGGGTCGTGCTCGTGATTCAAATTGAACTTATATTAATATTAAGTATTGTTTTTTATGGTTCGCGGTATTATAGTTTAATAATGAAAACTTGCAACTAGGATTCCCTACTCTGATATCCACGGTAGATCAGTTATCAGAGTAGGGAATCCTAGTTGCAATCCAATGTGTGCATGGGGGGGGGGGGTAGACGACCCCCCCCCCCCCCCCCCCCGTTCCTACGCCCCTGTCATAGCCGATAAACTTCCTTACGTTATGAAGCAGTGATTTTTGTGGAGCTAAGGTTCGGTAATGTACAATTGGCACACAAATCAGCCACTCCTCAAGACATACGGAGCGTCTTATCGTCGCGCCGCACCAACGAAGTCAGTGTGCAGCTAGCAATTACCGCTTGAGGTCCGCGTTATGCCATGCTCGACACCTCTCGCTAAAAATCATATTAGAAGCCATCGCCTTCAAGAACGCGGTCGTCATGTGTCAGAGGCGTTTCGAAGGCTTGCTGCTGGCGGTCCTGCTCGCCGCCGCCAGCCTCCAAGTCGCCGTCGAAGCGCGACGCACGCTCAACAAGTGCTGCGCCCCGAACGACCATCTTTACTTCAACACGGACTCGGGTGTGTTCGAGTGCGAGACTGCGAGCCAGTTGGCGGAGCGTGTCGAGAGGGTCGCCGATGGCGAGGAGGGTGCGGAATCGGTCCCCACTGACGATGCTGTCGACGAAATTGGCGGGATGAACTCCACGACATACCCTCCTGGAAGCTCTGTCAGTAATATTGGGGAGGTGACCATAACGACAGACTTTCCTGGAAGCACTGTCAGCAATGTTGAGGAGATGACCGTTAAGACAGATCTCCCTAGGCAGGTGACCATAACGACAACACTCAACGGAAGCACTGTCAGCGATGTTGAGGAGGTGACTATCACGACAGACCTCCCTGGAACCACGGTCAGCGATGTTGAGGAGGCGACTATCATGACAGATCTCCCTGGACGCACTGTCAGCGATGTTTACGAGGTGACCACCACAGTAGACCTCCCTGGAGGCGACGAAGCCGATTACGATGACGACGCCGAGTACGGCAAGTTCCTGGTCAAGCTGAGCGAGGTGTCCAACGACTCCCTCACCGAGGACGACGTCGTCACGGGCGTGATCCCCTCGTGCGCCCCCGACGACACGGACTGGCTGTTCGCGCCCCGTTTCTGCCTGCGTGCGACGCCTGACGCCGCGACGCTGCACCCGTATAAATGCACAGAATTCCCAGAGCAACGCAATGGGTTCCCTGTGCACGCGTGGTGCGTGGACAGAGACGACGAGGACGACTTGACGGCCGTCGTGTGTCCGTGCGCCGACGCGAGTCAGCCGTGCGTCAGGAAGTGTTGTCGCCGAGGAGAGGCGTTTCACGAGGAGCGGGCGGAGTGCGTCGTATCCAATGTCAAACCTTGGTCGCCGAAGACGCAAGACCCCGAAATGGTACGTTTCCGGCGCCCTAATCGCCCACTTATTTGATTTTCTTTCTGACCATAACGGTCACCCATCCGAAGTCTAACTCGGCACAGAGCTGCTTAACTCGTTAGTGTGTTTCTGTAAAAAAGCAGTCTGGCTTTAGCTTGGTATTAACATTTCCCGCTGCAGAGATAACGACAGAGATATTTGAAGCAAATGTAAATAATATCGACTTTGACAGGAACAATCTTGTTCACTCGACCAAGGTAAGGAAATCAGAAGCTAACACTATATAGATATATCCCTCTCTCGCTCCGCACGGCGTCGCGATAAAATAGGAACAGGTTAAACAAAAAAGCAGGGTAAGGCTTGGGGGCATGGTCCACGTTAGGTAGGGTCCGATGGGACAGGGCATGGGTTCTTGGCACCCTGCAAGCAAAGCCATAGTATGATTCGTACCCATGTTTTCCAGGCAAAGCTGGGAAATGGTCACGCAACATAAGCACATGGGTAAACCATTGACCATGACAATGGAAATTTTGACAGCAATCTTGTCCTTGCAGTCTCGACTCGGCTCGTCGAAACGTCGAGAACCACGGCCTTTTTTAGGGCCGACAATCTCATTAAACAGAGCAGTGACCGTGAAGCACTTCTTACCATCCACCTACGGCTCTGGAAACCTCCACCAAACAATCTTGTCTATAACTTCCGGCGATGTGTTGCATTGCAGACGTACTACCTGCTCGTCAACAAGATCCCCAGAGACCCCGCGTGCGAGTACCACTCCATCGAGACGTTCCATCGCGGACAGCTCATGATCCAGTCTGACAGGTCCACGAAGGTACGCACCTTCCGAAGGACAGAGAGTCATAGCATTTAAGTTTCTTCCTGTTGGATATTTACTTTGGTTAATTACTTACCTACAGGCCCGGCTTAAGGCATAGGCGAACTAGGCGGCCGCCTAGGGCGGCACATTTTTGAGGCGGCAAATTGCCGATTCGCTAACAAATTTTTTTATTTTTTTTTTTTATTTTTTTTTTATTTGTAAGTATTGTTTATTTATTGAAACCCGATTAGAAATTATAAGAGCGGCGTCGTTGTGTTCATTGTATAGTAATGCGGTGGTGTAAGCCGCCTTGCACTATGTTTGGCTCACTCTCCGTCGATATCGGTCATACGATATATTGTCTCCAAGAAATCATGATACGGCGGCGGCGGCGGCGGCGGCGGCAGCGGCGGCGGCGGCGGCAGCGGCGGCGGCTTTGAGCGACCAAGAGAATGAGCTGTAGTAAGGTAGCTTGGTCGCCGGAAAGCAAAAATAATGATAAACAAACTGCATATTCTTAATAACCCAAAACAACCTAATTCAAACCCAAACCCTAACCCAAAACAGCTGCGAGACAGTAGACACATATCTACATTGATATAATTGTCACTACTGAGTACTCTGTGGAGCTCCGTCTAATCAACGTCGCCTGTGCTGTACGTTTCTGTGTTTATGCTTATTTCTATTCAACAGTTGGTAAGTTTGTATTTAAAATTATAACTACTGTAGCGTAGCTGATAGTCCAAGCAAAAATTCGAGAACTGAATCCGCGAGCGTTTTCCCTCAATTTGGAGTAAAACGACGCAGCGAATTTCTGTTTGGAGGCTGTGTCCTTTTTTGACACCATTCAGGGGATATATGTGTTCTATTCGGCTTCAACACATCGATGGGATGTCCTGCACAAGCACGTGAGTGATCTGACAGTGAAGCCGTTAAGTGCCACACGATGGGAAAGCAGGGTTGATGCTGTACGAGCTGTCCGGTACCAACTGGGCGACGTGTACGATGCACTGGTAGAAATTGCTGAAGACACTAGCCTTATCAGTGCATCTGGTGTCAAGAGTCGTGCCGAAGCCAAAGGCATAGTAAAAAAAATGTCTAAACTTCAAGTTCCTATGCTGTTTGGTTGTCAGGTATTCCATTTTATTTGAAATAAATATTTCCAGCAAATCGCTTCAATCAATGACCCTCAATGTGTCTGAAGCGGTATCGCAGTTAAAATCCACTAAGGATTTCTTACACCAATACCGAACTGACCAGGGGTTTGATGACGTTTTAAAAGTGGCTCGAGAATTGGCAACTGACATTGAGATTGAGGGCACATTTCTCGAGGAAAATTCAGTTCGCGTTCGCCGCAAAAAAACACAATTTCAATATGAATCACCCGATGATCCAATAATGGACCCCAAGAAAAATTTCAAAATTAATTTTTTTTACCAAATCTTGGACACGGCGATTCGGGCTATCAGTGAAAGATTTTCGCTGCTGTCAGACCACATTGTTTTGTTTGGGTTTTTATACAACATAGCTGATTTAAAGCCAGCGTCTGAGGGAAAAGATTTGATGGCCCATTGTAAGGATCTCCATCTTGCCCTAAAGTCATGTGATGGGAGCTCCTCAGACATCAACACATTTCAAGAATGCTTCTCATGCGTTTGGCGACTCGGGATACGCTCGGGACTTGGTCGGTGAGCCGATGACGCCCGATTGCCGCGGGCACCCCGCACCATGCCGCGAGCCATGCCTGGACAGTTCACTCCTCGAACGACGCTGCACATTGTCTTTGCGCGGATATTTCAAGTCAAGTTTAAAACGGATTGAAGCGGATTTCTTGCGGCTCCCTTGCTTTGAACGCGAATTTAAAAATCATTACAGTAGGATCATTGAAGCTTAGATTCGGGTATTTCGCCAATGATATCTTTTCATTACGAAAATGACTTACGCCCCCCCCCCCCCTCTTTCATCGCCGATGAAGAAAATATGGTCAAATTTTTTCGCCTGACTGATTCCCTGGGAGAATTTTCCACGGCACGCCACTGGATTTAATCCGTGATTTTGCCAGTATGAAAGCTCGAAAGATTAAATTTCAGAGGTTAAGGTTTCCCAGAGCAATTGTCGTGAAATTTCTCAGTTTTAAGACTCGTGACGAAATGTTTAGATGCAAAAAAAACTTAAGAGGTACCGATATCAGTATCTCCGAGGACTTTTCCCAGCGTGTTATCGAGGATAGGAGAATTTTACTAGCTGAAATGTTGCACGCTAGGCAAGACAACCATGACGCGAATGTGACATTCGATAAACTTAAAGTGAACGGGGTAATCTACAGGGTTGACGAAACCACCAAGCAAATTGTGCGTGCTTACAATGAAAAACCGCAAGATCAGCAAAGGGTACAGGCACCTACTACTCTGAAGCCACCGATGCCGCCACCGATGCCGCCACCACTGCGGCACCAGCAGATCCAGGAGAACCATCAACAGATACGCCATCAACAACAGCTGTACCAAAAACATCAGCAGCAGCAGCAGCAGCAGCATCAACAGAAACAGCAGAACAGTGATGGGAGTGCTCCTCTCAAAAGGCGTGACATTCAGGACAAGCAGGAGCAGCCGGACCTACGCAGACCGACACAGCCGCCGCAAACGCTGAATCGGCAACCCCGGGAAGCATCGCCATCGCTTTGCAGTGCTGTAACCACTTACCTCCCAAGAAAGAGTGAGAGGATTCGGGGACAGGGGCCATCAATCGACATCGCGGAACAAGCACCGTTAACTTATAATGGGAAGGAACACCAGATGCGCCGGGGACAAGATGGGAAGCTGACCGAACGGACGCTGCCATCAAACGATGTCAGGCCGGAGCAGGTATCGTAGGGCTTTACGAGCGGCAAAAGTGCGCTCCTCAAAGACACTATTACCTTAGCTGTACCCAACCCTAAAGAGCGCAGACACAATACATTGCATTATACAGGCAATGAAATTTGTAATAGTCATAGTAATGTAAGTGATACTAATTGTCATATCACTTTGTTCTATCAAAACATCCGTTCGTTACGTTCTAAAGTCGATGAATTATATTTAGCAATAAACGACCTCAACTTAGATGTAAATATCATTACTTTGTCAGAGCATTGGTTGAAAAAGCATGAAGGTGATAGCATTGTTTTACCGAACTTTCAACTAGCATCCATCTTTACTCGTGAAATCTACTCTCACGGAGGAACTTGTATTTTTGTAAGAGAAAAGACGGAATATTTAGCAAGACTGGACATTGTAAGATTGAGTGAAGATAAAGTCTTTGAATGTTCGGCAATTGAGCTAAAGAAATTAAGTATAATTATTTTATCCATCTACCGGTCGCCTAGTGCCTGCTTTAAAAGATTTATAAATAAACTCGAATTCTTATTGTCCATGCTAATGAAAGAAAATATTACAAGATCAATCTTAATCAGCACAGATATCAATATAAACACTCTCGGAAACTGTCAAAACAAACTTAAATTATGCTCACTTTTAAACTCCTTTAATATTAAACTAGCAATTAATAAACCAACTAGAGTAACACATTCCTCGGCTACCTGCATCGACAATATTTTAACGAACCTGGAATTAAAAAATTTAGAACTTAAAGTTAAAGAATATGGGCTATCCGACCATAAATCTCTTACTCTTTCATTGAACGTTAAAAATTCAATTGGTAACAAAGAAAATCTTATGGAACCTATTAATTACATAGAGAAACGATTTTACAATGAAGTAAATGACAAAAAGATGACGTCCCTTATGATGTACGAAAGTTGGGTATTAGTGACCCAACAGGCTAACGTCAACGCAAAAACCTCTCATTTTTCAAGTGTCCTTAATACTCACTTCAATAAAGCTTACCCACTTCGTAAATTTAAACCTAATATACGCAGAAGAAATCCATGGGTTACGAAAGGTATTAGAAATTCTTGTAAACATAAACGAGGCATAATCATAATAGGTAAAGAAGCAAATAGCTCGGTGTGGAATTCACATGTCAATAAATATTCATGTGTACTAAGGAAAATAATTAAAACAGCCAAGAGACAACAAATCCACAAGGAAATTAAGAAATCAACAAATATTATGAAAACTTCTTGGAAATTAGTTAATACTGAAATAGGTAGAAAAACTACAACTAACAGAAGAATTACAGAACTAACAATCAATGGAAAAACATTAAGTACACCTACAGATATTGCTAATGGATTTAATGAATACTTTATCAACTGTGCTAAACCTGATAACACCTTACCTAAACTTGATCTAAAACTAGCAATTAGTAAACTTGATAGATTTCCTGCGAACCAACACTCGATGTTCTTATTTCCTGCTACTTATAATGAGGTACGACTAATTATTAATGAGCTAAAAAACACAGCGGGGCTTGATGATCTACCAACTAAAATAATTAAAAACTATTCTCCATACCTATTGGAACCTATATTTCAAATTTGCAATGACTCTCTAGCTAAGGGTACGTTTCCAGATCTATACAAAATTGCCAAAGTCCTCCCGCTGCATAAGAAAGGATCTAAAAAAGATCCAAGTAACTACAGGCCGATTTCACTTCTAAATCCGTTTTCAAAAATATTAGAAAAACTTATGTTTAAACGTCTCATAGGATTCCTGAAGAAATTTAATATACTTACAAATGAACAACATGGATTTTTAAAAAATAAGTCTACTGAAACAGCAATTTTTAATTTTATGGAAGATGTAACTGCAGCATTGAGTGCTAAAAATCAAGCGATTGGAATTTTTTGTGACCTAAGCAAAGCTTTTGACTGCGTTAACCATGAACTTTTATTATTAAAACTTGACCATTATGGAATAAGGGGAACAGCTAATAACTGGTTTAAATCATATCTTACTAATAGGAAACAGTCAGTAATAATAAATAGAGTAGACTCAAATAATACGATAAAAAACTTTTACTCTAACGAATTAACTATTATACAAGGAATCCCTCAAGGGAGTACTTTGGGCCCCCTTTTATTCCTAATTTACATTAATGATTTACCAATAAATATAATTAACGCTAAACTAACAATGTTTGCTGACGATACTAGTCTTTTAATAACGGATCAACTATTAAAAAATACAGAGGATAAAGCTAACAAAGCAATGGAGGAACTTTGCGAATGGCTAAAATATAATCAATTAAACCTAAACTCTAAAAAAACCCAGATTATAAAATTTAAAACAAAAGGTAACATTTCCCAATCCCAAGCTGTACCCGTGGTATTGGCAAATGGTGAAAAGCTCGAAATAACTGACCGGGCACCTTTTTTAGGAATTGAACTAGATGAGCAGCTAAACTGGAAACAACAAATAAAATCACTTCAAAATAAACTTTCTAAACAATTTTATGCTATTCGAGTACTTAAAAACAAATTTCCTAAACAAACCTTAAAAATGATATACCATGGCTTGTTTGAATCTCATATGAGTTATGGCATAATATTCTGGGGAAATTCTCAAAACCACAAAAAAATATTCACGCTCCAAAAAAAAGTTGTCCGTACTATGCTAAATTTAAAATCTAAAAAATCTTGTCGTAAATATTTTGAATTACTACAGATAATGACTATGCCTAATCTTTACATTTATAAACTTTTAACCTTTATAAAAGCTAATCAAAACTATTTTCCTTCACATGACCATAACCATAGGCTTAGAAATAAAAATAACTTTAAACTACCTCGAGATAAATTAACTCTAATAAAAAAACAAGTTAAACCGACTGGCTTGTTTTTATATAATCTATTACCTAACGATATAAAACAATTAGATGTCAATAAGTTTAAATCTAGATTAAAAAGATTCCTTGTTAAAAATGTGTTTTATACTGTAGACGAATTTAAATTAGCTATTAAAAGTCCAAATGTAGAGTTGTAAAATTGTTACCCTAACCCAATTTGTTTAAGAATAATTATAGATAAACATTATTATATTATTATTATTTTATGCTATTATCTTTATCATCGGTTTCATTATTATTAATATTATCCTTATTCTTATTATTATTATTATTATATTTTATTATTTTTAGTATCTTTATTATTATTATTATTATTATTATTATTATTATTATTATTATTTTTTTTTTTTATTATTATTATTATTATTATTATTATTATTATTATTATTACTAGGTACTATTATTATTTTATTATAACTTTTATTATTATCATTGCTATAATAATTCTAAGTATTTTTTAATATTATTAATACTATTATTGCTATTATTATTATTATTTTATAATAATGTAAATATTCAGTTTCATTGTGTTTAGAATACTTAGTTTTTATGTTTCAAATAGTCTGTACATTCTACTGTCCCCAAACAGTATAAGAATTTTTAGACTTAAATAATAAATAAATAAATAAATAAATAAATGAAATATACCATTGTACTCATCGCGCAGGGACATGAAGACGTGTTTGATAACTGTTGAAATTGTTGAAAGGCAAATAAAATTTTTTACACTTTAAAAGTGAAATGTGTGTAGTATATTCTATTACAAACAATTATTATGATTGTTCACGTTCTTCAAATTATCCTACTAATTATTATCGCATTTATTTAAAAAGATTAACCCATCAGAATTTCTCCAAAATTTGATGGTTTTTGGTTATGGGGGGGGGGGGGGTCCATGTGAAAAAGGCGGCAAATTTTGATCTCGCCTAGGCGGCAAAATGGGCTTGAGCCGGCCCTGCTTACCTACCTTCTTCCAACATGTCATTTATACATACATGTCCTCTAATAACAACCTTTAAATACGTATACATATTTATGCATATTTATACAATATATTGTAATCACTAGAAATAATGCATGGGTGATTAACTTTCTTAGACTCATATCTACTTGTCCTAACTGTAGCAGTAGTTATGGAAAAAATATATTTCAAACTATGGGTTGAATGCTTAATAAATTCTCACTGTTTTCCCGACCTTTCGTAACATAATATACTATAGTTTTTCTTTAAGGGTGATACGGGTGATAGCACAGCTGGGTGGGGATTAAGGAAAGTTATCACAGGAGATTCCATTCGTTATCGCAGCCAAATACCCTATCAACCATATCAACCAAAATGCCAATGGATACCGAATGTTATCCAAAGACACCAAAAGTAAACAAGTACATTGCCAGTCAACCTATGGGAGGGTCGATTGTGTAATTTTGTGATTTCAAAATCACTCGATTTTTGCATTGACAGTGATATAGATACATGGATAACCGTGCAGTCCACAACTGACAACCTCCACAGGGTCGAGACACCGCTGGCCGCGACACCATGTTCGGGCCGGGCCGATATTGCGTCGACGCCTCCGCCGTCACCGACAACAGCACCGACGACAGCACCGACAGCGATGGCGAGCAGCTGGTGCTATTCTGCTTCGAGGAGGCCAAGGTATCCAACGCCATCACTCTCTGCAAGGGCGTCGTCACGCTCCTGGGGGCGTTGGCGTTGCTCATTACGGTCGTACTCACCGCCATCTTCCCTGAGATGCGGCAGAACATCCACGGCAAGATGGCGCTGTGACACAACGCCTCCCTGCTCGGGGCGTTTATCTGCATTGGCGTCTCCCAAGTCAGCGGCGGCACCATGAGCCAGATCACCTGCAAAGTGCTCAGTGAGTACCTTACATCCGGCTTGCACTGTGCAAAAGTTGGCTTTCCTGTGTATATTATCTATTAGGCAATATTTGTATACTTCATTATTGTACCTTTGCCAGGAACCGCAACAACCTTTTGCGAGTGTTGCATGTCATAATTTCATGGCTGTTGCAGGCTTCGTGATGCAGTCAACTCTGCTGGCTGCCTTCTTCTGGCTAAACGTCATGTGCATCGAAGTCGCATGGGTGTTCAGGTGAGTGCTGGGGGGGGGGGGGGGGGGGCAATTTGTCTCGAAACAAAACTTGAAGCCCCTGCCTAGAAGTTGAAGCGACGGCTCGGGTCGTTCGTCGGGGACATCGCAGGTTCAGTGACCCGTGTAAGACGATGTCGTCATGGTCCTATGAATTAGAACCATGCTTGCCTGTTTTCAGCGCTCTTCGTCCGGTGAAGAAGGTGATGACGGGTCAGTTGGACACCAAGTTCATGTGGTACTCGTTGTACGCGTGGGGCACGACGTCGCTCGTCTCGGTCATCACGATGCTCGTGGAGTTCGTGCCGGGGGCGAAGCTCAAGCCGCGCTTCGGCGAGGCACACTGCTTCTTTCACGGCGACGGTACACACAGTCGTTACTTGACTCTGCTGGACGTTTGTGGAAACATCCCTGTCCAATACCGGCTCGTTCTGAACTCCTAAAGGAACGCACTCTACTATGAGTGTGACTATAGACGAACACGCCAACAAGGAACGGAATAAGTTATAAACTATACCTACAACATGACGAACACTCGTTATGATTTTGATTTTGATAATTCCTTCTCTGTAGGCACGACGACGACGAAGTATGCATACTTTAAGGTTTTTGCTTTATAGTTATGTCTGGTTGTGCCAACTGTATCAACTTCTGTTGAAGTGTTGGAAACAGCCAATCAAATGTCACAACTGCGAATTCAATAATTGTAGCTAACCAATTCAATAACCAATTCAATAACCAAGTCAATAATCGTTACCAATAGTTGGAGCTAAACTATTAGGGTGACGTACGTGCTGTACACTTTCCTTTAGTTCTGTGTCTATCCGCAGCAAAGCTCTGTAAACACGCTGAACATAATTCTTGCTCTCGTTCGGCTAATGAATCAATTTTAATAATGTGAGATTTACTAAACTTCTTGGAAGGAGGTATTTATATATTGGGTGTAAACAAAATCGCATAAACATAGCGACAACATGAAAAGAGTAACCAACCAAGGATTGTTGGTTGAGGGGAAGCGTTGATTGGTTGCAGACAAGATTCCGCAGCTCCTCTTCCTGTACGGACCAATGGCGATTCTGCTCACCATCAACTTGGGACTTTTCATCTTCACCGCCATCAAGATCATCACTCAACGCCGACAGAGTTTGCTCACTAACATGCCCAAAACACGCAACAAGCAGAAGTTAGTGCATTCTTCTAGGCGTGGGCTTAGAAGGTCCCTTACTATAGGTTAAAATTCCTTCGACGAGGCTGTGCCCGACGATACCTACCTATTCTGGCACATTTTTTGTGGTGTATATACAGCCAACGGAAGGTTCGTTATTGTTTCCTCTGCAGCCTCTTCCTTAAGCTGTTTACGTTGATGGGCGTGACGTGGGTGTTCGAGATCATCTCGTGGGCCGTGGGCGGCAAGAACTACTACTGGCTGGCCATCGACTGCGTCAATTTGCTGCGCGGCGTCTTCATCTTCTTCATCTTCTGCTGCAAACGCTCGGTGCTGGATTTGGTGCGAGCAAGGCTTGGCTGCGCAGGCGCAGCAGAGGCCGCGCAGAGCTTGACAGGCACCAAGTCGTCGTCAGGGTCAGGGGTGTAACTAGAGGGGAGTAGGCATATATTTGCTCTGGGGCCTCGGGGGGACCTCGCAGAGCCCCCCGATCAAGCAATGTGAACAATTACCCTGTTTTTCCGATACGTGGAGTTGTTACTTCTCCGAAGATTTGTAAAAGTTGAAACAATATTTTCGAGATAGGAAATGGGTTTGTTTTTGGAGGCTGCATAGCCTCACTCCCCCCCCCCCCCCCCCCCCCCCCCCCCCACCTTCTCACAAGTTATGTGTGTCTGCGGAGTAGGTAACTACCGATCCACGGATTTGTTATGCATTATGACATTTTGTAAAAGTTCAAATAATAATTTTGAGACAGGAAAGACGTGCTTTTGCGTGCATTACTGCATATTTAGCTCCTAAAGAAATACTCGTAAAAAACTCTAAATAGAAAGCCTTGTGTTTGAAATGTCTCCCGGACGTCGGATACAAAAGCCAGAAAAAGGTTTTATATGATTTTTTTTGGGTCGGTACTTGGTCGTTGAATATGGAGGAATATATTATAAACGAATGTATCCGTTTTTTTGTTGTTGCTTGGGGGCCTCCGATTTGAAGTTACGCTACCAGGTCGGTAGGTACTTGATGGAACACACCCAACCAAAGCATTCTCTTGGAGTGAGAAAATGGTGTGATCTGCGATCACTAGCGCAGTACCGAATAGGCAACTGTTTATAATAAGGCCAGCACTTACTGCATTCCACGAACGTGTCGGTTTATTTTATGAGTGAATAAATATGAATAAAACAAACTTTTAGTTATTTAGCGACTTCTAGAATTCAATCTACTTATTTAGAAGCCCCTTGTTACCGACAAAACCATCGACACAGAATTCGGCATGGCTAGGGTTTGTCCAACGAGCCACTGCGGATGCGGACGCTGATATGCTCTGAGCACTTTGCATGCGACCTGGTTCATTTCGCCGCCGCTGACTTGAGAGACACCGATACCGATAAACGTCCCGAGCAGGGAGGCGTTGTGGCACAGCGCCATCTTGCCGTTCATGCTCCGAAGCATCTCAGGAAAGGACGTCCTTGAAGAGGGCGATGGCGTCAGAGCAGCTCTCTGACCTAGATGCAGAACAGCACCGGCTGCTCGCCGTCACCGTAGATGATGTTGGAGGTGCCGGCGTCGGTGTAGTTGGAGGCGTCGAATAGTTATCGCCCCGGTTTGTACGCAGCGTCGTGGCCAACGTGGTCGATAAAAATAAAACATTGAGACATTTTATTCAGTTTACGAGGGCTTCGCGAACGCAATTTGTGTTGCGTTGAATATGAGCGTAGTGGTTTATACTGCGGATCAACTGCGGATAAAAAAGTGAAGGCAGAAGACCTAATACGAAAACCACGGAGCACCATGCCAGATCATTGCCTTCTCGAAAATTCCGATCACTTGAAAATGTAGACGGTTCTGACCATCCTTTGTTTCTCTCCAGGCTGTCAGAAAGTGAAAACATGCAAATTAAGAACTCATTGAGTTATGATAACGTAAATATATAAGACAACAACTTATGCTCGAGGGATTTTATGAGACTAGAGATCTATTTATATCACGGATTTATTTCCAATTACTTCCATAAACGAAATTGACTAAACTTCTGACTGTCAAATCTATGTCTTGGCCAAAATTGAAGTCAACATAGCAGGTATTCACGAAAGCGATTCATGGGGCGTCAATTCACGAAAAAACACTCCAAAAATGCGAATACAAACCAATCGGAAAGCCCTACCGCCCTCAGATTTTCAGGCATGATAAATATCTATAAGGTTGACATGTTTATAAGTTTTGGTGAAGATATGTAAAGAACTTTGTCATATACAGAGAATCAAAATTTGGAAAAAATCGAAAATTTCGTAAAAATTGATTTATTGATGAGCGTAGCGAGCGAAGCGAGCGAAGCGAAATCATCAATTTCACTACTGCTAAAAAAAACACTTGGTGTGTGTTTGTTTGTTTGTTTGTTTGTTTTTTTTTTTGTTTTTTTTTTTTTGTATGTGTGTTTGCGCGCGCTCTACAGGCCAAACGCCTGCTTCGAGTGGGATGAAATTTTCAGGGTGTCTACTTTTGTTCTCAACTTAGACCCCCTGCGTTTTTCAAGAAAATCCTCCACACCCTTCACTTTCAGAGCAGAAAAAAGAGCAAATTTCGACAATTGGGCATGTTTGGAAAAGTACGGAAATTTATTTTTAAGTACTTATTTTTTTTCAAATGTTCCCAATTTCGATTTGCCTATAGAAACCATCGAAACCAAATCGAAACATCACACCAGATTTTTCCCAATAAAAACCAACCCAATAAAACCCAATAAAAACCCTTGGGCATATAATACAGCTATGTATTAACATGCACATTGCTTTATGACCTCAAAATGAGCATATTTCCGCTACCCGACAGCTCAGACAGAAACAAAGAAAGGTCAGAATCGTTTATATTTTCAAGTGATCAGAAGTTTTGAGAAAGCATTGGTAAATGATATTCATTTTTGATATATTCTTTAATAATACATTTATTGATGAGCGTAGCGAGCGAAGCGAAATCATCAATTTCACTACTGCTAAAAAAAAACACTTGGTGTGTGTTTGTTTGTATGTGTGTTTGCGCGCGCTCTACATGCCAAACGCCTGCTCCGAGTGGGATGACATTTTCAGGGTGTCAACTTTTGTTCTCAACTTAGACCCCCTGCGTTTTTCAAGAAAATCCTCCACACCCTTCACTTTCAAAGCAGAAAAAATGGCAAAATCCGACAATTGGGCATGTTTGGAAAAGTACGGAAATTTATTTAAAAGTGCGTGTTTTTTTCAAATGTTCCCTATTTCGATTTGCCTTTAGAAACCATCGAAACCAAATCGAAACATCACACCAGATTTTTTCCAATAAAAACCAACCCAATAAAACCCAATAAAAACCCTTGGGCATGAGTTACATCTATGTATTAACATGCACATTGCTTTATGACCTCAAAATGAGCACATTTCCGCTACCCTACAGCTCGGACAGAAGCAGAGAAAGGCCAGAATCGTTTACATTTTCAAGTGATCAGAATTTTTGAGAAAGCAATGGTCCGGCTTGCTGCTCCATGATTTTCATAGGCTTTTTGCCTCAATCTTTTCATGCGCTATATACAAACCGCTACGCTCATCTTCAACGCAACACAAATTGCGTTCGCCCTAGTTAAAAAAAAAGTCTGAACCGATCTTTTCCAAAAACGTGGAGGATATAAGTTCAGAACAAAGGTAGGTCATCTGAAATTTTCATCTAAATCTGTTTAGGCTGTAAGAGCGAGCGATGATGCGTAAATCAAGAGAAATGTTTATTTATGAACGATTACAAAATATATAATCCAAGATGTGATCCTCGTTCGTCGGAGATCCAACCAGGGGAGATTGTGTAACTTTGTGGTTTCAAGACCATTCGTTTTCAATATCACTGCCTATGGTTTAACACGGGCAGTGATTTGAAATCGAATGATTTCGAGCCAAATCAAATGAAAAAAAGTTACATGATCGCTACCCAGAGCTAATTTCAAAACAGTTGAAGACTTTTTCATTCTTGGCATCCACCTTGTCTGGTGGATCATTAGAGGTAGAGTCGCCACATACCCCCCTACCAGTGAGAGGGCGAACGAATTTCTCATGGGTCGTGCGAGTCGTGCAGGAGCCACGACTCAACGGCCTGCTCTTGTAATGGTCGTAGGTGTGGCGATGTTGCTGGTCGTCTCCTGTTCTGTTCCCAAGACAAAGGCAGGTTTCAACCTGTCTATTGAGACGACAACCTTCTTTCCTGAACGCTGAATTGTGAAATGCTTCGTGCTTCTCTCGAGGACTTCGAACGGCCCATCCTACGCCTGTTGCAGTGGTGTTCGAACTGCGTCATGACGGACGAAGACATGTGAACATGTCGACAGGTCCTTAAATACGAATACCTTTCGATGTCCGTGATAAACAGGTTGTACAGGACAAAGCCTTTGCAGGCGTTGACGTAGGCGATCAACGTACTCAGAAGTGCTAACTGGTTTAATCGTAGAAGATGACAAGCATTCTCCTGGCAGGCGCACTGTCGTTCCGTATACAAGTTCAGCAGGAGTAGCTTTAATGCCCTCTTTTCATGCTGATCGGATACCTAGCATGACCCAAGGCAAGCTGTCAGTCCAGCGTTCGTCTTCGTGACATTTGAGAGCAGATTTGAGCTGTCTATGTAAACGTTCTACCATTCCGTTGGCTGCAGGATGAAATGCACAGGTTCTGATAAGAGTCATTCCTAACAGATGATTCAAAGATCTGAACAGGGCTGACTCAAATTGTCGACCTTGATCGGAGGTGATACGACGAGGTGTGCCAAAACGAGAGATCCAGCCATTGACAAATGCAGATGCAATTGTATCTGCAGTTATATCAGCGATGGGGATGGCTCCAGGCCATCGAGTGAATCTATCGACACAGGTGAGAAGATAACGGAATCCCGCGGACTCTGGAAGTGGGCCCACCAAATCGATGTGGACATGTTCGAATCGAGAATCGGGGGTGTCGAATTGCTCGACAGGAGCAGTACGTGTAGGTTTACCTTCGATCGTTGACACGCTTGGCACGCTCGTGCCCATTCTTTGCAGTCCTTCTTTATCGACGGCCAAACGAAACTCCTTGACACGAGACGGACGGAGGCTGCAACCCCAGGATGAGAAAGGCTGTGTAAGCTGTCGAAAACCTTCTTCCGCAGGGCGTTTGGCACGAAAGGTCGTTCTACAGGTGTCGATGTGTCGTAGTAGATCGTGAGATTCGTGTCCTCGAGACGTCGTGACTGCATTTGCAGCGACGTGTTAGACTGAAGAAATTCTCGAAGTTCATCATCGTCCCTCTGAGCTTGGGCAATTGTCTCGAGGTTTACTGATGCCGAGATTGCTTCCACTCGAGATAGAACATCTGCGACAATGTTTTCTTTGCCGGGAATATGACGGATGTCTGTTGAAAATTGTCCGATGTAGTCAAGATACCGAAATTGTCGAGGCGAGCATTTGTCTGATTTCTGATTGAACGCGAATGTTAAAGGTTTGTGGTCGGTATAGATGATGAATATTCGCGCTTCAACCATGTGTCTGAAGTAGCGTATAGCCTCATATATGGCGATCGTAAGCACCGTATTTGCGTTGCGCTCCATTTAACTTGCGAGAGAAAAAAGCTAGTGGTTGCCACCCTGTGTTCGTTCTCTGTTGAAGTGCAGCTCCAATACAAGTGTCTGAGGCATCCGCAACGATTACAAGATCTGCCTTCGGATTCGGGTGTGCAAGGAGCGTGGCCTGAGAAAGACTTCGTTTGCAATCTTCGAGAGACTTTAGAAGCTCGGGAGTCCAAACGATTGGCGTCTTGCCTGACTTATCGGCCCCGACGAGAAGGTCATTGAGAGCTACCTGTAGTCGAGCAGCCGATGGCAGGTGTCGGCGATAGAAATTTAGCATCCCTAGAAATTGTCGTAATTGTTTTACATTGTTTGGCGGTGAAAACAAGACGATTGCTTCTACCTTGTCGTCAAGGGGTCGCGTCCCATCAGCGTTGACCGTGTGGCCAAGAAATTTAACTTCGGATGCGCCAAAGACACACTTAGAAGAGTTTATTAGAACACCATATTCGGAGAGTCTTGCAAAAAGCAGGCGAAGGTGATGTTCGTGCTCCGTTTGCGACGATGATGCAATAAGAATGTCGTCGATGTAGGCATAGGCAAAATCCAAGTCGCGAAGGGCTTCATCGATAAATCTTTGAAAAGTTTGAGCTGCGTTCCTCAAACGGAAACTCATGAACGGGAATTCAAATAAGCCAAAGGGGGTCGTTATCGCCGTTTTGGCGATATCTTCTGGAGCGACGGAAATTTGATTGTACGCCCGAACTAAATCTACTGTTGAAAATACGGTCGTACCGGTAAGCGCTTGAGCGAAATCTTGTATGTGTGGAACGGGATATCGGTCTGGTATGGCCCTGCTGTTCAAGGCCCTGTAGTCACCACATGGCCTCCATTGGTTGTTCTTTTTAGGGACGAGATGGAGAGCAGCCGACCAGTTACTGGATGAAAGTCTAGCTATGCCTGTCTTAAGCATAGTGTTAAATTCAGCCTTGGCGATTTGAAGTCGATCGGGTGCTAGGCGTCGAGGCTTGCACGATACAGGATGGCCAGGTGTCGTGTGAATGTGATGCAATGTTTCGTGTTTCGTTTTGCGTGAAATACCTGCCGGTCTCGTGATATCCGGAAATTCAGCAAGAATTGCGTGGTATTGCGACTGGCCGTTGACCGCTTTGACATGTTGCTGGTTGTCGTTGATCAACTTGCCGGCGATGGCAAAAGATGCAAGACTGTCGATAAGGCGATAGTTTCGTGTATCCACCATTAAACCATAAAATGATAAGAAGTCGACACCGATTATGGGTTTGGATACGTCTGCGATGACGAAACTCCAGGAGAAATCGCGTTTAAATCCCAGATTCAGATTGAGACTAAATGTACCGCATGTAGATATTGATTGATCCATTAGCGGCGAATAGCTCATATGTGGACCTTTCGTGAGTTCCTTTAATCCTTTTGCGTGGGTAGACACATAAATCGGATCCGGTATCGACGAGAAACTGTTGTCGAGTTGACATATCTGTTACAAAAAGGCGACGTGAATTGGGACAGCCGTCCGCCGCGTCTACTGACTGTCCTTCGAGTTTTTTCGGTCGAAACTGCAGGGTTGACGACACATTTTTGCTAGTGCTCCAAACTTATGGTGATACCAACACATACCATCCGTTGGTGGTCGTGGATATGTCGGCAATCGCACCCGATTCGATGGTCGTTTACCTGAGAGTGCTTCTATTTGGCGTGACAACTCTTCAAATTCAATCCGCATTCGGTGTCGGTTGTCGTCGTCGACTGCCGCTACTCGCATAGGGTATGAAGCGTCTTCGGGAATTCGATCGGCGATCTCGGAGAGGGCGTCGAGGTCGTCAGGTGGTGACGCGGAAAGGACATCTCGCATCCTGTTCGGTAGACGGTCAAGCCATAATGTCCTTAACACTTTGTCGGTCACTTCTTTGTTTGCTAAACTTTGCAATTTTTTTTATTTTTTTTTTTTAAAGAATATTTGTAACCAAAATGTATCACTATGTTCGATTTGAAATGGAAACAAAATAAATGTATCAAAAATGAAAATGAAAAAATGAAGTAAGATTTCTGATGGTTTGCGATCGCCTAGTTCTTCATGATGGAAAAGTCGCTCAATTCGTCCTTTAGATGACATAGAGAAACGTCAAGTGAGTTCCGATTTGAGACACTCGTATTTACCTGTCTCTGGTGGGCTCAATATGATGTCACGTACAGCAGTAGCGTATCTATGTTCTAAAGCACTCGCTACATGACAGAACTTGGTAGAATCCTGTGTAATTCCGCTCAACTTGAATTGACTTTCAATTTGTGCAAACCATAATACCGGATCTTCAATCCAAAACGGTGGAATCTTTAAATTTATTCGGTCAACCGACGCAGGGACTGAGGTTTCGTTTCAAGCCATTTCAAAGTTGATCGAAGCTCTAGCCTTTATCGTTCGTTTATCGCGGCAGGCGTTCGTTTATCACGTCGGGGTCACCAATGTAAGAGCGAGCGATGAAGCGTAAATGAAGAGAAATGTTTATTTATGAACGATTACAAATGTAATCCAAGATGTGATCCTCGTTCGACGGAGATCCGGCCAGAGCTCCTTTAAAAACAGTTGAAGACTTTTTCATTCTTGGCATCCACCTTGTCTGGTGGATCATCAGAGGCAGAGTCGCCACAAGGCGTTTGGTCTATAGAGCGCGCGTAAACACACATACAAAAAAACAAAAAACCTACACAAGTGACTTTTTTTGGGGGTAGTGAAATTGAAGATTTCGCTCCGCACGCTTCGCTCGCTACGCTCATCAAAGATGCCACCCTGGGCGCCAAAGTAGTGGGGGAATTGTTAAAGATGCCCCCACTGGGCACCAACGCAGTGGAGTAATTTATAAGACTAGGGCTTCGCGAACGCAATTTGTAATGCGTTGAAGATGAGCGTAGTGGTTTGTACTGTGGATCAACTGCGGATAAAAAGGTGAAGGCAGAAGACCTAACACGAAAGTCACGGAGCACCATACCAGATCATTGGCCTTGACGAAAATTCCGATCAATTGAATATTTACACGATTCTGATCTTCCTTTGTTTCTCTCCAAGCTGTCAGAAAGCGAAAGCGAAAGCATGCTAATTATGAACTCATGAGTAATGATAAATTAAATACACAAGACATAATTTATCCCCGAAGGCTTTTATGAGATTAGAGACATATTTCTTTCGCGGATTGAATTTCAATTACTTCTATAAACGAAATTGACTAAACTTCTGATAACTGTCAAATCTATTCCTTGG
This sequence comes from Nemoura dubitans, assembly GCA_921293005.1. NCBI lineage: Eukaryota > Metazoa > Arthropoda > Insecta > Plecoptera > Nemouridae > Nemoura > Nemoura dubitans. Next base: position 53,505,294 of record OV121073.1, read on the forward strand.
TCAAAATTGAAGTCAACAAAGCAGGTAACCTAGGAAACGAAGGAAACCGGACTGTTATTGAATCAGGCGTCAATTCACGAAAAAACACTCCAAAAATGCCAATACAAACCAATCGGAAAGTCCTACGGTCCTCAGATTTTCAGGCATGATAAATATCTATAAGGTCGACATGTTTATAAGTTTTGGTAAAGATATGTAAAGAACTTAAAAATTTCAGAGATTCAAAATTTTGTAAAATTCGAAAAATTTCGTAAAAAAGATCTATTCAAAGATTTCTGAACCGATCTTTTCCAAAAACGTGGAGGATTTAAGTTCAGAACAAAAATAGGTCCTCTGAAATTTTCATCGAAATCGGTCCTGGCTTTTGGTGTAGAGCGCGCGCAAACACACATACAAAAAAACAAAAAAAAACATACACAAGTGACTTTTTTTTGGAGGGTTATGAAATTGAAGATTTCGCTCCGCTCGCTTCGCTCGCTACTCTCATCAATTACCCTGGGAACTATTATTAATAACGATATTGGCAAAGAATTGATAAAATTCGATTCAAGTGGCCATGAACATGACACCTACTGCTACATGCGAAGCTATGATGCATTAAGTAATTCTAGCCAATGTCAAGTTAACTAAATATACGTACCATAAAGCTGCAGTCAAGCGTGACTGCCGTTATACGGTGCTTACGTCACGATGCAGAGGTTGATTAAAACTGTTTTCGTAAACAAATGAGCCTTTACGCTCAGACAGGGGCGTCATCTCATCTCGCCGCACCATCAGACTCGTAGCGGAGTCAGTAAGGAGCCAGCCTCCATCGCGAGAGGTCTGCGTCCTGCGTTGCTCGTCCTCGCCCGCTGACATCGTGTTAGGAGCCATCGCCTTCCAGGGTGCAGTCGTCATGTACCGGAGGCGATTCGAAGGCTTGCTGCTGGCGGTCTTGCTCGCCGCCTCGAGCCTGCATGTCGCCGTCGAAGCCCGACGCACACTCAACAAGTGTTGCGCCCCGAACGAGCATCTTTACTACAACACGGACTCGGGTGTGTTCGAGTGCGAGACTGCGAGCCAGTTGGCGGGGCGTGCCGAGAGGGTCGCCGATGGCGGTGATTACGGGAAGAGTGCGGCCGTGGCGCTCCTAGAAGGCGATGACACCGACGCCGAGTTCGGCAAGTTCCTGGCCAAGCTGAGCGAGGTGTCCAACGACTCCCTCACCCAGGACGACGTCGTCGCCGGCGTGATCCCCCCGTGCGCCCCCGACGACACGGACTGGCTGTTCGCGCCCGGATTCCGTCTGCGCGCGACGCCCGACGCCGTCACGCTGCGTCCGTCGCGACGCCACGAGTTCCCTGTGCACGCGTGGTGCGTGGACAGAGACGACGAGGACGACTTGACGGCCGTCGTGTGTCCGTGCGCCGACGCGAGTCAGCCGTGCGTCAGGAAGTGTTGTCGCCGAGGAGAGGCGTTTCACGAGAAGCGGGCGGAGTGCATCGCATCCAAAGTCAAGCTTTGGTCGCCGACGATGCAGGACCCCGAAATGGTACGTTTTCATTGCCCGAATCGCTCACTGATATTATATATTACAGTGACGGTCTCTCTTTTTCTATTATCCTGACTATGCGCAGTGGGCAATAGAAGTCTGGTTGGCGTAGTGCCGAAATTACAGTGCAAATATAGCTGCTATCTGGCAGATATCTTGTTATCTGCATAGTCACAGCCAGAGTGATCAGCATATCAGATACCTTCCTTTGTGTTCATCTTATAACTTCTTATCCAGGCACTGGGATTTCGGCACTTTGCTTGGTATTTATATCCGCCGGGATAATAAACACTAAGGTAAATATCGCCTGCCATGAACGCATAAACATTCTTGTTTACTCGACCGCGGACCAGTGGCGTAACGTCAAATCTGAGGCCCCAGAGCAAAATAACTTTCCTCACGGCGGGAGGAAAACGTATACTCTCAGATTATTGTCACCCTTCACCTGCTTAGCTTCAAATAAACCATTCCCTGTAAAATAAGGTAATCGCCTTTTTTTCGGATTAACTAGGGCCTCTGCGTGTCCCAAAACATATTATCGGAGGTCCCACCTGACTCTGAGGCCCCCGAGCACTGATATGCCAGGCCCTCTCTAGTTACGCCACTGCCGCGGACCATGGCTTATACCATGGCCGCGGACATCTTCCGCTAGGAATCGGTCGAACACGTATCTCTGTTTCTCACTGGCAAACGCTCTCTCACTTTCTCGCTCTGGTGTTAATGGTGTGCACTGTGCAGCCTGGTGGTCGCTTCCAGATGTGGAAACGTGCGATTGCAGAGGCGAAGGCAGTAGGTATATCGCAGTCCTGAGTCAGCAGTCTTCACTCTTCTGACGTCATCAAGGGGCATATCAGTTCGCCGGAAAGTGGCTTTCAGACCAAAAGTTGCCGACATCTCAAGGCCATATCGTTGAAGTTATCATTTCAATATTTCAGTATGTTGTAGACAAAAGACGTAAATATGGGCAAACATGGCCACAATGCTAACATGCTAGAACCACTAGAACAATGCTAGAACCACTAGAACAATGCTAGAACCACTAGAACGTAGCCCGAAACTCTTCATTTCTACCCATTTTACAGCCATTGTATACGAAAGTGCAAAGAAAAATTAGGGAAAGGGCCATGTTCGCCCTTATTTACGTCTTCTGTCTACAATTTACTGAAATATCGGAAAGATAACTTTAACGATGTGGCCTTGAGAAGTCGGCAACTTTTGGATCGTTTCAAAAATGTTCATTGATAAATTTACGAATTTGGTCACCCCATGTGAAAACACGAGGACTTGGATCATTTTACACTGATTCCATCCACTTAAGGGTGTACCATGTTTGAATCAACACTTGATTGTGCTTGAGTCTTAAGGCCATTCATTGATGGTTGTTGAGATTAATTGAATTCAATTTTTTTGTGGATTTCCAAGAGATATTTCGAGGTTCTGAAATATTCAATTGGTTGTCCAAAGTTTGAGGATTCCGTAGATATTTGTTTCGTTGCGATCAGATAACGGGTGTGGCCTGGAAAGTGTATACGGTCAGAGGTAAATTCTTAGCTGGAATTTACCCTTAATTACATCTTTCAATACAACGGCTAACATGGTTATTTTAAAACTCTTGTAAGTAATTGACGAGTGAATCTTGCGAAATGAAAATGGTTCAATTGGTTGTCCGAAGTGTGAAGATTACGAAAATATAGGTTTCGTTGCTATCCGACGAAAGGTGTGGCCTGGAAAGTGTATACCTTACGAGGTGAAGGAAACGGCTCGAATTCGGAGCTCATTGAACAGACTTAATGGATCGCGTGTCCCGTGTGGCACGACTTCGCAATAAAAAAAAAACACCTTTGCTCTTTAAAAAATGTGAACTTGTGCAAAGTGCAAGTAATGAGGAAATCGGGATTTCCATGGGTCCACGTAAGACAGGACGCGATGGGACAGGGTGGGTTCTTGGCACACTGCAAGCACAGCCATGGTGTGACTGTGATTCATACCCCACGACCTCCAGACAAGGCTGTTGTCGTATTCCGAGACCTACTGAAGCTACTGCGCAGTACTGAGATCCATTCAGGACCTATCAAAGTCACCTTTAGAGCCAGCAGATTGTCTGAACACTACTGAGAGCTACTGAGCTCAGAACGCTCCGTACGTTTCGTACGCTCCGAATTGGACCTTGTATCTAGTATCTAAAATTTTGCAGTATCTGTCAAATGCCCCGAGGCGCTGATTGCCGTGCCTGAGATATATACCAATACCATGTTACTCCCGACGATGTGTTGCATTGCAGACGTTCTACATGCTCATCAACAAGATCCCCAGAGACCCCACGTGCGAGCACCACTCCATCGAGACGTTCCACCGCGGACAGCTCACGCTCCAGCCCGACGGGTCCATGAAGGTACGCACTTTCCGAAGAACTGACTGCGTAGCACTAGGGTTTCTTCTTTTTAGATATTTCATTTGAATAAAATGTACTTTATATCCATATCCAGCCAGCACCAGCAGGGAAGACATATTATTTTTTACGTGGATGGCTTGCTTTCATTGTTCATTGTTCATTGTTGTTTCATTGTTTTCATTGTCTTTGAATATCTATTTCTTTCATGTCAATAATATCTACATAATATGTAATATTTGTACCATAAAACCATAATACCATATTACCATAATATGTAATATGTGTTATTTTAAGGATGTTAACATGAACTTTGCTACCAGGAAATTAGTACACACACCAGCCATTGTGGGTTGACTGTGTGCAATTTAGCAAATTCGAAATCACTCGTTTTCACATCGCTGTCTATATAGCTTCTACATGCAAGAAAACGAAAGATGTCGAAATCCAAAAGTGACACGATCCCCCTCTTTGTCAAAGTTACTGTACAAAAATTGCGTTGTTGTTCTCTGAAGGAGGCTCGCAACTTCAACCCTTTTAAAAGCCTTCAGTCCACAACCGACAAACCCCACAGGGTCGAGAACGCGCTGGCCGCGACACCATTTTCGGGCCGGGCCGATACTGCGTCGACGCCTCCGACGCCACCGACAACATCACTTCCAACGACACCGACGGCTACGGCGAGCAGCTGGTGCTGTTCTGCATCGAGGTGGACAAACTCTCCGATGCCGTCACTATCTTCAAGGGCGTCATCACGCTCCTGGGGGCGTTGGCGTTGCTCATTACGGTCGTACTCACCGCCATCTTCCCTGAGATGCGGCAGAACATCCACGGCAAGATGGCGCTGTGCCACAACGCCTCCCTGCTCGGGGCGTTTATCTGCATTGGTTTCTCGCAAGTCAGCGGCGGCACCTTGAACCAGGTCACATGCAAAGTGCTCAGTGAGTACCCTGCATCCGGCTGGACTGTGCAAAAGTTGGCTGTTGTACACGAGCAACTTAATGCTGCAAAATATTGCCCCTCAAAAAATTCTTAATTATTCAGTTGTGTCCGAGAAACTCCCGGCAATAAATGATGTCAGCCGTCACTGTTAACCTGAGCCGTCTGAAATTTCCGGTACACTTGCGCTTTAGCTTCGGGCAGTTAAAAATGGCGGGAGTTTTACAACTGAAAATTGAATTTTTAATTAAAATGTACGTATAAAAAATTATCACTATTAACACTGTTAACCAGTGGCGTAACTACCGTAGGGGCGAGCGTGGCGACCGCCCGGTGCCCAGAGGTTTTCTCAACTAAGGGGGGCCCACGATCCGAAGGCTCAGGGCTCGGTGGCAGACGAAATTGTGTAATATGGCTACTCCAGTCTCGACTCACGTCCAATATATCATTGTTTTGCGTTACCATTAGAACGGATAAACAACATGGGAATTTCAGAACTATACAGATTTCTGGCAATGCAGCTCATTCAACGTAATTTTTAGTTTTACTTCAGGGGTTTCATAAAGTGGCAACATTAAACACGAACACAACCAGGTAGGTCCCTTCATTCGTAGACACGGGTTTCCTATAATGACTTTGCGTTCGGGCGTTTTGATTGACACAAAATAACTTTTTTTGTCGTGCAAAACAATACACAATATAGCTTTTTTCCCTTGCCAACGAATGCTCCCCCCTCCCCCCCCCCCCCCCACCCACGGGGACCCTAGGAAAATTCTTGCCTCGGGGCCAGGTATACTTAGTTACGCCACTGCTGTTAACAAGATATCACGATAAATATAATAAGGCTGATGAGAGTTATTTAAGTACAGGTGAACATGTCTTAACTAAATTCGCATAGTCAATTGTAATTAACGCGATAACACATATTTATTTATCATGCTTGGGTTTTCCTGGGGTTATTTTTCTTTGTGGTCTAGGCTATATATTTTTATGACTTCTTTATTGCTTCAATTCTCATTGTGCTATCGCTTTTATTGCTTGACTGCGGTGATAGACCATTTGAACTCACACTGCAAAATTTCCAAGCAATATTTCATGAACTTGCTTGTGTGAGTTTTCCTCATTGTTTGGTCTGCCCCAACCAGGTTTTCTTGAAAATGTATTTGCAAAACAAGTTGAGGCAATATCCTGCTCGTGTTTAAAGGTTTAACCTGTGGTGTACCCACAGGGTTAAACGGATCGTGTTAAACGGATGCCAGGATCATCAACGATCTTTGGTGTGTGTTGCATGTCATCATTGCTTGCCTGTTGCAGGCTTCGTGATGCAGTTCACTCTGCTGGCCGCCTTCTTCTGGCTGAACGCCATGTGCATCGAAGTCTCCTGGGTGTTCAGGTGAGTGGCGAGGGTCAGTGGATGATCTTGTCTTGCCAGGTCATTGTCATATTTCGAAGCTGTCGGTTTTCAAATCACGTTTACTAGGTCAATACATAATGTCTCGGCTGTACTATACCTAAAAGTGGACCTGCTTTTCTTGATCTTGAAAATTCACTAGCTCTCTTTAGTCTCTTTGCAATACTTTAATTATCTGCTCACTTCTGAACCGTTTTCGAAGCCAAAATTCTCTATAAGCATCTGTGTTAAGACCAAAAGAATGGACTGAAGTGACGTCACAGACTGCTAGACCACGCCCACTTTTCAAAACACTACCCGATGTAGGGCAACCTGTTTATTATAGTAACCTTGGCACCCGCTCGGATAATCGGAGATAAAGGAGGCTCAAAGACCCGTGGCTCTCTAAGCTCGTGGCCATGCGGAATCATGTTCGCCTGGTTTCAGCACTCTGCGTCCGGCGAAAAAGGTGATGACGGGTCACGTGGACAGGAAGTTCATGTGGTACTCGTTGTACGCTTGGGGCACAACGTCGCTCATCTCGGTCATCACGATGCTCGTGGAGTTCGTACCGGGGGCGAAGCTCAAGCCGCGCTTCGGCGAGGCAAACTGCTTCTTCCACGGGGACGGTACGGTGTATATTGAATTGACTGGCCTTCTCTGTCCTATCTCGCATTATTTTTTTGGTGTGCTCGATCTAAACTCCTAAAGGAACGCGCAATATTATTAAATAACATGACTAGAACGAAATTAGCCAAACAACTAACTAGGAACGGTATGAAAATAAGAAATATACACCACGACCGGATGAGCACTCATTTTTAATGGTCTGTTTGGTACGTTGCCGTACAGGGCAGACACATAACGAAATAAGCGATCTGTTTATTATATGTTTTCGATTCCTAGCTTCCCTACTAACACGGTCCGTCCATGGACGTGCTTTTAAGGTCCCCGAGGTCCGTCCATTGGAAGTCCATGAAGTCCAGACAATGGACGTTCAAAGCACCTCCACTGGACATGCTTTAAACGTCCGTCAGGTCCGTGCTTTGGACTTTCAATGTCCGGACAATGGACATTCAAATCACCTCCACCGGACGTGCTGTAGACGTCCGTCAGGTCCGTGCTTTGGAAGTCAAAAGCACCTCCACTGGACGTGCTTTAGAGGTCCGTCAGGTCCGTTCTTTCGACGTTCAAAGTCCGGACAATGGACGTTCAAAGCACCTCCACCGGACGTGCTTTAGACGTCCGTTGGGTCCGTGCCTAGGAAGTCAAAAGCACCTCCACTGGCCATGCTTTAGACGGCCATCAAGTCCGTGCCTGGGAAGCCAAAGATCCGGACATTAACCTTCAAAGTACCTCCACCAAAGCGGGACCCTTAAGTACATAATTGCAATGATTTGGGATGGTACTATTATCTTAATAATCAAAGAATTCTGTATTTATTCTCCGTTTTTAATGAAATTGTAAAGAAATTTTAAACCTTGCGAATCTCTGCGGAACTTTGAAATTAATACTTCCGTGGAAATCCAGCGGAAGTCCGTGAGGTCCTTCCGTGGAACTTCCGTTTGGAGTACTTTTGATTTCCGAAGTCCGTTCAGCGGAGGTTCTTTGGACGATCCTCAAGTCCCTTTGCGGGACTTTCGCTAAGGGCTTTATTGGTACTTCCAAAGTTCGTTTGGCGGACGTCCGATGGAAGTCCGCACTGGACGTCCATGGACCTCCGTATACATGACAAAAGTCCATTAACCGGACCTTCAGCGGAAGACCACGGTCCCTACAAGTGACCTAAGGTACGTCCGATGGACGGACCTCATTTCCGCAAGGTACGTCCGCAAGGACTTCCATCGGACGTCCGTGTGTTAGTAAGGTTAGTATTGGAAAATGTGCAAATTTCTTTTGTTTTGTGTCCATCGCCTGTAAATCCCTGCAAATCCCTGCCAATGCTGAAGAAATCTTGCTCTCGTACGGTTTTTTTCTCGTACGGTATTTGCTCTCGTACGGTATTTTTACATCGTCTTGAAAGGTGGTATAAATTGGGTGTTAACAAAACCGCAGAACCTAGAAAATACTTTGGAGAATGCACCTTTAGTGGATAGTAATGCTATTACCACACAGGAACTGTGTGTTGAAGGCACGCGTTGATTGCTGCAGACAAAATTCCGCATCTGCTGTTCCTGTTCGGACCAATGGCGATCCTGCTCGCCATCAACTTGGGACTTTTCATCTTCACCATCACTAAGATCATCACTCAACGCCGACAGAGTGCGCATACAAACAAGCCCAACAAACGCAACAAGCAGGAGTGAGTTCATTCCTTTAGTCATAATTGGGTATAGTTTGGCGAGGCTATGCCATTTGTTAGGGGAGCAGTTAACGGAATACTCGTTATTGTTACCTCTGCAGCCTGATCCTCTACCTGAAGCTGTTCACGCTGATGGGCGTGACGTGGGTGTTCGAGGTCATCTCGTGGGCCGTGGGCGGCAAAAACTACTATTGGCTGGCCATCGACTGCATCAATTTGCTGCGCGGCGTCTTCATCTTCTTCATCTTCTGCTGCAAACGTTCGGTGCTGGAGCTGGTGCGCGCAAGGTTTGGCTGCGCAGGCGCAAGTGAGGCAGCGCAGAGCTTGACCAAGTCGACTTCAGGGTCCGACGATGCGCACAAGATGCTGGAGCGGTCGTCCGCTCAGAATCGCGGCTGACGCGATGACCGTGGAGGACCCCGACCGGCGGCGCTCATCGAGCTTTTTAGTCGGAGAAGTGGACTTGCTAAGAATGTTGGTTATAGATGTTGCTAGATTTTTGCTAGAAAAGCTAAAATTGTTAATCCATTCTGGTGATAAACTTCCAAATGGTGAACAGGACAAGTATGGATTCCTATCGAAGTATCGCAGAGCATTTCTCGACAACGATAGGTCAATGAATCAAATGGTGGGGTAGATCTGATGGCGTTGGGAACAAGTTAGGAAGTATATCAGAGATAGGATGTTCAACCAAGAGACCAGAGATTCAGTTATCTGGCTTTACAAATGATGATGGTACGCTACTAAATTATTATTTTGGAATAAGAAAATGGCACCTTCGATCACTGCATATTATTTTAGTGCCTTGCCGCAGATAGCTGCTAGTAATGTTTTTAGATTTAGTGTGACTGGAATGCATAAAATTTCTGAATCAGTTTTGTGTAGGTTTTTGGATCAAAGAAAAAATGAAACAAGAAAGAACAGCTTCATCGCCCATAGTAACTATACGCTTGCTACAATTAAGCTCTGAGTGTCAAGCCACCTTGGTCTCGATTTACCCATGCATAGCTTCCAAGTGACTGGCCCGGTTTCACTAGGAATTGGGCCAAATATAGTCGGGTCAACCAGACAAGAGTTTCATCCTATATATGTTCCTCAATTACATTTCTTTCCAGCACGCAGCCAAAGCGTCGAGGGTTAGCAAAGTTGTTTGGAGAATAAGATGACCGATGCCCAAATATACCTGCTAGGAATAACTTAAAACTCGGGGCCCCATAAAGTCGATTGCGCGTAGGGGCCCCGCCGACCCTAAAGGCGCCCCGATTGGACCCGTCTTTAGCACGTCTGAGTTACATTTAATGCATTCCTCGCATATTTCTGCACGCATCGGGCTTTTGAAAATGACCGCTTTCGCCTCTAATTTCCGTTCTATATCGCAAGCCGCGAAGTACTTTAGCTGTTATAGGCACTCGCTCGAGTCGCTCGCCGTAATTTTAAAATAACTTGATAATTTATATTATGTTATGCCACTAATACCAAATGATTAAACATATTATGATGCCCACAATAACCAGTGAACGTATGTAGCCGATAATTAACGCAGTATTTTATTTTTATTGCTCTCTAACTATTTCTAGAAATGCAAAAGTTTTAAACACACAAAAATGCACTTTAATGAAAGAATCGCCGTGTTGACAGCCACCGCCTTCTGCCCTATCCAAATGGAATCACTGAAGACCACCGGAATCCCAGTGAGACTTTATACACAATCCCAAAAACAATCTCCAAACGCTCGTCGAGCTAACCGACTCTATAACAAGCCTCTTAACGCCTACACTGAGCGAACTTAGATTGTGCAATCAAACGTATCACAATTTGCCATGAGTGTGGCATGACTTCATTATAGACACAATATCGTAAAAGACACATTAAGTATTTTCCAAATGTGTTTTCACTTTCCCATTCAATCAATCATTCAATCTTATAGTCAGTTCAACACAAATCTTTGTTTAAATAAAACTTCCGAGACAAATGTGTCAGTTCGCAACGCTGCCGTTGGCAGTTAAAGCGGCGCTGCGAAACCCCTAACGTATCAGAAAACTCGGTACGTCCAAGAGAAAGATGGTTATCAACTTCTATCTCCAAGATCCATGGGGCCGTCGAGCTGCTATATGGCCGTTAGTGGCTTGGGGATGACATTAGGTCCGTTTATCGACATTTGAGATCTTCTCGAGGTTCATAAACCACTCTGGACCACTTGGATCCACTCCAAACAGCGAATATCTGAGAGTCCAAAGAATCCTTAAGCAGTGGCACGATCCACTATGCTGGAGTTGGCATCTTGAACAGCCGACGTCGCACTAGCACGCTGTCAGTCCATGTCTTGCAGCTCCAGCCGGCCGTGCTGGAATCCTCGGGTGGCCATCTTGTCAGCCGAACGCAGGGTTGACAGAGCCCGCCGCAACGTTGCCGGCGCGCGGCGATCGCAGCCCACCACCAGCAACGTGGCAACGCTGGCAAATAGCGCACACGCGGCAGAGACCAGCCAATGGGAGGACGGAGTCGAAATGGCGCAGAACGATGCCAGCTCTAGTGCGCAGGTCGCAGTTCGCAGCGACACCAGCCACGTCAGCGTACGCAGGCTGGAACAGGGGGAGTCGATGGTCATCTCGGGGCACACTAAGCGGACGAGTTACTTGCTCAAAAAATCCTCCTACACACGAGCTTTCCTTACAATGCCCTTAAGAGCGTAACGTTTAGCTTAGAAACGTTAGGAAATACTGGCCTTGAGCTGGACATCAGCATGGGCTGTAAGCTTTGAAACGTTTGGCGTTTGGCAAGACTTGCCGTGAGTCGGACAACAGCATGGGCTGTATGCTTTGAAACGTTTGGCAAGCCATGCCTTGAGCTGGACCACAGCATGGGCTGTAAGCTTTGAAACGTGTGGCAAGCCATGTCTTGGCCTGGACAACAGCATGGGCTGTAAGCTTTGAAACGTTTGGCGTTTGGCAAGACTTGCCGTGAGCCGGACAACAGCATGGGCTGTATGCTTTGAAACGTTTGGCAAGCCATGCCTTGAGCTGGACCACAGCATGGGCTGTAAGCTTTGAAACGTTTGGCAAGCCATGCCTTGAACTGGACAACAGCATGGGCTGTAAGCTTTGAAACGTTTGGCAAGCCATGCCTGGGGCTGGACAACAGCATGGGCTGTTCGCTTTGAAACGTTTGGCAAGCCATGCCGTGGGCTGGACAACAGCATGGGCTGTAAGCTTTGAAACGATTGGCAAGCTATGCCTTGAGCTGGACAACAGCATGGGCTTTAAGCTTTGAAACGTTTGCCAAGCCATGCCTTGGGCTGGACAACAGCATGGGCTGTAAGTTTAAGCGAGTTACTTGCTCAAAAAATCCTCCTACACACGAGCTTTCCTTACAATGCCCTTAAGAGCGTAACTTTTAGCTTTGAAGCGTTTGGCAAGCCATGCCTTGAGCTGGACAACAGCATGGGCTGTGAGCTTTGAAACGTTTGGCAAGCTATGCCTTGAGCCGGACAACAGCATGGGCTGTAAGCTTTGAAACTTTTGGCAAGCCATGCCTTGAGCTGGACATCAGCATGGGCTGTAAGCTTTGAAACGTGTGGCAAGCCATGTCTTGGCCTGGACAACAGCATGGGCTGTAAGCTTTGAAACGTTTGGCGTTTGGCAAGACTTGCCGTGAGCCGGACAACAGCATGGGCTGTATGCTTTGAAACGTTTGGCAAGCCATGCCTTGAGCTGGACCACAGCATGGGCTGTAAGCTTTGAAACGTGTGGCAAGCCATGTCTTGGCCTGGACAACAGCATGGGCTGTAAGCTTTGAAACGTTTGCCAAGCCATGCCTTGGGCTGGACAACAGCATGGGCAGTAAGCTTTGAAACGATTGGCAAGCAAAGCCTTGAGCTGGACAACAGCATGGGCTTTAAGCTTTGAAACGTTTGGCAAGCCATGCCTTGGGCTGGACAACAGCATGGGCTGTACGCTTAGAAGTGTTTGGCAAGTCATACCTTGGGCTGGACAACAGCATGGGCTGTAAGCTTTGAAACGTTTGGAAAGACATGTCTTGGGCTGGACAACAGCATGGGATGTAAGCTTTGAAACGTTTGGCAAGCCATGCCTTGGGCTGGTCAACAGCATGGGCTGTAAGCTTTGAAACTTTTGGCAAGCCATGTCCTGGGCCGCAAACAGCGTTGCCTTGCGCTGGCCTTGAGAACGTACCGCTCGGTTCCTGCACTGGCAACGGTGCCGTCGCCGGGCAAAGCCAGCTGGTACCCGTCGCCACCGCCCGCGGCGCCGCGGCGCTGTCGGCGCCTGCGCAGACTGGCGTGCGCGACGAGCGTCAGACAGAGGGCGAGCGTGACGGCCACTGCGATCGGCACGTAGAGGAAGACCCAGGTGGCCCCGCCTCCTGCGCACACACAGCAAAGAAGATATTTAACACCATACTTTTGTATTTGCTTCCCAAATAATTTTTGAATATCGAAACGTTCTGTGAATTGAAAGTTAAATTTAAAAAATGGGTACTAGAACATGTATGACAAAACTTTTTCTGCTTAGTTGTGTTATTTTTCTTTTTTCTTTTAAATTATGTTTTTGTTGTACGGAAGTGTGCAATGTACAATAATGTACATGCTTGTTAATTTGTGTACTATTGATGTATTTATTGGGCAAGAGCAAGAAAAATCAAAAATAGTTATATTTATATAACCTATGTGTCCCACAGACAAGCTTCAAAGCTTTGCGGGACACAGCTATGTAAAGAAAAAATTCTCTTAAGAAAACCCCATAGGCGGGAAACAAAGCAAGGAAAAACAAGAACACACCTGCAGGAAATGACAACGAATCGTAAAACAAATCTGGCTGCATCCCGGGGACTAATCAGATGTTATACCAACCGTTAAAGAAAGCACGTGGGCGTCCGAACCGCGGTCGGAGCGCGCCGACGACGACGCCGTCCGGTGCGAACTCGGTGAAGGCGGCGCCGGCCGTGGTGAGCGCGGCGAGGGTCCACGTCAGCACGGCGTAGCCCACCACGGGGCGACCGCCCCACGGCACCGATGGGCCGCGACCAGGAGCACCCCTGGCGGCAGGGAGCACGCAACACGCGTCAGGGTCCGTCGACGACGTTGATTGGTATGGGCATAGGGAGACATGTTACACATCCAATTTGAGTTAACGGTCGCCGGATTGGTACCAACTCTCAATAGAAATTAAGTGCTGAAGAATTATCGCAATGCAATCGCATGGTGGGGGTGAGTGGAGTAAGTGACTTTCCTATTTTTACTTACGCCTGTCTTTATTCGTCGAATAGGAACAAACAAAGCACGGTAAAAGATTGGCGACAACATGGGGCTTCCTCAAGGACAAATCATAACGTGCTGAGCGGAACAAGGACACTAATTCTAGGCTCATCGCAGAAGTGGCCATGAACAAGGGCAGTGATCCCACGGCTCATCGCAGAGATAACCTTCTACAGGAGACTCACCCGAAGGCTGATGCGATATCCGCGGCGAGCGCTGTCAGCCAGAGGGACGCTGACACTGCGCAGGACTGCGCGCACAGACCTGCGCAAGGGATACATGCGTTAGTGGTCGCGTCTCATGCTCTAAAGCTCGACAAGAGCCGCTGCTAATAGCTTCTAAACTCACCGCAAGATGTCAAATGGCGTCACATGGCGTCACATGGCTCTGCCCGATATGAGTCGCTGCTAATAGCTTATAAACTCACCGAGTGCCGCGCTGACTGCGTGGTTCGGCTGCGCAGGCGCGAGTAGCTCGAGCGCTGCGCGCGCAGCCAGGCTCAGAGTGGCCATGGCCACGTGCACAGTGAGGACGCTGCCGAACACCGAGCTGCGCATGTGCAGAGAACGAGAGCATCAGAGGAGGCTGTTGTCAACATCGCAATGCTGACCTTAGAATACTGGGTAATTAATTCAATAAATGGAACGGCCTTGGAATGCGAGGCAACTTACTCAATTAATTTATCAATGAACTTGGAATTGTGGGCCATTTATCAAATCCACAAATCAATGACCTTGGTATTTGGGGCCATTTATTCAATTGTTATATCGATGACATTGGAATTTTGGGCTTCTTATTCAATACGTATATCAATGATCTTGGAATTTGAGGCCACTTATTAAGTCCATATACCCTATCGAGATCTTTTGTGGCTGCTGAGAGCTAACTGCTTACGGATTAATTATGGTCTGAGCACGGGGTTTGCCTTCTCAAAAAACGTCAAGTTACTATTAGCATTTAAATACCAGTTAGATTTTTTGAAATCTATTACCAAGGTTATGCAAAACTAGTCTACATCAATGATGGCATGGCATTGACTTCACTTGGCTCATGTCTTACTTGGGTTTGTCTGGCGATGCCAGCAGCGTCGCCAGAGCCGCTGCGAGGGCGCACGCGCCGACAGCGAACAAGGCGCCACGCACGCTCGCCCCGTCGGCGTCGGCGTCGGCGTCGGCGTCGGCGTCAGCGTCGGCGTCGGCGCAGAAGTAGACGAGCTCGTCGTTGCGCGTAGTGAACTCACCGCAGTACGAGTCGGTGGGGTAGACGTGGCCGGTGTCCACGGCCTGGGGGCACAGATGGGGAGGCGTTAGGAGGGCATTTCAGTCTAACTATTCCAAACTGGACTTTTGTAGGCTAAGTGAGTGAAATTTTATCATTCGATAGCGCTAGTTGCAAGCACCAGCACAGGAAATAAGCCGATCGGAAAACGATTCAACTTCACGTTACCCAAGGAGCACAACCGACGTTATGCCAACGTAATTACGGACGTTCGGTGGTTCGGTAGAGCTATACAAAGAGATAACCTGCATTCTTGCGTTTTGGCCAAAATGGCCAAACGCTTGATTACGGTACCACCTGGTTCTCTCCGAACGTTGAACACAGGTTATCCCCCGTCAGCTTTACAACCTCCGCCGAACGTTCGCAATCACGATTGTTGTGCTACTTAGGATACTAATTACTATGATTATTCATAAAGACATAACGGGGCTCCCCCGCGGCGAGCCTAATGCTGGGGTAAATGCCCACCTTGATGCCTCCTCCGTGTTCACGCTCATTTTGATGCCTCCCCCGTGCTAGAGAAGTTTTATTTGGCAACAAGCAAGGTTCATATACATACTTACTACCCTGTTTTCATTACTGCTCAACTACTGTCGTAACCCTACCTACGATCGTAAGTAGCTGTGTGTGAACACTATTCAGTTGCAACGGTAGTACAAATAGCTACGAGAGTAAACTTACGACCGTTAGTAGAGTTACTGTAGTAGACCAACTAGTTAAAACCCTCATAGGTTGGTACGATCGCATTTGGCATTGATTTTGGATATTGCTGCCCGCCTTGCAGTGCGCCAACAAGTATCCACTGTAATAATAACGCCGAAAAGTGCTATGAATCTCCTAATATCCATTTTCATGAAACACACCTAACCTCAATCCCTTCTACTTCTAGAGCATGACAGATGGCAGCTGTCCAACGAACAATGTTATGTGTGAACGCACCAGTAGTTACTACCAACTTACGGGGGTAACCTTACGATCGTAGTTGAGCAGTAATGAAAACGGGGAGTTTGCAACTATGTTTATTAACCTTGGACAAAAAGCGGCCAATGAACCGCATGGACGCAATTTTTTGTTCAAACTCCTGGCTGTCACCGGGCATATAATTAGGCAAAAGGATGGTTTACAGCAAACGGAGCAGTATTTATATCTGACGTTAATTATTATTACGTTAACTGATCAGTTTACAATGGCAGCTTATAGTTCCTTACGGCAAGCCACTCAAATCGTGACAAAATCAACAATGCTTAACCTAACTTTTTCTTAAATATGGGAGGCAATCATTCAACAGGTCGACCAAATGAATCTGATTGGTCCTCCACTAAGTTTTGACTTCAACTATCTGTAGGAGTTCAGCATGGTCAAACATTTTTCTTGGATGTTTAGGTAAATTGAATTACACTTTTTTTGGATATCCAGGAGATATTACGAGGTTCTGAGGTATTTCATTGGTTGTCAGAAGTGTGAGGATTTCGTAGATATTTGTTTCGTCGCGATCAGATAACGGGTGTGGCCTGGAAAATGTATCCAGTAATTGAGGTAATTCATAGCTGGAGTTGACATCTTTCAATGTACCGGCAAAACAGGGTTGTTTTAAAACGCTTGTAAGTAATTAATTGGCAAATTTTTCGAAATGAAAATGGTTCAATTGGTTGCCAGGAGTGTGAAGATTCCGAAAATATAGGTTTCATCGCGATCCGACCAAAGGTGAGGCCTGGAAAGTGTATCCCGAACGAGGTAAGGGAAGCGGCCCGAGTTCACAGCTCAATGAACAGACTTAAGAGAGAAGTAAACGGTTGTCGTTTTGGTCGATTTTCGCATAAATTTCACATTCATAGGGAACGTCTCCTGGCTACAAATAATTTACAAAAATTTTGAAAAAAAATACACGCGTTGTTAAAGAGTTGCTGAATGGCGGATACTATTTTTTTCGTCGTTTTTTTTTAAACTTTCAGCTGGGGGAATTTTCTAAAAGTGCCATTTTAGGCCATTTTAGGCACTTTTAGAAAATTCCCCCAGCTGCAAGTTTAAAAAAAACGACGAAAAAAATAGTATCCGCCATTCTGCAGCTCTTTAACAACGCGTGTATTTTTTTTTTCAAAATTTTTGTAAATTATTTGTAGCCAGGAGACGTTCCCTATGAATGTGAAATTTATGCGAAAATCGACCAAACCGACAACCGTTTACTTCTCTCTTAAGTTTTTAAGTTGGTTGAAGACAAGCTATACCGATATTATGCATTTGTACAAAATTCCTGTTACTGCTAACTTTTACTGCTAAGTTTGTTGTAAACCAGCCTTAAATTGGGCTAAATATAGGCTAAAAAGGCTAAAATGAAATTTTGATGTAGATTTTCTCGTTTCGTAATGTTCAATCGCCATGAAATATGGATTTATTTCATTTGGACAATTAATGGCGTCCAAAACGGTTTCATGCATGGCCGCTCTCTGCCCAAATAAAGGTTCTCTGGCTCTACCCCGTGTCAGACCTACCTTGATGCCTCCTCCCGGCAGCAGGTAGAACTTGGCTTCCTCGTGCACCTTGTTCTTGATTATGTGCATCGTCTTGCGCGCGCAGTCGGGCTGCTCCTGCGTCAGTCGGTAGTAGCGCACCGAGTCCGCCTGGAACGCAATAAGACGCGAGACTGGGGGTTAGTGGAGTCCGACTTTAGCTGAGTCCGACTCTAGAGTTGAGCCTGACTTTAGCGTCGAGGCTGATTTTAGCTGTGTATGGCATTAGCTGAACTGAACCCATGGCTCTTGAGCTAGGTCCATAACTTGCAGCCATATTGTTACCAATTGAGTAACAGCAGTAATTTACTTCAATTACCTGCACTTTTGATAGAAATGTCAAACAGAAGTGCCCACCCAATTATACATCGAAATAGTTAATATGCATAACACTTTAAATTGCAGTGAAAGTTATTACAGTGGATCTCTTGACAGCTGCCACTTCTCAAAGATGACTGCGTTGTTCTACAAATAACACGTATATTATATAATGATTTTACTCATGCATCACCAAAAGCAAACGTGGAATAACGAAAGATATTAGCCAATTTAACTACGCTCCTCACCAATCATAGTATTATTAAGTTATGAGAAAAGTCAGTTTCTTAACAAGCAGCCACCATGGGGTCACCAAAAGCACACCAAAAGCACACCAAAAGCAAACGCGGAATAAGGAAAGATATTAGTCGAATTAACTACGCTCCTCACCAATCACAATATGATTAAGTTATGAGAAAAGTCAGTTTCTTAACAAGCAGACACCAGGTTTATAGTCTATTCCCTTCTATAGACCAGGCCATGATTTAGATTGTAAAGTGTGCTGTAAGTGAAATTGCAGTCCTGAATGCAGCCAGGGGATTGGCTGAGATCAGGCGCCGTCGTTGTCTTGTCGGACCTGCAGGCCAGCCCTATTGCGTCCAAACTTAAAGCCGTTGATTGATGGTTGTTGAGGTAAATTGAATTTTACATTTTTGGGATTTCCAGGAGATATTTCGAGATTCTGAGATATTCAATTGGTTGTCAGAAGTGTGAGGATTATATTTGTTCGATATTATATTTATTATTCGATATTCTTATTATATTCTTATTATTATTCATATTCGATATTATTATTAAATTTGATATTTGTTTCGTCTCGATCAGATAACGGGTGTGGCCTGGAAAGTGTGTCCAGTAAGAGATAAATTCTTAGCTACAATTGACATCTTTCAATGTACCGTCAAAACAGGGCTGTTTTAAAACGCTTGTAAATAATTGACGGGTTAATTTTTCGAAATGAAAATGATTCAATTGGTTGCCAGGAGTGTGAAGATTCCGACAATATAGGTTTCATCGCGATCCGACCAAAGGTGTGGCCTGGAAAGTGTATCCCGAACGAGGTACGGGAAGCGGCCCGAGTTCACAGCTCAATGAACACACTTCATCGAATCCGCCCGACAAGCTATACCGAGACCGTGTTTGAAGAAATTGACGCCAATGTTTTAGCGCGCTGCCTTTGGAGGACTTTAAGTGGCCGAGTACGGGAGTCGGCGAGCGGTTTATTGCTCAACCCGACGGCGCTTCTCCGAACCGTTTGTAACCGCGCAAAGTGGTTACATCACGCCGGCTGGTTCGATCAAAGGTGGCCCCGATTTCGGCACCGATCTTCGGACTCGGATCGCTGGATTTTAAACGAACACTCGATCTCGTAATGCCCCATTATGGGGCCATACACCATAACCATAGCGAGCGAATGCGTCAATTTCACTTCAGAAGAAAAATATCCGTGTGTTTGTTTGTATTAGTCTAATATCTGTTGATCTGCAACGTTTAAAAAATGTTTTTTACATAATAAGTCGACCTATTTGTCACTGATATTTATTAGCAAGCTAACATCCGTAGGTACAAGATTTTACGAATTTTTCAATTCTCATTTTTGTAGTGATTTTTCGTGATTTTCTATCTATATTTCCTATTTTCCAGAAGTATTAGTTCAGAATCAGCGATGACACACGTTAAAGGGCGATAGGTATGTCTCTTTCCCTAATTCCATACTGATATAAGTACTATAGTCAGGGGCGGATCTAGACCTGAATCATGGGGGGGGGGGGGGGCGATATTACGAGAGACACACCTGAAAGCATCAGGCGCCGAGAAGGGGAGCGGGGGGGGGGGCGCAGCCCGCCAGCAAACAGGGATCCGGTGGCTGCGCCCCCGGATAAAAATTGAGAAATTAAGGTCATTTACGAGCAAATCTACGCGTTTCAGATAAATTACAGTAACCTTGCCAATCAGAAACCATCAACAAATTTTAATGCAAAATTGTTTTAAATATAAGGGAGGTGTAAAAGAAATTATGTAAATGAAATATAAATTACAGTAACCTTGCCAATCAGAAACCATCAACAAATTTTAATGCAAAATTGTTTTAAATATAAGGGAGGTGTAAAAGAAATTGTGTAAATGAAATATACATAAACGCACTTGTTTTTGAAAAGTCATC
This sequence comes from Nemoura dubitans, assembly GCA_921293005.1. NCBI lineage: Eukaryota > Metazoa > Arthropoda > Insecta > Plecoptera > Nemouridae > Nemoura > Nemoura dubitans. The sequence continues at coordinate 53,525,384 of OV121073.1, forward strand.
GATAGTTCATTTGTTAAAAAGAAATTGATGGATAATATGGTTGATCAAAATTTCACATTTGAAATCTTTGTTTTCTTCTTTTACTCAATATGGAAAATATTTTATTCACAATTATCACTTACGTGTTTTAATATGTAATCATACTTAGCACAAACATGTCACGTTTTAGTTTAATTTAGTGAAACAATAACCATTAAAAACATTATCCCAAACTGAGCGTGGTCGGCTTTCTTTGGCTGGTGCAGTCTGAATTTCTCATATTAAAAATAGATACCCGTACGTTAGGCACTTTGCATTAAAACGAAATAATTTTAAGTTTAATTCTGGAGAATCATGGGTGGTGGTGGGGGGGGGGAGGCGACAGCCATCGGCTTCATTTTCCAGTTTCCATATCCATTTGCAGACCCCACCAGCTATACAAAGAGCGGGTTAAAGCAAGAAAAAAACAAATCGTCTAAGGATTCATGAGGGGGGGGGGCAGTCGCCACCCCCCCCCCCTATACTATAGCTATAGCCACTATAGCCAAGCTTCACGCGACAGCTATTTACGTGACAAACTTCCACATAATGCTATACATTTCATTGGCCTATTACAGCAGTTGCTCAACAAAGCTGCTTTTGCGATTTGGTTCGCTAGGGTTGCGGTTTCGCGCGCTGAAATTTTCAGCTCGCGAAACCGCAATTCTAGCGCCGAATCAAATTGAAAATCTATTTCGCCTCTGCGAAATGCCCACTATAGCAACATTTTTGGATTTCCACAACACAGTGCAAGCTGTAACACACATTGCTGCATCCATATTTTTTGAAATCCAAAATGTCGTTACATCGGGCTTCTTCGTTTTTTGTCGCGAGCTCAGCACCGTCACGGGCACGATGGCAACAATAGGCCGTGTGATGCGTGCCTTCCGCATGGCCGTGATGCCGAGCCGGCGCCGGCGCACTTGACCGCGACCGCCGTTTGTGTTGTGTTTACACTTCGATATCAATGCACACACGGGGGCCGTGACCGAACTGTCATCTGTCACTGTCAATGTCACTGTCATTGTCACTCGGTACGCGACGTGCGGCATGTGTTAGCGCAGGACGCAGCACCTTTGCAAGTCTCTTAACCTGCGGCTCGCACTCGGAATTTTGATGCACAACTCCCCATTCAAGCTGGTTTTACAGCTGGCAATGTCAGTGAACCGCTGTAATCAACATTGACTCTGCTCCAATCAGCGACTCTGAATGTGCATGACGTCATTTTCGGAGTGACATCGTGTCACTGACATCGCTAGCTGTAAACCTAGCTTTATTGTTACATTTCAGACACCAAGTTATATGGCATGCAAGTCTGTTAGGAAAATAAATTGACATATAATATCCTAATTCTTCTTTGTAGAGAGCAACGGTAGAAAATAGCAGTTTTCTCAGTGGTTGGCGAGCGCCGAGCGGATCTGAATTTGTATTCTCTTGTAATATTTGTAATAAATGCACCTGATTTTACGTTTTTACTTGGATGCACCCATAGTCTATAAAACTAGATTTCATAACAGTTAGTTAAAATATCATGTATAGTACTCAAAAATCGTATTCGGGCTTCTTAGCAAATCCCCCAATTTTCGACAAATATCAGTCTGAGCTGCCCTCGTGAGCTCGAGCGACGTATTTCTTTATTTACGGCCCGATTTTGATTGCGACCGCTCGAGAGGAGAGCGTAGTTCCGAGCTAGAGAAACGCCCTCCCCCGTACATAGGTCGCTGTCGACAGCCGTGCGATTCCGCGGCGTCAAGTTACACATTATGATAATGTCTTGCGATTACAATAAGTTGAGCGAGTATACAGCGTAATGAGAGACAACTACAAGCCTATCGGACCGGGCAAGGTTGCTACTGTAACGCCTCGGGTCGAATGTATCGAGTTACATCTGTTACACGGGACTGGCGAGGTTGAAGCACATGGCGAAACGGAGGATGGAACTCTCACTACATGAATTACCTTACCCACTTCTGTGAGAATGCAACTCGTGTGCAAATGTCTACCTGAACCATTCAGAGCCGACGCCGAATCGAAAGTTATTTTTATCCTGCAAGGGCGACCGCTATAATATTATGCACCGTGTGCACGTTGAAAGTTAGAAGACGCTAATGAATTTGATGCACCATTTTGACAACAGGTCCTGTTACTTAGCGCACGGCATGATCATGTGCAAATTGATGTGTATAAGATGCTGAGCCCAATGTCTTATACAATCTAGACTAGCAGCGATGAGCAAGTACGATGAGCAATCTGTGGTACTACGATAACCACGTCCTAACGTATCAACTGCGAATGACGATGCATCTCGAACAACACACACGTAGGGATGAAAGGTGCACGAATTGCTTTGAAAACAAATGAAACAGACAAACAGTGCGTATTTACACCGATGGTTAGTTTAATTCATTCGTTATTATTGGCTACGCCCAATCTTCTGCGTATAGGGAAGATTGCCCCGTAAGGGAATTCTAGCTTCCCCTCACCATACAACCTATACTTTAAAACGAGAAGTCAATTTCAGGTTGCCGGCACTACCGATATTTTACCCGTTTCACTCGCTCTGCACATGCCTATATTATACGATCACTATTCTATGTAGTCCTCTGTTCCTGAATTAGACCGGGTTGGATCAACTGATAGTTAAGGTTTAACCATTAGATAAATTTAATTATAAGCTAGCTCATGGCTTTGCGTACGTTGATAACTAATAATTAAATTTTAACTAATAGTTCAGCTTAACTAGCAGTTGGTGGAGCCCAATCTTAGCATGAGGCTAACTATTGCACCAATGTTTCTAGCGTAGCTGTTGCGCCATAAACCGAACTAGCTAGGTACGGTGGATGTATGCTACATTGTGAACCTCGAGTAGTGCCATACCGTATCGTTGGCAATGCCGGGCAGCCAATCATAGACCGTGTACGGCAGTCCGACGACGCTCTCGCAGGTCGGCGCCACCGTCGCGCCGCGGTGAGCGAACGCGAAAGAGTCGGCGCAACACTTTCGCACGCAGGGGGTGCGCGCGCTGCACGGACACAGCAGCACTGCATGCGCACCCTCCTCCGCGCATGCGTCCACGCAGAACGCCGCGGCGGGGAAGAGTTGCGCGTGCGCAACCGCCGGGTTGTGCAGCGAAGACTCCTTCAGCACCTCCAGCGACATCTGGGGGACGGTGGGCGTTTAGGTGGCTTGGCTTCAACTTGCAGGGAGCCGAGGGTAGACCCAGTGTCGGCACTGAGGCCTGCTCATGTTCTACAGCATCAAGGGCTGACCACCGCTTAGCCTTGTACCTTTGACACACTGTATTGGCGCTGTCCCTGAGGCACTGGTCTATTGGTTGTAGGTGAAAGACCCAATTAGTTATACTCTTGTCCCTCCCAAAAGAACAGTCTATTTACCGTATATATATATATATATATATATATATATATATATATATATATATATATATATATATATATATATATATATATATATATATATATATATATATATATATATATATATATATATATATATATATATATATATATACAAATCTCAATTGCACAAGAGTTTCCATACTCTACTCTGTGTTTGTGTGCTCTGAAGTTGGTATGTCAGGAAGGTGACAGTCCATTCTTATCCAACCCTACCTAGCCTCTCCCAGGACCGGCCATTTGCATGACGGTTGCCCATCCAATGTCTAGCTCGCGGCAGTGTTGCTTAACTTCAGCGTCTCAATATATTCGCAAACTCTCCCCCTGGAAACCAATTAGGGGTATTTACCTGGCCGTCCTCCATAGCAACCAGACTGAACTCGTCGCGCTCCGCGCCTGCGTACTGGACGAGCGCGTCCTGCGCGTGCAGCGCGCACGGCGGCGGCGCGTCGAATTCAACCTCCGACGCCTGCAGGAAGGCGTTGACACGTTCGGCGTCGACGGCGTCCTCCGTGACGTCGTCGGCGTCCTCTTGGAAGCGCACGGTCGCGCGTGGCACCCAGTCGTGCTCGTCACGCTCCATGTCGTGCGCCTCGTCGGCGTCGACTGCGCGCGCACGGCACACGAAACGGTGCGCGGGGCCGTCCCAGACCAGCACCTCACTGCGTGGGCAGCATTTGCGCAGCGCTGCGCGGCTGGTTGCTAGCAGCAACAGCAGCAGCAGCAGCGAACGTGTCATGGCTGCGCTATTGGCTGTCATACGGCCAGGCAGATGCGAGCACGCGCGATCTCTGAGTCAGCGAGCGGCGGCGTCGGCACTGGCGGCTGTTTGCACGTAACTGCGAGTGTGAACAACTGAGCACACAGAGAGCGTTTTGCGCACTTAGCTCTTGTGATTGGGCGAAGTGTGCAATGGACTTTCCAAACTCTAATGTTTCTCGTGAGGAAAGAAGCCGGCAACAATTCAAACGTCACTTTCAAATGTAAATACCTACTTTGTCCTGTTTCGCTTCTTGGTGGCGGTGAGCGCTGGCTTGACGGGTCACGGCCGTCTGGATAGCACGAACTGACCTACCTCAAGGCAGTCACAGCGCGTGCGCAGATGTCACTGTCAACGCCTCCCGAGGTCGTCGTCGTAGGTGGGGGCGTTTATCCGAATCCGTTGAGTGCGACGGGGTCCAGTACGTGAACCGACACTAGATCTTTGGAACGAAGGGTATTGACGAGGGAAGTCAATGACGCTGTCTCTTCGGTGTGCGAGCTAGGAGCTGCCCGGGGTTGCCGTCTCTTGACGTTAGCGATGGATGGACGCCGTTTGGAGTTCGGTCGGTCTCACCGGACGACGATGCTAGGAGAGGGCCGCGATGATGGCACCGAGGACGCACCGTGCCCGTTCACTTCGATGTCGAGCCTAGCACACTCTTATAGCTGACCGTCCGGGCCGCTAGACCGACGACGAAGGCATTTTTCCCGTGCGCTGGATGCCGGCAGCTGACGGCGGCGACGACTGCCCAACTCCTGGGACCGTTGGCTGTCGACGACCGAGTCTCCTCTGCGCGACGTGCGAGTCTGCACTGCGTGACCGCGGTCGCTCGGACGGCCGTCCGGGCCGGACCGCGGCGATGACGTCGTCGTCGGCCGGAGAGCGGGCGTCCTTCGACCAGTTTCGCAGTCCCCGCCGTGCAGGAGATAGGAATATCGGTGGACGAAGCCGACAGCCGTTTCGTGACGCCGAGGGAGCTCCCATTCGACGAGCTGATCAGATGTGACGATGACACACCATGTCCGTCAAGGAAAATGAGACAACCAGCAAGGTTTTCAATCTGCTAGCTTGCGTTGCTCCGTTGATTTTTGTCAATGTCTGCAAGATGATTGATCTGTTGCATGGCTGGACGGAAAATTGCAACGCGAATCGATCATCTTTCTTTCTTCGTTCTTCGTGGAATGCAGGACAGACGATTCCAAGGACCAACGGCAACCGGCTAGCATTGTGCATGCAGGATAAAAATAACATGATCTGGCATTGAATGATTGAACCATACTGACCATTATGACTTGCGACCTAGCGCGGAGAATTTGCTGACAAAGACATGTCGACCTAAATTTCCAAGAATAATTCCCCTAGCCAAAAGCCCATTGGCAACATTCGTCTTTTAAGGGAGTCAAATGCCCCCGTGCCGATTGTTAACCATGTCAGAGCAAGCCCCGACGAACTCTCCGCCACGCGCATCTTTGCAGGATCCACAGGGCCATCGACATCGTCACTGCCATGCGTCGTCAAACACTCGTTGACCGCTGGTGCGATCGCGTGCAGGCATTTGTTTAGCGGCCAGTCCGTCGACAGGGCCGATTGCGACAGGACGACCCAAACTGGCCGAGACGGCAGCTGCTGCCGAAATCCAAAGACGGAAGAGAAAGCATTTTTGTTTTGACACTGTAGCGTTTAGGAAAGTTGCCCGATTCATACGAATTCCGCGATGATGGATGCTCGCGTGATTTCTGATCTCAGACAGAGTGGAGGCAGACCGGTCCGGTTTGTGCAGACCCGGTTTGTTGAACAAGTCGCCTTTATCCTCACGTGCTTCATTGGGACGGTGATATGGGCTATTTGGATCGACGATGGGATGCAACGACATCGCATAGCCAGGTATTTCCCAAGCTGGAAGTCTTGAGCTTGAACCGACGGGCTACTGCAGATCTTATATCGTGAAATCTCCCAAGGTCAGGCTAGAAGGGACGTACCTTCGGTGCAAACTGACCACAGACTGTCCAGAATTCTTCTTTGATATTGAATATTATTTTATCGATTATAATTTTGGGTGCTCGCGTATCACTGATTAAATACGCCCACATGGTTAAATATAGCTTTGACCTAAAAATGGTCGAAAATTCCCGTCTGAGCGGCGTCGCCTTCGTTATTTAGCATCTGGTACTTACTGGCATTTAAATAACTATTGCCTTACCGCAGTCTGTATAATAATGGTCTGAAACTGCATTTTATAATGTTGTTTCATAGAATAGCTGCAGTATTGCATAGCATATTATTATAACACAATTAAGAATGACATTCGACTTTGAGATATTCAACCTCACGCTTGCCCTTCTCTATTCAGCGAGTGGCTTCAGAGCATTGTAAACCAAAGATATTATTATAAATAGGCTCCGCGTGTAAACTTAAAATGTGGGCGAGTCACTTGCATATAGAAACTCGATAAATCGCTGCGGTGTGCCGACCATAAACCTGGTGATTAGCTGTCGCTCCTCCGAGATGCAGCAAGGAAACATCGTCATTGATGGGCCAACTATATTGGCCGGTACAATGGGCAGAAGATGAGCGTAGCTGCTTTTAGCGGGTACGTACAGGCAAAGGCAGAACGTCGTAAATAGTAGGCCATTTGTGTTTATTATTAATTATTATTATTTATTATTAATTATTATTATATATTATTATTTATTATTATTATAAGTGTTTATTTATTAAATAGTTAGCTATAGGTAAATCTTAATTCAAAACGATTTGCATTGAATGTTCTATTTGAAAAACCATACATTTTTACTTTAAAAAATGAAAAGTTCCAATAAAAAAGATAACGAATGTGTCATCATAGATGTTCTAAACCAGATAAACTTTATTTCGGTGTCCTTCTCATCTCTACAACGCAAACTTTTGGCTCTAAAGTCTTAAGAGTAGAAAACGTTTCGATTTATTGGTTCAAAAAAATTCAATATAACTTTGCCGAAGTCCCCGGTTTCAGTCGGAGCAGCCGAATTTTGTCTCTATAGTACGTCTCAGGTTCATTTCGCAGCGCCTCGGGGCATTCGACCTATACCATAACATTGTAGAATACCGGTTTGCTGCTGACAAAATGACCTGAGACGTACTATAGCGTGCGCAACATACAAAAACACACACCCACACTCAAGTATCAGGTAACTTTTTAGTGGGTATTGAAATTGATGATTTCGCTTCGCTCGCAGCGCCCATCAATTAAAGAGTGTATTTTTGGCCTTAGCGCCCAGCGGAAAACTGCAGCGTGTTTCGAAAGGAGCCCCAATTTACTGCACTGTATCGTGTATACTTTCCCAGGATAATGCTTCCTTTCTTTCCCCCCACCCACACCTTTTGTCACAATCGACAGTAAAATTGAGCGGTCGACAAGACAATTTTATGGTTTACGACGAGTCAATGTTGGATTCGGTGTGTTGAAGGTGTGGGGATTTTAGAATTAAATGCTTCCTTTGAGTTTGACCATTCCTTAAAAGATTGGCATCATGTCAACGAAGAGAGAGTAGCCCGAAATTCAAAAGAGCCGAAACGAAGCCGCCAGTATAGGATGTTGAAAGAAGTAAATTGACTTTTGGAAAAGCGGGTGTTTCTGAAATGCCCGGGCCGAAATGTTTCTGGGCCGGTTTTTTTCTCCTATCCAACCCAGGTTGGAAGTGAATTATCTGGTATATGAAATAACAATATGCATTCAAGTGGGATATCAGGGTAAAGTTGCAGTTACGACCAAACAAAATTTTTTTTATGGGAGACTCAAAGTTTCCAGATGCTGGGAAATTTAGTGTCTGGTAAATTCAGGTCACCAATACATTTTGTGAGATGAGATGAGATGAGATGAGTATAAAAGAATATAATATGTGGTTGATACATTCGATACGTTTATCAAAGAAATCTATATGGGCACCTTGCCGTTTGTTTCCTCAATACTTTCCTCATCCACGGGCCGTTGAATGATTCAACAGAGGATGCTGCATTTGCATTTGCAAGGAAAATAGAAGGAAGTTAACTTGCAGAAAGGAAACTCGAAGAAGAACGTGAAACTAAACGCAAATAACCTTAATTAATAACAATCATACGGGACTTATCCCAAAATCTTGGCGAATATCGAAAGAGCGCGCCAAGCGGCGTGGAGTATAAATAAATAATCGGAACTTGCTTGAGTTAGTGGCAACTGGCAACCAAACACCTCTCAGCTTGTCAGAAAGGTTATTCTCAGGGGCGTAGCGACCGCACCCGCAGACCCCGCGGCGCGGGGGGGCGCCGAGGCTCGGGGGGCGCCTGACGAGGGATTGAGGGGGTGCAACAACTCTCGGGAGACGGGAGAGAATAGCCTGGGATCGTTCAGCGGCCAGGTACGGAGGAGAGTTACAGAGTTCTCCTAGCACTAACTAGTCGTCCTCCCATGTGTAACTGACGTTTATTCGAACGAGTAGCCACACTCCCTTCTTCCTTTGCCGGCCGAAGACAGGAGAGCGATTGATCGGTCCCGCTGAACGCACCAAGGGGAGCAGGGATCGGTGGTAGAATCGCACGCTCCGCGGAACTTCTCCTTGCTATCTAGGCTACGTAGTACTACTTGGGTGTGCGGCGGGTTGCCTAAAGCTGTGTTTACACGGTTCAATGTTTCGTTCAGTGCATTGAATTCAATGCATTGAACGAAACATAGAATGCTCTTGAAGAGCCGTTTACACGACTCAATGTTCTAAATGAATCGAAAATGGTGGCACAGCCTTCCAAAATCTTTGTTTCTAGAAGGCAGTAACATACCTTTCCTTCTGTTGAAAGGAAAATTGAACAATATTTAGAACACGTCCTAAATGAGAAAACATTGGATGAAACCTTGAATTCAAGCTTTTGTTCAATGATTCATTGAATTCAATTGTTGTTTACACGGTTCTATGCTTTGAATTCAACCTTGAATTCAATGCATTGAACGAAACATTGAACCGTGTAAACACAGCTTAACTCTCCCAAGCCTGGATTCACGAAGCGGGGTTAAAAGTTTTTGGGGCTAAAATCAGGGTGAAATATTTTTTCAACCGATCAGATTCAATGTTCAGTGCATTTTAGTGCCTATCACCATGGTTATAACAAATTTACCCCCGGGGTTATGATAACACCTCTTCTTGAATCCAGGCACAGGGCCTGAATTCACAAATATTTATTACAAATATTTATTATTGCACCAAAAAGAAACTGATGACATGGTGTATTTACTTTTGGTTGAATTGATGTTGGGCTCAGCAGACTTTTTCAACCTCAAAGCTCTCAGTGCACTTGAAAATGTCAATCGTTTCTGTTCACGAACATAAATGATTGATCGAAGCCCTCTTCGTCGAGAACTCCACTCTCAGGACTAGAAACACAAACCCCCTTTGGGATTCCTTAACCCACCCAGTGAAGCTGGAGAAAGTGTGACCAGGTAGCCCAGCGGTAGGTCACGAGGTCCCTTGTTCAAATCCCGGTACGGTCAAACATTTTACCGGCTTCGCTTCCCTTACAAACCTCACTGCAGAAAATGTGTCATGAAAATGGCAAACTCAGCCCTTGAGAAAAAATGCAAGTGTCTTGATACAAGGCTCACATTGAAAAGACAAAACCAATGAAAACTACAAACTTTGGAATAAACCCATAGCTTTTGGTGGCAAATTTAATTTTTTTAAAACATACTTGTTGCTTCTCAACTTTTACTAGATGAGATACGAGGCTCCGAGTTAGTTAAGAAATGCATTCGTTGGCCGTGGCCTCAATCACAAGCCTATCACGATCAGATTCTCCTCGTTCTTTGCTGCCTTCTTATTGGTTTGTTATAATCAGATTTAGCCCAACGTTTTGACACCAGCGAGAGCACCGTGAGTAGAATTTGGGGTATTTGGATACCATTCATGGCACAATATCTAAGCAATTGTTTGGTTTTTTGCCAACTCGAAGACTTGTACATTACAAAGAACTGTCTTTTAGCTTCTGGTTCTGATTTGCATCTCAATGAACTAAAATAACAAATAAAAAAAAACAAAACAAAAGCCCCATGCTTACGGAACCGTTTGGAATCTTTATGGAACCACAAAGGAATCAATATTTTTTTCAATCGAAATAACGGTTCTAATTCTGGTTATTGTTAAATGATTCGGTTCTTGTTCCATGAAAAATAACTTTGTAAATTTGTTGTAAAATATTGTAACTTAATAACACACAACTTTATGCTTCTGAGGTGATGAACGCATTATCTAGCAATGCAACCTAATATATATTATAAAACAGCGGACAGAATATGCAGCAATTTCTGTTTTAAACTAGAAGAAATTAAGTGGTAATGTGGGCAAACCACAAATAAAATATCACTGCAGTAGTAATAATAAATAGTACTTAATTAATTATTTATTAATTTAAAATTAAACACAGTTGTTATAGATAGTTTCCGGCGTCAAGGTTTGTCCGACCGATTTGCGCATCACTTGTAGATGGACGTGTAGTACTCCTCCTCGAGGTCGTATAGGTCGGCGGCCATGTCGTCGCGCAGACTCATCAGCTTCTGGTCGCACTCGGCCTGCTTGGTGCGAAACAGCTTCGAGTTCTGAGTGATGGCCTCGTTCACCGACGGGAAGTCGTTCAGGATCAGGTACTGCTTGATGTCCGACACCAGCTTCATCAGAGACTCGCCCGCACGCACCTGTCGACAAGTAGGGATCAACGTCACTTTCCCTTTTCCCTATAATTTGTAGGGGGGGGGAGGTGCCAATCTGTATTTCACTTGGTTGGCAGCCTACTAGTTGACAATTGGCAGTTTGTTTTCACATTGAACTGAAAGCACATTTCTTCCGCATAGGGGCTGTTACAATAGTTTATCATTTGGGGCAAAGGCTTTACGAGAATAATTGGTGTTTAGTAAGGACGTGTCTGAATTGATTCCGTCTCGGCCTCGCGATTTGGTCTTGGTCTTGCGTACTTCCGTCTCGGTGACTTCATTTGTTTCATATTCGTACAGATAACTTCTGCTACCTGACATTATTACGGTTCCGGCTGCCATATGATAACAGGCAAGTCACTGAGACCAAGTCTACGAGACTGCATCGTCGAAGTCTCGCGTACTCGCTCTGCTATGCTGTCTTGGTCTCGGTGGTTTTGCAATTCGGACAGTACTTGTGACGTCATTTGTCAAGAATGAGTACGCGAGACCGCATGGAACAGCCAATTCAGACACGGCCTTAGTCGTGCTGTGACCCAGCTATTGTCTGTGTTGCTACTTGCTAGGGTGAAATACCGTAGCTTTGACAGAGAAGCAATAATTGGCATGATCAGTGGGACAGATAAATTTAAAATAAATTTGTAGCAAGGAGATGGTCCATTTTAATGTTAAATCTATGGGAAAATCGGCCAAAACACAACCATGTACAGTATCAACTATCCTTAGGTTCTCTGGTTTTACAGAACAAAATTAGTAGGTATACTATAAAAAAATCTGGAGTTTGGGCTAATGCCTCAGGAGTGCTACTTTCCTAATGGGCTTCAGACCCGGTTTTTCATTGGCAGGTTAAATATCTAACGGTCTGTTAATTAATCGGAACCTTTAATTTTCTTGCTAATGCACAGTTACTGTCTTAACAGGCCGCTGAAAAACCGGCACTCATGGTGAGGGATTTTAAAATCAATCTTTTAAAAAGAACGAAGTTTGCGATCTTTTTTTCATAAATTTAAATTCATGAGAAGATCGTTATATAAAAATATCAAATTCATTAAAAGATTGTTCTCAGAGAAAAACACTCGAAAGATTGTCCATTGTTGTTGGACAATAGACCACTAATATAAGATTCATTGCCTCTGTTCCGGCTTGTCTCGAAATAAACGGTCAAAGTGGAAGTAATGTTGTTGGCTGAAATCCTATATTATTATAATATACTTGTATATTGTATCTCTGCAAAACACACAGAATTTGATGAAAGTGCTTCTGAAACACATCTGTATAGGCATTGGCAAAAGATTGTGATCTTTTAAAACAATCTTTTTTAAAAAATTGCGGAAAGAACATCTCGAACAAACTAAAAGATCAAGGTATGAAAAACTATTGCAATCTATTTATAGACCATCGAATTTGGAGTACCTAGCCCAATGGTTTGACCACCAGTGGTTAAACAGTGATAGTACTCTACTTACAATGTTTGCCGAGCGAACTTGCATTTCATACGTGTCCTGTTCGCTTTGGGTTATCTTCGACAGCTGTGTCTCATTCTCTCCTTTGGCCAGCTTTACGATTTCTGCAATAAATTCAGTAGAAACAAACCATCAGTTTTTCAAGAATAGGCTTCTATGCAGAGGCGTCAGGCAAGCCAATTTTCTGGGTGGCTAAAACCAAAAAGAGGCGTCCAGCGCCCCCCCCCCCCCTACCCATACGAAAAAGAGTGAAAAAATGAAAAGCAAGTACCTAGTGCCTCAATAGAGTTGGATCCCGGCTGTAGCTTGGAAGACGTCGATCTGACAACTTTAGGTCCTTGCAAAATCAATTCCCCAAGCATTTCTGCGTAAAAATCCAACCCTAACCCGGCCCATATTAGCTTTTTGGTATCAGCAGTTATTAGCTGTTGACGACACAACGGTAGATGTAGACGCGTTGACAATACAAATTTATTTGCTGAAATCTCTTAGGTATAGTCCCAGGTACTTCAAATCTCAATCGGGATGGATATTACCCAAACCAAACACAATTCATTCACAATTTCGTCTCCATATTTTGTTATTTTTAACGCAAAAAAATAAAAAATAAATGGCTCCCGCAGTGCCCCAGCGCCTATTGGGGTCTTTTGGCGCCCCTTTCATAATTTCTGGGTGGGAAGGCGCCCACCTTGCCCACCCGCAGCTGATGCCCTTGCTTCTATGAATTCAAAATGACATCCCACTTGTATTGTCAACTGCAGCAATAATTCAGGAACTAGGAACAAATATTATGCTTTTGATTAGGTATCTATCTACAATGTGACCAACATCAAGCAAATTACAATCGAGCCTTGAGGCTTGTTGTCCATGTCATGTGCATGGACAAACAGCTTAAAGTGACTGACAAACAGTAGCACCACAAACAGTTCTACCAGGTTCTACCATAGGTTCATTCCATCGACCCGCAAATTTAGCCTAGCTCTATTGTTGGCATCAAGTAGGCATATCTAACCCAAGAAGGTAGCCAGCTCCTTAGGCCCCCCAACACCCACCCACCCCAATCGACCTGGGGAAGGGGGGGGGGCGTAAAGCAGGAATCCGAACCAGAACCGGAACCCGAAAGATCGTCCCTATTTTCATGGAACCAGAACCGGAATCCGAACCATTACTCAAAAAATTTGAGAACCAGAACCGGAATCAGAACCGCAATTTATGTTTTTATGGTAGCGGAATCCGAACCGGAATCGCTAATGGGATCGAAAAAATATTGGTTCCCCACAAATTCATAAAGATTCCACAAACTCGAAACAGCAGAACAATAATTCCAAATTCCAAAATTCCAAAAATTAAACAAATCAGTCATCTGTGGCCTACAAAGGGAGTTACAACTTCGTAGAGCGATGTACTGCAAGAATTCAGTGCAGTCATTGAGTGAGCCGAGGTAAACAATTTTGATAACATCAGGCAACTTTTGCCACTTCGAAGAAGACTGCGTTCAGTAATGCACCAGCATTTGTGATTGTGGATTAAAGTGATGGATCTACAGTGTGGGTGTGACATTTTTTATCAGTAAAATGTACAAATAAATCCCCAAACGAAGTTGCGTACGACATAGCAAGGAAGCGAAGGAAATAATCATCTTTAGAGAAACCGTTTTGGGTGCCGTAATTTAAACAATGGAAGGAAAACTTCAAAACGTATTTTTTTCATTGGAACCTTTACAAAAACCTTTTTTTTTTGGAACTGATAATTGAACCTAAATTTTGGTCCATGGAACCGGAGCCGAAATCGGAATCTGATTTCATTTTTTTAAGAACCGGTACCAGAACCGTTATTCAAAATATCATGGAACCAAAACCCAAACCAGAACCGCAATTTGAAATAATTAAGAACCCGAACCGGAACCAGAATCGATATTTAAAAAAAATCAGAACCAGAATCGGAATGGGAACCGTTATTGATTTCGGTTCGGATCCCTGGCGTAAGGGATTTTTTTTGTGTGGAAATCAATGCATTTATCTGGTGACATTTAGCAGGTTACCTTTTTTGTAGCAGATTGTAGCAGAGTTATCAGACAAAAAATAATAATGTTTTTTAGAACCTTACAACAATATAGGTAACATTGTAGGTACTTTGATTTGTAGCTCAAACTCACGATTTTCTTTGATTCTTCTATTGATAATAGTTATTGTTTGTAGGCATGTCAAGTATGATAATCAAGCATCAGCTCCATACAATATGTGCTAAATAAAATTTAATAATGCATCCATACCTACCTACCTAGTGGCATGCATCGTATTATTTTGATCGCTGACCGAATGCGAATGCGCATTTTGTGACAGGTTCGCTCATGTCTGACAATCCCTTTTTCAAGACCAATTATTTTTGTAAAAGTACCTTCTTTGTAGCCTTGTTACTACAGCGTTCACGAATCTATTTGCGGACACAATGAGCTGTATGATAGACCTAGTAATCACGGGCAGACTGAACTATCCTCTCCGGGTTGCGATTGTCAAATGCAGACGAAGACGGTGCATGCAGTATGTGGGAATAGGAAAAGTTGGAATTGGGTAAAACTAACCTTGTCGGATTTCCGTTTACGCCGAAGTGGCCAAAACCAAAACAAAACAAAACATTGCCAGTATGCCACGTCAGATCTCGGTGCGGCGGTGGGTCAGGGAAAGGACTCGGTTATACAGGGAACATTCGTTCCCTTCAATGCTCCGACAAAGGGCCCTACTCCAGACACATCCGTGATTCTGTAGTTCGCAACGCTATAACATGCACACATGGACATGATCGTGATGATCGTGGCTTCTACAACGCCATGACATGGACTCTTTTCTTACCGGTCGTCGCCACCTAGCCAGCCGGCCAGACACCATAGCCAAGCCGCCACTGCAAGTAGGTGTGAGGACCTACTACCATTGCTACTACCTACATACTTATACCCCATTTACCTCTAATATCAATGCTAGGTACTACAGAATACCTACACTAGAGAGCAAACGATGGCGTTTATGTGAGTTTCATAAAAAAAAGTAATATTTTGATAGTAAGTAGGTTAAGTGGCAAGGAACTACTTAAACATAGAGCTAGGAAAGAAATTAGGAAAACATAAATTGGTAGTAGGTACTGTACCATCAAAATTTTCCAGCATTGACTTGACATCATCCTTTAAACGAGTGGTGTACGATTTTAGCAAGGCTTCTTTACTCTGCGGAAGCCCTCGCTGTGCTGCCATTACAGCAAATCAAACCTTTGATATGTGGTTTGCGTTGATAACAACAAATCTCAAAATATTGAACAGCCTACAAAATGCAACCACCGGCCGAAACACCACAACACTGGCCGCTAGCCGCCATGTTTGAAGTAGTTTCCGGGGATTCTGTACAGAGGTCGTTGCTGTCATCGATGGTTGACAGATGAATGTCAAGTTTGCTAGATAAATAGTTTACGAAGTTTGAACTTGCTCGATAGTCTTCCAGTGCTTCCCATCACAAACTAAAGGTAATTGTAAAATAATTTTCCATATTTAAATTTATCACACATATTCTTTCTCATCATATCAGAACATCAATTGTTTGATCATCTAGAATTTGGTCGCTCCACCCCATGTTGCTCCTTTCAGGGATGTTGATCCAAATTTCGAATTACACAGACCTGACATGTAAATAGCATATTAATCTTATTATAACCCGCCCGCCTCGAAGGAAAAACAATATATTTTTTAAATATTTTACACTAAGATGCAACATCAAAAAGAGAAACAATTTGGGAAGGAAATATATATATTTCTGCCGACAACACAAGGTATACAATCCATGTTCTATTTTAGTTTGGCAGCCATAAAAAGAGCTGCAACAATCTATCCAGCTCCAGAATAACACTTTCTTTAAGTATCTATACTAATCAAGTTACAAAACATCACAGCACACTTCAAAGGGAGCTGCAGATCCCAATCACATTATCACAGAAGATAGTGACAGGTAGCACCATAGAATTAAGCTTGGCACTTATGTAAGGTGGGTCACTTGGAATGTGCTGTAGTTGTGCTAAAAACGATCTAATGCAGCGCTTATAGTAGCGCTGCATCAATCTAGTGCATCGCTACTACTAGCGCTGCACTAGATATAGATCGTTTTTGTCTCAACTACAACACATTCCAAGTGACCCACCTTAAATAAGCGCTGAGCTTCTATAGCCTTCAAATTCTATGGTAGTACAAAGCAAAAAGTAAACCCAGGGCAAATCGTCAAGTATTTTGCACCAGTAACATACAAAAGAACAATAGAAAATGAAAAAAATACTCTCGAGTAGAAATAAAATGAACAAGCAAATTGTAGTGCAACTACTGATCAGTCTAAAGGGAATGCAAGGGAGAATATATCTTACAGCATACCGTGGCCCCGACTTTTTCAGGCTATATTTTTACGCAGTAATACCTTCGTCCGTCTCGGGACAAATTCAACCTTCTAAGGTGACCAGGGTTAATGGCAAAGCCATCACTCTAAGAAATCTACTTCTTGCTTACTTATCTAGTAAGTCGTACAAGGTTCAGCAGTATGTACTTATTTGGAAAAAGCTTGCTTACATTACTTGGTCAGATGACTAAACCTACCCCTCCCTACCTATAACAATTAAAATTTATTGAAACAGGTACTTTTTGATCCTATTTGTAAGACTATCCGACTCTTATCTAAAAAAACATATTTTTGATAACTTCTTAATACCTACCTACCAAATCACTTTTGAGGGATGGCTTGCCATTTGCCCTTTGCTATAAAATAATATATGCAGCAAAGCTGCTTAAGAATGTAAACAAAAAAGTGAAGAGAGCACCGTGCTGCTACTGGAGGTAGACGAAGTATTCCGGCGAATACTGCGAGTCCCACTCATTGTCGGCATTCAAGAGTTTGACTACGACAATGACGGCGCCGCTCGTGCCGTGGTACACGCGGAACATCTGGAGCGCGGATTGTGGCGTAGCGAAGAATTTCGGATTCTTCCCGTCTTGCTGCGAGCCGTTTGCCCCCGAGTAGCGGCGAGTGTCACAATTATGCTCTGCCACCTTGACCACGTCCGCGGCCGAAATTGGGTGGTAGACAGTTGACTGCAATCAAACACCCAGCGGAGGTCAAGCCACTGATCGCGCTGTCTTAGGCCGTTGGCATATGTGCCGTTAGGTTTGGTCCGATCCTACGCTAGCGATCAATGCTAGCCGGTATATTGGGACTAGCTAGAGGGCACTAAGTCAATGGGATGCCAATGACAGTCCCATTCAGCAAACCCAAGTTTAAGTCAATGCGGCACCTTGCCCTCACATAACGCTTGCTGATCAACTTTGTGATGGAGAATGTGTTGTTTTGCATTTGTTGTCCCATAGCTGAAATAGTCTTTTGCATCTAAATATTAATTGAATTTTATAAGTTTTTTATTAATTTCAAAGTATATTTGTAGGTACCTAAACTTGTTTATTCACTTTTAAGGCAGTTAACATTGGTTTAGCATACTTGCTGCTTATCCTGTACCACAGCAGTCAAGCACTTCTTTCAAGCACTTTCATTGTTGACATCAAGAGAAAAGCAATCTATAGGTCCAGAAATCGAGCTATGAACACTAGATTTAAACAGATCAGATATTTTTCACACATGCAGCGGCGGACTGGCCCGGTACGCTGGTACGGAAATCCGTACCAGGCCCCGGTCATAATTTAATCTACCGGGCCCCTCTTAAATGTTTGCCTCAAATTCATGAAAACATGAAACATATTATCCTTCTAGTCTGAACCGAACACTTGCTGCGCCAGCGCAGCCATGCATTCTACAAAGCCACTCCATCGATTGACCCTTGACAGGGCCCTCCAAGAATCTAGCATTTACTATCTAATGTGTTACCCTTCCCTGCCCTAATAGCCAATACAAACATACGATTTCGAGACCGTGGGCTGGGCCCGTCGGATTCTAAATCGCAGGTTGTATTGCAAATCCGTATTGTTCTCGACCTTTCAGAGCGTTTCGGGCTCCGACAAGCTCAGACGGACCCTGCTCACGGGTATGCGTGGAAAAAGCGTAGTGTGTTCTGGCTAGTGGCCATAATTGAATTAGAAGTTCGATAAGTTAAAATCCAAAATGTGTTCACGTGTGGGCTAACTGCAACCAGGGGCGTAGAAATGGCGGCGGGGGATGGGGGGTCAACCTCCCCTCCCACTCATCGGCCTGACCCCACTGGGGAGATCAGGCCAGTTTACTTCCACGGAGTCTCTTAATCGGCTAGTTTCAACTTTATATTTAGTATGGTAGGAAATTTGAAACAAGGGTTCCCTATTCTGATACCCATGGTTGATTTGGCCCAAATTTACATTAGCATGCCTTGGCATGCAGCAATTGCTGGCTTCGGATAAAATATTGGGCTTTAGAAACTCTAGAAACTGTAAAATTTTCGCCTGCGGCGCAAAATGTGTCATCAATTGGTGGTAAAATTACTGAATTACATCATAATTAGTTTCGAGGATATTAAAAATCTTTGCTGAATTGCTGGCTTTGTTTATAGCTATGCCTATTTGCAATGACGGGCCTAGTTGTTGAACAGCACCGCAAATAATGAGTGAGTCGAGTAATGATAAGTAAAAAAAAAATTTTGTACAGGAACCTAAGCTTAAATAATGAACCTTCTTGAAGAATAAATCAATAATTAAATGGGCCGTTTTGGCCAACTCATTCTCAAGCCCCAAATTGACTGCAAACGTGTAGATTTGCTCCAATGAAAACCCAGAACTCAAAAATTTGTTTGGGGCTGAACCACAAACCCCCAACATTTTTAGTGCATGTCTGATCCCCCCCCCCCCCCCCCCCCGTCCCACTGAAAAAAATAGTTCCTACGCCCCAAACTGCAACAGTACAATATCTGTCGATTCCTGGTATTTTTTAATCCTTTATATTAAATTCGATTGTAGAAGTTCCCTCTAGGTTAGTTCTAGGTTTAAACTAGTTGACATGAGTGGAAAAGATCACATGCCATGTCAAAGATACACATCAGTTTTGAATAAACTAAGACTCTTAAAAATTGCTTATTTTATTGATGAGCGTAGCGAGCGAAGCGAGCGGAGCGAAATCTTCAATTTCACTTACCCCAAAAAAAAGTCACTTGTGTATGTTTTTTTTTTGTTTTTTTGTGTGTTTGTGCGCGCTCTACAGACCAAACGCCTGAACCGACACGGATGAAAATTTCTGAGTATCTACCTCTGTTCTCAACTTAGACCCCCTGCGTTTTTGAAAAAGATCGGTTCAGTAAATTTTTTATAAATCAATTTTTACGAAATTTTTCGATTTTTTCCGAATTTCGAACCCCTGTAAATTTCAAAGTTCTGAACATAACTTCACCAAAACTTCTAAACATGTTGACCTTATACATATTTATCATGCCTGCAAATCTTATTTCGGTAGGTTTTTCCAATTGGTTTTTATTAGCATTTTTGTGGTGTTTTTTTCGTGATTTGACGGCTGATTCAATACGAGTCCGGTTTCCTTCGTTTCCTTGGTTACCAGCTTTGTTGACCTCGAAGAGAAACAAAGGAACGTCAGAATCCGCATACATTTTCAAGTGATTAGAATTTTCGAGAAGGCAATGGTCAGGTTTGGTGCTCCATGGTTTTCTTGTGACTGCTGCAAGCACCTTTTAATCCGCTATACACAAACCGCTACCTACGCTCATCTTCAACGCAACACAAATTGCGTTCGCGAAGCCCTAGTAGGTATACACATCCTAGCATTTTTGTTTTCATATGCACTCACTATATCTGTAAATCACCCCCCACCACTCCCAGGATTCCCACCACCCGTTGACTTGGTACCGTTCATAATTTAATAGTTTACATTAACATAGTATTCATCCCCTATAAATAATTCTCATAGTATTGCGCAATGCGTCCAGCCCTCGAAACCCATCGTAAGTAAAATGTATGGGTTAATATTATTAATGTTAGAGTTGAGCATCTTGGCTTGAACTGTATTTTGAGCAGCGTCCCAAATAATATTTCCGTACCGGGCCCCTGCACTCCCAGTCATACATGCACACAAGTTCTCAGGTTAACTTGACATAAATCTTACTGGTTTGAGCGTCTAACCCGTTGGCTCTAGAAAACCAAAAAGGCTGCATTAATCACTTCCTTCCCATATTCTTTAAAGCCAGTGGCACAACTAGAGAGGAGCATGAACATCGGGCTCAGGGGGGCCTCTGCGAGGTCTGAGGCCCCCCCTGAACATCAGATTAGAAATTGTTTACTGCCCCTGGGTTCAAAGATTTGTTACATAAATCTATGAAATTGAGAATGGTTATTTTGAAGAGAATTGGTGAATTGAGTGTGGTCCCATGAAATTTTGTCATGCAATGGCAGGAGACAACTCCAAAAGAATTGACAATCTTTTTACATTTTTCGTACGTCAACCTGTCAACCTGTGTATAATATGTAAGTAGGTAGGCCTACCTAGCTTCTACCTAGCTTCTATGAAACCTGCTTTCAATTAAATCAGTCTTTAGGAACCATTAGAGGATTGGCCGTTTTCTTGGGAGCACTTGAGGCACTGAGCTCTCAAGTGGCCAACCTTGTGGAAACAATTACGGGATAGCCGTGCCAGCTCTTACTGCTTTCGAAGAGTGTGCCGGGTTCCATTTCAACTTACAAGTGATTCAAAATGCGTACAAACAGACTAGAGAATTATTTGGCACCTTCTACAATTAATTTGACTTATTTAGAAGTCACAATATATAGTTCAGCTTTCAAGTAAACTGATTAAAATACATCACAACATACCTAATCTTCAATTCAGAGTTGATCGGACAGCATGATGACAGCTGGCAAGGCCCCTTAGGGTTTGGCCTGCTTGAACGCTGTACAGTGGCATTTCTTTTATTTCAAGCTTGCTAATTTTATAGTAGCATAATCCTGGCTATCAATTATCGAAAGTTGTAGGTACCTCTAGTACGCTTCCCGACAGGGTGAGGTATTCCTTGCGGATCTTGAAACGGCCGTAGAAGAACGGGTTCTGTACCCGCTCCACGCGATCGATCCACATGCCATCGAACGCGGCTGTCACCTGTCGCAGAAGGAAGGTTCGAGGTTAGAACATTCGATCCGCCTCCACGGGCGGGATGTCCATTCCTTTCGGGAAGACAGTGCAGCTATCTGTGGTCACAGATTGGTATAGTTTCATTTTTAAGATGGGCATGTCTCCAGGTTGTGCTGATAGTAGTTATGGTATCGATGGGGTCAGAGCTTATAATGTCCCCAAGACCAAGCTGCCTGCTTATATTTGTAGACAGCCGCTTCATGCAGTGAGTCAGTGGTTATGTGTGGGAATGTTCCCTGTTTCATAGGAGATTTGACCACACAGGGGGTGTAAAGGAAAAAATTTTTAGAGGCAACAAAAAGTGGGAAAACCGATTTCACAGAATTTACAATAACTGAAGGAACATTGGATTGATGATGTTGATGTGCAACCAAGGATTAAGGATGCTTGAGACCCCTGAAATGACAATAGAGGAATGCTCCTAGAAAGGACATGTTATCCTTACTTTTGGTAGTATCTCAATCTTCAAGAGATTTTTGCAAAGTAGTAGCACAGTGGTAGTTTCCAAATCCTGCTACCATAGAGTAATAAAACCTACGGTTCGGTAACGCCTTGCAACACTGAAGCGCCAAGCGTGCGCTCTCTGGTAAGCGATCAGTCTCTACCTAACCGTAGGTTTTATTACTCTATGCTGCTACCCTCCACACTGAGAAGTTAGGTAGGTAGACACTCCTGCAGGTATTCACTGCAGCTGAACATTCAAACCATTTGTAGCCCATTCGAAATGACCATTGTGAGCTCACCTCTCGGTACTCGTGGTCCCTGGGAGTCAACTCTACCAGTTTGTACCGGTGCCCGGAGTACGACGACGACTCCCACGTGTCCGGCACGTGGTAACTCAAGATTTCCTGCAACATCTGTAACAAACAGGAATGGCCGGAGGTCAGGGAAAGTTGCGATATTCCTAGCCTGGCGACACTACACCTTATTATCAACTGGAGCATGGACTACACACGAACACCAAATCATAGGAGAGAGAACACATTCAGAATAGTTGTCTATCGAATAGGCTGGTGTTGCCTATGGCGTAAAAATTGTTTATGCCTTAGTGGCTATCTAATTCTATCTAGAAATATAATGTCTTCACTTTTCTGACCATCGTATAGTTGTTACACACGGTAGAACTATCGCATGAAAATTGAAAATTACAATCACTCGCATGGGGACATCGTGCATGGGCTGTTCAGTCCACAAACACTGGCACTAACGGGTTGGGGTGGTTCACTAAGGACCCGAAGAACTTGGTGTTGATGTCGGTCACGAAGTCGTGGAGTAGGGGGATGCCGGGGGAAACTTTGTGACTATCATTTGCAATTGCACCAGCAACCATATAGGTACTTTATTTAGCTTCCGCTGGACACAGAGCCTTGATGGTTTATGGCCTCGGCTTCTTGAAATTACATATTGGTGCCATGTGCAAGATAATGGGATGCCCCCCCCCCCCCCCCCCAGAAAGGCTTCGGGGCACAACACCAAAAGGGTAAAAAAAAAACATGTAGGTATATTTTGAGGCTTTTTTGTTTTTGGAGAATTTCGATCAACCATCTTTGATGGCGTTTTTTGTAGTCCTCAGTCTCTTCCCTGTGTGTGGGGAAAAAGCGGGTCAGGTTTATTTCACAGCACCCATTATTTCCAAACCAAGACATCTTAATTCATGAGGTTTATTGGGAGGGAGCCAGGTATTTGGTGGTTACCAACATTATTTTGCCATACCAATCGGTGGAAAAGGCATCAGCTTCATTTTACAGTAGCAGCAAACATTTCCAGACCCACACGTTACATAAAGGACAATTTCTAAAATTAAATAAATCAATTAACGATGCAACCCATATAAACATATTCAGCAATTAATCAGTCCCTATATCCACAGTACAAAGACAATGGTACCCACGCAATTGTGTAAAAATACAAGTTTTTTCAAAAATATTAATACAATAATAAAAAAAATATGTAGAAGCTGTCACAGTCTTCACACAAGTCTCGTAACGGTGGAGTCAAATTAGTGCTGAGCCTGCATGTGACTAACCATATGAAGCAGAAGAAGAACTCGGTGTCAGCACTCTGCTAGCAACACATTGTTGACACCTCCCTCCCACCCCTCCAGCCAAGCTGACGTGGCTTTTTGAGCTCTGTTCATTGTTGATGCTATGGTTGATGTTTCCATCTGCATAAATTATAATCTGCAGACCGTTGCCAGGCCAGCGAGACAGATTTCTGCAGAAATAACGGCCAACGGCCACACACGCACACGTCATGCAGTTCCATCATCGGGTTATCAAACATTCCAGCCACGAAGAGTAAGCACTAAGTAATGACATTTCCTGATATTTCTTTTCCAGCAGATAAAATTAGGCAAATATGCTTTTCAAAATAATCTACCAACCACTGGCGTAGGAACAGGGGGGGGGGGGGGGGGGGCAAGGGGGGAAATGCCCCCCCCCCCCCCCACTTTTAGGCATAGGGGGGCAACTGGGGGGCAATTTTATAGTTGAAATCATTAATTTTGTCTGCTGCTCAGAGTTGAGTGTACCTAGTGTTTCTGCTTAGCTGATGTTGAACGAAATCTTTTGACTCGTAAAAACAAATCACTTCCAGGAATATGACTATAGCAGTAGCAGAAATGCAGACTAACACTGTTTATGTTATAGTCTGAGTCATACATGCACCCAGACTGGGAGAGGGAGAGGAAGAATTTTGTATTGCTAGTGTAGAGCTGGAATTCGCCACGGCAAGACGCACTGCTGTATTCGATGTGCGATATTTACAGGCATCACAGAAAACGTGATCGTAATTTTCGTAATGCGTTAATTTGATATCTTTAAATTAAGTATTCTAAATGTATAATTCTTACCCCCATGTTCCCAGGCTGCAATTTTATCTCAAACCCTCAGATTTGCTTTAAAAAATATAGCCCCCCCCCCCCCCCCACAGTCCGGGTTTCACCACTGTCTGTCTTGCAGCTTGCCCCCCCCCCCCCCCCCCAACTTGAAAAGCGTTCCTACGCGCCTGCTACCAACGGCTCAAAACTCAGAAATTTTTTTGGTTAAGGGTGTTTTTATGGTATATTATGCCAGGGCAATGCATTGGACCAATTATATTTGACGAATTTCCCAATTTGGCGGACCAGATATTATTGGCATTTTTCGAAATATTCTGCCAACGGCTCAAAGCACTGAAAATATTTTGGTTAAGGGTGTTTTTATGGTCTATTATGCCAGGGCAATGCATTGGACTAATTATATTTGACGAATTTCCCAATTTGGCGGACCTGATACCATTGACAAATAAAGAGTAATTAGTTGATATCGCATGAACTAGATCAGGTCCATCAAATTGGGAAATTCGTAAAATATTTTTGGTCTAATGCATTGCCCCGATATCTTAGACCATAAACACTCTTACCCAAAAGATTTTCAGTGTTTTGAGCCGTTGGCAGAATATTTTGAAAAATGTCAATAATATCAGGACCGCCAAATTGGGAAATTCGTCCAATATTTTTGGTCCAGTGCATCGCCCTGGCCTCGTTGACCATAACAACACTTACCCAAACAATTTTCTGTGTTTTGAGCCGTTGGTAGTATATGTTGAAAATTGTCAACTATATCGGTTAAACTCCCCCTCCTTTTCTAAGATCCGATGGGCAAGTTTCTGGGCTTCCATGAAATCGAAAACGTCATGGGCTGCAGTCATTTCCATTTCCCCAGATGTCTAGAGCGAAGTCTAGCTAGAGGGCGAGAGGACTTGTGTGCCACACTCTGTGGTTGCGCTTGAAGCGTACCTACATGTATTTTACCATGTATACCTATGCCTAGAATTACATGTATCACGTAATTTGGTATTCCTACCAAGAACCCACCCACCCAGCTCGTTTCATCAGAACATATCAGTACCCCTATTCTGTAACTTTTTAAAATTGAGATGACAAGAAATCTTGTTATCATATGTCATTGTCATGGTCATCACTTATCAATTATCATATGCAAAAGGCAACAAACGAAGGTTCTCACGCTCATTTCATTCCTTCTCATATCAGAAAAGTTAGGGGTCCAGAAGGAACCACATCAAAAATCTGCCATAATAATTCCGTAACCTTCCCCTAGCCAAGACCAGAAAGTAGTGTGGTGTGTACCAAAGATACTATTACTACCTTTTGCCATCCAATTGCCGCTGAGGTAAAAACCTGAAGTACCTAGTAAGGCACCAACCGGCCAGCTAATTTGACAAACCATAGCCGCCCTCCACCCGAAGGTTATTATGATAGCATATTTTGTTCCAGCTGATCCGCAAGCTGAACGTAAACATTGCATTGAATTTTGATTTTAGACTGACTCACCGTATTAGCTTAGAGCCTGCGAATGCACTGCTCTGTATCGTAAGGGTGCTGTACGGTGGTCTCTCCGGCGGCGAGATGGTACCCACAAACGATGTCCTCTTGCGAGTCCCGTGTCCCTTGATTCCAGGTCTTCGGGCAAGTGACAAGCTAGGTCTAGGAGCCGCTCTTCTGACGGTCGTACAGAAACAGAGCGGGGACTCCCCGCGCTATGCGCCGATCGTAGCGCGGCTATCTGCGCATCACGTGCTCGGGTACAGTCGCGTGCACGCGGGCGTGGAACACAACAAAGCATGGCAAACGACGTCCCTCGGTGTTTCCGACCCGCGGTCGTGCCGAGGGTTGCCAGGCGAAATGGCCAACGTGACTGTTAACTAATTTCCGGGCAACGGCGAATGATACGGGGATTCCCACTTTGACCGTGCTCATTTTAAATCGTTTTTGTGCTCAAAGCATGCTAGGCAAATTGCCTGCAAACGGCATATTGCTTATCAACGGCATTAGTCATTGTGATGATTATTGCTTCAAGGTTATCGCGGACACACCGACTGCTCACAATAATTTTCTCGTTTTCCTACGTGTGTGACAGGAACCAGGCTCCCGTGGGACTGGGAAGAGATTTCAAGGCGACATTCATATTCTCTGGTTATTCAGGACATCTTTATTCAGGACCATCCAGGACTGGGGGAGCGCTGCCTCCTAACCCCTTTGCCGCCTTGAGGGGGTAGAAAGCTCACTTTATAATATTTATGACAATTAAAGATCAAAGGAAGCATGCTGACACATAAGATTAAATAAACCATAATACCATAATAAATAATAAATAATGTAGCATTATTTATATTAATTTAACATGAATAAAATAAGTATTTAGATCAGAAAACAATAACTTGATAATAGGAAATATATTTCTGTTGATATTAAGCTGACACAAGTCCAATGACACTATGTAGGTACAAGAACTGTTCTATTTTAGTTAGGCAGACATAAAACATAAAAATATACTAGCATAGCTATACCAAGCCGGCGCCAGCTCAGATAAAGCTACAAAAAGTATCAGCAAAGTTAACAATGAGCTGCAGATCTCAATAATAATGTCTCGGCCATCAGCAACACCTTTGGCTTAACTCAAAACAGCTAGTGAAATAATTAACAATTTTGAGAAAACAATTTTATTTTTGAGGAATCGCTTTGCCTTTTTATAGTACGTCTCAGGTTCGGAAGTCCACAGAGCGGTTTTTATATTTCCGCAAGAACCCAGTTTTGCATACCTCTTACTCTCCCAATGTGTAGAGTTGGTCGTAGTCGGTCTGGATATTGGATAACTTGTTTTCTAATCAGTAATCGGTTTGGCACGGTCTTTGCTGCCTGGTCTCATATCATGGCATACCTATGCAAATCTAATGAACGATCAATAAACTGAGTGATCAGTCGTCAATTAATATTCCTAGATTTACGAGATCTTAATTCTGCTTCGAGTTTTAAAGTTCAAAGTCATGTACAGATTATTTTTTTGCCGGCATTAATAATTCTTCGCATTTAACGTCACATAATCAGTGCGAATTATCTTTAGTAAAAACGTTCAAACTGATTATGAAACAGGTAGCAGCCCCTTTTCTCCTAACCTTTTTGATGGAACTGGCAGAGAACCACTGCTACCTTTAGCAAAGGCTGTGCAAAGTTGCAGTACCCTACCTACATACCGGGGCGCCGCCAAAAGAACCTGAGACGTACTATAGTTTTTACCTGTCACTATAAAAAAAATCACCAATTCTGGACAAGGATAAGGGATATATTATAATGAGAACCATTTCGAGTAAAAAAAATTATCGGTATTTGGGAACTTGGATAGTTATGGCAAAACAATCTAACACTTAAGCATCTAATCTTTGCTACAATACCTATAGTAGGTACCTACTAGTATTTGGCAGGAGCTTCAATAGATTACATGGCAGAACCTTGTAAAGATCAGATGACTATAAATGTTTGCATAATAATATTGATTTGTAGTCTGCACTTTTGGTGGCTGTTATCTAAATAGGTACAGACTACAGAGTTATAGAAGAATGCAAACAATTCAATACTTTCATTATAATTTTTCTAAAACAAAACATGGTCGTCTCAAATCAGATTTTAGGGGATGGCTTTGCCAAATTAAAATAAT
The DNA here is from genome assembly GCA_921293005.1 of Nemoura dubitans. Classification (NCBI taxonomy): domain Eukaryota; kingdom Metazoa; phylum Arthropoda; class Insecta; order Plecoptera; family Nemouridae; genus Nemoura; species Nemoura dubitans. The sequence continues at coordinate 53,553,372 of OV121073.1, forward strand.
ATTAAGCTAATCAACTAAAAAAAGCATAGCTATTTAGAAACTTCCAGCGATTGCACCTTTGCCACTACTGGAGGTAGACCGAGTATTCAGTGCAATAGTGCGAGTCCCCGCAGCAGTCTTCATCCAGGACCTTGACCACGACGATCGCAAAAGCATCTATATGGTTTCTGGTACAGAACTCTTTGAACGCTTCATTTGGCGTCTCATAGAACCTCGGGTTCTTGCCGGCATGCTGCGCATAATTAGAGTCCTGATACCGCCGAGGGTCGCAGTTGTGAGTTGCCACCTCGTCCACGTCTGCAGCTAGCACCGGGTGGTACTTCGTCGTCTGCAACCAAACCTGGATTGAGCCCACTTGCTGCTGTGTTGATTTAATTCTTGTTCCGAAACACGGATTCAAACCCCGGTTTGATGAATATCTATGCACAAATGAGTAGAGATTCACAAGTTTTGCTCAGAAGAAAGATTTTTGCTTTTTATAGCCAACACAGAAGCAAAATAAAATATACAACAATTTTTAGTCCACCAATTGCTGTTTTGTCTATTCTTTCTAATTTCAAAATAAAATGTTTTAATTGTGAAATAAATTCCAAATGTTAATTATTTGAAGTGATCGCTGAAACAACTAACTCCCAAAAGTCTGAAGCTCATCACTGCTAAGAAATGGTAGCAGCCAAAAAACTACTCCCAGGGTCCTCGATGACGATTCATCAAGGGCTCCACAAAAAGGCTGTTTGCAGCATAAAATACCAGCTTTTATTTTTTGGCTTCTGCCATGCCCCATGGTCCATGGGTTTTAAAATGCAAACATCTTTCCTGGGAACAAAACTTGTTTCGGGACGAGATAGGGCTGTTAAGGAGTGCGTCTTCCCTAATGTTTGTAGTTTAGCACCAGCCTGTGAGATGTGTGCCAGCAGAGCTCATTGAGAACAGAGCTACAAGGGAACAGTGAAGGGTTTGGTTTGGTTACCTCATTAACACTTTTTGACAGGCCTAGGTATTCCTTGCGGATCTTGAACCGGCCGTAGATGAATGGATTCTGTACTCGAACCACGCGAGCGACCTCCATGTCCTTAAACGCAGCCACCACCTGTCGAACGGAGAGGTTCGAAGTTAGGACCGCGCCATTCGTTCTGCTCGCGCAAGGCAGTCTTTCAGGAGGGCGGCGCAGCTTATTGTGGTCACAACAATTGGTATCAATGTGGCCAGAACTTTTAATATCCATAAGGTCCAGGTATCTGGGTCGTTTGTATTCGGTTTGGTAGTTGTACGAAGTCCAGATAGTATTTATTTAATTATATATAATCCAAACTGCAGTAGCTGCTGAATGCTTTATTCTACAACTTGTTCAAGGGCGGACTGGCTCGAAAAAGCCCGGGCCGCTGTACAAAACTTAGGCCAGCAAATTTTTTAATGCAATAGGAGTTGTTGAAGAAGATCCTGCGAAAACGTTTTTCGGTGGTATTTTTTCACTTATTTAGTGCCTTTGTTATTACTATAACCACGCTATATCTAAACTTTCAAACAAATAAAGTCCCACTTACTTATTAATAACAGGCAAATATATTAACGGGCTTTTAAGTTATTCTGCAGGTCTGCACCCTACGGCAGTGTTGGGGTGTAAAATGGGGATATAAAGAAGAGAAATAGTATAACTTATTATTTGGGGAAATGGTTATTGAATGGATAAAAACTATCAATCAGAGTACCTAATAATTGTCAATAGGGCAAGGTCCTATCAGGTACCTAGGTGTTACTTTGAGTTACTAAGAACATTCGTTCCCTTCCATCCGCCAACAAAAGCCCGACATTACTCGTATTTATCTTCTTTGGATTACAATTCTGAGCTCAGTGTTGCAAGAAAAAGATATATTCATTTCATTATTAAAAAATAAGCATGTGCAATGACCGCCAGGGGCACGGAAAGTCAAGAGCCCGGGGTGCGATGGCACCCGGCCGCACACAGGGCCAGTCCGCCCCTGAACTTGTTGGATATAATATGCTAAAAATGTTTGTAGACCAGGCATGGGCCTTGGACTATTAGCATGTCTAAATGAAAATATTTTAATTTAAAGAGTTAAAAATGAATTTTTCTGATATATTTTTATTTCTTTCTGTTTTCCCTTGAACGGCTCTCTCATCTAAAATTCTATTCCGATTGGCAAAACAGCATTCAGCGAGGTAAGGAAAATGTATCTAATGTGGATTGTTTTAATTATATAATAGCAAACTTTTTATTTAATCCATGAGGAAGAGGTCTCAAAATGAACTCCACCCAGGCATAAAATTCTGCGAGAAGCGGAAAACACAGCCGACAAATTTTTTTTCAAGGTTCATTCTGGAGTTCATGCCTATGCTTTTTATGTCAATTTGAGCCTCTTAATAACTATGGTATTTGTTTCCCCTCGCCCCTCCCATTTATGCAAGTGGTCGTCGGGCCCCCCAAACACCCAGAAAATTTCAATCAGGTCCGTGACTTCCAAAGGTTGCCCACGCCTGTTGTAGACCTTGTGAAATGTAGAGCCTACCTGTTGGTACTCATGGTCGCTGTCCTCCAAGTCTACCAGCACGTACCGGCTGGTGGAATATGAAGAACTCTTCCAATTTGGCGGCACATGGTTGTCGAGTATTTCTTGAAGCATCGTGCTGCTGCAACAAAGAGAACGAACCGAGGGCGACATAGCATATGGAGATGTGTTAATCAGATCCGAGTAACCCAACTGAAGCATATTAATGCCTTTTGTATATCGCTCCATCAAGTGAAGTCCGCAGAATCGGCCTGACCTCTGGCCGAAAGGTCTGAACCTGGTTCGAGACCGAAAAGTTGGCTCGATCGTCGTCCTGAACTCGTCGGCTTGGCCCAAATATATTATTTCTGTTTCATATCTTGCACCAGGGCCCTGCAACACCAAGCTACCTCACTATCGCCATAGTTCCCCAAGAGTTCCCCTTGAAGCCCCAAGAAACGTCCTCGACGAACCAGCAAGTCGTCTTGTCGGCAGAGTTGGATCAAAGCTACCAATCTGGTGAAGGAATGTGTGGATAATGTGGTTGAAATTCAGCGACCAGTTTCTTTGGCTTGTTCGTCACTGGGTTGTGCAAGTCGCGATTCGGGCCGATTTCCGGCATGGGTACAAATCCGAGCATGATCGGCAACCAGGGCTTGCGTATAAGTATGTATAGTATCTGCAAAGCATAACTACCGTCTAGTTATAGCCTGCCTATAACTACATCTAGTTATTACTGATTCTTAACTCACTAGACGGTTGTGGGCAAATCTTGTAGGTAAGAGATTGAACGTTTGTGTCCTGAAATCCAATTACCAAAAGATAAAAATGTCCCTATGAAACAAAAGTGATAAGGCACGATCATTTGTTTCGGCAAACCTCATACACCCCCCCCCCCCCTGCCCAACACGCATATTAGCCGCCGAATAGTTTCTCGTTTGTCTTTATTTGCTTTTGGTTTACATATAGGTACAGCCAATGATATGAGCTCGTCAAGTAATATAATGAAATTAACGATAAAACCAATGTGTCAAGTCTTCACTAAATCGCACAATCGCGCAAGGCCAGGACTGACTTACCTTCGCTTAGCTCGGAGCACGAAGAGGGTGCGCTCAACTCTTCATCCAAGAAGGGTATTAGACGGTAGTCTCCTCCACGTCCAGCGTCGACGTGAAGAAGGTGCAGACGATGCCCTCTTCCGCGTCGCCAGCTAATAGTGCCGGGAGTCGACCGAAGGCTGTTCGAGGACTTCCCTGTCCGATGCTGTGCGCAGATCGCGGGCGCACGCGGGTATCTGCCAATCGGTGACAGTCTTGCGCAAAGCAAAGCACTAAGCAGTGCAAACGCCCCCCCCCCCCCCTGACAGGCGACGGTCTTTCCTGAAGATACTTTAGGGTCGTGACGGTGCCGAAAGTTTCCCGGAAAATTTTCGCATGTGAACAATCATTTGGGTTTTTTTTTAATTTACGTTGTTGATTTCCCTAGAGGTTTGCCGTAAAAACATTTTGCTTTTTTGCTCAAATCGTGCGAAACGAATTGATTGCAATTTGCAAACGGGCTTTACTGTAAATTGTGTTTTGTATATGTATTTCAAGGTTATCGCGTGTAGACAGTGCATGACTGGGTGGCTTTTAGATAAATGCGTATGGTTTGATCCTTGAGTGTCCTTGAGGGTGTGGAATGCCGACACGCCAGTGCCACTCCGACCCCACGAATTGTATCGGATACCGATTTCCCACACCGGAAGCCCTCGACACGGCGAAGACCCTTTCCCGGAAGTACAAGTCGCTGACTGTGTCCTTCCGTTCTGTTGCAGAGGGTCTTCCAGCAGCTATGGCCGACGACAGGAGCACCGGCGAACCCGCCAAGAAGGCATCCACGGAGTACCACAGCGTGGCTGCGTTCTCAGGCATTTGTGAGTATCACCACACACACCACCCACTTCGGACATCTCCTCTCCGGTTACGCACCCGGCGACGCTCTGCCCAGCTTCCGGGGAAACTGAAAATTTTGACAAATTCAGGCAGATTTGGGCAATCATGAGAGAAATATTGTCGGATTTGGGTAGCCAAAATGTGGTTTGCAGCCTGTGATGAGAAATTAGATGTGTCAAAAGCAAATCCATGCAAAGCTATCGAAGAATTCTTCTATAAGGACGTTGACGTTATTTTGGATCGGAATGCGTTATCTTAGATTTTTAGTCAGGCTATCCCATAAGCCTATGCTATTATGAGCCTAAGCCATAAGCTTATTGTATTAGCATTAGGTATATATGTTTCTTATGTAATTGCATTCTTATCGAAATTAGTATATTCCAATTTAGTGAACGCAATATCTTCTCAGTGGTCCGACTTCGATTGCCAGTTTGTTTACGATTTCAACAAGCTGTTGGCTGCTTTTTCTCACGACATTCCGGAACTAAGCTGGAGATTAACTCTAGTGTAGACTTACAGCTAGAATGCAATACAAAAATACTAACTGTTCGCTCTATTTTCGCACATTCGTCAGCTTTCGCTAGGAATCTGTGAGGCATTGGCAGCTGACAGCGAGATAACGCCTGAGCGTCGAAGTCAGCAGTTGCCTGTTCCTAGAACACTCTTTGCTAATTGCCTTTCACAGTCTCAAACTCTCCAAGTGCTTGTCCTATCATCGGCTTATCGCTAGCAGTGCCACAAGCGATAGAGAGCGTTATCCAAGGGAAATCAAACGCAAATTCGCCCACGCATATGCTCCTCACTCCTAAACGCGGGCCGCTCGGGGAGCAGGAGATATAGGCAACAGGCGGCCCATAGAGGGTGAAACATATAACATAAGAATTTGATCAATTACTTCATGAATTAGGACAAAATATCCGGCTTTAGATCAGTGTACACAGTACAGACTACAGAGACCCTAAAAGGTGCGAAAATTGATCATTTGGCAGTTGGCACCAGTCATTGCATTTCAACGCATTTTGTGAAGTTTGTTTGCATAATGCCGACCCGCCGTGAAAATTCATTTGTCGAATATGTGTAGTATTTTGGAAGAAGAAGCATTACTCCGTCGAGTTTGACTTTGAACAATAACGAATTTGTCACTCTAGTGCTTGTCATATTACGGATCCGCCAAACAGAGTCCAATTAATTAGCCTGATATCGGCAGCACATCATTCGGCGTCCACACTCACTTCACGCGCTGTCCGCTTCCCAGTAAAACGCCCCCGCCCTGCACCGCGCGATGGTACTAATCGATAGCGCGCGAGATATCGATCGACTTTGTCGGTGTCGTCATTCCGTCACAAGCCCGTTGTCGCCGCGCATTGTTGCACGCGTGTGCGTCAACAATGGCGCCGCTCCGACATCAATCGACAGCGTCGGCCCGGGTCATGGGCAGGCCAAATGTCCCCTGCCTTGCGGTGCGCGGCACAGAGCTTAGACATGCCAACGCCGAAAGCGATCAGGCTCGCTCAGTTTCCCTTATTTATGCGCATTACCGAGTCATGGCGTGCGTACTTTTGGACTGGGGGAGTTCTCAGTACGCTACCCTTCAGACATTAAGCTCAAGCGTTGCGATTCATTCCCAACGACCTCCTGGCACTTAGGATGTCTATCGTCGTGATGCTACCTGTTTGATGTCTCAATGACTGGTTGCGTTCCTGTCGGAATGCACGTATACACATTCGAGGACATTAGCGGGTGCATTATCACCCCTTCCCCCCCCCCCCCCCCCGCTCCTTGAAGCACGTGTCCGTCTTTGTCAAACAAACACTTTCCGCGTCGCGTGCTGACGACGTCGCGACGTCTCGGGACGGCGCATGCCCGACGCGGCGTCGCGACGCATGCACTAAAACATGCATGCGCGCCGATGACGACGTCCATCAGTGTCGACGTCGAGTCCGCGCTGTCCAGGCCGTCCAGGTGTACCGTTCGTGATTGCTGTGTAAAACTCCGTTGAGCCGAAGACAGTTCAGAGCCATCGCACTTTCGAGAGATTCACACCGACCAGGCTTCGAGCTTTGTGCGGACTCTTCCACAATTCCCGTTTCCCGAACCTTCCCGATTCCCGCGGCGAACCTGTGTAACACAGTGTGAGAGCGTGCCGGCCGCTTAATCGCCGACGCGGACAAGCCCCGAAGTGAGACGCGATGTTGGGCTCGGTGACCCGGCTGGACATGGCCGACCATCCTGCGCAGTCGAATCGACGCAGCAGCTTCTCACTCCTGATCGACACGTGTCGCGACCTGCAGGACACGGTCAGACACGGCGTCCTGGCGGCCGGCGCCAACACGCAGGTGCCGTGGCGACCCATCACTGCGTCCTACAAGCACCCAGGTACACGCTTCATGCCCTGGCCGTCTGCGAGTTAAGCTACAGGGGCCCGCTGGATGGATGACCGTCCGCTGCCGGTTGCGTCTGTAAAGATATCGCCGTGAAATCTGCGATCATTTCCAACCCTATCGTCCACGCCTCATGGGTGTCCATTAAAAATGCCCCGCCGACCCGATGCCCTGCCCCTGAGATCCCATCCCCCCGGATCGATCGGCCGTGTCATCGCAGTCGTCATCGGATATCGATCACAACGCGGGGGTCCGTCGCCCCTCCTGCCACGGCCACTGGTCAGTTTGGTTTGCCACTCCCGCCACGGGCTCTCGACAGCCTCCTGCATCGTCACCCTCTACTCGAACGCACGGCGCCGTCCTGTCTGATTTTGCAGCCGAACTTTGGCGCGCCCGGCTAGCGCGCACTGATTGGTCGTCGGCCGCGAGATGGCGTTGCGTTGCCTTGGCAGCGATCCCGAGACCCCGTGACTTGTTGCGGCGTCGGACCGGCCTTGTTGATCGCCCTTCCCCCCTCCACCGCCTGCTAGACCGGTGTTCTATACCGAGAAACAAGCAGCGTTCAGTTGTTATCTGCGTCACTTTGACACCGGACACCGCCTCCCGTAACGCTCCGCGCGCGCCGTCCAGCAGCTATAACTTGTGTGCAGCGACTGTTTGCCGTGCACCCTCAGAGGCGTCGAGAGGTCTTCCCGTCTTCGCATGACCCAGTACCGGAACCAGGCGGGCGAGGTGGTCGGCACCATGCACGACATCGAAGAGGCGAACGTCGAGTTGTGTGAGTTCGAGAGCGTCGAGCGCGTACCGTGGCTGCCGTCGGCGCGGCGGGTGGAGGACGAGGCGGAGGCGATGTGTCCGTCCGATCAGTTTGATCTAGGTCCCAGTTGCTTTGCGTTTCCCGCACATGTCGTTCTGGCGTAGCTCGTGTGGAATTTTGTGTTGTGTGATCGGCGCTCCGTCGTCCGGGTCGTCGGGGCGCCTACGCCGGCTGTTGGCACGCTCTGGACGCGTGCGAGGCGCGCAGTCGCGTCTCGCATCCCCTGGCTGTGACTTGTGTCTCAGTAGCCTTTCTCGACGTGAATCGAGATTTTTTGTCGCGGAGCGCTTGTCTTTGGCATTCAGTTCAGACTCTGCGGGGTGACATGCTTGTTGTTATGGCCTAAGTCCTTGGATGCCGGCAAACAAGCTCGCAGTTCACTGACGTCCGTCGGGTCGGCCGCCACACTAGGTGCTTGCAGCACGGCGCAGAATGAAATCACCTGTCAGTTTTGGTCTCTAGGCCTCATTCTTGATTTTATAGCCCATACTTATGAAAACTTTTCCAATATTTAGTAGCTAGGAATGTTACATATAGGCTCACTATGATTAGGTGATCAGATACTCACAATTTGTGTCAGATATTGTTTCCAACCCGGCAATTAAACCTACAGTAGATCCTCGATTGATTAGCAACATAGGACCAAGACCAGATCAGACCTGCAGAATTCGGAACGTCCTAATATGTCTTTGACAGGACTATCGGCACAAATGTTTTCCAATGCCGATGCGATAACACTAAGAGATGAGATTGTCACTTTCGCCGACGTTGGAACGCCCAATTTGGAATCAGGAATCGCAGTGAGAAATGTAGCAGATTTATTGCTATAGTCGGGGTTCAACCAAATGAGCTGTAAAACTGATCTATTAGTGTGTTCATCGGGGCTATATTGCCCCGGACTGCCGTCTCGGCCGACGTTCGGTGATTGATGATTATTTACTTATTGTTGTAAACTGAACGGCAGCAATTATTATTGAAGGGCTTGTGAAACCAGATTGGACGGCGACCGCTAACGTTGCATTGCCATCAACAGTCGGAGAGCCCCTCGTGGAAACACGGCCATTAAACCCACTATTAAACACACTATTAAACCTCGATTTCTGTCCCCGATGCGTAGCTTCCTTGACGGCGTCGTCTTGCACCGGCGTCCCTGTCACCCTTTGCCCCTGTACCGTGCATTGCCGATATGGGGAGTCTCCGCAGTTCTCCTTTGGAAGGGTGATATCCTCACTAGGCAAGGTCATTGGACATCACGGTCATTTGATATGTAAGCGCATTCCCTCCGACCACAATATGTTATGATGGGAACCCTATCATTGAGCAATAAGATTAAGCCTGTTTTACATGGTGATCGATTTTCGTCATTGATGAGCGTAGCGAACGAAGCAAGCGGAGCGAAATCTTCAATTTCACTACCCCCATAAAAAAGTCACTCGTACTATGTTTTGTTGTGTTTTTTTTTGTGTTTGTGCGCGCTCTACAGACCAAACGCATGAACCGATTTGGGTGAAAATTTCAGAGGACCCACCTTTGTTCTCAACTTAGACCCCCTGCGTTTTTGGAAAGATCGGTTCAGAACATTTTGAATCAATCAATTTTTACCGATTTTTTCAAAATTTTGAATCTCTATAAATTTCAAAGTTCTTAACATAACTTCACAAAATCTTCTAAACATGTTGACCTTACATATTTATCATGCCTGCAAATCTTAGGTCGGTAGGTCTTTCCAATTGGTGTTTATAGTGTTTATAGCATTTTTGTAGTGTTTGTTCGTGATTTTCGGTACTTTTTGACGCCTGAATCAATTTCCTTCGACACCTTGGTGACCAAGCTTTGTTGACTTGAAGTTTGTCCAAGGCAAAAATTTGACAGATATGTCAGAACTAAGTAATTCTCTAATAATTCTGTCTCCACCTTTTTATCTGCTGTATACTTACCGCTACCTACGCTCATCTCCAACGCAACACAAATTGCGTTCGCGAAGCCCTAGTATCTATCATGATATCTTTTACGTACCAAAATTTCACCATGTAAATGCAAAACTGGGATGAAAAGAGCCTATCACGGTCTATCATTTCAATTAGCCCCGGTTCTACTTCCGTGATAGATGTGATGAAAATTAACCAATCAGCTTTCAGTATTTGAAATTTCTCAATTCTCAAGATGGCGCCTCTCAAAAAGTATGTGGAAATTTAAAAGTTTTTTCTGTACTCGGCCTTTTGAATGTCATACAGAATGACACAATAGCAGTGCTTCTATCATCTTGTGTATTTCATCACATTTTTCTAGTAGGACCGTGCCTATGAACCTTGAGGACCGTGTTATACATACATTTTCGTAATATATGTAATCAAAGCTATCATGATAGATTTTATCAAAGATGCCATGATAGATGTTACGAAAATCGATCAACATATCTAGGGAAAATATGGAAGTGCACACATCAGACGGTCAGACCGTCAGACCAGCATGGCGTAGCGTGAATATGATGCGCCCCCCCCCCCCCCCCCCCCCCCCGCCTCCGTTTTAACGGCGCCCCCCCCCCCTTCTTTCCGAAGGCAATCCCTAAAAAAAATGTCTCCCGAAATTTTCCGAGGGCAAACCCTAAAAAAACGTCTCCCGAGAGATATTTGCGTCAGACGCTAGCTGTGAAGTAAGTCGCGCAACGATATAAGAATTGAGACAGGAGTTATTAGAAATTATAATATTCCAACTTTCTTGCTACTATTCTTACTTGAACCAATCAGTTTCTGCCATGCCATCGTTTTGAGATTTTGTTTTCACTGACAGCCGTCATGAGGAACAATTTTTCCACATTTTTGAAAAGCTGACCTTACGCCAACTGGAAGCCTGCGTCAGCCTCTCAGCAAACCTGATTGAGACACCGCGAATTGGACATTAATTGAGAGACCACCCTCCGAATTCCCCACCGACGTCGTTGTTAACCATCTTGGCAGCGCTCCATCCCCGACGTACGTACGTGTTTGGCGACCGGACCCCACGTGCGCGTGCATGTCATAAAGTCACGGTCCAATTGAACACAATGCCGCTAGCCGGACGCCGATTGGCGGGTAATTCCAGCAGACGCTTGATTTGTTTCGCGCGGCGTCGGCGTCGCGGCGCCTTGCAGCGAACACCGTGACGCGAGCTAGTCACCGAGGGGCGTTTAGCGAGCTCGCCTCCTGAGTGCAGAGTGCGTCGTGTCCGTTCGCGGTTTACACAAACCTATGCTCGGCACACGTTAAACAAACCCGCGCTCGCTCGCGGTGTATAAACACGTCGGCGTCGGCGTCGGCGTCGTCGACGGCGTCAGGGGGGATGGGGCTTGAGTGCCGCAGGACGGATTCGGGCGGCTTCGAGTGTGCCGTCGAGTTCAGTGAGTGGCAAACGCTTCCCTCTGTAGTCGGCATTGTCTCAGGACTATAAGTGTGTCATAGTTGTCCGATGGTTTAATGGTCCATTAGTCCCAGTTTGTGATCTAGTTTTCTCTACATATCAGCATCGACATATGTTCTGGGGAGGACCGGCCGGTGTCGGTTCACCCTTGGTGGTGTGTTTTGCCTCCGACGTTGATCTCCTATAGATATAGGTCGGCATGAGACTAATTGTGAGTGACACCGCCCATCACGCACGCGGCAAGAAGACACGGCCGAGTGAGTTCCTTATCACGGCTCGCCCTGACGCGTTGGGGGACAGGATTTGGGACAGGACGATCCCGGATCCGGAAAGCCGCGCCTTTGGTCGCACGGCATTTCGGCGCCAGTGGAGGGCCGAGTTTGGTCGGCCGTGACGGCGTCCAGTTTGGGTCGCTCGTACTTCGCTTATCGGACGCGCTTGTCTACATGTTTGGCCGAATGTGGCTTTCTCGCTGCGTTGGTCAATCACGAGCACGTCCTGTCTGTGTTATAAATTCTGATCCGCCGAGTTGTTGTGTGCTCATTCACCGGTTATCGGTGTATTGCAGGAAGGGTGTATTCACCGAGGACCTATGTCATGTTTCAGCCGAACCGGAGCCGATGGGGTGCGTGGAGATCGTGGCCACCGTCGCCTCCGTCTTCCTGCTCATCATCACCTTCCCCATCTCGTGCTTCCTCTGCTTCAAGGTAACCGAGCGTGTCGATTGGCTTACACCGCGAAAATTCCACTTTTCGTGGAGGACCTCTATCTTATCTATCACATAACATTTCGCAAATTGTGTGTTGTATGTTTCTACCTATAATAAACGCCCCCCTAGGTCCACCTCGACAGAGCCACAACTAAAGATCTGCCGCCGAATACAGACGCATTTTGACCTACGTCGAACTTCACGCCATGTATATTGTAAAGTTTTCCTCCAAAAAGAGGACTCCAAAGATCTTTGATCCGAAGATCGTTCGACCTCAATTACAAAATTTGGCAGTCGCGAAAACCAATGACATCGCGGTACTAAATCAATTTGGTGGCTCCCATTTTCACGAAGCACTTACATGTTATCAGCATTCAGCAGATTAGATGTCGGGATAGCGATAACACGGCACTGCCTTGCGTAAATGCACGAGAGATTGACGTATGTTATTGGCAATCCAGCAATATAGTCTAATCACCTGGCAGATTCACGCAATGTGGGGCCCCGTCAGGCATAGCAGGAACCTTGTAAACATTATCATTATACACCAAGGGACTCAGTTGAATGATGGACAACTGTGCAGCTCCTATAAACACCGCCCGCCGGACAGGACATGGGAGTAGTCACGTATACTCCAAACATGTCAGCCTCGCGGTTATTCTTCTTGGGGTTGATAAATAGAGTGTTAACTTGTCTGCGATCGGTGGAGAACAAGGAAGTCCACGGACGTGCATGTCTAAGAATTGCCGAGCGCAAATTTACGCGTTTGTCCATTGTTCCCGGCGTGCAATTGGTAAACAAACGCAGCGTCGCAAGCTAATAATAGCTGGGTGCTGGCCGGTTTGACGGCAGCTGTCAAATAGATAGTGTCAACAATGGTAAGCGCGACAATGTGTTGGTGTCGCTCGAGTAGTATGTCAGCGCACACAGCGAACGATTTTTTTTAAATTTTGACGGAGTTTTTAATTTGACTTGGCTTGGCTCCCAAGCTAGGAATTCGAACGTCGAAGTTTCATCGAAAAGCCACTGAACCGAATGAATGATTAATGAATGATTCATACCCCGCTACTCGCATAGAACTCTGTTATGTAATTGGCGATTGCCTGTGTTCTATTATTTGCGGTGTTCCCATAGACCACTTTCATTGCAGTCCGGAAAATTACGGTGATTTGACTATAGAGCCTATATGTAATAATCTTCGTGAACGTTTTTATTTCAACTGGAATAAAATGTTTCTTCGGAGGACGAGGAAAGACTTCGAACTATGACTAAAACTAAACATCAGTAAAGTATGATTCATACCAGGCAGATCTACCCAACACTAAAGTTCGCCAATATTGTGCCACTGTGGTGCAATAGCATATGACAGTCGAATGTTGAGCAAGTGATGTGCAACTCCTTCATGCGGTGTTCATTTTCCATTTAGAAACCATTTTCCATTTCGATACCATTTCCCATATCGAATCCTGTGGGCAGCCTGCCCCTGAATGGTAACATGCAGATAAAATATATGCCAGACATGCACGGCACCAAATTTGGACTCAGCTTAGAATCAATTCAGCACAGGGGATGAATGGGTTTGGGGATAGAGACTGATTGGCATTTGCAGACTCGATTAGTGTGGAATTCAATGCACTTCCTATTATTTATCCAACAGTACAATTCTCCAGACGCCAAACGTCAGGGGCTTTTCTAGGAGTAGAAACGCTCGGGTATTTTCAGCGTTTCATCAGTGCCGTATTTACCACTAGGCAGAGTAGGCTATCGCCTAGGGGCGCTGAGGTTTTAGGGGCGCTGAGGTTTTAGGGCCGCAGGCCGGCGCCAGCACCCGTGTTTTTATTTTTTATTTTTTTACACATTGTGAATTGCGATGTCTTGGGTTCAGTCAACATCGCATTATAAAAGCAACAATACTTCTGAAATCTTAGTCTTAGTTTCTGTGCCCATGTAAGTAGGTACCTTGGATTTACGCGAGGAAATTGAACGGCGAGAATTATTTCTTTCTTGCGTATGAGCGCTTATCCGCGTTTCCTGTATAAAAGGCAGTTGCAGCCGGGAAGTACGGACTGAGAGGTATTTTGAACTCATTTTACGATAAGATTTAAATGTACAATTGCGAATTCAGCTCCCGAATTGGCAGCATGGCTAATTCCACTCCTGGAACTATTAATCGCTTTTTTCCTGTTGTCAAATGTTGGGGAAAACATTGAGCATGGAGCACTCCAGTGCGCCTTCGTTAGCGCTGCTAACAAGCTGGGTACGCATTCACCCTGCGCGATTTCGGGCATTTTCTTTATTTGTGCATCTGAAAGTTGCTATAGTAAATGGGCGATACTAGAGCTCACAACGTAACAAGGTCGCTAGAGAGCGTGACATAAGTCAGCCAGATCCTGCCCAGCAGCAAGCATAATGCAGGTAAAATCAAAATATTATTATGGTTTACTATTTATTTTGGGTTACTTTACAATACCTGCAAGATAGGTGCCTACCAAGTACCAATCTATACCAATCCGTTGTATTATTTCACTTAAGAAATCGACGCATCTTTCAAAATTGGTTCCTTAGGCTTTACTGATTAGCATTGGCAGCTTATAGGGGCGCCACGAAAAAAACTGCCTACTGGCGCACATTGTCTAAGTCCGGCCCTGCGTTTCATATGGGTGAACAATGGGGTAGATGGGAAGGGGTGGGGGAGGGGCTGGCGGGGGAGATCAAATAAGTGCTCATGGGAACGCCTTTGAATAGCCTAGAGATGAGTGACTCCTAATAAATTATTTATTGCTTCCTTAGTGTAAATGACACATTCAGCCCACAAGATAAGCTCAAAAGTCAATACTAATAAACTCATGCTGAACACATCACATATAATCACAAGGATAAGAGTTTACTAACCTTGGTAATCCCCATATATCACTCTAAAGTTGTGAAATTTAATGAAATTTGATTTTGTGGGAACTTTTTATGTAACCATTCCCCAAGTTTGGCAAGTTGAAGAGTTCTTTGCGATGGAGGTACCTTGAACACCAATCTTGCAGCTGCCACTGTCAGCTGCTGTTGGATGTAGATTTGAAGAGATAATAGCAAGAATTTAGGAAAAAATCGTTGGGAAAATGGTTTGGGAGAGACAAATTGGAACAGCAGCAGCTACTTTTAAAAATTTCAAAACTTTTCGAGACTTTTTTGAATAGTTTGTAAATTCTCTTAAGCTTTTCATACTTCGTAGGTGCTTGAACTTTTCGAACTTCTTACTGCAAACTTGTGAAGCTCACACCTCACTGTGTGATGTACAGGTGGTGCAGGAGTACGAGCGCGCCGTCATCTTCCGCCTGGGGCGGCTGCGCAAGGGCGGTGCCCGCGGCCCCGGCATCTTCTTCATCCTTCCGTGTATCGACACGTACTGCAACGTCGACCTGCGTACCGTCTCCTTCGACGTGCCCCCGCAGGAGGTATGAATGATCTGCTTGTAGTGACATTCAACTGCTTGGCATCAGGTTGTAATGTACTGTTGTGGCTAATTGCTACCAACCTACATCAAATGGCACTCTTTAACGAACAATTAAAAATGAATTTACAGTACCCTTGCATTTGCCTGCGCAGGGCGATTATACACAATGCCGGCATTGTGGAAGCTGCCATTTTTTTAAAGCAATTAACAAGCAAAAAAAGGGGAATTTACCTACCATTGTCCATTACAAATAACGCTGAGAATTGATTAGTAACCTTGCTATAGCACCACTGGCACAAAACTTGTAGTGTCCATATAATTCAATTTTCAATTTAGATTAAATTTATGAATTCCTATTTTATACATGAGTAATTGATAACAATAAAAACAAATAGATGTAAGTACGGGAATTAGGCCCACATAAGACGAAGCTTGTGTTGTGGGCTGCAATAGAAAAGATAACACAAAATTAGTTTTTCAAAATAGGCTAGGTGTAGTACATCAGGAGGGGACAGCACTATTGTCTATCAAGCCAAGTTTAATGATCAAATCAATAATTGACATCAACGACCGAGGTATGCCACTTCTTTCCGCAGGTTCAACCCTTCTGTGAGCGTTTCCGGATTGGCTGCCGTTTCCGACACTGTGAATACGTTATTGTTTGAGCTTAGAGGTGTCTGGCTTTGAGGGCACATTTTGTTATTGGTTTCAACTTGCACGCTGCGAGCTGATTGGCTTGCTGACGGAAAGCTGCAAGTGCTGAAGCCGCGAGCTGATTGGCTGGTTGCAGGTGTTGTCGCGTGACTCTGTGACGGTGCACGTGGACGCCGTCGTGTTTTACCGCTGCAGCAGTCCGATCATGGCTACCAACAACATCCAAAACTACAGGTACCAACCTCGACTTGGACCGGCGCGTGCTAGCGGAGCGTTTTGCACGCCTTCAATCGCATTATAGGGTTCCGCGTTGTCACACCAGTTTTTGTTTGCCAGGGCCACACAGATGATTAATTTCTTTTGATTTATTTGATTACGTTTATTGTAAACACAATAGACATGGAAATGAAACTTTTCTTTGTAAGCACTTCACAATTTTTTATTTACAGGTTGATGCAGCTACATTTTATTTTGTTTCTAATTTGTTTTAATTTTTTCTAGGTTTTTTTGTCACCACAGGAATGTTGTCTTTAGCTGCCTGCATCGTAATCTTGATTTTTTTGGTCAGCTTCCCAGACATATCCCACTCTAACACCACACTTACAACCAGGTGTTGAGTCTGGAACTGCACTTTGGCGAAAGTGGATTTGAAACAACCGGCAAATGCAGCTCTCAATGGGGTTCAGAGCCAATTCTGTAGGGACATGGATACTCGCTTGAGAATGTGCCCTCTCATACTTGCTTTCTATCAACGCGGCTGGAAGAAGTCCAAATTCGAAATCCGTGGTTAACTGAATGCATACTGCCCTTGCAGATTTTAACAAAGTCAAAAGCGCTGTTAAAATGTTTGCCGTTTATCATGGGCAGTGTGCGATTAATTTCATCGGACCACGGCACTCTCACAATTTGAACAAGTCTCAAATACCCTGAGAGTTTTCTTTATATTAACTTTCAAATAAACTGAGAAGAGATTTGGGGAAATATAAAAACCTGCCGGCTGCATTTTGCCCATGCTTTCCATATCCCCTATCGCTGCAAGCGTTCAGAATCTTATCCTCGTAGCCTGCTCGTTCCAACACCCGTAGCGTACCGCCTGTCTGTCTAGCACTCGTATCAGTATCGCGCATGCTCGTTGTGAGGTAGTAACGGTCGCGCATGCTCGTTGTGAAGGTGCTGACCAAGGACTCTGTGACGACCACCGTCGACGCCGTCGTTTACTACCGCGTTAACGAGCCGCTAAGCGCGATCGTCAAGGTCAACAACTTCAGGTACACCCACTCGTACTGGCGACCGCTAAAAACGTCGGCAAAATGCATGTGACACCGTACGGAAAAGTTTGCTTGGCGATGTTTCGTATTTCATTTGGCACCTGTAGTAGTAAGAGATTTGTTGTTGTCCCTGCAAATACAGTTAACATTCCAAGAGTCTATGTACAGGCTTGCGATTACATCAAGTTTTCACTGGAGATACGATTTGTTATCTCAACCAAATAACATTGAAATGTCCCTTGATAGAAACCATTTGTAATCCCTAGATACTGCCAGGTAAAAAGTTGTACACAATGCCACCCAGTTTTATCAACGTAGGTAGTTGCTAGATGCGTTGATAGTTGAAAAGAAATGACACGGTGCCATACATTCACATGCAGTTCGATTGACGTGTTGCTGACTGGAACTACTAACCAACTAAACTAATAAGTTGTGAACTCAACTCTGGATGGAAAAAGTTTGAAAAACCAGGTAGGATGCCAGGAACCTTTGTTAATTCTCTCTAGCAGAGATTCCCTTTTGCAAGAATATCAGAAAAAGCATTATAAACTTGAAGCAAGACTGTACTTGCACATTTGTAACTGAATTCCTCGCACAGACAAGTTCCTAAAAATAACGATCCAGTTATAGTTTTTTCCATAATTACATTAATGATAATTCAGTATGCAAGTGTACAAAACTGTTCCCGGGGTGGCCCTTGGCTCCCTGTCGCCGCCCAACCTAGCGCAGCCGGCTCTGACCGCCGCCCTCGTTTTGCAGCCACTCTACGCGACTGCTGGCAGCCACGACGCTGCGCAACGTGCTCGGCACACGCAACCTCTCCGAGATCCTGTCCGAGCGCGAGGCCATCTCGCACAACATGCAGGCGTCGCTCGACGAGGCCACCGATCCGTGGGGGGTCAAAGTGGAGCGCGTGGAAATGTGAGTGTTTGGGGCGGCCGCTGGTGCCATGGTGGCATTGCTGCCACTTGGGATTGGGTTTGCAGTGCAGTATAATATGGGCATCATCTCTGATAATGGTCAGTCGTTCATTATTACGCTCAATGTTACTTTCGTAATACTGCTGAAGGTGCTGTGGAACAGTTTCAAAAGCCTGGATTATCAATTAACTAATATGGGCGCCTTTTTGCCAAATTTTTTATGCATGCCAGTGTTTCCACTGAAGCTGCCAAGGGACGACTACAGTACCAGAGTTGAGCGTTAGGTGGGCAAATAATTGCCATAAGAAAAGCATTGCACTTATGTGGGCAAATCAGTGATTGACTCTGGAACTCTAGTCATCCATTTAGGCAAACTAATCTATGATGTAGTCAGTTAAGTAAAACACTTAGACCCGGTTTTTCAGTGGCACGTTAAAGACTTAATGGTCTCTAACTTGTTATTTGCTTAGCAATGTCCAATCAGAGCCCTTAATTTTCTTGCTAATGGACCGTTAAATCTTAACGGGCCACTAAAAAACCGGAACTTAAAAAAGATTTCAAAAATTTAATGAAAAGAAATGCTTTTGAAAAGTGGTCGAAATCCGCTGTACATCTTTCCGCTAGTAACGCTGAGTACATGGCGACCGTAGCTCAAACTAGGAGAGACAACAAAATAAAAATGAATTCTAAAGCCAACATTACACCAAAGTGATACACAATACCAGAGAGTTTGCAAACGATTATTGCCAATGATCTCGTTACCGTAGCCCAACCCACCTGACTGACCGCTCTCTGCTTGACTTTTTGATTGATTGATTTACTGTCATCAGTTACCTTGCTATACATGATTTACAGACAAGTACTAATAATAAAATAATAGACTATCATATAGGATCTTATAGAGTAGGCATATAGCAAAGATGATTTCTAGGCAAAGGTAATAAAAGAACTAATAACTTAGAGGCTAGCAAATAGGACATTAGATGATAGGATAATTAGATAATAGGGATTGACGATATGATGGGATTGAGGATAATAAATTTGCCTTGCAGCAAGGACGTGCGCCTGCCGGTGCAGCTGCAGCGCGCCATGGCGGCAGAGGCGGAGGCGGCACGAGAGGCACGCGCTAAGGTGATCGCCGCCGAGGGTGAGATGAAGGCGGCACGCTCGCTCAAGGAGGCCGCCGACGTGCTGGGAGAGAGCCCTGCCGCGCTTCAGGTGAGACTGCTTCCGACTAGGGCAGTGAAACGGGGGTTTTTTACTGTCGTGGAGATGTAAACTTGTCTTCTAAATTTCTATTAGCAGATGCTGTTGTGTACCATATATTTTATTTATTACTCATATCTAGCTTAGAATATTCATCCTGCTAATGTAGACAGGTATGGGCAATGTTTCAGATAAACTGTAGTTTGTAGTGCTGGCCAAAATATGCAAAGATCATTGTATGTCATTGCACTCATTGCTATCTTGCTCATAGCAATGCCATAGCAACCTTGCAACAGGTTTTTTTACACCATCACCAGTTGTTGTCTTCTGTAGCCTCTGCTCAAAATTGTAGGCAGTTTTTTTATTTGATTTTCTTCCAAGTTTTATAATATTTTCTCAGATCAATGTCCTGCATTATTTAAAATACTCTTTTCATAGATCATTTCATAGATATTAAAGCCGTCCTTTTAGTTTTGTCACTAAGCCTGCCTTGACTACGGACGATTCTGAGTCTGAGCACAGATGAGTCCTTGCTCAGTGCTTGCCAGTGACAGTTCTGCTCCAACGCCAAGAGCGCATCCGACGAACCCGTTTCCCCTTTGCAGCTGCGCTACCTGCAGACGCTGAGCACCATCTCAGCCGAGAAGAACTCGACCATCATCTTCCCGCTGCCAATGGACATCCTGACGCCGTTCCTGCCGCACCTGAATCGGCCGCCCAAGCCGCAGGCCACCGCCATCAACATGACACCCGCCGACCTAGACTGAATACACCTACGCAATTGGAACTCCAATCGGCATACTCTCGCGGCAAAGCCGAGCGTCGGCTGAGTGCCACAAGCAAATTTATGGCCAAATTTTTGAGCTTGTACACTTATTTGCGGCCATTCTGAGATTATGTCGATGCTGTATCATAGAGCCAATCTAATGGACTTGGCTGTATATTTAACCAATCAGATTGCCCTCAGGATGATGATAAAGAAAAGAGATTTCGGCAAATTCGTGGCCGGTTCAGCACCACTCGACTTTGACCCGGGTATTCAATGAACAACGCCGGAACTGCATTACCACCGCAATATATTCTCATCAACTTTGGTGCAATTTGCTAACTGATACTGTTGCTTGTCGCTAAATCGTGAGCTTTGGCACAAAATCATCCTATCCCGTTGCTCTCGGGAGAATAATTGGCGCATTTGAGCATTTTCAGTCGATCCCTGGTCCCTGCCAGGCTTGGACTGCTATCGTAGCTAGTACCAGACGCGAACTCGTTGCGTTGAAACTCTTATCCGGCACTCGCCGCTTGTCTTTTCCCGCGGCTCTCGTATTCAGGAGACCGTGGGGGCGTAGCTGATGCCAACCCATTCAATGTTTCCACAAGGGTCACGGCCTTGTAGATACGTCTTGTAATGCGACCATGTTGGAGCAGTGGCTCGTCAAAACTACCTCGTTAGTCGTAATGTTTTAATGAAATTTAAAGTGCAAAGTAAGCTTATCTTGTTAGCTTTGAAAGTATTAATTTTTTTACATTTCCATCCGCATCTTGCTTTGAAATTCATAAATTTGAGAATTGTTCCCGACACGTGGCTTACCATACTCTTCTCATCTCGACCGTAGCGACCATTGTGCAAATTGTTGAATGTGCCGCATCGATTTGCTCGCCCGCACTTAATCACAATCAGCGTAGATTCTAATCCGCGAGGCCTCGCGTCTCGGCGGCGCTCGAAACTGCGAAACGGTTCTCGAAATTTCTTTGTACTTTCCTTGCAACGAGCACGCGGGCGTCCCTGGTCGACGGGACTAACCTAAAATGCCATGCGTGCTCGAAAAAACACGTTCTAATGCCGTTAGCCGAATCGACACTGTCAGGTCACAACGGGGAATGTAATCGCGAACCAATATTCGAAGATTCAACAGTTTGAGAGTAGACATATCTACGTTGTTCGACCCCTGCAGGGTATCTATATTTCCAACTGGCTTTGAAGACAATGCGTCTTGTGGATTCAAGACCTACTTTGGCATTGCCCTATGTTTTCGGTTCTCCCGTCATGACTGACACCGTTGATTCGGTCAATTTGAACCATAAAACAAATAAGCTCTATCAATTTTTTATGATAAAATAATTCTTACTAATCACTAACAATCACGGGCTGCTATTCCAAAGCTAAAGGCCCTACACTTCCGTAGTGCTAGAATGCATTTCTTGTTACTCATAGCTTTAAGAAACAAAACGTATCATCGCCTGTCCTCAAAGGCGCCTCACACTTAAACACTCGCGGGAGAGTCCAAGATTTTACAGCTAGCTTTGTGTCGTTTCTACAATTCGGCCTGTTCACTGCGAACCAACTAACACCATGTTGCATTTTTGGTGGGTTTTACGGCCCGACTACTTTTTTGGGTAGTGAACACGTTACTTTGAAATATTTAAAGATAGGAGGTCAAACAAACCATTTATAAACATCTGAATCAATGCCACGACAAAAGATGCATCCCACTCCTGCGTCACATCTCACTCTGTGTTCACGGAAATTGAAACGTACCTACGTCTTTATTTACGGTTAAGAACTGAAGTCAACCCTTTCTATGTAGGTACCTACCTATAGGTAGCTTTCGGAGAAAAAAGAGTGCACACCACCGAGTTTCGTTGTTAGTGTTGACAAAATCTGAGATTTAGTCTCCTCCGCAGTGAGAATCATCACAGAATAGCTACCCTTTGCCATCTGTCCCTCGAAAACCGAGAGGTTTGCAAATCCCGAGGCAATTGCTTTCTCTGCACCGGGTGCATTTTGTTAGTCAGTAAGTCACATCACGAATTTACAAGTCTTATTATGCGCATAATTTTTTAAAGCTTATTTTTTCATGCAATACAGCTTGTTTGTTAATATATGTGGAATTACTATTATAATATTATGTATATTGTGTATTTGTATAAGCTCACATGCAATATTAAAAGCGTGTTTGATTTGATGTGACTGCGTAGAATTGCAAGTCCTGCCCTAACATCCCGAAGTTCACTGCACGTTGCTGCCTCCCCGATTCCGATATTGATGATAATAGTATAAAATATCCTCAAGTGTGTTTGGATGAAGAGGAAGTACATAGGTACTGGTTATTTATTTTACCAGTAACAGATGGATGGAAGGGAAGAAAAACTGAAACCTCCCAATTGCAAATTTGGTGCTTGATTGTACACGCTCCTTTCTTTCGGTTTTATTTCAGTTTCCTTTCTGCTTGTCTGAACGGTATAAGGGGTCCTCCAGGGAATCTTTGTAACGTGTATCGTTGATAAGTTGCTTCTGACAATGATAAGGCATGGATTATTTTACTTTGGATTCGATCTGGAACACTGGGTTCAGATTGGAAATCAATTTCTGAGGTTTTCAGACCTGTACAACTTTCCGTTCTCTTTCTGTAGAGAGTGGCGAGCGAAGCTAAATCTACAATTTCACTACCCCATAAAAATTAACTTGTGTTTTGTTTGTTTGTTGTTAGTTTGTGTGTGTGTGTGTGTGTGTGTGTGTTTGTTTGCGCTCTTCTGGCCAAACAGTTGATCCAATTTAGATTAATTTTTCAGAGGTCATTTGCTAGGTTCTAACTTAGGCACTGTGCTCTTCTCAGCAAAATCGATGTGACAGTTTTTAAACTATTCAAAATTTTAAAAAAGTTAATAATTTACGAAAAATTTATCCAAGCTGTACAACCGAAAGTTTTCTCAATATTTGTTCACAAAACTTAACATAGTTATGGAGAGTGATGGAACCATCGATCGTTATGGAACCAAGCATTTCAAGTTTTCAGGCCTGAACGACTCTCCGTTCTCTTTTTATTGATGCCTTTCAAATTGAAATCATGCAAATGCTGTTTCCTGGCAATGTTCTGGCAATATCCAGAAAGTTTATTTCACCAATACGAATTTACCCTGCAAGAACATTAAAATCATACTGATGAAGTAGTAAACTAGGTATCACTATCACCACCTTTTCATTAGATTGAACTTTTCAGCTTTTTTTCAGGTTCGTGATTCTTGGTTTATGGACCACTGGAACTGAAGTGGACCAGTTTTGGTCTCTGGTTTTGGCGATTTGGTTAGCAGAGATGCAGTGGATGTGTGAGAAATACGAGAATATCTATATTTTTGGCGTTGAAACTATTATTAAATAACGTAAGAAGATAACTGTAACAGGTACCCATTATAGTGCTACCTACCATAACATGCTACCAGCTGGCAGCTACTCCAACACTTAAAATTTCACGAGTTGATCATTTGTACTTTTTACATCATCAGATTATGGACACAAGCACAGACACAAGTAAAAGCTCCAATCGTTAAAGAAAGATAAAGAGGGAGTGTAATAATTCACTGTTGGCAGGGAAGACTAATTGATTCTTTTGCTCAAACAATTTTCTTCTATTTCTCAAACAGGCCATCAAGATTTCCAATGCAAAAAATTAAATAAAATTCTAGAATCTAGAACAAAATGCTAAAAGCAAAACAAATTTCTAAGCTTCCCTTCATTTCCTTTCTTTGCAGAAGACAAAGAAAGCAGAACTTCATCTACTAACCAAAGCAAAAAACTATTTCAA
Organism: Nemoura dubitans; assembly: GCA_921293005.1. NCBI lineage: Eukaryota > Metazoa > Arthropoda > Insecta > Plecoptera > Nemouridae > Nemoura > Nemoura dubitans. Next base: position 53,577,189 of record OV121073.1, read on the forward strand.
ACTGGGATTTGAATGCTAAATCAAAATAGTAATACCGTTAGCAACGGGGTTCAATTTTGCAATAGCTCCAAAAAAACAATCCATGTAGAACCAATCAAAGCAGGGGTAGAAGATGCAGTCAAATCACCTTTCAAATTAGCAGATGTGGAAAGACAGGATATAGCATCCATTTGAGGAAAGGGAAAGGTTTCGAGTTGAAAGAATATGTGAAACAAGGAGAGGTAGAAGCATTGAGGGAACTGAGGAACAATAATTGGATATAGTGATTTTGAAGGCAGATAAGGGCAATGCAACTGTTATTATATCATAATAACAGTTGAACACAGTAGATTACAAGAGACAAAAGGATCAGGTTATTAAACCGATTTCGTGTTGAATTAGGCGTCTAAAATCACGAAAAATCACTAGGTAGTAGGTAAACATAAATGCGAATAAAAGCCAGTCGGAAAGTATTACCTATGTACCAACCAACGATGTTCAGGAATGACAAATAATAAGGGCTGCATATGTACAAATTGGCGAATATAATTTATTAACTTTGACAATTTTACAAAAATTTTGAAAAAATCGAAAAATTTCATAAAAATTTATTTATGGAAAAAGATCCCAATTCCCAACCGACCTTTTCCAAAAATGTAGCAGATATTATAAGTTCGGAGATTTCGAAGATGTCCTGCAAATTTAATCAAAATCGCTTCAGCCGTTTGGTTAGGAAAGCGCGGACAAACAGACACATATGAGACTTTTGTATGGGTATAGTCGAATTGAATTTTTCGCTCGCTTAGCTCGCTCATCCAGTTATTGGCACTAATGGCGCAGTGACATGAAACGTGTGAAAATGTTGTCTTCGACTCCTCATCTCCTTGGTAGTTAGCTACGTAGGTCAGACCATTGACCAGAGAGTACTTAGTCGGTATTACCACGAAAGGCGTCCACCCAAACGAAGGTTTATTACAAAGCTTTGTTAGTTTGTTCCGTTTGTTACAAGACGAAAATGTAGTTACTAAATAGACTTGATTTTCGTTGTGACGTCACAAATAGGCAGAAGTGTAGTGAACGAAATATAGCTTGGAAAAGCGAACACGAGAAATCTAATTATCATATTTTAGACCCGAAAGTTTCAAACGCAAGTGGCGCCAGCACATCACGCTTCACGCGCTTGCCGCTAGGTGGCCGACACGGCCCGCTGGGTCGTCGCCGCGGAGAAGTGGCGCCAAAATCAGGGCGAGATTTCTGTGCCGAAGAAATTAGACCGGAATGTTGAGTTGCGTCTTACGGCCTTGAGTATTTAGGGGTGGCATTTATCAAGACATAATTTGCGCGGGCGGGGGGGGGGGGGGGGGGGGGAGGCGCATCATACATACAAATATTCATTATCATTTTATTTTTATATTATTATATTATCTTTAGCTGACGAGCTTATGCAAAAATTGTATTTTGCCAAAGGGCACCTATAAACAAATAAACAAATAGCCTGGTGGACGCTAATATATTATGGTATTCTGTGACATGGGATCCCCAAAAAGTGGCAAACTAAAATTAATTCTAGTGTATTCACGCTACGCCACTAATTCAAGGGAGAATCATCATATAAATTGTTTGGACTGACACAAAACTAACAACAGGTGCTGAAACGTCAGCTGGTATTCGAGCTATTGTGTTGGATTGGATCGTTATTTTACAGGTGCAGCAGCTATAGATCAAAGTTTTCCACACAAATGTATCAATTTAATGCATCTCACTTGTATATTATGTACATGCAAGTGTTGTTTAATCGCTCAAAATCCTTCTAGGTAATCCAATCACGTGGTTTGCTAGTGCTCTTGACTGCACGCATTGATATACAACTCAATTTCTCCCACATAAACATGAGACACAAACCCTAAAGCCGAAGGTAGCATTGACTTTACATAGCTTTAGAAACTCGCATATCTTGGCAAACGCTACAGGTTCCGAATAAGCAGCTTACTAAATAAATGACAGATTAACTCCAAGAGTCAGATTTCCAAACAGTGTTCTAAGCCGAGCCGTGCCATAAGCCCCAAAGAAAGCCGCCAAGCCATCAGTCAGTGCAGTCTGTGTGCCCTTGCTTTTGGCCTAGCGCCATGCCTGTTATGTGTGCACTGATGGCACGTAGATATTATAGCACAAGGGGCAGGGCAGGGGGTCGGATGTTTGTTCGACGCATTCAAACGTCAAAGCCTGACCCGTGGAAGCCGGACGGGAGATCCACGTGTAGATAATCAACGCTCCCCCCCCCCCTCCCCGCAGAGTTGTTCGATCAGACCGGCGCGCCTGGCAGTGCGCGTGCGCAAACGATCTCGGCTCAGCCGGTCTCGAACGGGCGGTGGAGAGATCTGTGCTGTCAAGTGTCAGTTTCAAGCGGGCTGCGACCGAGCGAACGTGCGCGGTCTTCCGGTTTTTTGGCGCGGCCCCTTGCTCGACGGCGGACACGTGAACGTCATGCTACTAATATCGGTGCAGTGAGAGGAACAGTGATCCATTCGGCGCGGTGTGTGTCTTGAAATAGTACAGTGCAACTCGATCCACCGCGTGCTCTGTGAAAAACAAGTGCCGGCTGTACGTGTAACCGCGATGATCCCAGTGATTCCAGTGCAGTGACCAAAGCCGAACCGCGGTGGTCGTGTGTGCAGTGACAGTGTGAGCGTGTGAGCGTGTGTGTGTGCGCGTAGTGGAGTGTTAACGCCTCCCTCCCTATGCAGGGAGCGCGCCGAGTGTCGTAACAAGTGTCTCACGACGGCGCCCTTTGGATACACGACGATGCGGCGGAGGGTCGCGGCGTCTAGGATCGTCTACCCGTCGCGCATCGAGGGATGGCTCAATGTCTGTGGTAAGTCACTGTCCCTAAGAGTCCCGAGCTATAAATAGGAACATGGCGGACCGTTGCTGGCGAAACAATAGAAAGTAACGGCAGGCGGGTAAATGGTAATGAATGCTCAAGTTACCCCGCGTTGAGTATTGAGTATTGACGAACCTACGGCGATATGGAATTGAGTTTGTACTTCGTTTACTACGTACTCAATGCAAACTCAGCGTTGCGAGTTTGGGTTCTGCAAATTGTGTTCAACTGATTTCATTGAAGACTGGGTGTGCTGGTATTTGATTTGGACGGTAAACAAACACGGTAGTAGTTGAAGGTCATCAAGACCATGCATGAGGCGCGAGAATGTGTTGTATCGTAGGTGCTAACGTTGAAACTTTCGGCAAGTCTAGTCTTGAGCTAAACACCAGCATGAGCTGAAAACTTTGAAGCGTTTGGCAAGCCATGCCTTGGGCTGGACAACAGTATGAGCTGTATGTAAGCTTTGAAAAGTTTGGCAAGCCATGCCTTGGTGCCATGGTGGAAAGAACTGCTATTGATAGCTTCAAAAATCTTCTCAAAACACATAAAAATCTGTGCGCCATGCGCTGCTTCGACGCAAAGGCCCGCCCGCCAGCCAGCCAGCCAGTCTGTCTGCGTCTGCGTCGGTCGGCGGGCCGAGGAACACGGAACAAGTGTCGGTCTGCCGACTGGCCGGGGTTCCTTGACCTTCCTGCCTGCCGTGTGCTGCTCGGGGCGGCCGCTGGAACCCCGCGCACGTACTCACTTGTTTTCCTGAGCCTCCTTGGGCGACGAGACGCGCGGACCCCGTGGTTTGGGAGACGGACGACTCTCGCTGCTGATATGACCCAAGAGGCCGTGCGATGGTTCCTACTGTAAGGGGCGGCGACAAAGCGTCTGAGGCCGTTACTTCAGTGGCCTGACGCAAGCCCTTGCAGCGTGACAAGAATCCATCGCACCCTTCCTAACGTGGACCCTGCCCCCATGTCCCATGCCTTGAGGTCGTGGGGTACGAATCACACAATGGATGTGCTTGCAGCGTGCCAAGAACCCTGTCCCTGTCCTATCGCACCCTTCCTACCGTGGACCCTGCCCTCTTGTCCCATGTCCCAGCCTTGCCTGGAGGTCGTGGGGTATGAATCACACCATGGCTGTGCTTGCAGCGTGCCAAGAACCCTGTCTCAGTCCTATCGCACCCTTCCTACCGTGGACCCTGCCCTCTTGTCCCATGTCCCAGCCTTGCCTGGAGGTCGTGGGGTATGAATCACACCATGGCTGTGCTTGCAGCGTGCCAAGAACCCTGTCCCTGTCCTATCGCACCCTTCCTACCGTGGACCCTGCCCTCTTGTCCCATGTCCCAGCCTTGCCTGGAGGTCGTGGGGTATGAATCACACAATGGATGTGCTTGCAGCGTGCCAAGAACCCTGTCCGTGTCCTATCGCACCCTTCCTACCGTGGACCCTGCCCTCTTGTCCCATGTCCCAGCCTTGCCTGGAGGTCGTGGGGTATGAATCACACAATGGATGTGCTTGCAGCGTGCCAAGAACCCTGTCCCTATCCTATCGCACCCTTCCTACCGTGGACCCTGCACCCATGTCCCATGTCCCAACCCTGCCTGGAGGTCGTGGGGTACGAACCACACCATGGCTGTGCTTGCAGCGTGCCAAGAACCCACCCTGGCCCATCGCGCTCTGTCTAACGTGGACCCTGCTTCATTCTCAAAGTGTCCCTTTCATTTTGAACATGAGAAGCACAGACGACGTCCCGCGGGAGTGTCCTATTGCCCCTGGAGACGTGCGGACCTTCAGAGAGATTCCTTCTTCGACGTGCTCAGCACGAGCCTTTGCTCGAGGGAGATCGCGCTCGGGTTCCGACCCGGCCACTGTGACTTATCGATGCCAGACACTGCCTGGTCGATTCCGCGGCTGCCGAAAGGAGCGCCAGCGAGAGTTGGAAAGCGCCTGGCGGTCGAACGAGCGCACGCCGCTCTAGATTCGCCGATCGCCGACGACGACGCGGGCGGCGAGGCATTGAACGACGTGTCAACACACTGCATGCATCCAGCTGGCGGTGCTCGGAATCTAGGTGTTGGGGCACGGCCAGTGCAGCACTGTGCCGGCGGCGTCGGCACCCGAGTGGCCGTGGCGGTTAGTTTGGGCAGGGCACCTGGCGGCCGTGCCCGAGACATGGCTCATCTATGATCCTGTGAATTGCGAGGTATTTTCCCCGGTATTTTCCCCGGTATTTTCCATTGGTGGAACAAAGTAATTGCCCAGCAATCGGAATCCAGTCATCAGGAGATGTTAACATATAGCTTTGGTTGCTGCAGTGGGCGCAGGGTCTTGCAGTAAATTATATGCATAGGCACCGTTTTTGATGGGAAATGTAAAAAGCTAGACCAAGACAACAAATATTCGGACACGGACAAGCATGATTTTTTACGTTTTAAAATTTGGAGCAAATTCATTTGGCGAAACCATCTGCTTCCTGTCGGCACACGCACCAAGATCATAGTCTCAAAGAACCTGCACCTCGCAGCTCACGCAGTGCCAAAGTCGACAGGCCTCGAGAAGTACGCACGCGCGTTGGACCCTGACCCGGTGCGTGACCCGTGCGTGACCCGTGCGTGACCCGTGCGTGACCCCCGCGCCGTGGTCGCTTAGGCGACGCGCGGTACCGCCCTTTGACGACCCGTTACCGCGCCGACGAGCGCAGTTCCCATGGCGACAACATGCACGGCTTTATCGATGTCCGAAACGTGTTAACGGGACGTCCTATCGCGCCAAACCACTCGGCAAATGGGTGTACCCCGTCACCAATGGCAACCTGTATCATTTCGACATGGGTCCCTGTCCGCACCGACAAAGCAGTCCTCAAGCACCACGGTCCCTGCCCTCATGTCGGCCCAAGACATGGCGATGTCCGAGTGATGCTGTGCCCATTGGATTTCTTCGACCCTTAGGGCGTTTGTCCACCTTGACACCGGACGCGAGGAATGTGCACGAGGGCAGAGCGGGGGGGGGGGGGCGTTCGTGGGAACCCGCGGCTCCCACGCACTGCAATCATATCGTATCTCCATGTCTCCATCGGCCATGTCACGACGGTGTACATTTCGCGGTGTCGACTGTCTGCACGTCGGTGTCGAGTACCTACACCGATACTTAGAGAGCGGCATTGCTGATTGAAGACGCACATTTTACAACCAAGATAAGTCTTACACTTTACCTGATCCTAGTTGTGGTTATAGAACAAGTCCCAATAAAAGACGTAGAGTTTTGGAGACTGGCGTAGGGCAGGAGCATTCCAACACAAAAGTTTCGAAAACATCCAGCGTAGCTGCCAAGCTGACGAAATTCACAAATGTTGTATTTGTATATTTATTTTATTGTCAGCCGATTATTTTGCATAACATAGACATAGTCAAGTTTGTAAAATAAACGTCGTCAAACGTCGAAACGATAACGTCGTCAGTCCAGGCGACTTTTGGAATTGCGGCATCTTACCCCACGTGTCAATAAAGGGGGAGGGTTCAAGTTGAAGTGCACTGGACTTCATGGGTGAGAGATTGCAGTGCAAAATGCTATGCTTTGGTTGCTCCGAGAGACATTCAAAGTTTCCAAGGTCAGCGCAGCACTTCCAATCTCCCAGTCTCCCTTGCTCTGTTGTCCAGAAACTTTGGGCGCTGCGATAAGCGCATGCCCATTGGGACAGTGCGACGCCTCCGAGTCGCGAAGGGTGTCCGTCGACGCGCCAGGCTCGGGGCGTTTCACACGCAAACGCACAACAGCATCCATCTGTTTCCTCGAAAGAGAGAAGAGAACACGCATACATCTTGCCTATTTATAGCTCGCCTCGAGGGGTAAAAAACGGCGGACCATTCTTTAATTGCCGTGCAGTCAATCATGCGAAATTCCTGGCAAATTACCTGTGTACCTCGAGTTCCGAGTCTGACACGGCTATGCGCCAAGTCGTTTCGTCTCGTTTTGCTTTTAAGGGGTCAGGGGGGCGGGGGTGGATTCCGAAGGGAGGTGACGTAACGCGGTGCACACTTTGTCAACGAGCACTCGCGGCTGTTTTCTCGGGTGCTCACGGTGCCAAGACCCATTTGGCACCGAGCACCGACCGTCGCCTTATTGTGTCGGCCTGTACATGCATTCGGACGGAAGGAGGCTGGCCGGGATGCGCATGGGTTATTGTTAGATTATAATACCATCTATTTTCCTAGAATCTTTCATTTCATGGAATCGTGAAATCATGAAATCAAAGAAATCTCTACAGTACATGTATTTCTAGCTATACAAAGTGTGCGATAAATTAACAATGACATAATATATCCATGACATGAGACATGCGAAACTAATCGTCTAATTGTGTTATGCTGTTGCAGCGATAGCTGTAGCCTATAGGTTATATAGCATTGGTATAATAGGTATCACCGTTACTTGCAGTTAGGCCATGGTGTTGGTATACCGACGATGTCATCGAATCAAATGTATAGCTTTCTATTTGATAGAGTTGAAATAGCATTGTATACCTTTGGATGCTTTGAGGATGGTTGTCACGTTCACGAGCTGATTGCTTATCGCCACTCAAAGGTGTCTCCGGTCTCAGCTTCCTGTTGTGCTGGAAGGCAGAACTGTAAATAGGGGAGCTCGCTGTTCTCGGAGGTGGAGAGACAGAACACACTCTCGGTGTTATTCGCACGGGACGAAACGAACAATTTGGCACCAAATTTCACGTAGGAAAATGTTACTTATATATTATATACGCCTAAGAATTGGCTCAAATAAAATACCTCATAATCAAATAGTTATGTGCACGCGCGGCCTTTAGCTGTATTTTGTTTATTCATTTTGTATGTATATAATATAAGATTTCTTTTCTGAAATATACCATTTCCAGGTCCTAAACCATAATCATGTAAACGAGCCAATAAAATGAACAGCAAGAATTGAATAAATCAAATAATAGAATAATCGATAATCTGCATCAGCACACGTTTTGGTAAAAGCCAAGTGTGATTCAAATGAGGACACTCGAATAAATGGCTTCAGCATGCATCGACCAGTCGTTAGTCGGACACGCACGCCGTGGCCAAACAAAGCACAGCACACCACCGCACGAGACCTGTGCCCGTCGGCGATCTCCGGGCCGGCTGACCCCGTTGCTGCCCGTCTCGACGACGACGACGACGACGACGACGCGCCCACTCACCGGCCGACGCCCTCACGACGCCGCGACGTCATCGCGCTCTCGCCAGGCAGCGCTGGGTCCGCGGAAGTCGCCGATTTGCAGCGCCCATTCGACGTGGGAAACGAGCGGGCAGTTACAGCACATTACGAGAATCCGTCTTTGTAATGTTACCAAGTCTTTGTACTTGCCAGCAGTCGTAAAACACTGATGTCCGAGTGTTCGGTCTAGATCCAGTTCGTCTACCTCCCACGCAAGGGCATGCGTTGTTCTAACGACAAAGCAAGGTTTCATTGTTGGTCATGTGCATAGGAATCAGAAATCGAAAGTGTTCATTTCAGACTCGATTTCAGGATGAGAAACAAACTAGACACAATTTTGGTTTGTTGATGTATTTTAGCGCCAATGGACGAATACAGCTCCAGAGTCAACACTTAAGTGGCAAATAATTCCAAATCTTTTCTGGCAATTATTTGCCCACATATACTTGGTTGACTCTGGAACATGTATTCATCCATTGAACGTAGCTAGATAGAGTTATAAATTATAGTACACGCATAGGTAAAATAAAAAGCCCGAGTTATCAAATTAAGAAATTGGACCTACATATTAATATATTTTCTCTTTTACCTATACAGGCTATAGGTACCTATACCTATGTGAATTTTAAAATTTAATCGTTATGAGATGTACACCGCCTTAGGTTAACCAATATATTTGCTAATATAAAAAGATTATACAACATTTTAAATGCCAGGTTAAAACATCCGTTTGATTTGTGTGGGAAAGTAATTACCAAAACACTGCCAAGTCGTGATTAGCTGTTAACACAGTGCAAACCTGCAATAGAGGAGAGACCCTATGTATGTAGAGTGTAGACAAGGGGTGGGAAGCTAAGCGTGTTGCATGTTGACCCTATGGAAGCCGTTGGAGTTCCGCGCAGCTCAAGAGTCGGCAGGTGCGCGACGACGGGAGGCGTCCGAGTGCGACGTCGTCGTCGCTCGCTCCGAGACAATGGAACGTCGCCGTTGACTCCCCTATGACGTGCCCACACAGTCGACTTCCTCTCTCACGGCCAGGTGTAGGTACCGATTCCTCGAGCACCATGGCTCGGTCTCGTGGATTGCACCGGCGAGCAAATCGGGGAGGCGTTGAGCCGTGTACGGAGCGACAGCTGCTGGTTTACTGACTCGCATGATAAAGCTGTCGCTTGGATATTGCAATTTCGAACGTTATATCTCACTTTAAATAATCGATGAAGGGAGATATCTCATGTGAAAACTGTGTTTGTGTATTAGTGTACGCACATTCGCTATATCCGGCTCCTTTTTATGGGCGATTCCGGCGGAACCGTTTCCGCTTTGGGCTTCATTCACTGATCGATTCGCTCGATCCCGTGAATTCATCCCACCGCAAGGTTATTTCGGGGTAGTCCAGATTCTAGAATATGAACGGACACGATTTGCAGTTCGTGTACCAAACTCCCGAAACTAAATGTCTTCAAAGTTCAAACTAGATTTCTTTTTCCGTTCTGGGTATATTGAAAATATATTTCCAGAAATAACTGAAAACTAGACTCCTTGTTTCAACATGTTGCCCTCACAGCTGGGTATAAGGTACCTGGAGGTAGATTTCAAATTACGCCATTTCAATTTGGCTCTCATACGAAATGTATAGTTATTATTTTGTAAACACTACAGCACAAAATCTGCCTGTCGATACCATAGCAACATTCAGATTCTATATATATTAGCAGTTGCCATGCGACGGTACCTATTGAGTCTTGCGTCTAAACATACCAAGCTCACCCGTACGGATAAGCGCCCAACCACGGTCTCTCGGGTTATTCGCCAACATTCAGAGCACCGAAATCAATTTGCTCCAACCGCCCTGCGACGCAAGATTCAACACACACACACACACACACGCACACACACAAGTCAGTTGGACCCTCGTGCCGCTAAAGTCCAAATCTCCTAGTCCCTATCTCTCTCAGCCAAACCTTCCTGCACATATTGCCAGAGAGAGCGAGCGAGATGGAGATAGCGATCGAATCCATGAATGGGATTAGCAGCAGCAAAGCCATCGACTCTGCAGCCAGCAAGGACTCAGCAAGGACTCAGCAAGGACGCGCGACTGGTAAATAATAGACCCCGGGGACGCCGTTAGTCGTCGTTAGTCTGCCGCGATTCCACGCACCCCTCGGCCTGGGGGTGTGAGTCACGAGTGCTAATCTCAACCCCCCGGGGGGTGCAGGGCGCTGACAGCTTCCCAGCGTGACGTCAGACAAGTCACTCGCGGCTGTCGGGTCGCTGGGGTGGAGGCGAGCAAGTCACCTCGGAGTCCAGCAGCGAGAAACAAATGTGCGTTTACTTTAGTAGTGAGCAAACGACACGAGTTTTCATTCTTGGCCAGGCAAGGAAGCATTTGACCCGGAACAAATTGCAAGAGTTTTGATTTTTAGTGTACCTTGTTCAGAAAAATTCGCTGATCACGGTCAAGAGAGTCGAGAAAAAAACTCCGATGGGAAATTGCCTAAAATTACGTTTTAATCAAAATTATGCAAATTTTTATTTATTTATTTTCAATTTTTCGACTGACCAAAATAATCGTAAAGTACCAAAATTCGATGAAGAATTACACAAGCTATTTTTACATATAAAGAAGTGACGATAATTTTGATTACTTTTCGATTAAATCGACTTTAATTAATTATGCAGAAGTCCAATCAAACGCTCCCAGCTCCGAAACTATACCAGATAGAGATGCCAACTTTTTACGAGGGTGTTGGGAATGAATCAAGGTATTTTACACGATAGTATGAACGAAAGTCTATGGCACGTTTATTAATTACATGCAATCAAACTTTTTAATTAACATTGATATTTCGCACAAAGTTCTTTTCATTAAAATATTGGTATTAAACGCACAATTGATGCTTAGTATGAATTAGTTTGCATCCTCACAGCTGTAGTAAGTAATACCCTTTGAAATTGCGGTTTCTTATTTTGATTACGTGACAGTTAAATCGACTTTAATTGAATTTGCATATGTACAATCAAAACGCTCCTAGGTCCGGAACAATACAAGATAGTACCATACTGTCAATTTTTTACGAGAGTGTAGCGAATGAACCAAGGTATTTTACACGAAAGTAAGAACTAAAGTCTATGGCTGGTATATTAATTACATGCAATCAAATTTTTAAATAAAATTTGATTTTGCGAACATAGTAATTTTCATTAGAATATAATATAGGTAGTAAATGAACAATTGGTGCGTAGTATGAATTAGTTTGTATGCTCACAGCTGTAGTAAGTAACACCCCTTGTACCTGCGGTTTCTTATTTTGATTACATTACAATTATACCGGCTTTAATTAAATTTGCATACGTCCAATCAAACGCTTCCAGCTCCGAAACATATCTATACAAAATAGCGATGCCAACATTTTTCGAGGGTAATGGGAATGAACCAAGGTGTTTTGCGTGAAAGAATGAACGATAGTCTACGACAGGTTGATTAATTACAATCAATTACGCTTTTCTTTTTCCGTTCATGGACTTTAACCACACTCGTTTGAAGTAGGTACATCGTTATAACTATAAATTAGAAAAAAATACTTAAGTCCGTAGTAAGTTCGATGGTTGTATAATATTTCTTCCCTAAACATGTCAATGTCAAACATTTAACACGCTATTAGAACGAAGCGCAAAAATTGTTTAGTCCTTCTTTCTATCTGGTTGCCGCTAATCGTAAATTGACATCCGGTCCACACATCGTCATTAACATGTCGACACGTCTGGTCTTACCTGAGGACGATTGGCGGCTTCTAAGCAATATTACCAAAAACTTTTAATTTCATCTTTGTGAGCAGTAGATGGACCCGGCGTTTTTTTTTTTTTATAGGTCGACGGTACTTTATTTCGGCTTACTTCAAGTGAATTCATAAATACAAATGCGGGAATACTGGGAATGCTTAACTAACAATGCCATTGCCTACAATTACAGATTCGCATACAATCACCAATGCTCGTATTAGGGTTTGTGGATGTCACGTTGGTGTTAGTTGAACTTGGGAATACTCATTTTCACCTCATGTTTGTATCGATTTATATACATCTGTGCGAGCAATGTGAAAAGGATACTTACATAAATCCGTGCTGCCGGATTCTGGCTGCAAACAACGCGTCATCGATGGTATGAGTACATCGATTCTAGTTCATTTGTACCATTCCGTGTATAATATCGATCTTCTATTTGCTTCGGTAAAATAAATCCATGCAATCGAACCAAACTTGTAGGAACTTTTATAAATTCGTCGTCCTCTGCAACTTACAAGAATCCGTCACTCGATCGAAAATGAGCAAGCAGTGCCAATCAGGCAGCAATCATCGAGGTGGTAATCCTTCCATTCTTTGCAAGATATTATAATTTTTTTCGCCAAAATGTTCCAGAAGTATTCCAGATATCAAATACAATCATTAAAATAAGAAAACAATTGTCACGCTGGTGGAAACAGCGCATGCCATTTTGCAGTATTTCCATCACTCTCCAAAATACGATAACGATGACGATGAGAATTTCCGAGTACTGAGAAAAGCTTATTGTAATAAATAATTAAGCGTGAACCCGTAAATGTAAACGTAGTCCCAGTACGTAATTCACATCAATTCAATGCATTTAATTTCATCATCATTAAACCATTTACAGTATGGCATCAGACAAGTCAAAATATTTTCTCACTTCTATATAATTTATAATTCTTTTATATTTAAAAAATTCTTGTACTGAATAAAAAGCATGCGGAATCTATTTTTTTTACCTTTGTTTTAAAAGCGTTCTTGTTCATAAAACTATATAAGTCAGACGAGATGTCAGGTATACTCATGAGATCGCTGTAATCTCCAAAAGTCACACACCTATTATTTCCTCGATGTTTGCTGCCTGATTGACACATATGCTTGCTCCTTTTTGACCGAAAGTGACTGTTTCTTTTATGAATTGCAAAGAACAATATTATATTAAATTCACACATCTTACAAATTTGGTTCGATTACATGGATTCACTGTACCCACTGAAGTAAATATAAGGTAAATTGCGTTAGACCGGACTCATTCCACGGAATGCCACAGATGAACTATACTTCGATGTACACACACCTTCGACTTCGCGCTGGCTTCAGCCAGACTCCGGTCGCTCGAATTTATAAGTATCCTTCAGACATTTCTCGAACAGATGTATATAAATCGATATAAATATATGGTGACAGTGATTACAAGTCACAACTTCAACTAACACCAACGTTACAACAACCTACCTTTATACGAGCACTGATCAGTTTATGACCGGCAAATTTGAAGAGTTTAATTGGTTGTAATTAATCAACCTCTAGTACACTATAGTTCATTCTTTCATGTAAAAAACCTTGGTTCATTCCCATCACACTCGAGAAAAGTTGACATCGCTATAGTGAATAGTTTCGGAGCTGCGAGCGTTTGATTGGACGTATGCAAATTCAAATCAAATCGATTCAATTGTCAAGTAATCATAATAAGAAACCGCGATTACAAAGGGTACATCTTACTACAGCTGTGAGGATGCAAACTAATTCCTACTAAGCATCAATTGTGTGTTTAATACCAATATTTTAATGAAAAGTACTTTGTTCGAGAAATCAATGTTAATTAAAAAGTTTGATTGCATGTAATTAATAATCGAGCCATAGCCTTTCGTTCATACTATCGTGTAAAATACCTTGATTAATTCCCAACACCCTCGTGAAAAGTTGGCATCTCTACCTTGTATAGTTTCGGAGCTGGGAGAGTTTGATTGGACTTCTGCATAATTAATTAAAGTCGATTTAATCGAAAAGTAATCAAAATTATCGTCACTTCTTTATATGTAAAAATAGCTTGCGTAATTGTACATCGAATTTTGGCACTTAACGATTAATTTGGACAATCAAAAAATTTAAAATAAATAAATAAATAACTTTAAATTGGGATTAAAGCGTAATTTTAGGCAATTTCCCATCGGAGTTTTTTTCTCGACTTTCTTGAGCGTAATCAGTGAATTTTTCTGAACAAGGTACACTAAAAATGAAAACTCTTGCAATTTGTTCCGGGTTAGGGGTATTTTTGAGCTTCGTTACCATTGTACTATTGTACAGCCATGATACCTAGAGTCATGGGCTCTTTTGTGCCTGGTTGGTGGCCGCCTACTGTAAATGGTTTCACAATATGCCCTTTCAGCCATGTATACGATCGCCGTTCCAGATTATGTCAAAAGATTATGTCAAAATGCACAACCAATTTAATTTTAGGTTGGGTTCTGGCAATTTCACAGCCAGTCTCAGGTACTAATGCAAACCCGAGGTGTGTAGTGTATAGTGCCTATTCTTAAGTGATAGCAGGGTTGTTTCTCACAGCAATTGGGAGTCTACTCGCTGCAGTCGCACTGTTTGCTCGACTTTATCATTGCCAACGGTGTTATCAATGTCGTGACACTCGATGGCTGCGATGCCGCCACTACGCCATGTTTGCAGATGCTATCTCCGCCGCAGTGCAGGCATCATGCCGCTTAAATCGCTCGCGTTTTCACTGCACCGGGGAATCGGGCTTGCCGTGGTCCATCGGGTCAGCGGATCGCGCGATGCAGTCCATGTTTTCTCTCCGCGCTCTCGGCGTCCTAGATCCGATTCCTGCCTCGCCATCCACGGTCCACTAGAGCCAGGCAGACACAGGCCAAGCGCGACTGCATCTGTCTTCGGTGTCGGCCTGGCCGTGGACGCGCGGTTTCAATCTGTCTTCGCGCGCGCGGCTGTGATCCGCGGCACTGACGGGTGATCCACTTGGCCAGGACTGGGAGTTCGCGGCCTTTGGTAAACACTGGGCTGGCGATGCTGACGATGCTGACGATGCTGACATCTCACATATTATGTGACTGTGACTGGGATCGGGCGGGCGGTGGCCGCGGCGCATCGTGAAATGTCACGGCCTTCTTTCGCCACGTTCCGGTATCTTATCGCGAGCACGGCACACCCGAGACATTCGCGCTGCGACGCAAGGCAAAACGTTGAAGTGCCACTGGGATCGTTGGGCTAGGGGCTCCGATTACAACTCACACCTAGGAAGGCGCATCGTCATTTGTTATCTCCCATGAGAAGGCTGTGGAGAGCAGTTCTGGGATCCCCTGCTCGAAAATCTGCACCTTCGTCTATAACTGCGATTCACTGTAGTGTTTTCTGAGTCCGAGGCACTGTGACTAAGAGCATTAATTGTGAACGGGGAGGAGACGTCTTGCTCGTCGACGGAAACAATGGGCCGCGCTCCCACGCCGCCGCGGCACCGCATCCTTGATTCCCTCGAGCACGAAGAAGCTCTTCGTGGACTCGCACAAAGACACGGATTGTCTTTGGGCGGTCGAGTGCCGGTCCCATCCGCTGGCGCCGCCACTGTCGGCGGGATAATCCTGTCATTGATGGCGTTCACTTATGCAGAGCAGGGGTGGCAAAAAGGGACGCTTCTTTCGTTGCATGGCCATGCACAGTCAGTGTGTAATAAATTTCGTATGTTGACGTCGGTAACGACAAAATTAAGCTGGTTTTACAACTGGATTTCTCAACTCAAATACGCTGGTATAAAGTATAAACCCCATAAAGCGAGAGGTCCATAAGGAAGCTGCATAAGTTAGACAGGCCTTACTATAAGAGGATAATAACTTCAAATTATCCAGCCTCTCTTTCGAACCTAATATTCCGAAAATGGTCACCTATTCAAAAATATTGTCATGACTCAGCTAGGTGTTTCTTAACTTCGATGACTCATCAACCAGAATCATATACAAGACGATATATTTTCTAAGCTCCCCCTGCTTTGAAAGTCAAATACGATTTCCCTGATGTCAACAACTACAATGCTTGCCAACATTCTGAGATTGCAATGCGACACCGATCGATTGAAGATCAATAAA
The DNA here is from genome assembly GCA_921293005.1 of Nemoura dubitans. Classification (NCBI taxonomy): domain Eukaryota; kingdom Metazoa; phylum Arthropoda; class Insecta; order Plecoptera; family Nemouridae; genus Nemoura; species Nemoura dubitans. Next base: position 53,593,196 of record OV121073.1, read on the forward strand.
ACTCTCCGCGCGCCCTCTAGATCTCTTCACGTGACCAAGATCGAATCGTGTCGTTAGCAACGCGATCCTCACGGTCCGGACATCCGAGCATCGGCGAGGACACGTCGTTCGCACGGCCTACGCGACGACGCCAGCCTCCGCGCGCGTTCCCATGGCGACCAGACACAGTCACGTGTCACGCCAGAGGTCACGGCCCGGTTGACTCACGCCCCGCCACGCCACGCCACGCGGCGTTACCTGGCACCGATCACTTGTCAACACCCTGCCTCTTTGATCGCCTCGACCACTGCACATTGCACACTGCACGCCCAGGTATCTCTGCAACCGCGAGAAACGAATGTGAAATCACGTCACTGCTTCAGAGTCTATAGGAAACATGGGTGAGGGTTTGTATTCTTGACTGAGGCTGGCTGGAAACTGGAAGTGGTATAGAAAATGGTCGACAGGATCAGGAATGGACAGTGGCTGGTGAGTTTTGCCTAATTGGGACGTCAGAATGGCCACTGGAATGTCATTTGTGGCTGCCATTGGCCAGAAGCAGCTATATATATATATATATATATATATATATATATATATATATATATATATATATATATATATATATATATATATATATATATATATATGCGAAACTCAACCGTCCCAATAAAATGCATGCCAGGAGATACCTATAGCAAATAATGCACCTAGCCTATGACAGGTAATGCAAACCCGTGTCGTTGTTGTGATATGTCACTATTACCTGTGTGTATAAAAAGTGGCTGCAAAATTCTTTCTCGCGGCCGGTCACCCATCCAACCGGTCAGTTGTTGCTTAACTCCGGCGTTCAAGGCCACACGGGTGCCACTGCCATCTAAATCGCACGCCGCAAGTTGTCAAGCGACGACCGCGGCGCTCGCACGTGCACCTCTTGATCTAGGAGGCCGTGGCGCTGGGCGCGGGTGTATTTCGGGCGAGTCTCGTTTATCTGCCTCCGTCAATCTGTCAGCGACGACGGCGTCCTCGGCGTCGCCCATGTATTTCCGTACACACCGAAGTCGCGGCGCTAGCATCCTCTTCCTCGTCTCGGAGCCTTGACACGGCGGGCGGCGGACGACGACGACGACCCCGTCGGTGTGGGCCCCGGAATGCGTCGACTTGGCGCTTGGAGCGGCGCGACGGGGTGGGCTATTTACAAAAGCAAGTGCATTAGTGGGGCGCGTCGTGGTATTGTTGGCATCTTCCATGAAAGGGTGTCGCGGTGTCTTTCGGTTTATATACGCTTTTAATTTTGGAGCTTATACGCGATCTCTTTCGCTTTGCTCGAACATTTGGGAAACTCTATAGCTTGGAAAGCTAAAAGAGAATCCATAGTTAAACCAGGTTGGACCCTTCTAAACACTCCTTTGTTTTAGTGGTGCGCTTACTTAGCTAAAAACATACGTTGTGGCCTGAATTAAATTTATGTAAAGAGAGCTGTTAATGTATTTTGAAAAGTTTTTACTTTTTAGGAATAAAGAGCGTGTACAGTATGTACCTAAATAGGTATGGAAAACAGGGTTTCAGTGTTCGTTATACACATACAATGCTAGAATTGCCTAAATTAGGCCAATTGATTGATCACTCAATGGTTGGCTGCATTTTTCTTCTAATTGTATTCGGTTCATTTAGTGAGCAATGCGTTTCTCGACGATTTGAGCGTGCAATTGCTTATTGTGCTTGGGTGTAGCTAACGTGCCTGCGACAGCGCCTTGGCTGCCCCCCATTGCACGATTGTCAGGCCCCTTTCCTCGCACCCTGCTTCATGTAATGGTGTTCCATTGTAAACCATTCGATTCGTGTGTAGCTGCGATATTTCGGGACGCCAACCGTACGAGACAGTCAGTGCCATCTAGAGACACAGTCCACATTTCCATTTCAAACATAGTCGCTGCCCGTTGGGCCCTGCTGCATGTTATACACATTTATAAAAACACGACTTGCGTCGGGGCCCCGAAAACGCATAAATTCTCGCCTCGCCGCGCGTTCACTATCGAACTAACCCGGCGAGGTTCACGCAGCTCGGCGGGGAACGCTGGTCGACAATCGCCGGCAAACACATTTCGCCGGTTTCCATTCTCGTGACGCAACAATGGAAAAGCGCGTGGTTTTTAATCACCATGGCGACACAGCGCCTTGTGTGAGACCGTGTGGACCACGTTGTCCACACGCCTTGTGTGAGACCGTGTGGACCACGTTGTCCACACGCCTTGTGTGAGACCGTGTGGACCACGTTGTCCACACGCCTTGTGTGAGACCGTGTGGACCACGTTGTCCACACGCCTTGCCTTTGCCTGCACGCGCGTTATGTATGTATATTTCGCGCACGCATAATTCATTCGCACGCACGCACGCATTGTCTGCGACTGCGCGTATTGCCGCACACTCATGTTCCAACATCCATTGGCCTGTTGGCGGCTGGAGCTACCCGCGGGAACGGCCCGTGTGATTTTATGCAGCATTGGTCGAAAAATATAACACTTTCTAATCCATGCGCCACAGTTGCAGCGATCTTGTTTTGTTTATTATGAATTACAATCGCGATCCGTCGTCGGGTCGCGAGCTACTGTTTGCTTGACACTTGTCTTTCGGTGCTCGTTTCGACCTGTTGCGTTCGTTCGGTATCATTTGGGCGGTGGACACTCTCCGAACTTTTACTGTGGCTGTGGAACTTTTATAGCTTTTATATTTTTTCATATGAGTTGTGCTACACTTTTTTATACTCTGTGACTGATACTTATTTTGAGCGAATTCCTTTTCTTATCGTCAGTCTATGATATATAGAAAAGCGATATTTCTTGACATTTCGTAAAATATGTAGTGATGATAGCGCAATGGAATCTTTTATCCTTTACCTATACAAGGTATCATTCGGTGTTTTATAAAACTAAAAGTGAGCGAATGGTGAGCGATTAAGTGTGTAATATTTTCATATATTCGGGGATCCTTCTTTGCCAGCTTTCGGGACCTCGCACACTGCACACAGCTGCATGAAAGAGTCGCCAGTTTACATAAAGGCGGACAAGGACCTTTCGGGAGTGACCGAAGTGAACTCTTCCACTTCACCGTGTGAACTTTGAGCTCAAATTTCAGCGCCATCTTAGTCCGGACTCGAACCGCGTTCACTTTAAGCTCATGCCCCTCTCGCGCAACCCCCTGCACCACCTTCTGAATCCTTGCACATCTTCACGGCCCGCCGACTGCCGTGGGAAAACAATGGCGAGCGTGATCCGATTCTTCACTGCACACCGACGAGGTATTGTTCGCTGCACAACAACGACCGTACCACACCGGTTGCTTCATTAATCATACACATTGCCTGATTGCTTCATGCTCGACTCATGCATTCGCGCGACTACAAGCCGCGCTAATCAAATAGGAACACGCCTGCGACTGACTTCCTTGTTGCGTCTTATCGGCAATCCAGGTGATTCGCTGGAATCGAAGTTTGATTGATTTGTGATCGTGTTTAACGACGCACTGTTTTGTACGCCGCCGTTGCTCTGCCGGACTGGACTCTCAATGATCTATATGGCTGATGATGATGTTGGTACATTACCTAGCCTTAGAGGGTATCCCGGTGCCTTATATCGTCTTTGGGAAAGACCACTAAAGTGACCACGGTTTACCATATATCCCAAATTATACCAGTGATTACACGAATGTCAGGATTCTTTCACTAATCCATGCTGTCGAGAGGTTTATACGCAAGCTGAAGGAAGTACAACTTAGCACCTATCTTATATACCATTCCTTAATCTCTCCAACCATCCCAATAGTGGAAATACCTGTATGATGGTCACCCATTCAAAGTATATGACTCTGCAGCTCAGTGTTGCTTAACTCAAGCGATTTCACTAGAAACGGTCTTTCCAAGCGATGTTCTACCAATGGTTGTTGTGTCGATGACATTCACAGTGAGATATATTATAAGAAACGACTGTGCGAATTGCGAAACCACAATGTATAAATCCACAAAGCGCTGCCTTTGAGGATCTAACGGGCGAAAACCGAACGACTTTTGTCTCCGCCAAGTTCGATCGAGGAAGCCGTGTGCAGCACCGGGCGAAGTTCCCGCGACGCAGATTCGTCTCAAGAGAGCCGTGATGTGATGTCACCGTGTATCACGGCCCGCCTGATCGTCTTCCTCGTCGAGGCCCTCGATGACGTAACGCCCCCGTGTCGCGGCCGTGACGCTCGTGGCATCACTACCTGTCTCTTTGCGCCTCGAGGTGACGTCACCGTCTCTCCTTGGACCAGGAAGGATGACGTGCTCGAAAAGTCGTGATCCTCTGGATGATGGAACCTGTCGTCCTGGTCACATGGGAAGAGCATTGGAACATGCTCTTCCCAAGTGGCTTGGAAAGCATGGCAAATTCCCATGGAAGCTTCGCATATAACTGTATGCTTTGAGTGCTTTCCATGGACAATGGAACATGGAACATGCGTAGCCAGCTTCTTCTGTCATCCCGTCAGCCTGCTAATAGCAGTACATATTCGACACTGACTCCAGGTTTACTTCACGTTCCAAGTTTGACTGTAAAACCAGCAATAAAACCCAGAGCAATAAAACCATGTGTCAACCATTTCGTCCCCATCTTGTTTCTATCTCATTCGAAATCTAAGCCAATCCAAATCCAAGTGGATTGAATCATATAGGATCTTTGCTATGTAGTCATACGAGGAACACATGATTTAGTTCCAAAAACCGACTCGAGAAACCCGGTGTCGTTATCTAGCAAATCCTCGGTGTAATAAAATAACTCATGTGTTCGCATCCCCTATCGGTTCTTCCCCGCATCCCCACGATTCTGTGCTCCGAATCTGATCACGGCCTTCTGCGATCGTCTCCCCTCTGCCCTGCCCCACGGCGGCGGGCAAATTCCACGCAGCGATGCGCTGCTGTTTCCCACACCGTCGTGGGCACGGCCCCGGGGATGCGTGCGTCTCCACGATTGCACGCGAAGAGCGTGCCACGGCCTTCTGTGTGCAAGCCACACGCAGCCTCCGCAAGGGCCGTGCCAAGATCCAGTCACACTGGCTGCTAAAAATGTATGCACTCTGTCCCATGAGAGAATCTATAACTTCCCGCTGCAGCTCTATTCGCTTTTGCATGCCGTGGGTCACACTCATAGGCGCGGCCGCCATCTTTAAGACGGACGGGCAAAAGACATTCAAATACATTTGAATGCCTTTTGCCCGTCCGTATATGTACGACTCCAGCGCTGCAGCGGAAAGTATATAAACTCTCATGGGGCAGAGTGTATAGGGGAAGCAGTGACGGTGGCAGGTTTTTGCTCAAATTTCGGTTAAAAGCGTTGGTTTTATGCCCAGTCCCTTTGAACCCTTTGAAAATCTGGCTTCCCTCTCGCTTGTAAAGGATCTCGTTCGCGCGGTGAATGGCAATCATCCAGCCGGCGGTGGTTTGTCTTTCTATCGAGCCGTGACTTGCAGAGGATCCACCCAGAAGACTGCTTGTTTGCTAGATCAGCACATTTTGATTGCACCAATGGCATGGCTTGCCCTTTCCACCGCATCAGCGTAAAGCATATACGTATGTACCTGCACCGGGGGATTGCGTGACTCTGGTTTGGCCGCCTGGGGCGTCTTCATCGCGATCAACATTTATCCTTGTTGAAGGATGAGCGGTAATTTATGTTATTGCATAAAAGCATGAAACGAAGCCAAAACTCATCAAAAATGCGGGAAATGCGAATAAAAATTGAGAACCAACTCCAACGATAAGAAACTTTTTACTGCAGTATATTATATAGGTACAGCTACAGGCACAACCTATACTTAGGAAGCATTTATGAAAATTCTGAACACATCCTACATTGTGATTGGGTATGAAATCATTCGGTCAAAATTTCTGGAACTCGGGAGTCTCAGTCATTTCCAGTCTCAGTCAGGATATTATCGGGTAGGTACACATTTTGCCGACACGGGGTCGGAAGACTTGCAAAGGGTCACCATGGTCCCGTGGACCGAGATGCCGCTCCCTCGAGTACTCCACGAGGCCGTTCCCACAGGTCATCGCATCGCTCCTCGCAGTGCAGCGCAGACAGACGACAATCGCACGCCTTGCAGGCTATTATTAGCCCCCCCCCCCCCTCCCCCTTCCCCTCGCTTCGCCCACCCTGCAGCTCGCGGCGTCTCCACGGCAACCGCCGACATCCAGCATCCCACGCCACGTGACGACACAGATCGATAGTCGACGCCCCCTCCCCCCGTCTACCCCCTGGGGTGCGTTGCCTGGCGACGCAGTCTCCCCGTCGTGAGGACGAGTGCGTCGCAGCTGACGTGGACGTCGCGACCTTGACGCTGGGAGGCGTCATTTATACCAATTATGTTATTTTTAGCTGTAAATACATTAAACATATCAACATATATGGACATGGTTTTCTTGTAAACCAATCCACGCACCATTCCCTACACTCCATTTCACGTTAAGACAGGGAGTGGATTTGCATCTTCATCGAGGACCCACTGCCATTAGTTAAAGAGTCTCAAAACTGCCCATAGAGCGTTTTGTCCGGCTCAAGACATGACTTTTAAGTTTTGAAACCCTTATGGTGTCCAGCAGCAGTGGGTCCTCGAGGAAGATGAAAATCCACTCTCATTCTTAATGTGATATGGAGTTGTGGTAAAACAGTGTTATTTATGACGCCTATGAGTGTCCTCTCCTGAAGCTAATCCCGAGTTTTACGCATGAAATATCGTGGCCTCAGGTTCGGTCGTGTCCGTATAACCTCGTTTCCATTCCGTCCTTAGAATTGGTGATTCTGGCCCTAGAGCTAGCTGCGTTAGTGCTCGTATTTCTTGACAAAGTTCGCTGGAAGTGGAGTTACGACAACAGTCCAATTTGAATTTCATTTTTTCCATAGAATTAGCAATTAAATTTATATAGTGTGCATATTATTATAATACTCGCTTGCTGACTCATCGTTGCTAAAATTCGTATAATTTCATATTCTTTGCAAGTGCTGCAATGCGAAACACAATAATTGGTGACAGATGGAACTTGGGTTCTCTGAGACGACTGCAAACGCCTCTCAGCGATTCGGACGATGGCTGTCGGTCGTCCCCATCGAAAGCCATGCCGTGACGTGACTTGTCGTGCATTTGCCAGTGGAGGCGTCGGCGTAGCATCCTTGACGTGTCCTGATCGCATTTCGCACAACATCAAAGCCGAATCGACTCGCAAAATCAGTTCTTTGGCGGCGATTGTGTAACTTTGTGATTTCAAAACCATTCGTTCTCAATTTCACTGCCTATGGATAATCAACACATGGGCTTGGCACTTGGCAGTGATATGAATTCGAGTGATTTCGAGCCAAATCGAACGAAATCGCCCCCCCCCCCCCCCTTGGTAAAAAACTGCATTCACGATGGAGAACATTCACCACATCGATACTAAGCCCATTCGTGGAGCTGCAATTGCGTTGCTACGCGACTAACTCCATTTCTATCGGTCGACAACTGCTATATGTTTGAGAAGTTTAATTCAATGCGCTGAAGAATCTATGAGACTTGTCCTTCCATTTCAAACAGTTAAAACTTGAAACTTGAAACTTAACGAACTTAGCTGCAGTTCAAGCTGATTTTGCGGTTTCGTTATTTAAGAGTGTAAAGCCTGCGATTCCATCCTGATTGATGCATACACAGAAGCATACTCGTAAGCATACTCGGAGGCATACTCAGAGGCATACACAGAAGCATACTCAGAGGCATACTCGGAGGCATACTGTCTCCGATGTTGTCACCGATTGCCATTTCCCATCTGATTTCACCGCTGAAAAGAGTATTTTCCCGTCCTCCCTGTTCATAAACCTTCCACCTCTAGCGCCCTGAGTTCGACCCAGGGTTCGATCCCCTTTGGCGCATGCCCCGTGACTGAGCTTGCGGCTGCTTTGTCAACTTTCCGGGTGAACGCTCCACTCTCCCTTTGTCAAAGTCGCCAATGAAGCGAGCGAACGCTCTAGTCTTTTCTCAGCGAGGGAAAAAGTTACTGAACCCACCCTTCCCCTTCCACTCCCCCCCCCCCCTCTCTCTACACACTCCCGAATTCCCCAAACAGGGGAAGGGGAGCTTCGTGCGTTGCACTTGCATGAGGAACATTCGATTACCAGAAAAATGTCTGAAAACTGTTAAAACTAGAACTTATAGTTCTGATCCCATGCGAGTAAGGCAATTCTCCAAGCAATTCTATTTTCAGCTCCAATTTATCAGCAACTATAGATCTATATGGATCCAATCCAGAGATGCACACAGATTTGATTGCTATACGCAGGTCTTGGAGAAACTTAGAACTGAATATACGCTTCCGTCTACCTAGACCTAGAGACTTAAGGCCTAGACCTAGACTTAAAACAAGATTTCCGACCCAGCCTTAGATCTAAGTAGCTGAAGGGTCCAATCCGATTTATGGTTCAACTCTCCTATCCTGAGCAGAGGTCAATCGGCTCAGTCCCATTAAAGTATAGTGAGCAAAGCATCCATATGGGCCGTGCAGAGTGCGGTCAGTCAACTTCATTTGGCGGTGAATCGCTGAAACGAAATCGAAAGCAGCGCGCGAGATCACGGCCAAATGGAGCCACTAAACCACCTTTCGCCTGCGCCACCTAAAAACGCATTAGAACGTTCCCACGCCACTTAACGAGACGTAGTCTTAACGAGCCGTTAACGACCCGTTGTCAATGTGTCTCTGTAGCGAGTTGCTACCGACAACGTGAACGTCTTTGTCCATGGGAACAGGCCATCGCGTTGCCACGGTAACAATAACAATGGTTACCAAGGCGAGAGCCGTGTTATGCAGAGTGGCAGCAGGAGGAATGTGCCGGTTTGTTTAGCATGAGCTTGTAAAGCACAACGGGCTCTGTTTCTCTCGCGCGGGCAATTAACGAGTGACGTCACAAGTCATTTGAACGCAGAAATGTCGATTTGTATTACGTCTATGTCTGCCGTGTCCCCGTGCTCTAATGGGTTGGCCTGATGGTGATGGCATTCCACGGCCAGGTATATTGTGTCGCGGCGCGGTAATGGCCGCCTGCACGGCTTAATGGGTCACTAGTTGTCGCGGCGATTGCTGTTATGGGTGCGCGTTATGTTTGGGTGGCGATTGTTTCCTGAGATGGGACGTTGGTTTGTTTGGTTCACGTCAAGGTCGGCGGGAGGTTGGCGTCGAGACAAAGTTCCAGAGGGCAGCGTGTGTGTACAGCGTGGAGTCTGGCATCGAACCAGTGGCCTTTTGGCATTTCCAGGCCGATGTAGAGTTCCACAATCTGGTTTACAGATAGAAATGTCAGTGACACGATGTCATGAATATTGGCTCTGGATCAGATACTCTGGATGTGCATGACATGCTCATCCCCATGCTTTATGTTCATGACTCTGCCATGGAGTATATCTGATTGGTTCAGAGCCAATGTTCGTGTCAACGTGTCACTGACATTGCTAGCTGAGTGCTAAAACCAGCTTAGACAACGTTTGGCATGGTTGGTTGATATGAACATAACTTCAAATGTATAGTTTTTCTCTTTAAAATATTTAGAGCATATTTATCAGATACTTTTGGATAAAATCGGTGCAGACGATCCTTTGGCTCCATTTCCCCGAATTCTGCCATGCACATAGCGATCTAGGAGGCCTGCCCGCGGCGTGGTTTGGTTTGTCTATCTAACGAACCGTGACCGGCAGTGAATCCAGCAAGCTGTGCCCCGATGAATGGATCAGATCACGGCCAGTTCAGCCTCGCCCTGCGGCCGTCGAGCGGGCCTCGCTTGTTTGCCATACACGGTATCTTAAAGTTAACTATTTTTCACAGCCTTCTTTAGCTACATTCGAGCCATTGAGGAATGGGAATATCTTTCTATTTAGAAGGCACTCGTTGTTTGCACGGATACAAATTTCACTGTAGTATTCGAAGCATGGAGTCAGCTGATTTTGTGGAAGTCCGGTCACCCTTTTACAAATCACTGCATGGCACGACTGCGATGAGATCGACATTGGACCGTGGTCGCTTGGCTGTAGAGTGTAGACAATCGAGAAATGAACGGCATGCCTTGGTTTTGGCATTTTCTTTTTAAATATTAACTAGCCTCGTTTGCAGACGGATTAATGTCGAGTTCAAACTTGCCCACTCTCTCATCTCGCCGCTCCCGAGAGCAGAATTGCTCGGCTGCTGGTGGTCGTTATTCTCCTGTGGTTAATCTCCTGAAAGTGTGCTCAATTAGCTAATCGCCGCTAGACGATCGCCGCCCGAGCTTCCACGTCTCCGTGACAATTAACGGCCGTCGTGGTCACGTGACGACGTCGTCGCCATGGCGACCCTATAGCGGGCCAGGTCAGCGTTCGCGTGCAGCGCCCGTTGGACCCCGTGCTCGGTCCTGGGAAGTGCCACTGCCACGTCGACGATTCGAAAGCATTATTATCTTTTTCCCGAAAATGTTTTTCTTTAGACCATAGCAAAAGTCCAGCAAATCTTCACATACTTTGATGGTAAAACTTTGAGCCGTACAAAAGGCTCTACGAGCAGTTTTGCAACTCTTGGGTTGTGTCTGGAAGCAGTCGGTCGTCGAGGAAGATGCAAATCCACTCTCCTTAACGCGAAATGGAGTTCAACCTTACTTAACCTCTTTACTTATTCTTTGGTAAAATCTTTTCCTCTCCAGAATCTTATAGTTTCGTGCATATAGAGCAGAAACGCTAGTCCCGTGCTGTCCTAAACACTGAACATTCTTGGCTCTCAGGAGCTAGGAGGCCGTGATTATGAAGTGCCACGCAACTCTGGTGGAGTGATCGTCAAGTGGACGAAGCCTGCAGCGGCATCGGTGTGCCGTGAACGTGTTGCTGTGCGTCGAGTCTCAGCGGATGCTGGCTGGAATCTCACGTGGGAGGCTCGAGGAGGCTGTGGTCTAGGCATTGTCGCTCGTACATTACCAGCATAATCGCCTCGTAATGTCCTTACACCGAGCCGGTCGGCTGTCATCTGCAATTGGCGCCTGCGCTGCGTTCGTCGAGCGTTTCTAAGGAAAGGCACTTCTATGCAATTGTCTCTGACCGTTTAGCAAATTAGCAATTCCGATTTTCAATGGGCCGTTCCGTGCCGAACCAAATGGTGTTATATGAATAGACATCGTTCACGTGAAGCCTATGAAGGGTTTACATGTACATAAAGTATTTCTATTCTCATAGGTAACGGAATGTTTGTGGTTGCCACGCCGAAGTGATATTTTAGTGTCTACTGAGAGTAACATGTCCATTCGCGTCCGCACTCGGCGTCGTCGTCGACATCTCGCGATTAGCTACTCCAACTCAAAACCGAACCGAACTCTGGATCCTTGCGATGTTTGACCTTGAACGTGGCCGTGCATCAAGTGGAACACAAGGTGTCGAACATGGTCCGTCACGGTCCGTCGCGGTTTTTCAAAATTATTTACTTCGCTTATTGAGACTTGTAATCTACAAAATTGCATAGTATATTTGATATATTTTGGTAATGCGGACAACTTGAACAGGTACCATGGATATATGGATATGGTATATAGAGCTAGAATTGATTGCGCAAGGTCTGGAAACAGAACGAAATAGCAAAATTGGTGAATGGAACATGGTCATATTCCTGATAACATGTATAATATGGGAAGTACATGGGTTGAAATTGAAAACCAAGCATTAGACATCGACTGAAAACAGATTCGGACACACGCTGCACGGACACCGGCACGGCCCATTAGATCGCTAAGTGTTGTGCAGTCGCCGTCGTATACACAATGTGCACGCAATCCCACATAGCGTCCCCGACGGCGTGCAGCATTCGTGGCTAGACCAGACTCCCGACGAATGGGGTGCGATCCCTTCCAACGTCTCGTGTTGGCCGCATTGACTTCACCCAGTAGCCATCCCTCTGGCTGGACCCGCGATGACGCCACGGAACACTTGACTGTCACTCAAAGCTCGCAGTTGCCATCGGGCCGTGAGATCTGGGCACTCAAAAAACGGCCCTTTGGTGTAGCACGCCCATTCGCAGCCACGTGGAAGCAGCCACCCCATGCACTATTTCAGAGCAAAGGGCTCTAACGGGCTTTGATGATTGGTTTTGCACTGGCTTTGAGGGAGAAATGCCGGAAAAGTGAGACCCTTGGCGTAACGTAATAGGTCGGCACGGTCCGGCGATTCGATTTGGTGACTGTTTTATCGACTGTCCGGCCATCTGGAGTCTTCACCCCTTGAAAACAGGCGCCGGGGGCAGGACAATCTCGCAACGATCACTGCCGACCACTCAACTGTCTGCTCGCGTGTCGCTGAGCGTCCTCCAGGGGGCAGTGGACGTGAAGTCGGCGCCACCAGCCTGTTGATCGGCGAACAGGGAGACCCCGACTACGATTGCGGCCATCGGCGCTTGTTCTGGTTTGACCGTCGTTGGTCTGCTGAAACTCAATTCTGTTGTGGCGAATTCGCCTCTGGGCATCGGACATCCCAGGCTCTCGACTCCGGCATGATTACTTGTCTATATAGGAGGCTGTGATTCAGCAGCTCACGCGGTGAATCACGGCTCCGCAGTGACCCGACCGAGAAGCGCCCACGGCCTCCGTTACGCCGCGATCACTGCCCCGGCGTGGTGACGGGCGACCGGCCCCGGCCCCGTGGCTCACCCCGAGCACGTCCGTGCGCCCCGGGGACGCCACCTGCGACCGCAGACAGCCCCGATCGACGCGTGTGCGTGCGGCTGCGGTCGCCATTGTTGGCGGTACGTGTGCACCGAGCCTCGGGGCGTGGTTCGAGCTCGGGACGACGCGGGTCAGTGCAGTGTCCAGCTGGCTGTGACCTGCCTCAACGCGTCGCGGGACGGGCACGGCCAGTGCGGTGCACCCACGCGGATCGCGCCACGGCCTGCTGCGTGGGGCCATTTCGGCGCGTGGTCACCATCTGTATCGTCTGCGTCTGCGTCGCGTCGGGCGTCGAAGCCGGGACTCCTCGAGGCCCCCGAGGGCTCGGTGTGTGGTATGGGCCATCGCCGTGACTTTCACGTGGTCGCTGACTTGCCGGGGGAGGCGTCGTGACCGCGCTTTCGCCAACGAGTCGGCCTAGTTGGCTGTCAGATGACGGGATGGATGACGCTAGCCTTGAATAGAAGGGAGCCGAGGGTGCACCCGGTGCCGGCACGAAGGTCTGCTTCCGTCCAAAAGCACCAAGGGCTGGCCACCGCTCAGCCTTGTCCCTTTGACACACTGTGTTGGTGCTGTCCCTGTGGCACTAGTCTTTTGGCTGTCGGTGAATGACAGGCTGATTGTGAAGTTAGCCTGGCTGGAAGGGTGAAGGGGGTGGACCCGGTACCGGCACAGCACGCAACCTGCTCCTGTCCAACATCACCAAAGAGCTCGGTATGTGGCTTGTGGCGGTCACCCATCCGACATCTGCCGGCACGTAGTGTTGCTTAACTCAATGATCCAACAAGCAACAATGTTTCCTGAATATGATAAACATGAATGAAATGAGTTTTCAAACGAGTCCACGTGCGTTTACTAATTCCTCGACAAAATCAATATTACCACGAGGTGTTCCTACGCTAAAACGCCTTTGACACGTGCAAAATAAATCCATTGCTGGTTCCTGTTAGCACATCGAAGAAGCAGAAGCAGACCGAACCACCTTGTGTTGGATACCGAAAGTGAGCGAATGCACGTACGCGCGATCCTCCGCTGGTCGCTGCAGCACCAAGTGGCAGTGACGTGACGCAATCAGAAGTGCAAGCTGCGGCCGTCGAGAGCGAGAGTGAATCCAGCCGGCGGTGCAATTCGCTAACGGCTCGGCAATTAGCACGGCTAAATGCTAATTTGAATCGACAACAGTGTGGAGGGGCACGTGCCCCCCCCCCTTCCCCTCCGCCCCTCCTTGTGGAATATTGGAAGTCATTGCATGACAAGCAAGTCGACTTGTGCGGTATTCTGAGTTGCAGCCTTTTTAACTATAAACACATTGCAATTATGGTATAGGAACTTGAAGTTTTCTACAAGCTCGAGAAACAGTCCTCGCACGCGAGTAGCACGGGGTGCTGCTAGTACTTATACTTATATCCCCACCAAACAGCCTCAGTTATAAACAACAATCTGTCGTCCAAAATCAGATAGACGGGAAAGTATATTTTAAAGCACCGTTTCGAGAATTCCATTTTCATTTCAACCGCGATCATTTTCACTTTTGCAGCATTTCACTGCAAACGTTCTTGAAGTTGGCTATGATGCACTGTAAGGACTTTTCTTATCATTTTTATTCTCTGCAGTTGAAAGTTGAGTAACGAGACCTTTGATTACACAAGGCATGAAGTTGCCAGTATAATGTCATTATGAAAGGTCAAATCTAACGTCTAACGCCGACCGTCAAATCTTTGCCTCCCCCCCCCCCCTTCACCCGGCGTGATTCCCACGCCGTTGCATTCCACGCACAACGGACGCCGCCGATCGTCAATTGTCAACGCGCGCTTTGTTCTCCTAATTGACGGGTGGGCGTCGGCTGCCATGCGGCGGCGGCCGCGTCTGACAGCTGTCATCTGTCACTTTGACATTTCGGTCAGGCACGCGCGGCCTTGGACTGGTTCGCGTAACGCCGAACATGGCGCGAAACCCTCGCACTCTCGTTACGCCGAAAGTACCGCAAGTCATGCGACTCAAGGGCTGCTAAGGTCGCCGCGCCTGAGGCGATTCGTTTGGTAGGCACTTTAGATACTAATGTGTGCGTCGGCAATTGCAAGACTTTGCAATATGGCATTGCCAACCGAAATTTAGTCTGCAGCTCCACTTCAGCCCTCTCTCTCTCTCTCTCTCTCTCTCTCTCTCTCTCTCTCTCTCTCCGATCCACCTTTTTGGAGGAATAACAAATATCAGCCCCTAGATATATTGGTTATTGTAATTGGGGAGTGAAAGTGCCCACATGGCTTCATAGGAAATGATTTAGAGCTTGGTAAAGAATTTGACAGTAACATCAGTGGACTCCGTAAAAGCGAACCCGCCATCAGAGCTTGACCCGGTGAATGCTGGATTTTCCATTCCCGCAATTCACTGATACTGTTGGGAATGGGCGAGGGCTGGTAAAAGAAGGTGATCCCATTTCGTTTTGGCCGTTTGTTTTCGTGGCTACCACAGCGCCAAACGTCGTTCGTTCCGTCACGGTAGTGTTACCGTTTACGCCCTGTGTGCCGTCAGGGAGAGAACCACACACTGCAAATTGCTGCAAAGCAGGCGAAACGAACACTGCCATAATATTGGCTGCAGAGGCGTTGTCCCGAGACTGTCAAACGCCTTAGTATGACTGTTGTTCACTCGCAAGCTTATTTGGACGGCTAAAGAGTACTCCTGGGTGGCGATTATGTAAAATTTCGTATAAGATAACATTCGTTATCTCGACCAAATAACATTGAAATGCCCCTAGATACCGATTGTTATCCCTAGATACCGACCGCTAAAAAATTACATAATTTCCGCCCAGGTCCTGATTTATGATTCCTGATTTATGTCGCAAATTTGGAGCAATACCATGGGTGTCGTTAGTCCCGTAAAGTCTACACAACAGAGCCACCCTCTGGATTCATGTTTTAAAAAAATCCGCCTTTTCTGATCGGCCTGCAAATAAGTCGAGCTATAAGGGTTCAAACCCTTGAGATAAGTTATACACACGACACGTTAAATTAAGAATGGGAGAACAGAAATCGCTAAGCGGACGGCCTGCGCACGTTTACACCTTGGCTCTTCTAGCAGCAGTGGAGGCTCTTTGGGAGTGAGCACCGCTCTCCTTCTCAACGTGAAAAATACACGTGGGACTGCCGATGTAATGGCCGCCCCTGTCTGTCTAGTGCGAGTGTTTTGGCACGGGCATACCACGGCCCCTGTGATTGCGATGAGACGAGATGTTTGCCGCGCTGATCATTTGTCTTTGCTTTGTGTTGCAGGTGAGTGACGTCACGGTCGATGCACGGCGGGGATGAGCGTTCACGTCGCGCCGTGGCACGGTAACCCAATGGGCATTGATTGCCCCCCCCCCCCCCCCCCCCCCGCTTGGCGCGCCGCACCGAATTGCACCGAACGCAGACCGAAATACCGTCTGGCGAAATAAATTTGCATATTCTATAAAGAAGATATCCCATGCATGTAGATATTCAGAATCAGAACAGTATATTGTGGCATAAAAATTATCAGTATGGGCAGTTTTCACTATTTTTGCATTTGTATATCAGCAAGGGGCACCACCCTCACATATGCAAAAAAGTGACATAAACCTCAATCTTAGATCGCAAATTTAAGCTTATGTTATAGGACATCGGCTAGACGTACGGACTGCATGCAATTTTCAGTTTCGATTAACTTAGCATTGAAAACAAATACATTGAAAATATTAGGAATTAAAATACAATACAAATTCATTTCGAACTCTATGGCATTGGTCGCGATGAAAAAACGAGCTCTGGGTGGGTACAACAATAATTTTTAAAACTATACCTAAACTATGAGATCATCATGAGTAATGCAAATGCACCACGTCTGCAGTGAAAGTAAAACTAACGGCAATCTAACGCACAAACAGCCTCTACTTTACTCGGTGGCCGGCGCTCGGCACGCCATCTATAATTTCCGCCATGAACCCTGTTAGTTGCCGCGTTTGCCGAGCGATGGCAGCACGCGCACGTGCACGGCAATCTGGAAAGTGGCACGCGCGACTGTCAAGTGTTTTCGAACACCGGATACCGTTAGGCTAGGATCGTGGTGGCTGTGACATGCGGCTCACGACGTGCTTGGTTCACAATGCCAATCCCAGGCACGGCCGAATGCTGATTGGACCCCCTGGTGGCGGGTGATGGCTGCTAATCGTGACGTAGCAAATCCACTCTGTCATTCCGTCTGTGCTTTTGTGCATGGCCCAATCCCAATGGATTGTCAAAGACTGGTACTGTTAGTGTTCTCTAAAATTGGACATCGAACACAGATTTGCAGCTGTTTTAACTGTCAGCCGAAACGTGTTGCAAAGTTCGAATCTAGATGCTTAGAAGATTCTGCTTTAGGTATACATTCGGGTCCAGCCAAAAACGCCGAGTTATACAGTTATTATCGCCAACAGGTCATTCGAACATCGGTTATCAGATTCTTCAGCCAAGTTTGATAATTTCCATCCGCATGTCAGTCCTGGAATCACCACCGTACCTTCGGCCTTTTGGCTGATTGCTAGGAAGTGTGTTTATAAAGAGTAAGCCGGGGAAAATTAGTCTTCTCTGGTTGAATCCGACTTAAGGTCCAATTAGGGGGATAATCAATGAAAGCACGCTGCGTTAATGACACCCGCCTTAAAAACAAGGCGGATTTCAATTCTGGTACTGTTTTCGAAAAAGTTTCTATAAGAAGTTTCTTTGAGCTCAAACACGAGTACTTTTCTATACCTTATTACCTTCTCTATAACTAAGCCTTTACAGGTACTCTAGTTTATTGAAATCATTGCCATTGTTGTTGCAATTTGAACTCATCTGCTATATATCCACTGCTGCTGTAACAAAAAGCTCCAAAAACCACACTACGAAAGGAAATGATTCAGTCATCACGGGAGCTGCACATTAATTGTCTAACCGACACGTGGTGGCATCGTGCAATGCAGGCTCCTACATTACCGGCAGCTGGTGTGCGCATGTCTCTAGCAGGTGAGGTGACGCAGCATTCGGATGAGCCACCTAGATCCTCGACGGCAGAGTCGCTGAATACGCCCGCGGGAGAGCACACGGTTTACTGTTACCCAGAGGGCCGTGGGCAGAGCAGGCCACTTGCCAGAGCCACATGGGCACTTGGGTGACCTCGTAATCGCAGACACCTTGCGCGGTATGTGTGTGTTGCGACGATCCTAGTGGCGGTGTCGAGGAAAGATCGAAGTCGCCATGGGGTTGGGGAATTGACGTCGTGATGTTTAACGACGCACTGTTTTGACAACGGACCGTGTGGTTCTGATCTATTGGTGTCGGTGAATGGATGGTGATGATGAGGTGGACGTCGGATGATGATCCTAACCTAGTATAGAAGGGGGTAGGGAATCACGTAGCCCCCTCCTGTCAAAGAGCACCAAGGGTCAACGTCCCTTCCGCAAAGAAACAGTTGAGATCGACGATCAGGATTCCGTCACTAATGCATGCTGTCGCGAAGGATCGGTCATGGCAATGCGCGGGTGAAGTTGTTCATCTCGTGTTTCGCGAATGAACTGGTTGTAGTTGCGATGGTCACCCATCAAATATCGGACTCGGCGCAGTGTTGCTTAACCTGAGTTTGCATAAATCGCCAGATATGCGAGTCCTGCGCGGCTGGAACGCGGCACTGGAAGACGGAAGTAGAAGACGATTGGGTAAGACGACCCCGTGACGTCGTAAAATGCGGCTAAGACATCCATTTTACCTGGATAGCTCATGTGCATCATGTATATAGAGCAACGGCTACGTTAGAAAGATTACAGCTAGCTGTAGGCTGTAGGTGGACGTACAGAGAGAGGAATCAGCAGCGAGAGTGAAGCATGATATTGCGATAACACTATGCTAGCATCCCAAAATTGAATATAGCTTGTATAGGTCAAGGTATGCTTAGA
The DNA here is from genome assembly GCA_921293005.1 of Nemoura dubitans. Taxonomy (NCBI): domain Eukaryota; kingdom Metazoa; phylum Arthropoda; class Insecta; order Plecoptera; family Nemouridae; genus Nemoura; species Nemoura dubitans. The sequence continues at coordinate 53,611,823 of OV121073.1, forward strand.
ATTAAATCACATTGCATTGCGCGACCTATATTCGCGTAGCTTCTGCTGACATAGACACCGAATCACCTGTGTTAATTTAATTCATCTGTGGTGGTTCTGATGTCTGAACGTTTGAGCATGTGTTTTCGAGCTGGACTATTTCTGGGTCGGCTGGTTCTTTCGGATGGCCCATCGCGTCCATCGCGTGCCAAAGAAAGCTTTGCACCCAAGCGAACGACTTGAACAGCAGGACGGAAGGAAGGAAGGAAGCGGCTATCAGCGCCCCTGTCGCGCTCTGGCGACTCGGCGCCCAACTAGCGTGAAATTAGGGACCTTGTCTGGACTAAACACACACATCCACACGGCCGACTTGATGATATCGCGATCTGTCTAATCGCACGCTGCCGTCCCTCTACGCGACTCGCTTTCGTGGCAATCGTGGCGTGCCAATTGTAGAGTGTCGTGCGATTAACCGCGGCGGCGTCCGGCATCCTGCGACGCGACGGATCGGTCTCTGCAAACGCGCTGGATGCTTTTGTCTTAGTTTGTTTATTTTTGTGTGCTTTTATTTGCCGTGCTTGCAAAATGCATTGCGTTTAACTATTTTGGTTACACTTACCTAAAGTGGAATTTAACAATTTCATACTTTCTATACAAACGCAATCAAATATAAATGTCATTCACTGAAAATTATTTTATTGATCACTGCAGTGTACTTAAGTATCATCAAAATATCGTTTTATTTCGGTGAAAATTGGTTTATAGCCAATACTGAAATGTTTTACAGCCATAGCTGTAATCTCCAATCTTCCTTCTTGAAGAAAACATAAATTGTTTAACATATTATATGATACACACGTATACCTTATATATTACTGTCTTCAAGCCTATTTCAAACACTCGGAAAATAATTTAAAAAGTATACTACGTCGTTTTGAAGCAATTTCCCCACCATGGTGAATCCTAGAAAAGCGCCGTCGCTTCAAAATTTGGACCCGGTTTTACTATACCGGGAATATCGAATTCCCGCAATTCAACGATATTTCCAGTGAGAATGGCTTTGTCCATAAAGAGATGTTATGAATTTCGAAGATAAGCAACACTATATATTATATGCCCTGGCTCATCTTACGAACTTGCTGCACTGTTATGCAAAGTAATGCTATTGTACACTAAATTGAAGTTACATGCTCCCAGTAGCATTGGCAAGGCTCAGGCCGCCACTGGAGTTAAGCAATACCGCACTCAGTCACGCTTTGGATGGGTTACCGCCATGTATTTGGCAAGTTGTGTTCAAGAGAGAGGTTGGATAAAAGTGTTTGCTTGGTGGACACGAAGTTAAGCATCAATGCACCGAGTTCATACTTTGGATGGGTGACCCAACTGCCGCACACACATGCCAGCTTTGTTCGGTAGGGAAGGTTGGGGTTCTTTTAAGCCAAGGCACAATGGATTCAGTCGCCTTGGTTTGTGTGTCAACTCAGGAGTCTGGACAGCACGCGAATTGGCTGCAGTACGTCTTGTCATTCCCGTAACGTGACAGGCAGATATCGCGAAAGACAAATGGCAATCGTCGAAATTGGTCAAGCATATAATTGCGTCGAGCGGGTCGTGACACAGTTAATAAGTATAAGTATCTATTGAGCAGTGTCTTGACCGTATTTGCCGGCCCACACTAACGCGAATCCGATGAAAGAGATTATATTATGAAAATCTTATGGCTGGTCATAAAAAAATCACGATCATTGCCCGTGTAATTGGTGGAAATAAGTTCTCATTTAATTACAGAGATTTCATGTTATTGCATAAGCCCGCAAAGACTGTGGCAAGGATACTATAATAGTCCTTAGATTCAGTGAAGTTGATTGATACTTGCAATTACGCGGGAATCACGATCGAAACCCAAGAAGCCGTGGGTACGGACAAGTTGTTCTTATTGAGTTGATTGGCTCCATATAATTTCAAACCTCACGATCTCTGTGGATCGATCGATATACGTAGATCGATATCGATATATTATAGACCAATTATTGCCAAATTCTTTCGCTCCCCGCAAAGGAGCGGACACTCGCCGTTGCCTCTGTGCTGGACATTTCGTGACAGGGTGCTTGTTTCGCTCCCCGCCAAGAAGCGGACACTCGCCGTCGCCTCTGTGCATGGACATTCCGTGACAGGGTGCTTGTTTCGCTCCCCGCAAAGGAGCGGACACTCGCCGTCGCCTCTGTGCTGGACATTATGTGACAGTGTGCTTGTTTCGCTCCCCGCAAAGGAGCGGACACTCGCCGTCGCCTCTGTGCTGGACATTCCGTGACAGGGTGCTTGTTTCGGTCCCCGCAAAGGAGCGGACACTCGCCGTCGCCTCTGTGCTGGACATTCCGTGACAGGGTGCTTGTTTCGCTCCCCGTAAAGTAGCAGACACTCGCCGTCGCCTACGTATGTGCTGGATATTATGTGAAAGGCTGCTTGTTTCGATTTTTTGTAATCGTTTGGTTGTTGTTGTTGTTGCTGTTGTAGGATAAGCGTATTTCTATGTTAGGTTCCTACGTTAGGTTCCTGAAAATCGAAAGTTCCACCGCAAGTTTCCCAAGGAAGTCGAGCAGCCCGGCAGCAACGGAGAGCGACCAAGCGTGCCCGCGACATCCAACATCCCGGCACATGCGCACGCATGCTCCCGCCCGATTGGCAATTAGAGGCGTTTGAAAACACGACCCTGGCGTGCAAGCTGCCGAAAACGCGACGAAACCGGTCATCGTCGCTTCTTCGCCGCGGCGGCGGTGACCTTCGGCCAACAGATTCGCCGTGCGATTGAGCGTCTTCCGACGCGCGCAACCGATTCCGTTTCCGTTTAGTGTTAAAAAAAAACATTCGAGTAGCGCACGTCAGCACCCATCCACAGGTACATTCTGAACATGGTACGAAAACTCGTGTGCCTAACGAAATCACGAAAGCTGCAGAGTTTCATGCAGATCAGCTACAGTAAGACCCCAAATCCCGTACATTATCGTTTGCCTCGTTTGTATCGTTTGTCCCGTATGAAATGTGTGGAATTCTGCTGCAGTTCGCCACATTATCTACAGCTGTTGCGTTTAGACCAAGTTCGTGTCGCCTATATAACGGTCGAGAAATGCAGTTCGACATTTTACAATAGCGTCAAAGAAACAAGAAGAATATTCCACCAATTTCAAACCATTGCCCAAAATAAACTGTATTTTATAATTATATTTAGAGCTGATTGTAGGGGCTCGTTCTCGTAACGTTTTGAGAGTGCATACCTACTATTGTGCAGGGGAGGAACACGTCAATCGTATAGACCTCCGCAATCTTTTCACGATTTCATCGGTTATAGTACTAGTATAGGTATATCCCGATTAGCGTTGAATAGGCTTTATTATTAGGCAAAGAATTTACGACCAGAGTAAAATGACAATATCCAATGTGATGTCAGAATATGGGTCTATAAAATGAAATGTAAACTTGGGTTTACGGTAAACCAATTATAGATATATACGCTCAGATCTATACTGAATCTCGTGGAGGGTATCCCCCCCCCCCCCCGATTTGATGACCGTTGCAATTATCCGCTATATAGCTGCGATTGCATTTAAGTAGACCACTCATGCACTAATGGACCTTGCTGCATGTAGGCGTTCGGTAGACCTGTCCGGATGAGACCCAAGCGAGTCGAGACGAATCTTCGCGAAGAGACGCTGCTTTTGCATCGCGCCGACGAGCTAGTGCCGGCCGCGGATGCCTGCCGGGTGCACGTTTGACACACTTGTCGCGCAGCATGCAAATCGCCCCCCTCCCCCCCCCCCCCCCTCCACGGCCACAAGATGCGGTTGCCCTCTACCTCCGGGGTGTACGCCGACGCCGCTCACAATGGCGATCATCGCGGGCAAAGCGAACACGCGGTTTCTCTATAGTAAAATCGGACTCAATTGTTTTGTTTTTCTCTCAAAATGTTAACGAAGTCAGCCCCCAGCGCGGGTTTGCTAGCGCGTGTGTGTTCTATTTCAATTGGCGTACCGCAGGGTATCGAATTGAGCCCTTGCGGCCATTTTAGTCGCTGCTTTCGCTGCTCTCCACGCACGGCCACCCTGAGGCATCCATCCTCCTATGTGATCCCACGCAACCCGGTCTCTACGATAGCTCATTAGGCAATGGGACAGTTCTGATGTGTAATTTTGTCGATTTTAAGTTTGTTGAAACTCTCCAGTTTCCACGAACATATTTTGATACACTTCAGCTCGTCGCAAAGTGTATATGTTTACAAGAGTTTACCTTTGTTTGAAAAATTTACCATATAGAAAAGTAAAATATCTTGGAGATTTGATTAGGGCCGATTCGACAAGTGCCTCAACCCAGAGTTAAAGCAGGAGCTAAGTTATTTGTCACGGCAACCGCCAATAGAATGCCGTGGAATTCATCTGTTACTGAGGATTAGACGCTGAACCCAGGGTTAAAAATTATTGTAAAACTGACCCTTAAGAATATAGACGTGGATAGTATACCTATGCCTATATACAGTGCATCAACCGAACAACAAAACGTTTCAAAAAGTGCAAACTTTTCAAATCTCTTCCGATAAGCTTCGCAACGCAACTTTCCCACATTTTCCCTGCACTGCACTGCAGAGACCCCTTTCCGCTCCCCAGCCGAACCTATCACACGCCCGACCCGGCAGATCGCCCGAGGACTGCCATCCAGCATGCCGTGTACATGCGCGTTTGTCACGCACGTCACGGCACCCTGATTCCCGGTACGCCCGGCACCCCGTGCGTGCCGCTAAACGGACCGGGCCATGAACCTCGGCCGGCGGCCGGGAGCATTCCTCCAAAAGGGTCCGCGACGACGACGACGACGACGACGACGACGACGACGACGACATCGGAGCGATCGGAGCGATCGGCCAGGATCTCCGCAGCGACCTCTGGTTGGGTGGTGAAGGTGAACACCGAACGAAGCTGGGACAGCTTGGTTTTGTTTGCGATTGCATCACATGTGCAGGATAGCTATGTTTTCATGGCCAGAATAAAAACGACGTTTGTTTTTAAATGTGAGAAAAAATATCTTCTTTGCGGATTGCTGGTGGTACGTTATATGGGATTGCTGCGACTTTTACCGTATTATGTATTCGATTCGTGTATATACCAAGGGTAATTTTTTTAATGACAACTCCAGACTCGTAACAGTGCACTGCTCGGTTTTTGTGAAATTTCTACGCCGGTCTTGTGGATCTTTTGGTGATGCCAGCTGCTGTACTCAACACCCATGGTTGGTTTTTTGCATTCAAGATGAGATTTTTTAATTTGATGAGATTTTTTTTGCTCCCTGCCAAAAGAGTGGAAACAGTTTAAGATATAGAGAAGGAAGATTTTAGGGCATATGGATCCAGGGGGCGGTGTGTGTCAATCTTACGGCAAAAAGCAATGAATCGGTATACCTACCTTATTTGAGTGAGAAACTCTAAAGTGTGCTTCCGTATGTAATAGAATGAGTGTGATTTTGTAATTATACAACCACCAGTCATAAATAGCTGGTCCACGTTGAAATAAATTTGATGACAACTTCGTGACAATCGCCCTGCAGCTGACAGCAATAACCGGTAATTGAAATGGGATGGGATGAGACGGTATACAATCGAGCATTTACGATCCGAAACTCTGGGATTGAATTTCAACACCAAAATGTGTTCGTGTTCCTATATCATAGCATCTTTATCTTCACTCCTATTCTTATCCGCGTTTTGAAAGCATATCTCCAAAAGTACCATATTCGCAGACTGCTAAGCCGTGCAAAACCGGAAGGGCACATTACCCTCAGTGGCGTAGCGTGAATATGATGCGCCCCCCCCCCCCCCAAACCAGGTGACCAGGGTTGGAATGGGGGAAAACCCAGGGTTGGAATGGGGAAAAACCCAGGGTTGGAATGGGGGAAAACCCAGGGTTGGAATGGGGGAAAACCCAGGGTTGGAATGGGGAAAAACCGGCATTTCAGAAAAAATACCGGCCCATGAGAAAATTCGTTTCGTCTCCCGAAATTTTACGAAGGCAATCCCTAAAAAAATCGTCTCCCGAGATATATTTGCGCCCCCCAAACCCCCGCCCCCCGCACCGCTGGGTCTGCGGGGGCGGTCGCTACGCCTCTGATAACCTACCCTGCATCAATACCCGTGGATGTACACTTCTGGTATGGTGCATGTCTTTAGCAGGTGAAATGGTAATGTTGTGGAGAGATCCTCGCTAACCTTGGACGCAAAATTGCGATGCGAACACCCCCTGGCCTGGGACCGTGCGCAATGCGCTCCCCGGCAGCGGCGAAAGTGCAGGCCACGTCGCTCGCCCACACATCGCCCACCCATCGCCCACCACGCAATCAGCCGCGTCCGACAACCGAGCCGGACAAACGCCCTGGGCCCGCGCGCCTCGGCCTTGCTCGACACGCACCCAGGCACGCCACTTGTTGCATCGGCACTCGACAGTCTCTGGTTCGACTCTCTCGGCTCGCGTTCGGCTCCGTTCGCCGAGAGTCCGAGGTGCTCGCTTGGACCGTGCTCGACCGCTCCATCGGCAGTCAGTGTCCGTGCGCCTCCGAGACCGCGTCGTCCGTCGTGCTTCTCTAACGCCCCCCCCCCCCCGTCACCGTCACCGTCTTTCGTGCCGCCAACCGCGGGCGTGCAGAGTTCATCGAGCACAGCTTCCTGGTCCAGCGGGCCGTGAGACACAGCCGCTGAGATCCTTGCGGTCTGCGCCTTGTGGATCCTAACATCTTCTCGCAGCAGCCGAAGTGCTGTCATAGTGGCCGTGTTGACAGTTGCTGTGACAGTGTGCGTGTTTGACAGTGATACATTCGGTATTGAAAGTGTCTGACATTCTCCCGTGTTTTTGACAGTTTGAAATATCTCTTATTGTTAGTGTTTCTGAAAGTGTGACATCCGCGATTAACAGTGGTTTTGTCGGTTTGACATTCACTTTTGACAGTTGATTAGCAGTGTTTGTTTCGTCAGATCAGTGTGCCGTTGGAAAATATATCGAATCTTCGCCTGTTGTGCAAGACAGAAGTGGCGACTCTCGTACAGGGCTAGATTCACCATCCCGGCGACCGAGGGTCCTCCGAAGCGGACACTCGTCACGAAGGGCAGAGGACACCCGTTCAGTACGATGCCGTCATTGGCACCAGGATCGGATCGTAACATCGGGATCTAGAGAGTCATTTCACTGGCTTTTATTGCCATGTGAAGGCGTGGGCTGTTTTGACCTCAGCCACCCAACGCAGCGCGGCCATAGCAACACAGAAAGTTCATAGCAACGAAGCAACGCACACGGGCGCCAATCAACACAACAATACAACAATCGAAGTGGCACCGGGCGTTGCTGGGGCAACCTCTGACCCCGACCACGGCCCTCTTGGGACTCGCGAGATTTCGTGGGTTTCACCTCCATAGGCTGTGAGTGCAGCTCCACGTGCCGGTGACATTTGCCTCAATAAGGCGGTGACTTTCGGTGACGCACCATTCACAGTGCCCCGTCGATCGCGTGCTGGACATCGACAAGGCGGTGGTTCAATACTTGCGCTGTCGGCCACTGCTTCTTGGATCACGAGCGCGCGAAGAAAGTGGACATTGCCACAAATAAGGTTGCATAGCGACGCTGAACTTTGCAAATCAAACAGCGAGGAATTTGCACGAGTGGCAAGGGTTCGCCCAAGTCCCGGCGTTGCTGAAATCTCCGCCAAACCTCCGCCAAACCTTCGCCAAACGTTCGCCGAAGTTTCGCCAAAGTATCCGATGGCTTGCGTCGCGCGCATCCCCGGCGCCGCCCAGCCGTCGGGGTGCCGAGTTCGAGGCTCGTGGCGCGACTACCTCGACGCCGACGCCGACGTCGACGACGCCGAGCTGGAGGACGACGAGGACGACGAGGACGGCGACGAGGACGGCGACGACATGGAGGAGGACGGCGACTCGTTCGAGGCGTTCAGTGATACCTGCGCCGAGCCCGACTCCAGCGACCTGGACCTCGACCTGGACCTGTTCGAGCCCGGCGCGTGCGCGTGTCACGACGCCGCGACGCCGCGAGCACACGGCGCCAGTCTGATGATGCTCAAGGGACTCGGTGAGGACCGAAAACGCCCCCCAACCTCCCCTCCGCCTCGAGGGAGGGGGGCGTCAGCGAAGGGTGGATTTAAACTCCTTTAGGCATCGGTACAATTTACAAAACCGAATCCAGTCTGCCAGTCCAGTCTTTGCCAGGGCACGTTGGTTGTGTCAGAAACCTTTTCGCTATCAAATATGGGCAATGTCAGTTTTTTGGACGTATTTGCGTCCCACCTACGTTCTATACTTCTCTTTATATTCTCTATATATAGTCTGCATTGAAGTCCCTCGCACGTATGTTTGAAACCAAACACCATACATCGTGATTGCACACGATATCATGAACTCTTGAACATTCTCTCTAGGCCGATCAGAGCCAATGTTCATTACATCGTGTGCATGGCATTGCTATAGCTGCAAACCCAGCTAGATTGGTCCAGAGGGAAGTGTTCATTACATCGTGTGCATGGCATTGCTATAGCTGCAAACCCAGCTAGATTGGTCCAGAGGGAAGTGTTCATTACATCGTGTGCATGGCATTGCTATAGCTGCAAACCCAGCTAGATTGGTCCAGAGGGAAGTGTTCATTACATCGTGTGCATGGCATTGCTATAGCTGCAAACCCAGCTAGATTGGTCCAGAGGGAAGTGTTCATTACATCGTGTGCATGGCATTGCTATAGCTGCAAACCCAGCTAGATTGGTCCAGAGGGAAATGTTCATTACATCGTGTGCATGGCATTGCTATAGCTGCAAACCCAGCTAGATTGGTCCAGAGGGAAATGTTCATTACATCGTGTGCATGGCATTGCTATAGCTGCAAACCCAGCTAGATTGGTCCAGAGGGAAATGTTCATTACATCGTGTGCATGGCATTGCTATAGCTGCAAACCCAGCTAGATTGGTCCAGAGGGAAGTGTTCATTACATCGTGTGCATGGCATTGCTATAGCTGCAAACCCAGCTAGATTGGTCCAGAGGGAAATGTTCATTACATCGTGTGCATGGCATTGCTATAGCTGCAAACCCAGCTAGATTGGTCCAGAGGGAAGTGTTCATTACATCGTGTGCATGGCATTGCTATAGCTGCAAACCCAGCTAGATTGGTCCAGAGGGAAATGTTCATTACATCGTGTGCATGGCATTGCTATAGCTGCAAACCCAGCTAGATTGGTCCAGAGGGAAATGTTCATTACATCGTGTGCATGGCATTGCTATAGCTACAAACCCAGCTAGATTGGTCCAGAGGGAAATGTTCATTACATCGTGTGCATGGCATTGCTATAGCTGCAAACCCAGCTAGATTGGTCCAGAGAGAAATGTTCATTACATCGTGTCACTGACATTGCTATAGCTGAGAACTTTCAGCTTTAAACACTCACGATCGAAGTAGGGAAATAATTTTGCACAGAACAAACTTGTGAAAGGGAATAATACGGTAAAGACACAAACTTATTTTCTAAACCAAAGCAAACTACCAAATTGCGTGTAAAGGTATCCATGCCATGCCGGCCCGTCATATCGAAGCACCGAGATCAAACCGGCCTCGAACCCGTTTCGCCGTTTCCACGGCAACACGTTGCGTAGCGGGCCCGCGGGTTAGTTGCCGGGCAACGGCGGGTCATCGCCGACTGCGATCTCGAGACAAACGCTCCCACACCGGCTGGCCCTTGCCGTCGCTGGCAGCTCTAATTGGGCGTAAGCGCGGACAAAACGCTGGTTTGTGTAGGTTCACACGGGGGGACGACGGGAGAGGGAATTGTAGCGTTAGGTGTTGCTACCAAATTCCTTGTTACCTAGACATTCCGAAACACATGTGGGTGCTAATTGCGTTTGTTTCCGTACAGAAGCAGAGGACAGTGATGAGCGTAACCTCGAACAGGGAAATAGGCAACGAGCGGCCCGCGACCCGTGTCCGGCCCGAGGAGGGTATAAGACTCCAGCCTGTGATCTTCGTTACTTATACATGTATCAATCACTGAATTAGGACTACACATTCGTTGCTGCACTTAAAGTAATGGGACACTGTAAAACATCAGTCAATTTGGGGGATTTTTTGCGGAATTTGCTTAATCTTCCTTCCCAAATATCTTTTTCCCCGAACATCGCTCGCAATGCCCTTGCAAATGAATACCTTTTCCGTGTGACATTTAAATTACAGAGAGGACAATGTAAGAGGAAAAGTGGTATGGACTTGGTGACTCTAGGAGTGAATCCCTGTGCTTTTATCCCAATGTTTTTATGTGTATACTTTTCCTTCGATTCGTTTTAATCGTTGGTTTCAAAGAGCACGTAGGTAATTGTCTTGTCGAGTGCGAAGACTGCGGTAATTGGAGAGGGAAATGTAACGTTATAGAGGTTACCGCACTCCGTTTTCGGCGCTAATCGTTTGGTTCCGTAACAAAACCACGAGACCAGACAGACGCGCCTTGTTTTTAAAGAATTTGTCCCCCAAATGGTATATGTATACATAGGGGCTGTCAGATTCAATTATCTGGTACAAAATAGGAGAAATCATTTGTTTGGTTGCCCTTTTATAGTCTTGTTCCGAAAGTAAAACCTGCACATTAACCAACATTGCATGACGGAGTAATTTTACCATGCCATGGTTTTACCATGATTTGTCATTTTATTTCAAATTCCACCTCGGTTGTAAAGAAACTGTACGAAATGCAGACACATGCACGGTTTTACTTGGGGTGTGAATCGGTCGACCATGTTCATGGCAATACCTCAGTGACGTTTGGTGACGTAAAAGTGCAAACTCAGACTTTTTAAATTAAGAATGCGATTAATCAAACATAGTTTGATCAAAATTTGTTAAAAAATTTGAGACTCCTGCACATTTCGAACGTAATTCGGGTATATTAGTATATATATATATATATATATATATATATATATATATATATATATATATATATATATATATATATATATATATATATATATATATATATATATATATATATATATATATATATATATATATATATATATATATATATATATATATATATATATATATATATATATATATATATATATATATATATATATATATATATATATATATATATATATATATATATATATATATATATATATATATATATATGTCTTGTCGTGACAGTCTCCAACTCCGGACTATATATATATATATATATATATATATATATATATATATATATATATATATATATATATATATATATATATATATATATATATATATATATATATATATATATATATATATATATATATATATATATATATATATATATATATATATATATATATATATATATATATATATATATATATATATATATATATATATATATATATATATATATATATATATATATATATATATATATATATATATATATATATATATATATATATATATATATATATATATATATATATATATATATATATATATATATATATATATATATATATATATATATATATATATATATATATATATATATATATATATATATATAGTCCGGAGTTGGAGACTGTCACGACGGGCCGTGACCAGAAGGGCATGGAGGACGCTGTGGGCGATACAGGAAGCTGCCCGCCGGTAACCTGTTGCATCGGGAACCTGTTGCACACGGCACGTGGGCTCCTGCCGAACTAACGGCGCTCGCATCGCCGGCATGCACTTGTTGCATTCATGGGCCCACGTGGGCGCCGGTGGTCAAGCCGGCCGTGTTTGGCTATAGGGTCAACACTCGCGATGGAGCATCTTTGGGGCGGTGCATTGATACTTGCCATAATACAGCGGCAGTTAAACATTAACACTGCACTTAAGGATTGCATTGCCAATTTGGGTAGTTGATAGTCGTAGGTTGATTCAAATCTACCTACCTCTCCCGACGCAGAACTGGGCATGTGTAGGTAGGTGTAGGTGTTTGATGGTCACTATATTCACGGGTCACCCATCCAATAACTGACTCAGCGCGATGTTGCTCAACTCTTAGCGAGAAACAATTTCGTTCTGGCATTTTGCAAGTCCTGGAAACGAAGCTAAAACTCGCACAGGAGCGAAAGGACGCCCGTGCACGACGACGCCGTCGTTAACAAAGAACTGTGAATCTATTGGGGGAATAATTGATACATTTTCGCCCACCGACGGCGACTCAATCCTTAGCCAAACCCACAGTATAGCTGTCGACGACATTCGCACAAAGTCATGGCAGCGTGGAGGCGTCTCATGCTGATTGCTGATTGCCAAGATCGAGGAAGCCTTGGCCGAGCCACGGTGTGCAGCCTTCACCTTGCCAACGTTCCCATGGCGACCATTGTTGCAGCGAACACGCCACGCCGTCGGCATGGTTACCTGTGATTAGCACATGCCTCGGACGTATCTCTGTGGCCGGGTCTGTCCGTTACCGTGGATACCTCTGCGGTTAGCGTGTGTCAACCGTGAGAACGATACACCTCGGCCGTGACGACGCCCATCTCGCCCACGCGCGCATATTTAGCCGTTAACTGTCTTTGAGTTTGAGATAGCGCATCCAGTCGGCTTTGTCTTGGAAGCCATCGCCTTCTGGGATCTCAAGACACTGTACCACATCATCCAAGTGGCCGGACAGCCGAGCGAAATCACGGCCACCTTTCTTCCAAGATCGCATTCGTCGCGGCTAGCGTATCATCTGCCGCGGCGGCGGCGCGCTTCTTCTGTTTTTCTTGTTGCTCAGGGTGACACACTGAACTGATCGCCGCGGCCGATGGTAACCTAGAAACCGGACGCTGGTCGCTAGGCAACGGTCGTACGTATCTACTATCTAGGATCTCTACGCGCGCGGCATCGTTGGCATGATTGGCCTGTTGGCAGACAAAGAGCGTCGATTTGCGTACAGTGCAGCAATCACTCAAGGTGGCCGTGCCACAGCAGTGCAGGGTGTGCTGGTGGTAGTGGAGGGCCATAACGATCCCATTTCGCCAACGGGGGAAGGGGAGGGGGGATAATGTGCATTTCTATAACTCAGCGTTCGTATTTTGTAAATAAAACGGATGAAATTGGATGAAATTTACTAATTTTGTTGTCAGAAATGTAACAGTTTATATACTTTCGCACCTCTCGACCAAAATGGAAAATGTTTAGCAAGACGACAAGAAACACGAAAGCTTGCCTTGTATATAGCGTATTCTAGTAAATAACGGAGGGTATGCATTAAAAGTGGGGGGCGGGCTGGGGCGGGGGGATGTACCCACGAACACCCCAGGGTATATATACAGACCACATGCGCTGTAGTATAATAAGTCATTGTCCATTGTGAAGATGCAAAGCTGCAGTGGACGGGCATTAGGGAGGCCATGGATGGATAGACGGCAACAGGTTGCATGCGCGATGCAGCGAAAGTGCAGCTGCACTCGGGGACACCTGCAGCAATGCACATGCACAGAAGTGCATGTAGGTGCATCGCTATAGGAGGCGCATCGCGGAACAATTGTGCCGCTCGCGGCGGCACTCCGGTGTGCAGTGACGACCACACGGACATGGCGCTGACAGTAATGAGTTTTGGAATAGAACATGGCCGCTATGCATTGTGTTTGTAGCTTGATAATGCAGCATTGTGTCTGCAGCGTTGTTTTGTATCATTTGATGTCATGCAGTAGGCGCGGATTGATAATTGGATTCGGCGCAAATTGCTGTGTTTGATGTGCTGATGTCGTACAGTAATCGAGACGGATTGACGATGCTTCGGGGATTGAATCCATCGCGGCTTCAATCCGTCGTTTAAACTCAATACCACGAATTAAGGCGGACAGTGGATTTTCATCTTCTATAGGGAGGACATTCACTGCTGCTGTATGGGATGTGTATAATGTTTCCAGAACCTTCGGTCTATAACGTTGAGGCATAAAAAATGCTCTATATATTACAAATAATGGACTGTTTTGTCTATGCAATCTGGTCAGTATGGTGCAGCCGCCGAATGCCCGGTTTTACCAAACAAAAAGGAATGCAACTGTCAATCAAATGTAGTGAATTCAATTATATAAGTCCTTTATATAATAAATATTTAACTCTCTGTGCTTCAACCCAGAGTTAAAGTAGGCGTTAATTTATTTGTTATGGCAACAGCCAATATGATGCCGTGGGATTAATGTCTTTCTGATGGTTAAACGCATCTGAGTTCAAAAATATTGCAATATCCGGTCATGCAGTTTAAACGACGCAAAACTATGCTCTGCGCGTCCTCACGTCGGTTTTCGGCAACATCCGCGCAATAGCGTCACGTGTACCGTTCGACACTTGTTACTGGCTCGTTGTCATGCTCATGACACTTTGTTTGTCCACTTTGTTTTGTCGCTCGAGACAACTGCACACCGGCGCAGTGGACATCTGTTGCTCGCGTCCATCCGGGACTACGGGCACGGCCAACTCGATTACGCAGTTTCACGCGCCGGCTGGACACCCCTGCTTCGATCAAGCAAGCGCACTCGATTATGCAACTTGTTGCTTCGATTCATTCGGCAACTGCCAATAAAAAGCAAGTGCCGACTTACTGGCCGTGCGGCGAATGCTTAGGCAACAGTGTTGCCGAAAACACAGGCCGGGCGGCCCCGGTTCCAATCAATCACAATCACTGCCCTCTGGTCCATGCGCGCGCCTGCACATTGATGGTCTTCTTACCCGTGCGCGGCGGCGACTGTCCCGATAAGGGCACGGCCGAGTGGAGTCGGGTGTGTGCGTGTGTTTCTGGAGCGGCAAAGAAAAGAGAGAGAGTGCGTACGGCGACGTGACGGAATCTATGAGGCGGTGGAAAGCACGCGAACCGATCACCGACTTTGTTTGTGTGTCGTAGGAATATCACCGCAATGCAATGAACCTTACAGTTTACAGTAGGGGGGATAGAGAATAGAGGGATGGTCTTTCAGATATCGAATACGTATTACAGTTTGTTTATACAACAAAAAGTTGACGTGACTAAAAAAGCGGATGCCGGTAATAAACAATCTTTGCCGTGCATGGAGGTCACCGAAGTTAAGCAACTTAGCGTCGAGTCTAATATTGGATGGGTGCCCTCATTCACACGCGATTGCAGGCTATTTCCGGTATAGGAAGATTGTGGTGTTAGATCGGGGATGACGAAGTTGCGCGGATTTGTGAAGGAACCCTGTTGTTCGCGTTGAATCGTTCTCCGGGTGCTTTTCAACTTATAGACATACTTTTGACGACATAGGTTTCCCGGTCTAAATTCGGTTCATCGTCATCTCTATCATCACCCTCATCATCACACTCTTCATCACCCAAATCATCACCCTCATCTTCACCCAAATCATAACCACATGTCATGCACCGACGCCATTAGACCAGTGCACACTAAATCAATGAAATCAGTTTAGAGTGGAGAATGGATCTGATATTGGTTTACCTACCTACATAACGATCTTATAGCTAATCATGGGAATGGTTTACGCTGGCATAGATTTGGTAACTTCCTCGAGTAGGTAATGCCATCATAAGATATCATACATACTTTCTAATGTTTATAAAGATCGTAGCTCTGCCCGGTACACTTAGGTACCATGCTATGGCAGTTCCTCGAGTAGCCAACAAGTACACTTAGGTACCTACTATACGCTTCTTGCCATCTGTCTCAGTCTGTCAACCAATAGCGAGCGATCTGTCCTGGTGCGCTGCAAATGCAATGACTCGGGGATTTAACTGCACGCAAATGTTGCGACTCGCGTTGTAAGATAAGCGTACCGCTATATTTTTGCCGATAAATCGATCAATAATAATTAGCTCTTTCTGATTTCTGCATGTGAGTTTAGCTTATAGACGGTTAGTTTCATTTTTTAAATTACGTTTCAAATTAGTGAAAGTAAACAACACATTTAAAAAAAACTATTTTACAGTACACATTTTCCGTATTTTAAAGTTTCACGAGAAAATTAATAATGACTTTCGTCGTTAGGGCGTAGGCAAATGAGTGAAGTAAGTTTACTGAAAAACTGTGTAGCGCTTTAATTGTGTAAAAACCAGAAGTCCAATTTTGCTGAAAAAGAAAAGCGGCGGATCCATTTTGATTTGATTACATCCACTGCTTTACTAAAAAGTTCGTTAGGATCAAATCAGCCTTTTAGCCTGTATAGAGCGCGCACAAACAAACAAACAAACAAACAAACAAACAAACAAACAAACAAATAAATAAACAATCAAACAAACAAACAAACAAACGAAACACCATTGCAGCAAATTGTCCTAACGTTGCGCGCGCCGATTCGTGTGTTCCAGAGGCGGGTCCTGCGATTGGTCAGCGCCGCACGCCCCTGGCGGCCTGGGAGCCGTACTTCTGCGTCCTGCTGCAGGACGAGCAGACGCTCACCGCCTACCGCAGCGAGGAGCTCTCCGTAAGTCCACTGCCCCCCGTGTCTCAGCAGGATCTTCACAGGACCTTACCTGGACCTTCTCAGAACCTTTCCTGGACCTTCTCAGGACCTTTTCAAGACATTTTGATTACCTTTTTAGGACCTTTCCTGGACCTTTTCAGGATCCACAGCCTATTGTAGCCCTGCTGAAAATACTAGCCTCATGATGTCAATGGTATACGATTGTCGATTTAGCACGATCATGTTGATCGTGGCAAGATCGTGTACGAGCTAGTCTGACTCAGATCTTGTAATATCGTGGTGTGTGGTTTGTTCGAGCAGGGATTTATACTAAAAACTGCACTCAAAGTAAAGGGCTACCAATTTAATAGAACGTTAATATAACTCAACTCACTTTATATAACTCTGGGTAGACGGCGTTTACTCATAAGCCATTAAAGGTATACTACAATTAGGTGAAGTTCTAGTAGTTGTAGTTTGTGCGAAAGCATACTAACCACTCTTGATATTGGTAATTGGTATATTTAATATATTCTAATAATGGTTCTATATGATGGAATTAGTTTTAGTGCGCAGCATATAGCCGCAATTTGGACGAAGGACTTGCACAAATTGAAAGCCTATACAACTTTACAACTCACAACTTAACAATTTTACAACTGTAACAACGTTCGAGCAGCAGCTTCCTAATTGTTTGCCTCGGCTTGCGTGCTGTCCTCACATTTCTATAAGTACTAAC
Organism: Nemoura dubitans; assembly: GCA_921293005.1. Lineage (NCBI taxonomy): Eukaryota > Metazoa > Arthropoda > Insecta > Plecoptera > Nemouridae > Nemoura > Nemoura dubitans. The sequence continues at coordinate 53,628,998 of OV121073.1, forward strand.
CCAAGGGAGCTCTGCAGCAAAGGCCACATTGCCCCCCCCCCACCCACGTTTGATTTCGAAAATGAAATGAGTATAAACTACGATCAACTTCAACTTCACTCTGGAGTTTAGAAAAGTTTAATGTTTACTGTAAAAGTTTACTGTAATGTGACACTTTACTATACAATAAACCTACCTACTGTAGTGCAGGTACAGACAGAAAAATCAAATCTTCATTCAACTCTATCTTCATTTGATCAATTTTCAGTTGATATATTTTTAAATTAATCGACCATGAGTTGATCGATTTTCAGTTGGTCGGTATTCACATTCAATTACCGGTATGATTTAAAATGATTCTGAGTGATTGCCCAAAACACCCCAATTCTCTGCGCCTGCGCTCCAGGGTTGCCGTGGTGATGGAAACAACTGACTAACGCTAACCCACGCCTTCTTGTTCTCTCTTTCTTCTTCCACACGCGGCCTTCTAGATTTTCCCTGGGACTCCTTCGCGACCGCGACTGCACTTGAAGAAGGTAGGACTCGACGCTCCGAGACATGTCTCTCGAAGTCGCACGCTGTTTCGAGTAGGCATGTGGCGATAGCACCCCCTTAATTTTGCACCCCAAAGTAATTAATCATGTATACATGAAAGTAGTTTGTTGTCGCTTGTATTGAATTCGTTCCCATGTCGTTTGAGAAGAGAAGGTCAGCCACAATCGAACATCCACCAGCTCACCATGTTGGTGATGAAATTGGTGATGGTGAGCCTGTAGTTAGCTTCTCTTCTCAAGATCAAAATGTAATTGAATATACCAGCATGCAAATCGGATACAAGACTTTTCGGAACCATAAAACCAAATTCCAAAGTAGCAATCTGTTTTTTTTTCTCGCTGGTGAACGAATGTTGGTGTCATTGCTTTTTTGCACCGTTTCCGTGTTTGTGGGTATGTCACATCCCCCCCCCCCCATCGCAATCACGTGGAAACATGATGGCCGTGGTCAGTGCGGTTGAAAATCTGCCGGTCATCGAGAAGGCGCTGACCACCGCGCGCCGATCCACTCTGCATAATCTAGTTCAACAATCCCTCGGACTCCCGAGCGAGATGCACGGCCAATCGGACACCGCACACGGCACCGCACACGGCACCGCGGCCACCTGACGATGCATGTGTGTCAAAGACAAGTGCCGGTGCCGCGCGCGATCAGCCGCGGTCGGCACCGCGGCCGGGATGCCGATTAGAGCCGCTGCCCCGGTTACCGCGATAGATCTTCTGATGTCTCGGGCGCCGGCGCAGCGTCACAGCTGCACTGTGGCGATGACGTCATGAAGAGATGACGTCATTTTCTGTGTGCGCGGGTCAGGGGTCAACTGGACCGGAGCGCGCATGTCAATTGATGGACGAACCGTGGCACTGGCTGGCTTTTGTTTGGGAAGGTTGGTAGGGCGGGTTCTCGAATAGGCTGGCTTCTGTTTGGGAAGGTTGGTAGAGTGGGTTCTCGACTAGGCTGGTAAAATATAGCTGGCAAAGTAAGTCCTTACTTACTCTAGGTAAACCGTTCAAAGTAAAACCTTCCCAGTCTTCCTAACATTTACCTTACTATTTCGAAAAGTGTCTGAAATCTCCGTTTCAGTGTTGATCAAGGTCTTAAGCTTAGAGGAAGTATAATTTACTTACCCTAAGTTTTAAGTGTCTTGATTTGAGACCTGATCTCTTGTGGTCCAAGCTTTTCCAGTTCGTATGACGAGGCTCAAAATTCCATCTCATGTTGTTTTCAAGACATGCAATCAAAAGTGTGCATCGCGCCTATCTTTTGCTACCGGGCCAAGTGCGAGAACGTACTAGAACCAAAAATGCAATCACTTGCAGGCTTCGCCTCTGTCATAGTACTTATCTGGCACTGGCAATGGAAGTGCCTGGAAAATCCATTGAGATTTGAATGGTCCTAGGATATCGGACACTCTCTACGTGTCCACTAGTGTAGCGATTCGAAATGCAGCTTGCTAAACGCCCCCCCCCCCCCCCTCCATGCGCAGGTCGGCGACGCGTTGTTCGTCGAGTTGCCGCGCGTGCGTCTCGACGGCGGCGCCCGCGCGTTCCGCCGCCACTGGGCCTACGACGCCGACCAGCCGGCGCCGCTGCTCGAACAGGACGAGGACGACGCCGACGCCGACGCCGACGACGCCTCGCTGAGATCGGACGCCGTCGGACTCGAGACGTCGCGCAATCTGCTAGGTGAGTGTCGATCCGGTTTTCAATTACTTGTTTTAGAGTGTAAATTCCGCGATGAGTTTCAACATTGTTTCATTGGTCGATAACTCAAACTATCGGTGGTGTTTAATCGAATGGCATGGAAATATTCAAACTCAGGGAACTGCCTATACGCACGTTACGAGAAGAGTGCGAATATAACCAAATACAAATCTAATTCACAGCTGAAGGCAAGGGTAGTTGTCCAACATGCCTTGCTTAGCACTGCACACTGGTTGCTTTCGAGTCGATTCTACGAGGCCGTGTATACTGTATGGGTCTGCTTACCCCTGCAGCGAACACAGAGAGGACAGTTATATAACCACCCGTCGTGCTAAAGACGTCAAGAGAGGTCCGAAAGGGCTGAAGACTTTGCCACCAAGGCCATTTGTGAGATTTGGCAGCGATCACTGATTTTTCACCTTCGGCGATTACTCAGTGATTGTACAGTAATCCATACAATCTCCTATTGTTAACGCCACCAACCGAAGTCTACGATCTTTTATCCGATGCTGTGAAAAATGAAAAGGCTGGACGACCCATCATCGTATAATCACGACTTGTGAGGAACTTGGAACGCTAAGAGACATAACTGTGGTAAGCACCTTATTAGGATTGCAGCGCCATCTGGCAGTCAGCGCGGTAACTACCTACAGTAGTTACTGTCGCTGCTAGATGGCGCGCTAGTCGGTCCCAGAGCCGCCGTGAAAGCTGGAAGCTGGCGGCCCTGGCTTGATCGGAGTCGACGCTGGGATCGAACCTCGGCGCGGGGCAAAATACATATCTCGACTAGGACTTGAAAAAAGTCTGCTGTAGATTATACAGATATTTATTATACTTATTATTACGCAATTTTTTGAAATCGGCATTTCCCTCAAACCCACCACCGACTGTCGTCCGATTCTGCACAAAGAGAGCACGTCGCAATCGTGCGCCTGCGTCACCAGCCCTTGATTGACACCGCCCGTTTGAGCGTGACAGCCGACTGGCGATTGTCTCGAATTATCTCTGAGATAATCGCCGCTCAACGGCGAACACACAGCCGTCTTGTGATTGTTGTGGAATCGCGGCGAGTCGATTGCGCGAACGCAGGTTCCCATGTGGCGGTGCCGCAATGTCTGAACGCTCTCTCTGCGGTTTCCGTCGTCAGAGTCGATGTATCCGCTCCTAATTGCGAGGAGCGGAGCTAGTACCCTGTCACGGAATGTCCAGCACAGAGGCGACGTCGAGGGTCCGCTCCTTTGCGAGGAGCGAAACAAGCACCCCTTCAAGGAATGCCTAATAGCGCGTGTCCGCTTCTTTGGGGGAGCGATTCCGGTCCGGCCGACTCGGTAGGACATCTTCGCCGCCTCCTAGAAACGGCGTCCGCGGTGACGCAAGGCCGACGGTCAACGGCGATGATGCAAGTGCTTCCGGCGAACCTTCGGTGAACGACGCGCCCCATGCAAGTGCTAATGTCACGCCGAGCCAATTGCGCCATCCGCAACGCGGTTACCACGACGACGCTGACAGATGTAAACAAACAAGAGCCGCGAGTTGCTGGGAAAGAAGGCGTGCGGTTGTTATGCACTGCGCTAGGCTGATGTAGGGGTTCGATGAGAGTGAGTTATGAGGAGGCACGCTAGCGTGGAGACAATGCGTTTGGGACTTGGCATACCTACTACCGACTTATTTCGTATCTGCAGTTTTCTCTCGCGTCTCGGGGGTGTGGAGCCAAATGCCGATTATCATTTTCGAGTTTTACACGAAGCTCCCAAATGTGCCCTTCTCAACTGAAACTCTCTAGTCTTTCACAAACGTCGTGTAAAGGTGCATTTGTAATTTGTATTTACTCACATTCAGCTCGAGGAACATGACTTGAGAATCTTCAACCGTTCCACGTATATGTACATTTAAAAACAGCCGTTTTCTGCCGTCCAGAAGATGGGAATGGCGTTTGTTTGACGACGCAATTTCAACTGATTGAAACGCTTTCGGATTGGCTAACTCCAGCAGAATTATATTTTTCTTTCGGCCTTTAGATCTGAGCTAGCTATTTTGTTATCGTAAGTCTGCTTTTGCGGTAAGATTCTCGAAACTCTCAATACGGTTTCATGAGAGTGCACTTTGTTCAGTGTTTTGATTCACAAGTATCACAGATAGGCAACGCCTGGACCACCTTTCTCTCTCTCCGGGATGCGAACTCATCCCAGAGCCGCGTCCTTGGACCCCGCGCCGTGATTGGCCCGTTGCTCCCGTCCCATTCGTCTCCTCGACGTCTCAAGCAGGAAGCCGAGCATTGACGGCACACAGATCCGGTAGGCCGAGACCAATGGCACTCCCAGCGAGCGCCCTCTAGATAATCGGCGGAAATGTTGCATCAGCGCCTCCTTGATGTGCGTCTCATCAGATCCACAGAGCGACGCTTCTTCTTGATAGTCCCCACGCGGCCGTGTCCGACCGAATTACGCGCGCTCCCTCGCGGCGGCCTCCTAGATTCCTCACAGCATAAGTTATTGGCGGACGAGCGTCTTGATCGTCGTGACTATAACGTTGCGATGCGACGCTTGCCCGTTTGCCATTGTTCTCTCTAGATGGTCTCTATGTGGCAGCGCCCGCGATGACGCGATCCTCTGAACAGAGCGACGACCACATCGTCGTCGTCGTCGTTGGCAGGCAGGAAACGACGGTTTCCTCTTTGGCTTTGCGTGCACGTCGCTAGCTTAGTGTGGACTTTGTCACTACTGGGCGAACATCTTCGTCGTCGTTCGTGTTCAGTGTCTCTGGTCGGCGTCCTCCTCTCGTCTGTGTGTGTGTGTGTGTGTGTGTGCGTGCTGCGTCTCTGGCGAAGGCGTCGATGTCGACGTGGTGCTCGTTGCCGAGTGGAGGCGTCGACTTGTGACGTCATGGCGCAGCGTCGCGTATGGCATTCGCTGCTGCGACGCGACAAGCGGGCGTCGACGTCGCCGCTGCCGACGCCGACGACGCCGTGTCTGCGCGTCTCGGGCGGCAAGTGTGAGTGTCGACGGCGTCGTCGCAGTCGGGAACCCGGCCCGCGGCGGTCAAACGCCGCGCGGCGCGTGGCCGTTCTGTGGCTGGATTCGCAGAAATCTTGCCTTTTGTGTTCGTTATTGTGTAGTTACGATTCGAAAACGGCTTAAAAGGTCTATAATATACTTGGTTATAAATTGGATGGTCTCTTGTGTTAAAGTTAACGACAGTTTCTTTACGATTTGATGTCTCATGTAATTGGAAAATTAAACTTTGTCCTTATCGTCCTCACTCCTCCGAATACAGAAAAGGCCGTTACATTTCTATAAAGAAATTACGAAATACCAATTCTTTCAACACTACACTTTTATCAACTGAAACAGATTGTAAGTTGGGGAAGGCGATACAATCAAGTGAATATGCTGCACTACCTTTTATACTGCTCTAACTAAACTTCAACTCGAATCCTTTCATTAAAAAAACACGAATTCACTGCTTTCTGGATAGTTCCAACTTGCAATCTCCAACTTGCAATGGACGACTTGCAATGGACGACTTGCAATGGACGACTTGCAATGGACGACTTGCAATGGACGACTTGCAATGGACGACTTGCAATGGACGACTTGCAATGGACGACTTGCAATGGACGACTTGCAATGGACGACTTGCAATGGACGACTTGCAATGGACGACTTGCAAAGGACGACTTGCAATGGACGACTTGCAATGGATGACTACAGTTCCAGAGTCAATTACTCGTGTGGGCAAATAAACGCAATGATATTCTTATGGCAATTATTTGCCCACATACGTGATTGCCTCTGGAACTGTAGTTCTTGTCCCATGCAGTCTTGGCAAGACGCATTTCCCTCGATTGACATGCACCAGACACAGCAGGGGTTTTCCGACGGGCAGTGAGTGATCAGAGTTCCGACAATTGCCGATCGCGTCGTACGGAACGGCATGCCTTCGAGCTGATAACGGCCGGCCGTGACACATTGAGGTTTCCTCGGTAACCGCGGTTCTTGCTCGCTATCGCCGTCAACAACGCCGTCTTATCATACCATGGTCGTAGCCATACATTCCATGCCATACATTCCATGGTATGGTCGGCCTTCCGAATGAACCCTACTGGCGAAGGTGCGCCTAGCCTTGCAGGGAATCGAGGGCAGAGCGCAGGGGGATGCGAATTCAGTCAAGTGTGACTATAACTCTTTTCATATCACATGATCATCGAACGTTACAGATGTAAAATAGTTTTTGAGATACTGCGGACATAAATTGGTTATGGAGTCATCTAGCAATTTCTCGCTTTTCCTTGTGGACATCTGATGCATTTTTTGAGCTATTTTCTATGAAATAAAGGCAATGGTCTGACTTGAGGTCTCAGTATATGATGTTGATGATTGATATAACATGATGCTATAACTTGATATTGCGGAGATAAGCTAATATTTTGAAACACGTATTTGTTGCTTCGCAATTTCCTAACACCTAAAATGTAACTAAATGAAATTGCAGGATTTAAAAAAAAGTTTTGGTAACTTTGAATAAATATTTTTTTAAATATTGTACCTTTTAATTTGTATATGGTAGAGTCGAATCAAGCCGAGGGTTTTATGACGCCATAGGTTCGGTATCGTTGTCAAACTGGCTTCCGGCGTGACATTCCACGGGCCGGTTTGTTTGTACAACTTGCTACGGTTTCCGACGCTAGCGCTCACCCTGTAGTCGCGACGGAAGCTAGAAACCCGAGCCTTGCCAGTCGAGTGTTTACAGGCGGTCTCCGCGAAACAATTGAATTGCCTCATCTCACGGCAGCCCATTGCGCAAGCCCTCACCGCTCGATGGATGTCCTTATATCACCTTCGAGGTAACCATAGTATACATGCTTGCTCGTCTGTTTCACTAGGCGTCAGTGTTTCATTCAGTGGAACGTGTACATGCATCCATCATAAAACATCTATTTACATACACGAATATACCATAGCATGTAGCTAATGCAACTGTGTTACAAGAAACGTCCGTCATAAAAGATGCGATAAAAATAATACCGATAGATTTTAGATTTGATTACATTGTTCCAATTTAGGTCCGGTTCTGTTTCCATGATAGCTGAGATTAAAATACACATGTCAATAACCGTAATTCAATGCAATTGTATAAGGAGCGTGCAAAAAAATATTGTCAATTAGGTAGTACGTCTAACATAGTCAAACTCAAATCCACACGGTATGCTTTCGAATTTCGACACCAAGTTTTATCACGTTTTATGGTGGATGTCGGTGGGAAAATATAGCCTCGGCGACAAGAGGCACATTCCACTGCCGCCATGTTGTGTGGATGGCGTGGTGTTTGCACTGGTGCCGTCTTGCAAGGTAGGTACATAAAGTGGTGTAACGAGTTCACCTCCAGGGGAAGGCATCCGAGGCGAGCGAGCATCCTTGCTGGCTGGGTGAACGAAATGATCGGAGCCTTCACACGGGTCCAGGCCAATAAAGTTGCGGCAACGTGCTTGCTTCGTACTCGTGGAAAGCCTACTAGCTGGCATGCCTTCGAGCGATATCGGAATACCCCAGGCGATGGGCCTGTCTTACACGGGCCTATCCAGGCCAGGCCAGGTAATCGGAAGTTCGGTCTCGGCCAAAGTCTGGACCCGGCCTCGTGACTCTTTACATCAGGAAGCTTGGCAACTGCCATTATACCAATGGTCATTGGGGATTGGGTTAGGAGGTTCAAAGGTTAGTAATCGTCGGCAAACAACGCTATAGCAAATTTTTAACCGTCGTACTGCAAATGCTTGACCTTTTTTTGTGTGGTGTAAGTTTTCATTGCAAAGCCGGAAGAAGTGAAAATGTTTGGGAATGGGGAGGGAGGTCGAACGCTCTTCTTCCACATTTGAGAGGTGTACTGAAACTGTGGTTTCCTTTAATAAGAGACAATTGAAACATGCATGACCAAGTTTGACCAATTTCCAAAATAATCTCTAGCTTCGTTATATAATCCTCGGGTGATTGCGCCCATCCTTTGCCCTTTACATAAGCTACTGTACGTCTCAGGTTTTTGTCAGCGGCTCGGGGCATTGGGCATAATGTACTATACAAAATTGTAGAGTACCGGTGTGCCAGGCTGATATCCCCAACCTGAGACGGACGGACCTGGGGGTATCTAGAGAGTCGCATGTCGAGTGTCAACGATGACGTTTTCGGCACCTGCAGCGCCTGCACGCGAGGTGCGCTTCCGCCGGACGCTCGAAGCCGATTGGCCGTTGACGCACGACGTCGCCGACGCCGACGTCGACGGCGCGTGCGCGTCAAACAACCGCCTCGGGCCGCCACCGGGCCCCGGTAAGCTCCGCCACGTTGACGATCTCGCATAGCCGCCACTGCACCTCGCTGTCTGTCTATCGCCTTTTGTCAAATCGCACGGGCCCCGTGTGGTGCATTGAAATCACGGCTTGCCCCGCATTCGCATACTTTCCTGCTTTGCCGGGCGCTGACGCTGATTTGTCGGAGACTATAGCGATTCTGCTTCGCTGTCCGCTTTGCTTCCTTCTGAATTTATGAATTGAGTAATTATTGAGTAATTGATCTGAATTTATGTTTGAGTAAATAATTACTACAGGCACATGGTATAGGATGGGGCCCTTCTTCTTTGGCTCATACATGCTTGTATGTCTTACAAATGGATTTAAACCAATTATTCCCAGTTCCATTAAGCAAGGTGGAATAGGATGTGATAGAAGTGAACCCCTCCTCTTCCTGGCTCAATGAGCGTAGTACGTACGATTCATGCTATTTGTGGAACACATCAGTTGGGTGGGTTAGCAGATTTTGGTGAATGAGTCCGCGTTGCTTGTGGTCGTTGCATGTGAAAACGCCGCCGGTCGCTCGCGTCGGTATCAGGTTCGCCCGTCGCCGTGGCTGGCAGAGGCAGAGGCAGAGGATCGAGGAGACCGAGCGCGCGGCGGCATCGAAGATCGTACAGAGACTGGAGTGGGCCGTGAGAACGGAAGCCCAGCTCCCACGGTCCGCTTGAAACAAAGGCCCGGCACTCGACAATCGACCATCGCCGACTCGATCGCCTGCTCGCGATATCCGACACACGGACTTCGGTCTCTCAGATCCTCCAGAAGCAGCGCCCCGTCGATGCGCAGTACTGTAATTACTGAAATTACTGTACGCTTGAGTCGACGTTCGCGGGACATCGGATGATCATCCGATGTCCCGCGAACGTCGACTCAAGCCTACAGTAATTACCACGCGAAGGAAATCTCCAGACTCCAGATGTACTCTAGATATTGCGCTGTCAATCATTCGGTGATCAGACCACTCAACCCTTTAGCGGAGCAATGCGAATGTTGACAACTTTGGCTCTTCTAACAGCAGGGGATCCTGTTTGAGAGTGAAACACCGCTCTCTTTCTTGACGTGAAAAATACTTTAGTCTGGAATCGCAAAAGCAATCCTAGCTTTACGTAAGAAAACAAATTCTCTGCTATAACTTCGATCGCCATCTTCTATAACTGAACGTCCTCCACTTGGCCGTGCCCACGCCAGAGCTTCATGACATCTCGTCGCATCCAACATCGACCCACCATGGATGGAATTGTGCACTTCATCGACCACTGTCGTGTAGCGATGCACTTATGCACTTTACCGACATGCACCAGGCAGACACTGCACTTTATGTTTCCTGCAGCCGTCCGACGACGCGGGCACCTTGGGATGCATTGCGCGTCTTAACGCCCCCCCCCCCGCTCCACCCAGCAACCCCAATTATCCTGTTCAGCGGTGGAAATTAAGGACAGCTGTAAAAGGTGATTTTCGCTAACGATGGGGGGGGGGGAGGGGCGAATACTTTATACTCAGTAACTCAACGTGTTTACTTCCTAATTAAATGGTTGAAAAAGATACAAGAATGAAATAATACTAGATCCCGAGAACTATATGCGTTTATCAGGAATAAAATAATGTGCTTATAGGTATAATGTATATATTATAGGTATAATATTCTTATCTCCGGTCCAAAACGAACTGGGAAATGTAACCAAAACGACTATTGAGACTCAAAAGCCTGTCAATGATAGGACAATTCAGCTGCGGGGAGACATTGACTTCACGCCGGGCATACCCACGTGGGTTTGCCCGGCAGGACTTGGTCGGTGACTGCACCCTGCTGCAGTCGAGATCGGCGTCCATGGCCGAGCCAGTCCGTCAGTCCGTCAGCTGGAATCGCCCGTGGCTCGATCGAAGCGTAACGACGTCCCGAAGGCATGGAAATGGGCTGCTTTATTTTTAATTGCCGTATCTCGCGAAGACAAGGTTATCGCCTTCCGTGGACGCAGTCGGACAGACTGCATAGCAACGCATAGCAACGCATAGCCACGCATAGCAACGAGTCGTCGCCAGGATAATCCGGGCGGTAAATAGACACTGTCTGGCCGCCTAGCGCTAAACCCTCTGTTAAATCCTCCTTTAGGCCGCTGTCAAGATGCGGCTTGCAATCAGTGGTGGTGCCGCGGGTATACGAAAATACGCTCACGCATTTTCCATGTTGTTCTAGAGATACGAAGTGTATCCAGAACAATATACAACATTCTATACAACAACACAACAACATATATAAAAAGTTACAAAGATTTCAAATTTTTCATAATGCTGAGTTAAGAATTTCTAGATTTCGACACCTTTTCTCTCTTTCCCCCCCCCCCCCCCCCCCCCCGCCCCGGCCCGGCATTACTGTTACCGAACTGCAATCACCGAATTTAAATTTGAATCACACCTTTATTTTCATCACAGCACAGTCCCACACCACTGGCTGTGATAACACATTACACATGAAGCATGGACGGACGGATGCATGCATAACATCAACACCGAATGCACTTTCCTTGGGTGCAGCCAGCTGTTGTTGACGTTCGGCGACGGGCGCCTCCTCCAGGTATCCATGACACACACCGCCTCACGGCACGGCTTCCTCGAACGTGCCTCGCGATATCACGGCCCCCGCGCCCCTCCCGTCTCTGCCCCGTGGGTGCCAGCAGACAGCTGATCGCGAGCGACGGCGTCGAGCAAGCCGTGACGCGACGCGCCGCGCTGAGTCAGTCGGTGTCGAACCTCCGAACGCGTAGCTCGCGCCACTCTCTAGTACGTGTCTGCGTCTCAAGCGGGCCGTAAGTGCGTGGACAGTGCGTGCGTGTACGAATACGATCGGTGTGCAGTGATTTGCCGCACGAAAAGTGCGTGAGGAAATGAATTCCGTGCGCGACGACGCGCCGCTGGCAGCTCTACTAAGCCTCCTTGGTGCTAGTCACGTCGTCGACTCCATTTGGCCGTACTAGACGCGTGCCCGACAGACACACGGTCGACGGCATGTCACACGATCGCTAACGAGTTGACAGGTGTATACTGACTTCCGTGTGCAGTGATAGTTCGACAGCCGAGTGACTGACAGCGCTCCTTGTCGAGAGGACGCGCGTCTTAGCCCCCTGGAGCCGAACACGATCGGTGACAAGTGCCAGTGCCAGTGCAGTGCCGTCCCCTGGACGTCCAGTGCCTTGTGGATCGCCGATGGCCGGCCCTATGGACAACAGCGCACCGACGCCGCCGACGACGACGCGCCGAACTAGCCGCGGCTTCCACTCTTGTCTTCGGGGTGCGACCAGTCCCGGCGACTTGGACTCTGACGATACTGGTGAGCCGACGATCAGAGAGGCCGTGATCGGGACCGGGTTTCGAACCCGGCCCGCCGAGGATACCGGCAACCGCGGGAGATTGGCGTAGATTTTAGGGCAATATTTCGCCACTGGTCGCTGATGCTGTACTGACAGGGCCAAGCGAATCAGGCCTTCTTAGAAGCATTCTAGCACACAATGACATAATATGGCATAGTGGTGTTTATCGACTACAATCATATTATCTTTGAGGTAGAAGGAGACGGCCGTCGGTCGTGATTTGAGTTGATTTGACATCAACCGAAACTCGTCAACCGAAGTCGGACGGGGTTGAAACACTGCACAGGGGCAAAGGACGCCGACAACGACGCCCGGCGTCGGAACGCCGTTGCAGGTTTTACCGCGGCGTCGTGCGTTGCATGTCGCTCAACGGCAGTCGTGTAACACTATAGCAGTGCGGCGTCGAGCGGCGCGCGCAGACGCGAGCAGCCGAGGAATTAGGGCACGCACTCGGCGACCCGTGTCCCGCGCGAACGCGCGCTCGCGATAACCCGCTTTGTCACGCGACACCACGGGGCCGTTCCCTGTGACACGGCGCGCACAACAAAAACAACGTGCACACGTAACGTGACACTTTGACACACTATATAATACAGTATGTCGTGCCTACACCTTTTGTGCAGCAGGTGCGCTTGCACTTGTCTCGTCGAGTGCACCACTGCTCGCTGGATCCGTAACTCGGTCGTCGCATTCGTTTGCTTTCATTCGATTTCGAACAAGCACGCCGTGGCTGGCTTCATTCACGCGTGCCGTGCCAATTGACATCCAAGCGGCCGTGGCTCATGCATATGGGCCCAGTGCCAAATGGAAACACGGCCTGCTTGCTTCGACACATCGATGCTGGATGTGACGGAGGCTCTGTGTGGCCGTGCCACATGCTCGAGCCCGAGCTGAGGCGATCGCGAAGGCCGAGCGCGAGACAATAACAAACAGAGCAATTAGCAGCAATCGCCTGGTCGCCGCTCGTCGCTTGTCAAGTCCGCTCGTCAGCTCGCTTGCCAGTTGCCACATCTCGGTGCACATCGCACCGCGTCGCCGCTCAGGCTTCCAACTGGCGCTGGCGTCAGAGGAGATGACAAGATGACGAAAGAAAAATAGTCGAGCGACAAGTGGGCTTTGGAGTAGTTGTTCAAAGGCGACATGTTTCAACCGCTTGGCGGAGGCCGCGGCCGCTTATACTGAACTGGGAGACGGATTTCGGTGCAATCAACCGCATTTAGCGCTGACTGTTTTGATCTCAGTCTTATCACGCTGAGTCGAGTCCAAATTGGACACGGCATGCGCTGTGCGTTTGGTTGCCCCCGTCGCCGTGGCTGATCGAACAAAGTGTATCGTGTTTGCCGCGCACTGCAGCTAGCGGTTGCCACGCGACGCCCGTGATCGATTGCCGACGCCGGCACGCGACTCCGCAAGGCGTTGGACGTCGGGCGTCGAGGGCGCCGTGGACCTTGCCCATAGTCCTATGGGTCGTGGGACGTGGACAGTGTCCAACGCCCTCTGGGCCGTGGACAGTGTCCAACGTCATATGGGCCGTGGGCCGTGGACATCCGACTGGCCGAGTCCCTCGAGCCACGTCGACGTTCCCGTTGAGCGAGCAAAGAAAGCTGAAAGCTGAAAGCGTCCAGGAGGCCGACGCTAATCACAAGCAATCAAACAGCACACGGTGGACACGGCCGGCCGGACGCCGCGACAAGACAAGACAATTGACAAGTGGCACAAAAACACCTGCTGTTTTCGCCTAGCTGTCGATACTCCGGAGTCCGGGGGGCGATGATATCTCAGCTGGTGCGAAAAGAAGACAGGTTTTGATTCAATTCAAATGATCTTGATTCAAGGGGACGCCAAATTTCCGCAATAAGATTGCGGGCGATAACTCTCTCGAGCTCGACTTTCAAGAAGGCCTTGGGTTCCATGTGTCCACCGACGGCCCGAGGGCGTTCACGGCCCCACGAGGACCACGGCAAAGCCACTTAGAAGCCGTTTCGACGCGCTCCAAGCGAACAGATGCGTGGTGTTTTTCTACACACAAACTTAAAACTTGCTCGCATCGGATGAGTCATACATGCCGTGACAATTCCACGCATCATCCTCTTCTTTTTCATCCTTCTTCCCCGCCCTTTGTCTGACATGCGCACGCCTCTGTCTCTCTCCATCGCCTCCTTGATCCGTCGGGTCGTCGCAGTCACTGCAAGGCGGATATCATGCCGCGCTCGAGGGTGCATAGTCGTCAGCTGTTACCGCGGGTAAAAATAGGCCCGTGCCTTGAGGAAGCCGCTCTGCATACACGGCCCCCCGACTCAAGACGCCTCTAGTCGGCAGTGCACGTCGGCACGGGCTCTTTGGTTCGTGTCAAGGCACGGCGCCTTGTGTTATCATCGACCCCCCGACCGCCCCAAGGCCTTCTGCGAGTCGCGGCTCACAAAGCACTGATAAATGCTAGTGCGCCTATCGGGAAGCGCTGGCGATTGTTTTGTGTGTCGTAAGCTTTGCAATAAGCGAAACAATCGCCTGTCGAGCTCGCTGACAATCGCCGCTCGTAAAACAAAACGCGACCACGACTCACGGCTGACTCGAAACTCACAAATCATCGGGCTGTCTGCGTGCGTTGTTGTCTCAAGACTGAAAAACAAACTCAAGCGACAATTGGAATAAATCTCCATTTTGCCTCCTAGCGTAGCGAGCGCGGCCCCCGTATCTTATCTGTCTAGGGGGCCGAGGCGACACTCGAGCGGAGACAGTTGAATGCGAGTTAATTTTAACGACCTCTTTGCAGCTCTCACAATGACACTAGAATTGGTAAACAAATGAGTGTGGTCACCGCTTCGCTGGCTCGGTCGCCGATTTGCCGTGACGTGTCGCCAGTGAAATCTCGCGTCTCGCACGCTACGCACTTTGCGTGTCGCGTTGCGTCGCTTCGCCCTTCGGCGAACGTTTGGCGGCGATCCCCGTGCGAAACCACCGCCACCTTGTTTGGACATCGGCGCCCACGGCCCCCGCGATCTCACGCCGCCCGCGGACCGGTCTTAGCACGCATCGCACGGCCGGCTGGATCGCACACACGGCATGACCGGCGCGGTGAGAATCGAGGACCCAAGTTATCAGATTAGATGTTTTACAAGTTATAAGGGATTCTACCAACTTCCCAAGAGACCAAGCGACCGACCCCAAGGGTACCAGAGGGCGCTGTCCACGGCCTGTCGGGGTACACCATGCGCTGGCTCGCTCGCTGGCAATTGTCATGCTGCAACAGCAACAAGTGAACGAGGAAGTGTCGATTGTTGCCAACATCGGTCGGGCCGTGGGACAAACGAACGGCACCGTCGCTTGTTCCGGCCTGCTCTCGATGTGCCGGTTACGTGTTCGCAGCTCCGTCGCTAGCAACCGCGCGTTACATTGTCGTAAACAAGCTCACAATTACCGCGTAACGACGGGAGAACAAGACGCCGTCGAACACGACCAGTTAGCTGCTCATTGCTCGTTCGTTCGCGTTGTCCATGGTAACCCACTGCAATGTTGTTGTTGGCGCAAAAACAACGGTACATACACCAACGATCGTGTTTTGTTTGTTGCGCTTTGCGTGCCAATGTCTGACGGCGTTCCCATGTCGACGGAGGCGCGATTGCGTTGCCCCGTAGCAACGCGCGCTGCTAACACAACAATCTGCGGGAATTAGGTGACTCTCCTCTCCGGCTCACGGCCCTCTGGGTGGCCCTGGATTCGGCCCAGAGAACAATGCAATGCTGCACACAGTGTGCAGTGACTGTGCGTGTGCAACTCTCTCGCCGACCGACCGACCTATTCATTGGTTGATGCAATCGCGGTTTGCATGGCGACCCGTGATCTGCTTGTGCGTACGCCGTGCTCAATATTCATGCTTCGTTAATGCGTAAGGCAACGCACGTACGAATCGCGGTGAGAAATCTCTGGGCCGAGAGAGAAAAGGGTACCCGAAGGGTCTATCGTCGGCTCGATGCGTTATCATCTGCATGCATATTAAATCGCCTGTGAGGAAACCCGAATCAAATGATTGTGGCCCAAATTCGAGAGAGAACGCTGCAATATGGCGGCTTGCATGCGATGCGGGCGCCATTCGTGGTCTCCATCGACCCTGGCCGGGGTGCATATTTCCGAAGCGTTATGTGTGTCGCGCTGTTCAGGATAATTAGTTAGCCTCTCATCTAGATGGCTCTTGCTGGACGGAAGCGTCTTGGATCAGACGCACTGCAGACTACTGCAGATGTACATTTTTCTTGCTTAATGGGCGACTACGGTTCCAGAGTCCGTAAATGTCTCTGGAACTGTAGTCGTCCATTATGAAAACATACAGTAATTAGGCAAGATATTCTCTGAAAATTTAGCGACGTGTCGATAACGTAAATTCGCATACAGATTTGTAGAAGGCAAACATCGTAGAATTCTCATCGGCAAATGAGAATAGCATGAAACTCCGGGCGTCTCCTTCGCTGCATTCGTTTTGTAAATGCGCACCCCGACACAGCACATGTCGCTATCACAGCTGCGAGGCGAGCGTTCAAAGAAGCCGTGCCACGCCATGCAGCGAGGAAGGGCTGGGCGCCGCGACGCAAATAGACGTCGGCGTCGTCGTCGTGGAGGGTGCTGTCGACTCGGCTCTCGGGGAGGATGCTGACGATGGGGGGAGCGTCACTTAGACGTTGCGGATTGGGAGCGAAGCGTTTTGTGTTGTCACTTTAGATACTCGTTACATGAAAATATGGTTGGGCCAAAATTCCCGGCGTCTTTTTCTCGCTCTATAGCTCTGTTTCATCAAGTAGCCGACTGGAGGCTCGTTGCCGTCTCCAATTCACGTCTATATAATTGCATTGCGGGAAGCGTGTTATGAAAGTATACCCGACTCAGGTACCCGCGGGTAAAATATGCCAGTAATACAGTTATCTTCATAAAAGGAGTCAAAATTTATCCGGAGCTGTCCTAAAAAATATTGACCCAAGTACATGAACCGAGAACGTACGATAAAGAGTTCGGGGCTGTACCTAGAAATAAGACGATTGGTGCGGTTCATCTGGGCTTCGAAAAACAGAAAAGAAACACCCTACGGGGTTCGAACACGGAACCTAACGTAGATTGTACATATGGTCTCGGGAGTGGAATTTGACATTCCAGTTGGCCGTAGATCCTGATATGAACCCAGATGTAGAAGCCGATAAAAGCGGGAGGCATGGTTTTAAATAAACATGACATGGCCTTCTGGGGCGACAGGAACGGTGAAATTGTCGCCATGTCCGCCGCTCTTCCGTTGTTTTCATTTACACATTTACACAGCCGTCGTGCGCCTTCGGTCTGCGCACACGGATTGCGGAACAGCAGCGAGCGAAGGCGGAACAAGTGCAGGCGAGGGTACGACCGACGAGTTATGCAGATGAGCACTACTACTGTGTGTTTACTGTACTATATTATGTGCCTGAATCGAGTAAGCGGTGAAAACGACCGCGAGAAAGCAAATAATAATCGACAGTATAGAGGAAACTCGGGGCAACAAATGGGAGCATAGAACCGCGCCATGAAATTGGCCTGCAAATAGACGCGACCAGTTTAATAATACCGCGGTGTTTATCAATTGCTTATCAACGCCGGGTGGAGCGTGGCAGCCATCGCGGTATCTACGGCACATGTCTCGTTTCGGTCTGGCGTCTGTGTGCAGTGAGTGAATGCAGATTGCAGATCCGCCAGACCTCGTCTCCATTGTGGACTTTAGCCTGCGTCTACTCGATTCCCAATACACTCCAAGAGACCGGGTGGCCAACGAAATTAGTGGCGGCCCATGATATGGTTTGCCTGAAAACACAAATTGTTTGATTGGTATTCGTTGGGCAAAATGATCATCCCACCTTAAGAGCTGAGAACCTCTACAACATCGGAGGATCCAGCGCGTCGTGCACACCTGCACGCATCAGTGGCGTGCCGTGGAAAAATCTCCCTGGGAATCAATCAGGCGAAAAAATTCGACCATATTATCGTCATCGGCGATGTTAGGGGGGGGGGGGGGTTATGTAAGTCATTTTCGTAATGAAAAGATATCATTGGTGAAATAACCGAAACTAAGCTTCAATGATCCTACTGCAATGATTTTTCATTTCGGGTTCAAAGCAAGGGAGCCGCAAGAAATCCGCTTCATTCAGCCGTATAAAACTTTGGCATGGCTGGCGGCATGGTGCGGGGCGCCCGCGGCAATCGGACGTCGTCGGCTCACCGACCAAATCCTGAGCGTATCCCAAGTCGCCAAACGCATAAGAAGCATTCTTGAAATGTGTTTCCCTTGAGGATAAAAGGCGATTTATCTACATCTCGACCAATATCGTTAAAAACTGTACATGTAATTGTTGAAGGGAGTGTAATTAACAATATTTTGGTCTTTAAATCCTCGTCACTGCGTTTTGAATGCACTTTTTTCTCTTGTATTTGCATGTCGGGCAGGCTTGCGTCTCTTGCCGCGCGGCCGGCTCGTAGCACAGGCCGCCTATAGTTCGTCTCAGGTTCTGATGCAGCAACAAACCGGTTTTCTACAATGTTATAGTATAGGCCCAATGCCCCGAGGCGCTGCTAAAAGAACATGAGACGTACTATATGCATGGACAGAGGATGCACTTTGAAAGAGTGTTTCCCTTCGCGAGGCGCTACGGTCGAGCTCGATCCATGCTGACACGCCGCGCTGCGATTTTTACGCGTTCGCGTATGCATTTCAATGCCTTGCAAGTTGCAATGTCTTTGCGAAATTGAAGAAACTTGAGCACAAAATGAATTGTTGAATAACACCGAATAATTACGTAATACTTCATTTGTGAAGCACAGAAAAAAGATTACGTTTGAAAGTATAATGTATTTATTTTAATCTGAAATCAAGGGGAATCAATGATTCCCTTGATTCCATGGACTGCACGCCCCTGGCACGCATGCTCGGTCCCTAGGATGCAGCAGGATGGAGACGGCTAGCCGTCATCCAGCTGTCTGGCTGCACCTGCATTCTGCACGCAACACACGCAACGCAGCGCACGCAGATTTGCCAGTCGTGCGAATTTCACCAGCTGGCGAATCGCATGCAGATTTTCACTCCATAACAACACCGCCATCCTGTTGAGACGCAGGCGATCCTAGAACAAACGAGGTAGCGTTCTTTTTGCAAACTGCACTTTTCTCATCGTCAGCAAGGCAACTACACCTGCTCTGAAAAACATGAATTCGGTATTTAAACAAGGGTTTATGAATACAAGTTTTATAAAGAAAAGACAGGTTATTACGAAATTGTTAACACACTACCTCCTGGAGTTATAATGGAGTCTGCGGCTGTCGGCACGGTCCCTTTGGGTCACCACGGCATCCTTGAGTGCTATAAGCTTGTACACGGCTCTAGAAGGCGCGCGCTCGCTAATGGTCTGTCACTTGTCTGTCACCCAGCCGTGTGGTTGTCATGACTACCGACAGCGGCAACCTCTCATGGTTGTCATGGTGTCTTTGTGATCGGCGGGGAAGGCTCCAGGTGGCTTTGGTTCGCCGCAGATTGATTTGTGGTTGTGATCATGTTGGAGACACCGATTATCTGGAATCACCCAAGTTAAGTAACAGTGCGCCGAGTCAGGTATTGGGTGGGTGACCATCGTACTCATGACTAGTTATCTTCGAGAGAGAGGGTAGAGGATTTGATATTGTATAACAGTTTTGTCAACTTTGCTTATCAATCTCTCTGCATAGATTGTATATAGTATGTATAGTGTATTGCAGTGTAGTTTTATAGTTTTACAACAGGGCCCGGATTCACAAAAGGTTTTATCTCCTAATACCGTATTAACTTAATGACAAATATCAAGGTAATGAAAGAATGGCCACTAGTCCCAATTCACAAAAAATATTGAGCAGTAATAAGAGCGCTATTCGACGGTATTAAATCTAATACCAGCCCTGACTGGTATTAGTGAAGTTATGACCATCACATGTAAATTTTGATGTCTTATTTTCTGTGAGATTTTTGTTTGTCTGTTCACAAATAACATTTATAATGTATATTTCGGAGTAGCACAATGATGATTTTTCAATATTCCCGTGAATTACGAACAAATTTCACACTTCTTTGCCACTTCAAACCTCTATGACACTCCTCTCCAACAGCTCCAACTGACAGACGACAGAAAAACATCAGACAAACGGTGTTAGAATAAATGCGCACTCTGCACTGATTGGTCGAAATTTCAAATGTCTTGACAACACTTCAGAGTTTGTGACTAAATTTAATACCACGCTAATATTTTGTTTATGAATTCCGAATAGCGCTATTACGGTAGTAAGGTAATGCCGTATTAGAGAGATAATAGTACAAACGTATTATCTCTAATACGGTATTAAAGTTAATTGACTCTTTGTGAATCCGGGCCCAGGAGTATTATAAGTGCCGGCACCGGGTTGCACCTCCTCCCTCCAGGGCTAGACTAGGTGCATCATCCTCCTCATAATCCTCTTATCACACACCGACGCACTTGGACCAGTGTCACAGCTGGCTCGTTGTCAAAACAGTGCGTCGTTAAACACCACGAATCATTCGTCGCGCGTAAAGTTATAAACGACCGGCTATAATTATTAAGTGAATACACTTTTAATTTGATGTGTATTTCTGGAGAAAACAAAAAACCGTTTAGTCTCGTAAATTGTGATCGCTCAAGAAAACCGAAAGTGACTTTCGTCTTCGCGCGGAATTCCGTGCGCACGCACGCATAGCATTCGGCGACGTCCGACGTCCGACGTCCGACGTCCGATGCCGTCATCGACGTCGTCATCGTCGTCGCACCGTCTCGACGGCGTCGCATCTGTCGCGAGTCTTGTCATTCCAGCGCTGGGCGCTGCGACTGACATCTCGTTATGTGTCCTGTCTGCCCTGTCTGCCCTCTCAGCTTGCTTTGCGATGACATGCCGGGAAGGTTTTGGAGGAGGGAACCTACGAGCTCAAATAACTATACATTTGGAGTCTCCACTTTTTCCATGACCGTAGCAAGCTGGCACTGTTTTCAAAACTGGGTTTTGAATGCTTTTTCTTAAACGTAAACGCCAAATGGCCACGAAACGTTGGGATTTGGGAAAATAATTAAAATAGAATTCAATACCAAAAGCCAAAACTGGACAAATTTGTTTGGTATTTGCTACATCTGTGTTTCTCGCGATCTCTACGTGGAATACCAACTTCAAAGCAAATCGCAAAAACTGATTTGAAGTACAGCTGCATTTATTTTGCCTGTACCGAAGTACCTAAATGAATTCTGCAAAAGTTCGCCACATCTAGCTGTTAGTTAAGGTCGAAATACGCTTGTAGAATCTAGAAGCACATTCAGCCCTGCATTTCAAACCGTTAAAATTGACCTAAATCGGCTCTAAGTCGCGCTGATTGCGCGGTTTCCTAGCGATAGCACGCTCCAGCATTCATGGCCACCCATCCATTCAGTGGAACCTGAGATTGTTGCTTAACTCGAAAAGGTGTAACCTTATAGAGTAATCGAATGTATAACCATGGTATAATCATGGACATTGGAAAACACTTCTAAAGGGCCGTGTTTTGCGCGAGCAAACACCCAACGTGCCGTGCCCGCACATTCTATTCCCGGCGACGGCGGCTGTTTTTACCAATGAACACCTCGTATAACCCGGCGTCGCCAGCGTCGGCGTATATATTTAGCACGACGGCGTCGGGCGTCGCGTCTCATTCACGGCCCGCTCGACGCACGACGCCCGACGCACGACGCTCGACGCACGACGCTCGACGCACGACGCACGGCATGTGTTTGCGCCACCCGGATACTGGCAGTCAGCGCCCTCGTAACGCGCGCGTTGCGTGAACAGCTGAAGAGTGTAGTGCTGCCGACAAGTGCGATGCGGGGGAAGGGTGGTGGAGAATGGAGATCCGGCCGAGATGGGACTTGCAAAGCTTCGAAACGAAGATGGTCGACTATCGATGGAAATGTTGATGGAAAACTATTCGTGCCAACCATTAAAATTTTTAATACAATGATATTATAAACATTTTTTAATTCAAAACATTTTAAAACTAAATAGCATTTCGAGCCAAATTCACTTAAGACCATTTACACCAACTAATTTGTGTCCGCTTTTGAAAAGCTTGCACCACAAAGCCGTGACAACGGCTCGACAACTGTGAACTGAAGACTTATTTCGGGTCCGTGTGTTCGGCATCCAACTTGCAGTGGGTGACACCGAGTATGCCGACACGGGCTCTCTTTGAATGGCATCACGCACGGCCTTCCTGTTCCGCCGCCTCTTCCTTCCGGCTTCCACGGATTCCCCCGAAAGCACGGCGACCACGATCGCCACCGACGCGTCCGAGCAATGCCACTGTCAGCTGTTTCCAACGACCGCTGGATCCTCGCGCGTCGGCGTCCTCTGCAGTCTGTGACGTCACATCGTCTCTCGGCGCGGTCGCACACTCGTTGCCCAACAGATGCATTGTCTCCAGCGCCCAGCGGATCACACGGCGTTGCTGCACCGCCTCCGCTTCGCACGTGTTTCGCGATCGCCGCTTTGCAGAGCGCGTCGCTTTCACGCGCGAATCACTTCCTTTTCGACACCGACACGCAATTAGCGGCAGGCCCGCTAATCTCGCTCATTACCTGCGATCGCATCGGCTCGGTCAGTGCGACTCCCAAGTCCCGAACACCCGACGGTTGGTTTCTAACCGAAACAACCGAAACGCGCGGGGACTTTCGCTCTCGGCCCGACGGGTGACTCACGGCGGTGCGTGGCACACACCGCCCCGTCGAGTCGCGGGAATTCGCAGCCCTTCTGACGTCACCTGGCCGCCGGATTACGTCACCGCGGTGGCCGCGGCGCTAATGGAAATTAATCGCTCGTTTGCGCCGCGATTTTGGGCGCGATGAAATCACGATGGGCTGTGATCGGCCGAGCGGAAGTCGCGCGTTCGAAGCGATCGACTGGCCGCGACGAGGCGACGTTGTTTCGCAAACTAGCGGCGTCGCGATCAATTAGCACCGCCTCTTCTATCTATCACAATTACGCGACGCTTATTACCCGGCGTCGTAAGGCATAGCGAAGGCCGTGCTTGCGGCGAGTTATTGCCGGACATGGGACATCAATCTTGCCGTGCACAGCGGGTCACTGCATAATGGATCACTCGACTCGGTGATGTCGCACGACTAGAGTCACCCGCCGCGATCGTGGGGGCTGTGACGCGACGTCGCGTGCGAAATCATGCTAATTCATCGGCGGGCGAGGGCGTCGTGGTCAGTGCCACTCGGGGAGCTGAGTTTCACTCTGCATTGTTCGCTCGAAACTTTTCGGCTTCAGGGTTGCCATGTGGATCTCAAGCACCGAAATCTACTGTCTTGCTCCAAAATAGCAGTACTACAGTAGTACCAGCGATCTCAGTTGCAACTCGGAACTCAACTCCATTTCTAGTCGATTGACAGGGAAGAAACCGTAAACTTAGAGCTGATCGTGTAGTCATGGTTTCTCCATTCAAATTTGTGAGAAATTAGTTGCCGTTTTCGTCCGTAAACGGTTATTTCATTGCGATTTCAATTTCAATTTCACTTTCAATGTTTCTATATACATAACTCGGAAGCCAATTTAACATTACAACAGCAGGCATCAACAATACCCAATACAATTATTTTACCGCGTATTGTCTTACCATTCGAATACACAAACTGCAGTAAATTCAACACACAATACAGGAAACAGTAGTTCTAATCACAATAATGCATAACTTGGAGATTGCCTCCAACATTATATGTGCTTCTCGCGCCTACTTGAACGTAGCTATATGAGCTCCAATTCATTGCTGTGCTTATTTTGATGACGGTACTATACGTCCTCCTCTATCCTTTCCCTAAATCCTCGCAGTCTGTATCTCTGTCGACGTCCCATTGTAATAATGAGTGCTACAGCCCGTTAATTACCTGCTAAAACCCGGTGCTAAACGTGCTTAACCCAATAACGTGTTAAATCCCCTAACGTGCAAAACCCCCAAACGTGCTAAACCCCCAAACGTGCTAAACCCCCAAACGTGCTAAACCCCCGAACGTGCTAAACCCCCGAACGTGCTAAACCCCCGAACGTGCTAAACCCCCAAACGTACTAAACCTCCAAACGTGTTAAACCCCCAAACGTGCTAAACCGCCAAACGTGCTAAACCCCCAAACGTGCTAAACCCCCAAACGTGCTAAACCCCCAAACGTGCTAAACCCCCAAACGTGCTAAACCCCCAAACGTGCTAAACCCCCAAACGTGCTAAACCCCCAAACGTGTTAAACCCCCAAACGTGCTAAACCCCCAAACGTGCTAAACCCCCAAACGTGCTAAACCCCCAAACGTGCTAAACCCCCAAACGTGCTTAACCCCATAACGTGGTAATTCCCCTAACGTGCAAAACCCCCAAACGTGCTAAACCCCCAAACGTGCTAAACCCCCAAACGTGTTAAACCCCCAAACGTGCTAATCCCCCCAGCGTGCTAAACCCCCAAACGTACTAAACCTCCAAACGTGTTAAACCCCCAAACGTGCTAAACCCCCAAACGTACTAAACCTCCAAACGTGTTAAACCCCCAAACGTGCTAAACCCCCAAACGTGCTAAACCCCCAAACGTGCTAAACCCCCAAACGTGCTAAACCCCCAAACGTGCTAAACCCCCAAACGTGCTAAACCCCCAAACGTGCTAAACCCCCAAACGTGCTAAACCCCCAAACGTGTTAAACCCCCAAACGTGCTAAACCTCCTAACGTGCTAAATCCCCAAACGTGCTAAACCCCAAAATGTTCTAAACCCCCCAGCGTGCTACACTTGGTTGCTAACGTGTTTGTTTCCCTCCGTTCGTTGCAGGTAAGTTGAAGTCGATGTCACTGCCGAGGTCAGCCGAGTTAGCGGACATGCGCGAACACGAGGGCGACGCCGACGCCGACACAGGTAACCCAGTCTCGCGACGACGGCGTCGAACCGAGCTCGAGAAACGCCCCTCCTCGTCTGATGAAATGTGTTCGTACAGGGAAGGAGGGCGATTATTCGATAAAATGTATATACGTGTGGCTTGTGTGGGTATTGTCTTGTTGAAGGATGAGCAAGTCATAGTTATCTGGAACCGACCCTGTGGATCTTCACCCCTTAGGTATTTCGGCCCTCCAGTCTGCATTTGTCCAGGAAGGGCAGGGTCCTGCATTTCCAAAGATACGGAATTGGATATGTAAGAGATCTTAAAGTGGTTTTCGGTATACTGAAAAGGACCGTGGCTGCTGCATATTATACGTTCCTCCGGTGTTGGCGCGCCGAAGTCTTCAGTACCTGATGATCTCTAAAACGTCCACCCACGGCTCTGTCGCTACCTCTTCGCATTACCATAATTGGATGTGTTCTGAATACGTTCTAGTTCCAATGAAACATATTTGCCTAAGAATACATTAAATATGGGAAATTATCATATTATCATAAAAATCATATCAATCATTTTCTATTTAATTGCCAGTTGCTTTACATATTTTTGGTCAGTGAAACTTGAATAAAGTGATTATGCCTGTTGGTATACAAGAATTAGATATCCGACTAGACGCTCGCCCTGGTGGCTGTTTGCGGCACGGCACGGCAGCTTGAATACTCGCACGGAGGTATCGTGAGTGCGTGCCGTGCCGTGAGCCTGCTGAATTATGCATGTGCATCCAGCCAGTCGTGCCGTGCCGGGCCCGGTCGCCACTGGCAACGCAACCAATGGGGTTGTGCGGGGAGTTGAGTGCAGTTAAGGAGCCTATAAAGTCACGACGTGAATCCTCGCCTTGGAATATGGGGCCGAACAGCGAACATTTGCGTATGCAGGCTGCGAGAAACAAATCTGTCTTGACTTTAGAGCTGACACAACGATTTGGGGTTGCATTTTTGGCTGAGACCGGCCGAAACATTGTTAGTAACCAATCTAAAATGTTGGACAAGGGTCGTCGCAATTAGAAAAGGACATTGGCATGTATCTATATGTGCATGTAGTCAGCGTTTTTATGCCATCTGGAATGGCCATTGTATATATGGCTAATGGCTCGGACCACATGGATCTGTACACGATACCTCTGTGCTCAGACTAAGGATTGCCGGAACCAATAATGCGACATCCGGCCAGTGCCAACCCACACAACCCACAGAGACCCACACAGCCGGTATCTGCCAACCTCCGCCAAGAATGCAAACCAATGTCGTTTTGTCAACTCTGAAGTAATTGCAGTTTTTTTCGAATTCTCGTATGCTGGTTCATGAGGGAAAGAGGCAACCTGGACCTAATTCAAATGGATGTTTGAATGCGGATTCCCGTCGAGAGGTTCGCTCCCTGCCTCCGTCACTAGGGGTTCGGTCGAGTCCAGGGATCGGCACAACGGGATCGGGTTCGGTTCGGTCGGGGAGTGACGATCGACGCGAACAAGGGCCGACTCTGTCTCGGCATGCACGCACGTCTCGCGGTTCGCCTCGCGGAAGTCTGAGTTCGATACCCTGGCACGCCATAAGAAAAGTATCAATGATATTAACCATCGCGCCTTAGTTTCTCAATGGGATCCTCTCGATGGGAAAAGGACAGTGAAATGCCTCGCCAAAAATGTTTTTTTTGTAGATGATTGAGTAAATACTCAATTTAATAAATAATCTTTGCTTTCATCCACCATAAATATCCATCGTCTCTTTCATTTCTCCATCACGGCCAACATGATGATGACGATGACGTCAACGGTCTGGAATTACATGGCTGTGATGTTAGAATCTTTTATGACATGACATGATGATGGTAGTTAAAAACGAAAGTTACATCAAACTTCGGAAACTGTCCGTCCGAAAATTCCTCGACGGTCATCTTGATCATGTTCGGCGAAGGATTAGGTTTGTGAATCACGTTTCGCCAAACTTCCTTTGCCGCTTGCTCCCGACAGAAGCCGGATTATCGGATTGCTGGTAAAACGCCTCGACGGCCTTGGTATGTCTTCGTCCAGATAACAGTCTGACGGGACGGTTTTTGTACGAGGAGCGCTACACTTCTCGGTTCGGCTGTTCGATAGCTAGCGCTGTCTAGTGGCGAACGTGGCGAGCCTAGTTGCTCAAGTTGTTGTGCTGGCTGGCAGGTGGCGTTGCTCGTTAATTCACGGCGCGGCAGATTTCAACGTTGACGGTTTTGGACTCGCACATTTTCTTTTTTTTTCTTTTAATCTTTTTAGAGTTTCGGACTACCAGCTAGTTTTGTAACTTGTTCAGTGAACTGGCAGCACAAACAGGCTGCTTTATTTGCTTCTTCGAATTGAATAGGTACTTGTTTGACACCCCAAGCAGAAGCACCATGAATTCTTTCCATTTTAGTTTTGCACTGCCTCGTCATGATCGTCAAAATACTAGGTATATTTGAAAAATCGTTGTTTAACCTACTTTATTAGTTGAAACCCGTCGTAAGTTTAGCTCGCTTCTATACAGACTCGAAAGCTTTGATCCTTGCAACAAAAGAGAAAAATAACCTACAAGCTACGAAACATGAAAAAATTAGATATAACAGACAATTCACTTTATAGCTTTAAAACTTCAATCGCTTCCTTATACAAGGATCTAACCCGGAAGTCATATTATCTTATATCAATATAGCGATTTTCGGTACCAGAGTTGTCGATAGCGTCGTCGATGGAGCTGTCTAGCTCGAGCTAACGGTTGGTTTTTCTTGGTCTGATGTCCTTATAGCTTCGTTCGGATCCATCCGTCAGCATCGGCATAAATACATCGAGGTTCCCATAGCAACGATGGCTTTGTTTGGAACTCAGGTGTACGGCCGCGACAGGAAACGGGACAGAAGACGGACGCCGACGTGCGTCTCGGTAGCCGTCGTGTCGTGACCAAGTGGGTGCTCGATTGTCACCTGATTGCCTGACCCTTCCGGCCACAACGCCCCCCCCCCCCCCCCCCCCCCACCGTCCGTCGGCGATGATGCGACAAGCAAGGTATGGGTATCATGGTATACGGTCGCGCCGATGTCGGATTCGATCGAGTATCGAACTGTTGACGATAGACTTGCACACCGATTCAGCGAAACCTATTTCAGATTAATTGACTCTCGTATGAGATCACGGATGAGATAACATTTAATATTACGTGGTCACTTAGCTCATGTCTGTAATGTGTCACTTTTGGCTAGGTAGGTATTACATGACATTTTGAGAGAATTTCCCGGTGCCCCTACCACAATTTTTCTCTGGTTCCCCTCGCCCACAAGCTCCAGCTTCTACTGATGTGATATAATTTCTGTTTCACTCGCTCTGCCCATAATCGCCATATAGTTCTCTCTCCCATGATGACATGATATATGAGCATCCTCCCACATAGCTGCAAATATACACAGCTGAACATAGCTGCACATAGCTGCGTAGCCGCTGCTCCACAGGATAAACAATCGGAGTTATTTAGCCTCGATTTCCACTGCAGCTAGAGCTGGCCATGGCACTGACAAAATTGGAGGCTTGATTTTACCTGATAATAGTTTACAGTTACGGCTGTCTGTTATACCCCTTTGTTTACGGGGAAGAGCCGCATTTATCAAATATGTAGGGGAAAGAAGCAGCACATTGTTTCGCTCCCATTGTAAGAAAGGGGACTGAAACAGAGACAGCCGAGATGCACGTCGAGCCAGGTGGCCGTGGCCAAGAAAACAAGTGCCACGCGAGGCCGGGGACGGGGACGGGGTGCAGTGACTGCTACATGGGAAGGGAAGGCAGAGGCAACAGGTGCCGACCGGAGACAGCAGACAACGGCAGCAGCGCACAGCTCCCATGTCGCGACCGGGCCGTGTGCATGATGCCACGGCATCACGGCCACGCAGAGTCGCACCGGGTTGGCCGATGTCACGCAACGGCCGTCAAAGCAACGCTATACCGACGCTCGCGGTTGTCATGGAGACCAAGGGGTCGACCGCAAGTCTGCGCTGCAGTCAAGTCGGGGTCCGATCGCGCCAAGCTTGCATCAGGATCGTCGTCGGCGTCCTCCGTTCGATCGGACACGGTCGACATCGACCATAGGCTCCAGAAACTCTTAATATTCCATACTTTATATTTTTATCTCTTTTCCTTAAGAGTGCTCCAGTCAGATAATCCGTTCACCCCCACCCCCACCCCCACAGAAACATTGAATGCAGAGGTCCACGCGCAAGGAGAAATGAACCCCTAAAAGTGATCCAATCTTTAATTTTAAAATATCAGTAGATGAAGGAAGAGTATATCTTTGGTCTTGAGATCTTCTTAATTTGACTTTTACAAATATGTATCAGGTACACCCTTTCAAAAATAGCCTAAATGAGCTCTAAGCATCGACTGTAAATCGATAGTCATTGGTTATGTATTGGAAAAGCGCGATATTTCAAGACCATGCGCGCACTCTTTCGCTATGCACAGTTTTTTTTCAGAGATTATGGAGCAAATTTAGACCCTCATTTTTCCTGACCCGTAAGGGTCTGCACCAGTAAAATTTTGGTCATCACCCTCTCCCGAAATGTCAACAAGAGTCATTTTGTTGCGATTTTTTAGTTGCGTCGAGAGCGGATGTCAAGGATTATAGCCGAGCCAAAAGTTCGGAGCACGGATTAATTTGCATGACTCCACTTTTGAAAGTCAGAAAGTCTTGTAGAATGGCCATTTGGTGCACGAAAACTTTGATTCAACATCGTTTGTAATCATCTATCAAAATCGAACCCTATCGTGTTAATTACAACTCAATAAACAAGAAATTATTTGTTTTTACATTTGATGACATGAGTTTGTGCTAATCTCGATTCCCGGAACATTTTAATTGCATTAATCTCCGAGATTGTTAATTATTTATGTGTTGGCACTTGCCAAGACTATTGTGGTTGTTATCTTAAGCTGCGATAAGCGGATTATATGCCTGGAGCCCTCTTAAGCAGCCAAGCATAATCGACGCTAACTCAACGTTCTCAGTTCTCGAAGGGCTCGTTGCCATAACAACGCTGCGTTAAACACCAAACTAAACCAATCAACCGTTCCTACGCTGCATTTAACGCCAAGAAGGAGAATGGATTTGCATCTTCCTCGACGACCCACTGGAAGAGGACCCACTGAATTGCTATGGACATGAACAACTGCTCATAGTTTGGCTCAAGACAGACATGCCTTGGCCAAGGCAAGGCTTGTATACGTTTTGAAACCTTGTAGCTCGTGTCTGGCAACAGTGGGTCCTCGAGGAATATGCAAACCCACTGTCCTACTTAAAATGAAATGGATTTTAGAGCCCTACCTATATCACCAAGTACCAACACATCTACATAAAATCGCCCCTTCATAATCGAACAACCCAGTCTGCCGACGACCCCATAGGTGAAACCTGTCGAACAAGCGCGTGCCGTGCGTCTCTACGTAAATGTCGTCACCACGGTAACGGGGAGGGGACCCCGCCCACGCGTGCACACGGCCACCTCGATCGCGTTGCGGCATGCAAATCTCTTGTGCGCGATCTCAGGGGCGGTGGCCCAGTTCCGGCGCCCGCGATATCTCGGCCGATCGAGCAGATACCTGCTCGGTCACGTGCGCCCGTTTTTACCCACTAACGGCAATCCATTATCTCGCACTCTTGACGGACACCTAGAGGGACGGCGGCCGGGCGAAAGTGTCTCGAGCGCTGAGCCACGTACTTCGTCATAGTGCAGTGTGGCCAGTCATCGCCAAGAGTCATCGAAGACGGCTACTGTGGATGATGCTCGTGGTCCATTGGCTCGAATTCGATCGGCATCTGGCATTGCACCGTCGACGTCTCTACTGCACTCGGAGAGAGAGACACGGAGAGATAACGCGACTGTTTACCATGATAAGGACATGAGTGCTATCTCTTTCCCTCTGTGCACAGTGGTTCACAACTTGGTTTTAGGTGCAACCGCCACCATTTCAATAATCGCGTAATCTCGTAATTCGTAATCTCGCATACTTATAACTATATTGCGTCACTTTTCTATTAGGACATATAGATTTTCATTATTCGATTTTGAAGGTTAGGACAGTATTTATTCGGATTTTGAGTATACGGGTTTGACAATTTTCATCGTTTCTGCACTCCGAGTTCTAACCGATCGGAAGCAGTCACCATTTTGGCAACGCACGGCATGCTCTACAGGAGTCGATACTGACACCGGGTCCCGTCGTCGTCGTCGTCGTCGTCGTCGTCGTCGTCGTCGTCGTCGTCGTCGTCGTCGTCGTCGTCGTCGTCGTCGTTGTCGTCGTCGAGAAGGATGTCCGGACGAACGGCGCGCTGGAATCCACAAGGCCGAGTCCGGCGTCGTCCAAGCTCCGGTCACTTGTCACCCTCCTCCCCGCGTGACAACGGCCAGCCTTACACATTGACAGCTGACAGCTCTGACAGCTGATTGGACGAGATAACATGCAGTCCTTGAGGAGCCAAGCAGCCTTGTGAACTAGCAGAAGGAGGCAGCAGTGGGCATTGGTTTGGCTTGATTTGAGATTTTTCATCCCGGGAACCGAAAGTCCGATGGGGTTGAAACTCGGCACGGGGACAAAGGACGCCCGTGCAGGAAGACGCCGTCGAGGACGCTCGGATCGGAGGCGAACTCTGGATTCCACAGCGACATTTCCGGTGCTCGGCCAAAGGACGCCGATCGACTAACACCTGACCTGTGCCTTCACGTGGCACCATTTGACGTCGCCAACGTGACACGGCCCCCACGATCCGTTTATCAACTTATCGGTCTGCAATTATCGCACGTTGCTTCCGCCGCGCGCCGCTCGCCGTCTTCCCTTGCTTCCTCGGGCAAACACGGCCCCCTTTGTCCGTCGCGAGGATAACATCGCATCGACCGCTAACGACCGCCGCATCGACTATCGGTGGAATCCACTGGGCCGTGCCTGTGGTGGGGTGGGGAGAGGCGGGGGAGGGGAGGGCGCGTCGAGTCAGACACGGCCAGTGTGCTTCGCGCTCTCGCCTCGTCCGGTTGAGCGCACGGCCCCTAGGAGTACTCAGTTTGTGTGCGGTGCGCATGTGATTGTTTTCGTGTCGTGGCCACTTGGATTACCGGCCTGTGTATGTGCAGTGCGCAGTGATAAGCCGAATCGCTTGAGGCAGAGAGCGATAGTGTGTGCAGTGAAGTGAGTGGAGGTGCACGTCCGATGCACGGAGCGTGACAAACGCCCCCCCCCCCCCCTCGTCGCTATGCTCGAGGTGGAAGGCGAGACGCCGCCGCGACGGCGCAGCACATTCTACGTCCCGCTGGCCGCGACGCCGACGTCGACGCCGACCCCGACGCCGCCGACGAGCGTCGTTCGCGCGACGACGCGCGTGTTGCCCGAACTGTTGCGAACGCCGACGCCGACGCCCGTCGCGACGTCGACTGCGTCCCCCGCGTCGCCCGCCACACGCACCCTTCAGTTCTCGATCTCGCTCAAACGCAGCGCGTCGCGGCGTCTGCCGCTGGACGACGCCGTCGATGTCGCAGCGCCGACGCCGATGCCGACTCAGCTGCCGGTCGAACGCGAGCTGCCGCAAATCGTGCACGCCGAAGTGGACGACGACGCCGCCGTGCACTCGGGTAAACAAACAAACGCCTCCGTTCCAAAGCAGGCGGTATGGGCCGTCTCGGCCGGGCGTTCTTAGAAGGGATGCAGCCGCGATTTCGTATCGCCGAAAGCGTATCTCGGTGTAGGGCAAGCCAAGACGGAGCGCAGAGCAGGAAATACCGAGGTGTTTTATCTCGCCATGCCCACCGTGTCCGTTCACGGGTTGCCAGGCGACGAAGGCAGACAAACAAACACGCGGACGACGACGACGACGACGTCGTCGTGGGGGCCGTGCGCCGTCGCGGCGAAACAGCTGCAACGCGTCGTCGTGACGGCCGTGGCGGACCCAGCGCCGCGTTGCCTACCGACCATCCTGAGCGCGCGGCGGCCGCATTCCAGCGCAGCGAATCACCCGGCGTTGTCTTTGCCAACGCGCAGCCCGTGGAGTCGTTGGCATGGCAACCGTGACGCGAATCCCGTCGTGGAGTCGCGGTAACCATGGTAGCCGTCGAGATCTCAACGAAAGGTTGTTGTGGCAACTGGCACGTCTCTTCGGGGTGCCCGTCGTAGGCGACTGTCGAGTGTCGCTGGAACGCCGTTGTTGTCGGTGGCTGGGTGCGCGGCGATGTCTCGAGCACTGCGATGTTGCCGGCTCGCCGTGTTTACCTGGCGCGGCGCGTCCACCTGGCCGTTCCTGGCAGTGGTTTCCCCGGCCCCTTGGACGGGTGCACGACCCGGCATCGGCCGGGCACGGCCTGTTGGTGACTGCCCCCTCGGGCATCGAGTCGGTGCGCAGGTGCGACAATCGGCCGGCGATGCTTTCTTGCAGTCCGAGTAAAAGCGATGGCGGTCTTTGTGTAGGTACCTGCCGGGTAACTGCAATCGTATCTCATGGCGAGCGAGAGGCAAGTCGACGCTCACTGTCGGGAACGTTTTCAGGCTTTGGAAACGTCGGATTGGATCACGTTTTAATTACTGACTGACTGACTGGCCCTACTACCAATTGACTCGTCGCTCTAGATTCGGGAGTACTATATACTAGGTATCTGCTTCGAACATTAATAGCCGCTACGACTTACGATCGAAGGTATCTGCAACTTGCAGCCACTTTTGCAAGCATGTTTTTGTGGAGAAAAGTTGTCAGCGAGCAAGCACTTCGGAGTATTTAGTTCGGAAATAGAATCGGGAGGTGGGAAAGTCGTGAATAACTAACATTTTAAAAACTTTCAAGCATCATTTTCAAAGTTTTCATTGCAAAGTTGTGAAGATAATATTACTCTCATCTGGCTAAATTGCAACTCGTTATGTGAAAGCGAAGCTGCACGCGGACATGCCCGTTCCTCGCCGAGGCGGTCAGACTGTCCGAGCCCAAGAGACTGTTGTGTTAGCACTGTGATTGCAGGACGACCTTAGACACCGCGGCGAAGAATGGCATTGACAATTCCTCGGAGCCTCCGATCCCGTTGTCGGGTGTCTCTTGCGCATGGTCGCCGACTGACCAGCGGCGTGCGCTAGGGGGGTGGGGTGGCACTGGCCGCTGGCCGCTGGCGCCAAGGCGTGGTCCGCCACAACGTCTTGCACACGACGAATTGCGTCCTTACACATACACATGAGTGTTGTTACACAGCGATTTCGTGCATTGAGTAATGCGTATGTCTGTGTAATAACAATAAATAATCCAATTGCACCATTTCGCCGCATTAAGCTCTTTGTCTGGCGGTCGTGGGGTGTGGTGGATTGGACGGTGGCTGCTGCGCTCTTACGAGTATGTGCGCACATGAAATAAACGATAACATTTGATTTATTTTTTATTAAAATTTTAACTCGCCCTGCATCGAGAACTGGGCTCCCAAACGGATTTTACTGCATTATTCCTGTATACCAATATATCTTTTATGTACCTCAAATTAATTTGTGGCCCCAGGCATTGGAATAGTTGCATACCTTTTTTCTGAGTATGACCAGCAACTGAAATGATACCGCTGTTTCCTATCAACCTTTTGATGGTATTCTAATTTCTAACACAATGTTGCTTTGATATTGTCTACTTTTGCGTTTACGGAGTCAACGTTGGACCCGATACCTGCCGGGAATGTTGATTCCAGCATCGATGACTTTGTGGGGAACCGGAGAGGCCTTGCACAAGAAGGTGCATCATGTGGTATGACAATGCGCTCTACAGTCACCGATGACTAGCGGACCGCGGAGTCATCTCCAAGCCAGCTCGAAGACTTCGGTCTGCAGAGGGTCTCACTTTCACGGCCGGGCTGTCCCAGTGGCACGTATATCGCCATGGCAACCTGCCTCGTTTGGTACACAAGTACCTATCTCCTAGCAACGCGTCGCTCTTTGTGCCGATCGGCGCTCGTCACCCGGGGCAACGGCAGGTGTTCGCGTCACGAGAGATCCAGCCTGCCGTGCCGGGGCGCCGCGCGTTCAGCCCCGCGGGGCCGTGCCGTGTGCATGCTGGTAATTGCTCGTCAGTGATTGGTGGGACGCGAATCTTGCACTGATCGTGACCTTCGGAAGGGACAAGGCTTAGCGGTGGTCGGCACCGAGTCCACCCTCGGCTCCCTTCCAGACCAAGCTAGCTTCATCACCAGCCTATCATTCACCGACAGCCAATAGACCAGTGCCACAGGGACAGCGCCAACACAATGTGTGAAAGGGACAAGGCTAAGCGGTGGCCGGCCCTCGGTGCTGTTGGACGGTAGCAGATCCTATAGTGCAAGCACCGGGTGCACCCTCAGCTCCCTCCCAGGCCAGGCTAGCTCCTAGGCCAACAGTGTGTCAACGGAACGGAGCAGCGCGCTCTGGGCTAGGCAATGTCGCGCAGTCGCGGCCTCGTGGGAACCGACGAATTGTCCCACGCCTTCCATGAGTCATGACAACGGCCCGTTAGGTCGCCATAGCGACGCACTGGACGCCGTTGGTTGCTAGGCACCCAGCGGCTGTCGCGTCTGCTTTCTCTCTCTCGCTGTATCGCTAATCATCGAATCCCCGAGCGGCCTAATTAGCAGCTCCAGATTGCGGCAGCCGGAAGTTATGGGCCAAGAAGTCGACGGTGCGGTTTGTTTTGGTTTCTGGGAAATTTAATTTTTGCTGCTGGAATTAAAAAGCTATCAAAATGTTATCCTGACTCCCCTCAGCCCGGTTTGTGTACATTTTCGACGATTAGTTATTCATTCGTGCTATTTTTAGCCTCCAATATAATAGGCAGTATACAAGGTAGTACTTGCATAAAAGAGCTGTCTTCTGTTTTTTGCGGATGTTTGAAATTTGTCAGCTTTGATAGAATGTTTTAGGTCAACTCATTTCGTAAACTCGTGCTCATGTGCACCCCAAGGTCCGTACATCTTGCCGCCGAGCGGCAACGAGCTCAAGCTATTCGCCGCCGTTCGGTGATCCCGCACCAAACACAACTGCACCATCACCGCTGACGGCTGTGATAATGGTTCCTTGAACGAAATTTTGTCAAAACTACGCGTATAGCAACTGGAATCGTATTCTCGATGAAGCGTAACCTATGGCGTAACAGTGTGATTCATAATCAATAATCATAATAACCCCTCGGCCTGCTTGCAACGTTCAAGGCTGCGACGGCGACATGGAATAACTCCGACGCTTCCCAGCCCGTTGGCATTGTCATAGTCATATTGTGTTTGTGTTTCAACTTTCGATGTATCGCATAATTATAGCCCTGTATGGTCATTGGTCTCTAAAATTATATATATGTTACATATATGTTCGGTCAGGCCCGATACCAAGTCGGCCTGTGATTAGGCCCGTTTTGTTGTCTAGCCGTCAGACGTCGCAGACACCAACAACGCCTCTATCTCCCCTAATTGCGTGCATACGTAACACCGATCATCCATGCCAGCATCCGTACCTTCGTGTAGCGATGGCAACCAGCTCTCGGTGCCAACGCGCGTGCGTGAGACGGACCGGGCACGCACGCACGGCGGACAGGATGCGTCCAATTCCCAGCCTCGGCGACCCAAGGGGCGCTGGCCCGTGGTCCAGGTCCGGAGTATACTACAGTACTTTTCACGCTTAGAAGGAAAGTAATAAGTTTGTTCCGAATAGGTCCCAGTCTTTAGACACTGCGCTGTCAATCATTCGATGCTTTGAGACCATTCAACCCTTTAGCGGAACAATGGGACGGCCTGCAAATGTTGAAAATTTTGGCTCTTCTCACAGCAGGGGAGCCTCTGTGAGAGTGAAACACCGCTCTCCTTCTAAACGTGAGACATACTATAGACGGCGGCACGAAGCAATAAGACGCGTATTTCGCGTGCGTCCAACTCTCGCACGCAACGCGATCACGACGTCGGTGATCACGACGAGGAGGTCACATTCCTGAAATCTCTTTCTCATCACCGTCGGCTTTACCCCTGAGATTGGAGTCGGACTGCAAAGTGCATGTCTTAGCTGCAGCACAGGGGGGTAACAGTGCATCTTGCAGCTGCATTGGCTGCAGTTGTGCGTCTGGCCACGTGTCGCTACCGACGTTCCCACGTGTCCGATGACGTCGTCGCGGTTCCCATGGCTCGCGGCCACGTGGTCGGCGTCGTCTTGACACGGCGACACGGCCTCCTGGAGCGATCAGCAAAAACGCGCGGCATGTGTTCGAGTGTGCCCAGAGCGACGCTAAACAAACGACGCTCGCTTGACTCGATGTCGCCGTTGGGAGCGAGGGAGCGAGGATGGCTCTCCTGCCATCCCGAGGGTCCGAAACCGCCATGTTAACTTCGGCTTACGGGCGTCAATGATTTGAATTTGATTAAAATGAAGGAGACATTAGTAAGAGACTGCACTGCATCTGACATCTAATCAGTAATGAGTACACATGCACTAACTCTATCATTATTAATTACGTATTACTAATCAATCGAAACTCTAATACAATCACAAGATCTCAAGATCGTGGTGTACTATCAGTGGATTACTTAAATATCAAGAGAGTGCTCTTAGATCTACGGGCACAAAAAATTGCATTTCGTCCGCATCTATTTCAAGCGCTTACGTGATTTCCCCCAAAAGTTCTTGACCCCGAAAAATCCGCCGTGAAATTCGTAAAAATCTCGAGCTCGCCTCCGTCCGGTGGATCCCTGTCTCGTCGCTGCACCGACCGACCGACCGGGCGTCGTGCATCAGTGTGCAGTGGTTGTTGCCCTGGATACAGATCGGACGTCTTTCCTTCGCACGCGAGCGCCCGGCTACCTGTTGCCGCAACTTGGCGGCGGTGCAATCCGTTGCACAAGCAGCAGAATGTGATGCAACGCGGCACGGCCCAGTCGATCGCTTCGTGCTGACCGTGCAGTGGCCACAGTTCGACGAAAACAAATGCAATTGCCGTGCGCTGCAGGAAGGGACATGGTGGTACTAAACTCCATTGCCATCTTCCTCGAGGACCAATTGCTGCTACACACGAGCTATGAGATGCAAAACTGCATATCGATAGCCTTTTGTCCTGCTCAAGTAAGACAAGGCTTGTAAGTTTTGAAGCTCATGTCTAGCAGCAGTGAATCCTTGTGCAAGATGCAAATCCACTCTCCTTCTTAGTGTGAAATAGAGTGTAGAGATGGTTCTTTCCAGACCATGGTACAACGTTTGAAGCAAAGCAATCGCTACTGTTGTTATTTAGTTTGGTGGGCATGTCTCACACCAAATCATGTTCGGCAAAGTGAATGAAACAGATATAATAACTGATTCCGACACCCAAATTATCCAGGTAATTAGCTGGCATGGTGAAGAGAGCTATCCCTTCCCGCTGTAAGAGCCTCGTAAGTCCATGTGCTGTCGAGTCATCTGTGATGGTCTGGTCGGTGGAGCGGCGAAAGAGAGGACTCCGCGGCCCGCAGCGGAGAGTGTCCGCTTTCATCGCTAATTGCCGATCGGGGCGCTAACGACACGAGTCTGTTAACGACATTGTTAACGAACGAACGACGAGGTGACGCTAGGGAATGGCGCTGACTCTTCTGGTTTCTCTCGCAGGTTTCCATCTAACTTGTAAAATCGTGCGTGTCCTCCCATAAGCTTTACGCACATGACATATTCGGCGTAACAACTGCCTCTTTATAATATGGCGATGACAATCGAAAGAACTCGAGAGTCTAGATAGCTACGTATAGGGCAGCCTTCCGCAAATCACTGTCTTGCGCTGGTGGACAACGTCTTGTAATTTCAATTTATAAGCGTGTTGAAACTGTCTGCACAAAATGTTGCCATATTGGGTCCGTACAGAAAAGAATTTGCTCCGAATTATCCCTCTTATATTTCCTCTTAGCTTAGCATGCAAAAAAGGCTGAGAGTTCCGTGGTGATTCGAGGACTGGCATGCGAGTGAAATTTAGCAGACATCGATAAAAAACGACTTGCCCAAAAATACCTGTTGGGATAACTGATATTGGCCTACTGTGCAGGCTGAGCCCGATTATATAGATAGTATAGTCATATCTGCTAGCGTATTGTCGTAGCACTTCACTTCAGTAATCGGAACAAGTGTCTATCTTCGATGTCATGCACCGCACACTGGATCGCATCTGTTAGACGTCGGCCAGCGCTCCACGGCGCCGAGACGCGATGCCGCTTGTCGCTTGTCCCTTGTCGCTTGTCGCTTGTCGCTTGTCGCTTGTCGCTTGTCGCTTGTCCCACATAACGTCAACGTTCCTTCCTGCGCCGCTGCGGGGCGCGGTGCGCGCGCCAACCTCCTTTGTTTTGTGTCCGACTCGCCCAGAGGTCGCCGTGTCAATGTCACGGCCAGTTGGTGTCGCTAGGTATCCGCACCGCCGATGCGTCGGCATTCGAAATCGATCGATTGCTTCGAATTCTTTCCTCGAAAGACTGCGCGTTCGACGGTTGGTTTCGCGTCATGCCTTACGTGTAGGAAATTTTAGTACCTACGTATGTGCAATCAGTACATATTTGTATCCACTAATCTGACAACGAAGTGCCTCGTTAAGCGCCGAGTAACCATCTTCCCTAATATATCGCTTCTGTTATGGCCCAAAATATCGATCTAAATTTCCAGCCAGAGCAACGTTCAAGTCACAAGTCGATCGATTTATAATCGAGATTATCGCATCTATTTTCGTACCGCTACGAATTGATCTACAAACGATTGGAATCAGATCTCAAGACAGCCGTGCTTCTGTGTCCAATTTTGCCCATTCCTAGTCCAAGTGGCCGAGATAGCCGATGCAGGGTCGATGGACCGCAACGGCCGATTAGACGCGGTTACCACACGTCGGAACTCTGGCGAACCTAGCGGACAAAAGCCGGCGCGCGTTCCCGCTTCCCCGTTAAAATAGTTATGATGCCCCATAGCAACGCGCCCCATTGTCTGTCGTCCAATATTGTTGTTCTATTATTGACATTTGGTCGGGCAAAAATCGCCAACGGCGATTGTCCGTAGTCGGCCACGGCTTCGTGGAAAGCGCGGCGCGTCCGGCGCCATCGGGTTTCTCGATTGGCGGCTTTCTCTCACGCTGTCTTCTGTCTTCGGGGCAAACGACGCGCGTTTTCTGTGCCCACTGCAACGGTCAGTCTTTGCGTCGCGGCTACATGGAGTGCGTGCAATCCGTCTGGCTCCAAGAAGTCGTGGTGCGAGCTGCATCAAGTGTACTCAAGTGTACTCAAGTGTACTGCACTTTTGCACTGTCACAGTGCGGCAATTGTTCCCGAATCGTGCGGGCGCCGGCGTTGTCGGTACGTGTCCGGCAGGCAGTGTCCGAAGCCTCGTTTCAGTCTTCCATGTATTCGGTCAAATTCTAAATTTTCGTCCATGCATTTCTTGTGTAAGTGGACGCATTTCCAGTAAACACTGGTTAGTGGTCAAATAAGGTCACTGTGTAAACAGGCTACGCTAACAGCTAAATTGTATAAAAATACCCATACAAAAACAAATTAAATCTACGGTGATTATCTCTCGATTTGTAAGTCTTCGTGCTTTAGCTTCGTAAGTACGGGGTGTCAGCAATGATTAAAATTTTCGTTGTTATGAAAATAATAATTGCAGCTTTCGATCAAAACCTATCTGATCTAGACCATTATAACAGAATTTGAATACGGCCTTAAAGTCATGGACGCCCACGTTGAAGGCATATGGTGGTTAGGGCGTCGCGCAGGCTTAGTAGTCCGCATGGTTGTTGCTTGCAAGCGGCTAGACCAAGCTAGACGCACCCTCTGCTGTTGCCATATTGTATCACTGACGCGTCTCTTTGCTCTGTTTGCAGATACATCCTACGAGAAGGCCTGTCGCAGGGGCAGCGCCCCCGCCACCCCCGTGCTGGGTGCGCGCGCCACCGAGCTCACGCCCTCCCGGATCGCGGTGAGTGTCCTGCTCCTCTCTTTCATGTGCCGTGTGCGAAATAAATTCGCTCACTTGTCACACTTTGTTTTGACATCACGTTGGCACACGTGTGCTTGCTGCCGCTAATGGGGGTCGGTGTGTACGTACGGGCAAAAACACAGCTGCAGACGCGAGCTTGCTCGGGGGAGACGGCGATGGCTATACTCTGTTGCACCTTGAGAAGCTGAGCGGGATATGCTTGTACGAACAGAGGCTGTTACACATTATTTTAAGTCAAGATTTTTGTATCTTCATAATAATATGCAGAGCACCTTATTTCGTTTTGTGACTTGATAGTTACACAGCTCATGTCTGAACTGACTGATATGTGTGAACTGTTAATATCCTTCTTGGGTGGAAATGTAGTATAGATAGATAAAGGTCGATAAAGATCAATTTGCAGAAATGCAGCCGACATGTGTGGTTTGCAGCTGTTCTCAAATTTACGGTTTACCAAGCCAGGTGGTGTCGGTAAAAATAAGAATTCACGAATTTGGCCTGTAGGTATTTATACCTAATCTGTTATCAGTGACAACTGCAGTTAAGGGACCAAAGGAAATGGGTGAGAACCACGACTCTTGAAAAAAACTTTTTCAAATGGGATTTGAATGCTAAATCAAAAGTCTCACTGGTGCTAAAGATCTAGGATAATGTGGACATGAGTCTAAGAAATTTAGTAACCAGGACACTATTTATAATGATGCTTGGGAATATTTGTAACAAATTATTTATCAAAATATAACCTATAGGTATGACAGGAACACTGTGACAATTTATGACTCTATTATTGAAACGGAATCAATTGAGAATGTGGACGATTACAGCTCCAAAGTCAATCGCTTATGATGGGGATAAATTATTGCCATTTGCTCACATGAAGGCCTTTAATACGCAAATGCCACGAAACGTGTTTATTGTGGAGACTGCAGTTTTATGTACCCAGAAAAGGGCAAAGCACCACCAAAGCGTTGCAGTATGATGGGATGAATGTAATGCACCGTTTCCTGCACCAAATACCGTGGTATGGTTGCCAGAGAATTGCGACTTTTCGCGTGAAATGAGACTATAGGGTCAATTCAGAGGTGCCGCCTCTCCGTGAGACGAACCACGGCCACCTCGGCTCCTTGACAGCATGCGTGATCTTGACGGCCGTGCCTTGGGTTTCAGAACTTCTTCTCGAAGCGTTCGTTCCGGTCGAATCCGCTCAAGCGCACCAAGAGTGTCACCAAGCTGGAGCGGAAGCGCGTCGACGGGTGAGTTCAAAGCCGCCCGCGGAGATCCAGCTTGCCGCGGCAAAAAACTCCGCTGGAGAGTCGAGCTTATTTAAACTTCATGATACCTAAACCTATCATAGATGCTTGCCTTCCTTTCGAAAAGCTCATGTAATTTTTTGCCAAGAAACGGAGTTGCAGCACAGTTTTATTAAGTGGCTAGGTACTTTTGGTATGTCTTGACTCTTGAAAGGATGTTTTTATCTCTTGCTGGTCAAACCATTTGACATCCATTTTGTCTTATCAGGGTTACGCAAAGCTAATCTGAAATCTGTACTTCAATTCCAATTCGGCGATGAGATGAGGGAAATCATGTTCGGTAGGAATAGGATTAAAGTTTCTATTTAAGTGGAAGAATAGGTATACCCAGTATACCCAGTATACCCAGTATACCCAGTATACCCAGTATACCCAGTATACCCAGCCTCTTTAGATTCTGGTTACTACAGGATTTATCACTTCCCAGTTAATGGTTTTCCTCGATCAGCCACAACTTGTGTTGCAACCGCAAGTTTTAAAAGGTTTGACCGAAACTGTCAGCTCCTCGTCGCAAAGAGTGCCATGTCGCTAATGCATGTCCCCTCCTGTGCCGTCGACAGCGTCGTCGTCCCGCCGCGGTTGCGCACGTCGCGTTCTCACGAGTCGTTGCTGGCCGGCCAAGGTCCGGGCGCGATGCAGACGTTGGATCTCGGCACGTCGGGCGTGGACATCAAGCCGCTGCACCCGTCGGTGCTCGGTCGCGAACACTGCTTCCAGGTCACGCTGTCCGCGGGACCGCCGCGATACTTCTCGTGCCGCTCCGCTGACGAGCGCGACAAGTGGGTGCACAGGTGGGTCTTATGGAATCTTGGTGATAACTTTGTCAACTAGCTCTGCACGATTTTCCTCAAGATAAGAAGTTTGTTTTTGCTGTGATCCCTCACGTGATGATCTAATGTTTGGCACTTGATATTAATGCAGATATATTAACTCGTGATAAATTATACAAATAATAATGATAATTGATATAATATGTTACAAAGTGGGAACAAGAAACATGTCCGATAACTTAGCGTGACTGGCGCATGGCTGTGGTCTATGACTGGTCTTGCCACTTAAAAAGAACACCTCAAAAACCCACGAACGATTTCGAAAAAGTGCTCCGATATTGGCCGACATTCGTTCAAACGCAAGATAAAATGATCTCCACAAACTGTACAGCTAAAATTGCAGGAATCTAGTAACAAATCATAGTACCTACCTACAGGATTGTGCCATCCACAGCTGTCGATGGAAATGAAATGGGAACCAATATACGCTATACAATATACACTATATTATACAGATTAATTTGAGTTTACCATTGGAAAACCTTCCAACTGTAGCTGTTATGGATTGGCTCTTATGGCTAATATATTTCTAGGAAGCTGTGGGAAAGGTGAACCATAATATATCTCCACTCTACCCTCGGTTCGCAGCCTGCGCAAGTCTGTGCAGCCAGACCAAGAGCACATGCGCCGCGTCGACAACTCGCTGAAGCTGTGGATCCTGGAGGCCAAGGGCGTCGCCAACAAGAAGCGCTACTTCTGCGAGCTTTGTCTCGACAAGACGCTCTACGCTCGCACCTCTTCCAAGCAGAAGACCGAGCTGTGCTTCTGGGGCGAGCACTTCGACTTCCACA
Source organism: Nemoura dubitans (assembly GCA_921293005.1). Taxonomy (NCBI): domain Eukaryota; kingdom Metazoa; phylum Arthropoda; class Insecta; order Plecoptera; family Nemouridae; genus Nemoura; species Nemoura dubitans. The sequence continues at coordinate 53,672,773 of OV121073.1, forward strand.
ACCTGCCCGCCGTCAACTCGATAAACGTCAACCTGTACCGCGAGCCGGAGCGCAAGAAGAAGCGCGACAAGAACACACTCATCGGTCAGTCGAAACATCTCCTGTTTTTACTTTTAATGTTCGTTTCAGTAAATTTTGGTATTTTGTATTGAAATTGGCACAATGCCCTAATATACCTACCTTTTTCCATACTATGGTTGCAGTAGCGTTTGGCTACATACATTTATTGCATACAATTTTTTCCGATAGTTTTGGAATAATCTTTCTATTGCCATTCATTGGGCGTGATGTAGAAGGCTTGTTAAAAGGTTCCCATCCCTTTTTAAAAACAAGTACCTCAACCCAGAGGTAAAGTAGGAGTTGAGTTATTTTTTATGGCATCCGCTAATAGGATATAGGGCTAGGCACTGCATCCAGAGTTGTAATACCGGCCAATAGCAACTCACAGGTTATGAGTCGTGCCATCTCGCGCTAACGCCGTTGCGTTTGCAGGCAGCGTGTGCATCCCAGTGCACGACGTCACGAGCCGCAACCTGACGGAGAAGTGGTACCCGGTGCTCTCGGACAAGGGCGCCGTCAAGGACGGGCCCGCGCTGCGCGTCAAGTGCCGCTTCCAGTCCGTCGACATTCTGCCCGTGCAGGTCTACCACGACTTCCTCACAGTGAGTGCCAGCCGCCTCGGGGCTACGAGCGTAGCCGTGGCTTGACGCTTGGATACTATTTATGTTTGTATTCGACCTGTTTAAACTTAAAATCCGCTGGATCGACTACGCCAAGATAAGAGTCCACGTACTGAACGTTGTGCATGAGTCATGACTTAGAGCTATCAGGGGTCAGAAAGGGCCCACAATTAATAAACTTGTAGGTTGTTTAGTTGTGTAAAAGGCTCTCCAGCTACCAAGTCTTACCTTTCAACATAGTCGGACTCAGGTATCATAAGCAATGACTATAATGCCATACTTTTGCCCCGGGGGGGGGGTCAGTTTATACCTTAGAAACAAGTGCTCTAAGTACCTTGCATATGCATCCCAAGTCAAGAATCTTCCTCCAGCTGGCTGTTTCCAGCTTTTTCTAGTGACGTTCAGTTTAGCGCTTATGAACTTATGTAGGTAGGATTTTTCACTAAGTATTGTTCTGTTGTCTCGATAAACTGTGTGGTCAATCATTTGATGCCCACACCACTCAACCCTGTAGCAGAACAATGGGACGGCCTTCTAACAGCAGGGGGCCTCATCAAGAGAGAAACACCACTCTCCTTCTAAACGTGAATAGTACTGCTATAGTTGCTGATAAGTTCCGGCAGCGAGGGCAAGTGCGATGCTGACAGGGTTTCTCTAACACGACGTTGCCGATGTGCTTGCAGTACCTGAAGACTGAGTACCGACCGCTGTGCGAGGCGCTGGAGCCGGTGATCGGGGTCAAGGCCAAGGAAGACATCGCCACCTCTCTGGTGCTGGTCATGCAACGCGAGGGCATGGCCAAGCAGTTCCTGGCCGACCTTGTCATGATGGACATAGCACGCAATGGTGAGTGGGCATCAGGTGGTGTGGGGGTTGGTGAGACCCGCATCAATTGCACCGTATCAAATCTCAACGCTCAGGGGCCTGGTTGTGGCAAACAGCAGAATTATGTGTGCTCAAAGAGCTTTACAATGCCATATGGTGTGTTTCTCACCCTTGTCCGGCTTCGTGAATCCAAACAACTGACTTTAAGACTATTAATTCTATTAGAGGTTGGAGTGATTGACGTATTGAGCAACAACAGTTCTATATGGATGTGGAGGTGGGTGATTATCATGTTTAATGTTTTTATTTTGGGCTAGTTTTTTATGTAGAAAATCCACATTTTTGAGGACTGAATGGGTTTAATTAAAGGTTGTTCATTTTTCCACGTCACAAAATGCACAGCCGTGCTACCATAGCCCTTATTTTAAAAGAGATATATACTAAATATCAACCTAGCTAAATTGTAGGCCTGGCTGGATTGATTTAGTTCCTCAGGCGTCAGGACTACACCAGCAAAATCATCCACCCGTGGCATTACAGCCTATACACGCCAACGTTTTCGAGTCCGAGAACTGAGCTTGTTGGATTCTAGAGCGCACTGTGTTTGGGCTCCAGCAGGCCCAGCCCACGGGCTCAAAAGCATGGAAAAAGTGTAATGTGTACTGGCTATTAGACCTATAAAACAGCTAGCCGCAGCATTGTGACTCATTCAACGCAATCTTACCCCTGATTCTCGTGCCGATGCAGAGGACGGCCGCCTCGCCTTCCGCGGCAACTCGCTGGCGACGAAGGCGACCGAGGCGTTCCTGAAGCTGGCCGGCGAACGCTACCTGCACGAGACGCTTTCGGACGCGGTGGCGGCACTGCTTGATCCGGCGCTCGACTGCGAGGTCGACCCGCTCAAAGCGGCCAGTCCTGCGGCGCTTGCGCGACAGCAGCAGAACCTGCGGTCGGCCGTCGAGGCTGTCTGGGCCCGCGTGCTGGCGTCGCACACTGCGTTTCCCACGTGAGTTTGGCGCGGATTAGTTGGCACGGCAAAACTGGGGTGGTTGTTACGCCTAGTCTTCGTTATCCCAACCAAAGAACATTGAAATGGCTTTAGATACATATTGATATCCCTAGATTCAGACGGATAAGAAGTTACATAATTGCCACCCAGGCCATAGCATCAAGACCTTGCATCATGCTTCATGCAGTAAATTTTTATTCAAACACACCAGCGCCTGCTTAAATTAGTTGTTTACCATTGCTCTATGACACCTTCATGTTGCTAGTAGGTTGTGAAAAGTAAAAATTAAAAACATACTTGTGTAGTGTGCAACATAAGTGACATAATGTCTTGAAGGTTTTGGACCAATCGCAGACTCTCAAGGTACCTAGTGCTACAAACGTGACGTCTTGCACATTGAGAGTAAATGCTAACGACCAGTGTCACTGGGTCAACATTTTGCGTCGCTGACATTGCTGACCCGGCTTTGTGACCCGGCTTAAAGACTAGTGTGCATACCTTGCAATTACTAGATAGTTTGAAAATAGGTTTTCCGGTTATGGGAAGCCGTACACTAATGCCACTAATAGTAGTATTGAGGGCCTGGGTGTTGACAAGAAAAAATGTATTTCCATTCTGGCAGGGCAACTACCTAATTATTATGATTGATGAAATCTTAGGATTGCTGTGGGAAATCATGGAAATTCACTACCGTACGGCGTACCAGGAGATGTTTATTTTGTCCTACATTTTGTTTCGAACCATGTTTATTAGTAATTAGTACTTAATCTGAATCCTCTTCATTAAGGTGTGATAACTAAGTGCGGTTATATGTTTAATTTTTCAGTGAATTACGCGAGTGCTTTGCACTGTTCCGCCAGCGTCTGGCTGCGATGGGTCGCGAGGACGTCAGCAACAATCTGATCTCGGCGTCCATCTTCCTGCGCTTCCTCTGCCCTGCCATCCTCTCGCCCAGCCTCTTCAACATCACTCACGGTACGTTGCAAACAACTCTGGAGACTCTGAATATCGATTAGACATAGCAGCACACACTGCTAGGCAACTGGTATGCTACAAAAGATACTGGTGACATCTGATCTGGTAATCTTCCGTGAAGCCAGTGCGTCATCGTGCTAATTATGTAATTGTTCCTTACATGGAAATATTCTTTCTCCATTTGGAATACCATAGGAGGCGGCAACTTAAGTGTACTCACAGAATTGGGTTGAGTCTAAAGTCTAGACACTCAGGATAGCATGATCAATGGCGGCTTGGAACCTTCGGCACCCTCGTCAGCAGCCTTATATTGAATGTCTTTCTAACTCTAATTGTTGGGGTAATATAGATGGGGGGGGGGGGGGTGTCACAAAATGACAATAAATGTGTAGGAAATAATAGAAACTCTGAGGGTTTCAAGCAAACCCTACTATTTAAAATTTTAACATCTGTGTATTTAACATATTCAAAGTGAGCCACCAATCACATTGGCCCTATATTGAATGCCTTTCTAACTGTAATCATAAAGTGGATCACAAATCACAACACATTTGTAGAACATAATGGAAACTTCAAAGGTTTCAAACACACCCAACTATTGGGTACCTAGGTATATGTTTGTATGTACTTCCCTCCCCCCCCCCCCCCCTTGTGCAACTTGCCTCTGCTTTCACGTCTCTCCCGGCTTACCGTTGTCGTTGGTTTCCCCGACAGAGTACCCGAACGAGCGGGCTGCACGCAACCTGACGCTCGTCGCCAAGACTCTGCAGACGCTGGCCAACTTTGCGCGCTTCCAGGGCAAGGAGAACTTCATGGAGTTCCTCAACGACTTCCTGGAACGCGAGGCGCCCGCCATGGACTCGTTCCTGCGGATCATTTCCGTGAGTTGCTACGGCCAGGCGCAATATCGGCGGAGGGGCAGTCACAGCAATACCTGTGTTCACCTGTGTCAAACTTCTTGCCATCAATTCTAGATGCATAAGTAGATGGTCTCTGTACTCTTCACTCTCAAGTAACAAACACTCTTGAACATTGTTTATATCTTGAATGTTAACTATCATGCATGGGATTATTTATTATTACAATTTAAAATAGCATAAAAACAGTCATTACTGTTATCTGGTACCTTAAATTGATTCAGAAACCACATGTAACAGAACTCCTCAAAACCTTTGTAAAGATTTTTTAATATTGAATTATTCATATTAACACAAAGGGAAAAAAGAAAGAAAAATATGAAGGAAAAAATGGAAAGAAGGAAGTGGAATGCAATTAACCGGTATAATTATAATGTCTGAAGAATAACTGAATGCTTGACATTTTGACCTAGAAGCCTTCTCTACTTTGAGAAAATTTTAACAATTCATAATTCATAGTTTGATTTCCTGATTTTGCTGCAGAGCACCGACCGTTCGGAGGGTTCCGAGGTTGCCGAGTTTGACGGCTACATCGACTCCGGCAAACAGCTGAGTCTGCTGGCGACGTTGCTGGCCGAGTCTGTCGGCAAGCTGCGGCCGGGCGCCGCGCAAGTGGACCGCCTGCACCGCGCGCTGGACCGCGTGCGGCACGCGCAGGCTCAGCCCGCGTTGCTACGACAACAGAGCAGCCCCGCGCCGGCGCACTCCGCCGCCATGCAGCACAACGTGTTCCGGTGAGTGACGGCAGCAAGGGGTTTGAGGCTTCTGAACCCCATACCCATCATCGGCCACTTAGCGGCCCAATATTTCCTTTCATTTAGCTGGATCAGAGAACTCAAGCCAAAAATTCTCGACATTTTTGGCGATGGACTGTGAGTGACCTTCTGATTGCCATTGCTTGCTAGCAACAGCAATAAATTTGGCTGAGTGCCAAAATTACAATATCTAGGTAAACATTTTTGTCTTTGTTGTCTCAGCCCAGCAGATACTTTAGTTGTTATCCTATCCTCTTGATATCTTCTTATCCCAACATTTTAATTTCTGGTCTTAAAAGTATTCAGACAGAGCTGACAATCTAGAGTGATATTGGCCAATGCCCGAGGTCAGACCTGCGATTGCCTTCCAACGGACACGTTCTGATTGCCGCCTCCCCCCGCAGCTTCAACGACCCGACGGCGTCGCCGACCGCGCGATCCGCCACGCTGCCGCGCAATGCGTTCCATGTTTCGCCGCCGCTCGGTGCCGACGAACTCGCGCGACTGCTGGGCACCGAACCAAGCGTCGCTAACGGCAACGGCGTTGCCAATGGCGTCGGCAACGACAAAGGCAGTCAGGTGTCGATCTCGGCGCTCAGTAACGTCGCCAGCTCGGGATATCAGAGTCTGACCGCGTACTCGCAGAGCTCCAGTCCCGTCGATCTCGCCAACAACAACATGCCCATGCACCAGCCGCAGCAGGTGTGTTCGTGATTATTCAGACTAGACATACTCTCAGCCCCGCTTGCTCAGTGGTTGGTTGAAATATTAACTGCCCATTGCATTGTTCATCAGCCAATCGGAGGCCTTGATAGGTAAACGGAGAGTTAATTCCTAAATGAGCCATTGAGCTAGGAGGACTTGGTTCAAGTATTGCTGTCAATGTCATAGTACACTCTCCTTTGATAGGGATAATGTGTCAAAAGAACTCATCATTCTCTTTTTAATCTTATTTAAATTAGGAAAGCTCGTAATTGGCTATTCATTTTATTATTATGTACACAAATTAGCCTCCCGGAACTCAGCATACTTTTCAAGTGACAAGCATAGATAATATTAAGATCCAAATACAGCATTAGTGGGTTTAGGTATTGAAAAACCATAGTGCAAGCATGGTGCACAAAGCAGCAAGAATAGCCATGTCAGGTCAGTGGTACTGGTAGGTCACTTCTTTAATGGGTTGCTTGTTTCTTTAAAATCCCATGTTGTTTTAGAAATTATTTTAGTCAAGACCTAAAGCCCCTATAGTGAAAGAGACTGAAGATTCTGGATTCTGGGTAGATTTTTGTATTATTTGGTCATTTACCAATGTTCAGTGTTTGGGTAGGTACTTGGTACTTACTCACGCAAGGCACTTGAAAAAAAAAATTGGTTATGTAATGACAAGTAGAAGAATTAACGATATATTCCATTGACATCCAAGGTTTAGGGCAGAGCAGGCATGGACGTGTTCGAAGTACTAGTTTTGCGTCGCCTTCAAGCCACTCCTGCCCTACAAAGTACAAACCATCCCTAACTCTCAAGTTCTCCGCGCAGAGTGGCGGCATTTCCGGCGCGCTGGCCTTCTCCAACCCGGTCTACCACATGGACGTCGGCACCGGCTCCTCGGAGGACGAGGGGGCATGTCCTTCGGGGGCGGGGCCGGGCTTCCCACGCACTAACCCCGCGCTGCCATCGTGGCGAGCCCCGCCGCCTCGCGCTGTCCAGCCGATGGCCGGACGACGACTCTCGCTCGACTCGACGCGTGAGATGTCAGACTCGTCGGAGGACGAGCGGCCGCCACCGTCGCGCGGGAAGCAGCGGCACCGAAACGTGGACCAGGTGGGCGGGCTGGGATTGTTGGGGTGGAATATCGGGAATGATTAGTGTCGAAAAACTATTCTTGACACATTCGCATTGGATTGAAAACCTAGTTGTTGGAGTTTATATAAATGTTCGGCCACAGGATATTGGTAGGCTTTTGGGAATGGTGAGAGTGAAATTCATTAGAATGTGTTTGGTATCAACCAACATGCAAATGCAGCTTATATTCATCCAAATAGAAATCCCACAAATCAGAATCATTCCTCAGAATCATTACAATATGTAAAAGCAGCCTACGATTCCTATCATGCAATTTGAAAGCTAAGTTGTTTCGCAATGGTTTCTACTCCCTAGCCTTGACGACTCTTCATTCGTAGTAAACGATTCGTGCACCAGCCTTAGTGATTACTGATTAGTTACATAACTGATCTGTTATTCCATAATCGGTTCTTCTTCATAAAATGAAACCCCTATTGTTGTCAATGTTGATTTTTTTAAACTTTGAAACCAAGTAAGACAGGATCAGAGCAGCGTAATCACAGTTCAGATATCCATGGGGCACAAAGATTTACGCCCGTCTGTGTTTGCATTGCAGTACGAGCGCGAGATAGAGCAGCTGCGCATGAGTGTCAAGATGCTTAAGGCCAAGCTAGACCAAGCCGAGCGCGCCAACGGGAACCCACCGCCCTCCGACTTCGGGCGGCAGCGCCAGGAGGCGCCTGACTCCGACAGCAAGATGAAGGTCATCATCACCAGGTACACACCCTGTCACTTAAACACCCCCAATCACCAATGTCACCAATCCACTGCTGTGACGAATGCTGTTGGTATTTACTGCTCAACTTCACACCCTTCAGACTTGCTCGTGAACAGACCATGTGCATGGCAGTCACCCATCTAATAACTGACTCCATGCATATTTGCTTAACTTGATCTCTACTACCTCCCTCCTAAACAGAACTGGTCTTGCTTCTGTTTTCTTCTGCAAAGAACTTGCTAAGCGCAGTAATGTGAAGCCTCAACACTTGACTTAACACTAGAGCTGTGTAACTCCGATCCTTCCAACATCTATCCTGAACAGAACTAACTGGCTTTTTACATTTTACATATTTTGTTTTGTGGTACCTATATTTCTCGTAGGTAACTACACACAGCAATGTGTTATAAACACAAAGTTTTATATGCGGTAGATGCCTATGCCACATATACCTATGACAACATTTGTAGCTCTAGATTAAAATGAATTTAAAACGGATAAATAAATTAAAAAAACGCCCACCCGTCTCAACGCTGCCTGACATATCGCCCTCGTTTTTTTCCCGCGGCAGACTGATTGCGGTGGAGGAAGAGTTGCGTCGCGAGCAGCGCGCCATGGCCGAGTCGCTAAATCGCAAGCAGCGAGTCATCTCGGCACAGGAGCACCAGATCGCCGCACTGGACGCCGCCAACGCGCGGCTCCTGTCGGCGCTCACCGCGCTCAAGGACCGCTACGCCGGCAAACGGTTGGCGCCCGTCACCCAAGACCTGGCCTCGCTCAAGAGCTCCTCATGCTAGCCTTGTGCGCACGTCTGTCGCGCGACCTTTCCGCGGGTGGAACGCGACAAGGGGCTTTTGTTTGCGCTGGTGTTTACGGTCACGGCGTTGGAGGTCTCGTCTTGTTTCCCTGTGAGAAAGGATGAAGAATCTCTACACGGACCATACGTTGACCACTCGCTCTGTGCTATCAGAGCTGTTTCTCAGTTGGTGGTTTGGTTTGATGCTGAACAACGTGGGGTTTCTCTGTATCTTTTTAAAATGTTCGAATTCCACTATGGTTTCGCAAAGTGTGGACTTGGTTCGTACAGTTTGTGAGGGCCTCGATGGCCTGGTCTCTGTGAAGCGACTGGCGTAGAAAGGACGAAGGCACTGCGGGCGTAGTTGACGCCAGCACCTGTTAGCTAGCGGCACCAAAGAAAGGCGCTGCGAAATCGTGTGACACAAGTATTCTTACTGATTGCCGGAGATTAGTTGCTAAGTTTTAACTCTTTCTTTTTTGTATTTTTATCGAATTGATTAGCGCCGAACAAGTATACAAGCACATTGCTGTCGCCGTCTAAGGTGGTTTGATCCTGAGAGAGTTGTGTTGTAATGATCATATCTCGTCGACGGGTAGGACACAGTGCTGAACCGAATATTTTAGTACTTAGAACTTTACGACATAGATGTACATGAAGTGTATAAAATCTATATTCTATATAATATACATACCTATATTATTATCGATTAGGTCGTCCTACCAAAGATTAGTAACTTCTACAGCACCAAGTGACGTGAATTAAATGTGTGACATTTTGTTGTTTCCTCGGTATGCCGAACCTTGCAAAGGTTTGACAAGGGACGAAACGTGTTTCCAATTAATGATCTGTAGGTGAATAAAATTGTAGTTTGAGTGTACCACCACATTGTTCTCACTAAGTCACCTTGCTCTTCCTCTCCTGGTCATTTAATCTTCACAGATACTTTCCTAACCATTCTGTGGCCATCAGTTATCTGAAGCTGACGTGGCTGGCGGCGCAGTCATGATTACTGCTTGACACTTGAGAGCAAAGTAATCGGCTCAGAAACCCCTGTGATTGATTTCATTTGTTATGTAACTTGTTTGTAATCCTGCTGCCAAATATTTATTCTCGACTTATTCCGTAGTCACACTGCACGAAAATATTAGCCTTGCGGTTTTGCATTTTATAAATTAACAATGATTGACTACCATTTGAAATTTGTACCGCGGTGGAGGTGCCGAGTTTGCTACACCATCCGCGTCGGTGCTGCTGCGTAGTAGCAAAATGTTGAAACAGACTGACTACCGGGTGTACCGTGTGCGCCTGAACCACCCGACCATTAACCGGCGATTGCGGCCAAAGATTCCGGGCATGTCAATCTGCGTTTCTCGCACTCACGGAGACCGATAGTTAACCTTAAAGAATAGTCATAAATAATTCGTTTCTCGAAATTAATAAAGTGCGATAATGACGGAGCTAGACACTAATCAGCATCGTTACAGTAGCCTGCGTAAGATCTTAGAAAGACCAGGGCCATTCTGCCATCCGGATTTTGAACCATCTCCAGACATTCTAACATTCCTTCAAGAATCGTGCCGGGTTTTGGTCGTTGGTGCTGGAGGTTTGGGATGTGAACTACTTAAGAATCTCGCCCTGCTGGGTTTTCGAGATATTCATGTCGTCGATATGGATACCATTGAGCTGTCAAATCTCAACCGACAGTTTTTGTTTCGCCACTCTGACATCGGCTCAAGCAAAGCCGCAACCGCAGCTAAGTAAGTCCTAATTCATGATGCTGTTCCTAAAGTGACTAATTCTCTCTTCTTACTTTGCCTCTTCAATTTTTTTAAATGAATCTTATTTAATATGTCAATTTGATTATAATATTTAAAGATCTGTTTATGTCTGGGGCTTTATTGTTGATTAGAGGTTGAGGTTCCTATCGTGATAGATGCGTTATTAATTCTAACTCAATAAACATTTTATGAGTTTCGGGTGATAACGTGTGTAGGTTCATCAACGGCCGAGTCCCTGGATGCCGTGTGACACCGCATCACTGTCGCATGCAAGAACTAGACGACGCATTTTACCGCGATTTCCACCTCGTTGCGTGCGGGCTCGATTCTGTGATGGGTCGACGGTGGATCAACGGGATGCTCATCTCGCTGCTGAAATACGACGACGACGGGACTTTGGATCCGTCGTCGGTGGTACCGCTGGTCGACGGTGGGGCTGAGGGGTTCAAGGGAAGCGCACGAGTAATTCTGCCTGGTAAGTTGGAAACTTCCTTAACGACTTGATATTACCCATGATATTATTTGATTCTGGTGACCAGCCAGATTATTAGTGATGGCCTATTGTTTGCCTTGTTTACCTTGCTCTTGAGAGGGACCAAACTTGATCCTAGGCCACTGCAAGTGCAAGATAATTCCTTCACTGAAAGTGAATCTATCTATTTCCCTACCAAATTCTTTTATGGCTGTATTCCACATTACAATACTCTCTCTACCAGAGTTAACTTATGTTTTGCGGCAACAGCCAATAAGATGCAACTTAAGAACCCTGGGGTGGAAAAGCATGACGTTCCCAAGTCCCGACCTCCTGCTCTATTTGGTTTCGTATATTTTGAACCCTTCATAATCTGTTAGATATAAGAAATAATGTGAGGAAAAATAATCTAATCTGTACTAAACAGACAAAGTTCAAACAACTAAACCACCGAACCCTGCTTGTGTTCCCAGGCTGCAACGCATGCATCGAGTGCACGCTGGCGCTGTTCCCGCCGCAAGTGGCGTACCCGCTGTGCACGCTGGCGTCAACTCCGCGGCTGCCCGAGCACTGCGTCGAGTATGTCAAGCTGCTGCAGTGGCCGCGCGACAAACCCTTCCCGGTAACACGCACTGCCTAATTGGTGTTTCGCCGCGGATACCACTCACGAGAGCGGTACTACAACGGTTTGCAAGCAAGGTGTGACAGTTTGTTGTGTTTTTTCCAGGGCCCCCTCGATGCCGACGACCCCGCGCACATTGCATGGATCCACGAGAAGGCGGTGGAACGTGCCGCACAGTTCTCGATCCCCGGAGTCACTTATCGGTCAGTCACCAAATCCTGTTTCGTGGATTATGTAATATTTATGTTAAATATGCCGTTATTTTCTAAATGATAAAATCTCTATTGGTGTCAATGTTAATTATTCAACATTGAGAAGCAAAACCACAACTTCAAAATGGCTAATTTTTTAATGATTCGGTAAAGCGTCTGTGTTCCAACTTTGGATGCAAATGGCAACAAATAGCCAAACGTTTGAGTTGCTCGTTAGCCCTATATTGATTACCGAAACTTAGCCTGTCCCGTCCCGTCAGATTGGTGCAGGGCGTTGTCAAGAACATAATCCCGGCCGTGGCGTCGACGAACGCCGTGGTCGCGGCCGCCGTCTCCACCGAGTGCTTCAAGCTCGCCACCAGCTGCTACGCCCCGCTAGACAACTACATGGTCTTCTCCGACCTCAACGGCGTCTACACGTACTCGTACGAGGCCGAACGCAGGCCCGACTGCCTCGCGTGCAGCCAGGTCAGTGAATCTTGGGTGATGGTTGCGTGGGGGATGAAATTGATGATATCAAGATGTAGTGTGTCTGTTATTTTGCCAGCTATGGACATACTATGACAGCCACTCTGGCATTATCTTGCTTGATTAGTGATTACATTAGATGCCAAAATCCATCTATGCTGCTGTTTTACAAATGATAGACCAAGCATGAGGAAATCACCATTCATGAGCTCCAGGGGCCTTTATGAAACAGTGTTATTAGCACCTATCATGCTACTGATCATCGAAACACAAGACAGTCGGTTTTGCACACTGCAAAAACTCTTGGTGATTTTTAATCTATTTCAACTGACCGAGCGAGCGCCAGACCATTATAAATGCGCAGATGGGTAATGCCCCCTTCGAAGTTTTCCTAAAAGCACACCAAGAATGTCGAAGACTATCCAAAAGACCCGTGCCTTGACGCAGTCCAACCTCTGGTCTCCACAGGTGGCAAAGTCGGTGCCTGCCAGTTCGAGCCAAACGCTGAAGCAGCTGATCGCGTGGCTCACCGACTCCCCCGACCTACAAATGCGTTCGCCGGGACTGACGACCGTCGTCAACGGCCGGAACAAGACCCTATACATGTCTGGGGTGCCCAGCATTGAAGCCGCCACGCGGGCCAATCTCGACAAGACGCTGGGGGATCTGGGATTGGTCGACGGCACCGAGTTGTTGGTCGCCGACGTGACGAGCCCTGCTACGCTGGTGCTGCGGCTGAAGATTGACGAGGTTGAAGCCATATAGGGTGGATAATAAAGAGTGTTTGAAGGAAGGTTATTATATAGTATCAATGAGTTTATAAACCGATGAACTCAATGATAGTGGTATAATTCCGAAACCTACTGAGCTCAGTGGCACTCAGTAGAGTTCAGCAGATCTGCTGGCTCTAATGGTCACTGTGATAGGTCCTGAATGGATCTCAGGTACTGCGCAGTAGCTTCAGTAGGTTTCGGAATACGAAAATAATCTATGGTTTAAAAGGCGCATTTTTTGAACATGTTTTTATTATCTGTCAAAATATCAAAATGAAAAATCTTGTAAATGGAATAATCAGATTAGGTGTGGCAAGTAGTACCAAGATAGTATCCTACAATAGTTGTGATTGACAAGCAATTGTTTCCTCCATGATAAGCCACAATGTTTTGAAAAGTGCTTTATGACTGATTTGTGAACGAATAACTAGAAAAGAACAGCATTTGTGATGCGTGTCTTGATATTACGTTGTGTAAATCAAGGAAGTAATAAAGAAGCTAACTGCTATTATTTTAACAATTTTTGCTGTATTCTGTTCTGTTTTATCAATAATTTTTTTTTCCTTCCATTGGAGCATATCGGCCTGATTTGGGATGGAGCAAGAATCAACGGAAAGCTGGTGTTCCTGGACGCTAGAGTGGCATCCAAGGTTGATTACTCTACAGTCTACATCCTACCCTGTCTTTCTTTTCCAATTCGATTACCTACCCTAACAAATTCATTGCAACAAAACAAATTCACTGATGCTAGAAGTAGGACTTTTGATAGGCATGATTTTCAGAAAAGAAGTGTGGAAGTGAAAATGCTAGAAGATCATGGGAGCCACCTGTAGACCGACCATTCGGTCCTTGATCTCTTTACAGCGGTTGGAGGGAAGGGGGGGGGGGGCGAGTAAGGCATGCGGTCAACATTCGGGAAGAAAAATATGTTGCAAAAGGGACGAAACGTGCTTGAGCTACAAGCCCAATTGCGATTCAATTTTACAAGCACAGTTCCAAGTTTCTCTCGTTCGATGTCAAATTGTGTAGAGGAGTGATAGAAAAGTGTGTCATCGTGCTTCTTTTGAGGCAATGGTGTTGATATTGTTGTCGTTAGGTCCAAAATGCTATAATAATGTCAGGACTATGCAATGGCTGAAACAAGGGTGGAGTTGGGTGTGGGTGGGTGGGTGTTTTGCCACCCACCTGATTCACTTCACAGTCCGTGTAAAATGCTGTCCGTGCCAATATATCCCAGCCACTCTAGCGTCAACTAACTACAGAAACCATACCGGCTATGTCTTATCAGTGTGACGAGACCACCATACCAACAATGGTCATATACGATACCAGAGTAGACAAAAACAAACGTTTGTTCAAAATAATACAGCGCGCATTGTACTTGAGAGACCATGGTAAACAGCCGACGCGCTGATGTATCGAGAGCTGGTGTTTAGCCGGCAGGGATCGTTCAATTGAATTACCATTCCTGAGAACTAACTTAGAGTTGCAACTTCCCATTGAGCACCTTTGATAAAGCAGGGAATGCATGGGAAATACTATGCTATGGTTGATTGCTACAGACAGCAAAACTTTTTAATTTGGGAAAGCGTTGTTTGTAAAAGTTAAATACCCTAATCCTCTAATCCTCCTCGAAAAGACCTCCATAGTAGTATTGCCATTATGTTGGTTGTCAGAGAAACAATGCGCCTTCGCCAAGCATGTGAGAAGCAAGTTTCACGACCTTCGAGACATAACTGCTTTTTGTTTGACTGACGTGGGATTTGGTAAGGGAAGTGGGAGCTTTTCTGACGCTGCTGTGGGAAAATTCTGTTACAATAAATCATACAAGAAAGCTCCCCTCCTCTTCTCAAACCCCCAACATCAATCTATAGGGATGGATGTTTATCTTCGTTACAATATAATGTGCCATTGTAGAACCTAAATTGAAAGGGGCCTGGAAGTATAGTAACTGGAAAATGAAACTTATGCCTTTTCTTTATCAAAAACGTTATACTGGGAAAATGATATATAGTATCTAAATCATATAATCCCTCGAACCCCCAACTCAACTCCCTATCCATTAAAAAAGCTTGTTTTCTTATTGAAATTATACACCTATGCTATATTTTCTTTGGCACTTGCTGCGTGTATGGAAATGGGAGTATTTTCCTCACGCAATTTATTTTGCCTAAAACGCGTAGATAACTGCTTCAAATAATTGACATAGAATCCACCAGTCGCCACTGAAACCATGGAATGTACCTATTCTTGAATTGCAAAAAGTGGTAGGGGGATTCCATGATTTCATCATGGAAGTTCATCATCGAGAGTTTCATCTCTCGCCAGCCAGTGGTGTAGAGGAGGCCCTCTCTGGTCCGTCAGTTTCAAAGACAGCATATACTATATTATGACAAACTAGAGGACATGGCTTTCGTGGGTTCTTAAGGAATATCACTGATCGATGAAATAGCAAAACAAAGTTGCAATGCGGGTATCCGAGTCGCCAAAACTCAGTCAGCTCAGTTCATAAGCTGCAACTCTCGGCGGGGGTGGTTCTGCAGGTCTGTGACGACAGAAAGGTGCATCCTGTGTGGGCACTTGATATATGTACCTAAATAAGTAAAATTAAATCGCAATATTGGAATTTTTAGAGGAAAGTGCCGTATTTTGGAAGTTATAATTTTAATAATTCTATTTTGACTGCAGTGGTGGGGAGGGGTGGTGATTTTAACTCTGAGAGGGCATGGGGAATTTGCGCGTCGTTAATCCTAGCAGCTAAAATTTTCATTTTCATTTTTCACAAAGTAACATAGCTACGCCGTAGCCATGTTTTAGAGTAACGAAAATAAAATAATTTATGGATAAAAACGGAGGGGGGGGGGGGGGAGGACAGAACCCGAAATCGACCGAGCTTATAATACGAGCATTAAAACCCTAGGCATGCCCGCGCTTCTCCACAACCAAGTTTTAACGCTAGCTAATCACCTTCCAATCCATCCAGCGTCAGCATTCAGGGGTGGCTAAAGTGCACGCCCCGCCGCGCACACAGTGCAGTGTTCGCGGTCGCCGTCCAGATGGCGCCCCGACCCGACCGTCCGGCGAGGGGCGAAACAAACGATCGTGACCCGAGTACACGAGATACCATCACTGCCAACCCGCGAGGCCAGAGCGGGGGTGGTAATTGCACACTAGGGCGAGGGTGTCCGCGTGACGTCACAGGTGGGTGTCCCCTATATTGATCGGGGTCCTCTGTCCGCCCAGCTGACACTATTAGCTTGCGCGCGCACCGCCGGTCGATGATCCAAGTGGCCGAGTGCACGGCAAGATGGCCGCCGACGACGACGCGACCGACTCGCGCTGCGCCTTCTAGATCGTCGCTGCCACGGCCTGCTGCGCCCTCCGCTGCGCCATGCTGCGCACGCCTGCTGCGCGCGCGCAGCTCATGACGCGGCTGCTGCGCACCAAGCGCGCAGACGCGCTGCCTCCTAGCGGCGGGCCGACCAAGCTACCGGTAACACATCGCTTGCATGCTGCATGTTAAGGAAACGGTTGGTACGGGACTGGCCGTGCCAGAGAGGCCCCGGGGGCCCTGGGGCCTCTGGGCCTTCTGCATGCAGAGGCTGGCGCTGTCGTTCGAGGCCCGAGCACGGGGCGCCGTTAGAGCATAGAGGCCCCGTGGCTATGGGCTACGGCACGGGCGCCATTTGGGCCTCTTGGGCTAACGGGGCCAAATCGGGCTCTGTCAGGTCTTTTTGGGGCTACAGGAAATGGGCCATCGCGGGCTTTGCGTGAGTCTTCAGGGACCACAAGGGCTGGGAAATGGTGGTCCCGATAGGCTTCTTTTGGGACAATGCATGTAACATGGGCTGTACGCTAGGCCCATTTGGGCCTACCGAGACTGGACCATGAATCATATGTACTGCCAAGTCTCGGCGGATTTCATTTCTCGGTATTATTCGTTACTCATCGGAAATTCCGAGCAGGGAATTTTTCCACTCGGACATCGGCGCTATCCGTAGACTGCACGACCCTGTCGAGACTAGGCTTTACTGTTGGTGCATTGCCCTTTAGACCCATGGTACCATGTTGTCCCGGGGACAGTTCCTTTGTGCCTATATTACTAGAAGGACCATGGCTATGCGCCAGCCAGACAAGTCTTGACCATTCAAGGACAATGGGCCAGGTTTCATAAGGCGATAGTCAATGGTGTATGTCGCATCTCTGTTCCCATTGGTCCTTTCGCGTGGCAAGGACCCGACGACCTTGAAGACGCCATGTTAGGCCATGACAGGGTGAACCTATGGCCGAGAGACTGAAGGATCTCTGAATTCTAGGGATATGCGCGAGAGTTGGGACAGGAATAGAACGCAGGCAGGAATTCATTATTTATTCAAGCAAGCAGGAATTTGATACGAGTGCTAAAGGGCATGGAGCTTAAATGAAACGCTTTAAAGAGATCTTCAACTAATATTCATTATTCAAGCGTACCGTTGGGCTGTCCTTATGGCGTATAGGTATCAAGGTAACACTCACTAAACGAATCCGCACTATTCGAACGGCACCGGTACTTATTGACAATTAAAATACTGGTTTGAATTCTGAGTTGGGAGGATTATTTACCTTGTTTCTTCAGCGCCTTGTATACATTGTTTCAAACAGCACATTTATACAGTTCGAACAGGAGTTGGATTCGCGATATGAGCTGAACGAATCTGCATGATGTGGCAAAATTCTGAAGCATTCCATAAGGCCGGCTTAGTCATGATTCAAGTAGCTGGTGAAACCTGCATCTGTGGTTTGATTCTTCACTCGCATTGCTGTTTCACGTTGGGAGCGTAAATAGCGGACATTACATATGTGAACCAAATGGTCACCCCTTTTCCTTCCCTCATCGTCTAGCGCTGCTTGGACACCCTCGATCTAACCTCTCTCGGCGTCGGCTCCTGCGTCGGCACCGGCATGTACCTAGTCGCCGGTCTAGTGGCGCGCCAAGTGGCCGGCCCCGGCGTCCTCCTCAGCTTCATGATCGCCGCGGTGGCGGCGCTGCTGTCGGGCGCGTGCTACGCCGAGTTCGGCGCGCGCGTGCCGCACACGTCCGGCTCGGCGTACGCGTACACGTACGTCGCCGTCGGCGAGTTCACCGCGTTCGTCATCGGCTGGACCCTCGTGCTCGAGTACGTGATCGGCGCGGCGGCTTGCGCGTGCGCGCTGAGTGCGTCACTGGACGCGCTGTGGGGCGGCGCCGCTAGGCGCGCGTCGGGCGCCGTGTTCGGGAGCTTGGCGGGTGAGTGCGCGACGGTGTGGGACCGAACGTGGATCCTTTGGGCACTCCGTTGTCGATGGGTGACGTCGGCATAAGCGTTGAATCGCACGCAAGCTAGCGGTCAAAACCCTGGGCGAATAGGACGTGAGTGGGCTGGCTGCTTCAGGGAATCAAAGTGCCATATATCTTATTGCAACGATTTTCATATTGGAAAGAATTCCGTCGCGTGAAATCAATTGTTGCGTGATGTTTCTTTCTGTACTCCAAATGTCAATTGCGAGGAACGGTTTACTACGATGGTAGCACGCTACTTTAGTATGTGAGCCATTTTGGTTGTTAGGCAGTTTGTTGACTGTATCCATTCAGTCCGTGCTCGCTCCACCTCGGACACACAACACTGTGCACCTGTTGCAGGCCGCCCGCCCGACCTGTTGGCCGCCGGCATAACGCTGGCCGTGACGGCGCTGCTGGCCGGCGGCGCGCGAAAGTCGCTGCTGTTCAACCACCTGCTGAACGCACTGCAACTCAGCGTGTGGGCGTTCGTAATGGCGGCCGGCGCCTTCTACGTGGACACGGCCAACTGGACGATGCACCACGGCTTCTTGCCGCTCGGATGGGGCGGCGTGCTCAACGGCGGCGCCACTTGTTTCTACGCGTTCATCGGGTTCGACATAATCGCGACAACGGGCGGGGAAGCGTTGGACCCGCGGCGGTCCATCCCGCGCGCCATCGGACTCAGTCTCGGCACCATCTTGTTCGCCTACGTCACCACCTCGCTGATGCTCACGCTCATGGGTGAGCGCGTGCGCAGTAGCCGTGTCCATGTGGACACTCGTCATTGGCAGATGAGGCCCAGGCACTCCCAAAAATCACATATTTTTAAACAAACAGGAATAATGCGTCAATGCGTCAATTCGTCATTTTTAAAGTAATCCATTTTTGCAATCCAGTGACATTATTTATTGAGTGAAATTATTTTCCAGCGTTTGGACAAAATTAACTTGGGCGCATTTGCCGGCTGTATACTGTATTGTGGTACCTTTAGATAGTAGGTATATACAAACTTTTTCAGCTACTCTTTCAAGTAACCTTGACTTCCCCTGCTATGCCAACATCCAATCACATGCAGTGAAATTCGATTGCTTTCAAGTTGAACATTTGGTCATTTTGGGCATAATGTGTACAGTGGGCTCCAGAATCTGCTAGGAACCTGGGGAAACCCAAACACCAATCTCAAGCGAAGCCCCTGGCCTTCTCAAATAAGAAGCCTTCGGTGCCGTCCTGTATGTGATGCCTATGTATGTACCGCGCATTTCCCAATAAAATGAATATATTTTTTATTGGTTTCCGGTCGAAAACTACAAACAGGCGAACAAACAACTCAAAGTAGATACCAGACCAACGGTGACCCAGACAATTTATAAGTACTTATTTCGACGAGCGCTGCTTGTCTGTCGAAACTTAACCCGAATAGTGACCGTTTTCTCCGGTCCCTATCGGTAACCACAAAGAGCGATGTTCACCCAGATTTCAAGGTCACACAGCTAGGAAAGAGGAGATCAAGGTCGTGTTTACTTCTTCACTCTTCACAGCCAGGCTGTACCGGTCCAGTTATCCTCGCAAGTGTGTGTGTGTGTGTGTGATAGGAAGGAACATAGCAAAGGTATCTTCTTTGCGGCCAAGGCGTTAGACGAATGACGTGTGCCCCGTGCTTGGCGCAGTGCCGTGGGACTCGCTGGACGCCGACGCCGCACTGGTCGGCGCGTTCGGCCAGCTCCGCGCGCCTTCGTGCCAGCTCGTGGTGGCGCTAGGCGCTTGCGCTGGCCTCGGCGTCTCCCTGTTCGGCTCGCTGTTCCCGGCGCCGCGTGTGCTGCTCGCCATGGCGCAGGACGGCCTGTTGCCCGCGCCACTGGCCGCGCTCGGGCCCATCTCTCGTGCGCCACTGCTCGCCACGCTAGTGTCGGGACTCGCCGCCGCCAGCGCTGCGCTGCTGCTGCCGCTGGAGCTGCTCGTGGAGATGATGTCCATAGGTGCGTTTTGATATACTTATACCTATCTGTCTTTTGTGACAGTCCTATTTGCCAACCTGTCTTCAGTTGTGTCCATTTTCTCGAATTCCAAAGCTGACTGGCATGGACACTACTTCATTAGACTTACCTACAACGTACAAGCTTTTCTTTAGGACGTTGAAGTCCAGTCCTAATGATCTCCACGTGCTAGCTGTTGGGTACATACATATAGGCACTGATACTCCATAGCTTGAAACTGACGTTTTCATTTTACCAACAGTAAATTTTACGAGACTAGAGCTGTATTACTACGAATGATTCTCTATTCCCTCACAGTGTGTCTATTAAATTAGTTGCTTGCGTCCTGTATAATATGCCATGAACTAAGATCTTTATCCTTAATTCAGTAACGCTTTAGAGTAGGGCCAAGTGCCGGCCTGAACCTTCCCCATATACTGGCGCAAGAGTTCTTTGGGTAAAGACACCCACCCATCTAGGCAGCGGTGGGGGGGAGGGAGTTGGGGGTGGAAAGTAGGGTAGGTCGAGCACTCGGCACAGCAAGACAACCCATGCTACGTACCTGCACTGCGCGACAGCTTGTCATACGACCGCCTAGAAGTATGCAATGTTTACTACACGCCTGCTGTGCGGGACAGCGTAGTTCCCGGGGGCAACGAAGGGTGCCAACTTACTGATACTTGATCACTGATTATACTGTTAAATATACTGCGTTATACTGCGTTAATATACTGCGTTAAATATACTGTACTTATACTGTGGTTGAATCTCTAGTAATCTCGAACCAGGTCCACCTATTGTCTTGCATGGACATCGGTCTGTATCCTGCTATCCAGAGTGATGGCTATAATAATCGCCTTTTGCCCGTCCCAAAGGTTCAATCCCGCTTGGCATTGAAGCTGAAAGCCTCCAAATTTGAGCGCCCCGATTGTCCACAGGCACACTACTGGCATACACCCTCGTCGCGGGCTGCGTGCTCTTGCTACGCTATCAACCCCTCGGCGAAGACCTCACCCAACTGCTGCCCGCCTCGCTGCGCACACCGCTCCCTTCGCCGGGGGTCGCCCCCGTGCCGTCGCCCACGCCGACCTCTCTCGGCGTCGGCATCGGCACGGGCGTGACCGTCCGTCGCGTGACGAGCCGTGCGTCGCCCGACTCGGACGACTCGTGCGCCGACGCGGACAACGCGGACGCCGACAGCGCAAGCGCGCGCGACGACCAGTTCCTGGTGTCTGACGCCGGCGCGCGGACGTTCTACGGCGCGGCGCGCGGCCCGACGCCGTCGAACGCGAGCACTGCCATGTGGACGCGACGACTGGCCTATCTGTGGCCGGGCTTGTTTCCGTGGCGCTCGCCGGCTGAGGCGACGTCGGCGTCCGGCAAGCGCGTCGCCATGCTCGCGGCGGCGACGCTTGGCGTCGTGCTCGTGCTGGACATTCTGTTAGCGGCGACGCACGCGTGGTCGGCGTGGAGGGCGACGTTGGCGAGCGTGCTGGTGATCGCCGCGCTCGCGCTGCTGATTGTCATCTCGCGGCAGCCGCAGAACCGGTGAGATGGACTCACGATTGCCCTATTTAGAAAATGTTCGTCTTTATATAGACTGGTCAATTCATTTTCGGGAAGATTTTGCTGAAAACCACATGGGACCTAGGTCGTGAGTTTCTAAATGTATCCTGATAATTTCATCAAAACTGGAGTGGCCGTTTGGTTTGCAAAACTCCTGCAAGAGCTCACCGGAGTTAAGCAACATATCGCGCTCAGTCGAAATTGAATGGATAACCGTAATTTATTTCAAGCATTTCGTGGATTGTTTAATATTAAATATTGTTCTATTTGATCAATCTTTCAAAAGTAAAGCTAAACCCGTATAGCCCATGCAATTTATTTAGTGGTTTTTGAGGAGTAACGTATCCTTAGCATTGGCTACAGTTTGGGTTCACCCATTATTCAGCCCACTATTCACCGAGGCCATAAGACCAGTGCCCTAGTGCCTGATAAACAACGCAAAAAAATATGCGTTGCTTCGTTATTACACACGCTCACATGTCTGTCCGCTTTCAGCGGCGCGTTGGCGTGCCTGGCGCCGGGGCTGCCGTTCCTGCCCGCAGCCGCCGTCGCAGTCAACCTCTACCTCATCCTGCACCTGTCGCCGCTCACACTCGTGCGCTTCTCCGTGTGGATGGTCATCGGTGGGTTGATACCCCTCCCCCTCCCCTACCCAGCCCAAAATGTCAACCTCTCCACCCCATACCAACCTTCAATGCATTTGGTGGCATTTCTTCATGGCAATTTTATGCTCTTTTCCTAAACATATGGAATCAAGTCGAAAATGTGTTGTTGCAAAGCCTAGTTACCTAATTGAAAATATAGATATCAACTAAATAAGAAATTTTGAAAGCCTCACACATCCGTTGGCCAAAATATTGGAAATTTCTAGGTTTTAAAATATGCGAGGTTTCTTACGTTCACTCGTTTCAAGCTTTTCGCGTGGGTACCAATGATTATCTTTTTTTATTACCTTTGTCAAGGATGTTCTTTCCAATTCAGTTCATATCTGCCAATAACAGGGAAGATTTTACAGATTTTTATTGGCATACCCTGGTTCAATTTCCACATTTTGTGTATGGTAGCAAGAATTGCAATTATATAAGCTGCGGCTTACTGCAACCTATCCAATGGTTTAACCAATGGTTAAATGTGATTTTATTGCACATGCGAATTTTGATCAAATTGGTCCTTGGAGCCAGGACTTTATGGCAGTATGTCCCTTACATTTGAAATGCTAGTCACAACCCTAAAGCATCAGCCCATGCCTAAAGTTCAACCCCATAAACCTGTACGGTTTCCGCAGGCCTGGTGGTGTACTTCCGGTTCGGCATCTCGCACAGCCTTCTCGAACAAGCCGACGGCGATGTCGAAGGCATCGCCGTCACCCTGTCGTCGCCTGATCAAGTCAAGACGCTCGGCCCCGGCGACGGATTCGCGACGCTCGACAAGCTCGGCCCCCCGGCAGACTTGGGCTACGGCGGGAAGCTAGCTCCCGCTCCCAATGACGGCTACGGCGGCAGCAACGGCGATGGCGGCGGCTTCATGCGGCTGCCCGACAAAGCCAACCCGCTGTTCGTCAGCCAGAGTCGGTTCCCGACGTGGGACGATTAGCCGCGCGCAAGCACACGCAGCAAAGACGATGCAATAACTCACGCAATAACTCAGCTGGCTACGATGATATTATATTAATATTACGGTTCACGTTATCTCCCTTCTAAAAATATATACATAAAATATATCTCCATGTACATATCTCGGTGTCTCTCGGTGGTAGAGGCAGGGTTGATGCAGCCACAGCGACCCTGCCCTAGCAATTGCCTGTTAAATCTGCATTTGATCTGATTAAAAGTGTCTCGCTCTCAATTTTCCGTCTGATTTCCTGTTTGCTTTTTCTTTGATTTCTATTGGATCTAAGGAATCAACAGTGACCAAACCATGGGTTTGTACGAGAGCTACATCGGTACACCGGAAGAGACGGCCGCCTGATTGAGTCTCCTGGCGGTAGCTGGGTGAATGTTGGATCGACGATCTGCAGCGATTTGGTGCCTGTTTGGCACTTCTCAAAGCTACAATAGAATCTAGAACCTGACATTGTTGCTGAATGCTGATACAAAATTACAATAGAACCTTGTTGTAAAATTTAAAAGAAACTATAGGTACTAAAAACATGAAAGATATACCAATGAAAGATATTTCATTACTCTATGCTATAGAAAGTATAATAATACAATAAGTAATAACTCAAGTGGTGAGATAAAGCTTTAACAAAGAAATAATATCCACTCTGATATGATATGTTTTTTCTGTCTTCAAGCTAGTATAAAGATGGATTGAATAATTATCAATATTGCTATTGAAATCGTAAGTCGCTATAATATGAGTTAAACATTTCCCACCAAATTAGGGAGCATTGCCCAAGGCAACAGCCAGAGAGGTCGGGCTTGTACACTGGATCTCTGCATTAAATATCCGTAAGTATGCCCGTACAATATTGATATAAGCTCTACAAGTAGATTAAGTTAAGCACTTCGTCCAACAGGTGAAACTAGTACAGGTAATTGGCACGAAAGAGAGAAAAACAATCTAGATAAAAAGCGCGGCAGACAGGCACATCGGCTGTCAAAGCCCAAAGCAACATGGCGGCCATCCACTAAACTAATCCAAAACAACACCTCATTCAGAAACAATCAGCCCGACGAGCACTTACAAAATAAGATAACCGATTTTATTGTTTCCATGCTCATTTATTCAAAAACACATAAACATGAATACTATTGTACGTTTTTTATTTGCTTATTTGTAACGCTACAAAATTAGTTCACAATCACACTTAAAAAAATGTATTCGTCACCGGGGTCATTTATATTTAAAAGAGTCCAATGAAGTCGGTATAATCATAATGCCAGTGAATGAAATTGCATGATAATCCTAAAGAACAGGGCCTCCATGAGGTGATTGCTTGACCAGGTTATTCGGTCTTGTCCCCGTTATTCGACTCAGCCTCCGGTTTACTCTTTGACTCTGGAGCTGTGACCTGAAATCACGAAAGTGATAGTAACTGTTGCTTTCTAAAGGTATCCGAGCAGTTGGCACTTAGTGAGAGTCAAGAAACTGAAGTATCAAATAAAGCCTTCAAACACTCACTTTGACTACGTCAGGTTTGGCGGTGGGCTCTTCAGCGGCGGCCGGCGTTTCCTTGACGTCGTTGGCGTCGGTTTTATCGTTGGCGGCAGGTTTTTCGTTGGCAGCAGGTTTATCGCTGGTGGCGACCTTATCGTTGGCGGGTTCCCCCGCGGCGTCCGCCTCTACTGCTACAGCAGCGGGAGGATCTGCCGCTTCGGGCTCAGCTGCCGGCTCAGTCTGCTTTGGCCGGCCCCGTTTGCCCGGCGTTGTTTTTTTCTCCGCAGGCTTTTTCTCGGACGCTGGTTTCTTTTCCACTGACTTGCGCTCGCGTTTGGCCGGCGGCGCCGCGACCGGAGTGCCTCCGCTTCGCGTGCTCGACCGCGTGCGGCGACGACCATCGGACTCCTCGGCCTAACAACCAAACCGCGCAATCTTAGACCAGGACCAGGTTAGGCGCGAAACAAGCTGCGGCCACCAAAAAACTCCACAAACACACTTACCGCGTCTGCCACCTTCTCGTCGCGAATGCTTTCCACCTTCTCGCCCGACATAATATGCAAGTAATAGGTTCTCTTTGATAATTAGAACGCGGCAAAGTTTACGGGAAACCGCTCGCTCCACTGTTTACACCGAACCTAAGATGGCGACTGAGCGTGGTCACGTGACTTGCTGGTACAGCGGCTCTGAGATAGCGTGTGATTTCTCGGCTCTGCAAAATTCGCGCCCAGCTGTCAGATTCAAATCTTCCGCGAAGAAGTACAATGTTTGCAAAATACACGCGAGCGGATTTATTACGCGCAGGATTAATATATGGACAGCGATGAGGAGTGGAATCTTTAATGAAGAGAGGAATTTTCTTGCAAATTTTCATGCCAGCATTTGCACGGTGTTCTTTGAAGAACCTTCGATCGAAGAACGAGGGGGCTTGCCTCCTAATGGATCACGAAAAATTGCAAATGGCCGTCAGTCTGCCTGTCAATGTCATCGTGATGCAATAAGTAAGTTGTATGAACGAGTGATTAAAATGCAGAATTGGTCGTCACAAGCATATTACTAGTAGTATTTCTTAAGCACTGGGGTGGGCACTATGACCGACTCCGAGGTGCTGACCACGCTGAAGATCCTCATCATTGGTGAGAGTGGTGTGGGCAAATCCAGGTGAGTGGACTTGGTGGTGGCTTTGTCTCAGGACTCTTTTATCGTTGCTATTGCCTTCTTCTACGCAACAACGAAACGAAGGCCAAATGTGTCTGATGCCCCCAGCTTACTGCTGCGATTCACTGACGACCAGTTTGACTCGGATCAGGCTCTGACCATCGGTGTCGACTTCAAAACGAAGCGGCTGAATTCCGAAGGCAGCAATGTCAAGCTTGCCATCTGGGTTAGTAGCTTCATTTGGACCTCTCTGTGGTATGCTAGAATTTAGTACCAGCTAGCTATGCATAGCAAGAGGCCAGACATAGGTGTGGTAATTCTAAGCGGGTTCTCTTCGTTGCAGGACACGGCGGGTCAGGAGCGTTTCCGCACGCTGACTCCCAGTTATTACCGCGACGCACAAGGCGCAATCCTGGTCTATGATGTCACCAGTGCGGCAAGCTTCACGAAGCTTGACACCTGGCTCGATGAACTAGACACATACGCCACTAAGAGCCAGATCGTCAAGATGGTTGTTGGCAACAAGATCGACAAGGTAGGTTTGCGTTTGTAATCTGGAATCCTGTAGGGGTTTGGTTTCATCATGGTTTTTTACACATCTACAGGCTTGCTAGTCATACCTACCTACCTATCTACCTACTGTTCTCCAAATCCATATTGTCCATCGGGGCCTGAAAGGAGGGAACGTTTCATGTTGCTCCAAGCATAAACTAAAAAAGAAAACAATAACCAAATGGTTTAAACTTTGATGAAATTGCATGAAATTTCATCTCCTACATGTACCAATGCAAAGATCTTTGATAAGAGGTTGTGGCTGTACTAGCAGCATCCCTTTGCATAAATATTTGAATGAACTCTGGTGTAGGAAATTATTTCCCCACTGACAATTAATGCGCAAAAAATAACAAGTGAAAAATTTTGACGCCAGCTTATATTATTTACGCTGCCTCAGCTTAGACAATATATACGTTAGGATGACCGTGGAAGCTAGGTACCTACCTAGTTACCAGGGCATCAAACAGAAATCAATATTTTGACTTTTTTGACAGAAATGTCGTAATTCTTTTTTATCGATAGCTAATGACATTTTAAGTAATTATTTTAAACTAATTATCAAACCAATTAATTAACAACTGAGTAGGAACACGGAATGCGAGTGGTTGTCTAGTAAACAGTCTGCAATTGAAGCTTATTGAAGCAGTCGACAGTGGAAGTAGTCGGCAGTGAAGAGTAGTCGGCAATGAAGAGTGGTCGGCAGCCGTAACTGAATATAGATGATCTGATTGGTTCTCGCTTACCTAGTTACCAGGGCATCAAACAGAAATCAATATTGGCTCGGGTTCAGGTTTGGGTTCGGTAAGTGTGAAATTTCGGTCCGGGTTTTTTAATTTTCTCGTTCCGGTTCGGGTTTCTTCAATTGCTCATGATTTGATTGCCATGCTCATGATTAAATTAGCAAATTTACCTTCATATTACAGCCTTCACTAGGGCTTCGCCGAACACTCTATCCCGTCGCGTTGAAGGATGAGCGTACTTTCATTGCCAAATTTGCAATAGAATGCAGTCCCTAACACAAATTAATAATACACATTCAAGAACAAAAGCAAAAGTCACATACAGATTTATAAATTAGAGTTTTTATATTGGAATTTATATAACCAAGGACACCGATCACATGTTGAATCAGGTGTCGAAAATCACGAAAAATCACTACTTAAATGCGAATAAAAACCAGACGGAACGTCTTACCAATCTAAGATTTTCAGGAATGATAAATATCCATAAGGGCAACATGTGTACAAATTTGGGCAAAGATTGGTTAATAACCTTGACAGTTATAAAGACGCAAAATTTTGAAAAAATCGAAAAATTTCGTAAAAATCGATTTATGCAAAAAGTTCCGAGCCGATCTTTTTCAAAAACGTGGCAGATCTAAGTTCAGAGATTTTGAAGGTGTCCTACAATTTTCATCAAAATCGCTTCAGCCGTTTGGTCAGTAGAGCGCGGACAAACAGACAAAAAAAAAAAAAAAAAAAAAAACATGGGATACTTTTTTCTACGGGTGGTGTAATTGAAGTCTTCGCTCACTTCGTTCGCTCATCCAAAAAACATGGGATACTTTTTTCTACGGGTGGTGTAATTGAAGTCTTCGCTCACTTCGTTCGCTCATCCAATAATACTTCGTTACTGCCTTCTAGTCTGCAACTCGAATCCTTTTCGACGTAGCAGTAACGAAAATGTTACATTTTGGTAAAGTTCCGCAAAAATGTATATTGCCTCACTCAAAGGATATTGCACAATTGAATAAAACGCAAGGTGATGAATACCAGAAAAAACCCAAAAAATAAAACCGGTTCGGGTTTGGGTTAGGGTTTTTCAGAACTAAAATACAGGTTCGGGTTCAGGGTCACTGGAAAGTGGCAACATAAATTCAATTTATAATGCAGATTGTAAATGTTTTGGTTTTATTTTGAAGACAGTTTACAAAGGTAGTCATTTGCAGCCTTTGGCTTCCGCTTCCACCAGCTACAAGTCCCATCTGCAACTTTGACGTTGCATTCCCATCGTTGCATTGATTGATTTGTAGTGTTAAACTACAGACTATTTTGACAACTGGCCCTTTGCCACTTGTCTAATGGAATTGGGGAATGATAGGATGATGATGAATCTTACCTAGCTTAGAAGGGGGAGGGTAAACCCGGTGCCGACACGTAGCCTATTATTGAAAAGCACCAAGGGGATCATCGACTAGCCCATGCTGTCGAGAGGCTGATAAGCCATGTGAGCTAAATCTGTTGTACAGTTCTAAATTCAATCCCTTCAAAGTTACTTCCAAATGGATGGCAATTTTTTAACTTTTTACTTGTAGGTTTCTAGGGATAACGATTGGTATCGAAAGGCATTTCAATGATATTTGGATGAGATAACGAACCACATCTGCAAAAACTTAACGTAAATGCCACCCTGATCATTAGGTACTTGGGAATGGGTATGGTGGTCACCCATCCAAAACCCACCTAACTAGAGCTGCTCTGGTGCTGCTAAACTCACGAGAACTGATGTTTCCAACACGCCAAACCGTTTGCTGCATTTGTGGATTCGTTTCAGCCTGGCCGAGAGGTGAGCCGTGACGAGGGCATGCGTTTCGCTCGCCGACATCAGACGCTCTTCATCGAGTCGAGCGCCAAAACACGGGACGGCGTCCAGTGCGCCTTTGAGGAGCTCGTGCAGAAGGTACCGAACTGTGGTGTGGTCCAACCGTTCCCCACTGATTAGCAGTTGATTTCACCAATGGTTTCACATTGATTTTCATTGCAGTTTCATAGGAAAAGAATAATTTTCCATGGTTACATGATAGATTTAAGAATTTGAAGGCTCTGATAAATAGTGAATTCGGTTGGATGCACTAGTGTACACTGAGTGTACACCGAGTACAGTTTGCATGTTCGATTGGGGTACTACACTGCACCAGTGCATACCAAATCACGTTCGATTGGGAGGTCTACCCGCACGCAGTGTACACTTTACTGCACTGAAAATTTTGCTGGTTTAGGCCAGTGTAGACCTGACACTGTCACTTCATCTTCATCCAAGATTGACTCCAATATAGATGTGTGTCGACATAAACACACTCTAAAAGCTTAATGACGATTTTCATAAAGGAAAACATGAATGAAAAGGTTTATTCGGTTGCAAAAGTTTCAAAATAAAAAACCAAACTGTAAAATATCGAATCCGCCATTTTTTGCGCGCTTAGGAGGCTGCACTCGTTTCTTGCGCATATTCAGTTGGGACTGCACTGACACTTACACTGGCAGTGAGCATGACGTCACACTGCACTTTTCAGTGTGCACGAAGACGTGAGTGCATCCCAACCGAATAAGCCAAAAGTCACACCAGCGCCACTGTCATTATACCATTTTCTTTCAAACCCAAGGTAAGGTCAGCTGCAGCCAAATTACACCATCAATCAATCAGACAGATTTTGTGAATGTGAATGTTTTAGCAATTTCATTTGCAATACATATTAGTATTAAATTGGAAAGTGTACCTACCTCAACAATGTACACAACTGTGTGCTGTAAGAAGCAATAAAGGCCCATCTACAACCAACATAGCCGTAAACATTAATGTAATGCTAATGTAAATGTAATGTTATCCTAACATAAGTTGTTCAGCTTAGAACATTTGGCTTACGTATTGTCTTATGGTTAGCCAATAAAATCATGGCAAAAAAGCAAGAAGCATATTGGATTGCATTTTGGTACCTACAATTATTTTCAATTTTGGCTTCAAACATTTTTGACAGAAATGTCGTAATTCTTTTTTCATCGATAGCTAATGACATTTTAAGTAATTATTTTAAACTAATTATCAAACCAATTAATTAACAACTGAGTAGGAACATGGAATGCGAGTGGTTGTCTAGTAAACAGTCTGCAATTGAAGCTTATTGAAGCAGTCGACGGTGGAAGTAGTCGGCAGTGAAGAGTAGTCGGCAATGAAGAGTGGTCGGCAGCCGTAACTGAATATAGATGATCTGATTGGTTCTCGCTTACGGGAAAAATGTACCCGTAAACAACAAGTTTGGCCTAGTCAAACTTTATGTTAACGTTAAGTCTACGTTTTGTTACGTTGAGTTCTTATGTTTGTTGTAGCTAGTCTCATGGAAACCCTTGTGGCAAACGTTACGATCATTGCTATGTTTATGTTATGTTTACGGCTATGTTGGTGGTAGATGGGCCTTAAATAAATAACAAATAAAATACAAGTCATAAACATAAGAATGCTTCCATGTGTGCAGATAATGCAGACTCCTGGGCTGTGGGAGCGGATGGATCCGCTGGGCGGTGGAATCCAGGTGTCGGCTGGAGAGTCCACTTCGATTGGCAGCTGTGCTGGCTGGCATTGCTCGCTGGCTTAGCGAAGTATCGATCTACCAAAGCTTGTGCGATAACTCTAGTTTATAATTCCTGTACCAACTGTAATATTATCGAAAACTTTACCTGCCTAAATGCATTTATCTTTTAAACACTCTGGATTTGTTTTATTCCTCACCTCAAGTTTCCTTGAGATAGCAAGATGACACAGTCTCTGCCAATTCTGTGCATTTGTCCCTGCCTGTATTTTTTGATCTCTGTATTTTTCTGCCTTTGACCCTCTGCCTTGACCTTAATCTGCCTTTGACCTTCTCTGTATTTTTTTATTGGTGGGGTCGTATTTATCAGGAAAAGTTGAAAATTTGGCCCAAGCGTGTCCTGTGGGCTTATTTATCGGGTTCGGGTCAGATTTGCCGCAATTTTTAATGGCGCGGTCCGAAGTGAGTCACGTGCGCAGGGCGAGGGGGCGTGCCCGTCTGACGTTTCCCTTATCACGTCCGACTTGGACGTCCTTGTTCGACCTCTGCGACTCCACTTTGTCAAGGCTTTCTCGTCTGGGATTTGTCGCATCAGAAAGAAGACGGATTAGTAGCTGACAGCAGCTCCTGACAAGTGTTAGCGTGTCTGTTTTTCAGTGTATCAGAGCAGCCAAGTCAAGATGGGTCGTAAATTCTGGGTGGGTGGCAACTGGAAGATGAATGGAACCAAGAAGGAAATCGCGGACATCGCCGCCTTCCTGAAGACTGGCCCGCTGGACCCTAATACGGGTGAGTGACCTACCCACAGTCTAGGATGAGTTAACTAGCTATCGAACTCTCCTGTTGATGAGTCTGCTTCGTGACACCGAATTTACAGAGGTCGTTGTGGGGGCCCCGGCGATCTACCTCGAGTACTCCAAGAGCGTGCTGCCTGCGGGAGTCGAGCCTGCTGCACAGAACTGCTACAAAGTTGCAAAGGGAGCTTTCACTGGTAATTAAAACTAAGTCCCCGAGCGCTCTGGTATCCAAGCGATATTTAAATCACCGTCGGTACCAAGCTGATGCAATCGTTGAGACATTGGTCGATAGAGGCCAGATTTAATGATTTGTCATTCATAACACTTTGACAAGGCACAGCCTAGGTACAGGAGCAGTGATAGGAAATGTATGAGAACCCAATATGAAGATTAAAAACTGATTGCTATAGGTAGGTATCTACTACTGTTTTTTTTTAAGGTTTGGGAATTGCCACTCATCGCATGGTCTTCTTTTCTAAAAATATGCCAACACCATAAATGAAATCTACCCAGATAGGTATTCTATCGGACCCAGATTCCCAGATTCGCATTCCATCTTGTAGGTAAGGGGCATGCGGGGAATCTTGTGGGGTGAGGACTTTCGCAAAGCTTGGCAATCTTCTACATAGCCACATTAGGTAACTTTACCTGTGCCATTACCAATTAACTCACCAGTCAGACAGCAAAAGGTTTAGATAATATACTTTATTAAGAATAACCTTCAGCACAGGCTGGAAAAGCAGGTTGACTACTTGGTTCAATACTTGCTGTAGGATGAAAATGATAGAAAGAAGTTTAATAATATTCTACGCTGTATCTGCTGTAGTCGTTGCCCTGATTGTTACATGCCATGTTTGCAGGGGAAACGTCAGCTGCGATGCTCAACGATGTCGGCGTTAGCTGGGTCATCCTCGGACACTCCGAGCGCCGACACGTGTTCGGAGAGAACGATGCGGTGAGCTACCAAACCTGCCACTCTTCAAGCCTCCCTGAGTCTTGTTTCATTCCAGCTGACAATGTCCCTAGGTTGTCACTGACGGTCTAGCGAGAAGCTTGCTGGCTGCGAGGAGGCAATAGAATACTAAGGAAACACTAGGACGGTTTAGTTAAACACACGAGCTTCGGTTATTGGTTTATTATTCAACCTTCAGTTTTAGTTATTAGATTGGGATTTAGTCTTGGTGTGACCCCCAAAGCCGTACAAGCTGTAGCAAGCTGTGCGGTGTTTGTGAAAATCTACTAACGTAAAATTCCTTTCTAAGCAATTCACAACACCTGTGATGCTACATTTCTTAGGCTCAAGTCTACTTATCATATCTTGAGCACTGTATTGAAAAAAGCTATTTTAAACTAGGTTTTGAATGCTAAATAAAAGTCTCCCTGCAACCTGGGAATCTAGTTAGCAAGCCAGAAACACTACCTGATCACTGATAACTGATAAGCAATCACATGTGATTTAGGAATCATGTAACTCACTCAACCATGAATGCCATTACGTACCTATAGGTACTGTGGCTTGTGGCCAATTATGCTAATTTTTTCTCATTGCATTTAGAACAAATGACAAGGCAACAGCCTGCAATTCTGCAACCAGTAACAATTTAAAAAGGAATTGAAAATGTGGCCAAACTCAAGGTTATTAATCTAAGAGAAAGGGGCACTTGTTCATGTAGATAACTGCTGCTGAAATGAACTTGCCTAGGAAAATCATATGCAAGCATTTGTTTACCTAGCAGCCGCAAGACTAGTTCTCCCATACCTGCTTTAATCTGCCCCGATTCCCGCAGCTCGTGGCCGAAAAGACCGCGTTTGCGCTGTCGTCGGGCCTGCGCGTGGTCGCGTGCATCGGCGAGCGGCTGGAGGAGCGCGAGGCCGGCAAGACGCGCGACGTCGTCGAGACGCAGACGGCGGCCATCGCAGCGCTCGTCACTGACTGGACCAACGTCGTGATCGCGTACGAGCCCGTTTGGGCCATCGGCACGGGCAAGGTCGCCTCTCCCCAGCAGGTGAGCATGCCTTGCTCGAGACAGATAGCGTCGAGCATTAATATCCATTGGGGGACTGGCGATTCCCTGCTTTGTTGAGAACTCCAATAAGAGATCTCTGAGATTCTTTGGTCTGATTAATAGACAGGATTTTTTTGCGCCCCACGAAATCGCAAAATGTATTGAAACCATG
Organism: Nemoura dubitans; assembly: GCA_921293005.1. Lineage (NCBI taxonomy): Eukaryota > Metazoa > Arthropoda > Insecta > Plecoptera > Nemouridae > Nemoura > Nemoura dubitans. Next base: position 53,706,549 of record OV121073.1, read on the forward strand.
AAAATCTAAGTGTTCTTTGCAGATGTACCCATATTAATAAGTTTCCCGCCATTTTTCAATTGCGACAAAACGCGAAATTTCACGAATTTCGGCCATAACACCACAATTGACAATTCATTTGCGAAATTCAAGAAATTTTCTCGGAATTACGATTTTTTTGTATTTATTTAAAGAATAAAACGAAAAAAAACGAAAAAGTTGGTTTTTATTTTTTTGATGGCGGCTGATGTAAATCACCGTCGAAGTAAAAGAAGCTGGCACCTAGAGTGCGCTGGTATGTCAATTGCGGGTGAGCTGCAATGCGTGCAAATTTTTCCAACCTTTCAATTTTTCAAAAATAGGGTTAGGAGGTTAGGAGTCGGGAAAGCATGTCAGAAATTGGGATGGTGAAGCCAAAGGTGACTGCCGATTTAAGAGCAAAGGAATTTGAAACACAAGGGTTGTATGCTAATGACCGCAAGATTCTTATGTGCAAGTTTTGTGACTGCAGGCTTGAGCATGAAAGAAAAGATATGTTAGGCAAACATTGTTATAGTGACGAGCATGCTGCACGTCCATAGCAAGGCTAGTTTTTTAGCATCCGGTTCAAAACGACAACACAGTATCGAAGAGACCTGCGTGGAGGCGTGAAAAACTGTAAAATTCTCTGAAAATGCGCGTACCAGCAAAATTGCACGTTTTTTCATAACACCGCCATGACTGAACATAACATGACATAACACCGCAATCCCAAAAAACGATAAATGAAATTTACCATATCATAAAACCATAAATTCCTGTCCCTACTGATTAAGCATTAGAAAACAGAAAGTATGAAAAATAAGTGACTATGCATGTTCCAATGGATAGGTTAAATTATTTTAATATGAGTTGATGTTATCACTTATCAGATCACTATCCTATGAGCAGTCTCAACTCTCAGGTGGCATTTGGTATTAATGAAGTGATGATGGTTTATTTGTGTTCTTGGCGCTTAATGCCCGAGAGGATATTTGCCAGTTTGCTTGCAAGTTGCAATTACTAACCATACAAACAGCTGGCAGGGTAGCAATTTAGTGATTCCATCACTTTCCTGAGAGATTCGTGCAGTATGAACACTCGCCGCCTACAAGGTCTCAACAAAATACCAATTCATTTTTCCTGTGTGAAATCTGTGATCATTGAAGCAAGCAAATAATAGATCCTTCAAATGGCTACCATTGCCTAATGTCTTCCGTTAGTAGAGTCTTTTGACCGTGATAGGATAACTTTGCTATCGATAACCTTAAGAACGAACTGTCCTGCACATGAATTTCAATCGGACTGCCGATAAATTTGGTCGATTCCATTTGGAGGAATACTAGGGGATTCTATTTGCTGAGCTCTTCTGCTGTGGCCCGAGTTATCGCCTTGTTGCGATCTGGGCAGAATATGGCACTTACTGATAGTAAAAACCTTTTTGCGTCGGGTTTTCTGTGCTTTTTTTGGCATTGACACTGGTTTTCCCTATGGATGGGCAATTTTAAATGGGGAATGGGTCTGCCTTCTGGACAGAGTTGCAAGGTCAAGCCAATAGCTCGCTAACACACCTCTTTCGTAACAGGCACAAGAGGTCCATCAGCAGCTTCGTGCATGGCTCGCCGAGAAAGTGTCGCCTGCAGTGGCGGAGTCGACCCGCATCGTGTACGGCGGCTCCGTCACCGCCGGCAACGCCAAGGAGCTGGCCGCTTGCCCCGACATTGATGGCTTCCTCGTTGGCGGAGCCTCGCTCAAGCCCGAGTTTGTCGCCATCGTCAACGCTCGTCAGTGAGCGGTCACCAGATGGCCGAACCTTCCATGGCAGCCGCAGGGAGACGGAGAGAGAGCGAGTGCAATAGCGGAGATCGACAGGCTCGACGATGCAATCTTGTTGGAATATATGAATGTTACGGTATCTATGTTTTGCCGTTTAGATAGTCTGTACGTGTAGTTGCCTTTGGATGCTGAAAGGTTTGAACATTGTGAGGGTAGACTGGAAAACGTTTGCTACACAACGCAGATGAGCCAAATATTAATGTAATCACAATAGTTCACAAAACCACGTCTCAAAACGCTGGAACTGGAAAAATGTTCACCAATCAGAAAAAGCTTGAAGTTGTGCATTTCTTCTTTCCCAGTTCCTACGTGAGATAGGCAGTATAGATGTCTTGTTGGAAAAAGAGAAAGCTGTACTAGCTTCCGTTCATGCGCCCAGGGAGGAAATAAAACGCAGCGCTGTTAGTTCATTGCCGATTTATTTGTGTGAATATAATAATTAGAATAATTGTAGTACATAATAATTAGCGTATAGGTAGTAAAGTAGTCTGAGTGGACAGGCCATGGCTGCGCATGCGGTTAGTTGGCCAGCCGCTCGACATGCAATGCAACGTATTTACATCCCGATAGCCGCGTCCTCACGAACCCTCGGCCCTGATTGGCCAAACGAACGAAGCGGATCGCTGGACTGCCAATGGCCGGGCTGAAGCGAATTGCTGGCTTGCCATCGGTCGGCCGTGCGATTTGCTGGGCAGCCATTGGCTGACCTAAGAGATTCTCTGGCCGCCATTGGCTGCCAGAGCAAATCGCTGGCTTCCCGTCGGCTGATCGCTTAAAGCAGGGCACACTTTCTCCGCTTGACCGGCTCGGGCGGCTCCAGCGCGGCAAGGATGGCTTCATCAAACACGTTCTTCAGCCCTTTCTGCAACACGAACCGACACGGCCTTCAGACATCGTGGCAGACAAGAACAAACATGTACAAAAACACGCCTGCCACAAAATCTTGGACTGGGTGGCGATAATGTGACTTTTTAGCTGTCTGCATCTGGGAGGATTTCAATGTAATTTGGTTATCCTGCAAAAACTAACCGATAACGTAATCGCCACACTAGTCGGAGTAACTTCAATGGGAGCTCCAAATCTATGCAGTCATGCAGCAATGTGCCGTTCGAGATACTCACAAGGTCGGGGCGTCTTCCACATTTTCAGAAATGATTACTATTAACTACGCTAGCTATGACCGGTATACGTCGAACCCCAGCCGTGTTCTTTCTCTCCTTGCCTTTTCCTCAATTTAATTATCTAGACATTTGGAACACTATGCTACAAGACACCAGACATGGCGCATCGGTACGAGAACTGTGGCTCACTTCGGCTTGATGGCACTAGGACACGGCCTGAATTCCTTTTTCTGAATCTAAGCAAGGTCTAGGGGCCAGATTCACCAAATTATTTCAACAAGTTGCAGCGGGAGTGTAGTGCTGTGCATCGTCTGCCAGACCTTCTGAAACACCTTGTACCTACTGTAATGGAAATTACTTGGATCATTGATAAAACGGTAATTATACATAACGGATTCATTATCAAAATTAACGAGAACGGGGATGAAATAGAACAGGAAGTGAATATTTGCCGTTTCTAATTTTTAACGATCGCAGGAATCTGGTTTTACAACTTCTGCTAGGAGTGCTAACTGATATTAGTTCAAAACAGCAACCGTAGTGTCACAGAGGAGATAAAAATAAAGCTAAAGAGCAAAATGATAGATTTTTCGAGCCAGGCATCTAAAATATGCAACACTTTTCCAAATGATAATTCCGATACGATTATGAGAATTTGCAGATGATTGATGTAACGAGCGAAGCGAAATCATCAATTTCACTACTGCTAAAAATAACACTTGTGTGTTTTTGTTTTTTTGGATGCGTGTTTGCGCGCTCTACAGACCAAACACTTGTTTCGATTGCTCTCAACTTAGACCCCATGCGTTTTTCAAGAAAATCCTCGAAAATACGAAAATTTTTCTAAACGTGCATATTTTTTCCCCCAACCATGGAAAAAAACGATCCGAAATTTTGCCAATTCGCGCATGAAAGTTATTTAAGTAAATCCACATCAGAAATATATCTCCAATCTATCAAAAACCCTTGGGCAGGAGTTACATCTATGTATTTTCGTGCACATTGCTTAATGAGCTCAAAATGTGTTTTTTTTTGCTATCTGACAGTTCAGAGAGAAACAAAGGAAGGTCAGTATCGTCTAAATGTTTGAGTGATGGAATTTTCGAGAAGGCAATGATATGGCTTGGTGCTCCATGATTTTCAAAGGCCTTTTGCCTTCAACTTTTTATCCGCAGTATAAACCGCTATGCTCATCTTCAACGCAACACAAATTGCGTTCGCGAAGCCCTAGTAGTTGTATTTTCTATGTTAGCGAGTCATGGCTGCCTATGTTTAATTTGTTGCATACCCTGCTATTTCATCATGCAATTTAATGCCTTTTAATGCAATTTAATATGGCCCTCAAATATTGCACTGTCTCAAGATATGATTGAAATTTGGTTCCCCTAGCAGCACAGATAGAAGGTTACCCAAAGCGGCTACGCGAAAGCCCTCTGCACGCAATAATAGTTTCACTGGCAGTGAAAGGATGGAGCCAAAATTGGTAGGGCCCTAAAGGCCATTCCTCATCGGAGGATAAATCCCTGCTAAAAATGCATAAGATAAATTTTGCATTTTATAGTACGTCTCAGGTTCTTTTGGCAGCGCCCCGGGACATTGGTCAGGTACTGTAGCTTTGCACAGCCTTTGCTAAAGGTGGCAGTGATTCGCTGCCAGCCCCATCAAAAGGGTTCGGAAAAAAGGGGGTGCTACCTGTTAGCGAAAACATGCAAATTATGAACTCATTGAGCAATACCTAAATACATAAGACATTCACATAACTCATGCCCAAGGGTTTCTATCAGAATGGGGAAAAATGTATGATGCTGATTTCCTTTCAATTACTTCCATGAACGAAATTGACTAAACTTCTGATAACTGTCAAACCTATGCCATGGCCAGACTTGGAGTCAACAGAGCTGGTAACCCAGGAAACGAAGGAAACCGGACTCTTGTTGAATCAGGCGTCAAATCACGAAAAAAAACTCCAAAAATATGAATCAAAACCAATTGGGGAATCCTACCGACCTCAGATTTTTAGGCGTAATACAATTCTACAAGGCCGACATGTTCATAAGTTTTGAAACATTTAGTAAAAATTGATTTATTGAAATAGTTTTGAACTGATCTTTTCCAAAAACGTAGCTAGGGTCTAAGTTGAGAACAAAGGTAGGTCCTCTGAAATTTTCATCCAAATCGGTTCAGGCGTTTGGTCTGTAGAGCGCGCACAAACACACATGCAAAAAAAAACAGACAAACATACACAAGCTACTTTTTTTGGGGGTACCTATTGAAATTGAAGATTTTGCTCTGCTCATCAATTACACTTCCAGCCATAATTGGAGTGTGGAAATCTACCAAATTGTATCTGCAGATTCCAATTGGCCAAGATGGATCGTATCCAGGTCTGATCATATGCGCACAGGGTCAACGAACCTTTCGCGTCTAAGATTCCAAGTGGAATACGGCAGAAGGTAGATGACTTGTCCTGACTTGATCGGGAAGAAATGTGCGATATGCCTGGCCGAGGCTCCTCGCGTTGCATTTACCTGCGTGAGCGCTGAGCACTCGACGTATTTGACGGCCTTCAGCTCCTTGGCGAGCTTCTCGCCCTGCTCGAAGCTGATTGGCTTCTGCTTGTTCTTGGCGAGCTTTTCGACGGTGGCGGCGTCGTCGCGGAGGTCGATCTGCGTCCCCACGAGGAGGAACGGCGTCTTTTGGCAGTGGTGCGTGATTTCGGGCACCCACTGCGTACGGACACACATGGTTAGATCCCCACGAAGTAAACAAACCGTCGAAAGTTGGAAGGCGTTTTTGATAACAGTTGCTGTAATTCTTAAAATGCAACGGATATGGGACATGTGGTAAGTGTGGGGTTAATAGGTCAAAATCGAGCCAAGATAATACATGGAGATACCTAGGCTATAAGTTTTGAAATAACAAAGCGTTGTGGTACCTATGAAGATGATCTAAGATTGACCAAGAAACCCCACCTTGTAAATTTACCAAGTCATAGTAGGCATTTCTTTGCCCAGCATGCTATCCCCAGATCACTCAGCCATCTTGAGCGATGATTCAACGAGTCCAATTAAGAAGGGCAGCCCGGTCGGCCATGGATCCAGTCACATTCGGCGCTCAACGTTGATAGGAGTGACTAACCTTCTCCTTGACGTTCTCAAATGAGGAGGGTGAGACGACCGAAAAGCACACGAGGAAGACGTCGGTCTGCGGATACGACAGCGGGCGCAGTCGGTCGTAGTCCTCTTGTCCAGCGGTGTCGAACAGCCCGAGCGTGTAAGGTTCGCCGCCGATCATCACCGTCACCGCGTAGTTGTCAAACACGGTGGGCACATACTCGGACGGGAATTTGTTGGTCGTGTACGAAATCAGCAAGCACGTCTTGCCCACGGCGCCGTCGCCCACCACCACGCACTTGATCGTCTGCATCCTGGAACAACCAGCAGAGACGGACGCCATCTTAGCTCGGCCCAGCCCGACTCTCCGCACAAGTGCATCTCGCTCGCGCGATGTCTGACCGAAAAAGTGTCCCAACAAAATCTCAGGGACGAGTACCTACCTTACGGACTGGCGTCTGCGGGGCTCGCCGATTCAAGGGACTCGCTGCGAACGAAAGGCGGCACTCGACAGGGCGTCGACACTTGGCTCACTGCGTCAATTGATAAACATCAGTCACCTTCTGTTTGCTGCCACCGTCGTCTCCCTCGGTCGTGTCAGATGATTCATCGGCCCTGCGAATGCGATGGCGCCGCTCCCTCATTCTGTGGAACGCGGAACGTTGCCAGCTTTGCCCTAATTTTTTATCTGAACATGACAAATGTTACCATGACGATTTAATCACGAGTATGTTTTATAGGATTGTCATGTCATTCAAAGTTTTGACGTGAAAATAAATAAATACTTTCTTTCTGTGTTTGTACATACATTTAGAGCGCGCTTTGACGCTAGCGCCAATGGCCGGCGGCGGCGCGCTTTAATTCATCGACCCTGGTTTTCATGTTGTAGAAAATGGCGGCCGTTTATGCAAGTAGGTCCTGTCGTGCTGTTTGATCGCGCCGTTTGACTCGACAAGTGACCGCGTGTGCTTTGTGCTGTTGCGTTGTGAGCGAGGCGAGCGCCGGGCCAGGGGACGCGCGATGTAATCCTGCTGGTCGACCAGTATGAAGGAAATGGTGGGCGGTTGCTGTGTTTGTTCGGACGAGCGGGGTTGGACTGAGAACCCCCTCGTCTACTGTGACGGCCAGGGGTGCACTGTTGCCGTGCATCAAGGTGGGTGGCCTGCGACGACTTTTTGCATTGTCTCCCGCGGCGTCGTTCTCTCTAACTCATTCGTTGTTGTGCTCTTGTTCCAGCTTGCTACGGCATCGTTTCTGTGCCCTCGGGACCGTGGTTCTGCCGCAAGTGTGAGTCCCAAGACGGCAGCCAAGCGCGAGTGGTGAGTACTTGCCGGTTCTTTGCCTGCCGATTGCTTGTCGCCGCTGCTGTCGCTAACAAGGTGTGTTTTCAGCGCTGCGACCTCTGTCCGAGTCGAGACGGGGCGTTGAAACGCTCCGACGGGAGCGCGAGTGGCGGGAGCGGTTGGGCTCACGTGGTGTGTGCTTTGTACATACCCGAAGTCAGGTTTGGGAACGTCACCACCATGGAGCCGATCATTCTTTCGCACATTCCGCCCGAGAGATATAATAGGGTAAGCAAAACTTGTTGTTAAGGCTGGTGAAATGAAATGAAAAATTCCATGACTGGAATTTCGAAAATCAAAATGTAACATAATGATTGAATTTTGCTGCTCCTTTAGTTTCCTGTGTGGGGGCAGGGTGGGTGGCAACATAATACTTGACAATCTGTCATAAAATTCTTCCTGATCATAAGATTCTGTACTGCCACTAATGCGTTCCATAATCCGGGGTGTTAGAAACTTGCTCACAAGGAGTTGTTGGATATGGACGCAACCCAATAGGAGATAATTGGGAAAGAAGTGAATGAAGGGAAAGGATATGAACTTTCCAGATGATTTGGTGTCTCGAGCTGCTTTAATTTAACCTGTGGCTGGATGCGAATCTATGTGCAGCGTTTTGAGCCTCGCTCGTCCTTACAGAACTGCTACATCTGTGAGTCTGAGGGCCGCGGCAGTCGGGCCACGAACGGTGCGTGCATGCAGTGCAATAAAGCCGGGTGCCGGTCGCAGTTCCACGTGACGTGCGCCCAGTCGTTGGGGCTCCTCTGCGAGGAGGCCGGCAACTACATGGACAACGTCAAGTACTGCGGCTACTGCCAGCACCACTACTCGAAACTGGTGCGTGCGAAGTCCACTGGGCGCAGATTTGCTGCTATTGCAGACAAATGCGCGAAATTTGGACTGCTAACTTGAATGGTGTGGTCTTGAATGGTCTGCACAGTTTGGTGTAAAAGCCTCTTTTAGGACGGCTCGGAGCATCGAATGTAGTTTATGTGAGCAATCGCACCTTCTATTATTTCTAAATTTGAGTCGTTCCAAGGCGATCGTTGTAGAGGAGCTGCTAGCCTATGATTTTTTACTCATTGCTCAGGAAATACTCGTTAAAGTAAATCATTCCTTGATTCGTGAGCCACTAAAGAAATAGGCACTGGAATTCTCAGCTTCAAAGGCTAAAACATCGCAATTAGCAGGTGCATGGATCTTACCAATTTGAAGTTTCATCCAAATGCTTTTAGGGTAAAAAGGTCCATAGGTAGCTGCTACACTAGTCTGCTAGCCACCACGGCTATACTCTTACGACCCTTACGTGTACCATTACAATCTACCGACAGAGGGCCTGCCAATGTTCAGCGGCTAAGGCAAGTGATTTGATTCCAGAAGAAAGGGGGAAACGTGAAGACGATCCCACCATACAAGCCCGTCGCTGTTGACGGCGAGGAGGAGAAGGAGCGGAGCGGCGGCAAGCGCAAGCCGGCCAAGCCGGTAGGCGGCAAGGAAGATGCCAAGGCAGTCCCTCCGAAGCCGAACGCTGGCAAGGACGAGGCCAAGGGGGTCGTTGTCAAGCCAGCAGCGGCCAAGGAAGAGGCCAAGACGGTGGTCGTCAAGCCGGTGACGGCCAAAGAGGAGGCTAAGTTCGTAGTGGTCAAGCCGATTGTCGGCAAGGAGGAGCCCAAAACGGTGGTGGTCAAGCCTACGACGCCCAGGGACGATAGTAAGGTGGGTGGACGATTCGTGGTTCAAAAATGAACTCAAGCATGTGTAATGATGATTGGTGCAAATGTAGGAAACATGGGATCCTCTAGAAGGTTGAGTTGCATACGCTTTTTCAGGAAAGAATCGTGTTCCTTTGAATTCTGTTGAATCATTTCTGGCTTTTCAGCTCGGGATGCATAAATTGTCCCTTGTAAAGAACAAGCCCATTTAGCACGAATATTTCCCAACTTTAATCTAATCACTATCAGCCATTTTCTGCAAAGTTTCTGTGAAGATTTTAACTAAAGCCCCAACTTTGAAAACGTACCATGCATTATGCAAAGAAAATCACTTATCACTATCAGTCACAAAGATTACCTTAGCCTGAACACTTACTGAAACTTTTTTCCACACTCCTGCTTGCTGGTTTAGGTGAAGTGCAATGCAGCATGAATTGCAGCAATGAATTGCCGAATGCAGCAAGAGCTGGCTTTAGCACTCTATGTGTCCTATCCCGTATCGCAGCAGTGATCGAAGATTAAGCTTCATCTTTGGCGACAGGTGTCCGGCGTAAAGGAGGAGACGAAACCGTCTTCGGCCGCCAGTGCCGCCGCCGCGCCGAAAGAGGAGAACAAGTTCACAACGTGCAACTTCACGGAGGCCGTGCTCACGGAGGGCGGCAGCGTGTTTGGCGGAGAGCCGCCGGCCCCTGCCGTCTCCGTGCCTGCTCCGCCCCCCTTGGCCGTCCCCAAGGAGACGGTCGTCAAGGAGGCGACGGGCAAGAAAGAGGCGGCCGGTGGACGGAGACCAGCTGGGCTGGACAAGAAGCGGCGGTCGACAGCTAAGACGCCGCCTCCGGCACCGCCCCCTGCTCCGCCTCCCGGGGGCGGGGACTTGCCACTTGTGCCCAAAACGGAACCCAACGTCGAGGGGATTGTTGCGGGACCCGGGCCACCCATCGTGGTAAGCCGCTGGCATTGTGGGTTTTTCATTCTTTTTGTCAAGCATTCAAATGGATAACTTGGCACAACTTACAATGGAGCCGTTGAACCACCAAGTGCTCGAAGCGGTGTCACGCCAAATTTTATACTACATGATGTTAGTTCGTGTTACATTGACCGACCCACCAATTTGCAGCTGACTAAACTCCATTTCACGTTAAGAAGGAAAGTGGATTTTCATCTTCCTCGAGGACCCTCAGCTGCTAGACACGACGTAGAGTTCCAAAACTGCTTGTATAGTCTTATGTCATGTTCGAGATATGGCTGGTGAGTTTTGAAACTCTAAGCTTGTGTCTGGCAGCTGTGCGTTTACTTGGAAGATGCAAACCAGTTCTCCATCTTAACGTGAAATGGAGTTTATATATTGCAGTTTGTTAGATACTATCTAAATATGACCTGCACCACTGTTCGTAATTGAATATACACAAAATCCTTACCTAACATCAAAAGTAACTCCTGTCTTCATTGGCAGTTATTAAGGCTTAATCTAGGGGTGTGCGAATATTGGTTTTCTTGGTTCGAATCGAATATCGAATATTTTAAAAATCATAGTTCGAAGTCGAATCGAATAAAAAGGTATTTAAAAAGTCGAATATCGAAGCGAATCGAATAATTCGTTTGGCTCGAATAATTCGCCGAAAGTTCGAATAATATACCTTTAATGTGAATTTTTGCAGCAACGTGCTTATCAGTGGTGCCAAATATTCAAACTATTCGAATTTTTCGTTTTTTGATTTCGAATACGAATTCGAATAGTTTTAAAATCACTATTCGAAATTCGAATACAAATAATTCGAAAATAATCCATAGCATAATTCGTCCATTTCGAATATTCGCACACCCCTAGCTTAATCATTTAAATTTGATTGCAATTGGGGGGAGGTTTCATCAAGTTCACCAACGCTGATTGCGTTGTGTTGCGCAGGTGTCGGTGCCACTCGGCGCAGTGGCGCAGATGTCGACGCCGCCGCCGACGCTGTTCCAGCAGCTGCGCCAGTCGATGGCCGCCTCCACCACCGTGCACACCGCCCCCGGGGCCGGAACGGGGGGCGGGCCCGCCGAGCCCGTCAAGCGACGGAGGTGAGTTGGCGATGGCGGCAGAGTTTCAGGAATGTTTCATTCTATTGAGCACTCGACTTTCTCAGCACAAATTATCTGGAAGATCTATTAAAATTGTAACCACCTATAGAAGGGAATCAAAGCTGGAAAAATGCAATCGAACCGGAGTATGAACCCGGTACCTCCTGCTTGCTGGGCAGGTGCTCTACGAACTGCAACCTAGCTATTCGGGCACATATTCTTCAGCTTTGCCGGGTTGGGATAGCTGTAATTAATGAGCGTAGCGAGCGAAGCGAAATCTTAAATTTCACTACTGCTAAAAAAAGCACTTGTGTGTGTGTGTGTGTGTGTGTGTGTTTTTTGTATGTGTGTTTGCGCGCGCTCTACAGACCAAACGCCTGCGTCGATTGCGATGAAATTTACAGGGTGTCTACTTTTGTTCTCAACTTAGACCCCATGCGTTTTTCAAAAAAATCCTCCATACCCTTCACTTTCAAAGCAGAAAAAAGAGCAATATTCGACAATTGGGAAAGTTTGGAAAAGTATGGAAATTTATTTAAAAGTGCGTATTTTTTTGAAAATTTCCCAATTTCGATTGTTGCCTTTAAAAACCATCGAAACCAAATCGATACATCACACCAGATTTTTTGACTTGAAGTTGACCTCAAGATTTGACAGATATTAGAAAGCTTTTCAATTTTGTGCATGCAAGTTTTTGAAAGTAAGTCCGCGGCAGAAATATATCCCCAACCTAACGAAAACCCTTGAGCATGAGTTACATCTATGTATTCACACGCACATTGCTCAATAACCTCAAAATGAGCATATTTCCGCTACCTGACAGCTCGGACAGAAACAAAGAAAGGTCAGAATCGTTTACATTTTCAAGTGATCAGAATTTTTGAGAAAATATTTTGGTCTGGCTTGTTGCTCCATGATTTTCATAAGCTTTTTGCCTCAATCTTTTTATGCGCAAATACAAACCGCTACGCTCATCTTCAACGCAACACAAATTGCGTTCGCGAAGCCCTAGTAGATAGCTGTAAAGTTGTAATAGCTATCTATCTCCATTGATGATTAAAATACCAAAACCCTTCTAAATTTTAACCACCAATTTAGTTAAGTTTTAAATCAAAATATGGTAATCGATTTTGGTTTTAATGTAGGTTTATGAAATTGGGCAAGTTCTAACTGGTGGTGGTTTCTTTTGTGCCGACTATACCAGCTTGAGTGTTGGTGGTATATGGAAATTGCAAATTGTGTAAGCTCGTGACATCTACATTCTTAAGTTTTTTTTCAACCAATTGTAATGAAACAAAATAACAGATGACTAGCTATACCAGACTGGAAAGTATCTATAACTTTCAAGGGAAAACAATTCAAAGTACACGCGATATACGGTGCCTCGTCTAGCATTCCGTTCCTCCCGAGCCTTCAGCGACAAAAGCGGCGTCGTGCTCAGGTCGGTGTCAAGTGAGAAGCCGATCGCAGTCGCGGCTCCGAGCGGACGCAGCAAGCCGCGGCCGCCGACCGCCAACAAGCGGGCGTCGCGTAGCAACCTTTCGCCACCGCCCGTCGTCAAGGACTCGCCACCCCCGTCGCCGCCGTCGCCCTCGTCTGCCTCGGCGTCTTCGAGGGCGACCTCGTTCAACAAGGGCAAGAAGAAGCAGCGTACCGATCTCAAGTACGTCATGCGGCTGATTGTTTACTAGTTGCTAGGCTGATTGTTTGTTGCTTAGGTGTTGCTAGGCTTGCTTGGCGAAATTGGTTGTGCCTTTCTTCTATGGAGATTATTCTGCTCAGATCTATTTCAAATCTGAATCCACTATGCCTTCCACAGCTTTTTCCACGACTTTTTGCCAGGTTTTCAGTAGCGGTCTGTCAGAAAGTAGTTAACAGGTTCTGATTGGACGTTGCTAAGCAAATAACAAGTTTAGGGACAGTTACATTTTTAACGGACCACTGAAAAACCGGTACTAAAGCATTCTTAAGATATTACTAGGAAATGCTTTCTAAGTTTCTGGAGTTTTTCCCTACTTACCTCACTACCTGGAGCTTCTTAGGCAGTAACACTCCCTAAAGGATGGGCTTGTTGGGTGATTTTACTGACTAGGTGGAGTGTAACCCAGGCGTGGAAATTGTTCATTCCAATCATTGTTCAAAAGGGTCTTGTTTTTCATAAGGCCAACTTGCAATAAATGTCACGACTCATGAGTGGTGAATCTAGAATTCTGTAGTTCCACCGAAATTGTTGCGGCAACTCTCTTCAACTTGCAGGCAGAACAAATTTCAAGCATGCAAATTGGTGTAAAAACCCGTCAGTACAACAAAGTGTAAACGTCCCGCCTCGCCCGTCCAGGTTTGCGTCAGCGGCGCACATGCTCGGCAACCGACTGAACCCGTCTAGCCACATGAGCCAGAAGCTCGGCGAGTCGCTGACGGCCGAGGTGGAGGCGGCCAACGCCAACTGCGGCGACGGCGGCTCGTCGCCCCTCACCGGGCCGCAGCTGCACTCGCGGGTCATCGCGTCGGTGCGCCAGGCAGCGTCTCTCGCGGCCGGCGGCGGCGCGGCCTCGACCGCCGGCAACAGCGCCGCTTCCTCGTTGGCTGGCCCGCTTGGCATGGCGTTCGGGTCGGCGTCGGCCGCGGTGCCGCAGTCGCTCGACCAGCTGCTCGAGAGGCAGTGGGAGCAGGGGTCCCAGTTCCTTATGGAGCAGGCACAGCACTTTGACAGTGAGTACTGGGTAGCGATTGTGTAAGACTCGCGACCGATCGATAGCTTAAAGTTGCCTGCTTATTTCAATGGGCCGTGCTACCGATGAACATCGATAACTCGTCGATAACTTTACACAATCGGACCCTGGGAGTGTGATCATGTTACTTCTTTTTTGTTCCATTTGGCTCGATTGAAAGTCACTGTACATGCTAAACCCTAGGCAGAGAAATTGAAAATGAATGATATTGAAATCACAAACTTACATCATAATCCTCCGCCTCGTTGATGGCTTGCGACCACTTGCTAAGGCTGACATAGTTTGTTTGTCGCAGTTTGGCAAAACATCCCTTAACCAGAATGAGTTGCTTGCTTTAAACTAGACCAGCTATGTGTTTTGCTGGACAACAGCATGGGCTGTCCGCTTTGAAACGTTTGGCAAGCCATGCCATGAGATGAAGAAGTCGCTGAGTCGTACTCACGGGATCCTCTCTTGCAGTTGCCTCGCTGCTGTCGTGCCTGCACCAGCTCCGAGCGGAGAACATCCGCCTGGAGGAGCACGTCAACTCGTTGCTCCAGCGGCGCGACCACCTGCTGGCCGTCAACGCCCGTCTGGCGATCCCCTTGACGACCACGCCGAGCGCCAATGCCGTCAACACGAACGTGGCACCGACACCCACGCAAGGTAACACAAGCTCGGAATCCGCTTTTCTTGTCCGTGACGATCCATTTTGGCACTCGAAATAAATCACTTATTCCTTAAATCCCTCCCCTTAATAGATTAACGTAGTCCAATGTTCCAAAATTCAAGATCTTGTCAAATTTTGCATATTGTTTCCCTTGAACGTCAATATCAGTAATTGGTCATGAGGATGCAGAGTGTTTTCTGAAGACGGAAAAATGATCAATCTTTGCATTAACTGTTTACTGAAAAGCAGGCAATGAAACCTTGTTTTAGTGCGGCAAGGTTTATGTTAAATCCAGGCAGTGTTTGCTTCTATCGGCAGCAGGCAACTGTTCGAAAGTCCCTGTGCCGTTGTAAGGGAATAACAACTGAGTGGACATTTCGGCGAAGTGTGGCCTCACGAGAGGTGTTGACGCCAACGACTGACGTCGACGTTTCGTTCCAGCGAGCGACGGCCGTCCGTCGCGTGCGCCGTACGAGAACGGCCTCGACTCGGTGCTGTATCCCACGGCGACGGCGCAAACTGGCAACCCGTCGCCACGTGCTGCCCAGCGCTCCAACCAGTGAGTGCCAATTCACGCAACTAGTCATGTGGGAAAGGGAGGGAGGGCTTTCTTTGCATCTTGTGCTGTTGACCAATCTAGCTAATTTAATTCTAGGTATGTTAACTTTTGGAGAAAAAAATCTTACTGAAATATCTAAAATATTTCATTCAGAGGGTTAACTTTGAAGTCACTTAAGTATATTGTTTCTAATCAGTAGTCATTAATTAACTCGTAAAAGTGGGATTTGTCCGAGAACATAATCGTTGTTGCACAACGATGACGACTGGATCTTAGTGCCGAGGCCTTTGGTTGTTGACCTACCTTGCGTTGCTAACGGCAACCCGTGTTGTTGCAGGTCCTACCCGGCCGGGTACCAGGGCGGATCTCCGTTGCCGCAACAACCGCATCCCAAGCACAGCTGAGCGGCCGAAGACTGCGTTTTTATACTGTTCTCTGTCTCATCTCTCGTCGTTGTGGCGTCTTCTTGTCTAATAAACGTTTTCGTCTCTACAACTTGTGTGTTTGCTTGTATCGGTGGTCAGATGAGATTGGACCACTGTGGGTAAGTTCATGCAGGACTTAATCTTTGGCACATACACCTGCCTTTCATCGTCCATCGACCGAAATACTCTTTTTGCTCCAAAAGGATTTTATTAATTCCTTGGTATTTGTGACGTGGAATTTAAATTTGAAAAAGCCAAGCAAACAAAGTAATTTCTGTTATAGGTAACATAAGGGTTCCTCCTTTTGGTTATCGTCCCTAACACAACTGCCGAAATAGCCATTACCTATTTGAAATTGGTTCGAGCTTTGACCGGGGGAAGTTCTGCAGAGTAACCTTGGAATACTTGCCCTGCACAGCAAAGATTGTAGCACAGATAAAAGGGTTGTAACTTGTAATGATTTCTGTATGGCTGCAAACTGCTGGGGGTGGAGTGAGGGGGGGGGGGGGCAGAAAATGTAGCTAACCAAGGTACTGTAAGCCTTTCGGGGGTTTCCTTCCCCTCGATGTAACGCACAGAGTTAGTCAATATACACCCACTTTATTTATCGACACTAGCTCGATGGCATCTCCATTATTTTAGTTTGTGAAGTCTTGCTTTCAAGCAGGGAATGTATGAGTAAGAACATGACAACAGTTTGCTGATGTCGACAATTTGGAAGGAAGACTAAACAGACCCTACTTGATATCACAATACATAAAAAAAATCTTGGAAAGCAGTACATAAATCAAACGGTGAAATTTTTCCAAGTGTTGCTTTCTGAGTAACCCAGCATCATTCCGACATCCTCCAGATGAAAGTCTTAGGCCATGGTATGTTGAAGAAACGGTGACCTTACGTGGCCACAGGACAGGTCACAATTTAATGTCAGCTTTGCATGAAAATTAAACTAATGTTGGCAAGAAGATGAGCTATGAATTGGACTAGCCCTAGATTGTACGTCTAAAGGGTTAGCCTGAATATATTCAATGACACAGACAACAGAAATCACTAATCAAATATTCAACTGTTGGAACAACAGACAACAGAGGGTATTTATACATATTATATATCAATATTCAATATGCAATCGCCTAGTTGGGCTAAGTGGGATAAAAAAAAATGGGCATCTTAAAAACAAATGGCATACAAAAATAACACTGATCTACTTCAATAGAGCAAAACATAACATAGGAAGAACGTTAGCTACACAAAATCGGTTGCCAGCCGAATTGTTCCCATTCCAACACAAAGATTACGTTGTTCTCTCGTGACAAAAAACCTTTGGCAAAGTTGGCCAACCCGTCGCAACGCTTAAAAAACACGCATACGTCAATGTTAACAAAAATAAATGCGTACTAACAAACAATGACGACACTCCCTTCGAAAACAGCCTCAAGGAATGGCGGCCTTGGCGCGCAAACACTCAAATATCACAATAGCTTTAAGCCCGGCGCTCGCGGCATCGAGTTTCTCACAGTCCATACGAATTCGAAATACGCTGCACTTTCCACGACCAGCAAAACCGCTGATAACTTCTGTCACCACCGCGGACACCAGCACATCTTGTGCCCGCTCTTGTTCGCTTGACTTTCTTGACTTCCTTTCTTCTGTGTTTGGGCAAGACAGGGCCATGCATAAATTAAAGACTCTTTTCAGTGATAAAGTCTTTAGCTGGAACAATGCAAAGAAATTTTCTAATCTTTTGTGAGCTGTGGTCAAGCCTATTGGCATCCCAATTCAACATGAAATATCCTGGACTGTCAGCAATCTGTTATGTGACACACAACAAACAGTAGGAAGTCCAAACCACACTAACATCTCAGGGCAAAGACAACTCCAGCAAAGATTTACAGTGTCATGGATGTAATGTACTCGGTCATGTGGCCTGAGGCAAGTATGTAATGCCCTGGTAGTCAAAAAAACTAGTTGATCATCACTCATCAGTCGTCAGCGATGAATCAATCGATGTCACCCGCTCCCAACTCACTAACATGATTAGAATTTGCTTTGAGAATTTAGAATAGAAGAACTCAGAGTCAGAACTGAACACACTTGGAAGTAGTACTTCGTCGCCAAATGTTAGGGAGTCAGGAGCAGGTGATAACGATTGCTACATCGCTGATAATCAAATGGTATCTTTTACTGTCGCTGCAGTTTTCATATGCTTGCCTCGGTCACATAATTGCTTACATTACATCATATACACATACAAAAATCTTTGGTCGCTATAGATCAGGCTAAATCGCTGTTAGACTCTCCCAAGGTTGAATGATGGCATCTATCACGATTCACGCTAAATATCGCCATCACAAACACCGCACCAACTTGGCAAGTTGACCGTGCTGACGTCAAAAGCCCCACCGCAACGCGAGTGTTTAAGTACCGTCCAGTCGTGTACAGACCCTGACTGCGTATCAAGGATGCAGCGTCCATGCTCATAACTCACCGCCAAATGTCAGCCAGCTTCTATCGATCACTGCCCAATCTGTCAACTGGGTTTTTGTCTCAAATCCCCACCTCCGATCGTGAATTTATCCACCAGGAATTCCACCAGGTACCTTCACAAGTCGAATATCGCAGGTTGCACCTCGAGTTTCAGTCCAGATTCCTTGGCATTCCTGCCAAGCAGCTAAAGTCCGGACGCAACCAACGCTCGCTACCGTTTCGCGGCTGGCTTGGCTTCGGCCTTGACACGACCAGATCGCGCATGCAGGGCTCGGAAAGCGTCGGCCAGCCGGTGGCCGGGGAAGAGCGCATCCAGCGCGCCTTCGAGCAGCACCAGCGCCAGACGACGGTTGAGCACGCGCCGCTGGAACAGCTCCAGCACGACCAGCGCGCCCTGCCGTGCAGTCTCGCTGCCGATCACGTGCTTCAGCTCGTCTGCGGGTGACGGGAACGGGCGTAAGCTATCGTGCTGGGCAAAACTACAACGACGGGCAAGTCTATCGTAGGTTCAGATACTAGGCAGTTGGCACAACCAGCGCGTCTTCAAGCACCGCCAGACAGCGGTTAAGCACAGTTGTTCCTGCGGTCGCTAGGGTGCATTGACATTAACATCGTTATTATTGACATAAGAGAACCTTCAGGGCGAGCATAACAGATAATATCCATGAAACTTGTGACCGCACCAACGGCCATTAGCTTTTAGGCGAGAAGAATCCTTGAAATGGTGCAAGAACAGGCTGACAAACTTAGGCGTGACTCATGGTGACTCATGGACTTGACAGCGGATCTGCGATGTTACTCTGGTGAGCAAGTCGGCCTTGGGCCTGAATAAATTGATATTTGCAATTTGCAATTTCCAACCTCGTCTGTAAATGCTTTCAGAGCCCAGATCCAAAAAGCAGGGCTAACACTTAACTCTCGGGGTAAAATGATGAATAGTCAATCACAGATGGCGTTTGCAGATTTTCAGGGGTAATCACTAAGGTAATAATAACAAACTTACCCCTGTTTTTGCCCAGACCCAGCTTTGTGGGTATGGGCCCTGGACCTGGATTCACGAAACGGGGTTAAATGTTTTTGGGGCTAAAATCGGTACGGTCATCACCACGGTAATAACAAATTTACCCCCGGGGTCATGATAACACTGCTGAGAGAGCGAGAAAGGAGTGACTCACCCGACAGGCTGGACAGGAGCGCCACCTTGGCGGTGACGCGGGTTCGGAGCCGCGTGGCAGCGTCACGCTCCGCGCGGGGCTCCGCCTTGACGCCGTGCGGCCAGAACGCATGTCTGCAAACACGGAACGAGTCTCAGAACCGGGGAACAAGTGTCGGAACCCAGGCAATGTAAGCACTGCACAGGGTTCTCACGTGAAAGTGCACCTCTAAAA
This sequence comes from Nemoura dubitans, assembly GCA_921293005.1. Classification (NCBI taxonomy): domain Eukaryota; kingdom Metazoa; phylum Arthropoda; class Insecta; order Plecoptera; family Nemouridae; genus Nemoura; species Nemoura dubitans. Next base: position 53,725,969 of record OV121073.1, read on the forward strand.
ACTTATACAATAATATAAAAGAAAGAAATGAAATGAAAGAATTAACCTAGGTGTATAACCGGATAATCATGGTACTTCACTCTGAAATCATAACTTGGCTGGACTTGGAGGGGAACCATTTTAATTTAATGGATCTAGCAGCTACAACCAAGTACCAATGCAAATCAATGAAATGCATCAGACTTTTTTTTTAAAGAATTTTGAGTAGAACAAGCATCAAGCTCTAATTTTGGGAACACATAATGTACTGCACAAGGCAACAGTTCAGTAGGATAAATGGTCCACTAGGATTTATGAGTTTACCATTGCACAGCCTTCTAGCTGGAGAAAGCTCTTATGGCCATTACGTTGATAGAAGGCTGTAGGTAACGTTAAAAGTAAAAATGTCTACTGCAGACACTTGAATGAAACCCACGGCCGTTGCGTGGCCAAGACTCACTTGAAGTTGCGCAGATAGCCGGCCACCTGCTCGGGACTGGTCATGAAGCCGACGTAGTCGAGGATGCGTCGGTTGACGATGTCGCCGAACATGGTGCGGATGATCTGGCGTAGCAACGTCACGATGCGTCGGCGCAGCCACTGGTTGCGCGACTTGAGGTCGAACACCTCGTCGGCCAGGAGCAGAACGATGCGCAGCGGGATGTTGTCGTCCGACTGCCGGGCAAAGCACAAGGTCAAACCTCAGATATCTACTACTTGGATAGAACACTCGAGGCCACTTTCACCAACGTCCGTTATAAACCCCCTAAACGGTCATTTTAGGCCGATTTTGAATGGCGTATTGATTATATCTACAAAAATGTGATCTTTAATAATTCAAAAGGAAAATTTGTCAATGAAAAATACGAATGCAGCTTTCATCTCCTTGTCCAAAAGCAAATGATTGGTGATGAGGAAAAGCAGCTACCAGCTTGGCAAGATCTAAAGAAGCTGATACATCCCTTAAAGTTTATTGGAAGAAATGATCACAGTAAAAAACTATTTGTCAAAAGGCACCGGACGGCACTCTCTCTTGGGACGAGCTGTTTGCGCCTGGAATGACCTCCCAAAGGTGGAAATGGATGCCCTAATGGAAGGCAAAATAAGCCATTTCAATAACATTCTACTCAACTTGTGATTGTAATTAAAACTGTAAAAACTGTAATTAATTACTGATTAGTGATTAGTACCTTTGTGCTTGTAATTTTTTCTAGCAACCATTGGACATTGTATATATATACTGTAGTAGGTACCAAAACATGACTTGTATTGTATTGCATTCTATTGTAATGTATTGAAACAATTTTCTTTAACATCTAAACATGGTTTGATAGCTAATTCTCCAATATTGGGTAATGGGTTTCAAATATTGAACGACAGTTTGGAAATTACATTTACTAAATATAATGTTTCCATCAATACATCAATAGCAGCACCAAACTGGCAGCTTTCAGTTACGCGGCAACAGTCCAATACTGCCAACTTCTTTGGCTTTTGCCAACTTTTGAAATCGAACAGGAAGATTTTATATAGAATAAAACCAGTTTGTTTCGCCAAATGTCTGAACTGATTTGGTTCGAGTTTCAAACTGGTTCACACACCCCTAATAATGTGCTGAGAGCGAGGCCAGAAGTCAGGTGAGCCAGGATACAGTAGAATTTGCCTATGGTCAATGTTTACCAAAGCCTTCTAGCAATGCAATGGCCATACGAGCCGATGTATTGCAGCTCCAGCCAGAAGGCTGTGCAAAGGCAGAGTCAAACTGCTGGCGGCGTACCTCCGCGTGCAGCGAAGCGGATACACGACTGGTGCGGTGCTCGCCGTGCACGCCCGCGCGCGGCTGGAACACCTTGCTGAGTCCGTCGACCAGACCGTCCATCGTCGAGATCAGCGAGTCGGGCACACGTTGCACCGCCGCGCCCACTTGGCGCACCGACGACCGCACCAGGCTGTCCAGCTGAAAGGGAATGGAACAGCGGTCAACGCGGGCACAAGTCTCCACAGGACGGGACGGCAGAAAAGAATGGGAGGAACGATGGGTTCAAAAGTGATGAAAACGTTGAGAAACGGAATATCAGCTGCATTAGGCCTTGTTTAGTGCTTGTTTAGACCAGGTTGGCTTGTCAGCCCCTCGGGGCATTGGATATATTATACCATTGCAACCTGGTTCAGACTGTAGGCAAAACGCTGAGGCTGAAAAAGTTCAGCATGGTTGAAAAAAGAAGTCTGAAGCATTGCCTTATGTGGGCTTCATTCCTGTTCTTATATCAATTTGTTTTTTGCTATCAATTACTCACGTATAAAATCCGAATGAATACAAATAATAAAATTAATCTAAATTGATTGAAATTGAAACATGCGCCCACAAGTTGAGCCTCAGTGTGCCATGTGTCCAAATCGCAGGTTGTGATTGGCTGATCGCAACCGAGACTTTTGAGCCTAAACTTTTTGCCTAGCACTAAACATGGCATTACACACTTATCAGTGGATTTGGGGCCTTATGAACTTAATTTCAAAATAAAATGACAAAAAAAAGTATAGAAGTTCAAAATCACTAGACACTAGACAGAGAAGTTATTTCCAGCTTCTAAGTTTTATTATTCTAAAAAACTTGCCCGTGGGCTTGATTAGGCACAAAAACCTTCTATCTAGGGGTGTGCAAATAGAGGTTTTCTTGGTTCGATTCGAATATCGAATATTTTAAAAATCATAAATCGAAGTCGAATCGAATATTGAAAAAAAAGATTTTTAAAAAGTCAAATCGAAGCGAATCGAATAATTCGTTTGGCTCGAATAATTCGCCAAAGTTCGAATAATATACCTTAAATGTGAATTTTTGCAGCAAAGTGCTTATCAGTGGTGCCAAATACTCAAACTATTCGAATTTTTTGAATACAAATTCAAATAGTTTAAAAATCACTATTCGAAATTCGAATACAAATGATTCAAAAATAATTCGTAGAATAATTCGTCCATTTCGAATATTTGCACACCCCTACTTCTATCTAATTTCTATTACAGTGTTTGCAGTGACACTTCAGTGTTGCTGCAGGTTCATCAAATTTCCAATACTTCCGAAGTCCCTGAGAAAACGACAAATGTAACGTTATATCGCTGCCTGGCCTCACCGACTTAGCGAACCGGCCGTCGGCCTTGTCGTAGATGCCGGGCTCGAGGAAGACCGCGACGGCAGCGGGCAGCTCGGGATGGGTCTCCATCACGCCTGCAGAGAGCAGCACTTGCAGCCACGCATTGAGCATGCGCATTCGCCGCTCCAGCACGGACCGCTCCATGTTGTGGAACGTCTTCTTGCCGGGGAACGCTAGTCGGCCCAAGTCGGGGTACTGGAATGTGGGGGGGGGGGGGGGGGGGGGGTTAATTTGTGTAACTTGGCAAGAGACCTACGATGGTTGGTGTCCGTGTAAGTGTAAGCCTTACACAATATAGCCCAAAGAGAAATGGTGAGGTAGACAAATTTTTTAAAACATTTGTTAAAAGTTGATATAACGTCTTTTTTCCAGCCTAGCGGTAGGTGCTTGTCATATTACATTTACAGCATGAACATTACCTCTGGACCAGTCGGAGACTGATTGGCAGAGTTTTAAACATGAGCATAGCCAATTTGTTCTTGGTATCGAGCCACTGCCATTGCTAGCTGTGAACCCAGCTCGATGCTCATGTACATGAGATGTATGACATGGGTGATGTAGTTGACAGTTAGTTGTGCTCTGTTGTGATAGGCTTGTGGTCCTAAAACGGACCTTGGTCCTAGGGCCTAGGACCTTAATGATTAGGACCTTACAAACCTAGGACCTTTAGGACTAAAAATCAATCACAACAGAGCACAACTGTCAACTACACAACCAACTGTTCAAGGCTCATTCCAGATAACTTGACATTACACCGTCCTGAAGTTGGACCGGCGGCTAGGGGAGTCGGCAATGTGCCTACCTTGTCCTTGACCTTGGTGTGCAGGTCGTGGAAGTCCGAGTACCGCCGGTAGACGGTCCACTTGTCGACGGCGTCGGCCCCGGAAGGCCCGCCTCCGGGGGAGGTTCGGGACGCCGCCAGCGCGTACACGCCGTACGTCTTGCCGCCCTCCGACACCACGCCTGTCGGCAAGGTGCGGTCGTCAAATGCATGGGGACGACTTGACTCGCTAAACCAACAGCCGGGAGTTTACAAACATGCTCCAACCCCCGCTATATTGGCGTACCCAGAGGGGCCGGGAAACAGTACAAACGGGGTAGGATTTTAGTATGCCAGTTTGTTAGAGGTACCATTCCAGCATAAAGTTGAAAATGTTGTGGGCAAAGAGTGAAAACCACTGGCTATCGGACAAAGATGTGTCTTCGTAGCTTATTGGTTGAATCAGGAAACTAATCTACTCTGAACGGAACCACATTCTTTTGCTTCATGGTCATATTGTGCAGGCATTGTACAACAATTTGCATTCTTCATACAGCTAAATATTGTCATAATTGGGAACTTCTCAAGTTCTGACTTCGAGTAATGTGGTCTACCCACCGGTCTCGATGATTTCTGCCGCGAGCTTGACCGGGCCGCTTGGTTTCCTGGCCACGTCATTCGCTGCCTCAATGACAATGCTCGGGATGGAGTCTGCGGGCAAAGCGGGAGCCGAATTAGGAAATTCTTATCTCAACATTCTTCTTTATAATTATAATTATCATTTTATTGTCTTAATTAACTAAAATTAGGAACAGACATTATATCAAGGCTCTACACTTATCGAAGCCGGCCAGCCACGCCTGACGCTTCTAGTCTCTTCCTTCATTCCACTTTCTTCTTCCTGTTCTTCCTCACATTTTTCAATCATCGTCCCGCACAATTCCTTTCTTTCCACTTCCTTCCAATCGATACCTCTCTCCTCTAAATCGTCTTTAATCATTCCAATCCATTTAAATCTCGGTCTTCTCACCCTTCTTCGGCTCCCAATAGTTGCTTCAAACTCCCCCCTGGGGATCCTATCCGTATGCATTCTTTTCATGTGCCCAAACCATCGCAATCTCTCTCTTCCCAGCTTAAATCCCAACCTTTCCACTCCTAAATCTTTCCTGATAATAGTGCTTCGCATACTACTTGCTTGCTTCTTTATAAACAAAAAAATTAAAAAGGGACAAAAATCATCATTAAGACTATTGGAGTGAGTGCTTACTCGGGCCACTTCCCGCTCAAATTTTACCTCCTACTGGATACCAACTTGTGGCCACACATTTGGTCCGATCGTAACGAAACCCATGTCTACGGAATCCTCACACTTTTGGCAACAAATTGTGTTTGCAAATCTCAAAAAATATTCACTCATCTAGTCTTTTCAAGCGTTGTAAAACAACCCGTTACGTCAAAATATTGAGCGTATCCTCGGGCCGCTTCCCGCGCAGAATTTACCTCCTACTGGATACTAACTTCTGGCCACACCGTTTGTCCGATTGCAACGAAACCAGGGTCAACGGAATCCTCACACTTTAAGCAAAATAATTTTTGATTTATAACCACGAAATACCAATAGAAAGTTAAAATAAAATTTCATTAAATAATCACCAACAACCACACAACTAGCCTTAATGCTTCCTATGCTGTGGAGATCATCTACTGGATGTCTACTGTGCGACATTAAATAGTTGACTTCTGTTGTATTCCGTTATTTGCTCAGAACGCACTGTTCCCTAACTGACAGTCAAAATCTGTTCCGTAATAGCGGCCGATCACTCAGAATGCACGGTCTTCCCGTTCCGTTATTCACGTTTAGCTCGTTTCGATAGCGAACAAAACAATCGGCGTTTGAGACAGGACGTGTTGTACATTATATAGAAAGCGTGCTATTTTCCACATCTTCATATGGTTGACATTTGGCGTCTATGATATTTTCACTAAAACCATGAGTTTAGGTGCCTTTATACATCTAATAGGTAATCTATTTTAACTTTTAAGCATAAAGATATTACAATTTTTGAATTAATTAGGTTGAAAAATGGTATCTACGTTTAAAATTTAAGTTTGCGATATTTTCCGTGACATATCGAATAACCTGCGATCCATTATTAGCCAAGTTTGGTGACGTAAACGAGGGACATAATAATCAAACAATCAGCATTCTTTGCATTCTGAGCAAATAACATAATACCTACACCCTTAGTATAGCCAGGACAAAATGATAAATGTAGCAAAACGACAAGACAGGAAGCCAGCCGTGTGTATCTCATTTCTACCAAACATTCAAACGGAGGAAATAAGGTACGTGTATCTGCATACCCGCGACTACCCCGCCCTCGACGGCGAGTGCCAGCGTGGGGTCGTTGGCCTCCAGCGACGCCAGACTCGTGTCGTCCGACAGACAGCCGCCGAGGTCCTCCAGCGAGTGCGAGTCCTCGTCGCTCTCGGCCGCCGCCGCGTCCTTCAGCAAGTCCAGCTCGGCTAGCAGTCGCACGTAGCCGCTGCTCGCATGGAAGCCCGGCAGGAATCGCTCGTCCAGCTGGGGAACCAGGCCAACCGGCAGTCGTTTTGAGGACGGGTCGTGTCGATGTCAACTTTACCACGTCACAAAGTTTGCTATCAATGTGGTGTGCAAATAATAAACAAGCCGAAAATTAATGAAAATTGCAAGTCAGTTTTACGCAATGCTGAATAATCTAAGTCAGATTACAGATTCATTTGGTCTCATGCAAATGATTTTTGAGCAAAGGCTATGCACACAGCATAGAAGCAAGTCCGGCAGGAAAACAAGCTAGAGACAAGCAAGCCGCAGAGAAGTACCTACATCAATGATTTTTCTTTTGGTCGGAAAATTTTGATCATATGAATTTGAGTTAATCATTGCACAGCCATCTAACTGCAGCTGTTATACATAGGCTCTTAAGGACTAAACAATGCAACAAGGCTGTGGGAAAAGATAACCATAACAATCTCTAGTTTCTACAGTAGGCAGCTCCGTTCCCTGCGGCACCGATCCGTACCTGCAGCTTGTCAATGACGGCGCCGCGCACAGGATCGAACCACGTCTCGTCGACCGCGTCTGCGGCGATGCGTCCGCGCAGTCTTCGCACGGCGTTCTCGTCCAAACGCAGCCGCGACGCCGCCTTGTCGCCGAGGTACTGGTCGAAGATGGCGCGCGCTGCTCCGCGCATCGTCTCCATGGCAGCCGGGTCGGCGTCGGCGCACTCGGATGCTTGCTGCGAGGCAGAGGCGCGCCAGCCTGCGCAAGACGGCCGTCCTTTAGGTTGCTGGGCGCAAGAAACTTGGGTCTCTTACGTTTGCTACACGTCGTTTACCAAGGATAACTCCAAGAAGAGTGCATTTGCATCTTCTTCGATGACCTCGAAACAAGTTTTTGAGTTTCAGAGTTTTAATGCTGCCCACAGAGTCCTTTGTCTGGCTCAAGGCATGGCATGCATGTTTAGAAACTCTATCGTTCTCTTGAAATATGCATAACCTCTCTCCTTAACGTTAAATGGAGTTTAGTAATTAGTTATTTATATAAGTATCTTTGGTTGTAGGTAAGGTAACTCAGAGCAACCACTGCATCTTCTTGCAGTGTCTTTAATAATTTACTTATGCTAATAAGTCACGGAGAAATACAATAGTAACATGAGCAACATCTTGTTTAACTGGCCAGCATAAGTCAGACAAATGTTGAGGACCTAACCTAACCGACCAAAACCAAAACCTAACCAAAAGCTAAACCCAGTTACTAGCCCAAGTTACTAGCTCAAGTTACTTGGGCTAGTTACTAGCCCAAGGTAAGGTGGAATATCCGTGTAACCCTTTCACCTGTGGTGTAACCTTTAAAACAGTGAACATCGGAGAATGTCAGCGCTGCTTGCGTTGGCGATCAGTTTAGTGGGTACGCACCCTCAACATTAAGGTAGAAGAAGAGGTAGGCCTGGACGCCGGCAGCGGTGGCGTAGTCGATGAAGTAGGAGAGCGCGATGTTGTTCTTGAGCACCACTTCGAGGGGCAGCGCAAACAGCTTGCCACTCCCGGAGCCTGCCCCCAGATGGGCCCAGTCCAGGCTCGAAGGGAGCCCTGCAAAACAAAGGGGGGCAATCACTTGGCTTGCAGGGTTTGCCAGTGTTATGTCACAAGGCTCATTCCGGCACACCACTTGAACTGCCAACTGGCCCTAGGCAATGCTTTGTTTTTGTAGATTGAGAATCTTTTTGACGTTGCATATGTTCGAATTTATATATTGCAATAAGGAACAACGGAGCAAATCAAATTTCTTTAGTTGTTTGTTAGAGAACAGACAAAACATAATACCTACCATTTGTAGCAAATTTTTTAGATTTGTCAATGTTTCACTAGCTAGAGAAAACATCAATTCGAGTAAAATCATACGGGACTTGGGCCCTTTGGGCTTTGGCTTTCAGGCTCAAATAAATTAGTGAAAAAAGCATATATTTTTCCCTTGCCTAAATGTGAGAAACATTGCCAAATTTTGCTCATAAATTCGGATGAGCCTAAAATAAGTTAGCTTTGAGTTGCCAAAATTTCTCTACAAGGATCGTACATCTGCGGGTTTTGATTCTTCCCTCGGCCCCCTCACCCGCACCTCTCACCAATGCTGCCTCACCTGTGGAATCATTGTCGTGGTTTCCCTGCTGCAGCCGAGATACGCGGCCGTCGAGCACTTTGCGCACGAACGACAGGCTGCCTAACTGTTGCTTCACCGCGGTGTCGTCTTCGCCCCCAGAGTCGCGCGAACGCTGCCAACACAACGGCTGATAAGCTCCAACGACAACATACATCAACACAGAACATTGCAGGGAAAGCCAAAAGTAACGTTATTTTGTCATAAGGTTTCCAGCATTTTTGCATTATATATAACATAAATCTCTATTTAAGTTTGATACTTCTGAGGGAAAAATTGGTAGGCAGGCTGATCTGTTTTGAACATGTCGTGTCAGAAATATTACCACGAGATAGCACACAGGACTACGTTGAAATTGGCAGCGTAAAATCTCCCCGTTAGCTGTTGGCATTCCCTCACCCACAAACTGAAATTAACTGAGAATGCAAAAGGAGAGATGCAGTCACGAAGGTCGTCTGTTTTTCTTGCCCCCTCGATCCGGATCATCGCTATACAGTCCTACTCTCATTGCTCTGCACCTGATGCGACCTCTAGCATGTTTTCTCACCTAAATAGCATCATTGTTAAATTTCTAAGGCCCATAACTCCTAAGACCAATGGGGAAGTAACTAGTATGTGTAACAAGACATTAAGAAACCAGTTAGACTTAAATTTAGCTTCAAAATCCAGTTTGAAAGTCTTTTTTGATGAAAAGCATTGCTGTTGCTTGCACAGCCTTTGCTCCACACGGATTTATATCTATAAGCGTGCCTCAAGTCACGGAGGTTTCGACTCACGAGCTGGGCGGTCTCTTTGTTGACGAGGTCTCCAACGGCAACCAGTTCGTCCACGCTGTCCGTGGTGCGAATGGCCGCCAACAGACTGTCGCAGCTCAGCGGGATGTCGCGGCACTGAAAACCAAAGACGACAACGTTGTATAACTGCTGGCAGCAAGCATTATGTCTAGCCTAGCTTGTAGGGAGCAAATAAACAAAGCCAAAACGCAAAACATTCAAATGACGAACAAACAGCGTTTCCAGGTTCGGAACCACAACACATGACTGAATTTTGCACTACCTTCTCCACTCATTCTCATACCTAGGTTATTTGAAAGGCTGTGGGATAATTTGTGGTCCTTCCGGAAAAAAACCTTGATGCTGACGCACCATAAAACTTAACAAAGCTATTTGTAAAATTCAGTTTTCCTTGCAACACCCTTTAACTAAATGATCCAATCCAGGACAGCGCAAAGGGTTTAGACTCACTAGCCATATGATGGTCTGGTTGAGGTAGTCCGGGTCGGAGAAGATCCGGAGCAGGGGCGCCACCACGACGGAGGCCAGCAGCTCGCGCAGGAGGAACCGCAGCGGCAGACAGGCAAAGTCCGTCGCCGGGAGCAACAGGAACAAGAGGACTTCACCCACGTCTCGAAGGTACTCTGTGGAGCCATGCGGTGTCAGGACAATTAGGTTGACATTAGCCTTGCGGGACCGAAACTGGATTCAATGTACATCTCTGGACATTGAAAGCGTACCAGTAGAATTTCGGCTATGTCCTCAGAAAGGTTTGACTGAAAACAGCAAAGGCAGGCCAGGTACCGACCACGTGGATGAGCACATGGAGGGACTAGATGACACGCATAGAGGGTCCAAATCTCATAATGACAAACCAGTTTGGTTATCAGCAACTGCCTTGCTCCGTGAAATGAGAATAGACCAAGCTGATAGTTCGGTCCGCTGTCGAGTTTTGTAGTGGATTTCACGCAATAATATTGGCCTAAATGCCGTAATTTTTAAGCTAGAAGAAAGTTCAAAAAGCCTCTTGCACCTGGTCTGTACGAAACGCACATAAATGGCATCACTTTTTCCGTACTTGCAAAAAAGTTGGTATTCACAATGTGAATAAATTTAAATTGCATAATTGCTTCTGATAATATCGCGTCACCACCGACTCGACTGAACGAGATAACCACCGTAGAGCCACCGAAAAGGTAGGGTATCGGTAATAACCATTAACTTGATGGAAAGATAACAGAAGCAATTAACATGAATATAATTGAATCTGAATATGGAAACATGTGTTTTCTTCAATATTAACAAAGTATTGATATATACGTATTTATAGCAAAACGAAGATGCGATGGGTTTTTTAATTTATTTTCTAACTATAAAATTATGTGTTTTAGGCCAGTGCAGGAGTGTGGAATCTGATACAAATCTTGCCAGAGAACAAATTCACGAGTTTTGCGAGGCAGGTACTGATAATAAAACAGGTTTGACAAAACTAGATTGCAACCGATCAATGAACATGACATCCCCTGCCACCATGTGCTCATCCACGTGGTCGGTACCTGGCCAGCCTATGCTCTTTTCAGACAAACCTTTCTGAGCACATAGCCGACATTCGACTAGCTCACTTACAAAGTCCAGAGCTGTACCTATATATATATATATATATATATATATATATCGTAGTGAATAAATTTGCGAAACAAAGGCTACGTGCCTTGGTTACTTTGAAAGTACAACGAAATTATTTGTAAATCAACCCTACCTACAGGTATTAAGGTGTGCAGCAAATAAACTACCAGCAAGGTCCCTTTGGGCAATTTGATTCTTTTGCAACATAAAAAGGCTACAGTAAAAACCTCCAAGATTCCCTGGCTTTTGCGCCAACATTTCCAAAATTTCCAGGCCAGCGACAAACCACTATTACACCAAATAGAAGTGTCAAAACTTAATTTTTTAAATTAGTGCTAAGGTTTGATGAATTTTAGACACATTGTCTCAAAAGTGCAATCAGCTTTAAACTCACGAGCCTCGTCGTCTGCCTCCGTGCAGACGCGGTCCCGACAGAGCAGGTTGCGTTCCATCGCGAGCTCCAGGTCGAAGAAGGCAGCTTCGAGGTCAGGCACGGCGGTCTCGCCCTGCGTCGGCGCGCGCTTAACCTCGGCGCGAGCCGCGCGGAACAAGCGCAGGTGCGATGCGGCGTCATCCACCAAGCGCGTCGTCAGGTACGGAATCCAGTCCACCTCCTTCATCCTGCCAATCGGAAGGGTTAGGCAATGCTATGCTGTACCAGCCGCGAGGCCATTCTGTATTTGATTCTTGGGTTTATGAACTCAATGTCCCCTTAAATCTCTCGTTAACAAAGTATTGACGAACGTTGATGCAGTTTGACAGTTGTGATGAGTTGGGTTCCTTCTTTTCATTCAGTCTGTACACCTTAAGTAGTACCTACCTATCTAGGTACCTTAGGCAGGTGCCTAATGTCTTAAAGCCTGAGTCTTTTACATCTATTTACTGTTATGAGGTAGGAACTGTTTTATATTGGTACCAACCACTTGTAGCACTGAACAACTGAAATGCTAGCCAACTGCTATTGTGAGAAGCCACTTGAAGCAGGGAGTATGATGCTCACCTATTGGAGAAGCTGACAACGATAGTCTGTGCCGTATGTCTGAGCTGTTGCGTGAACTCAGGGTCTGTGCTGATTCGCTCGTACCACGGTGTGACATGGTCGCGAAGGATGTAGCCGAGGATCTCTTGCAGAGACTCGTCGATCACATGACTGCCAGTCAGCCTCTTGTCCAGCTTGCGTTCGGAGATCGGTTCGTCGAGCAGAAGCAGGATCTGAGTGAAGAGCGCTTCGATATCACCGGTAGCCAGGGTGAGAAGAAACTAGCTTGGTGAAGGGTAGATCGTGACTGGGAACTATCATTTAGGATGGAAGAAGCAACTTTCTTACCTTTGAGGCACCAGCCTTTTTTGCTGAAGACTGAGATTGATAAAGCTTTGTAGAATACTGATGAGTTGCATCGCCATGCTTCAAATACAACAATGTGAAGCCACTGAAATAGTGAAATAATCAGTATGATTGTCTATTTGATGGGTTGCATCCCCTACGATCATGAGATGATAACTGTAATCGCGACCCTAAGCTGCGTACTTACCCCAGTAAGAAGACTAGAGCTGACAAGATGATGGTGATACACCACCACAAGCCAAACGTGGAGATGCATAGGAACACTATCAAGCCGCCCCAGCCAAATAATCGCACGCTCATCTATAATGAACAAAGCATCTATGCTGTCAATGTTATCACGCGCACAATATGACAGCTGAATGCATGCCATAGGCCTCATGGCCGAAACGGTAAAATCTTGATCTACGTCAACTACGTCCTTCGCATGCGGTATTTTTGTGTGTTCATGTGATACTCACATTGTTAAATTTCACATACAGTCAAAGACTGTATGAACAATCACATATTTAGTAAGTTATTAGGAAAATATAATGTTCCGCCCTGCCCTAACCCTCTACACAAGTCCGCCATTATCACAGTTGATGGCGCAGTAATTTAAATTCCCACTGATAGCAAATTTCACGAAATTGCAAAAGTACATTCTCACAAAATACCTACCACCTCAATAACATATGAAGTATGTAGTTATTATGTAGTCAGTACACTGTACGCAGCAAGCCGTTGCACTACGAAGCATTTCAAATTCTTGAGCCCATTGAAAAATGCAAATCTATGCTCTAGGACTCCTGTCGTATGCATGCATAATGAATTAAAAATATACCTACTTTATAAGTGACCAGAATGAAAATTTTGGCTACAGAATATGCAGTTATAGAGTAACACCAGTCACACTTTTCAGAAATAAACATTAAAACTAATTAGCATCATACAAAAATACTTTTATTAATCGAGTGGGTACCAATTAGTAATATTATCATCACATTAATTTTCACGTAGGTACCTACCTATATTTATTATTCCAGAAATGTTAAAACTAAGAATAAAAAATAAAAAATGTATTATTTTACAGAAGAAACAAAACGAAATAGTCACCATCTCGAGCACAGCACTCAAAATTCACACTACCAACTGGTACCTCAATTCTATTTCACGCAATGAATTAGGAATGAACATGAATAAAAAACTAGGAATGTTGATGATTGCTGAATGAAATGATAGAAACCACAACTGCACAAAGCCATAAAATCAGTCTGAATCTGAGTCTGAATACTGCAAGCCCTTGCGCTGTGAAGGCTTGGTGACGACGCTGCCGTAACGGCTCCCGTTGCTGAAGGAATCGGCGACCGATGGCTGCTTGCCTCGGCCCTGCAATAGAATGCGTACACTTCAGGCTAGGTTTTTTATGTTTACATGAACTCTAAAAATTAGATACTAATGCCTCAATATAAAAGAAAAAAGATTCAATCTGCAACTGATCACGCCTTCATATGAATGCTCTATGAGACTATGGGTATCCATTTTTTATAACAGTATCTTTGATAAGTTAAGTATGCTGTACTGACACAAAACAGGTCCAAACTCGAATTGACACACTTTTGCACAAAAATGCAAATTGTCACATAACTTATTGCTATCCAAAGTCCCAGCCCAAAACTTGTGTGGAGGTGCTGGGAATCGTTAAGGGTTAAGGAAGGTAGATGACAGTACCGTTTTGATGCAGGAATAATCCCAGCATTTGCGTGGCATGGCCGAGGGAATTCAGCAGATCCCAGAAAACCATGACCAGGGTATCTGCGTACCAGGACCTCTCGAATACAAGGCAGTGTCTCTAATCTAATTGTATTTGTAATCACAATTCTTTTTTGTAAGTGTTTTTTACTGAATTTTGGTAGTTTTTGTGCCAGATTCAATGAGTGGTAGGTTTTAAACCTTATCGTATATCTCCACATCCTATTTAAGATAAGTATGTCAATCATTGAAAAGGGTTGTATGTAAAGGGTGTGTAAAGGGTCGTATCTTGATTCGCTAACCTTTCAGCGTGATAAAAGAATCGTATCAAACCGTATCAACCACACCGTGCTCCCACATACCCTCGTGCCCGACGCCGCTGCCCTGCCCCGCGCACGCGGTGCCCTTGGTCCGCGAGACCCACGGCCCCTTCCACGCGTGGCCGGCACCGGAACGTTGTCCTCGTCATCGTCGGAAACCATCATGACGTCTTCATCCAATTCATCACGCACATGGCTCGGCTTTTTGGTCCGCGCCATCAGCAGCTGTTTCGCCTGCAACAGGTGCCCATCGGCTGGCGTCACTTGCAATTCGTGTCAGGTCTTGGCACTTCTCTCAAGCTGCTTTTGTAAAAACTCTTTTTCAGCAGTCAAGCTATATTCAGCTAGTCTGAATGATTCTGTTACGACAACTCTACAGTAGAATACTTTTTTGGCCACCGTTTGCCACATCATTCGGACATTAATTCTGGCAATATAATGCCCATAAGAGCCAATGTATAACAGCTCAGTTAGAAGGGTGTTCGCGTATTCTAGCGTATAGCAAGTTTTTGCTAATTGGCCTTGGATAGGCAATTGGATCGGCTGTGGCTTTCGAAAGTCGAAATTGTCTGCTACATCTGACAATTCAAATTCTTCTGAATGATTTCGTTCCATTGACTCTTATTTCAAGTGAGCGCTAGGAAAACGTTGGAACAGCCGATCGCAATCGTAGTGACAAGAAGCCGTGAACATTTTCAATTCCAGAGTCTCTGATTATGAAATTGAAGTCGTACGTTGGACCGTCATACTAGATATCAGTCAAGCCTTTTGTTGGGCTCATTCACCTTCAACCATTGCTAGCCAGGATATACAACTAGCTTAGCGCCCGCCGAGCCGTCGTACAGCGCTCAAGTAGGCTAAACTCGAGCCTGCCAGCTGTCATCTTGCTGTCAGATCAACTCTGATGAAGATTGTTTTGTGCAATATATACAAGTGGCTTCTAAATAAATAAATAATTATCTAGATTGTTTGTATTAAAGTTTATTCACTTTCAAAATGAAGTGGAAACTGGTTTGTAGTCAAATGCAGCAAGAGCTGTCATGGCATACTAGTTGCCTATTCCGTGCCGGCTCAGCGATTCAAGGTTGTACATCACCGTGACAACTCACCTCATCGGCCTCGACGACCGGATTGCGGGCCACGTTGAAGTCCGCAATCAGCTCGTCAATGTTGTCCTCGGTGACGCCGCGCTGCGTGAGGAACACCGTCGCCTTCAGCATTTGACCCCTGCAACCGCGTCCAACAATCGACAACGCTCAAATCGGGACTTTCGCCGCGAAAATGGATCTGAGTTTTGCAAAGAACATACCAATCCAACCCCATCTAAACCCGTCTCCGATAAAAACCATGCTATAGCCGTCCTCACTTAGTGATTTCGTTGATGGCATCCCTGTCGTCCTTCTCGACGAACTGCGTGACTCCCTCCAGCAATCCAGGCACGGAAAGGACCGACAGCTGACAGTCCTCGGTTGCGTTGTTGAAGTATTTGAGCACTATGTCCTCGACACTTTGGTCTGCTTCCTGTTGACAGAGTCACATCGGTTGGGGATCAAAGACCGCGGACCTGCCGAGAGCCTTGGTTATTTTTAACACTGGCAATTAAGCAGAATTGCTAGAACAGCCAGAGATAGAGCAAGCATTGCCTTGTTTAAAAAATATTTGGGACCTTGAATTCAATGCTGAATAGACAATTTCCAAGTCTTCCCACGGTAATGTATTTTTGGCAGGTTTTCAAAAGCTCTGGTGTCAAGTTCAACGTGATGAAGTTTTGTGTGTAATGTGAATTTTAAATGTTACAACATTTCTTTGACTCAGTGTCTGCTTGTTCTATCTTCAGAACTAGTTTTCAAAATCTGTTTCAAACTGGTAATTAATTTTCCAGATAAAAGTCTCAGTTATTTCCTTAACATTCTCACTTTAAAATGTCGCTTGTAAGCACTGAAATTTTCAGACAGTCTTTGAACCACCTTAACGTAAAACCGACACGTTTTTTTATGAAATCTGACCGCACTGGAACGCAGTTTAGGGTACCTTTTCCGAGCGGAGGGCGTCCGCCAAGGCTTCGTCATCGATCGCCGCGCCGTTTTCCTCTTTCTTGACCGCTCTCGTCTTGCGCCGCTGCAGGACGAGGTCGGCCGAGTTGGCCACGCGATCGGTGAACTCCTGGCCGAACCGCACGGTGTTGAACATCTGCGACTCGTCTGAATACTCCACACGCAGCCGGATCAGCGGCAGCTCCGGCTGACGAGGGTCGCCTGGGGGAAGAGCGGTCAGGTTCTTGGCCCCGTATCAACAGTTGGCCCCCATTGGGTAGGGTTTGGGCAGATAGTTAGAACCAGCCACAACTTAAACCAATTTGCTAGCGACAAGCAAGACCTAACCAAAAAGTCACGAACCAGAAAGAGCATAAAATTAAAAACCATGTGTAAAGTACTTGGTAGGTACTAAAGTAGGGCTTCGCGAACGCAATTTGGGTTGCGTTGAAGATGAGCTTAGAGGTTTGTATAGCGGATAAAAAAGGTGAATGCAGGGTCTATGAAAACCATGGAGCACCAAGCTAGATCATTGCCTTCTCGAAAACTCTGATCACTCGAAAATTTTCACGATTATGACCTTCCTAAATTTTGTCTCTAGAGCTGCCAGATAGCAAAAATATTTTTGAGCTCATTGAGTATTTTTTATTTTTGAGCTCATTGAGTAATAAGAACACATTTACATAGATGTAAATTACGCCCGTGGGTTATTACTTTCGATTACTTCCACAAACGAAATTGACTACTTTAGGACATCTGGCAAACCTTTGCCTTGGGCAAACTTGAAGTACGCACCTACATCCATGATTGACCAATGGTCAAATGCTCTTTATACACCCTTTGGATTTTTTAAAATTTGGTGGTAGGTACTGGTATCAATCTGCATACATGTAAGAATATGCACACAAAATTTGGTGATGCAAAAAAATGTTGTTTTTGCGAAATTAATTAGTGAACATTGACCATTATCTAGATGCACCTACCTACATACAGCCCTATTTATATCAATGAAATATTTGTGGAAAGAATTTGATCATATTGCCTTTCAATCAAGACCAATCCAAGTTTGTGGGAGTCTGCAGGGAGGGGAGGGTTAATTATTGAACCCACCACATCAGAAGATTGGAGAGCATATAATATTATGACAGCAGGTATGCAAATATAGGTACTAGGCTAGTCTTGGATAATAGATCTATTCCATTCCATGGTATAAAGAAGTGGAAGACTATAATATGCTTAGGGAGGGCTGTATGTAAGTACATCTAGATAATGGTCAATGTTCACAAATTAATTTCTAAAAAACAACTTTTTTTAGCATCACCAAAATTTGTGTGCATATTCTTACATGTATGTAGACAGAGGGTGTATTTAAGGCTTTAAGCATTTGACCATTGGTCAAGCATGGATGTAGGCACTTGCTACCCCGCCATTTGAAATGACCTTGGGTTGAAAGTTCGTCATATGGACAGGGAATTTTAGCAGCTTTCTAATAAGACCAATCCCAGATCTGAAGCTCTGATAGGAGCCAAGTAATTGCCCGAAAACCAAAGTAACGTGCGACGAGGGCCCAAAATGATCAAATTTTGATCTCCCCATAACTCTGGAACCAAATAGCCCCATAATTTAAAAATTCTCATGATTGCTACGTACAAAAGCGCTTTTTTGCTTACCCGTAAGATATATACTATTGAAGAGAGGGAGTTGTAGATAAAGAATCTATCAGTGTCGATAACGGCCCCATTTTTCCATTTTTTGGGTCTAAAAGGGTCGAAACCGCTTAGCTAAAAATGTTGTATGTTACTCTTTTTTGCGTTTTTTCTGAATCGATAAATAGATTAAGAAGATTAAAATTGAAAAAAAAGGCTCTGTTACCAACACAGATTGATTCTTTATCTACAACTCTCTTGCTTACTTCAATAGTCTATTTTTTACGGTGTAGTAAAAAAGCGCTTATTAGTGAGACTCTTCATTCGCGCTATCTCGTAGAGCTGCGAGCAGCTGGGAGCGAGGTAGTCTGGCATCTTAAGAACAAAACACTGCATTGATTACATCAATACATTCCAGCTCGAATGCAGTCAATTTGCAATGGCACTCACCGTTGCGAAGTTTCGCAGCCTTGCGCAGCATCCTCTCGATGTAGTCGGTGACGTATTGCTTCACCTGAAACACAAGGATCGGTACGTAACAATTGGCAATCCATAGATACTGACAAATTCATCCGAGTCTGAGCTATTGCTAGTTTTGCTCCCGACAAACAAGCATGAAGCAACCATTTCTGAGTTTTGCTTATCGGTTTAGTAAGGAGCTGGTATTTTTTAGCGTCTTATCTTAAGAACTAAGTGGAATCTGGATGAAGGGAAAGTACCACCACACCCAATAGAAAATAGGTTGCATCAGAACACAATGATTTTGTTGAGAGATAATGTTTGGCACTAGACTCAATTCAGTGGTGAGTCAGTAGCCAGTAGTGAGTGTACGCTTTGAAATAAATAGATTATCAGGAATGATTTTACATGTACCTATGCACTTTTGAGGCAATATCAGAGTCCTTGGTATTATGAAGTTGAGATAAGGTTGGACAAATAGCTAACCAGTCTAGTTTCTTGTTTTCATTCTCTCCTTTTCTTCGATTTTAAATTTATCCTTAAAATAAAATACAGAATATTCCTTTCCCTCAGCCAAACGCTGGGTTTAAAGCTAGCAACATCAGTGACACGATGTCATGAACATTAGCTCTAATTCGCGACTCTGCCATGGAGTCGCTGATTGGATTGGAGCCAATGTTCATGACATCCTGTCACCGACATCGATAGCTGTAAACCCAGTTCAACGCTAGGAAACAGACGGCGCAAAATGACCTTCTGGTTGACGTCCAAAAAAAAAAAAAACAGGTGCCATGTTCAACAGACACTCACATTGTCACTGGGCTTGGGGCAGTCCGTTGGCAACACGCAATCCGACAGCGTGATCGTGTCGAATAGGAATGGGCGCACCGAGAGTAGCGGTAGCGGCTTTAGCATGAACCGTTTTTTGTGCAGACTCAGGATGGCCACCTTTTTGGGGATGGCCTCGTCCTCCGAGAGCGACGTCGCCACAGAGCTGCCTGCAACGGAACAGTACGCTCTAACATGGGACATATACCTACATGGGATTATGAATTGGTGTGAGCTTTTAGAAAGATTTTTCATGAGACAGGAGACATTCCCTGAGATATTGGATTTGGAAGCGAAGAAAAGTAGACGGGGTGTTTAAATGACCGACTATAACTAGTCATTTCATTTAAGGAGCCAGACTACCTCGCTCTCAGCTGCGAGATAGCGCAAATGCCGAGTTTCGCGAATACGCGCTTTTTTACTAAACCGTAAGAGATAAACTATTGAAGTAAGCAAGGTGGTTGTAGATAAAGAATCAATCTGTGTTGGTAACGGAGCCTTTTTATCAATTTTAATCTCCCTCATCTCTTTATTGATTCACGAAAAAACGCAAAAAAATATAACATTTTAAGAAGCAGTTATACGGCCCTTTTAGACCCAAAAAATGGAAAAATGGGTCCTTTACCGACACAGATTGATTCTTTATCTACAACTCCCTCGCTTACATCAATAGTTTATCTCTTACGGTTTAGTTAAAAAGCGCATACTCGTGGGACTATGAGTTCGCGCTATCTCGCAGCTGCGAGCAGCTGGTGCCCTGAGGTCAGAAACTCACCCATAACTGGTTATTGATTATAGATAATTATTAATTACTGATTTTGAGGACTAAATTCTTTCTTTATAGAGATTTATAGATGTCTCATACAGAACTAAAGTGGTAGTGTCTCTGATGACAAGCGGTTGAAGTAGTACCTGGCTGTGTGACGTGAAACCGCTGCTTTTGATTGAACTCTTCTTCCACGCGACACCCGTGCTCGTGCCCCCAGAAGACCATGTCAAGGAAATCGGGCAGCATATCTTCGGAGACCGTCTCCTTGACATTGCGATCGACGCGGTTCTGGTGCAGCACCAGCATGTTGAACCAGTCACCTTGCTCACTCGGCGGCCGGTACATGAGCACCTGCCAAATGTTCTCAAAGTAAGCGGAAAGTGGTGATAGCATGGACTCAGAAGTCAGAATCGGCACAGAGCCTTCAACTCGTCTCGTGCTCATTACCTACCCTTGATGTTTTGAACAAGCGATACAGCCTAGCGTCTTTCACGTGACTCAGACCATACAAAGCCAGCTGTGTCAAGCCTTTTGAAAGCAAAAGTGGTGAGATTTCGATTTTAGCAAGATCGTCTTGTTTTCCAAAGTAGTTGACCAATCCAGAAGCACTGAGAATGTCTAGTGTGCTGGTATTACCAAATCCTAAAAATACAAAATTGAAATGTTTAACAACAAACAATGAAAGTGAGTCAGTTGAACCGTTGTCAACTGGACAGTTGGACTGGACCTACCACTCGGGTCATCGTGGTTGCCATGTATGGAGAATATCGGAATGGAAATGTTGAAATTCGGGTCTTCGTAGTTGACAATGGGCTTTTCGCAGTGGGAGAAGTTGAGCTGCTGCTCACTTAAAAATTCCACCGACACGGGCCTGTCTCCCAAACAGTACTCGCGGATGAGTGACATACACTTGAGGAGGCAGGAGCTCGTTGGCTTGCTATCGTGAAACAGGTCCCCGCCGAGCAGGATCATGTCGACGTCGTTATCCTTGGCCATTTTCAAGATCTCTCTGAATGCATCGAAACTGTCTTGGCCTGCAGAGAGAACATTATTTGTCGTTAGAAACAAACTGTGTGGGCAACCTATGCATGCCATGATGAAGGATGTTAGTATTCACCTCGAATTGGATCCTTCTCAGCATAGCCCAGGTGGATGTCAGTGGCGAGGAGGATGTTTAGAACGTCCTCTGGCAGTGCTTCCTCGTCCTCGTCCTCGCTATGCATTTTCTTGGGTGCCCCATTTTCATTGTCAGAGTCAGAATCCATCTCAAGAAGCTAGATTTCTTCAACCTTCTTTCTGCTTCTACGGTAAGGTCAGAATAGGTTAGGTTTGCCGCCAATGCGTTCGACCGCGATCACGTGCTTCCGTAACTTGCGGGAATTTAAAAAGATCATCCAGTTTGTCTTTACAACTTACAAAATAACTTACAGAACAGTGGTGCAAGTGATAGTTCGGTTATTTGTTACTAGAAAACAGCTTAAACTTATAGTCAGCTGCAAATTACTGGATTTGAAATACACTAACTAACTAACATCAGGTCGCGTTAAATCTTCGTCGCGTAATGCTCAACGCGGTTACGGTTCATAGTCGGCTTTTGAGAAGGACTGAAAAGGCGATTCTGGAAAGGGAAGCGGGTCTGGAACCAAGGAAAAAATTAGTTACGATTATTTTGGTGAAAATCTACCTGTTTGAGGGCAAATTTGATCTGGCGAGCAGTGCCGTATTTACCGGTAGGCTGAGTAGGCTATCGCCTAGGTGCGCTGAGGTGTCAGTGCGGCCGCGCCAATACCCATCTGTTATCGTTTTTTAGTAAACATTGTGAGTTGCGATGTAAAGAGTTCAGTCAACATCGCATCATAAGCAACAATACTTCTGAATTCTTTTTTAGTTTATGTGCCCCTATTATACCTTGCTTGAGGCTTCAATTCACGCGACGAAAATGAACGGCGAGAATCATTTCTTTCTTGCGTATGTGCGCTTATCCGCATTACCTGTGTGGCAGTTTTAGCCGGGAAGTACGGACTGAGAGGTTTTTTAAATATGCAATAGCGAATTCAGCTCTCGAATTGGCAGAATGGCTGATTCCTCTCCTGGCACAATTAATCGCTTTTTCCTGTGTAAACGTTGGGGAAAACATTGAGCATGGAGCACTCCAGGGCGCCTTCGTTAGCGCTGCTAACAAGGTGAGTATGTATATGCATTCACCCTGCTCGATTCTCGGGAATTTTCTTTATTTGTGCATTTGAGAGTTGAACTTGAGGCCAGTAGATACAAAAGTGGCAATCTCCGAAAAATCAAAATGAGTTAGATGCAGTATTCGATTGAGAATTATTTTCCCTTAGGTATATTATGCTATTAACAGTTTGTGTTTCAAATATGGCATTCTCCACTAGAATTAAAATAGAAGAAGTTCAGTGTTGGTTGCGAAAACAGATTTCTCCAATGTTATACTGAACAAGTCCCGCCATCAGAAAATTTGAAATGCAATTTACTCAGGAACACGAAAAATGGAGAATGCCGGTTTTGCATCTTAGTGGCCTCAGTTGCTCTCTGCTTTGTCCCTTATTTGCATTGAAAAAAGTGTTGAACTCGATTGACACAGAATATCCAATTTACTTTATACGCATAGTTTGAAAGTGCGCCGCCGACCAATGTAGACAGAATGCAAACTAAATCAGCCCGATCGTTCCCAGCAGCAAGCACAATGCAGGTAAAATCGAAATGTTATTATTGTTTTCTATACATTATATTTTGGGTTACTATAAAATACCTGCAACACAGGTGCCTACCAATATAAAATGCCATTGCCAGTCCGTTCCCTTGTATAATTTCACTTACGAAATCGACGCATCTTTAAAAATTGGTTCCTTAAGCTGGGTGTACAGCTGGCAACGCCAGTGACACGATGTCATCAGGCTCTGCCACCTATCAGAGACTGTGGATGTGGATGACGTCATGTTCGCGACTCTGCCATGGAGTCTTTTGCAGAGCTAATGTTCGTGACATCGTGCTTCTGACATTGCTAGCTGTAAACCCAACGTTAGGCTTTACTGATTGTGAAATGGGCGTCCTCCATTTTCAATAATGGTGTTCGGATGTTTGATAGATTTAATGTTAATGTTACGGATTTAGATAATACGGAATTTAAAATAATTGCCATGAATTGGGCAAAAGAACTGTAATGTAATGAAATGTATGCAAAATACTGGCTTTATAGCTAATAAATAAACAATATTATTATTATTATTATTAGCATTGGCAGAGTATAGGGGCGCCAAGAAAAAAACTGCCTACTGGCGCATATTGTCGAAGTCTGGCCCTGACTGCAAGAGTACAAGAGAGGAGAGTTTTCTATAGGAAGATGCAGAATACAATCTACCAGTCCTACCAAAGGTGAAATCGTATGTATGCCTAACGGTCAATTCGCATTAAAAACTATTTAATAAAAAAAACGTTTTTCGTAAGTTTAGAAAAATTGCAAATTTACGAGAGAAGAACCGTTAGTTCAGCTTCAGTTGCACGAAAGGTGAGTTAGCTGAGCTTACGGGCGCTGCGTACACACTAAAAAATTAAATTTTGAAACGAAATATACACTTATTTCGTTTTAATTCGCTCGTTAATTAGTTTTCAATTTACAGTACTGAACTCCCTCATGTATTTAATATTTTTGCTACTCTAAGGGAAACGGATGCCAAAATACCTACTAGGTATAGGTACTGACTATTATCTACAGTCGAAACCATTCGGGCTCTACCAGCCCAAGACCAAAAACAGGCTTTGAAACCAAATTTTGTTGAATGTCCAAGCGGAATTCCGTGGAATGGGTCAATATAAATGCTGAAACAAAATTTTTGAACTTGATTTGATTTTGATTAGAATTTTTCTAATTTGGATATTTTTCGAAATTTTTAAGCATCATATCCTCAAATATTGTGCTTCTACGACCGACAACGACAAATACCGTGGATTACAGGAAAAATAGGGATAGAATTAGGATTCGAAAACACTCACCTAATTCTCTCAATCAAAAATTTATTGCAACACTAAACATAATATAAGTACTGGGTAATTTTGGTAGCAGGAATACTAAATCGTCCTACTTTGAGGTCAATGGTTCACCTTGTACCGGTGCAAAGACGTGTTTGTTGTTTGTATCAAAATTCATAACCCGAAAGCACAAAACACTCGTTGCAGTGACTTATTGAATCTAACGACAGATTTAAAACGTTCATGGAATGCTTTATTAGCATTAAACCTGACAGGAAACACCCGGGACAGGAGATATAATACAAACATGCGACATTATTGTTATTGATAGAAAGTATCAACCCTTATAAGTAAAATAAACTTGAAATCGCTTATTTGGTGAAAAGTCTCTTATCACAACGCATTGCAAAACGCGCCAACGACAGCGTGCGAAGCCGTGCGTCGTGCGCGCGCAGTCTTTTGGTGCAGTGTCTTCGTGCAGCCTCCGCGGCCTCTAAACGCTCTTGGCGATCGTGTGGATGTCGTCCGTCACCTGGTTCTCTGGCGCGACGTTCAGCAGCTGGAACAGCAAAGGAGAGGTCACAGCTAAGTCAACAACGCTGATCGCGATCAGCTGATCAACAAAGCCATCCAGAGTTCTACCAGAGAATATCTCTAATCTATTGAGGCATCGAGACATCAAAGGTTTAACTTGCGTAGGAACAGGGGGGGGGGGGGGTGGGCAAAAGTTTACGCATTCCAAAATGACTAACAATATCTGGGGACAAAGATTTTCTGAAACGCGAGGATTGCTTGAACATGATCTTGATTCACCAAAATTTCCCGGGGGTTGTGCCCCCGGAACCCCTTCTTATCTGAAGGGCTCCGCCTCCCGGACCCCCTCGATAACAGTTTAAGTTCAGACTTGCCCTCCGTAACAAAAAACGCTCATAAGCGCCTGACCTTTATTTCCGGAGCTAAAACTTCTGTAGGCAGAAGATTTCCTAAATTCCTAATCGTTAATTTAGTGTAATCATTAAGAATTCTCCTATTGGGCTAAATGTGCCTGGCATAGTGAGTGACCCGAGGATGAAGTGAACTCCCATTACTTCTGCGTGACCGGCGGACCGCGGAAGGTGGCAATTGTCAGGGTTCGGTTTGGGAATTCCAATCGAAAGAACAAGAACATTCAGTTTATGATTTTCACAACTGGGGTTGGCATTGTTTTCCAAACGAATGCGGCCGTCGTGGCTAGGTTTAGGCCGATTCGAGGCTGTCCCCTCTGCGTGATACTCGGCAGTCGTCACAGACGTGCCAAGGCGGTGGTTAGTGTTGAGCGTTGATTGTACTCACGATTACGGTTGGCGAGCGCACGTGCACGTGCGACAACTCCTTGACGCAGGAGAGGATGAACGAGATGTACGCGAGCACCAGGAGCCATTCGGAGACAGTGCTGGTCAGATGGGCGGCGTAACCCGCGTCCTCGGGACCCCAGTGCTTGCGGTCGGTGCCTGCAGCACGGCAACGATATAGGCAACGTCAACGTCAGCTCTCTCACGGTGCATGGTTCTAAAGCTGTGTTTACACGGTTCAATGTTTCGTTCAATGCATTGAATTCAAGGTTGAATTCAATGCATTGAACCGTGTAAACAACAATTGAATTCAATGAATCATTGAATGAAAGCTTGAATTCAATTGGTTTCATTCAATGTTTTCTCATTTAGGACGTGTTCTAAATATCGTTCAATTTTCCTTTCAATAGAAGGAAGGGTATGTTACTGCCTTCTAGAAACAAAGATTTTGGAAGGCTGTGCCACCATTTTCAATGAATTTAGAACATTGAGTCGTGTAAACGGCTCTTCAAGAGCATTCAATGTTTCGTTCAATGCATTGAGTTCAATGCATTGAATTCAATGCATTGAACGAAACATTGAACCGTGTAAACACAGCCTAAAGGTCTTACCTACATACGTGGCCAATAGCACATGGATGCCCTACTGCAAGGTTACGGTGGAGTTGTACTGATTTGACTTTGGTTTTAATATGGCAGTTGACCCTGTCTGGCTTCTGTAACCTCGCCGTAACCAAGCCGCATGGCCGCTCTTGTTAGGGTTCCTGGATATGTTAGGGTAACCGTAAGAGATAAGCTAATAAAGTAAGCGAGGGAGTTGTAGATAAAGAGTCAATCTTGTCGGTAACCGAGCTGGTAACCGGTTACCGAGGCGAGCAAAATTCGGGGGCTGCTCGCAGCTGCGAAATAGCGCGCATGCAGAGTCTCCTGATTTTGCACTTTTGTACTAGATCGTATAAGAGATAAACTATTAAGGTAAGCGAGGGAGTTGTAAATATAGAATCAATCTGTGTCGGCAACGGTGCCTTTTTTTGTAATTTTAATCCCCTTCGTCTCTTTATCCATTCACGAAAGAGTGAAAAAAAGAGCAAAATACAACATTTTAAGAAGCGGTTATATGGCCCTTTAGACCCAAAAAATGGAAAAACGGCTCCTTTACCGACACAGACTGATTTTTTATCTACAACTTCCTCGCTTACTTTATTAGCTTAAATATCTCTTACGGTTTAGTCAAAACGCGCATAATAGCAAAGGTCGCATCTGTGGCGGCAGTGGAGGTACCCAGGAACCTTAAGGACCTAGAAAGTTCACTGGTAATATGACTCTCCGGCCATACTTATCTATTTCTATGCAAGGACGTGGCAACTGGGCTCATGCAAACATGGTCCAATTAATTATTTATCTCTTCATCATGTTAACCTCGTTAGTGCAGTTATCGCTTGTGGACAATTTTTCCGGCCTTCAAATTTGCAGTTTGGCTTCTGTAGTTGGACATTGTAAACCAATTTCATTTTATAGTAATTGTCTCTTCCGAATAAAACGCATTTTCTTTAGTTTGCAGTATTTTGCCATTGAAAATTTCCCTTGATAATGTGGCCCGGGTAACTGATTTCTTGGTGAAATATGGCCTAATTTTCATGTAAGCACAATTTAAATATAGCCTCGGTTTTGGGTGTGTTGTAAAACTCTTCAATTCGTTTTGCTGTATACGAGTTGTCTCTGGTTGAACTTCGAATGCTGGTATACATGCATTCTAGCAATGATCGAAGATGCATTGCTGGTGTGGTGGACTAGGCAGGTACTTGCCGTCGAACTGCTTGACCGAAATGATGGCGGGCACGATGGTGGTGATGGTGAACACGATGCAGAGCACCGAGAAAATCGTGCGGAGGTAGACCGTCACCGACGAGTTGAGCTCGGGCGACATCTGCCTCGAGTAGACCGTCTAGAAGGGGATGCGGAAAATCAGCCTCTCTCTCGATAGGCAAGGGTCTGTCAGCATGCAGCAAAAACAGCAGAAAAACTGTTCATGTCTTTTTCATAGAGGTTGGAAGGAAACAAACTGGCGTGCTCCAAAATTGGAAAAGAACTGCTGCCAATACAAGGCCAAGGCCGATTTTGAAATATATTTTTGATAACTGGTGCTAAAGTAATGAACATGCATGTCATGTGTCTTAGAAATTTTATGCTGCCAAGGCAATTTGTAGGTACTGACAAATTAAGCCCGATAAAGGTTTCCTAAACTCTGGGCCCGGATCATTTCATCATCCTTGGGGAATTTTGTCATCTCCGTGGCGACAGCAAATGGGTTTCACTGTACACTGGATCTGATTGGCCTCAAAGAATCCCCTTCTGTGATCCACTTTTGTGACGGGAACCAAAATTCTCCCACCGTTCTGGCAAAGCCTCACGCTGGCAGCGTATCTCTAGGCTCTCAGCTCTCTCAGCTCAGTATCAGCACAGCTCAGCTCTCTCAGTATCCCTCCGCTCCGGACAAACTGCCCAAAAAGCCCAAAACTGCCCAAAAAGGCGAAGACTGCGCTTCGCAGGTCGTGTGAGCCCGAGCGCGCACACGTAGACTGTTACTGCAGCCTCGGGGTGGCAACACTCGCCTGCATGCAGAAGTAGATCGTGCCGCCGACGAAGCACACCCCGGCGCCAAGCAAGTGCACGATGAGCACGTTGCCCTCCTGGAAGTTGGCGACCACGTTCAGCCCGACGCAGCTGGCGGCGCCGAAGCCCGCCGCGACGCCGTTACTGCGCAAGCGCGGGGCGCGCGCTGGACGCAGCGCGGCGAACGCGCGAACCTGGTGGTACTTGACGTACACGATGAACAGCACTGCAACAAAGGGGCAGGGTATGGGGTTAAGGGTATCCACGGGACGCTGGCTGGGCCGAGGGGAATCTAATGATGAAAGCGAAGCTTGCCTGGCCTGTAAAGGAGCTGAAGGTGGCCTTGTGCCGACGGCATGATACCGTCCAAAGCACCAAGGGCTGGCCACCGCTTAGCCTAGTAGATTTTACACGCTGTGTTGGCGCTGCCCCTGTAGCACTGGTCTATTGGCTGTCAGTGAATGACAGGCTAACGATGAAGCTAGCCTGGCCTGGAAGGGAGCCGAGGGGAGACGCGGTGCCGGCACTAAGGGCTGCTTCTATCCAACAGCACCGAGGGCCGGCCACCGCTTATCCTTGTCCCTTTGACACACTGTGCTGCCGCTGTACCTGTGGCTCTGGCCGATTGGATGTCGCCCAATGACAGGTTGATGATGAAGTATAGACTAGCATGAAAGGGAAGCGAAGATGAACCCTGTGCCGGCACTAACATGGCCTTCAGGGCCAAGGGCCAATGCCCTGAGGGCACTGGTCTCTTGGATGTGCCGGCACTGTGGCCTGCTCAGGGACAATGTCCGGTGGCACTGGTCTATTTGATGTGCTGACACGGAAGAGTTTATTGTAATAAATCCTCGGTGGTCGGCACATGGGGTTAAACAACGCCCTTTGATTGTCGAGTGTTTCCTCAAAGGAAGTTTGAATTGAAGGCAGGGTTCATTCACTTGGGAAACGACACTAACCAATTTTCTGTGTTGGTCTCGGTTTATAATTTATTTATATAAAAATTGTATGTTGTGACAATAGCACAATGCGTTCGTTTGTGATCGTTTTATTCTTCAAACACGTTTAAAACTTATATGATCAATATCTACACTACATGAGACAACTGAAAACGCAGCTGGTGAACGATCCTTGTCACAAATTATATACAGCAGTATCTTTGGTCGCAAATACGTATTTAGGTTAGCTTAGCATTCGATTGCTTGCTGTTAGGGGAAAGGCGACTCTGCTGTTCTATGGCGGCCAAAATGATTGAAAAGAGATCCCGCAGGTAACCGGGCAACATTGACATCATCTTATTGGATAGCGGATTTTCCATGGCGCTTTCAAGACAGTAATACAGTGGTGAACGCAATACATATCATGCCTCTTCCAGGGGCCTCACTGGTCCCCTCCTCTTAGAGGCCCGATCAATGCCCCATGGGGTCAAGAAGGAGTTGTACATTAATGCCGTTGAAATTTGAGTTAAAAACTAAACATTTTACACGCTATTCCAAAGTGTTTTCAGTGCTGATGACAATAGATTGAAGTTTAAAAAAATAAATCTGATAATCCATGAAGCGCACATTGACACTATAAGAATTGATATAATTCTACACTTAAAATCGTTACTTATAGATTTTTTTATCATGCAAAACGAAGTATTCGCATGTACAGCTATTGTGATTTGTGATATTGTGATTTGTTTTTGATAGCATACGTAGGTATATTTTGTGATTTGTGATAGCATAATTAAAAGTGTTTCTGCTTTTTGTCATGCGTTTCGAGGAAATGGACCTCTGAGTGTGGGTCCAGTTCCTTGCAAAACCCATTTATATGATTGAAAGTGCTATAATGTCGAAATTCGGTTTTTGAATGCTCCTGCTACCAAGACGCATCAAGTATATAATGCTCCAAAGGTTGGTTAGTTCGGAAAAAGCACTGGAGGGAGTAAACACTGAAAACGTGTTTTCTTTGGTTTTTGTTATATTTAAATTTGGCATTCAAATCATCATCACTTCGGTATTTGTTGACCGATTTTCTAAAGTTGTGTACTGTTTTGTCACAGTTTTATACCTCTGCTATATGTCCCATTAAAATCTGTAAACGATGCCTCTTCACCCACAGGTCACCAAACGCATAATATGTAGATGTGTGTGATGAAGATAGAATAAAACATTGTCGACAATTTGTTTCCCTTTCAATTGTGAATCGACTTATATGGTTTTAAAACGCAATTCGGGGAGCAGCAGGTGACCTATCAAAGCTGGACGTGGCCCTTTGCCTCGTCGGTTCATACCATGGTAGATCGGCCGACCTTCACACGACGCCTCCGTCAAACACCATGGTCCGGTCGGCACTCGCCCAGCTGTGTGATCGGCGACCCGTTTGCGAAACATTGCGCACGGGATTGATTAATATCAATAATCCGAACGCACGCTACGAAATTTGTGCGTGAGATTTGAAAGTCACTTCCAGTTTGCCCATGTGCTGCAATCCTTGAGCTTAAAAATGTAATTGCCAATAAATCGTCAATACATAATCCTGCTATATAATTTAGCGTGATATTTCAGTTAATAATCCCACGCGATACTTTAGTTCATGAGATGTATCTGTAAATCATTATGAGCACGTGGAAAACACAAATATAGTCATAGTCACGAGGTAGACGTAGTAGGCAATTTTAGCTTCATTACGAGCTGTAATAATTATAATATTAATAGTAAGATTTAATTTTAGGTGTAGGTATAAGTAACATCATTAAAAACTAATTAAAAACAATTTTCTACTCTAAGATACTTATAGTAAGTGGCTTTAGTTTAGTGTCAATTGTCGAGATGGGCAAACTGCCGGATGTTCCTGCTCGTACCACGGGCCCAAAAATACTTTCTTTGTGATTACTAACAATTCACGCAACTAATTACACGCACTTTCAGTTTCATTATATTTAAATTTGGACCCGCCATGCAAATTTGTTTGTCTCGAACTAATTTCAAAACGTTTGCATTATGGAGACAGCTAAGTTTGGAGCTCGAATCTAAACATAAGTAAAAAACTCGTGAATTTATTGCCCTATTTTACAGGGTCCAATAATATTTTTCCCCTACATTATGTACCAGACCTTTTAACCAGTGGATTAATTTGGGCGTGAGCCGTACCTACGCCCGGCGTATCCACCAATTTCCAAAGGATGAGCGCTCTTACTGCCGTCTGTTTACCAGACATATTATGCAATTGTTCGTACTTTACATGTGGTCTATATGCAATTTTGAATTTTGTATAAATCGCTCTAAGAAGGACAAAAATTAACGTTTTGTGTGCGTTCCGGGGGCAAAATCTCTAAAAAAGCTTGTGTTTTCTTAATGCAGGCATTAAAATATGTCATAATAATACTTAAACGTATGTATATACCTAATTTGTCTAAATCTAAACTCGAATACATGGAATGCTATACCTTCGACATGGCCTTGAACCAAATGCAATAGTTCAGTATTTCTCTTGAAAGCCTCTTTTTGCGCATTCCGGGGCATACTATTCAGAGACGAGTGTTTGCTATTCATGCGGCCATTCCCTCCTAACTTTGTCTTGCCTGGGGGTGCATATATATTATATATATATATATATATATATATATATATATATATATATATATATATATATATATATATATATATATATATATATATTTATTTATTTATTTATTTATTTATTTAGATTTGAGGGTGTTCACCTACCCTTTTTCATTACAAATTAACCACTGCAGTTTTCAGGAATGTATAGTAGGTAAGGAAGGCTGTAGCTGCAGAGCCAATGCCACCTGTTACTGAATAACAAAACTACTTCCTTCGCGCTCTAATTAATGCTTCCTAATTAGTGACATGCTCATTTGCAAATTATGCAACAAGTCAGCGTCCACAGTGGCGTCCAAAACATCCGGTCGGCGTAAACAGAGCCAAGCAGCCGTGGTCGGCAAATCCACGTACCAATTCCACAGGGGGATGGGGACACAATAGCGAGAAAACAAATACAAATCAATTAAATATCGTTTCTCTAATTAACTATTGAGTGTACATTGGTAACTCAACGTTGCCGTGAAACACTTGTCGTTCGCCGCATGGCAGAGAGGCTTTATTGGACAGAGAGCGGCGTAACCGTTTTGGACGCCATTAATTGTCCAAATGAAATGAATTCATATTTCATGGCGATTGCACAATGTAACATAAGAAAATCATTATCATAACTTAAATTTTGCCTTTTAGCCTATTTAGTATAAACATTTAGCCTAATGTAGCCTATAGGTGACCGGTGACAGCCAGGAGTTTGGGTATAAAAATGGCGTCCATGCGATTCATTGACCGCTCTCTGCCAAACGCAGCCTCTCCAGCCGCATAGAGCGATCCAAGGGGCGTGGCAAAGAAAGTGTTTCACCGGCAAGTCGTTACGTCACGCGAGAATCATCGTGGCAGTGGCACCAAATCGACTGTGTTTACCTTTTTTAAAGCGCACCATCGCAATTTTAATTGACCGGGTCAACACGTGACTTTTTAGGCATTTAAAATGGTTACCTACTTAAATTTCTGAAGTTGTATATGGTCGTGTTTACAAGTGGTTTGTGGTCGGCTAGCCAACAGGTGGAAATGTGGAATGGAATTCGAACCCTGGAGACTCGGCACTTGTGTTTCAATATTGTCGGTGCTGCTAGACGAACCAGTGATTCACTAGACTCCATAAATATGCAGTGAAAATAAATGGAATGCGTTGCCGTCTGTACAGCGAAGATTACCAAATATGACCCCATATTTGTGTTATTGTTGTTGTTGAGACATCACCTTCAATCGAGTATTTTACAAACATTTCCATTAAACGTATAATCGCGAATTGAATATTATGGTGATGCAATTCTTGGAGGATCACTTATGCAAACAAAACACTGAATCACAAGGGAGAGACTGCACCTACTGACACGGCGTCTATGGCCACATTTTATATCTAAGCCCAAATTCAGGAACATCATACGGAGCAACGGCTACGTTTGAAAAATTTTCGGGATTGGATGTGGCGCGTCACTAACTGAAGCAAAATAGCGATAATGGGCAGAGTGAGAGTGAAACAGGTATAATTTCAGCGTGCCACCATCCCAAAATTTAATTCTTTCTTGGAATTAGGCACATGGGATAGGAATACCTGAGTTAATTTGCGGGGCTGCATCCTTGTAGATTTCGCGTAGCCAATTTTAACAAAGGCATGAACCATCAGTACCTAATACTTAAATTCATCGTAAAAATCTATTTAGTGCTATACTGCTTGGCTATAAAATATAATAAACAGCAAGTAGTCACCGACCATATGCAAGTATGTAGATTCTGAATGATATAATAAAGGTGCTACTGAGTTGAGTGAAATTGGATTGGCACCAAATCACGAACTGACAGCTTGGCTGGGTGACAACTCAGTGTGTCGACCCTGACCGCGACACCAGCTGGCGCTCCAGCGTCTCTACGCAAATTGCCCAACAGATACGTTGACATATACGTGCGTGCCCCGGGGGCATGAAGAAGGGAGTGTAAAAGCCATCTCTGATGCGGTTATGCAGCAATAATCCAATAAAAACGTGATGATGGAGCAATCTAATGACTGGCCGCATGCAATGGGCACAAGCGACTAAACGACGTCATTACACTTTTTTTGAAATATGCATGCCATGTATAAAAACCACGGAGTTGGCGACTTACTCAACGGCTCTGTCACCGATTAACCCCCTGAGAACGAGGTCCATAAATGCACTCCAGTGTCAGCCACCTGTTGCGGGTGTATATAGGTCAAGGACGCAGGTTGCGTATTTACAAACGGTAATTCGGGAACTGTATACGATTGGATTTGAAAGTCGAGATTTTTATACTATTTGCAGTGCACTTTGAAAGTTGCCAGCTAATTTCCGTGGTCACCTTCGATACCGTAACAGAAATAATTGCGTCAAATTTCTGATTAAATAGTTTAAAACTAAGTGTTCATATGCACATCAAAACATTTAGCAGTAGCGTTCACTGCGATCGATTGGTCAGTCAGTTTTACATTAAAAGTCTTGTAAAGCAAAGCAAGTGCTCTCAGATTTGCTAATCCTGAAAACCGAGTGTTCACAATACACGTTTTGGAAGTACGCATCCCGATTGCAGACTGCCCGGCCACCTTGATACCGTTGCGATCCGACCGTGTCGGTCCACGCAGCGCGCGCGTTTTCATGATTCCAGTCACGGTGTCTCGGAGCACTCTCGGTTTCACGATTCCAGTCACGGTGACTCGGAGCACTCTCGGTTTCACGATTCCAGTCACGGTGTCTCGGAGCACTCTCGGTTTCACGATTCCAGTCACGGTGTCTCGGAGCACTCTCGGTTTCACGATTCCAGTCACGGTGTCTCGGAGCACTCTCGGTTTCACGATTCCAGTCACGGTGTCTCGGAGCACTCTCGGTTTCACGATTCCAGTCACGGTGACTCGGAGCACTCTCAGTTTCACGATTCCAGTCACGGTGTCTCGGAGCACTCGGTTTCATGAGCCGGAGCCCGTCACTCAAACCGTGGCCTACTGTGCAATGTGTTACACATTCACTAGGTGCGCGTAAGGCAGTGAACAAATCAGTACAACTAACAACAACACAGAGGCGTAGCGACCGCTCCCGCAGACCCCGCGGCGCGGGGTGGCTCCGAGGTTTGGGCGGCGCCGATGGGTTCAGGGGGCGCAAATATCTCTCGGGAAAGGTTTTTTTTTGGGGATTGCCCTCGGAAAATTTCGGGTGACGTTTTTCTGAAATGCCCGGGCCGGTTTTTCCCCTATCAAACCCTGGGGGGCGCCTTCAAAACTTTTGCGGGGGGGGCGCATCATATTCACGCTATGCCACTGCAACAACAACAACAACTACGACAACTATTATCATAAACAACAAAAACAACAACAGAAATGGCAAAGAATTCCATCCACTTTTTCTCAAGTGTCAACATGACATCGCTATAAAGCGATAGCTCCATCCATTGCATATCATTCTCTTATCTTGTCAGAGGAAAGGTTTGTTTTGTTTTAGCTCAGACTTTCTTAATATTTAAGATTAGTGATCAATTTGCGAAACTTTTGCGATAAATCATGCGATTTTGGCTCCATGTCCTGGTCCTGTGCATTGGTCATGCACTTTCCCACAGCACTAGGGTTTCTGTATGAATTCTATTTTGAATGAACGCTACATCATTAAATGTATAAATATACCCATTGTAACATCTATGTCATGTGAGTCTAAACGTGTTTTGATAGGCCTGCCGTCGCCTCAATCTGTTTTGCATTCTTGACAGTTGACACCTCCCAGCGATACAGAGGCACACACGCACACTTGTAATAATATTAACCACTGTTATACATTAGTTTATTTTATCAGAGAGACAGCAGCACTATTTTTATTATACTATTCGATTGTATATCGCAGTGGCGTAACTAGGTATACTTGGGGCCCGGGGCAAGAATTTTACAAGGCCCTCCCCCACCCCCACCCCGGTTGAGCGGGGGGGGGGGGGGGGGGGCGTCCGATGGCGCCGGAAAGATCTATATCGTAATTGATTTGCAAGACAAAAAATGTTATTTTGTGTCAATCAATATGCTAAACAAAATTACGTACTAGCCCGCACCCGAGCCCGAACTCAAAGTCATTATACACAACCCGCGTCTGCGAATGAAGGAACCTACCATGTTGTGTTTATGTTTACTGTTGCCACTACATGAAACCCCTGAAGTAGAACTCAAAATTACGTTGAATGAGTTGCGTTGTCAGAAATCTGTATAGTTCTGAAATTCCCATGTCGTTTATCCACTAGCGTAGGAACAGGGGGGGGGGGGGGGGGCAAGGGGGGCAATGCCCCCCCCCCCCCCCCCTCCAACTTTTAGGCATAGGGGGGCATCTGGGGGGAAAATTTTATAGTTGAAATCATTCATTTTGTCTGCTGCTCAGAGTTGAGTATACCTAGTGTTTCTGCTTAGCTGATGTTGAACGAAATCTTGTGACTCGTAAAAACAAATCACTTACAGGAATATGACTATAGCAGTAGCAGAAATGCAGACTTAAGTATTCTAAATGTATATTTCTTATCCCCATGTTCCCAGGCTGCAAATTTATCTCAAACCCTCAGATTTGCTTTAAAAAATATAGCCCCCCCCCCACAGTCCGGGTTTCACCACTGTCTGTCTTCCAGCTTGCCCCCCCCCCAACTTGAAAAGCGTTCCTACGCGCCTGCGTTTATCCGTTCGAATGGTAACGCAAAGCAATGTCAAATTGAACGTGTGTCGAGACTGGAGTAGCCATATTATTACACGATTTTGTCGGCCTTCGGGCCCCCGAGCCTTCGGTTCGTGGGCCCCTCTAGTTGGAAAGACCTCTGGGCCCCGGGGCGGTCGCCCCGGTCTCCCCTACGGTATTTACGCCACTGGTATAACGCCTTTTGTGGGAGATGGTAGCTGATTTATGGCTGACTGCTGAGTACTGGTTTTCTGTCAGTTACTCGCTTCTTCGATCGGATGCGTTGGCAACCTGTTTTACCATCAACTTCTAGGCCAAGGCACAAAGTCAATTATAATCAAGGGACCCAATGTTTCTCAGCTAAGTACAGTTTTGGCTTTATCTTCCAGGCCATGGCACAAGGTCAATATAATCAAGGGACCCAAAGTTCCAATGGTAGTTACAGTTACCCGGATACAGGTGAAATAACAGACAGTGGCTCCATCCCTTGACTGCCGGCGAAATTTTTATTGTGGGCTATCCGCGTAGCTGTTTTAGTATGGGAGTGGAATATCTGGGTTACCATTCTATCAGTGGTTTTAGGTCATATTCAATTCAATTAAACTTAAAATGTTTAGTCGCTAGTCCAGTAGATACACGTCTAACGGTTTTTAGACGCTTTTACAATTAATAAAAGAGTGGGCAGTAATATTTTGGTGAAAAACAAAACGAGATTTAAAATAAAATAGCTAGTGAATTTCCAGGGGACGAATTTTAAAAAGGCAGCCCCTTCTCTTATAAATTGGAAAAGCGTCTACAACTTTGTTAGACGTTTTTCCACTGGTCTAGCAACTACACGTTATTATTTTAATCGAGTAGTACAGGGACTCAGACTGTTAGTCGCTAATCCCCTGGACTATCGACTTACAGAAATTAGTCGTCTTTCCATGGTCTTTCCAACAAACCAAAGCAGCCGCTCAGGGTTGCAAGATGTATATTAGTCGCTATTCCATTAGTTTCAGCGTTTCCATTCAGCGTCCCCGTAAGACGTAGTCTCAGACCAATTTGCCGCGAATATTGCGATTTTTCAATAAATTGTTTCATTCGCAATAGTTATACAATGTGAAGCTGTATAAAATATGAATTTTGAACAAACAAGAGTCCAATTATAATTAAGCCGTACCAAGAAACGATACCGCCTTGTTCGCGTTGAAGGATGAGCGAGACACAATTTCCAAGCTTTCTGCATAGGGCTGGGCCTGTCCGAGCCCGTCGGAGCCCGAAACGTTCTGAGAGGCCGATAACGCTCTAAGCTAATTTCTACTGCCAACATTTTGAAAGTGCTCTAAAAATGATCGGACATACACTTTTTGTATCCACCATATATTATTTATGTAGAATGCTCTTTGTACTCGATGACCGCACAAGTATTATAGTGTACCTCGCAATTCTTGCGGTCAATTGAACCAATTACAATCGGAGCTAGTTGTGGACGGCCCCCCCCCCTCCCCCCAGCAACCAGTCGGGAACTGGAGGCAATAATATAAATGTGTAGCAAAAAAATTGCAGTAAAATTTAAATGGCATAGCTTGCATGATAGCAAATAGGATACTTTTGGGAGTTCGCTGCGCATTGCCAAGCTGATACAAACTATGTACCATTAGAATAATGTGGGCATTTTAAACAAGACGCGGCGAATTTTTAGGACCGCTTAAAATTGGAAGTGCCAGAATGAAAATTTTTTCTACCTCCAATAGTAAATATAAGAACGCCATGCATATAACTATATTATAAAGAACTTGCAAAATTGACAAAAAATTGTGTTAGCTAAGTTGACAGCTAGCAATTTCAGTAACAAATCCATGCACATCCATGGTTTCTTTGAGCGGCCTAGAGCCAATGATTATGTCTTCAAGTCACATTTATAATACTGCGTATCATGGGTATACTTATAAATACATGTCACTATCAGCAGTCATATGCCCAGATGTAAAAGTATATCGATGCCTCCAGTGTACAGGGTTAATAATTATTATACGGTTTACCCATACGTTATAATATTAAACTGTACCCCTCCCCCCCCCCACACATTGGCTTGACCCCCCCAGTGGGGGGTCAAGCCAATGTACTCCCCCCGGGGCCACGTCACTGGATCGTACCCGTGATCGAAATTTAACTTATATTCAGTATTTATTATGGTGTGGTATTATAGTTTTATAATGAGAAACTTGAAACTAGGATTCCCTATTCTGATAACCACGGTAGAAAGTCCTGCATTTGGTTGAGAATCAGCATAATACCTTGAATTCAATGTAAATCGGCTATAGCTCGGTGGCTAGACACTGAGTCCTGCCATCACACTAGTTGTTATTGTTTGCGGAATACTTATTGAGATCGAAGAGTGTAGGAAAAATATCTGGTACTGGTTCAAACTAAAGCCATTGGCTAAAGGCGCCCAAACTCGAGATCAACAACTCATTTCCCCAGAATTTTTCCGGCAGCTGGTAGACCTTCCTGCTCATATTCTGTTGTGTTTGGAGTTTATACTCCAATTTCACGTTAAGAACGAAAGTGAATTTTCATATTTCCCGAGGACCAACTGCCGATTGAAGTTAGTAAAGAGTCCCAAAACAGCCCATAGAGCCTTTTGTCCGGCTCAAGACATGGCTTGTGAGTTTTGAAACTCTTGGCTCGTGTCTAGCAGCAGTGGGTCCTCGAGGAAGATGCAAATCCACTCTCCTTCTCGACGTGAAATGGAGTCTAGGTAACTTTTTTTGCTTTCAAATAAGTATAGGAGCCAAGCACCGAGAAGTAGGTACCCGAGCAGCCAGCGGGCATTGCTAAGCATGCATTTCACACAAAATATTGTGCTCTATAAACCCTATAAACCGTAAAATTTTCGCCTGCGGCGCAAAAGGTATGGTAAATTTGGTGGTAAACTGAATGACACCTAAATTAGTTTTGAAGATTTTTAAAAACCTTTGCTGAATTGCTCACTGATTCGCATATGGCTATGCCTAATTTGCAATAACGGGCCTAATTTTGGACAGCACACCGGGTGTTTTCAAGCCAGTCTACCAGGTTGCGTAAAGCATTTAGAAATGAATGCGTCAATGCCATTCATTGTAAGATAAACGTTTTTTAATTAACAGAAATGAAATAAGCTACCTTCTTGAACAATAAATCAACCATGAACTATGCAGTTCTGACCAATTCATTCTCAAGCCCCAATTTTACCGCAAACGCGTAGATTTGCTCCAATGAAAACCTTGAACTCAAAAAAATTCCCAAACCCCAATTTTTTTTGTTACGAGCCCCTTTGACCCCCCCACTAAAAAAATAGTTCCTACGCCCCTGGCTAGGGGCTGAGTATCAGAAATTCTAATTACGTCCGTGACACAGTAGTCCCCTTTCGTCATCCTCCCTCTTCACATAAAAACAAATCCGTCTCGAGCCCGTTCCTTCGGGAGGCGAAATGCAAGTGCAAGTGCAGGTGCAGAGTTGTGGTTGGTGGGATGTGTACTCACTCAGGAACGAGGTGACGTTGAGCACCTGGGAGAAGATGCAGCTCTCGGGCGGCAGGGAGCCGGTCTCGCTGATGTACGGGAAGTCGGGGGCGACGTGATCGTTGAACACGGCGATCGTGTACCTGCCGACCGACGGGGCGCCAAACAGGTCAACGACGGGGTAACTCTCAGTCTCGGCACACTTGGTTCGAACGGGACGGAGATGATTTCGAAGGGGAGCGCCGATGGGAAAATGTGCAACGTGGGATACGAACCGGGGACCTCATGATTGCCGGTCGGCTGCTCTACCATCTGAGTTATCCGGGCACATATTCTACTCCCCTCGCTGGCCTTCCGAAGCTGTTGTTGGCATATTTAAACAAATTTTAGCAATGGGAGGCATTACTTTGTAAGATTCTTCGGTGCTTCATATTTTCATACCTTCAGTTACTAAACCTCAGTTTTCGACCGAATTACGTACAATGGGGCTTGGATATGACTCTCGATTATCTGATGGCGATTTTAAACAAAATTCAATATTTCATCATTGCATATTTGTGCATCAAATCAGATTTTGTGGTTTGATAGTTACGTCACACAAGTTGCGGTTTCATGCAGGGTCTAATTTATTTAGGATCCGGACAGTGGGCACAGTTGTGAATTTGACA
Source organism: Nemoura dubitans (assembly GCA_921293005.1). Lineage (NCBI taxonomy): Eukaryota > Metazoa > Arthropoda > Insecta > Plecoptera > Nemouridae > Nemoura > Nemoura dubitans. The sequence goes on from OV121073.1 coordinate 53,766,417, forward strand.
TCGAAATCTCAGCCACTTACACAATTTTAACGCGGAGTTTCGTCCTATCTTTATAAAGTGTATAAGCGAAGGCACAAATTGCCTCAGAATCCGAAAGTTCATTCGGATGCGATCTCCATGTCAAGACGGTCGCGGGGCGAGCCGGGCGCTGAACGCACCCACGCGGCGCTCGTGAATACTCATGCCTGATGCGCCGCTCTCTAGAGCGCAACGCGCCGAAATGCGTCTACCATGCGCTCTGTGTGCGCATGCCTGCCCACGCAACAGTTGGTTGCGGCATGACGCCGCCGCCGCGTCGCTTTCGTTTGCAATGGGAATCCGCGAGCTGATGCGATAATCGTGCGGCGGTGCATAATAATGCAACAGCGCGCTCCCGTGTTGTTGTTTTCAGAGTTTTCAATGGGGCTTTGTTTTTCGCGCCGGTGCGAAACAAAGCAGGCGGTGCTTACGGTGCCCGCACACACGGGTACCTGGATCGCACTCTCTCACGAGACACGACGCAAATTGTTGCTTTCGGTGATAAGCTCCCAGTGGCCGTGGGGATACTGCACATAATAGCTAACAATTTGACAGCATCTCTGACATATGAAAACGAAATGGTTGGTTTTAAGTTAAGTTAAGTAAAGTAATGAAATAATTAATGATAGCTTCGCTGAGAATGACTTGAATATTTATAAGACGTCTGAAATGAAATTGAGAGCAGTAATTTTATTTGTAACAAGTATAATAAAATGGCTCTGCAAGCACGAAGATGCCATTAACAAAGGCCGGAACCTCTGTTTCCGTCTTCTTTTTCAAATTTGCAATTAATTATTATTTATTTGTTTTTCTCAGGTCCCTTTTTCGTATATATAGCTATACTCCATTTCATGTTTAGAAGGAGAGTGGATACCAGCCTCCTTGAGGACCCACTGCTGCTACAAATGAGTTAAGAGACCCAAAACTGCCCATATAGAGCCTTCTGTCCGGCTCAAGAAGTGGCTTGTAAATGTTTAAACTCTTAACTCGTGTCTAGCAGCAGTGGGTCATCGAGAAAGATTCTAATCCACTCTAATTTTTAACGTAAAATGGAGTTTTATTCTCATAAATTAAAACGCAGTGCTGAATTTGGTCGGCTAGAAACGTCAAGAGCGCACGTGGCAACTCACGTGGCGATGCAGACCAAAGGCACGGCCACGAAGACGAGCACCGGCAACACGAACGACCTCTTGTACATCTTGGTGGCGGCGTCGGCGTCGATCACTGGAAAACACACACATACACCTGTCAACACCGCGCATCGAGCCTCACAGGGACCGTGAAACCCGGCACACAGCCTCACAGGGACCGCGAAACCCCACACACAGCCTCACAGGGACCGCGAAACCCCACACACAGCCTCACAGGGACCGTGAAACCCCACACACAGCCTCACAGGGACCGTGAAACCCCACACACAGCCTCACAGGGACCGTGAAACCCCACACACAGCCTCACAGGGACCGTGAAACCCGGAACACAGCCTCACAGGGACCGTGAAACCCGACACACAGCCTCACAGGGACCGTGAAACCCGGAACACAGCCTCACAGGGACCGTGAAACCCGGCACACAGCCTCACAGGGACCGTGAAACCCCACACACAGCCTCACAGGGACCGTGAAACCCCACACACAGCCTCACAGGGACCGTGAAACCCGGAACACAGCCTCACAGGGACCGTGAAACCCGGCACACAGCCTCAAAGGGACCGTGACACAAACACGAAAACAACAGACAGCGCACGTGCTCGGCACATCGCGGTATTGATGTCACAGTGCAACCTGCAAAATCTTTAGATACCTCCGTTCGACATAAAGTCACCGCCAAGTCGTCGAGATAAGTATAAGCCAGCTAGATTCTTTTGGTAACACGTCGATAAGATTTCACGATGTCGCCGTCTCCTAAACTATCGGCTGCCAAAACACACGGCACACGGCACGTCACGGCCCGGTTCGTCGTCGGAACGCGTCGCGGCGCTCCACCACGCGACGCCAGCAAGCCGTGCATCGATGACAGCACTGCACACCTCGACACACACACGGCGTCGTGGGCGCCGCGACGGTAAACGACTGCCGATAGTACGGACACACCCCGCTCGATGAACGCATGAGACTCGGCCACTTGTCGTCCGACTCGCTACCCCTAGCGTGACTCACTTGTCGCGATCGATTCGTCCGACGACGAGACCAGAGGCGCTTGGTTCGACACCCTGTTCGGGCACATGGTCGCTGCTGTCGTGGCCTGCTGAGTGGAGCGTGCTGCGTGGAGCGCTACCTGTCACTGCCGCGATCCGCCGAGCACTGGCTGCCGAGCACTGGCTGCCGACGCGGGCTACGCGCGGACGGAAGGCCGTGAGTTGGGATGCGACTCTGGCGGGCCGGGGTCGGGCACGCTCGCGACTTGCGCTTTCAAACTGGCGATGGTCGCGCGTCGAATCGCGCTGGCTATTAGTGGTTTGTCGAATTTCACGAAAATAACCCCATGGCCCGTAATTAACTACAGAACTTATAAGTACAGGCTACGTTAATGTAGCCAAACGCATAGATGTGCGTTTCACCTTTGAATTCAAAACCCAGTTTGAAAATAGTGTTTACGAAAGTCAAGTTTTTCGGACGCGGGACCATAGTTCTCCTTTCATGCTTTCGTACATTTTGTATGATCGCGCAAGCTGAAGGAAATAAATGGAATGTGCCTGCGTCCATGCAAAAATTACTTTTTGAAGAAACGTATAATATTATGCCTATATGGCCGTGAGCATTCTACGTGCCAGCACCGGATTCTTCCTCGGCTTCCTTTTAGGTAAGGCATGAGTGCAGCTATCAGCTTGCTAACCACATCGAAACTCTTGAAGGCAAGAAATAGTAACAACCGCAAACACAGTCCATAAAAAGTGCATTATTGCTTTAGACACGAATGATCGCCGGCGGACACCTAGGTGTCGCAACGCCCCCGTCCGCGGCGGCAGACAAACACAGAGCGTGCGGTGTCCGCGAGCCAAGTGGCATTGACTCGCGTTTACCGCAAGACCGCTAATTCCTCCTGGGGCCGCCGGTGTCGCGCAACTCTCCCGCGGCAGACCGCCTTGCGTCACGGCGCACGGTGCGAAAGCGAACTTGACCCCCTTAACCCCCACCCCACCCCGCCCCCCTCACGGTGAATGTGTAGCACGTGTGCTCTGCCCGGGGTTCGAATCTGGAGAGCGTCAAACCGTCGCGGGCATGCGGCGCTGTTACACTTATAGAGCCGGTTTGACAATTCCCAGTTAAAGTGTTAACTGCCAGTCAAGTTTGTTATCTCAAGGTCACAGCATATCATGATACCTCTCTTTTCATTTTAACTGACAGTTAGCACTTTAACTGGACACTGGACATTTTAGAGCCGGCCAGCTATCAATGTCGGACATGGCTACCCAAGGGCCCCGGCAGCGGGGAGGTCGTCGGGGCCCCCGACACCAGGCGCGGATTAAAGAGTCAAAATGTATCCATCATTAAACCACCATTCCCATAAAAAAACGTCATCGCCTCGGGGCCCCCGTAGTCGAAAACTGGGGGCCCCCACGGCCAAATTTGCTCGGGCCCCGGCGGCAATCGCCGCCCAGCCGCCCATGGGCAGTCCTACACTGGGCCATATAGATCAATTTGCGTTTCCAATAGTACCTACAGCCTTGAAACAAACTGGAACTATGTATACTTTATATTATGTTCTCATGGGTATAGCGATTGTGTACAAATATATCGATAGGTAGCTAAGGGCAACCGATCGATAGCTTAAAGTAGCCTGCTTATTTCAATGTTCTGTGTTACCAATAAACATCGATCAACCGTAGATAATTTTACACAATTGCTGCCATGGCCAAATTGCTAGAAGGCGGTGGGAACGTTATCCATACAAAATTTGACTGTATAGGTACATTACGGTCACTGGCATTGGAACAGGGGCGGGGGCGGGAGCAATCCACACCCCCGCAACTTGAAATTCCTGGCCGGCAACGGGAGGCAAGATTTGCTCCCAGATACATATTTTCTTTTCTGCCGTTGAGATGAACGCTAGGAACTGAATGATGATCGAATTAATAACCGTGATGTCCACAATATTATCAGTGTTGAGGGGTGAACATTAATTTCTGTTGTTGTGTGGAAACCACGAAAAGCAGGTAAAATGCGTTCAAAATTGTCGAAAACAAACATAATATGCTTCATTTTTTTATTTTTTTAAACACATGAAGCCGTGCTAGTGACAACATAAAAATACGTATAGAAACAATGTCCAATCAACCTTGGTCCAATCACATATTCTCTAGATAAGTTTTATTTTAGGGTTCTCATGAAATTGTCGAGCTGTCGGCAGTTTTCTTTTAAAAAACAGCATCCCACAAAGATTATTTCCACGAAAACGACTCGCTTTTAAAGTTTACGCAGTCCCAAATGACTAAAAATATGCTGGACCAAGGATGCCTTAAAACTTGCCCCCCCCCCCCCCCCCCCCCCCTAGACAAAAAGGCCGCGTAAGTGTCTCAAACCGCGGCCGAAGGCCGCCTAGCCCGTAGGGCAGTACTGTAACATAGCCACGGTTATAAAAAGCGCGATTACCACCACCCACGATGTGTTTATTTTCTTGGCGTATCCCACTTGAAAATCTTGGGTTCACGCCGGCCGACAAACTCGGGTGCACCACTCCGTTTTCGCTTCTGGTTCTGTGCATTCTCGAGGAGGAAGGACAGGCCACATAAATTGCGATTCTGTTTGGCTGAAATTCGACAGTTTCCAACGCAAATTGGAATTTAAAACATCGAAAGTGTACTGTAGCCACTAGCGCTTTCGAAGTGATGCTCCAAGGAAGTTCCTCAATAAATAAACTATACTCGCGAGTCGTGCATAATTGCAGTTGCACACAATTATGCACTGCAAACTGCAACGATATTTCCGAAAAGAAATCGCTGGCCTTGCTGATAACCCCCTCCCCCCCACCCCTCTCGCAGTTTCTGGTCAGCGTTATCCCTGTTCCTCGGCATTATCATTGGCTACAACATGTTCGCACAGGTATGCTTTAGATGTGCCGTGTGAACATAATCGCGAATGATCCGTCACACATTTGACAAAACCAACAAAATCTAAAAATTATATATTTTAATTAGGGGGGACTTCAGCTCCGTGTAAAACGCAAATCCGCTTTTGGGCAATGACATTCGGCTGACTGTTTCCTGGGTGCTTTTCGACCCGACGTCATACTTGACGCCACCGGGATTTCCCCTCCTCCCTTCTAGGCCCGGTTATGTACATTCTCATCTTCATCATGACGCTACCCACATATTCTTCACATATAAACGCAGTTCGACTGTCCCACATGTACATGACGTTCCCAAAACAGCGCGTCGTTGAACACCACAAATCAATCTAAATATTATCTTTAAACCTTTACTCCTATCGGTAATTACACGCCGCAAAGGAGCGGACACTCTCCGTCGTCCCCGGGTCAAACTTGCTTTCAAATGATTTTGCAAGCCGTTGTTATTTTTGGTCGTTAAACTGCCGATGAAAGTCGATTGTTGTGGCTGAAATCTCGGACCCAAATAGCACGCTGTATTCTCGACGACCTTGAAAGGACATCGGCTCGTTTGCTGGGAGCGAAACAATGTGCATCGCTCCTATCAAGTATAGCGTAATCTAGGTCTGAAGAGCCGGGTAGCCATGCGAGCCCTGCGTTGCGATAGCGACTGTCATGAGTACGTTGTTTTATTTAAAGATAAGACATTTCGTTGATTAACTTCTCGATAATCAGTGTGCGATTTCTGGAATATACATCAGCGAATGGCTGAGATTGCTTCTTGAAACACAACAATCAAATTTTGCCATAGCTATTTCAACTTTGTTTTGTTTATTTACCTGGCAACTGGAACAAAGCACCGCCAACTCTTCTTTCTTCACCGCCCTGTCGGTCCTGGCATGCGCAACGTCAATTTATTCAATCACGTAACTTGTCAATTGTTTCGCCACACATACACACTAAGTGCTTGAGAGAACCTTTCGAAGAAATCTCTTAACGATTTTTGCCATCCGCGAAACAATCGACGCTAGCGAGCTGAGCATAGGACCGCTCCCTTCGGCTACAGAGACGCCCGCTGTGCGCTTTCACCCCACAGGATAATGTGTGCAGTGACCAGGGCACTGCTACAGAGACCGACTCCGTAGAACAACAGGTAGTCGCACGGGCTTACGGCGTCTTGGGAACTAAAGGTGATATCGTCCGGGGGGGGGGGGGGGGCGTGAAGCACTCGACTTTGACCCGTATTGTGATTTGCTTTCAGAAGGTAACGATAAATTAATTGATTTATTATCGATGATATTGGCGTATCGGATAATTACGCTTTGGTTGATAGTGCGAGTCAACATTGTCTAGTATATGTTGGCTACGTCGAGAATGCGGATCGCAGGGGCGGCCGGCAGGTCGCCGATGGGACGCGGAGGAGACCTTGATTGCGACGATGTTGGCTGGTCTCCCAATGCCGGCATCCTCCTTCCTGTTCGTTCCTACGAAGACGACAATGACCTAGAAGAGAGCATGCATTCACGTACAGGTGGTGCCCAAAAACAAACGACAGGCATGAATGAATACAGTTACATCATCATCATAATATGTATTTATTTATACAACATAATATCTTTGTGTTGTGTTTGTTCAATAAATTAATCTATAGGTACACCTACGCTAAGGAAACGTTTTTGGATGGGTGAGCTCAGGTAGCTGCTAGCTGTATAATAGTTAGTCGTTTAAAGAGTAAAGTGTCAAGGTTTTTAGCGCTAGAAGAGGACGGCGGTGAAAAATATAACCCTGCCAGGTCTCATGGGCCAGACGCCAGGTCCAGGGCTCGAGGCACAAGCCCACATTAATTGAAATTTTATTGATATTATGCACTTCGCGCTTTACACCAACAAATCCCACGGATAGAAGGGCTATCAAGAATGTCCACTCCAATCTAGGGGATTTTATTTTCGCCATCTTGGATATCTCAAATTCATCGGCCGCCATTAAACCTGGGCTGCCAACTCCCGCAGTCAAAAGGCTGCGGGTGTTGAACCTACGTACAAAAGGCTGCGGCTGATGTACCTACGTACATCACGTAGGTACTTATTTATCTGCGGCAGAAAGAGTTTATTTACTTTTGCATATCAAGTACAACTTGGAAATGAATGGGAAGTTGTGTGCATGTGGTGGGGTGTAACAGTTGTTGATGTCAGCCCTTTTAATTGGACAGAAAGTCATTGCGAAGAACGCAAGGAGCCGCATAATAATTGCAATTTACAGCCTTTTAATTTGCACTTCTTCCCGAAGGCTGTTATTTTTCAGTACCTATATCAGTGAAACCTATCAGTACCTATCATGTCAAACAGAAACGCCGTGGTTATTATGAATGAGAATAAGGAAGGAGAAAAACATAATTTAGAGTAGAAAAGGCCAGACATTAGCTCCCGGCATTATTTTGACATTAGTGTTTCCCACGTGTTAGTGGACGCGGCTTGCCAATAAAAGCAAGCAGAGTAGGTACCTCAAATAGTGCTGGGATATTAAAAATGTATATATCGATATATTCTTACTACCAAGATTAATAAAAAGTTATCATTATGTTTTGGACAATTACAATGTTTAACTGAAATAAACTAAAAGTGGGCGTGGTCCATAGCGTATGATTTGGAATATTATGACTGAGGGTAATATGAGTCGTGTCTCAGGAAACAACAGCTGGCTTTCAGTGAAAAGGCTTTGTCCCTCCATTCCCGATATTTCTGAACCAGCCGCTGCTTTTTCTGCTGACTACGCACCTATCAACGAGAATGATTATAAATTATAATATGTCACATGCTGCGGGTGAAGAATCTGATGAAAATACTTCGGCTAGCCACTAGTTCATCAAAAACATGCTTCACCATAGAGAAAATATTACAGCACCCATGTCCACCATTATTCCGGAAAGACCATGAACGTGGTAAGGGTGCACAATATGCAACTTCCAGGAACTTGTAACTTGCAAAGAAATACGTCACTTCAGTGTTTACTGTATACTAGGTATCGAAACTTACAGCCTTCAACAAACTTGTAAACATATTTTTTAGCCGTTGGTCAGTCAAAGTATCCAATTAACTGTTCTTTAAACATATACAACTAAATGCATGCTTTTAAAAGAATTTTCTTTCGATAATAAAGAGACAGCAAAGTGCCGCATATATAGCATAGGCCGCATACGGTACAGAGAGTTTCTATACCCGATTCAATGGAGGCCGAGTCACGTCATTCAAGATGTCTGCTCCCACTATATGGCGGGTAAAATAGCACGCGAAAACCCTCCCCCGCACGATACGCGGCGTTACCCTCACCATCATGCTAAAATTATAGTTTCACCGGAAGCCACAGCATGGAGCCACCGGTCGTTGTTGGTCAGTCAAAGTATCCAATTAACTGTTCTTTAAACATATACAACTAAATGCATGCTTTTAAAAGAATTTTCTTTCGATAATAAAGAGACAGCAAAGTGCCGCATATATAGCATAGGCCGCATACGGTACAGAGAGTTTCTATACCCGATTCAATGGAGGCCGAGTCACGTCATTCAAGATGTCTGCTCCCACTATATGGCGGGTAAAATAGCACGCGAAAACCCTCCCCCGCACGATACGCGGCGTTACCCTCACCATCATGCTAAAATTATAGTTTCACCGGCAGCCACAGCATGGAGCCACCGGTCGTTGTTATAAATCACTTGTATAGGTAACCAAGGTACCTAAATAAAACCACCTGTGGTCGTGGAACATTGGGTTTGGGTCCCTTGATTGTAATTGATAGTGTGTGTTGATAGTGCTTGCTGCAGCAAGCACTGGGGTGCTTTTGAAACCTGTTTTAACTTTTAACACACTATCAATTACAATCAAGGGACCCAAACCCAATGTTCCACGACCACAGGTGGTTTTATTTAGGTACCTTGGTTACTTGGTACCTTGGTAACTTCGCCATGGCGAAGTTAGTTGTAACTCATAGTTGGGATCTATCTCAACTAGGAGTTTAAAGATTCCAATTACAAGTATTCAGTTTTTATGTGGTAATATATAACGCACTAACACACAATTACATTACTTTCTTTGCCACAACTTGCAAAGTTTTTCTTTTATGAGTTTTCAATACATGAACCAAATTAATGTAACGTTTTCGATAATGTATTTTAAGATGAAATAATATACTAAGCATACTCAAAAGTAACCAATCGATGCATTGAACCTTCAGGAACTGCCATTGTCCGGTGCCTGGGCGACGGAATCGATCCCAGGGAATGTAAATTGTAAATTCGTTTTCCGGTGTATTCTATTGAAAAGAGGCTAGACTACCTCGCTGCCAGATGCGAGCAGCTGCAAGATAGCGCGAATGCAGAGTCTCACGAGTATAGGCGTTTTTTACTAATCCTTTAGAGATACTATTAAAGTAAGCGAGGAAGATGTAGATAAAGAATCAATCTGTCGATAACGGACCTTTTTTCTAAATTTTAATCTCCTTCATCTCTTTATCGATTCACGAAAAAGCGCAAAAAGTAGCAAATAGCGGTTTCGGCCCTTTTAGACCCAAAAAATGGAAAAACGGGTCCGTTACCGACACAGATTGATTATTTATCTACAACTTCTTCGCTTACTTCAATAGTTTATCTCTCACGGTTTAGTAAAAAAGGGCGTACCGACTCCTGAGATTCTGCATTCGCGCTATCTCGCAGCTGCTCGCATCTGGCAGCGTGGTAGTCTGTCTCCTTACGGGGATCGAAACGGACCACTAAACCGAACTCGGTGGGTCTCATTGGTTACGTCACTCACCGGGAGCAGGCTTTTTAGTGTATTCTTATTCTGCCTTTTATCAATTATGAAAGCATGAATGCAGGGCCCCCAGCGGGAAGGGGGGGGGGGCAGTGGCGCAGCCCCCTGGAAAATTTTGGACAATCAATGTTATTTTAAAGCAAATCTAAGCATTTAAGTAAATTCATACGGTGGGGACAACTGCGCACGCCTATATGGTCGGTTCATATCCTTCGGCATGAATGCTTTCACAAGTTAACTAATAATCGTCTTAATTTCATTTTCTGCATTTGTGACAAGAATGACGACGATGCACGAAGCGGCAAACTCCAGGAACGACAGCAGCAATCCCTTTTCGACATCGAATATCTCCATCGCGGTGAAAGTGACGCGTGCTTTATGCGACAGCTGCTCGGTCAACGCCTCCATCACGACGCCGTCGTCCACGAGCATGACAGCGTTTAGCCAGCAGCGCCACTCTCGACGACCACCAGCAACACATTCGAAGAAGAGATTCGAGCAGACAACCGGAACAAACCTTACCGGTACAGACCCGTATTGGTGAAAATGTGATACTAATGTTATAACGACGAAGACTTGGTCGCATGATGCGGCGGCGGCGCTTACCAGAAGCCAGGCTACTGTGACGAGGGCGTTGATGCCGAACGCCGAGATGATGTCGTCGCAGAGCCGGCGCAGGGCGAGGTGAGTCCTCTGCAAGATGGCCGCCATCGCGGCCCGGCCCGACGTCGTATGAAGGTCGAACAGGACCAGGTCGTATCTCAGGGTCTTCGTCTCGTCGGCCAGACTCTGTCGGGCGTCCGTGTCGGCGTCTTCGAGCAGCGTCTGGAGGTGGCGGTTGACAGCGTCGTACCGCGAGGCGACGAGCAGGACCACGTTGATTAACTGCAAGGCGGTGAAAACTCCCGCCAATCTGACAGCGATTCGGCCCCAACACATCGGATGTAATATTGTTGGCCGCCTGTGAACTCTGTAATGCTGTCGATGCCACGTCGGCTACATGGTGTAGACGACGACGACGACGCCGCCGAGTTACTTGCACATCGCCGTTCTCGTGCAACACTGATGTTGGGTTTTGTGGCATAATAAATATAATATCGCGCCGTTCTAGATGAGTTTATTTCGGTCCCTTTCATTTCCCCTGTTAATTTCTTCCGTACAAAGAATCACTCGGTAGAATTGGTATAACTTAGAAAACAAATTATTGTGTCCACAAAAAAGACACGCTTTTACAAGTTTACGCATTCCAAATGACTAAAATGTGTACAGGGCCAAGGATGCTTTAAAACTTTTGAAATGCGTAGTCTTGCTTGTAAATGACCTTGATTCTCAAAAATTCCACGGGGGCCGTACCCCCGGCCCCACCCCCCCCACTCGAATTTGATGAAAAGCTGAGCATCCGTCATCTGAAATCTCTAGCGACGCCCCTGGGAAAAACCACGCCGGGCATTTCAGGAAAAAAGTCGGCCCACAAGGAAATCCATTCCCTAAAATCATCCGCTCTTTTCCTACTTTTCCGAAAGCCATTCCCTAAAAAACGTCACCCGCTTTTCCTCCGAAAATCATTCCCTGAAAAATCTCACCTGTGAGGCCTTCCATCCATAGTTTCGCGATCATCGTACTCGCGAATCACTCCATACTTTCAAGAGTGACTTTTTACAACGATCACTTCGAAATATATCAAAATTGTGATCTCTAATACTACATTTACATTACAAATATGTAAGATAATAGATCAGGCTCTAGTGCACGAAAAAAAAATTTTTGTTTGGCTATTGGGTAACAAAAATCGAAAATCATTCGTTTCAGTTCAGCATGAAGGTTTTGGCTATGTGTCAAGATGACATAGTGTTAAACATTAATGTGACCTTGGCTCCAGCTTTATTGTGTCCTCCTGTGAAACATGGCAGATGGGCCACGGAGGACACCTTGATGATTGCGACGTTGTCTGGTCTCCCAATTCCTCCATCCTCATTCCTTGTAGTTCCTGCGAAGACGACAATGACCTAAAAAAGAGCATGCATTCGCGTGCAGGTGCTGTTCAAAAAAAACGCCAAGCACGAGTAAATACAGTTACATCATCATCATATATATATTTATACAATATAATTTCTGTGTGTTTGTGTGTTTGTACAATAAACTAACCTATATACCTACGCTAAGGCTACGTTTTTGGATGGGTTAGCTCAGGAAGTTACTAGCTATAATATGTAGTTAGTTGTTTAGCGAGTAGTGCCAAGGTTTTTGGTCGAGACTAGCGCTAGAAGAGGACGGCGGCGAATAATATGTACACAACATCGATGCTCGAGCCCTGCCAGGTCTCCATGGGACAGAGGCCAGGTCCAGGGATCGAGCTACAAGCTCACATTAAGGAGGCGCGATCGGTATAATTCATATAGTAGCACTTGGACCGATCACGCTCATTATTTCTTTATGGAGTCAAAGTAGTTCCAGCCACGAACAGAGTTTTCATTATTGATGATAGCCGCTGATAGTTCAAGGTCAAGCAGACTATACAAGTGGAAAAAGATGGCACTTTGGGCGTCAAAGAGCAGAAACATTCAAATACACGAAATGCTGTAATTTGTGACGCGCGGAACCAAGGAAGCAGTTTGGTCGAAATTTATAATAACACGAATTTGCTAGAAGACGCTGATCAGAATGTTTACGCGGAAATACAAAATAAATTCGTAAAAGTGTTATCATTATACCCTGTGTGTGCAGTCACGAATTCGTGACAGAAATACGACCGCGTTCTTTCGATTCGAGTCACAGATTTGTGATGCCACACTCGAAATTCATTCAGTGACGTCGTCGGCTTTACGGTCAATGGTCATACCATCAGTTTTGTCACCACAGCGCAACGGGAATCGAAATCTCGTTAACCGACATTTGCTTACTTTTCTATATAGTATATCACTCGTTTTCATTTCAATCTTTCTCTCTCCGGGGATCACGTGCTTGGCCTATCGCACCGGTCACTGTCGGCGTCACTGTGGTCCACCATTATTCACCGAGCGCGGCGTCGGAATGCGACCTGATCATACGCACTCTGCGGTTTACGGTATGGTGTTCACGCTCAAAATGAAACCGCTAAATCGCCTCCAACTGTACAACAGATTCGGATAACCTTCTTGTTGACTTCTCAGCGCGTTGTTCGGTTTGAGCTGATTTTGAGCTGATTTAAGATGAATGTTGCGAGCTTCAGTAAATTTCCACATCTCATTTGGATATATAGAGTAGTGGTTCACCATAGTTGATTTTGCGGTTTTGTTCGGCTCTCATGCTGTTTTAAGTTGAGAGTGTATAGACTGTGCGCGTCCGGGATAGGTCGCCGTCGTCGCAGGGAGGACGCTGCGCTTTCCACGGATGACGTTGTCGATTCAGGGAACGCCGTGGGGACGGTGAGGCAACTACGTCGAGAGGATGCTGGCCGTCTCCTGCGCCGGCGTCGAAACGGACGACGGCGTCGTCGCCGTAGTGGAGTAGCCGTTGAGGAAGTAGGTGACCATCTCGCCCTTTCCCTTGACGGCGATGGTTCCGCGACATGTGAGAGGGTAGCCCTTGGCGTGAAGGATTTGGTACATTTCCTGGGTCACCTAGAGGAGCAACACAACATGCTGGTACTGTATGTTCTGTTGTTATACCGGCTAGTAACTAATTGGTGTTGAATAGCTATCAAGCAAAATTGCCATTTTCCAGTGTTATAAATTAACTACGTGATCTTTAGACGTTATTGTGCCATGGGGAGATGGGATTCGACTCTTTCAAAATCTAAAAAAGTGTTTGAATAGTATTACGCGAGAACAGGAATATGTTTCTTGAAATGTCTGGAACAGGTACAAACTACACAGCAATTTTATTCGAATTTTTGCCGCGTTAAAAACCGTTAACTATAGTTTTAAATCATTATCAAACATTGAAGCAACACCAAAACCACCAAAACCAGAACTTTTAATTAAACATGCAAAATAATTAAACATAAATATGCAATATTACCAACCAAGACTTTCGTAGATAGTAGATAACGCTTACACACAAGACTTTTGGGCAAAATGCAAAAATGGAAGTACAAATATCACTCCATCAGCAGCTAGAAGCTGCTAGTACGATGAAATGCCACCCTATCAACGCCCCCTCTCCCCACTCACAATACATACCTGTATCTGGTCGAGCACGCCGGTCGAGTCCATGCGGGAGGCGACGTTGACCGCATTCCCCCAGATGTCGTATTGCGGCTTCCGAGCGCCGATCACGCCGGCAACCACCGGCCCGATGTTTATACCTTGGGGGACACCGCGGATATACACAGGATATATACAGTACATACGGAGGTAGTTGACTGCGAGCAGTTCAGATTACGCGCAGTTGGGATTACGCGAGGTGGGATTACGCGAGGTGGGATGGAGCCGGGTCCGAAAGGGTTGAACTAGGTTAGCGGCCAAGGCATCTGATCATTATAATATGATCAGTATGTACAAGCTATATTTATTGGATCAAGCAATGGATGACTACAGTTTCAGAGTCAAAATTATGTAGGCAAATAATTTCCAAGAGAATAGCATTGTATTTATGTGAGAAAATCAGTTATTTACTCTGGAACTAAAGTCGTCCATTGTTTACGGCCGTAATAAAGGGGAAGGATCATAGGTACCTATCCGTATGCGGAAGTTGTTGAAAGAGTGCTCGTTGACGTTCTTCAGCTGTTCGCGGATCCGCAGGGCGTAGTCGGCCATCGAGGTCACGTGCCGGAAGTTGCGCATGTCGCACGTGTTGCGCGTCAGTCCTGCGCAGAAGCAAACGATCGTGACACACGTATTGGCTGCGAGGACAAGCTGTATTTGACCTTCGGCGGTAGGGTCTCGATTTCCGAAAGGCCGAGAATCATTTGCATTGGAGTGTTTTTTTTCAATACACACATTTAGGATGTACGAATGTTATTAGAAAATTCTTTATTGCACAAGGTCTACTAAACAAAAAATATCAAACTGGTAATGTAAAATTATTGTTGACTCTTTCGAAATCGAAACCGCACAATCTGATTGAGTTACATCCTGATTTTGATAAATTTTTACTTTTTGAAATCGGAGTAATTTAAATTGATGTTTTCAGCGCTTTGTAAAGTGTTTCAAATTTCAAGCACAAGCTTTCGAACGTTTGAAATGTAGCCTGGCGCTTGGCGAAGCTATTTGAGGTGAATGAAACCGATAGGTATGGAGAAGTTTATCAGAATTCCATATTTCTTTAGGCTTTTAGTGCGGTTGTCGACCAGATCTGCTTCTACGATTTGATTCGGCACTCGAGTCACGTCAAATTAGGAGTGTACAAGCATACGCAATTCAAATTTTTAGAGACCAAACGATCAGTTGGGACCAATGGACAGCGAGGGTCGCATTCAGCTGCTAACAATCTGAATCCAAGCGCGGACGACACGGTGGAATGGTGCTAGGGTCCAGGCCAAAGGGTGCCTTGCTGCTGCTGTCGCTGCGGTGGGAGGGAATTTGGCTTATGCGCACCTGACGCTGCCATGTAAGTAGCACCCGTGGACTTGATCTTCTCGACGTAGCGGAAGCGCTCCTCGGAGAGCAGCTCGTCGAAGTCGGCGATGATCTCGTTGAGCAGACGCAGACACTCGACGCCCTCGTTGTTGCCCTCCAGTTCGACGTAGAACTCGGAAAAGTTGGGGATCGACGCGAACATGACGCACACGCTGTCGCACTGCTCGTGGTACAGCTCCTGCCGTGACGACACACAGGGGATTTCAGGAGGTGAACAAATAATATGTCAATGCGTCTCAACTATAGGGTCTGCAGTTCAGCATCTCACCTAACAATTACAAGACTCTTGTCTGCGTGTCTCATCACATATCCTTCGCCCCCCCCCCCTGCACACGCTTTTGGTCCTACGACTCCTATGTCCTGCGACCAAAGTAAGCGAAGGCGGCAAAGACTCGCCTAAGTTATAACGTATTTTTTACCGCTTGAAAGCAGCGCCAGACGGAGATGATTGAGTCATCAACACTCAAGCCGTTCAACGACTCCTTACCGAAACCACGGAGTGGACTAGAGTTGCTCGTGTGCTGCCATGCCGGTAGGTTCATTCCAGTTTTAGCACCCCAAGTTAGGCGCGGCAGTTCGCCTTGCACTGAGGCAGAAAGCTGACAGAACCCACGCCTTGGCAACGCCATCTCCGGCGCGGCGGGTAGGTACTCACGTCCGCGTGCTTGTCACTGCGCAGGAAGTGCTCGGCGACGTGCACGGGCAGGATGTTGGCGAGCAGCTTCCGGTTGTACGCCTGCAGGTGCTCCATGTCCTCCTTCTCCTCGGTCGCCTGCAGCTTCCAGAGGAAGTCGAGTCGGTAGGTGGCTTCCGTCTGACGACTGTGGATGACCAGGGCCAGTAGGAAGGCCAGAAGCACGACCAGCGTCGAAGAGGACACCAACTCGTCCAGTTGCAGTTGGGCGCTGCAAGCAGGGCGACGGAGAGGTGTTGAGCGAGCTTCAAAGTTGGCGCCGGTCCGTCGGTGTTACCTTGTGACACTTCGATGTGCTGACGGAATGCTGATCGTTTGGGGTGTAAGTTTTAACTAGGGATTACTGCTGATGGGGCTGCACTTTCCCAAAACATACAACCCGAAATTTACTAGAACTGGAAATTAAATAATAAATAGTGTTTTGTACGTTTGTAAACATTTGGTTTATATCTAAGGAGGAAAGAAGGAAAGTAGGAAAGAAGGAGAAGAAGGACAATTTGACCGGACTACACCAAGTAACCATCGATGAATGAGTTCTAGCTCATCTTGAAATTGTTCTTGCTGTGCAATTGCTGTGCAAAAAGTATCAAACTCAAGCCTACTCAATGCACTATTGGTTCGATGAAAATTGAAAAGACAACGAAGGGGAGGACTGCGTCGAGTCATGGTGGACATACCCCGTATAGAATACGAGCAGCATGAGGTGGGCGATGCACACGCACGAAAGGATGAGCAGCTTGACAAGGCTGATGAGGATCTGGTAGACGGCGCACATGACCATCACCAGCAGCACGCAGAACGTCAGATACTGCAACAACGGGGGCACCTTTAGCCCCGAGTGATTGAGCGGGAGGATCCCGCTCAATCTGCCCCGCAATCCTCTGCGGTATAACTGTCTCGACATCAGCACGTGACAGACGTTGTTGCTCGGAGGAAGATGGGTCAGGAAGAGCAAACGCAGTTGGTGAAATCTAGCAGCTGGGGTAGTTATTGGATGACAGACTTTAAATTACACTGGTGACAAAATTTAAAAGGCTTAGTATCTTCTGGTGTACGTTATGTGTTTGTTCGCCCCGCAGGCACTTAGGTACTGAAACTAAACTAATGCACAAACTGCAATTGAATTGTCAGGGAACCTTCAGTTCGGCCCCTTCCATAATATCGCACCGTTTGTGTTGTAGTTAGCTACCATAGCGTTTCCAATAGCGGTTTGTATCTAGAATAATTACGAAATGAGCATTTATGAATTTGGCATAGTAAGCACATTTGGATTAATATGCTAGGAGAAGCAATTGGTTTTCGTCAGTTACAAGTTACTACTATTCATATTACGGCACTTACATCTGTAAAGTGCGACGCCTCCTCCTCGAGACAGACGGCGGCGTCGGCGTCGTCGAGCACGACGGCTTCGGTCAGGTTGAGCGACGCCTCCGTCGTGCCGTTGTCCGGCGGACCGGGGCACAGCTCCAGTCGCAGCGCCAACTGCGTGCAAAGGTATGAAATTACATAACGTGTAGGCAGAAGGGTATGGTACCTGCACTCTCTACAATCTACATGAAACCGTTAGACTAAAGCTTTTGATGGTCAATTTTAACAACTTGGAATGAAAAGAGTAGGTGCCGCTCGTTTCTTCAGCAAGTTGTACCATTTCAAACAGCAATTTTCGTCTGCTAGATGTTCCTAATGGGACTTTGCGCTTGGCGACGCTATTTGAGGTGAACGGAACTGCTATCGTAACGAACCTCGGCACTCGGCAGAATAGCATATTTCATTGTTAACCAAGCCTGCTTTTGCTGATTTTTACGGCACTCAAGCAGTGGTTTCATATTGAAAGTGTGGACTGCCTATTATGCGAAAAGATACCAAGGCGCTCACCATCGGAGCTAATGTGACGCAGTAGGTGATAAAAATGGCTGCCGACGCCAGCAGCTGTGCCACGTTGCGACTGCGATACACCCTAGCGGCGGCGCGCGCAACCAGCCGAGGCGCGCTCTAAGGGCGAAACGAAAAACAGTTCGTCACTCGCTTGGTTGTGAGGAAAGAGATTTCGATATATTGTTAGGGCAAGAGGAGTGAGGAATACAAAGTTACATCGATTACAGAATACCTTTGATGCCGCAATAAAGGCATCGAACCGAAATAGATACACGTGGTTTTGAGTTCAGGGTTCAGGGTTTCGGGTAAAGTTCCCAGGTTCGTCTCGTCTGATAATTCAACTGCACCATCGATCGTATAAGCTTAGAATCAAACGTAGTTTTGAACTTCTACATCAAGGTGCAAGTATTTTGAAGAAAGTGTAAGGTAATGATGGCATAAGCTCATTGCGAGCTGCACGGTAACCAAATTGCGATGCCAATGAGTTGGTTTATATTATAACCATAAAGTCAAGTAACCAACCTGAGAGTTTTCGTTGAAGACGACGACATTGATGAGGACCATGAGGAGCGCCCCGGCGAGGAAGGCGATGTACATCGCGAACGAGCTGCGAACGAGAGGGGGGGGGGGGGGGGGGCGTTAGACGAGCATTGTTTATGTTGCTAGATAAGTGGAGGAGGAGTTGCGAGTGACTTACTGGGGGATGACGATCAACTGGACAAGCACCACCGAGCAGAAGATGAGCGACGCGCAGAAAAAGTACGTCGACAACATCCGGTCGCGCTCCTTGCCGTACTGTGAACAGGGAAGCCGTGAGCACTGAGTTACTTTCGGGGCGCAATTACCTATACCACACCTACCCACACCCCACACCTACCTTCACACTAAAGCACTGCAAATCTTATTTGGGGCAAATAAAACTACAAACAGGGTGTACTTTTTACTCGTATCGCATGTCATTTCTGTTTCTATGTACACTAATAATATTTACTTTACACTAATAATAATATACTAATATTCCACATAAGGAATACAAATATCGATGGACCCCTGTCCATTCCTGGATTCTATATTGATGCTTGAGGGACACATGGTTGGGACTGCAACATACCAAAGGGAGGGTATCATTCAAGCTAACATCTGCAGCCACCACTACCTCCATTCAAATCCGATAGGTCCTTAAAGGAGTCCTCCGAATTACTTTTAAAAGAACACATAGTGTACAGAATACCAATTAATTAAACATCCCGTTTGAATTTTTTGAAAAAAAACTTTGCGTAGGAATAATCGCACATTTTCGTTATGGCGTGGCACCTCCTCGTGACGTATCCTTGGGGAACGGCTAGCGCCAGCGGCATGCGCTACGCAGTGGCAATTGCATCTCAATGGACAGCGACATTACATCGAAGTGTTGTAAAGAGCCATTTCAAATACGAGAGTTGTGTCAGGAAGGCGAGTGCATTACTGAGCACGGCTCTATCGATGTAATGACAAAAACCATTGATGTTCTAAACAAAACAGACACCACAGGTATTTCCTGTCATGTAACTCTCCTCGTCTCCTTTCTTCGGCTAGTTTAACATTATTTTCCGCGATTTCTGTTTGAGAGAACTTCGGATCCATATCACATATCACATATTTCCTTATTACATGGAGGTCCTGCCATTTTCACTCCAAATCGACAAGCGACCCGACCGCGAAAGCTATCGGCCTAATACTAGACACTGCGTAGCGCGGCCAAGCGCATGCAGCTGGCGCTAGCCGTTCCCCAAGGATACGTCACGAGGAGGTGCCGCGCCAAAACGAAAATGTGCGATTATTCCCCCGCAATTTTTTTTTTCAAAAAATTCAAACGGGATGTTTAATTAATTGGTATTCTGTACACTATATGTTCTTTTAAAAGCAATTCGGAGAGCTCCTTTAATTCAATCCGATATGCGCCTATATACATCCTGAAAGAAGTTAATTGTCGCTCCAGACCTTATCCTCGATGACCCGTTGCCGGAAGGTGAGCAGGAAACTCTTGCAGTGCTCGGCGCGCAGTCGGTCTATGCTGCGCGCGTCGATTGCGCGCATAAGGTATTCGTTGACCTCGTCCTCGGGGTCCTTCAGGTCGACGCTCTCGCCGAACCCCAGTCTAGAGCAAGAGACTGGTGTTAATAATTGCCAAACAAACAGTTATTGGCCCACTCCAATTCACTACCTATGTTATGGAATCACAAAGTGAATTTAAATCCGCATACCGATATGGAGGCAGAAAACGGGTGTGGCAAAGGGATTTTTTGTAACGAAATTAACATGAGGCACAATATGAAATCAAATTCAAAAGTCTGACCCTGCAACTACCAGGAATTTTGATTCCCAAGTTGATTCCAGTGAGCCATAGACAAGGAAGGTACACCAAAATGCACTTACATGCACGATGGATTGCACTGCAACGAATCCTATGAGTGCCATTCCGTCGATCGTAAATTGTATTGAAATGACTACCATATTAAAATATGCAAGTACCTAAGACCCTGTTTCGACACCGGAGAATTGCCAGCCTGGTCGAGTCTGAAGAAACTCGAGAGGGTAAGAGGTTTACTCCTGTCCTCCACAGAAAAGGGACTTGGGAAAATCGGAAAACCCTCGCTTTGTGAGTTGGCACAAATAGCCTCGGTGCTGACGTGCCGTTAAACAAAACAATCATCATCATCGCTATTGATGTTACTGATTAGCAATGTGGGTGCATGTGACTGTTAGTGAAAACTCGCCACAATCACTCTGTTTTTTTATTTATTTTGGCATTTGACAAGTACATAGTTCTTGTATGAGCCTATAACTAAATCTAAACTTTTTACAATTAGTGAATTAGGTGGTATTTTCAGTGGAGTTCCTGGAGTGATTATATAAATATATGCTATTGGTTTGAGGCTCGAGTCGAAGGTGGTATGAGTGGAGGAATTGGTGATTTGTGATGCGAGTTTATTGTAGACTTTAGAGCAGAGATGATGGGGGCTGTGCCCGAAGAGGGAGTGAGAGTAGGTGGTTGAGCAGATATCATTACTGCTTCTTGTAGCGTGAGAGTGCGTGGACGAGTTGGGGAGGAAGGGTTAAGGTTGGTTTTGCACAAAGTTCCAACCAACTCGGCAAGGTGGTTCAATTTGAAAAGGACTGAGTTTGAAAAGGACGTTTCCTATTAAAAATGACTCTCAAGCGTCAGTGAGAATAAGTAGATCTATTTGGATTAATTGGAATCGGATGAAAAAACTTCCGACTACGCTTCATCGGTAGCGTGGCCGAGTGGTCTAAGGCGCTGGTTTAAGGCACCAGTCTCTACGGAGGCGTGGGTTCGAATCCCACCGCTGCCAGCTTTTTTTATCTCTCTGCTGTAAAGGGGATTTATATAAAACCCCCCTCTCGTAATGTTCACATATGCAGATGTTTTACTTTTTTTTAGCAATGTAATGGCAAATTGAGTTTAAAGCCCCATTTGACCTTCATATTATCATTGCCAAAATGTTTAAATGCAATAAGCCAAAATGCTGCAAAATGCTAATTGCTTTATGTGTATGGCTAGAGCAAGCCCTATGACCTTATCAAAGGTATTTGGATTCGTTTTTCGACCGAAATAACCTTCCCGTAGTAGTACGTAGCGATTCATTTAAAACTTTCGGGTCCGGCTTTCCGGCGTTCACTTTGCAATGTTAGAATTGCGAAACCTTATTAAAATGATCTGAGTATGACATATTGTGCCAAAATGAGATAAGTCCTGATTGGTTGGATAGGATAAGATAACAAACCTATGGTATACATAAAATCCAGCTTCATGTCGGTAGCGTGGCCGAGCGGTCTAAGGCGCTGGTTTAAGGCACCAGTCTCTTCGGAGGCGTGGGTTCGAATCCCACCGCTGCCAGCTTTTTTTTCAGGCGAATATAATACGATGGCGGCCAAAAGCGACGCAGATAATTTTATTTGTTCAATTTGTTTAAATATTTTAAGTTAGTTTTACAGCTTTCTCCTTATCATTTTGCAAAGATATCCTTTACTATACCTACGTCGTGATAAGTTAAGTTTCCTAACGGGGTGATAATTTGAAAGAGGAAATCGGTCAGGAAGGGTCCGCAGGAATGTGCTATTGCGGAATTTTTTATAAAAGTAACCCCTAAAACACATATCTGTATACATCAGACCGAATATTTGCTAGGTGACAGCGTTTTTGTGACGACGCGATCGTGGCAAGAAGAAGATGAGGTGGCGGTGAGTGAGACTCACTTGTTCTTGGCGCCCATCTGCGAGGTGTGACCCATCATCCTGAGCTCCTTGGAGACACTGCCGTTGGCGGGCATCGCCGCAGCCGGCTTCTGGTGGTTCTGTAACGTGAAACTCTGTCACCACAACTAGCGCGTGTAAATTATCACGCTCTAGCCTGGACTGGAATGCATTTGTTCCAAACGGGAAAGGCGTTGGGCTATGGCGTAGCGTGAATATGATGCGCCCCCTGCGATAGTTTTGACGGCTCTCCCCCTTTTCCGTCTCCCGAAAATTTTTCCGAGGGCGATCCCTAACAAAAACGCCTCCCGTAAATTTAACGAGGGCGTCTCCCAAGAGATATGAGATATTCCATCGGCGCCCCCCAAACCTCGGCGCTCCGCGCGCCGCGGGGTTGCGGGTACGGTCGCTACGCCCCTGACCCTGGCGTTGGATCAACCCGATTTTTTTTCAAAGGTCGCCAGTCGCTGGACGATGCATTCAAAAACTTCTGGCTCGGTAGTTAACTGTAGATTTAACAACGGTGTTCTATTCATGTTTTACAGCAGTTCGGTTTTTGCAAAGGAACACTCAACACAGCCGCCTTGGTTGCACATATGGTCACTGGTAGTCAAAAAGGTTCCTGCAATGTTCAGCGATTCTGCCGACTAAAATGATAACGTAATCAAAGATTAAATTATGTGTATTACAAAGTTCAACTTGTGTCACCAAGCTGCATCATGTTGTTCATTTGAATGATTTACGAAATTGCAAACCAAACAAAAATTACTTAGGGCCGGTTTTACAATGTCCAGTTAAGTGTTAGCAGCCAGGTTAGTTTGTTATCTCCAAGGTCACCGCCAATCAGATGCCCCTATTTTCATTTTAACTGACAGTTAACACTTTCACTGAACATTGTAAAACTGGCACTTAGGTGTCCGATTTAATGCAAATGACAACAACAGTTTCAGAGTTAATCACTCATTTGGGCAAATTAAATCAATGCTCTTCTTCTGACAATTATTTGCCCTGCATTGATAATTAGATTGACTCTGGTAAAGATTTATTTTTGCCAAGCTTGCGGCAGTTTCCAAGGTCATACAGCATTAAAAAGGACAAAAGGACTCGCATTAAAAATTGGCCTAATCCAAATTTCTTAGACGCAAATGTCTACTGTCCTATCGTTAGCACTGGTTTTGAAAAAAAAATTATAACTGGGATGTGAATGCTAAATTAAAGTCTCACTGATTCCCCATCCACTCCAAACCATCACCCACTCCAAACTTACCCACATCCACATCCATTCCAACCTTAGAAGCCTGTCGGCTCGCTCGGTCATGCGACCTCACTAAGCTGGAGGCGAGCGGAGATCGGTGAAGGGGAGACGGCGACGGGGAGGCGGCGACAGGGGAGGCGGCGATTGAGTCTCACCATGCGGTACGCCTCCTCGGAGATGATGAGGAACGTCTCGATGTTGTGGTCTCGCAGGTAGGCGTTGCGCTCGCCTCCGTTGCCCGGCTCGACCTTGTAGTCGTTGTCCAGACACTGCCACGTCTCGCGCGTGATGTGGACGCGTCTGAAGACAGCCAATCAGAAGGCAGTGTTCGAGGTCAGCGCGACGTGGCAATGTGCATAAGGTGCCGTGGATTGAAATGTGAGGACGGCACAAGAAGAAAACCCAGTGCGCTGGGCAAGATACACTATAGGCAGCCTTTACTAGATACGTTTTTGGATTCGCGGAGGAAACTTTGTATAACAACCACCAAAATTGAGGTTAAACACTTTGTGGTAACTTCAATTAAATATACACATTTCACAAAAACCCGCATCTTGGGTTCCGAATCAAACCAGGAAAGCATATTTTTAAAACATATATAACTGCAGTACCTACACTAGCGTAATGAAACTTAGAATTCTGCTGAAATCATTTCGTTCAGCTCAAATCACGTTGCCAGAAGTCAAATCCCATTTCTAGCGTTCGAAAACTGCTCCTTTAAACTGAACAAAGTACAAAAGAATCTAGGTGTGTATTCACAAATCATTGGCTGTGCTGTGGCCACCTCGTCAAACGCCATCAAAGGGGTTGAGCGAAGGAGGACGCGTGACTCACCCCGGGATGCCTCCGCTCTCCATGTAGTTGGCGAGCGTGACGTCGTTGGACCAGACGTCGAACTGCCACTTGCGCAGACCCAGCACGCCGCAGTGCACGCGGCCAGTGTGGATGCCGACGCGCATGTTCACGTTCACGTCCATCACGTCGCGCACCAGGCTGCAGGACACGTGACAAACACACGTCACGTCACGTCGCGTCACGTTGCGTCACGTCACGTCACGTCACGTCACGTCACGCCACGTCACGTCACGCCACGTCGCGTCACGTCACGTCACGCCACGCCACGCCACGCCATGTCACGTCACGTCACGTCACGTCACGCCACGCCACGCCACGCCACGCCACGCCACGTCACGCCACGCCACGTCACGTCATGCCACGTCACGTCACGCCACGTCACGTGCTCCCCTGGGGGCGTGACGATCAACACGCCCCCTGCAGGGCTTGAAAGGTTCCTTATGGGACTGATTTTACATCGAGAATCACACAACAGCAAATGTTAAACCTTTCTTATGTGCAAGTAAAATTTTAAACTATTCAAAGACTTTCTGTATAGGTACAGAATTTGTTGCTTAGGCCTAGACTGTGTCAGAAGGTTTTCGGGCGCTACTATGAAATTAATGAGACCAGCTCGGGCTTTGTGGGTTTTTTCTACATGTACTATCTGATTATGTCAAGAAATAAAATACACAAAAAAAAATTATGACGTCGAAATTGAAGCATACTTCGAAGCTTGCTTCGCCGACATAGCACGAGATGCACTTCTCACGAGGTCTGGGAATCGATAAAATGTTATTTTTGAGGAATGTATTTAAAAAACTTTGTCATAAAAGATCTGGAAAAGCGTCTTCTACAAGTATGAAAATAAGCACACAACCTAGACCAAGTCTGAAAAAAATATGACATGACCAAAAGCTAGAAATATGCTGACAATTTTCAAACCAAAGACATTTTATCCCAACAAGGGGCACGTTTCTTGTTCCCAACGACGCCGATCATACGGGGGGCGTTAAGCGAGGTTGGTGACTCACGCGATGGCGTCGATCATGTCCAGACCCATCTCGACGCAACAGTGCGCATGATCAGGTCTCGGTTCCGGCAGGCCGCTGACGCAGTAGTAGCAGTCGCCGAGCAGCTTGATGCGCAGACAGTGGTGCTCGGCGGCGAGGTGGTCGAACCTGGAACCAGGCACGCCTATCAGCACTCGATATCAAACCGCAGCTTGTGTGCCGAATTGAACCTCAAAAGCATAACGTAGATGAGCAACTGCGCTAGGCAATAACCTATAAATCAATATGAAATTCTTTTAAAATCCACTCGATGGAGCTGTTTCGTTCCGCTCAAATCGTGTCGCCAGACGCTAAGCACCAATTCTAAAGATCGAAAACTGCTCGGTGAAACTCTGCATAGCGCTGGAGAATCAAAATACTCATTACTCTAATTTAAAAGCACTTAAATGAGCCAAAAACAGCTATTAGTTCGGTCTGGGTGTGTGGCTCTGTTTGGAGAGTGCACTAGTGAAGACGCCGAGCAGTTTTGTGCCCTGACAGTGGCGCTAAGTGGCGAGGTAGTTGGCCCTGGAACAATGCGACTCAGGGCGCCAGGGGGTCGTTTCTCGAAACATGGGCTAAAGTTAGCCTAGGGCTAAAATGGTCACGTGACACGTTTGGCCCGTTGTTGAAAGTTGGTGTTCTCGAATCCTTGGCCCTGGGCTAACTCAATTCGTCCGTAGGCCTACTTTAGCCGGACGTTTTGGATCGAGCCAAGAGTTAGCCCATGTTGTATTTAACAAAAAAATTTGTTAAAAATCAGTGATGCTCTAATAGAATCTTGTTTTGGTGAAAATAAGAGTTTGTAACACTTGCAAGAGCCAAAATATTAACGAATATCAACACAAACAGCGTTTGCAAAATACATATTTTCGGGCTTGAATTACGGCGAGAAGAAGGTATGAAAGCTGATCGAAGGCTAAAGAAGGACTCCTATATCATCCACTTTCATCGTTTCTCATGAGCGGAACTCTTTTGCTGCGGAGAAAAGCTCGAGAATTTGCCGCAAGTATCGGCAAGGAACGGAGCTGCCAGGTACATGAAATACGGGCGGGGTTTCAATATCTGGTTACTTTTTAGACCAGTTTATTTAATTTTAGCCGAATCACATGACAACCAATGATTATTTCAAAATTCTGTGCGCTTCTTCAGGCCACAGGTACAAGGCCAAAGTTCCGAGCGTACTTTTTGACAGCTGTGGAAATCTCATTCACTGGGACATTGGTTGGCATGACACGATCACAAATGATGGCATCACAACATTTAACTTGATTGAAGACTTTATAGGTATTTCTAATATTTCATACCAATAAACGCAATGATTGATACAAATACCTACCCGAAAATGAACCTACTTTTGTCATTGTCTACACAATTAGTCTAGCCAAGTCAAACCCTTCCATAAGGAAACTAAAAGTATTGTACTCAAACGTTATAATGCCACTGCTAGATCTTATTACTAAACGATTAGCTCAATTAACTTATTCGATTTATCTAGTTTCTTTCGAGGAATTCAGAATTTATCTCGATAAAACGGCAGAATAATTGAATGCAAATAAATTTGACACTTCATTTCTGACAGGAGTGTCAAGGCTGTGATAGGTCGATGCTATGCAGAGTCGATGTAGACGGGCTAAAAAGAGGGGAAATGACGATCGCTAGGCCGGCCGCGAATGGCGAACTCGAGAACACTGATTTAAGCCCAAGTGGCATTAACAAACGCGGGCTTACGTTGGCCCAAGAAAGTTAGCCCACTATTCGAGAACAGGGCCCCAGGAAGGCAGCAGCCGGACGATATTACGGAAGCTGTCAGCCAAGAAGGGAACCGAGGATGATGCGAGTGCCGAATAAAGACCAATACTGTCCATCGGCAGTCCATGCTGTCCGAGTGTTCTGTACAGAAATCAGAGATTGGTGTTTGGGTCGTTGTACAACACTAAAAACCACAGGTGTGGTAAATAACCCCAACACAAGTTCCAAATAAATGAGAACGATTGCCCCTGAATGCAGCCCACAACGCGAACCGTGCTCATTTACATCGTGCCCCTGAACGCAGCCCGCAGAGCAGACTCAGTTCCTCCACCTCTTGCACCTGAACGCAGCCCGCAGAACAAACTCTGCTCCTCCACCTCGTGCCCCTAAACGCAGCCCGCAGTTCAAACACGGCTCCTCCACCTCATGCCCCTGAACACAGCCCGCAGAGCAAACACGGCTCCTCCACCTTGACCCTCTAAATTGTCTAAACGAGGTCTTGAGAGAGTCGCGGCCCATGAGACCCCTCTTTGTAGCAGATGCCGAGGTCGCCGGACCTGAAAGTGACTGTTGGCTACGGGAATAATCAAATTAATGCTTGAAATTAATTTCCTCCAGGGATTTTCCCTCAGTTAGAGCCAGTGGTAAGACTGACCATAATTGTTTCTTCGCCACCGTTTGGCTGGGATGTGGAAGTCGAACGCTTGCTGTGCAAGGTCGCCTAGACCTAGCTCGGCGTTAGATGCTTTCTCTAAATTGCCCGAACAGGAACAACAGCGACCGACAATTCTCCTTAACGTCTCCTAGGTAGCGCTAGTGCGCTCGCCGTGAAGCGTGTAACGGTCGCCGTAGTGGCATGTATCGGTGTGCAGTGATTGACAATTTACAGCCGCCGCGTTGCGCCCTGGTGGCAGCTTTGTGCGGTAACGGCCCATTGGAATCCATTTCACCGCCGCCTGCAATAAAGCTGCACCTAAAACCACGGCCGCCTACGACGCTAACTCGGTGTTAAGACGACAATATGGTTGCAATTTCTGTCGGTGGGGTGCGCTCTCGCGTGCCGTTACACGGCCTACCGGATTACACGACGGCGATCACATCGAAGCAAGTGACAAACGCGAGGCAAAGTGCGTTTTTTTTGTGTCGGTTTCTTTCTGCACTGGTTTTCAGATTCAGCCGAAAATTCGCGAGTTCGGCTACGGGGTCATATTTCGGACGTGACTTTGCTGAAAGTTTCAAAGAAACATATTTACACAGTACACTGCAGCCAACTGTAATCTTGTGATTTTACCACCTTCTGCAATTCCAAAAATATCATTGATTGCAAGAATTCAAATTTCATGCGTAGTAACTGAAACTGGGACAATCTCGTTGATGCTGGGTGCATACGAAGTTGACGTTGAATATGATTTCACACATAAGTAGTGAACATGTCTAATTTATTTTCATGTTTTCTAAAATTCCTTTGAAAGTGTAGGTACCCCAAATCGATTTCTACCTATCTGTAAACTGTGTGCGATTCCATCAAAAAGACAGATTGACGAAGGCAGCTAAAACCAATTTGAGCTGCCTATGACGTATGTTCGGGTTGTAATCTGATTAAAATAACATCTTTCACATCAGCTAAAATGACCGTATACATATGTAGCAGGTGAGCTACAATCGATGAGCCCACCCGGCGACCGCGTTCACTCATCGCCGGTCTGTCGGTCACCCGCTCGTCGTCGTTAAACACCGCCGGCTAATTGCCTCTAGTAATTAATCGCCTTAGCGACCGACGTCGGTCTCCCGGCGACCGCAGCCCGACGCGGCGGTCGTCAATTACACCCCTGCTCGCCGGCAGTCTCGCGCCTCATTTGCCGGCCAAGTCGCCGCGAATGACGGCGCCGGCCTGTGGCTTGGCGGGGGGCACGTATTCGACCCTATGTTCCCTCGCGACGGTCAGCTTATAGCGTGGTCAGAGCAGAGCTTTGTTGGCGAGGAAAGCGCTCAGCCGTGCCACAAAGACAGATTGGAAAAACTGATTTCCAGCTGGACGGACATACCTTGTTGATAAGGTCTCGTAGCGTTTACATTTTAGTTACAATGTTAGTTTTAGTTTTAGTTGCCCTATATCACTCAGGCTTGAAAGAGCTTATTAACTCTGTGCAATTACCGGATTAGCATATTAGTGACAGAAGGTGCATTTAATATTAATAGGGACAAATGAACAGCACTATATTTATAAGCTGCTTTTAATGTAGTCTTAAGCCGTGCCGTTGGATATTATAATTTACTTGTTTCTGTGTGGACAGCGGGCTCTATTAGAGTGCATAAGGAAATCAGTGACTTCATAAAGAAGTCGGTGACTTCACAAGGAAGTCGGAAAATGCATAAAGAGGTCGGTGACTGGGATTCGTTTGTATTTTAAAGATATGTTTAAAAGAAATCGTCTTCTCGGCTGCTTTCCAGTCGGCAGTCGAGCAAATTGACGGCGTCCACGTCCGGTAGTGACGATCCTGGGGTTTGGTGGGTCCCGAAATTGCTAGAAGTGCCATGCGCTGGCCCTCGGATTCATTTGACAGAGTGTGAGCTGACATGAATAGTTTATACTACATCGCCACACGCGGTAGATATATTATGGAAACTGCCAGAATCGGAGTCAAATTTCGGGGGAATTATTAAAATGTTGAGTTCCATATTTACGCATAAAGTATTTGATTTGCATCCCAAGTGGTCTGCCGGTCGGTGTCCTCTAAATCTGGGTTTACAGCCAGCAATGTCAGTGACACGATGTCATGAAAATTGCCTCTGGACCAACCAGAGACTCAGGATTTCCATGACGTCATGTACGCGACTCTGCCGTGGAGTCTCTGATCCAGAGCCAATGTTGATGACACCGTGTCACTGATTGCTAGCTGTAAACCCAGCTTTAGGCATTGACGTCTTCGGCAGTGTGGGGTCCCGGGTTCGTGACTGACCTGGCGAAGAGCTCGTTGAGCAGACGCACCAGTTCCTCGGCGGTGCACTGGTCCGACAGACTCGTGAAGCCGCAGATGTCGGCGAACAGGATGCTGCAACGGAGGCGTTGATAACCATCGGCATCGCTCAGTCAAGGGGCTCAATTGGCTTTGGAAATGAGATGACAAGCAGCGGTAGAAACCGCGCAGTTTCATTTCGGACGGGTTATTTTCTCGATACGCTGCAACAGTTGGCACTGCTGTTCTGCAGAACGACGGCAATGAAACCGCACAGCGTGCGAGTGCTCGAAGAATCTGCGCCCTTTAGGTAAAAGGGCGACCGGTGAGAGGAGTGACTGTATAATTTTGTTTCGCGTTTCATGGTTCGTCGAATAGAGACGAGGTAACGGATTATGGTGAGCTGGACAAACTTGACACACGATACGCTTGCGAAAAACAAATCTGCAATAATTTTATGAAAGGGAATAGGACTCGAAATTTATATTTTTGGCTGAGACTGACTGGAAAGTGGAAATTGCAAGTACCGAACTTAAATATCGGGAAGGAGTTGTCACTCGCTAGAACCAGAAATGAACATATTCTGCTGCGTGCATTTGGTCGCGTTTAAAAGCCAGAGTGTGCCTGGCAACCTGTTTCGCTGTCTGCTTGCTGCTTCTCGCTGCTGAGAGCAACCTGCTCTCGCAACCTGGAATGGCCATTGCAAGACATTTAAATGGACTAAAAGGCGAGTTGCGAAAGCATTTATAGACGCCTATTGGCCAAAAGCAATTGTGCGACTGACATTGAGTCCCAAAAGAAATCACGCAATGGAGAGATCCAGCCAATAGCAGCCAGTCTCCGCCAAGATAACAAACACGTTCGTTTCCTCCATCCTCGCGTCATTTCAGGAGCCTTTCGCGCTCCCCTTGGCACGTTCCACGGTGGTCGCCTCACCTGACGTTCTCGTGCTTCTGGATGTAGATCTTGTGGAACATGGTGTCCCGCGGCTTGCCGGCGATGTCGGCCTTCATCTCCATCGCCACGTGCCGGGGCAGCACCGACAGCAACAGGCGCTCCTGCGGCGACAACCGGAACCTTATTACATACCCCAAGCCAGAACCACTCAGCGGCTCGGCTCGAAATTTGGCATGTGACAAGATATGAAATACGACCTTAAATTGGTAATGTCCTTGAAACCGTGAGAGCCATGTCAACCAGAGATATAGACGTATGTGGGCAAATAAATTCAATGCGTTTCTTATGGCAATTATTTGACTCTGGACAGTGGCCGTCTATTTTCTCGTTCTGGGATTGAGATAGAAGCTAGTATGACGATCGGTCAACTTTGTTATCAGCTATTGGCACATGGCCTGAAGTATTCGTGTATAGGCTCTGAAGGTTTATCACAGTCAAGCCTAAAGGTTGAGCTGTTGAGTTTAGCAAGAGCACCGAACTTAACCCAACCTAACCTAACCTAACCTAACCTAACCTAACCTAACCTAACCTCACGTAATCTCACGTAACCTCACGTAACCTCACCTAACCTAACCTTAAAACTTAGCCGAACATCTCCTAACTCAAAAGCACTGCCCACATATATCACCACATCGCGTGGGCCCCCGTAGACGTAACTACTGGTTCCACGTACCTGTTGCTGGTTCTCCCTCTGTGTGGTCAGTCGCGCCTCGATGCATTGTCTCGTCTCCAGGAAGGCCTGTCTCTGCGCCAGCTCGCTGGGGTAGTGGGTCAGCACGCCGGCCACGTTCACGCAGAGCAGGAGCACGCCGTTGGCGGCCAACTGTCGAAATATGGGGGCGTTAGACGAGCTTGGAAGGCAGGGAGGGAAGCCTCTGCGCCAGCTCGCTGGGGTAGTGGGTCAGCACGCCGGCCACGTTCACGCAGAGCAGGAGCACGCCGTTGGCGGCCAACTGTCGAAATATGGGGGCGTTAGACGAGCTTGGAAGGCAGGGAGGGAAGCCTCTGCGCCAACTCCCTGGGGTAGTGGGTCAGCACGCCGGCCACGTTCTCGAAGGGCAGGAGCATGCCGTTGGCGGCCAGCTGTCGAAATATGGGGGCGTTAGACGAGCTTGGAACGCAGATGTTTTGTCCCCGCTTGCTCAACATGGCTGGTTGGTTTAGGAAGTAATGATCAGTTTACATTCAGTCAATGCCTCTGGCTAATGCCACCGAACAAGTTGGTACAGAGAAAACATTGAGATAGTTCTAATAACATTTTGGTAATGAGACAATTGCCAAAGTTATAGCAAAAGCTTGGTTTACATTAAGAAAGATTAAACTTTCCCAGGGATATCTTTAATTGAATGTTTCTTTAATTTTGAATCGCAATAACGATCGCGATGCCAACATTCAGTCTGGATATGCAGATCCAAGTGGGTTAAGGTGGACCATCACGGACGTTTTTATGAATTCCACTCTTTTATGAACCTGTATGGATGGGTTAAGCAATGCTTTAAATCATACAGCTCTTCAACTTTTCCGGGAAAGCCAGGAAAAGTTCCCTTATATTCCAAAATTTGTCGGGTTTCGTTATCTCAAGAACCTTCCATAACTTAGTATTCATTTTTTATATGTTAATAGATAAAGCACAAACGCGCTGCCCTATATTGTTTTCTTTTCCCTTACTATCACAGTTTTCATTTTTTTAATTTTCTAAACTGCACCAAATTTTTGCACTGTTTTCAACGACGTGTTTTAAGATGAAATAAAGTACTTGGCAAATTCTAAAGTTTCCAGTTGCTGCTTTGCACCTTCACGAACGAATTTCTTTTAAGTTTGTGCGAATATGGGGCGCGTGGGCGACGGAGTCGACACCAACGTGGGGGCCTGTAAATTCGATGTTTGGTGTAATTTATTGAAATTATTGCCTACCTCACGGGGATCGAAACCGACCGTAAACCCGAACTCGGTGGATCTCGTTGCGTTACGTCACTCACCGAGAGCAGATTTTTTTTATAGCCTATGTACGCATCATGTCATTCGCACAAACTTCGTTGAGTCAAAGCAGCCGAGAGTGCATGGAAATACGTATGTACCGACCACGAGGATGAACAAAAAAAAAAGTTGTATTGTTTGGGATCAACAACTCGTTTTCGTATACCAGGTCTCTTATCAGTTATTGCCTTGTCGTGAATCTACCAAGCTGACATATCGGTGCACAGTTGAGTTTTAAATGAGATTTGACACGCGTCCATGGCATAAAATACGTAATTTTTATGTTAGAATAAAATTCAAACAGCTTCCTGTATCGTCTCTTTATGACAAACACATTTATTGCATCAATTTTTCGGTATCCGCGAAAAAGTTGGTATTCACATTTCGATTGAATCTAATTTTCATAATTGCTTTTGTTATCTCGCATTACCTCCGACCCGAATGTACCTATAGCTACCGGTAACGTAAGGGTGTTAGTAATAACCATTAACTTGATTATCAGAAAACACGTTCAATTAACAGAAATAAAATTAAAGCAAAATATGGAAACTTATGATTTCTCTTATATCAAAAAACTAGTGACATTTAAGTGTTCCTTACTCTGAGAAGATTCGAAAAGATTTTTATTTTTTCTTCTAACTGTAAAATTAGGTGTTATTAGGGGTATGATGGATTCGCGTGCAAAACTTGGCAGGGCGTAGCAAATTAATTAGCGTCGCAAAGCAGGTACTAAACCTACTGCACATTATAAAAGTGATCGTTTCAGGTACCTAGGGCAATCAGAGGATATTTTTACGGGTCATGCCATCATGAAAGGAGGACTAGCCACATTCGCGCCCATGTTCAAGCTAGGAATACCAACGGCGATATCCAATCAGAGCAGCACAGTAACAACGCCATCCTGATGTAACATGGCTGCACTATTTGAGGCGAATTCCAGACACCAGCGCCTTCAACCGATGCGGGATAGTTTGCGTTTGAGTATACTAGGAAACCTAGCCCGTTGCCACCATAAAAACTACAGGGCTAAAAAGCCTGGCAGCGGTGGGATTCGAACCCACGCCTCCGAAGAGACTGGTGCCTTAAACCAGCGCCTTAGACCGCTCGGCCACGCTACCGATGGGCCTTTCCAGGTTGTATGTACTATTTGTTTGTTTGTTTGTTTGTTTGTTTATTTGTTTATTTACTGTTGTTACAATATACATTGTTTAACAATTTATAACAGGTGCATATAACTAGTTAGACACTAGGTGATATATTTTTTACAATTAATTATTATTATACTACAAATTCCTTAAGTACAGAGTACAGAGCCATTTTCCTCAAATAATCTTTTAGTTTTAAGTTTAAGTTTGAATAATCAGTTATGCGTTTTATAAATATCGTTTATATGTATCGTTTATATATTATGAGCTTTATATATTTATATAACAATAATCAGTTATTGTTATCTTATCATATTTTAGGCACTCGTGACTAGTCTCAGCTTGAAACAATTCGCTAACAGATGATTGTATACAAACAAAGTCAGAAGCGTTTCTCAGTTTTGGTATTACGAAGTGATAGCTGTTAGAAGTCACTCTGGAATGTTTGGAGCGAATCACTGTAGGGAAAGTGATTACGACAAAGAATCGAATAGAAATTCCATAGATGGCATCACAGTAAAATTACACAAACCAACATTGGACAGACATCGATGACGGTGATATCAACGAACTCAGATTTGTTTCGCTTCTGCCATGGGGTAAAAATGTTGAATCTGTGCGCGTGTACACTATGAGACATGGGCTCTGCACTGAGACAAAAAGCTGGCAGCGGTGGGATTCGAACCCACGCCTCCGAAGAGACTGGTGCCTAAAACCAGCGCCTTAGACCGCTCGGCCACGCTACCGATAAAATTGTGAGAGTTTATATTTACCTTTGTTATCTTATCCTATCCATCAATCAGGACTCATCTCGGCTTGAAAGAGTCGTGCAGAGATGATTTTGGTCTTTCATAACCAAGTAAGAAGCATTCTCAATGATTTTCAGTTTTGATTTGGCATAGTGATTGCTGTTAGGAGTCACTCCATATAGTTTGAAGTGAACCACTGCTAATAGTATTATCACGTAATAGTTTAGTCCCATCATGATTCCTGCACGCTTTTGAGTGAGTGGGCTGGGCCCCAGTGGCGTAACTTCAAATCGGAGGCCCCCGGGCAAAATAAAATGTGAGCCCCCCCCCCCCCCCCCCCACTCACCCAAACCAACTACACCAACTAATTTTTACTAGTTTACTAGTGTCTGTAGCTCCTTGCGACTTTTTCTTCCTTTTCTGGGACCCGCTTAAGAATACACGTTTGTTGGAGCTCATCGCACACGCGCACACGGCATATCAATTACTAAGTTAGTAATCGGCAAATCAATCAGCGCATAGGCAAATCACGGCAAATCCACTAAAAAAATCGACATTATAGGAGACTTAGGTACGCGCACACACCCGCACACGCCGATCGCAATCAGCTAACTGACTGCCTTTGTTTACTTTCTGTTTCATGGCGCAAAATTTTTTGGGAATACTGGGAAAATCGTCTTTGACAATGTGCTTTTTTCAGTTGAAGTCAGCGGTATATATTTGAATCAAAATAGGTTTCTGGCAATGTTGCGTTCCTAGTAACGAGTTCATGTACCGAAACTCACCATAGCCGGCTAACCCCCTCTCGCTAATACCCAAAGCCAAAGAATACTAACCAGAAGAAATCTTTTCCATCGAAAAAATGTACCATTTCAATTTTTACGAAATTTCAAAATACCAAATCATGAGATCGGTAGTAACTCGGAAAATTCTCCGAAACTCAGGGGGCCTCTGCTAGGCCCCCCTGAGTCGGAGGCCCCCGGGCTTTGCCCGGACAGCCGGGTGGTAGTTACGCCCCTGCTGGGCCCGACCAAGCTTGTGCCCGTCGGAGCCCGAAACGCTCGGAGAGGCCGAGAACAAGACTGATTAGCAATACACACTTCGCTTTAGATTCCGACGGACTCGACCCACGGGCTCGATGGCGTGGTGTAAGGGAAGGTGTTTACGGCCGAAAATCAAATGCCCTACATGACAGCATAGTGCTTGCTCTATCCAAGACTTGAAAGACATCGGTGATATCGAAGAACTTAAATTAAGATTCAAATTCAATCTGGATCAACCATGGGGTAAAAATTTGCATACTTGCACAATAATATGTGAGACGGCCCACCCCCACACCCCAGCACTGAGACAAAAAGCTGGCAGCGGTGGGATTCGAACCCACGCCTCCGAAGAGACTGGTGCCTTAAACCAGCGCCTTAGACCGCTCGGCCACGCTACCGATGAGGAGCGCACAGTTTATTCATACTCTTGTTATCTTGTTCCATCCAACCAATCAGGACTCTACTTATTGTGACACCAGCCGAGCTGGACACGCACAGATGATTTTGACGTTTTAGGGCCCGGCCAGAAGCAAAGGAATGTTTAGTTGACCATTAACCAGGAATCTTAATCCCGTTCCATAATTTTGATGAAGTGACCGCTGTAAAGGATCCTGAAAGTTTGGTTGAAGTGAATCAGCTTGCTAACTATATATAACAGTCAAGAATAACAGTCTGTCAAGCTTCCAGGGCCGAAGTCCAAGACATCGTGCCACTGACATTGCTTGCTGTATCAAGAAAAACCTAACTAGAATTTATTAATGAGGAAAACAGACTTTCATGTTCTTTACCAACCGTTCTCCGTAAACCAGCCGAAGAAACGACCCTCCTTATGCCACGGCAATACCCGATCCATCACGAGCTTATAGGCCAACTTCTATTTCTGTGATATACCGGAAGTGTTACGCGACGCAATCTGCGACGCCCACCCACCACGTCGTTGCGATATCGACGCCCGTGCCGTCGCGACGTTATCTCTGGTGCGAGTGCGGCGTCGTTAACGACAGCGCGCCCGGTGGCTTAACGACGCACTGCACGGGATTCGATATGCGCGCGGAATCGATCTCGCAAGGTGGCGTGATAAGGGGCCGTGACTGAAGCGGGCACGGCATGCTTGATTGGCATCTGGGGGGGGGGGGGGGGGGGGGGGGGGGGGGGGGCAGGTGGGCGAAAAGTTCAGATTCTGAAAGTAAACTTTTTTTTTTAAAGCAATACGGTTGAAAATGGAACAAAATCTTTAATTTATGCTTACGCGACGTCGTTTATACAGTATACAGACAGGTGTACCTACCAGTGTTTATTTTTAGAAATGAAACAGAATGTAAAATTAAGTATAACGACGAGGAAAACTTGCCGAAAATAACAAAAATAACAAAAATATTTAGAAACTTGTCGTATGGAATAAATATAGCAAACTCTGCCATGACTGCCATGAGATGATGATATATATATATAACGTAAACATCTTTCATATAAGTGCAACTTGCTTCAAGCTTAGAGAGAGTACGACGTCCTCACCAAAGAGATGACACCGTGTCGAACTGTCGAGCTTCACCAGGAGCCTTACCTGGAGCGGCCACCCGTAGTACCTGCCAGGATTACTAGCAGTATCTCCTGGCTAATTAAAAAAATGGCTAATTAAAAATTAATATTAAAACCACCATAGAACCAACCAGTTACCTAGAGCGGGCGGGCTATATGAGATTTGTTGATTTGACTCAAGGAGATTGTATACAACGGATAACCTTCTTGATTTGACTTCACTGCACAATGATGATCGTTTAAAAAGCAGTACGCCTTCTTGATATATGATCGTAGCACCACCGACATACTGGTAGCTAGTGGTGCTAAGAAATCAAAAAACTGCTCATTTTTGAAATGGCAGCCATAGGCGTGCGCAGGGTCACAGATTAGATGGGGCCACACACAAAATTCACTCCCTATAAAAAAACGTCGTCCGCTTTCTTTCAAAATGTCTAACCCCTCAAAAAACGTCTCCCCGCTTTTCCAAATGTGATATTCACATTCTACATTTTTCTCGATTTCATGTTCATACATGCGATGCGAATGCGCTCCAAACCAGCTCGCTATAGCTGGCTATGGCTAGTCATAAAAATAACATTCAAACTCTTTACTCAGAAACCATAGAATGATTCATACTAACAACTCACAAGAATATTTTTCTTGAGGCTCGAAATGGCAAATTTACTGTTAAATAATAATATATGTATTGGAAAAGGGGATCGTCGTAGATTCATTAGGGGGGTACAAGGCCCTCGCACGCCTATGATGGCCGCTGAGGTCCGGGTCATTTATCCAGGCCGGAGTCGGGTTAATTGGCCGCATGGTGACCCCACCAAATGCCCGCTCTTGGCAAGGCCCCAGAACTATAAAGGCCATTGGCTAAGTGCATTTTCCTATGTGAAGGTCAACGGGAGTAGTAAATAGCTCGTGCATAACTCGTGTCATTTCGTCAAAACACTCTCAACTAATTGCAGATTTGATTCTCGCGTGCCGGCGGCCCGCGAAAGTGTTGGCAACTATTCCAATCAAGACAGCCGTGAGGAGGTGGGGGCGGACACCATGGGGGCAGTGACTGCGTCGGGCACGCGAGCGACCCTGGCGGCGGGAAGGGGAGAGAAACAAAACGCTCTCGCCCTCGCCACGAACAAGTTCCACCTCGCAATTAAAGTATGCCAAGTATTTCGTTGTTTTTTCTGAAGTGGCTTCAAATATATTCCTCAAAGCAGACTCTCTATCGTTGGCGTGAGCAAAGGAATTCATCACGGTCGGGCGCTGATATTAAAAATTAATCAAGACGCAGGAAGCTGCCGTGGAATTGCTATGGAAACAGACACGGCTGCATTCACCACGCGACGGTTGAGTACATCTATCGAGGGGGCCGGGAATGCCACGTGCCAGCCGCGGGAATCTCGGAGCCCATGAGATTCCTGCATTCTTGGAAATCCGCTCGCAGCCCACGAGTATATGAATGCTTTCGAGTCTAAGTGAATGCTCAAAACAGCTGGAGTCCATGTCCAGTAAACCAAACACCCAAATTAGCGCATTGTTGTTTAATATTTAATAAAACTTTTCCGAAAATTGAAAGTGTGTGACGGTCACCCATCCATAGACTAAGCACAATGCTGCTTAACTTTGTCTAGCCTATTTACATCTAATAAAACGTATAGTGGCCACTGGCCATCCATGTACATGTCGGCTAAATCCACACTTCAATCATGCTGCGCTGTGGTGCTTAACCTGAGCATGTGTCCTAAATCCCCCGGTGTCTCCATGTCAAACTCAGGCAAGAACGCCCCCCCCCCCGACATTTTCTCGACAATTAAGCCTCCGTCCCAATCGCGTCATGGTTAAGAGCGGTAAGGACGCTAGAGGCGCTAAGCGCGCTAAGGGCGGACGTTCCTAGAAAGTGGTGCTCATCAGCAAGGCGCTGCTTGTGACGTCTCTGCGCGAACACGGCCAGCTGTGTTTGACGGGTGGCTCGTCGCACGAGAAAGAAAGCACGGCCAACTCGCGACCCGCGGCCTCAAGAGAGAGGAAAACAATGGCAGACGCGCTGCCCAAACAATCGAAGCACGCGGCTATTTCCCGAGAGCGCGCAAGGGCGGGGGGTCTCACCAGGTGGCCGTGTCCCCCCCTTTCTTGAAGACGGTGAAGGGAAAACTCGAAGAAAATGCAATTCTTTTTTTTTCGCCTGTCGGGAGAGCGATGAGCATAATTGGGAGTTATTGCTCCTGGGTGGTGGGAAATGCTGTCCCGGGGAAAATGTGCGTCCTTCGGGAAATATTACCTGTTCACGGGAAGACGGGAGAGGGTGGGGATAGGGGAGGGGGGGGGGGGTGACGGATTTATGTGCGTCTGGCCCTCATGGGCTGCAGCAATCTGAAAGAATAATGAATTGCAGACGTCCGAAGTCGCTCGAGGTAAAGGTCAAAGCGTCGCATCTCTTGCGGGGCACTATTTCAGAGCTCTCTTTCCGAGCTCTCTTTCTGGGCTCTCTTTCAGGGCTCTCTTTCGGGACTCTCTTTCGGGACTCTCTTTCGGGGCACTCTTTCATGGCTCTCTTTCAGGGTTCTATTTCAGGGCTCTCTTTCGGGGCTCTCTTTAAGGGCTCTCTTTCAGGGCTCTCTTTAGGGGCTCTCTTAAGGGGCTCTCTTTCAGGGTTATCTTTCAGGGTTCTCTTTTGGGGCTCGTTTTCGGGGCTCTCTTTTTGGGCTAGGTTTATAGTCGGGGCTGGGCATTACGTAGGTTCACGTTGGGAAAGAAGCAATCGTAACTTCTAGAATGTATTGGTACACGAGAGCTGTCGAGTCGAGTGGACCAAACGTTGTAAGATCTTTTGGTACTGTCTTATGTATGCTATATCTCAGTTTAATGAAGAAGCGATTCCTTTAACTTTGCTTGATTTCCTAAGTGATTTTGTCGTTGTTTTTAAATTAATTAATTTAATGATTTGTCGACAGCTCAAATGACAACCGACACCCGACAAAATGATTTCGAACACGCGAAGCTCTAATATCCACGGCTTCCTTAATCTACTTTCAATCTCGTGAGGCTCTCACGAGAATAAACTGAATTTATGTAACAAATAGACACGTTTCCACGCTCGGCCACCTGGATCGCTGTGTTCGTTTTCTCGCTGGCCTAAATGTCACGCGGTCAGAAGGCTGTGAGGCAAACAAGGCACGTGTCATCTGCAAGGCAGTGCGTGACAACTGACACGTGACGAGAGGGTGGGAACCACGTGACGCCGACGCCAACGCCGACGCCAACGCTGACGCCAACGCCGACGCCGACGCCGCTATAAGTGAAGTTTCATCGTCCACATCAGTCTTACGTCGACCACTCTCCGTCCGTCAGGAAGGGATCTAGCTGGCCGGCCGTAAGCCCCAATGATTATTCCATTGAGGCGGTAAAACAAGTCAACGACGCCGGCAGAGTCGATGGATCCACCTTGCCGCACGTCGCGAGTTTTGCCGAAATGATCGGCGGGCCGGTGAAATAGCTTTTCCATCTGCCGTGAGCGATAGCGATAAAAAAATCTCGGCTTCCTCTTTTTGTTACTTCTTCTTATTCTTCTTCTTCGGGTTCGCCCTTCATATACAAAAGGGAAAGTTTTCTACCGCAAGGGGTATAATATTTTATTCATTTCTGCCTGTTATAGCTTGCTGCGGTGGGCCAAGATTTCGCCCCCACCCCCACCCCAACCCTTCGGTGCTCGTCCCACGCGCTCTTACGCGTCTGTACGCATCGCACAAATCAATAACACATTAGGGGCCGTGACTTGAGACCGACACCAGGCCGGGGCCGAGCCCAAACAAAACACGGTGCGCGGCGTGGCGACCCAATATGGCGAGTTACGAATACAATCGGCCGGAAACGCGGGAAACATACGCCGGTGCCAAGGTTTCTCTCTTGCAAAAGTGAACGAACCCTAAGCCCTTCGATCCCTCTGAGCTCAAAGACCGACCTTCACTGCCTGGTTTATAAATTCCCTTTCGGGGCGAAAGTGTGTCAGCAGAATTCGCCTGACGTATGTGTGTGTGTGTGTGTGTGTGTGTGTGTGTGTGTGTGTGTGTGTGTGTGTGTGTGTGTGTGTTTGTGTGTGTGTATGTGTGTGCGTGCGAAATGTCAGAGCAAGTGCTGGGGTATAGGTTTTACCTTGGACGCTAACTCGAGAGTGTGCTGTGTAGAGAGGTAGTGCTTTCTCAGAAACGGCGGAGAAAATTACACTGAGCGTTTGATTTACTCAAGTATTTTAATGATTTCAAAGTATATACCGATTTGAAAGATTTAAAGGAGCGTTGATGGCACTTGGCTCCGATGAAAATAGTTCAGTCCGGTTACTACCGACCAGCTGCCACCGACATGCACGTCGGTGCATGCACGCCATGCAGCTGCACGTCACAGTAAAAATTGGGACTTTTCCTGTAAGAAAACGACAGGACATTGTTCCAGATTTTATTTCAGTCTTAGATATAGGAACATATATAGATTTACCTCCTATAAATAAACAGGTATAGTATATTTTAAAGCAAGTCCGTTGCTATTAGCAACGGCTACACGAGAATCATTTCGTGCTAGTCTAGTGCGTAGTATACGTATGTTAACAGTAAACCATGGGAGAGGGAAGTACGCATTGCCTGTAAAACGCTGATCGGCAGAGCGAGTAAAACAGTGTGCAGACAGCCAAAAAATGGGTTCTTGTCTACTTATAGCTCGTAGGTGAAGAGATTCGGAATCAATCAAGACATTGCCTCCTTGTATATTGTATAGATTGTATGCTTCTTCTTCTAAACTACGTCCCTCCTTTCTCGTTCTGTCGTGACGTCACATGATCTGTTGACCGATCCATTTGTGCGTTGATGGGGAGGGGGGATGAGTTGCGTCCGCGACGGGGTCCCTCAGGGGTCGGGTAGGAACGTCGTAGCCCGAAACAAGATGCCGCACCGACAGCTGTCACATAGTATGAACGCTTCGAGCGCGATCTAGAGAAGGCTGGGAAGAAGATTTCCACATCCTTCGTTTAATATATATGAGGTATAGGAGGAATTGAAATATTATACCTGTAATTATACTTTCAAAACACTTTCGCACAATCAGCACTATCAGCGTGAACTGGCTGTAGATTTTAGTAAATTTAAGCGGTTTGAACATAGGCGTGTGCAAGGGGGGGGGGGCAAGCGTAGGCCTGGGCCCCACAGTATGAATTTTCTAAAATGCGTAGATTTGCTTTAATATTACCTTGGATGGACAAAAATTTCCAAGGGGCCGCGCCCCCAGGCCCCCTGTCGTGTTTAGGGTCCTATCCCCCCAGACCCCCCCACCCCCCCCCCCCCCCCCGGTCAATCCATGCACCTCAACCATGCACCTCAAGCCATGCACCTGAAGCCATGCACCTCAAGCTATGCACTTCAAGCCATGCACCTCAAGCCATTCACCTCAAGTCATGCACCTCAAGCCATTCACCTCAAGCCATGCACCTCAAGCCATGCACCTCAAGCCATGCACCTCAAGCCATGCACCTCAAGCCATGCACCTCAAACCATGCACCTCAAGCCATGCACCTCCCCAAACTGGAAAACGTTTCTTCGCCCCTGCGTATACGCTTGATAATGAACACGCCATCTTCCAAGTTCGATTTGCAAGTTTTCCTCGAAAAACATACTTTACAGAGCCGCCAATACACAACTCCTGATGGTCCGCCCCTCTGACGTCACGGCGCTTCGGTCTGACTTGCTTGACGGGAAGACTGTGGGAAATGGAATACGAATACCACAGGAGTAAGGCGGGTTTTAGCCGAGTTTGGAGGCCTGTCAACAAGCTCCTGTTGGTCATATTATGTTGAAATGTTAACCACATAAGAATTACTATTATTTCTATTACGTGTTAAAATGTCATAAAGATTTGATGGATATCTTCGTTATTGCAAAGGTTTGAAATGAGGGCGATTTCAATGCAAAGTCCATAAGACCTCACAATCTTTCCCATACCCTGACATCGGCCTTCAAGCGAATACTCACGGCCCCAAGGGTCGCTCCTCCTACCTGGACTTGTCTATTTCTGTGGATTGGAAATTATCGCCCCCCCCCCCCCCAACCGTTACTGTTTGGCTCCCCCTGGCACCTAATCTGGGACCCTGCGCACGCCTATGCCATGGGTTTGAATCATGAGGAATATGACGTGTCTAGATTCTTCAGCGCTTGCCACTTTGTAAACAACTGTAGAAAGCAGTTTTTGACCGTAAAATTTCGGCTGAACGACACATCTTCACGTGGCGAACTCTTGATGAACTCA
Organism: Nemoura dubitans; assembly: GCA_921293005.1. Classification (NCBI taxonomy): domain Eukaryota; kingdom Metazoa; phylum Arthropoda; class Insecta; order Plecoptera; family Nemouridae; genus Nemoura; species Nemoura dubitans. Next base: position 53,810,200 of record OV121073.1, read on the forward strand.
TTTGATTAGTTTCGGTTTTGAGGGTTAATTTAGCCCTTACAGCCAATACACATCACGTTTTCGAACCCACGTCCGTCGGCTACGTCCGTCGGATTCCAAAGCACTGTGTGTATTGCCTGTGGTAGGAATTCTCGGCCTCAGAGAGTTTCGAGCTCCGACGGGCTCGGATGAGCCCAGCCCAAGGGCTTGAAAGCGTGAAAAAAGCGTGGTGTGTACGAACCATTAGCTACAGTTTCGACGAGTTACGGGTTCGGATTGAGTTTATGTGACGCATATAAACTACAACACCAGTACCGTGTCAGCCAGTGTAAGTAAGCGATCGAAAGCTCTGCGATTTCTTATCTGTCTCCGTAACCCCAGACTTGTCTATGTATCGAGTGTTCGGTCTACTCGAATTTCTATCCCGATCCCGAAGAACTCGGCAAAGAAATCCCGTACATAAGAAAGTCGCCCCGCGCTTATCGCATTCACTGCCGACCTCTCGCAGCGTCGCGCGCGTTTTTTCCTCGCTAATGAAATGTGTTTACTTTGGAGGTGAGATCGCACTCTCACCAATCATCAAAGGCGTTAAGACGCTCCCTCCCCCTACCCCATCCCATCGCCACCGATCCCCGTTAACGCCGTCATCGGATACCGAGGGCGACCGATACGACGCGCCGATAGAATCGATACACGATGACAGTTCGTATATATACCAAGGGGGTAGTCGGCGGACCTTTGACACTGCACCGACCGACAAACTTCTCATTACTCTGATCGGGCACCGTCCACGGGGCAGATAAGCCGCGTAGTCGTTTCACAGGATTACCTCGATACCATAACAGTTGGCGAATACATTAATGGTTTCGGCTAACACGGTTATTGGAGGGTAGGTATATAGGTTGTTCATAACACCTTTAGTTAGTTAGGATCTATATATACAAGCATCGGCCTTTATGTCCAGGCTAATGCCGTTATTATGCGGTGTGCCGGACTACAAGCAAATAAACGTAAACGTAAACACCAGACGGCTCTATCACCACTCCCGGGGTTTACTTCCATGGCAACCGTTGGCCGTTAACGTCGGCGTTTGAAGGCGAATGAGTCGCGCGAGTAGCGATCCCAATGTAAGGGTGGAATGATTCCTCTAACCTACGAATATTTATCAAATAATTTTTTACGTGCCGTCTGTTAGTGGCAGCCCTACCAAAATAGTTTAGCACCTAGGTAGCACATAGTTTAGCACCTAGGCTGTCAAATAAAATACTAGTATTTTTTGTGATTGATTAGATTTGCTAATAGATTTGTTAACGGTATGTAAGTCGTGATAGAGCTATGGCAAGCGACTGTGTTAAAATATATCGATCAGAAGCTAAGGGTAACCGATCGATAGCTAAAGTTGCCTGCTTATTTCAATGGGTCGTGCTGCCGATAAGCATCGATAACTCGTCGATAACTTCACACGATCGCTACGATGGAAACTAACGGCTTCGATAGTTACGGTCGCTATTTATCAAAACTTATCTATAGCTCCAAAATTTAATTTGCTTTATTTGAAAGCTTTTTATAAAGCCTATGTGCTAAGCAATTTTGGTGGAGCTGTCACTAATAATTAACATGTAGAAATGTGTAAGGTATTACATATGTTTGTATAAGCCAGATGGATAATTCCACGGTCTAGCGTCGCGACCGAAACGCGCCGACGACTAAAACACGTGCTCGCGCGTTTCGGGGAAGGTGCGATCACGCGCGCTAACGAGGCGTCGCGCTAAGCCGGGGATCGTGAGCGTCGCAAACGAGACGACGCCGCCGCCGCCGCCGTTCAAAGGACGCCGACGCCCGCGACGCCGAGACGAGTGTTATTATTATTATTATTATTATTATTATTTAAGGACGCGCGGCGGCGTCGTATTGTCGGCGCATAGCTTCAAAGAGGAGCACGCGTGCGTGCGCACGGCGGCGTCGTTTCGTGCGGGTCTGGCACGATCCGATAGACGTCGCGACGTCGGCGTCGCGCGCGAAAGTAAACAAGTGTGCAGGAATTAATTTCGTGCGCTACGTCATCAGAGAACGATTTTCTTTCCGCTTTCCTCAAAGATCATAAAGAAACAATTCTCCCGACCTCCTCACCCCCACTCCCGCTCCATCACCCGTACCTGCAGGGGCGGTTCTTTCTCTCTCGCGCTTTCTGACGTCTCGATGTTCGTTATTGCAAATACCTGGTCGTTTCCAATTTTATAAAAATCTCATTAAATTCAGTAATTTCCCATCGCAGCGAATCAATTTGCGCCGAGCGCCGAGGGAGGTCGCTGCTGTTGTAAACACTGCACACTGCACACACACTCACACACACGGCGGCTATGAGTTTGCAAGGCTGTGAAGTCGACGCGCAGATAAGAGACGTTCTCGCTTTGGGCTTTCTTTAACGCCGGCCGGCGATTTCATTACGAGCATAAACACGACGCCGACGCCGAGGTGGCGTTGCGACGCGACTTCCCGCCCCCTGATTGGTCGGTGTCGTGCGACACACACCTCTTTTCGGAAGGAGAAAATACGAATGGTTTTCCAAAGACATGCAACACAAGCACTTACCTATTTTCCGTGACGTCAGCGCGGGGGTCTGCTGGCGGCTTGCCGAGGCTGGCCAGGCCGAATTCCATATAGAGATCTTATCTGTACACTCTTATCCAGTGCGTTAATGGCAGAGCTACACCATACAGTTTGAACCCAAAGTGGTCGCAGAAAGAATTTCCAGAATACACCTATTCCAACCAAGGCGGCCCCGCAATGGGCATCGATGCGCACTCGTCTTTCCGCGCAGAGGTGTGGATTCAATGTGTTCCCGCCGTAGCATGTGCTTGCTTCTGGCAAATATGTGATCACGAAGAACTGTTTCATTTATTTCTGATCACAATGATCACTTTTGGCAAAAGTTTATTAGATTTAGTAGATTTTAATTTGTTAATCGCCGATTCATTTTTCGAGTCAAAGGGTCGTAAAGATCGTAATATAAAGCGAGGGTATAAGTTTTTTTCTGAGGGTTATGTGCATGATATTTGGACCGGGACATTTGAAGGAAACATTCATGTGAACCTAGCAAAAAAAATGTATTATGCAAAAGTATTTAAAAGAGTTTCGTGACGCACACTTCCAAATTCAACTTACTTTGGTGTGCTTCTTGTGGATAACAAATGGGTTAGGGTTCCTTGACGTCTCTCTCGTGTCTCTTTTTACTCTGTGGAACCATTTTTTCCTACGTTGGACATCGATTGGAAAAGAATGAAAAGAAATGTTGGATCCAGCCTTCGCGGTAGAAGTACATTTCGGAACACATCAGTGATGAACCATTCTACAAACACAACTTTTAATTCCGAATTTAACACTCTCGTCAATACCGCAGTCACGACACTATACCCACCTCGCCTAAATCGTATGCTCGATGCGGGGCCGTGACGTCACAATCAGTTTGGATGGAATAGGTGTATTACTGCGCTGAAATTACGCAGCCTTGCGCGTGCTGCCGTCGCCGGCAGACCCCCGCATCTACGTCACGTTGGGGGCTTCCCGTCAATGAGAAAATGTGCGATTTCCCAGCCCCACGTTTCATAAAAAATTTCCTGTAAAAGCTGCATAGTCACATTGATTGATATTCATTCACAACATAAACTCTAAAAAGAAAAGCAAATCGGGTATCTCTTTAACAATATACGAACGTATTGGCCGCTACTGGGCCACTACTGCCCACTACTGCCGCTAATGCCGCTAATGCCGCTAATGCCGCTAATGCCGCTAATGCCGCTAATGCCGCTCTACAGTCACCCACCTGCTGCGCAAGACTGGGCGCGTCCGCGTGCATCCACGCCACGGCTGCGCAGTGCGCGCCGGCCAGCAACGCGCCTGCGCAGACCGCCTCCTGCAGCCGGATGGGCAGCAAGGCGTAGGTGACGTAGACGCAGAACATGGCCGCCCAGAGGCCGGACGCGGCGCCGTGCGCAGCCGCGAACGAGAGCGCCAGCGTGAGCGCCAGGAAGGTGGCGACCACCACGTAGCTGACGGCGAGCAGGTACACTTCGTTCAAGGCCGGACGCGACAGCAGCGCCACCAGGCCTGCGCGGGAATCATGGAAACCAATCTTTGATTACTGAGCATGTAGGTATACACAAAACAAAGTTGGATGAGTTGATACTGGCTGCTTTTGGTTGGATCCCTCTTAGCATGGGCTCAATTGGTACTGGCTGCTATTGGCTGGATCTATCGTGGCGTGGGCTCTATTGCGACTTATTGAGTGTCGCATAATTGTTTCTGGATAATGGCCGTCGATAAATTCTTCCACGACTCGTCATTTAAGCCATTTAAAATAGCCACAACTCACAAGTGATTGAAAATTTCCGGTGTTCTTATGAGGCTAAACGACCTCAACCAATGTCCTCTTTTGATTTTGCACGTCCCGTGACGACAACGAAAACGTTATATTTGAGATTTTTCGATGGACTTATACCGCGCTACAGCAAGGAATCTTAACTCTCCAATATCAATTGTAGCCAATGGAGCATTTGATGAGAGAACCTGATATAAAATCGTCTTCCTTCCGAAATGTAATTTTCACAAAATTGGCTGATGAACACGAACCGACGTTACTGCCATTGAACCAGCCTTGTAATTTTGTTGTACCAATCTCGGGCAGCAAAATGTAAATTTGATTCGCATTGGTATCAGACTACCAACATCCGAAACCCATACGATGATGACGAGTGGACCAGTGACGTGAGTTTATCGGAATGAGTTAGTAAATATACTAAATTGGTTGCTGGATTGACCTTTCGAATCGAATACATGCGGATACGTTGAATGAAACTCGGTTCAATTCCGTGGAGCAACAAAACAAGCATCGCTGCGAATGTGGCCTGTAGTACATTGAACAGCAATAATGTACCAATTCGAATCACTCTCGGATATAAGCAATAACCTTTCTTTGCTCTGGGTATTTAATTTCCAAGACGCTACATAGCCAGCCAATCCACCGTCGGTCAAACATTGAAGGAGTCGTATCGGCAGATTGGAATCAATCAGGACGGTGTGTGTATCCACGGGGCTCGCGAGGTACTTCACTGCGCTAGCGCCCCGTGCGGTCGGGCCTCGCAGAGAGCAGGCTCTCGGGGGAGTTCCATCGCTTACCGAGCGAGCGCTTGTTTCAACTAGCTTTCCAATCGCCGGGGAAAGCGCCATTTATCAGCGATATTTGACAATCGAGATTAAACACATCAATATTTCATGTAAGCCCGTGAAAACCGCAGAATATTACGTTTCGGTGATTTTTAGAGATATCTAGAAAGAGGCCGACGATTCCCTATTCTACCTTTGTGACCCACTGATATGTACACACTTGCGTGGATAGCAGATCCCGTGGACTGGTTTTTAAACCAGTGGGGCCTTCGATCTCTCCCATTCTACCAGTGTGGCCCACTGATCTGTACACACTTGCGTGTATAGCGGATCCCGTGGACTGGTTTTGAAGCTAGTGGGGCCTTTGATCTTTCCTACTGATCCACTGATCTGTACACACTTTCGTGGATAGTGGATCACGTGGACTGGTTTTGAAGCCAGCGGGGCCTTCAACCCTGCATTCGGAGGCCCAATATTACTCGGTCTACGCACCTGCGTACACAGCCACGCAGGCAGTGAGCGTGAACCCCTTGACGACGAAGGGCGTGTGGTATTCTTCCTCGGCTGCGGTTCGGCTCTCGTCGGCAGTCATCGTGTGCACCAGCCGAAGGATGCCGAGCACCGCGCACAGTGCGAGCAGAAGGCCGAGCAGATGCGTCATGTTCGACTGGTTCATGCGCAGGAAGTACCGCTGGTACAGCATCTCAACCTGCAAACGCGGTGTCAAGGTCATGCATGGGGTTTGACGATGCATTGCATTGTTGGGACCTTTGGTTGGGACTACGGGCTTTGCGGGGCTCTGGTCTAATGGCGTTGGCGAATGGTGCTAATAGGCAACTCTCCTCTTTTCTATAAACACATTTTTTTGCATTCTATGTTGAATTTCATTAGACACGTATTTCTTCAAAATATTTTTTTTTTCGGTATTCTATTTCATTTTAAAATTCCCATCAAATTGACGGCTCCAAAACGCCCGGTCGCCATCTTTAAAGACTAATGACGTCACATGCTTTTTGACTTATCTCTGTCCACGTGCTAATACATGTGCTTTAAATCTGTCATGGAAAGATAAAGATTTTTCGAAGTGTGTTTTGTGCATCTGCACCCTTGCACAAGTGTAAAAAGTCCTGAAAAGGTAATTTTCAATGTCCCAAAGAATGTTAAGATTAGAAAGACGTGGATGAAAGCATCAAGATGAGGTGTATCTTTCCCCCCTACCTATCTACTGCATTATACAGCTGTACATGTCATGGCATGTGACAGTAACCAACTGGCATCGTCACTGTACAATTCTAGGCAAGAATTTCATTTGCAGCCCAGTTGTGGTTGAGGTAAAGTAGAAATCATTAAAGAGGCTAGTGATTTTCAGTGATCTGTCAAAATAATCTTTGCAAGGTAGATGTTTGCCAAGATACCTTTGATCCCGGTATTCTACATACCTACAAGTTTTCACACCTTTCAGCTCGTTCGCTATACTAACTTTCCGCTTGTGGTATGAAATTTCAACAACTCTTCTAGATCCACACGAGGTAAATTGACGAAATTCCAGTGCCATTGCTAAAATGCCGATGGTTTCTAATGTATTACGTATACCACACCCCTTTCCAATGACAGCTTGACACTTTCAAAAGTGATACAATCTTACTTGGATATTCCGTTTGAAAAAAATCTGTGGGTAAAACAAAAAAAAATACTCACGTATTTCACACAAAACCAACAGAAACCACGAAACTTAACTGCAATGTTTAAAAAAATCGAATTCTTCGATGTTTTTAGTTAAAACACAATGACCTGCTGCCATTTGCAAATCTGGAGCCAAGCATGTGACGTCACAAATCCCTAACCAATCAGTGAGCCTTTCGCACATCCTAAAAATATTTGAAAATTTGCCGATAATTTAACGGGGTTTAAAATTCAGGGAATAAAAACAGACAGTTACAAAATATATATTCATGTACAGAATTAATTTTTACACTCATGAAACCAAGATTTCGAGGTGTTTTACGACATAGGAAAATTCCCTATATTGCTTGGCGTATTAATGCATTTGAGAGATGGATAAGTTATGGCGGGGGTGGTGGGGGGGGGGGGGGGGGGCACAAGTTGGAGTAGTTGAACAGAAAATTGGATTGCTGCAACGTAACCAAGGTAACGATGTGTTCATGAACCACAAAATGTGTTATAATTCGTTAGCGTACATTACTCGTTTGCACTCGACTTGCCATGAAAGGGTTGTTGTTCCTTGAATTAGAACCAACAACTCTTCGGAAACTAAATCGCTGCTTGCCGGCTACAATGCATGCATATAATATATTCAAATTCTAGTCTGGCAAAGAACGCAACGTTTTTTTAAAACTTATAAGCATCAGGTTTCTATATGGAATTTGGAGCGCATTCAATTGCTTTCTCACAATATGTAAAGTACAATATGTAAGACAAAGTATCGAAATTGCTAAAAATTGCTCAATCAGGTTCAATTTTACATCCCGACAATCGTGCCACGAGCAATACGAGCTGCTGAGATAACAACGAGGCCAAATATGTGCAAACGGCATGGCATGTTCCTCGGACCTCAAAGGCATGTCGCCATCCCGTCAAATACACGGGTACCTGCAGGTTCTTGAATCTGTGCGAGCGACAGAGCCGATGCAGCAGCCGCGACAGAATGGTCCACACCGACGGGCTCTCGGTCGGCCGAGAAGTCATCAACAGGATTGACTCGACGTCGGCCTGCGCCTGCGCCGCGGGGGAGCCGCGCGCCGCGACGCCGCCGACGCCGTCCTCTTCGTCGTCGTCGTCCTCGTCCTCCTCCTTGATGCTGGCATCGCGCGCTACGCCCACCTAGAAGACAAGACGCCGTCGAAGATCCTTTCGGCATGCATTCCTCTATTTGAGAAAGGGGTGGCTTCTTCCTGTAATTTGATGTAGATGTCTTAGGGTAGATCAAAACATTCCTCCAAATCTCTCTCAACGTTTACTATTGGCGTTAACATAGATAGAATACAAAATCGTTTGCATTGCATCCTAGTAGTATTATGCTTCGGTTGCTTATATAAACGAAAACACTGTAGAGTTTGTTCCCTATCCATGACAGCAGTTATCAAGGTACTCAAGGAATTCTCAAGGAACTTCCATGGGAATTGGGAAGGGAAGCCAGGATTATCCCTCAAACCAAACTTCGAAGACGAATTATGGTAAGGCTGGGCGTGGTTCTGCTGAGATTAAAAATTAATGGTAAAATAACAAGAAAAGTTTCAATGAATATGATATGAAAACTAAACTGCGAATTCGTCGCCCAAGTTCCGGTACTCACCGCCAGAAGGCTGCACGAGTGCGCCGGTCTGCCGCGCGGCGCGCTCGTGTTGAAGTGCTCGATAACCTCCCAGTTGGACTTTCGGGGCGCGTCGGGCGTGTTCGGCTCGCTCCGTTCGATGCTCGCCTGACGGCTGCCTGACGACGTCACCGACGACGAGACCACGTGTTGCCGCAGCGACGCGCTGCGCCGCGCGTGTCCCGTCAGCTCCTGGCCAATAAGAGGGCGAGGTCAGGCACGTTGGACCAATCAGAGCCAAGGGCAGGCGTGAAGGACCTATCAACGCCAAGGCCAGGCGTTGTCGACTAATCGGACAACGGCGAAGAAATGCATTGTCCAATGAGCAACAAGGTCAGACACAGTGAACGAATCAGAGACCGTCGAGAAACGAGCCAAGGTCAAGAACGGTTGACCAATAAGAGCACGCGGCTAAAAAACACCAGTTGTTCAATGACATTCAAGGTCAGGAGCGAATAGCGATAGAAATAAATCAGAGGCCGGCATAAAAATGCAATGGAACCAAGGTCAAAAATCAAAATGCGCTTTACAATCCACAGACGTCATCCAAACTTCTTGTCCAATGAGAGTCCAAGGTCAATCGGGCTGTCGTATCAGAGGACATGGGCGAAACGCGCTGCTAAATGACACCAAAGTTGCACTGATTGATCCCGTCTGATAAATTAAACTCTTCGTGACTGCTGGACTATGCAAACGTCACATCTTGACTTTATATCGCGGAAACTTCTTGGCACGGATGGAATTCAAAACGCCATATGGACACAACTTTGCTTTATGTACAATATTTTTATGAAATAACTGAGACTAAACGAAACCTATAAACTAAAGGTAAACTAACCTGCCGACCGACGTACCTACAATCTTGATTCTAATATACGGAGTGGAGAAATGGATTCGAATGATTATTATGCGCGAATAGGAAAAGTTCTGAGAGCATTGCCGCGCTGAGAGCAAAGTTGCGAGACGCTCGTTTTGAGTCGTGTGCCCACGCGCACACAGGTGTGTCGTGCGGAGGATGCAGTCAAGGGGAAAACGCGGTGTGCTAGGTAGACATAACCCCAAGTGTGTCCCGTATAGTCAAGTGTGGCGTATAACCACTGAAATCCACTAGAAATACGTTTAATGCGACAGTCTTTAGCATCTTCCTCATTGTTTTGCAAAATTTTCCACTTTTTCTGGAAGAAGAAAGATATCTTTTTAAATTCTGGCAATAAACTTATGTGCCTACACGGCATCTGAATGTCTGAAGTATTAATGTATCAATTTGATATATAGTTTCGTAGCATTCACCCCCTCCCCCTCACCAACTAGGTGGACTGTCGTGTTCGCGTCACACTTCTCTAGTCAAGGTCAACTCACAGAATTGGTCGATATAACCAAATGTCTATTTCACTTTGATGGCCCAGCGTCAAGGTAACTATAATTTCCAAAACTTCGTACCTATTTAGATTGGATTTAATAAATTTAACCCCCTGGCAATTGAGTAGTGAAAACCACGTTCCATTCAGTACTTTGTAGACTTATTTTGAACGATAGTATTTTATTTGTAACATATAACCGTTTTTGCTCTGTACCTATAACATTAGAACAAAATTTAACACAAACGAAACTCGTTATTAAACAGGCTGCTTTCATCGCGGAATCACATGAAGCTCCGCGTGATCCCGGACAATCCAGGACAGCCCACTCGCTCGGATATGCGAAATTGGGAACGAAAGCAACGGGGGCGCAATGGGAAGTGATACTCCTTTGCGTGGGCGGATTGTTTAATTTGGCCCTAGGGCTTTGAAAGAGATTTGCATTTGAAACAAATAAACTGGAGCATTCGTGGGTCAAGACTAAGTTCATAAGTTTATAAAACGCAGAGGAACGATTTTAATTTTAGACCTACAACTTAACAGAGCTCGCGTTTAAATAGGGGGCAATCGAGTAGGTACTGCTGAACGTCTACACACGTTTGTCCACGCCTTGAGAATCTTCGCTTCAAGAGAGAACATTTAATAAGTCATGCTAAGATATGCTTAGTGCTTGTTTAATGTAAGGGGTTGGCATTTTAATGTGGCCATTTTAACTCAAATGCAGTGCACATCCAACTCATTACGCTCGCTGCTATAAAAACTATTTGGAAATCCTAAAAAAGTAAAAACATGCCGAATAATCCAACTCCTCTCAAAACGTCGAAGAGCGTGATTTTATTTGCAAAGAGCGAGCGAGCGAGCTAGCAGGGGAGTTGTTGCACAACTTTGAAACTTTGCCGCGCTCCTTAAACTTGTACGGCGTTGAATTTTGCCCTCCGTAGAAACCCCCACTCTCAATAAAAGCCCGTGCACCCCTTTCGCATTACCTGTCCTACTCGAAAACACGTTGCCGGGGCCGTTATAAATAGACCCGCGCGACTTCTTTTTACCTAATTAAATAATATGTTGTAAGTCTTGGAAGATTTGTGTGAGATCAAACGTCGCGCGAGCCAACCCCCTTGGGTGGGGGGGGGGGGGGGGGAGTGGTGCGGGGCGCCACGAAGCGGGTGTCTTGGCGTGGCTGATGGATTGATTGGTTGATTTACTGGGGATGCCGTGCGAGCGCAGAGATTCGAAAGGGGGGGGGGTGATTTGAGCTGTCACGGGAAACGAACGCTTACGCTCCGTTCACTTTGCAAAGTTGGGGGTGTCGATCAGTTTCTTTTGCTGTGCGATCAATGTTTTGAAGCGAACTGTGGGGGGGTGGGGGGAGGGGGGATTCACCGCATGGTTTATATGATCATGGATATGTTGTCTTGGTGAATCAATATTATATCCATAGTATCTTTCCGAAGATTTTCGAAATCGTGGAAAATGATTTTAAAATTCGATTTTTTCAATTACAATCTAGCAATTGCAATAAACAGCATTGAAAATTTCAAGAATTTTTCCGTCTTTCCAAGCCTGCGGACACGGTACCAAATGTATGTTATACCGATCCAAATATTCACAACCACAAGCTTTTCGTTTACTCGTTTCTTCCTGTAGAGTGCACTTTCAAAGGTATTTATCAGTAAAACCATAAAAATGAGTTATCTATATATAGGTAAAGGCTCCCCAAAATTAATTTTCTTTCATACACCAGCTGGAAACGAGGTCCAACAAAATACCAAATAAAAAAGATCAAGAGTCAGATTGATTGAATTCTGGAAACGCAATCATATTTTGATTGAAATCAAAGAGAAAAGATATTAAAGGCAATCAAAGACAACATTGATCGAGATGTGATATTTCAAGCCAAGCGCATTTGAAAACAACTTCCGCTGTATATCTCGCTAACGCGGACGTGTTAGACGAAGTTGTCGATAAGCCGTCGCATGGTCGACGGTGCGAGCTGTCACTGGGAATGTACGGTTGTTTTACTCCAGAGCAGAGGAAAGTTTGCGGTGAGACTGGAGCAGCTGGAACCCCTGCTTTTATAGAAGGGGTGGTGGGGGGGGGGGGGGGGAGGCGTGAGGAGGCCTTCGAGCCACAGGCTGTCTCACCGAGAGCGCTCAAAGATGCTGGCCTCGCTGTTTAAGCCATCGAACTTTTACGGTGCATCCAAAACTGACAGTTTAACAACGTCCAGTTAAATGTAATTGCTCGTTAAATGTCTGTAGTCGGCTTGGCGAGGACCATGGGATGAGAGTTTACGGGGAATCTCATTTTCACGGGACACAGTAAAAACCAACCATGCGGCTTCTTAAATGAAAATGCAAAAATTCTTTGCCTGCAGACCATGGATCGATACCTGGAACCGGAACCGGAACCGGAACCGGAACCGGAACCGGTACCGGAATCGGAGACAAGAAAAACTTTAATTTTTGTCAGAAACGGAAACCGATAAGTTTTGTATCAATCATTTCCCAAAAAACTGGACCATTGCGCTCAAAAGGAAACTTTTCAACAGCGCAATGTAAATCCGAATTTTAAGGCTTCAAGAATGGGCAAGGCTTACCTTATGTTTAGATATTTGTATATAAATATATTCATAAATATATATATATATATATATATATATATATATATATATATATATATATATATATATATATATATAAATATATAATTAAATATGGCGTATGAAGGAAAAATTGTACCAGGAGTTCCAATAACCTGCTTGTTATAAATAGGTATCGAGCAATTTTCATCTGTCAACGGCAAGACTTTCCAGGAAAATACAAATTTGGATTTTCATCGGTTTCATCATCCGTATACCAGGTTGCGTAGCGTGGTTCTATCTTTTTGCCTCACTGCTCGCGGATGGCCTCCCCCTCTTAGAACCTTTTCAATGAATTCGCTGGCTGATCGAGTTTTTGCTAATATCAAGCATTTCCGGACGTTCGACTGATTCACCAGTTTTTTTGTTTATAATAACGATTGGAATTGACGTATTATGAAACAACATTTTCTGCCCATGTAGCTCAGTTTTTTCCCCACCCTCCTATTTAAAAATGAAACACGGACTACGTAGCTCATATCGCGTGTGCTTCTGATCCCATGGGCCCCATGGTCCAGCGGAAATGAAATCGCCTGCTCGCCCTTGTCACTTCCGCCAACCAAATAAGCGAGTTCTCCCTTCATGTTTCAACTTCTAACACCGTCGGACAGGGCGAACTGCATAATTTGCATTTTATTATTTAAATATATCTGTATTTTTATAATATATACAAATTAATTATATAGCCAGACTTATAGAGTTTACATTAATAAATATTGTTTTGTATAAATTGTGTCTTAATTTTATTGATTGGGAGCCCGCATAAGGCAAGCCTTGTGTGCGGACTTTTAGAGGCTTGCGAGATGTGCAAGCAAAATTGAAGGTTCCCAGAATCTTTGATGGTATGGTAGGTAGGTACTCTGTGAAGTGTGGTATGGTATGGTAGGTAGGTACTCTGTGAAGTGTGGTATGGTATGGTAGGTAGGTACTCTGTGAAGTGTGGTATGGTATGGTAGGTAGGTACTCTGTGAAGTGTGGTATGGTATGGTAGGTAGGTACTCTGTGAAGTGTGGTATGGTATGGTAGGTAGGTACTCTGTGAAGTGTGGTATGGTATGGTAGGTAGGTACTCTGTGAAGTGTGGTATGGTATGGTAGGTAGGTACTCTGTGAAGTGTGGTATGGTATGGTAGGTAGGTACTCTGTGAAGTGTGGTATGGTATGGTAGGTAGGTACTCTGTGAAGTGTGGTATGGTATGGTAGGTAGGTACTCTGTGAAGTGTGGTATGGTATGGTAGGTAGGTACTCTGTGAAGTGTGGTATGGTATGGTAGGTAGGTACTCTGTGAAGTGTGGTATGGTATGGTAGGTAGGTACTCTGTGAAGTGTGGTATGGTATGGTAGGTAGGTACTCTGTGAAGTGTGGTATGGTATGGTAGGTAGGTACTCTGTGAAGTGTGGTATGGTATGGTAGGTAGGTACTCTGTGAAGTGTGGTATGGTATGGTAGGTAGGTACTCTGTGAAGTGTGGTATGGTATGGTAGGTAGGTACTCTGTGAAGTGTGGTATGGTATGGTAGGTAGGTACTCTGCGAAGTGTGGTATGGTATGGTAGGTAGGTACTCTGTGAAGTGTGGTATGGTATGGTAGGTAGGTACTCTGTGAAGTGTGGTATGGTATGGTAGGTAGGTACTCTGTGAAGTGTGGTATGGTATGGTAGGTAGGTACTCTGTGAAGTGTGGTATGGTATGGTAGGTAGGTACTCTGTGAAGTGTGGTATGGTATGGTAGGTAGGTACTCTGTGAAGTGTGGTATGGTATGGTAGGTAGGTACTCTGTGAAGTGTGGTATGGTATGGTAGGTAGGTACTCTGTGAAGTGTGGTATGGTATGGTAGGTAGGTACTCTGTGAAGTGTGGTATGGTATGGAATATGGAGTTGATTATGGTAACCCACATGGACCAAACTATAATGGGAGACCAAGGTGTTCACAGGAGGATATGTCACTCATTCTCGATGTCACAGGATGCGAAATAACAAACTATGTAAATTTTAAACTTAAGATTGAATGCTTCGAGACCCATGTATGAGAAATATAAAGGTTTTTTTATTACACGGGCTAGGCGGCCTTCGGCCGAGGAGCGGTACACTTACGCGGCCTGCGGCCGCGATTCGCATCCCGTGTACATAATTTGGACGAAATTTGTTTAGCGTCAGTTTGTGTACATGCCCAAAATTTTCCAACACTTCATTCCTTTTACCCAACTCGATACTGAAAGAGAGCTATTTTTTCAATCGACATGCTTGAAGAACGAAAATGAGAACCCGCACTGCGATTTCGTAACTCTGACTTTGACGTTGGTACTCGGTTATAAAGTAAAAAAATTAACATGGCCAACAAAAGGGAATTTCTCTACAAGAACCGATAACGGCATAACGTAAAAGTTACAAAATCACTAGGGCGGAAGTTCTGCATTTCGATTGGTGAGACTTTTTAAATGTGGTAGCGGTTATTATTACATGAATCTGTTTCAAGGTCAATATTGGAAGCATGTTTCAAGGTCGCGTATCGGCCCATTCATTGGACTGAAAGTACGAAGCACATTTGAAGCACGTTATTAAATTTACGTAAATGTGATTGGTCTTTACCCTTTTGGTTTTTAATGGCGTTCATTTTAAAGCAACCATTCGTCGGTGACTTTTGAAAGGAAACGGTTTCTAAAACGGTTTTTAAAAAACTGCTCAGCTTGACTCAGAAGTAAAACTCGCATCCCTTAGAGCACGGCACGCCAATTCCGACCCTCCGACGTGATGGACCCAGTAGCAGCACCGCAGCCTAGCTCGACGGGGACCGGATGTGGCAGTCAGTCGTCAGAGTTACCGCAGCACGCTGGACAGGAACTATTCGCCCTTGGGAGGAACGGATCGGTCTTCGCCACTTGCTAAGTTGTTATTACTTATTTTACCACCAAATTTAGTGACATGGTACATTGGATGGCAACGTTATATGACTAAATGTATATTAATTAATTAAAAGTTGATTAAGAATGGATTATTAATAATTAGCATTCGAAAGAATTTGTAAACAATTAAATGATAAACACATTTCTTTATCCATGTTTTACGGTATCTGTAAGAAGTTTACGTCATTTAAGCTATATTTTTATTCTTCAGTCCAGTACAAAAATGTAGATGAGATGTAGATGTGTAATATTTAAAATGTATAAGAAAAATATTGATCAGCTTGACTCGAAAAGGGAACTTGCTTTTCTTGCAGCTCGACAATTCCCACCCAGCCGACGATGGACGCAGCCACTGAGACTGATCCGACCTTGACGACGACCGGATGGCGCGATCAGCTCAAGGTCAACTGGACGGCGTTGGCCCAACGCACCGGACACGCACTGCTCGCCGAGGACCGCCGCAACGCGTTCGCCTCGCGGCTCTGCAAAGTCACGGCGCATGCCACGAGCGACCTCAGCTCGGTGGTCTTCTTGAGCCTCAAGATGAAGGTGCGGACGGTGGCCGAGTTGGTGGTCGACTTTGTTGTTGAAGAGCCTGGGACGAAGTTGCCACAGAAGTGAGATACTTTGAAATTTTTGGATCGATCCGTATAGAGACAGTTCGATGCCTAATTTCGCGACAAATTCGACGTGCTGATGCCCTCGGACTAACAGTATGCAAAATACGCTAGTGCTCATAGGCCAGTCACATGGAGGCGGCGTTGCTGGCAAAACTCATCCAACCCGATTTGAATATATTGAAGCCGAAACCGATCTTCGATACGATCAAACATTGACCGCTTCCAGAACATCGCGAGCGGCGAAGACAAAGTGTATTTTGTCGAGAGCTTGGTCGACGGCAAGTCTCAATTCTTGGACATCGTGTACGCCCACTACTTCGCCGTCATGTGGCTCCCCGGCCACTTTGCCGAAAACGTTGGCTTCCTAGACGAGAGACTCCACTCGTCTCGGCGCATCGTATTGCGATACCTTTTTGACCGAATCCTGGCGCGCGGCTGCGAGTGCGACTTCCACGTCGCAGTCCTGAACGACGACATCGCAGGCGTCCGTCGGCTGCTGGTAGGCTAAGGCGTCGACGCCGAGCAACGCGACAGCGCCGGGCGCACCGCTTTGCATCTGGCTGCTGTGCGAAAAAAGCGTGCACCGAAGGCCAAGGAGATAAGTGAGATCTTTGGCATTGCCATCAACCACGCGATGGACATCGACGCTCTGGACGACCTGTTCGCCGGGTCGCCACTTTTGTACGCCGAAAAGTGCCGTTCGTGGAAGGGCATCAACAAGTTGTAGAGGCGCAACGCGGACACTTGACATCTGACGAGATTCCGGGGCACTTAACAAGCGCCGCAATGCTTGACGCCATCTTCGAGCACGACCTGGACGCACTGAATGGCATTCTGTCTGGACAAGGGTCTGCCGAAAGAATACGATCTGGAAGTGCAGTACGATGGCGTCTCTTGGAGTCGCAGCGTTTGCTGGGTCAAGCCTGTGACTGCCGTAGCTTGCGAGTAGACACGCTGCTCATCCACAGGGGTGTCAACATCAACGGCTTCTTTGACGACACCGAATCGCCTCTCATGCATGCCTGCTCCGGCGGACACCAAGGCATCGTGTGACTACTGGTCCTGAACGCAAAGCTGGCCGCACACCTCGACGTCTCCCAGCACGCCCACGCGTTCGTGAACGACAACACAAACGGGAGCACCGCCCACCACTGTGCCGTCAATAATGAGGATGTCGTCGCATACTTGCTGGCCGAGTGGCACCCGTTGTCGATGGCAACCTTGGCTGGAAACCTGGATGTCGTTCGATGTCTAGTCAGCATCTTCGACGGCGGCGACTCTCAACGAAGACTGGAATTTGTCAATGCCAAAGTTGCATTAGGGATGTTGGCTCTGCACTGGGCTGCCGGCGAAGGTCAAGCCGATGTATTGACGTATTTGGTTGGCCAGGGGGCCCAGGCTGACTGCGTTGACTACGAGGGGAAGACGCCTCTGTAGTGTGCCGCCAGGCACGGCCATGGCGACTGTGTCGACATCTTGCGTGGCGTCCGAAATCAGCGGCGTTGTGCTGCCATTGGCCTGCGGCTTTTGGGATCGGACACTCTATTGTAATATCGAAACACGTTCGATGTAATACACCCTTTTTTGGAGATTGTGTATTGGGCGCTTATTGTAATGAAATATGTATAATCAGCGAACGTCAGTTCAGCACACAGCGCATACTGATGTTTCAATCGTTTCATCAGCTATTAGGTACTCATATATACCGTTGTGATTGTGATTGGGTTAGGAAATAGCGGATTGTAGTTATTCTCTACATATGATCCCCTTCTCATGACTTCTTTCTAACGGTAGACAATCTTTTGATAGAATGATTTCATGAAAAAGTATAGTGATCAGGCTCAATGCAATTGAGTGTAATTGTCCCACAATTGTGACTTACTCTTAAACACTGCTCGTGAATTGACGGTGTTAAACGACGCACTACAGTGTAAACATCGCGCCAATATGGCACATGTCTGAAGGTTTATG